>CAMRHE010000120.1:1256250-2512500 GCA_947044405.1 Leptodactylus fallax
GTCATAGTGTGACATCATTGAAGAGGACAGAAAATAGCAGGGAGTTGCGGTGGAGACCAGAAGTAAGTACCACAGATTTTTATGTTTGTCACCTCCCCTGGATCTCTGATCATTATACTCTGGGGTCTTTTCAGACCCCAGAGTAAAAAAAAGTTTGTGGGTGGTGTACTCGAAAAAGTTTGGGTTCTTCTGAACCCAAAATTTTTGCAATATATGCATCCAGCACCGTTGTGGCCACGATGGGACATAATACTGTGTGGAGGGGCCACTATGGAACATAATACTGTGTGGAGGGACCGCTATATGACATTATACTGTGTGGAAGGGCCTCTATGGGACATAATACTGTATGGAGGGGACACTATCAGACATTATACTGTCTGGAGGCTGCTATGGAACAATGGAACATTATACTGTGTGCAGGGGCCACTATGGGACATTAAACTGTGTGCAGAGGCCACAATGGGACATTATACTGTGAGGAGAGGCCGCTATGGGATTTTATACTGTGTGAAGGCCACTTTGGAACATTATAGTGTGTGTAAATGGGGTTTTATACTGTGTGGGGTCTAGGAAAGGGGGGGGGGGGCAAGTCAAAAGTTTGCTATGTAGCTAGTTATGCCCCTGGGCGGAAGGTATGTCTTGGCATCAATTAGACGGACAGTGTACAGTGGAGGCCACAATAAGGGGGGCATTATACAGTGGGGGGCTACAAGGGGAACATTATACAGTGGGGGCCACATTAAGGTGGCATTATACTGTGGGGGTCACATTAAGGAGATATATAGTGGGACCATGTTAAGGAGGATATTATACTGTAGGGGACATTATAATGTGTAGGCTACTATAATAATACCATGTTAGAGCCACTTAAAGATGACCTTTCACGTCCTTATCGATGTGAAGCATTATATACTGCTAGAAAGCCAACAGTGCGCTCAATTCAGCACACTGTCAGCTTTCCCATTATAATTGCTGGAGATATCAGTGCCTTTAATTTCGGCACCGATATTTCCCACTGGCAGAAGGACGGCCTTACAGCCTAGCATGTGAAACATGCATGTCGGGATTGCATGTTTGGTTACTATATATATGTGTGTTAGGCGTACCTAGTTTTGTTTTGTTTCTTGTGTTTTTTGTTCTCTTTAAATCTATTTGTTTTGAAGGGATTTGATAGGGATAGTTTATTCTAGGGCCAGGTTCCAGTCGGGGGCACTTGCTAAGTAGGGCGGTGGCCCCGAGTTAGGACTTTAGGGTCTATTTAGTGTTTATATAGGGTGTTATAGGGATAGTTTAGATACAGGTGTTTCCTTATTTAGCCCGTTGTTACTGGTGTTACTATTGAACCGTGGACTATGTCACCCCTCTCCCCTTCTGGTATTTGCTTCAGCAACACAGGCACCATCTGAATCACGGTAAGTGTCTGGTTGGTTTTTCCTATTTCAGGCTGCCATGCCTGTTTTGTTTGCTTTTTTTGTCTCGAAATTATATACATTTTTTTTTTATATTTTGAGGACTAATTAATTGTGCTGCTTTTAGGGTGGTTATATGTTGTTGTGATTTTTAACTTTAATTAATTAAAAGTTATATATTAATTTTTGTATTATTGTGATTATCATTTTGGATTATATAATATTTTTTTCGGATAATCTATTGTTGTATACGACCTATAAGGTCTTGGATTTTGTAATTAAAACTGCATAAAAAATGCTTTTTTATGCATTTGTATGTTTTTATTTTATATATTGCTCATGAAAGCTATTTAGTTAAAATATTTCACCTGTAAAATGTATGAGGTTTTTGATGCAGTTTTGACTGCGCTGTCTGAAAGCTAGGCTAAGGCCCACATTGCAGAAAAGCTTCTTTTTTTTTTGTTGCAGATATTGCTTCGTTTCTTTTTTTTCCTGAAAGCCAGGAGTGGATTTAGCAGAAGGGAGAAGTATAAGTGTTTCTTATATATTTCCCTTTCCTGTTGAAGCCTCTTTTGACTTAAAAAAGCAGCAAAATCTGCAATAATATACTTGAAGCAGCACATGGTATTCTATAATCATTTTCTATGTGGCACATGCAACTATTGCTTTCCTTAAAACAGTATCCAATAAATGTCATGTGCATATAGGATTACATTAGTACTCTGCATCATAGTCATAATCATCATCATCGTCTATGTGAAGTTTTCCATTTGACACCTTAGAAATCTTCAGTTTTCTGTTACTTTCTTTGCCTTTTTCAGAAGTATAGGTTTTGCATTGTCTTAGCATGGTATTAGATGACATCCACCTCTTCCCACGGCAGTATGGTGGCTCAGCACATTGTCCTTCCTTTACGTCAATTCCTTTATCAAGTAGCAATCTTCTGACCTTAAGAAGATGGCAAGTGCAGTTCCAGGGGTTCCTATCTAAGTAGAGGTCTCAAGCGAGGCAGGGATTCTAAAACTTCATCATCTATGGACGTGAGCTTATTGTTTCGAAGGTTCAAAACTTGAAGATGCTTTAAATGTTTTACATCATGGACTCCAACTTCATCTATCTTGTTTCCTTTGAGGTCTAACCTTAGAGTAACTGGAAGCCTAAAAGTTGTAATGAAATATATATATTTTGTCTAATCTTTTTTTATTAGATTTTTGGTAAATTAGCACCTCCACATTTTTTATTTTATTTTCTGACCTGTTAGAAAAGTATATAATGTAAATAGCAATAAAGGTAATCTCCTGACTGGTGCCTATATTTTTGAGTCATATGGCCAACACTCTTCAACTGGCACAACATCTTATTTGTAGACAGTAAGTCTATTTCTCTATTCTTAACTGTCAATACATATGACACTGGGGGGGGCAGGGATTTATCAAGACTGGCATACTGCATGCCAGTCATAATGATCCTGGTGCTGATGGAGTATTAAACTTATGTTTAATGAGGCGCAGGCATAAATTTCAGGTTGATGTAGATTTCAGGCATCATTTATGCCATAACACTGGTTTAAATGTTTGACTAATTTACCCTGCTGTGTCCAGAAGATAGTGGATAACAGTAACCAGTAAGAAGATTGCAATCACTGTAATTTACATAATGTACCTTTGTAAGAGGCTAGAGAATTTGCAAGAGTTCTACTTTAACACATAGACAGAAAAGTGCTGTGGGAGAATGTCACACAGGATGTTAATAACCAAATGTTAGGATCTCAGATGCAGGTACCGGGTCCAGAGTAATTATAATTCAAAGCACTGATGCAACAATTATTAAAACTTAACATTTAATAGTTATATTAAAATACATAAGGGCCCCCAACAAGAATTAGAAACCATCATAAATCACTACTATGAACCAATAAGAAAGAGATATGGACAGGTCTTACCAATATCTGATGACAGGAGTGGACCGATGGAAACACATCATAGGAGAAGAGGAAAGAACCAACAATCCCTATTCTTCCCCTTAGTGCTCACCCTAAATCCCATAAATTAACTTCTGCCCTGACAAGGGCAGTACCAAACTGAACCCTATTGTTGACCCTGGTTGTCCCTAATGCCCTACGTGTTTCCTGACACAATTATGCACCAATCATCAGGGGACTTTTCAAACTAGCCATAATTTTAGGTATAGCTGGTGCAAGTGGTATAGATCTCCAAGTACACCTTGAGAGATTGTATACTAATGCTCATTGGTTTTTCTCTTGTTGACAGGGTCCAGAGTAGTCAGAATTGAGAGAAGCAGCAGAATTGAACTTAACGACCGCTACCCAGTATGAGCCAAAGGCAATCCCAGACCAGAGTTGACAACACAGAGAAATGTTCCACAAATTGAGTAACCAAGAGCAGAAGCCAGAGAACAGAATTGCAAGCAACTCACCAGACGCAGAGTAAATGATAGAGCAGGGTCAGCAGCGGAGATAGCAGCAAAGTACAGGAGCGAGTGATGGAAGGAGAGGTCGAGGTCAGAGCCAGAGAAACATAAACAGCAATCAGATACAGGAAGCAACAGGTATGGCAGCCAAAACCAGGGTGAAACCAATAGCCAGCATGTAGGAAAGAAATGGAGGGGATTATAAAGACCCAGACCAGCACATAAATTAAAGCACAGTTTCTTAAAGGGGAATTCGTTTCTGTGGACCTGGCAGACTTAAAGGGGCCCAGGAGACGTCACAACCCTAACACCAAAGTCACATAAGAATAAATAAAGGACAGATACAAAGGAACATAAGAACATTCAGGATTATAAGGAACCAGAAAGGTGTTAGGTAATGTCTAATAGATAAACCAAGTTGAGTTTACGTAGATCTGTTACCGTAGCAAAACATATTTGTGAAATAGTGGCCATATATTTGGGAATAGAGTGAAGAACAATACTACAAATAGGATTATATACAGACGTGGACAAAATTGTTGGTACCCCTCGTTTAACCCTTTCCGTCAGCCACGTATGCTCTACGTCCTCCCAGGGTGGCACTTCTGTAGCCAATCAGGTATCTAATACGTCCTTACTTCTAATGACGATATCTCAGGATCCCTTAGGTCTATTAAGAAGAGCTTAGATTCATTTTAAAGATGAGAATCTCATACCAATAACTTCATAATAGTCTTTACAGTTTAGGAGCGATTCACTGTTGAAAACTCTATTCGGCATTGAGATCCCATTGCAGATCTCAATTCCCGACAGCGTTTTTAACAGCTATTCTCTCCGAATTTGTAAGAGATATCATGAAGTTCTCATCTTTAAAATGAATCTAAGATCTTCTTAATGCTCCTAACGGATCCTGAGATAAGGGGCTCTAAAATGTCCTCCCCCTCCTGTCTCAGGAAGCATCTTAAGAGCTGCGGTAGGTGGAGGAGGGGGGAGGAGCAGCCCTGCAGACTGCACAGAGATGAGAAATCATCATCATCATCATCTGTGCATAACCTGTATGTGACCCCAGGGGGGGATATCAGGGACTTCTGTCCATGTTATCCCCTCTCCTATCAATCAGAGAGCATACCATACTTTTGCTCTCTGATTGTCACATAGAGGGATAATGTAATACCCCTCTGAGCCTTACTAGAGGTTATTCTTATGTAATACACGTCTGAACATAACCAGGAAGTTTATTGGCGCTGTGACCCACCAAACACTTACACAACACATGCACAAAGTCATCAATAAAGTTTACATTTCACCCAATCCCTGTTCTGTCCATACCTGATCTTTATAGAGTAAAATACACCTCTAGCGATATCCATTACACGTTAAAATAATAGCAGTAACTATTATCACTAGAGATGAACATAGAAATTGCTAACATTTTTATAGGGGAATAGAAAATTATATTTTTATGTAAACTCCTATTTAATTTGCATGCACAAAATTGGTTGCCGCATTCCTGCGATTTTGGCGTTTCTTTAACACCCGCACTTGTAAATATATATATGTGTGATATGTATGAACTCCTCACATCTTGCAGTTTTTTGGAAAGTACATTTTGTTTGCAGAAAGGGACTGCTTGAGCCGACACTTTAGTGACAAATTTGAATTTTTGTGCAATTTTTGCTTACAATCTCTGCTGCAAAGTTGCATGAAGGTGGTTGTATATATGAAATATTAAGTTATGTTTTTATATACGGTATGAAGTGCAATCTCAAAAAAGTTAGATTTTCATATCACAGTCACAGTTTGCTAGGTGCAGTATAGATTTTTAACATATTAGTGAATAACAAACAGCAAAATCTTGCTTGTCTTCTGTATCAGTATTTTTGAGAATACGAGCTCTTGTTGTAGCTGATGTTTCTGGTATATATAAATTGTGTACACCTTGATCTTTTATTTTAAATGTATTTTGTTTGTGAATGTAAGATTGAATAGAAGTGCAAATATATGTTTTAGTGCATTTTTTCAAAAAAATATTTGTGTTTGTCACAAACTTACATGAAGGTGGATGTGGCTATTGATAACCAATTGAGACACACCTAATCTTCAGGTTGTCTACTTTCAAAAAATAATAGGGTTTAGGGGTTCACTTGCTTTCCACTGTGTGTAATCCCTACATTTTATAGGATGATACTTTTTTAACATTTCCAACTTCAAAGCACATTTTTGCTCATTCCCGTTGTAGTGATTTTCTGAAGATATGTGCATGCAGGTGTAGGCCTTAGTGATATAAATGGACTCTGCACATGTTGATCTCTTATTTTTAGGAGGTTTGGAGCATATAACTTTTTGTTTGGTTTCCACTTTTAGCAACTAATATACATTTATTTGCATTTTTTTTATAAAACATTCACTTGAAATCAAAATTGCATGAAGGTGCTTGTTCGCATACAGTACCAAGTGACATTCTGACAATGCTGCAGGTGTCTACTTTAAGAAAATATATAGGTATGGGGGGGGTTGGATGATTTTTTAATGTTGCAATTTAGGTTTGATTTGTCCATCTCAAACCTGTGAAAATTGCTGTGGCTACCGGAGGTGCAAAATTTCCGGAGACCCCTGGCAGTGAAATGGTTAATGAAAGAAAAACCCACAATGGTCACAGAAATAACTTGAATCTGACAAAACTGGAATTTGCCAAGCTACTTGTTGACAAGTCACAAAGCTTCTGGGAGAATGTCCTATGGACAGATGAGGCAAAAATTGAAATTTTTGGCAAGGCATATCATATTCACAGACGAAAAATGAAGCATATCTTGAAAAGAACACTGTCCCTACTGTGAAACATGGAGGAGGCTCTGTTATGTTCTGGGGCTGCTTTGCTGCATCTGGCACAGGGTGTCTTGAATCTATGCAGGGTACAATGAAATCTCAAGACTATCAAGGGATTCTAGAGAGAAATGTGCTGCCCAGTGTCAGAAGGCTTGGTCTCAGTCACAGGTCATGGGTCTTGCAACAGGATAATGACCCAAAATACACAGCTAAAAACACCCAAGAATGGCTAAGAGGAAAACATTGGACTATTCTGAAGTGGCCTTCTATGAGCCCTGACCTAAATCCTATTGAACATCTTTGGAAGGAGCTGAAACATGCCGTCTGGAAAAGGCACCCTTCAAACCCGAGACAACTGGAGCAGTTTGCTCATGAGGAGTGGGCCAAAATACCTGTTGAGAGGTGCAGAAGTCTCATTGACAGTTACAGGAATGGTTTGATTGCAGTGATTGCCTCAAAAGGTTGTGCAACAAAATATTAAGTTAAGGGTACCATCATTTCTGTCCAGGCCTGTTTCATGAGTTTTGTTTTTTTTAAAAATTCTGTTGAAGCATGGTTGAAAAGCAATGTCAGACTTTCATTTGTTCATTTTCATAGAATTTTTATATATTATTACTTTTCTCAGATTCAAGTTATTTCTGTGACCATTGGTTTTTTCTTTCATTAAACGAGGGGTACCAACAATTTTGTCCACGGGTGTGTATATATATATATAAATATATATATATATATATATACAGTTCTGGCCAAAAGTATTGGCACCCCTGCAATTCTGTCAGATAATACTCAATTTCTTCCAGAAAATGATTGCAATCACAAATGCTTTGGTAATAATATCTTCATTTATTTTGCTTGCAATGAAAAAACACAAAAGAGAATGAAAAAAAAAGTCAAATCATTGATCATTTTACACAAAATTCCAAAAATGGGCCGGACAAAAGTATTGGCACCCTCAGCCTAATACTTGGTAGCACAACCTTTAGACAAAATAACTGCGAACAACCGCTTCCGGTAACCATCAATGAGTTTCTTACAATGCTCTGCTGGAATTTTAGACCATTCTTCTTTGGCAAATTTCTCCAGGTCCCTGAGATTTGAAGGGTGCCTTCTCCAAACTGCCATTTTGAGATCTCTCCACAGGTGTTCTATGGGATTCAGATCTGGACTCATTGCGGGCCACTTTAGAAGTCTCCAGTGCTTTCTCTCAAACCATTTTCTAGTGCTTTTTGAAGTGTGTTTTGGGTCATTGTCCTGCTGGAAGACCCATGACCTCTGAGGGAGACCCAGCTTTCTCACACTGGGCCCTACATTATGCTGCAAAATTTGTTGGTAGTCTTCAGACTTCATAATGCCATGCACACGGTCAAGCAGTCCAGTGCCAGAGGCAGCAAAGCAACCCCAAAACATCAGGGAACCTCCGCCATGTTTGACTGTAGGGACCGTGTTCTTTTCTTTGAAGGCCTCTTTTTTTTTCCTGTAAACTCTATGTTGATGCCTTTTCCCAAAAAGCTCTACTTTTGTCTCATCTGACCAGAGAACATACTTTCAAAAAGTTTTTGGCTTTCTCAGGTAAGTTTTGGCAAACTCCAGCCTGGCTTTTTTATGTCTCTGGGTCAGAAGTGGGGTCTTCCTGGGTATCCTACCATAGAGTCCCTTTTCATTCAGACGCTGACAGATAGTACGGGTTGACACTGTTGTACCCTCGCACAATCTTTCGTTGAAATCTCTCGTCAATTTTTCTTTTCCGTCCACATCTAGGGAGGTTAGCCACAGTGCCATGGGCTTTAAACTTCTTGATGACACTGCGCACGGTAGACACAGGAACATTCAGGTCTTTGGAGATGGACTTGTAGCCTTGAGATTGCTCATGCTTCCTCACAATTTTGCTTCTCAAGTCCTCAGACAGTTCTTTGGTCTTCTTTCTTTTCTCCATGCTCAATGTGGTACACACAAGGACACAGGACAGAGGTTGAGTCAACTTTAATCCATTTCCATCTGTTATGTGCCACAGGTAAGTAACAGGTGCTGTTAATTACACAAATTAGAGAAGCATCACATGATTTTTCAAAGGGTGCCAATACTTTTGTCCACCCCCTTTTTTATGTTTGGTGTGGAATTATATCCAATTTGGCTTTTTGACAATTCTTTTTGTGGTTTTCCATTGAAGACAAATTAAATGAAGATATTATTACCAAAGCATTTGTGATTGCAATCATTTTCTGGAAGAAATTGAGTATTATCTGACAGAATTGCAGGGGTGCCAATACTTTTGGCCAGCACTGTAGTGGCTTGCAAAAATATTCATACCCGATGAACTTTTTCACATTTTGTCACCTTACAACCACAAACTTAAATTAATTTTATTGACATTTTAAGTGATAGACTGTGAAAGATCCTCAGTGCGCCAACATCGCTTTGGCCCACACCTGAGACTTCTTTCATAAAAAACCACACTCACCGCCAGTGAGTGCCGGGTTCACAAGATAAATACAAGACAAGCTTTCTAAATTTTATATATTTATTAACCCCTAAATGGGTCGGTATTAACATCTAACACATACAGTTCAGAACAGATATGCAGATGTATGCAAGCATTAACAGTTACTAGTTACAAGATACAGTGCAATAAAATAAAAGGGAATAAAGGTGAAATGATTACTTTACCACACATCTCCTTGATGTGGTTCTGTAGTCCAACACTCACACATAGCATGTGGAGATCACCAGTGGAGGCAGCGGCATTAACTCCAACATCTCAGCAACTCATCACAGCAGCCTCTCCTCATAGTAGCATCTTCATAGTAATCTCCCAGTGGTAGTCTCAGCACAATCTCCTCCCACTGACCTCTTACCTCATCTTTTATACCCTTGATGCCACCTCCCAGAATGAGGTCACCGGCGACGGCAAGTCAGATTGATTAATGCACTCAAGTCCAGATTCTTTGTAAAGAGCTGAGACCAAGTGAAATGATACAATGTTATCAACCATGTCTGATCTACCAGCCCAGGCTGAACAATGCATGTTTATTTGATCACTCAGGCCTATGTAAGAATTCAATGGAGCTATTCTGGGATGGATACAAAGCCCTATTGTTACAGTGTTGCCACTATTGATAACATACAACTAGGATTAGGGCTGCGCACATTATGAGTACATGGAACTAAGAGGGAGATACGATACCCAGAGATCAAAATACAGCTTTGAGTTATAGCCATATTTAAGTGGAATCATCACATAGACCAACATAAAGTAGCAGATAATTGTGAAGTAGAAGGAAAATGATACATGGTTTTCAAAATTTGAATCAAATAAAAATCTGAAAAATGTGACGTGCAAAAGTATTCAGCCCCCTGTGCTCTGATACCCCTAAATAAAATCCAGTGCACACAATTGCCTTCAGAAGTCACTTAGTTACTAGATTCCAGCTGTGTGTAATTTAGTCTCCCTATAAATACACCTGTTCTGTGAAGATCTCAGTGGTTTGTTAGAGAACACTAGTGAACAAATAGCATCATGAAGACAAAGGAACTCACCCAACAGGTCAGAGATACAGTTGTGGAGAAGTTTAAATCAGGGTTATGTTATAAAAATATATCCCAAACTTTGAACATCCCAAGGAGCACTGTTCAATCCATCATCCAAAAATGGAAAAAGTTTTCTACAACTGCAAACCTACCAAGACATGCCCATCCACCTAAACTGACAGATCGAGCAAGGAGAGCACTGGTCAGAGAAGCAGCCGCCAAGAGGCCCATGGTCACTCTGGAGGAGCTGCAAAAATCCACAGCTCAGGTGGGAGAATCTGTCCACACGACAACTATAAGTTGTGCATTCCACAAATCTGGCCTTTATGGAAGAGTGGCAAGAAGAAAACTATTGTTGAAAGTGAAGACATAAGAAGTGCCATTTTCAGTTTGCCACAAGCCATATAGGGGACAACATGGGAAAGAAGGTGCTCTGGTCATATCAGACCAAAGTTGAACTTTTTGACCTAAATGCAAAGCGCTATGTGTGGCACAAAAGTAATACTGCTCATCACCCTGAACACACCATCCCCACTGTGAAACATGGTGGTGGCAGCATCATGCTGTGGGGAGGCTTTTCTACAGCAGGGACAGGGAAACTGGTCAGAGTTGATGGGAAGATGAATGGAGCTAAATACAGGGCAATCCTGGAAGAAAACCTGTTGGAGGCTACAACAGACTTGAGACTAGTGTAAGCCATGTACCGGGGTGGGCTCCCCAGGATACAGCGAAGTCACGAACAATGGAAGCGACTTCAATTCACTTTAGTGAAAACAAGATTTGACTTAGTTTAGTAACACCCCTTTAACAAAAAGAACACTCCCAGATATTTACATACACTCAGTGAGGAAGCTGAGGCCCCAGTGTTGTACAGCACGGTGCCCTCTAATCTGCGCCTCCAATATACTCCAAGCTTTTACCTATCTGCAGGCTGCAACTAACCAGTCGCTTGTTACCTTTTTATCACCCTAGTCACAGGAACAATTCAGTGAGTGTGATGGGGCACCGGCGGTATAACACAAAAGCTTATAAAACTTATCAAAATACCCCTATTCCCCCCAAACAAAGTATAACCAAGTAAATATAATAGTAGGTCAGCTTGCAAGCCAAAGAAATGTGAAGTTACATAAAATGTCGCTTCTAGACTTCCTTAGAAGCTCCTCTCTGAGAGTTACAACTCAATAGAATTTTCTAGTCCTAGTCCTTAATACCGTATAGGTAGATAATTCACCAGTAGTGTGGCCTGTGATGATGAGTATGCCTAAGTAATCTAACTACAGGCCCTTACTCAGTCCCAAGCAATTTGGCACCAAATTTGTAATGCGGTGCGTGCACAGTTACTTCTCTTACCGACCCGGGTCTGTTGGGTACCTTTAGCCTTTGTTTGGATTAACTGGAAGAGGGGCTTGTCCAGAAAACATTCGGTCTCACTGACAGGGCCACTTCTCAGCCGAGTCCTTGATGGCAATCTTCTCCTTCAGGATGCTGTCTGGACCAACTCTGGAACAGTCTTTGATTCCACTTTGCTGTAGCTCTGGTCCCTAAGGGATGCTTCTACATGTGTATCAAACTCCAGTCCTCCTCCTCATAGCTCAGAGCACCCTCTCAAGATGGCTGCCACACACACTCTGCCCCTCCTTGTAGCTCCACTTCTGCAGAACAGGGTCTCCACGTCACTACTCCAAGGAAGTACAGTCATTTCCCATTTCTTAGGCAACAGTGGCCTCTTGTGGTCAACCAACAAAATGTCAGTTTATAAAATAATAAACATATTTACAGAAACAGGTACATTCAAACATGAGGGCTATTTTACCATCTTACACTAGGAAGGAGATTCGCTTTCCAGCAAGACAATGACCCTAAACATACAGCCAGAGCTACAGTCTAATAATAATAATAATAATAATAATAGTCCTTTAATAGTCCCACAGTGGGGAAATTCAGTGTGTTACAGCAGCAAAGATAAGATAAGCAGATACAAATACAACATGTACAGGAATGTTCCAAGGTGAGAGGCATTACATTAATAGCAGACAGACAGATAGGACGTAGCAGAGGGGGGGGGGGGGATTTAACAGGCAGAGAGATATTTCAGTTCTCTGTATGTAATGATCTCCGCTTAGGTCGGTGTTGGTTGTACAGCCTAACCGCGGTGGGGAGGAAAGACTTCCGATAGCGCTCCTTCTCACACCTAGGGTGGAGCAGTCGGTCACAGACAGTACTGCCCAGCGCAATCACAGTCTCATGCATGGGATGGGAGTTATTCTCCCGCATGGAGCTCACCACGGACAGTATCCTTCTGTCACCCACCACCTGCACTGGGTCCAGTGGGCTCCCCAGGACAGAGCTGGCCCTTCTAATCAGCTTGTCAAGTTTATTTCTGTCCCTGGTTGATATACTGCTCCCCCAGCAGGCCACTCCAAAGAAGATGGCTGATGCCACTACCGAGTTGAAGAAAGTCCTAAGAAGTGCCCCCCGGATTCCAAAGGCTCTCAGCTTCCTAAGCAGGTAGAGCCTGCTGTGGCCCTTCCTGTACAGGGCCTCCATATGATCTGCCCAGTCCAGCTTATTATTAAGGAGCAGACCCAGGTCCTTATAGGTGTTCACAATCTCGATGCCCATCCCCAGGATGTCCACTGGTTTTGGAGGGCATCTGCCTTTACGGAAGTCCACCACCATCTCCTTGGTCTTCCCCGCGTTAATCTTCAGGTGGTTCTGGTGGCACCAGTCCACAAAAAACCGGTTCAGTTCTCTGTACTCCTTGTCATCATCGTCTGTGATGAGACCCACTATTGCAGAGTCGTCAGAATACTTCTGTAGGTAGCAGCTGGATGAGTTGCACCTAAAATCAGCAGTGTACAGTGTGAAGAGGAAAGGGGCGAGAACCGTACCCTGAGGTGCCCCCGTATTACAGATCACGGTACCTGACACACAGTCTTGGGCTCTCACGTATTGAGGTCGATTTGTGAGGTAGTCTAGGATCCAGTTGGAGAGGTGGTGGTCCACTCCAGCAAGGCCCAGCTTGTCTCTCAGTAACCTGGGCTGTATGGTGTTAAAAGCACTGGAGAAATCAAAGAACATTATTCTCACCGTGTTCCATGGTTTTTCCAGGTGAGACAGAGCCCTGTGCAGAAGGTGGATGATGGCATCATCTACCCCAATGCCCGGTCGATAAGCAAACTGGAGAGGGTCCATAGCGGGGCTCACTAGAGGGCGAAGATGTGTGAGAACCAATCTCTCTAAGATCTTCATCAAGTGGGATGTCAGTGCTACAGGTCTGTAGTCGTTGAGGTCCATAGGGTGAGGTTTCTTTGGAACTGGTACCACACAAGAAGATTTCCATAATTCAGGGACTATTTCCTGCCTCAGGCTCATATTATACATATATGTAATTATACCACACAGCTGGTAATGGTTTAGAGCAAAGAATATTCATGTGTTAGAATAACCCAGTCAAAGTCCAGACCTAAATCTCATTGAGCATCTGTGGCAAGACATGAAAATTGCTGTTCACAGACGCTCTCCATTCACTCTGGCTGAGCTTGACCTAGTTTGCAGAGAAGAATGGGCAACAATCTCAGTCTTTGTGTCCAAACTTTTGGTCTGTACTGTATATGTATATACTAATATCTATCTGTCTATTGTGAGAGTGTGAACCTAGAGGGCGCTGGAGAGCAACCCAAAAACACTGTTGAAAAAGACCTTGACCACACCCATACTGGGGCTTCACTCCAGAGGGAGTGCACACAGCAGGAGAGCTGTTGGAGACCTGCAGGGAGCAGGTGGTTTGTGGAACCAGCTGGAGACAGACAGGTGGTCTGTTCCAAGAGGACTGGGTTCCAGAAGGGACTGGTTAAGCTCAGTGTGAGCCAGATCACAAAGAAGTAACCTCAGTAAAGCTTGCCCTCAGAAGTTAGTCAGGGTTCAAGAAGTGAGGTATTGCCCTGTATGCGGGCTAGGCTGTTTTGTTGTTTTTGTTCCTGTTTACTTTTACAAGCTGAATAAAGACATTTATTTTGGATTGCCATTACCTGATATGCTGTTTATTTGGCACCCAGCGCCACAAACACCTCTGTTAAGTCCAGAAAGCTCCTACCTTTGATGCTAAACTACCCCCAATTGTCACACTATGTATGTACTTATATATACAGTACAGACCAAAAGTTTGGACACACCTTCTCATTCCAAGAGTTTTCTGTAAATTGTAGATTCACACTGAAGGCATCAAAACTATGAATTAACACATGTGGAATTATATACTTAACAAAAAAGTGTGAAACAACTAAAAATATGTCTTATATTCTAGGTTCTTCAAAGTAGCCACCTTTTGCTTTGATTACTGCTTTGCACACTCTTGCCATTCTCTTGATGAGCTTCAAGAGGTAGTCACCTGAAACGGTTTTCACTTCACAGGTGTGCCCTGTCAGGTTTAATAAGTGGGATTTCTTGCCTTATAAATGGGGTTGGGACCATCAGTTGTGTTGTTCAGAAGTCAGCTGGATACACAGCTTATAGTCCTACTGAATGGAGTGTTAGAATTTGTATTATGGCAAGAAAAAAGCAGCTAAGTAAAGAAAAATGAGTGGCCATCATTACTTTAAGAAATGAAGGTCAGTCACTCCGAAAAATTGGGAAAACTTTGAAAGTCTCCCCAAGTGCAGTGGCCAAAACCATCAAGCGCTACAAAGAAACTGGCTCATATGAGGACCGCCCCAGGAAAGGAAGACCAAGAGTCACCTCTGCTGCGGAGGATAAGTTCATCCGAGTCACCAGCCTCAGAAATCGCAGGTTAACAGCAGCTCAGATTAGAGACCAGGTCAATGCCACACAGAGTTCTAGCAGCAGACACATCTCTACAACAACTGTTAAGAGGAGACTGTGTGCAGCAGGCCTTCATGGTAAAATAGCTGCTAGGAAACCACTGCTAAGGACAGGCAACAAGCAGAAGAGACTTGTTTGGGCTAAAGAACACAAGGAATGGACATTGGAAATTTGTGCTTTGGTCTGATGAGTCCAAATTTGAGATCTTTGGCTCCAACCACCGTGTCTTTGTGCGCTGCAGAAAAGGTGAACGAATGGACTCTACATGCCTGGTTCCCACCGTGAAGCATGGAGGAGGAGGTGTGATGGTGTGGGGGTGCTTTGCTGGTGACACTGTTGGGGATTTATTCAAAATTGAAGGAATACTGAACCAGCATGGTTACCACAGCATCTTGCAGCGGCATGCTATTCCATCCGGTTTGTGTTTAGTTGGACCATGTTTTATTTTTCAACAGGACAATGACCCCAAACACACCTCCAGACTGTGTAAGGGCTATTTGACCAAGAAGGAGAGTGATGGGGTGCTACGCCAGATGACCTGGCCTCCACAGTCACCAGACCTGAACCCAATCGAGATGGTTTGGGGTGAGCTGGACCGCAGAGTGAAGGCAAAAGGGCCAACAAGTGCTAAGCATCTCTGGGAACTTCTTCAAGACTGTTGGAAGACCATTTCAGGTGACTACCTCTTGAAGCTCATCAAGAGAATGCCATGAGTGTGCAAAACAGTAATCAAAGCAAAAGGTGGCTACTTTGAAGAACCTAGAATATAAGACATATTTTCAGTTGCTTCACACTTTTTTGCTAAGTATATAATTTCACATGTGTTAATTCATAGTTTTGATGCCTTCAGTGTGAATCTACAATTTTTATAGTCATGAAAATACAGAAAACTCTTGGAATGAGAAGGTGTGTCCAAACTTTTGGTCTGTACTGTATATATATATAAAATGATGTGAACTTCGCCTGAGTAAAGTAACAAAGACATATTTGGTATCACTGTAACCATTACAAATCACACAATAAAATGAATACCATGTTTAACATATCGATCACTAAATGGCATAAATAAAAATGGCACAATTGTTTATTTTATTTGGGATCTACTATTCTTTGGGTCTACTATTATTATATGGGGTCTGAATACATGTAGCAATACATTTTTCTAAAGGCCACACCCCTTGAAAGATCACTTCTACTTTTGCAAATCACTCAGTGAACGGCTGTCCCAGGTTGACGTCTCTGTAATGCAGGCATTTATGGACTTGGTGAGGTCCAATGTGTTTGTATATTTATATTTATTTGTCATCTAGGGCACTATTTACCAAATTGAAGGTCTTTGAAGTGAACGACAGGAATCGGCTCCTGACTGGGAGCCAACAACTCATTAAACCCTGCCCCATATGTACATAATCTCACCCACTACGGGTCTAATCCTGCCTCCAAATGGGTCACCGATAATCATTTTAACCTTATATTATGATGTCCTATGGCTAACAGCAGCCAGAGGGTCATAAGATTAGGTTAAAAGGAGGTGTAATAGGGTTTCTGACTGTTTACACATCGTAAACAGCAATACTTTAAAAGGAGCCATTTTAGTGAGGGGATCCAAATGATCCAGCTCACTAAAAAGAGCCAAGGCTCTCATCTCTACTGCAAAAGGACCTTTGAAGATGTTATAGTCATGTGACCAGTCACATAAAAGGGGTGGAGCTTGTACAATGGCCTGGTGTATAGAAGTTAGATCCTAGAATGGAGTGAGTAAAATCAGGAGCTGCCTGGTATGCTGTGGACCCACTAGGTGGCGCTGCCTCCTGTGACTGTTAGTATGAGGCACCACACACTGTGTCCATGTCAAACCAGACGGGTTAGGGTTGCATATAGGAGAGTCAGAGTTAGCCTTAAAGGGGTTGTCTGGGATAATACAGTATTTTTATATAAGTTCCCCTTGCCACCCCCTCCAACTTTGTAATATATCCTTTTTTAAAATATTGTATACTTTGTCAGTAATATATGTGGGGCCTCGCCCCCCCCAGCCCCATTCTACATTTTCTCTAGACCCGGGCCTACACGTTATCCTCTAAAGGCTGCCTCTTGTTCTTTCTGTGTGTCGCCCCCCTCCCCCACACGCACAAACAATAGTGCCGGCATGCGCAGTGCGCTGGGAAGCCAGCACAAAATACTCACCTCTCTTCCCTTCCTTCTGGTCTGGAGTGGAGCGGTGATGTCACTTCCGGAAGGGAAGGAGATGAGAGAGGGAGGGGGAGTGTGTGAGAAAGGAAGGAGGTGAGTGAGTGAGTGAATGAATGAGGAAGGGAGAGTGTGAGAAAGGAAGGAGGTGAGTGAGTGAGTGAATGAATGAAGGGAGGGTGTGTGAGAAAGGAAGGAGGTGAGTGAGTGAATGAGAGAGGGGGGTGTGTGAGAAAGGAAGGAGGTGAGTGAGTGAGTGAGTAAGTGAGTGAGTGAGTGAATGAGAGAGGGAGGAGGGGTGTGAGAAAGGAAGGAGGTGAGTGAGTGAATGAGAGAGGGAGGGGGGAGTGTGTGAGAAAGGAAGGATGTGAGTGAGTGAGTGAAAGAGAGGGAGGGGGAGTGTGTGAGAAAGGGAGGTGGTGAGTGAGAGGGAGGTGTAGTGAGGCATCATAGAACTTGTAGTAAACACAGAACAGGAAGATAGGGATGTAAACAAATGCAGAAGATGCCAGTTGCTCACAGAGAACCCCAGAAATCACTCAAAACACTGCTTAAGGTATTTGGTTGCACTTATTAACCTATTAATACCACTAACTGACCTGTTTTGAAAATTTTTTATTTTTTTTTGCCCAGAAAACCTCTTTAACTTCAACAATGTTACATGCGAAAATACACAGACTTGGGGTGTGCTAGCTGTTATGGACAAATCACACAGCTAACACTCTTGGAGCCAAGGCAGCACCACCTACTAGATTCACAGCACACCTGACTTAACCCTTACCCAACATCTGGGACCCGAGCAGCCGCCATAGCCGCCGGGTTTCTGCTGTATTATACAGCAGACACCTGGCGCTAATGCCCGCAATCAGTGCCTGCAATGATCGCGGGCATTAACCCCTCTGGCACCTCGGTCAAAGGTGACCGAGGCGCCATCTTTCTGGCGCTGGAGATCGCCAGCACCCGGAGCAAGCTCCAGGGCCGGCGTTCCGTTACTATGACAGCCGGGAGTCTTGTGAAGGCTCCCAGGCCTGTCTTTCATTAGTTTCTATTGCAGGCTACTCTATGTAGCCTGCAGAAGAAGCCCCATTTTTTTGCAGTGCATTAGCATTGTAATGCATTGCATTAGTGATCAGACCCCCTGGAGTTCAAGACCCCTATGGGGTCTAGTAAATGCAATTAAAAAAAAAAAAAAAAAAAAGTAAAAAAAATATATAAAAAAAATTAAAAGTTTAAATCACCCCCCTTTCCCTAGAATACATATAAAAGAAGTTAAATACTGTGAAACACATACACATTAGGTATCCCTGTGTCCAAAAACGCCCGGTCTACAAATCTATAAAAATATTTTCCCCGTACGATAAACACTGTAGCGGGAAAAAAAAAATCAAAAGTGCCAAACCGCCGTCTTTTCACTGTTTTGCCTCTGATAAAAATTTGAATAAAAAGTGATAACGCAATAGCAATTCCCCAAAATGGTATAACTAAAAAGTACACCTGGTCCCGCAAAAAAAGATGCTCTATGCATCCCCGTACACGAAAGTATAAAAAAGTTACAGGTGTCAGAATATGGCGACTTTTAAAAAATATATATTTTTGCACAGTTTTGGATTTTTGTCAAGGGGTTAAAATGTAAATAAAACCATATAAATTTGGTATCCCCGGAATCGTACCAAAACATAGAATGCAGATGAAATGTCATTTTGGCTGTAGAGCGAACACTGTAGAAACGAAGCCCGTAAGAAAGTTGCACAAATGCACTTTTTCTTCATATCCACCCCATTCTGAATTTTTTTCCAGATTCTCAGTACATTGTACAGAATAATAAATGGTAGCATCATGAAAAAAAATTTGTCCCGCAAATATTAAGACCTCATATGGCTCTGAGAACACAAAAATAAAAAAAGTTATTGGGTTTGGAAGGGGGGGGGGGGGTCAAAAACGAAAATAAAAAATGTCACCAGTGGGAAGGGGTTAAGCCACTCCATTCTAGACTCAACCATGTATGGAAGTAACTGTGCAGAGCTTAACAGAGGAAGTAGTGCTAAGTGTAGGGAAAAATGAAGGTAGCAGGGCTGAGTGTGTGTGGGAAAGTGGATGCAGCAGAGCTGAGTGTGTGTGTGAAATTTGGAATTTGCTGAGCCAAGTGTGTGGGGAAATTTGGAGGCAGCAGAGCTAAGTGCATGGAGTGAACAGGCTGTATGCAAGGAGGAAATATGAAAGTTACAGAGTTGTGGGTGTGAAGCACGGAGCTTGCAGGACTGTGTGAGCAGGAAGGAAAGCATGGAGCAGCGGTGTTGTGTTTGTTTGTGTGTGGGGGGGGGGGGAACCATGAAGGTAGCACAGCTGTATGTAGGAGAGATCATGGAGGTGGCAGAGCTGTGTGTGTATGTGTTTAACAGGATTGTGTAAAGCAAGAATAACCTGAACAAAAGTAGCATATAGCTGAAAAGTACAATAGAGGCTGAATATAAAGGAAATCTGTGACGTGACGCACCTAGAGGAGGAAAACACAGATCACTGGACACCACGAGAAGGCCCCAAAAAGTATACATTTTTTTTATTTTTTACACCTCCCTTGGGCCTACTTAATAATTTATTACAAATCATGTCTGACCTTCACACGGGCCCAGGTGAGGAAGGAGATGAAAAAGATCAAGGCGAGGAAAGCCGGAGGGCCAGATGACATCAGTGCAAGGCTAATTAAGACTTGTGGGGACCAGCTGTGTGGTATAATTACATATATGTATAATATGAGCCTGAGGCAGGAAATAGTCCCTGAATTATGGAAATCTTCTTGTGTGGTACCAGTTCCAAAGAAACCCCACCCTATGGACCTCAACGACTACAGACCTGTAGCACTGACATCCCACCTGATGAAGATCTTGGAGAGATTGGTTCTCACACATCTCCGCCCTCTAGTGAGCCCCGCTATGGACCCCCTCCAGTTTGCTTATCGGCCGGGCATTGGGGTAGATGATGCCATCATCCATCTTCTGCACAGGGCTCTGTCTCACCTGGAGAAACCAGGGAACACAGTGAGAATAATGTTCTTTGACTTCTCCAGTGCTTTTAACACCATACAGCCCAGGTTATTGAGGGACAAGCTGGGCCTTGCTGGAGTGGACCACCACCTCTCCAACTGGATCCTAGACTACCTCACAAATCGACCTCAATACGTGAGAGCCCGAGACTGTGTGTCAGGTACAGTGATCTATAATACGGGGGCACCTCAGGGTACGGTTCTCGCCCCTTTCCTCTTCACACTGTACACTGCAGATTTTAGGTGCAACTCATCCAGCTGCTACCTACAGAAGTATTCTGACGACTCTGCAATAGTGGGTCTCATCACAGATGATGATGACAGGGAGTACAGAGAACTGAACCAGGATTTTGTGGACTGGTGCCACCGGAACCACCTGAAGATTAACGCGGGGAAGACCAAGGAGATGGTGGTGGACTTCCGCAAAGGCAGAAGCCCTCCTAAACCAGTGGACATCCTGGGGACGGGCATCGAGATTGTGAACACCTATAAGTACCTGGGTTTGCTCCTTAATAATAAGCTGGACTGGGCAGATCATATGGAGGCCCTGTACAGGAAGGGCCACAGCAGGCTCTACCTGCTTAGGAAACTGAGAGCCTTTGGAATCCGGGGGGCACTTCTTAGAACTTTCTTCAACTCGGTAGTGGCATCAGCCATCTTCTTTGGAGTGGCCTGCTGGGGGAGCAGTATATCAACCAGGGACAGAAATAAACTTGACAAGCTGATTAGAAGGGCCAGCTCTGTCCTGGGGAGCCCACTGGACCCAGTGCAGGTGGTGGGTGACAGAAGGATACTGTCCGTGGTGAGCTCCATGCAGAAGAAGAAGTCCCATCCCATGCATGAGACTGTGATCGCGCTGAGCAGTACTGTCAGTGACCGACTGCTCCACCCTAGGTGTGAGAAGGAGCGCTATCGGAAGTCTTTCCTCCCCACCGCGGTTAGGCTGTACAACCAACACCGACCTAAGCGGAGATCATTACACACAGAGAACTGAAAATATCTCTCTGCCTGTTAAATCCCCCCCCCCCCCTGCTACGCCCTATCTGTCTGTCTGCTATCAATGTAATGCCTCTCACCTTGGAATATTCCTGTACATGTTGTATTTGTATTTGTATCTGCTTATCTTTGCTGCTGTAACACACTGAATTTCCCCATTGTGGGACTATTAAAGGACTATTATTATTATTATTATTATTATGTAACGGCGACCATTTTAGTTTGTCCAAAACAAATCCCAAATTGTTCGGTTTCGTCAAAAAATGATCAATTTGGAATACTCAGGTCCAATCTGGTTCTTTGCTATCCAACACTATTTTTTTCACACAGATTGAGAGACATATTTGGTATTGGGCTGTTTATAACAATGTTTGTAATAAGCAAAAATGTTATTTGTACCACAGTGAACATTGTAAAAGTAATTCAAAAAACAATGGCAGATTTGCTTTTCTCTTCATTATACCCACCTAAAAAAAAACTGAAGCTAATCAACAGTTGTTATGTACCCCAAAATGTTATCAATAAATACAAATTTTCTTGCAAAAAACAAGCTCTCATACGGCTATGTTGACACAAAAATAATAAAGCTATGGCTATTGAAATGCTATGATGAGAAAAAAAAAAATGTAAAGTCATTTGTAAAGTCCTGTGGAATATGTTGGTGCTATATAAATAAAATTATTATTATTTATTTAAAAATTAATCATTTTAAATTGGCCACATCTTGCATTCTAAAAACTAGATCAGGTACAATGTACACCAAATATATTAGTGATTCTCACTGTGTGATGGATTTGTGGCATGTTAGCTATCGGGGGTGCAGCAGTAGCAGTCGCTACTAGGCCTTGGATCCTAGGGGTGCTCCAAAAGTTTATCTGCCACATAACATATAGCACTATTTTAAATGGCACAAACTAGGTAGGGGTCCCGTTACAGATTGTGCCTTGGGGCCCACAATTTATGCCTCTGATACTACTTCTCTCTTGCTGATACTTCCTCTTCATCCTCTTGGTTAGCTTATTTTAGACCAATATTTTGCACCAAAATTTGTCGCATTGAAGCCGTTCTTTTTCCTAAACTGAAACAGTGGGACAGATTAATTAATTAAAAATGTCTCAAATAAAGACAGCATATACAGTATGTAGAGGAGACAGATAGAAGATGCGACAAACTTATTACAGTGGCCCATGCTGTGCGATAGATGTGGTGCATCATGACAGATGTGTTAAAGAGGACCTTGTACCACCTCCATCAACTCCAGTTCTTTGTATCATTGAAGGGGTTCTGCTCCACTAATTCCAGCATAGTTGGAATTTTTCCTTCAGCCCCGACTGTTCCTGAGCAATCATTGCAGTTAGTTTCAATGCCTGACTCTCTAGACTCTAAAGTGGGTAGTTTCAGAGCTTCAATCAGAGGCAGACATTCCTCCATTTGAACCTACTCTAAAAAAATACATGTAATTTTTATGACACAGTGAAAGCACTAAAACAAGACCAGTAAGAGAATGGCATGACTGCTTTTTTTTTCTCAACTCTATGCACTTCTGTTTTTTTTTCTCCACCTTTCCAGTACATTGTATGGAATATTAGATTGTGTTATTAGGAAGTACAATCTGTTCCACAAAAAGCCCTCATGAGGCTTTCGAAAGGTGGAGAGTAAAAAACAAAAATGGAAAAATGGCTGTGGGATGAAGGAGTTAAGCTTATTTCTGGAACGCAGTTTGGGATAATGTGTTGACCCTAGCTTGCTGACTTGCTGACTCCCACTGATGTGATCCTTGTAACATGCCTGATTGGCATGTTATAATGAGGACCCACCCCCTTTAAAAGACCACAATTTAATATTTACACATAGTTTAATAAGCACTTACCCCAAAGGCACAGAAGTTAGAAGATTTTGCTCCATAGCCAAGTTGAACAATTGAACACACCACTGAAGTGATTTGTCCTCAAATAGAATCATGCCATTATTATCCAGAAAAAGGTGTTTAAGAGTGGCCAGGCCTTTCATATCCTGAACTGTAATTCTTGAAATCTGATTATTGCTATAGTCAAGTCTCTGTAATTTTTGAGGGAGTGTTGAAAGTTGGTTCTTGGACAAATCTAAAGATGTCAGATTGGTAGCAACTTGTAGCCCATCAGCTGAAAACAACTGATTTCCGGAAAGATTAAGATCAAAAACATTTTCCAGTTGCCTCAAATCTCTGGCACACACACTTTTTATATTATTTCTCTCCAACTTCAGAGACAGCAGGGATTTAGGCAGTTGTGATGGAAAATGTGTAAAGAAGTTTTCATAGAATATCAGTTTGTTGTTCTCCAAATTCAGGTATTTCAGATTGGGAAGTCTAGCCACTTCAGATGTGATGTGCATATCATTTCCATCCAGAATAAGGGTCTGTAAGTTACTAAGTGGAGAAAAGACCTCTAATGTTAATGTACAGTACAGACCAAAAGTTTGGACACACCTTCTCATTCCAAGAGTTTTCTGTATTTTCATGACTATAAAAATTGTAGATTCACAATGAAGGCATCAAAACTATGAATTAACACATGTGGAATTATATACTTAACAAAAAAGTGTGAAACAAATGAAAATATGTCTTCAAAGTAGCCACCTTTTGCTTTGATTACTGCTTTGCACACTCTTGGCATTCTCTTGATGAGCTTCAAGAGGTAGTCACCTGAAATGGTTTTCACTTCACAGGTGTGCCCTGTCAGGTTTAATAAGTGGGATTTCTTGCCTTATAAATGGGGTTGGGACCATCAGTTGTGTTGTTCAGAAGTCAGGTGGATACACAGCTGATAGTCCTACTGAATGGAGTGTTAGAATTTGTATTATGGCAAGAAAAAAGCAGCTAAGTAAAGAAAAACGAGTGGCCATCACTACTTTAAGAAATGAAGGTCAGTCAGTCTGAAAAGTTGGGAAAACTTTGAAAGTGTCCCCAAGTGCAGTGGCCAAAACCTTCAAGTGCTACAAAGAAACTGGCTCACATGAGGACCGCCCCAGGAAAGGAAGACCAAGAGTCACCTCTGCTGCGGAGGATAAGTTCATCCGAGTCACCAGCCTCAGAAATCGCAGGTTAACAGCAGCTCAGATTAGAGACCAGGTCAATGCCACACAGAGTTCTAGCAGCAGACACATCTCTACAACTGTTAAGAGGAGACTGTGTGCAGCAGGCCTTCATGGTAAAATAGCTGCTAGGAAACCACTGCTAAGGACAGGCAACAAGCAGAAGAGACTTGTTTGGGCTAAAGAACACAAGGAATGGACATTAGACCTGTGGAAATCTGTGCTTTGGTCTGATGAGTCCAAATTTGAGATCTTTGGTTCCAACCACCGTGTCTTTGTGCGCTGCAGAAAAGGTGAACGAATGGACTCTACATGCCTGGTTCCCACCATGAAGCATGGAGGAGGAGGTGTGATGGTGTGGGGGTGCTTTGCTGGTGACACTGTTGGGGATTTATTCAAAATTGAAGGAATACTGAACCAGCATGGTTACCACAGCATCTTGCAGAGGCATGCTATTCCATCCGGTTTGCGTTTAGTTGGCCATCATTTATTTTTCAACAGGACAATGACCCCAAACACACCTCCAGACTGTGTAAGGGCTATTTGACCAAGAAGGAGAGTGATGGGGTGCTACGCCAGATGACCTGGCCTCCACAGTCACCAGACCTGAACCCAATCGAGATGGTTTGGGGTGAGCTGGACCACAGAGTGAAGGCAAAAGGGCCAACAAGTGCTAAGCATCTCTGTGAACGCCTTCAAGACCATTTCAGGTGACTATCTCTTGAAGCTCATCAAGAGAATGCCAAGAGTGTGCAAAGCAGTAATCAAAGCAAAAGGTGGCTACTTTGAAGAACCTAGAATATAAGACATATTTTCAGTTGTTTCACACTTTTTTTGTTAAGTATATAATTCCACATGTGTTAATTCATAGTTTTGATGCCTTCACTGTGAATCTACAATTTTTATAGTCATGAAAATACAGAAAACTCTTGGAATGAGAAGGTGTGTCCAAACTTTTGGTCTGTACTGTATTTAGCAAGTTGTTTGGGACTTAAGGACTCTGAGTTTGGTTAAACCACCAAAGTCTGGATGATTAAATGAACGGATGGAATTATCACCCATTTTAGGACCTACAGCTTTGAAGGAAGTGATCTTGGGATACTGGTCAGTTTATTATTCCATACTTTCATCACTTTCAGGTTATTCTGTGCTTCAGATGTATTGTTTTCTATTGTTTCCATCCCACTGGAAAACAGCACCAATTCCTGCAAGCCTGACATCTCACTGAAGTCTGAAAACTGGCAGAAAATATGTTCTATCAAAAGATGGTCTTTTTAACATAATCATGGATACAAAAGACATGAGCAGACCTTACAACAACTTTTTAGAGCTAAGAAGGTTGCATTTAAGATTTCTCCAAGGTACATGGCTCAGCACATGGTCACCTTGACCTTTATCACAATCAAAACCTTGAAAATCAACAAAGAGAAAACTGATGAATATCAGGGTGTGAGAAATACATACTTACCCAAAAGGAACCTGCCACATAAAAAATGCAGTACAATCTATTTGCAGCATGTAATAGAACAGTAGGCTCTGAGTAGATTGATGTATAATGTTGGGGGGAAAAGATTCACAATAACTTGTATTTTATTCATTTATATTTTTTTTGCATTTTCTATGGTTAATCATGGGGTTGGCCCTATCAGCGATTGACAGATTTTTTTTATTTGCACAGTCATATATGAAGGCTGTCGGTCATTAAAGAGGACCTTTTACCACTTCCACCAATTCATCTGTTAGGCGTTCCACTGATTCTAGCCCCCACCATTCCCGAGTAACAAACGCAGATAATTTTGGTGCCTTATGTGCTATTTAAGCTCTGTAATGTCAGAAGGGCAGTGTCAGGCGGGGGGCATGATTCCGAGCTCCAATCAGAGGCAGCCAGTGTCAGAGCTCAGAATCATACCCCTTGCCTGCTGCTGCCTGACACAGTCCTTGTGACAGTACAAAGCCTAAATAAAATATCAGCATTGATTTCTCGTTAATGGTGGGGACTAGATAATAAAAATTCCAAGTGTGCCAGAATCAGTGGGATAGTACCTATTAATTCATGTAAAGATCTGGACTTGTAAGAAGTGGTAAAAGGTCCTCTTTAAGTAAGAACGCCCCCAAGACTCCATGGCTGTGTCTGAACACAGAAAGAGCAGATATAAATGACAAGTTATACTGAATCTTTTCACATAAAACTACAGTCATATGAAAAAGTTTGGGCACCCCTATTAATCTTAATCATTTTTAGTTCTAAATATTTGGGTGTTTGCAACAGCCATTTCAATTTGATATATCTAATAACTGATGGACACAGTAATATTTCAGGATTGAAATGAGGTTTATTGTACTAACAGAAAATGTGCAATATGCATTAAACCAAAATTTGACCGGTGCAAAAGTATGGGCACCTCAACAGAAAAGTGACATTAATATTTAGTAGATCCTCCTTTTGCAAAAATAACAGCCTCTAGTCGCTTCCTGTAGCTTTTAATCAGTTCCTGGATCCTGGATGAAGGTATTTTTGACCATTCCTCTTTACAAAACAATTCCAGTTCAGTTAAGTTTGATGGTCGCCGAGCATGGACAGCCCGCTTCAAATTATCCCACAGATGTTCAATGATATTCAGGTCTGGGGACTGGGATGGCCATTCCAGAACATTGTAATTGTTCCTCTGCATGAATGCCTGAGTAGATTTGGAGCTGTGTTTTGGATCATTGTCTTGCTGAAATATCCATCCCCGGCGTAACTTCAAATTCGTCACTGATTCTTGTACATTATTCTCAAGAATCTGCTGATACTGAGTTGAATCCATGCGACCCTCAACTTTAACAAGATTCCCGGTGCCGGCATTGGCCACACAGCCCCAAAGCATGATGGAACCTCCACCAAATTTTACAGCGGGTAGCAAGTGTTTTTCTTGGAATGCTGTGTTTTTTTGACGCCATGCATAACGCCTTTTTGTATGACCAAACAACTCAATCTTTGTTTCATCAGTCCACAGGACCTTCTTCCAAAATGAAGCTGGCTTGTCCAAATGTGCTTTTGCATACCTCAGGCAACTCTGTGGCATGCTTTCAGAAACGGCTTCTTTCGCATCACTCTCCCATACAGCTTCTCCTTGTGCAAAGTGTGCTGTATTGTTGACCGATGCACAGTGACACCATCTGCAGCAAGATGATGCTGCAGCTCTTTGGAGGTGGTCTGTGGATTGTCCTTGACTGTTCTCACCATTCTTCTTCTCTGCCTTTCTGATATTTTTCTTGGCCTGCCACTTCTGGGCTTAACAAGAACTGTCCCTGTGGTCTTCCATTTCCTTACTATGTTCCTCACAGTGGAAACTGACAGGTTAAATCTCTGAGACAACTTTTTGTATCCTTCCCCTGAACAACTATGTTGAACAATCTTTGTTTTCAGATCATTTGAGAGTTGTTTTGAGGAGCCCATGATGCCACTCTTCAGAGGAGATTCAAATAGGAGAACAACTTGCAATTGGCCACCTTAAATACCTTTTCTCATGATTGGATACACCTGGCTATGAAGTTCAAAGCTCAGTGAGGTTACAAAACCAATTTTGTGCTTCAGTAAGTCAGTAAAAAGTAGTTAGGAGTATTCAAATCAATAAAATGATAAGGGTACCCAAATTTTTGCACCGGTCAAATTTTGGTTTAATGCATATTGCACATTTTCTGTTAGTACAATAAACCTCATTTCAATCCTGAAATATTACTGTGTCCATCAGTTATTAGATATATCAAATTGAAATGGCTGTTGCAAACACCCAAATATTTAGAACTAAAAATGATTAAGATTAATAGGGGTGCCCAAACTTTTTCATATGACTGTATATACAATGAAATCTCTCCAGAAGAACACACCTTTGAGAAGACTCCCCCAGCCCAAATTTTATTTTCACTAACAAATTTTTCTCCCATTATACTCTATTAAAGGGGTTATCCAGCTTCCAAAAATTATCTGCAAATATATCCACAGCAGAGCTAAATACTCATTGTTTCCTTGTGCACCCTTTTCTTGACTTTATTTTATTTGAGACCTCTTGTATCATTGTTATTTACATGCAGTAAATCTATGAACAAACTACATTTACCATGATTCATCACTTTCTGTGCACCCCTCCCTTCTCCACCCTCCCCTGCAATGAAATCACAGGTAATAAATCACTCCCACATTAGAGGTCACATCCTGCTTAGATGGTTTCGTTCAAGCTCACTCCCCCCCCCCCCCTGTGAGCAGCAAACACACAGGACTAGGAATGAGAGGAGGAGCCAGGCTGGGGATCAAGATTTAAAGTTGCAGCAAATAAATGTTAATGTTTGCAAATAAAATAAACCCATTTTAATAATACTCTTTATTAAATGAAAATCACAAAGCATAGAAAGTTACATAGACATATTAGGTATCACAATTGTTTATTTCAATAACCAGTAACAATCTGAAGCTCAATATTGATATATGGGGCCAGAGTATACTTAGCTCATACCTCCCAACCGTCCCGGATTGTGCAGGACAGTCCTGGATTGTGGATCATGTCCCGCGGTCCCGGTCGGCGGGAGGTATGTCCCGGATTCAACTCAAGATGAGTTGAATACAGTGGTGAAGCAGAAGCAGACAGCTCCTGTCTCACCACTGTGCCCCCTATGTGCTCCGGCTCCGGGAGCTGTAGGTGTGATGTGATGACGTCACTCACATCGCGCCTGCAGCTCCCATAACACTCTGGTACAAGAGACTGCAGATAGAGCAGCAGGGGAGCGAGGAGAGGTGAGTATCAGTGTTTTTTATGTTAAACTTTGGAAGATGAAGAGGGACATTAAACTGGGGGGTATATGAGGTGTACATTAAACTTTGGGGGCAGAGAGAGGGGGTATTAAACTGTGGGCTGTGGGGACAGATGGAGGGGGCATTAAACCCGGGGGGTAGTTGGAGAAGGACATTAAAATGGGGACAACTGGAGGAGGACATTAAACTGGGGGCAGCTGGAGGGAGACATTAATGTCCCCCTCTAGTTGCCCCCAGTTTAATGTCCCCCTCCAGTTGCCCCCACGGTTTAATTTCCCCCTCCAGTTGCCCCCACGGTTTAATGTCCCCCTCCAGTTTAAACTGGGGCAGCTGGTGGGTAGATATTATACTATGGAGTAGCTGGAGGGTGACATTAAACTGTGGGTTCATCAGGAGAGAGACTTTATACTGTGGGGTCAATTTGAAAACAACATTATAATGTGGGGGCATATAATATTAGGGTGACTCTAAGAGCATTATACTGTGTGAGGAGCACAAAGAGAAATGGATCAGAATGGGCGGAGTCAATTTAGAAGTGGGTGGGGCTAAATTTGCAGCAGTGCGCATAGCGCACCGCACATTTTGTCCCTCTTTCTGTCCTCTAAAAGTTGGGGGGTATGTACTTAGCTGTGCCCTTTTATAAAAGCCATGACCTTTGAAAAGGCTACTACTACTTTCCCTGCAAAAAGTTATTTGAGAATCACCGTGTGAAGGGTTCAACCAGGTTGATATCTCTGCACACTAGCAGTTTGAAACATATAATATTGATGGCAGAAAAAGACAACATGGTCCATTTACTCTGACATGTTTTTATCCCAGACATGTTTAAATTCACTTACAGTAGATTTCCCAACTACATCTGCTGGAAATTAATTCCAAGCCTTAGACCCCTATGTACACAACCGGGTACTATTATAAATACTGTATGTCTTTTTGCAGGTCTGACCTCCAGATCTGGACACAGTATGCTAGATGTGGTCTACCTAGTGCTCTATACAGAGGGATAACAATCTCTCTTTCTCCTGGTTATACCTCTAACTGTACAGCTGAGCCCCAAACTTACTTTCTCTGTTTCCTGGTGATCCTCTTTACTGGTGGTTTGTCTGGGATGTCCTAAGCCTGTTCGTTGTGTATGCACGCCCTCATGTAACCACTGCTCCTAACACCCCCTAATGGCTAGTTTAGAACACCCTAGATGGCAGACAGTTCATCGACATGGCCATCCTGCCATCTGTCAACTGGGCAAAATGTGTTCAAGTGCATCATAGAGGCATAACTATTGTGGATATGACTAGACTCTGACCTAAATGTGAAGTATCTAGTTTGAGCAATTTTTTTTCGCTTTGTTAGAAATGTAGATGTGGCTTCTCTGTAAAACTTGTACCATTTAAAGAAATTCTGGCTCAAAGTAAACCAACTAAAAGGCGGTAGAAACTTGGAATAGACAGACTAAAGTTATTCCAGATTTAATATCCAGGAAGAGCCACTTTGATAAGTCTGGGGCATTTTCAGAGTGTCTGTCAAACTATTAGTAAATCTGGGTCAGTGTACAAAGCCAGAAGCAGACACCTCTGTACCCTATGTGCCGACCTACAGTGCTGGCCAAAAGTATTGGCACCCCTGCAATTCTGTCAGATAATACTCAATTTCTTCCAGAAAATGATTGCAATCACAAATGCTTTGGTAATAATATCTTCATTTAATTTGTCGTCAATGGAAAACCACAAAGAGAATTGTCAAAAAGCCAAATTGGATATAATTCCACACCAAACATAAAAAAGGGGGTGGACAAAAGTATTGGCACCCTTTGAAAAATCATGTGATGCTTCTCTAATTTGTGTAATTAACAGCACCTGTTACTTACCTGTGGCACATAACAGGTGGTGGCAATAACTAAATCACACTTGCAGCCAGTTGAAATGGATTAAAGTTGACTCAACCTCTGTCCTGTGTCCTTGTGTGTACCACATTGAGCATGGAGAAAAGAAAGAAGACCAAAGAACTGTCTGAGGACTTGAGAAGCAAAATTGTGAGGAAGCATGAGCAATCTCAAGGCTACAAGTCCATCTCCAAAGACCTGAATGTTTCTGTGTCTACCGTGTGCAGTGTCATCAAGAAGTTTAAAGCCCATGGCACTGTGGCTAACCTCCCTAGATGTGGATGGAAAAAAGATTGTGCAGATGGTGGCTAAAGAACCTCGACTAACATCCAAACAAGTTCTAGCTGCCCTGCAGTCTGAGGGTACAACAGTGTCAACCCGTACTATCCGTCGGCGTCTGAATGAAAAGGGACTCTATGGTAGGATACCCAGGAAGACCCCACTTCTGACCCACAGACATAAAAAAGCCAGGCTGGAGTTTGCCAAAACTTACCTGAGAAAGCCAAAAACTTTTTGGAAGAATGTTCTCTGGTCAGATGAGACAAAAGTAGAGCTTTTTGGGAAAAGGCATCAACATAGAGTTTACAGGAAAAAAAAGAGGCCTTCAAAGAAAAGAACACGGTCCCTACAGTCAAACATGGCGGAGGTTCCCTGATGTTTTGGGGTTGCTTTGCTGCCTCTGGCACTGGACTGCTTGACCGTGTGCATGGCATTATGAAGTCTGAAGACTACCAACAAATTTTGCAGCATAATGTAGGGCCCAGTGTGAGAAAGCTGGGTCTTCCAGCAGGACAATGACCCAAACCACACTTCAAAAAGCAGTAGAAAATGGTTTGAGAGAAAGCACTGGAGACTTCTAAAGTGGCCAGCAATGAGTTCAGACCTGAATCCCATAGAACACCTGTGGAGAGATCTCAAAATGGCAGTTTGGAGAAGGCACCCTTCAAATCTCAGGGACCTGGAGAAATTTGCCAAAGAAGAATGGTCTAAAATTCCAGGAGAGCATTGTAAGAAACTCATTGATGGTTACCGGAAGCGGTTGTTCGCAGTTATTTTGTCTAAAGGTTGTGCTACCAAGTATTAGGCTGAGGGTGCCAATACTTTTGTCCGGCCCATTTTTGGAGTTTTGCGTAAAATTATCAATGATTTGACTTTTTTTTTCATTCTCTTTTGTGTTTTTTCATTGCAAGCAAAATAAATGAAGATATTATTACCAAAGCATTTGTGATTGCAATCATTTTCTGGAAAAAATTGAGTATTATCTGACAGAATTGCAGGGGTGCCAATACTTTTGGCCAGCACTGTATATACAGTATGCAGCCGTGTATAACTAAGGCTAAGTTCATATCTGCGCCGGAGACTCCAGAAAACATTGAAAATCGGCACAGACAAAAGTCCTGCATGGAGAAATTTTCTCCCCGCCAATTTCAAGAGAACCTTTCACGTCCTCTGGTACCCGCGGTTTTAAAAACTGCTGGAAAGCTGACGTTGAATTCAGCGCAGTGTCAGCTTTGATGGTACGTGCCCGGGTGCTGGAGATATCGGTGCTGTTAGATTCGGCACAGATATCTCTCCACTGTCAGAAGGGCGGGCCTTACTGCTCAGTGTCATGGCTGGGCGGTAAGGAACGCCCCCTCTAACAGTACAGTGCTATTGAAAAGTTCTGTCGGAGGGCATTCCTTACCGCCCAGCAATGATGTTGAGCAGTGGAGAGATATCTGTGCCAAAACTGATGCACCGATATCTCCAGCACCATGGCGCACATCTGAATTTAGCGCACTGTCAGCTTTCTAATAGTATACAGTGGGTACGGAAAGTATTCAGACTCCTTTAAATTGTTCACTCTTTGTTTCATTGAAGCCATTTGCTAAAAGCAAAAAAGTTCATTTTTTTTCTCATTAATGTACACTCAGCACCCAATCTTGACAGAAAAAAAACAGAAATGTAGATATTTTTGCAAATGTATTAAAAAAGAAAAACTGAAATATCACATGGTCATAAGTATTAAGACACTGTGCTGTGACACTCATATTTAACTCACATGCTGTCCATTTCCTTCTGATCCTCCTTGAGATGGTTCTACTACTTCATTGGAGTCCAGCTGTGTATAATTAAACTGATTGGACTTGATTAGGAAAAGCACACACCTGTCTATATAAGACCTCACAGCTCACAGTGCATGTCAGAGCAAATGAGAATCATGAGGTCAAAGGAACTACCCAAGGAGCTCAGAGTCAGAATTGTGGCAAGGCACAGATCTGGCAATCAATGTGTCAATTCTAATGTGCATGTTGTTTCTGGTTCATTTACAAGAGGCTTTTGTTGTGGTATATTCCCTAGTCATTTAAATGTATGTAGTTACCGCTCATGTTTTGGATATTTTAATCACATGTTCAAGTCCATATGATATGTCATGTGATTTTGACATACATTTTGTGTGGGATTATCAATTAATATTGATTTATTTTTTTCACTCGATATTCGAATCATTTAGATTAGGTTCCAAAATTAGTTTTTGTTAATTAATTTACTTATTAAGTGATTCATATTATTTATATGTAATAATGTTTTCTTCTTTTTTTCCTGTTTTATTTTTCATTGTGTTTTTTGCTTTTATGGTGTCTTGTGTGTTTATCTAAGGGTTAATTTGTTTAATCATCAGAACTAATAGATGACACATGTTTTATGGCTGTTTTCTTGTGTATCTTTGTGTTATATATATCATGTTATTTGTTATTCAACATGCTATGATTAAGGAGCTGTGTATGCTCCGAAACGCGTCAGTTGATGTGTTTATGGGGTACACTATATCCCCCCATGTTTTAATGGATTATTAAAAGTTAATTTTTATCCAAAAGAAGATTGAGTGCTGGAAATTTTATCATTGGCTTATTTGGAATCTCATCACTTCCTATAGTCCAAGGAGGTTTTTTCCGGGCACCTTTTTGATACATGATGGACTTTCAAACTATCCAGTGAGCGGTGAGATACTTCTGTTTTTTCTGTTACATTATTAATATTGGACTCTATCTTACAAGCTCCTATTTATTTAATATGGAAAATATTTCCTCTGATGACAATCGTGCTTCCAAAGTCACACATGTTTTTGGATCGATGTCTAATATTCAAAATGAAATGAAAATTGAATACAAAGATATTTTCCAACAATATGAAAAATTATCCACACAAGAGCTTAAACTATTTTGGGACCAAACCACATTAGAACAATATATCAGTAAAAAAATGATTCCTCGGAGTCTGAGACTTAAAAAACTTCCTACCTTTAGTTATGATGAATGCTTTTTAACTACTTGGAATAGAATTCTCTCAGATTGTTCACTAAAATTAATGGAATTCATTGTGGGATATGAACAACAAAAATTGTTAACTATTAGACAAAAAAATTAAAGATCTTAAGACGAAAATGGAACCCATAAAATCTTTGGACACTTGCATAGAAATGAATAATCGAATAAATAAAAAATTGGAAGCACTTGAGCAACAAATAATGGCGACTAAGAAGAGGAAATTTTCTCGCGATTCCGATGACTACACTATAGGTTTCGTTACAAGAGGAAACAAGATCATAATAAACGTCTACCTAGACCTATTTTAAAAAGGTTTAACAATCATTTGCAAGTTCCCAATCAAAAAAGAAAAGTGTCGTTTAGCTCATCTGAGATGGATTCAGAAATATCCAATTATGATCTCAGTGGTTTTTCATCTAGCAATCTTGATTCATCAGGCAGCTCTTCCCTGTCATACCGAAAGACTATTAGGTCAAAAAACGGGGGAGAAGATTTGGCCGGAAACACCGTAAGAGATCTCAATCAGAGATATCCGATTCGTTCCAATAGCAACACTTACCGGAAGCAATAAATAATTCAAAAAATTTTACACCAAATAATCACAATCATGACAGTGTGCTAAATTTATCTTCTGTAGATTTTACTCAACAACATTTGGATATTCTGGTTAAGGGTCTTAATTTCTTTCCTACTTGTAATTTTGATTTATTTCAAACATTATTGGATGTTAATAAGTTTGTGAGACTTCTCACAGTAAAAAAAGCACTTTTTTTCAGATGATTCCAATATTCTACAGTTGGAACCCTCGGAGAAAGAGTCCGATGCTGGTGTTGATCCTGATAAATTATTGGGTATTACAGTTTTAGAACAAACAGCATTATTGGAATTAATGGATTTACAATATGCCAATGATGATTTGACATATTGTATTCACGGGCGTAGACAACAATTTAAATAAGAAGGAAAGAAAAGTTCTGTCTGAACTTAAGTCTAACAATGACATTGTCATCAGGATGGCAGACAAAGGTGGTAATGTAGTAATTTTAGATAAATTGGATTACAAGAATAGCTGACTACAAATTCTAAACAATGAAATCACTTATAAAAAATTAGACAAAGATCCCACAGATCATTTTCTAACATTATTAAAAGATATTGTATCTGAAGGGGTTAACTTGGGGATTTTCTCCAACACACAATTTCAATATCTAATCCCACAACATCCTATAGTGCCAATTTTTCATGGTTTGCCTAAAATCCATAAAAATATATTTCCTCCTCCTCTTTGTCCGATTATTTCAGGTATTGACTCCATTAACGAAAATTTATGTTTATGGTTAGATTCACTTTTACAACCTCTAGTAAAACAAATACCAGGTTTTACTAAGGATAGTAGCGAAGTTTTGAATATATTTAATAATTTTTCTTGGAGTACATAATATTCATGGCTCACTTGTGATGTGGGGTCTTCATATTCAAGTATCTCTCATGATTTAACAATTGTATCTCTTGCACACCATTTATATAAATTCAGTTCATATATGGCGGATCTTTGTGAATATCTCATAGTAGTTACAAGGTTTTTACTTCAGCACAACTATTTTGTGTTTGATAATGTTTATTACTTACAGATATGTGGAGCTCCGATGGAGGCTCCCTTTCACCATCTTTAGCCAATTTATATATGGCATGGTGGGAAGAAAAATCTATTTTTGTGACTATCATTAAAAAGAACTTGCCTATTTTAAGACTCTACCCCATTGTTAATTCTATATTGGGTCAGGGTATACAATGTGTAGCAAAATGTGGTTGTTCTTTAAGAGATATTTTATCACCTAGTTTATTTCAAACTAGTGAACAAGTAAAACCTACCTGGCTTCATGCCACAGGTTTTTATGGGTGTGGACAGACAAGGTGTTCTATGTGCAAATATGCAACAAAAACTCAACAATTTCATGGTAGTGATGATTCTCAAATTCATTCCATCAAACAATTCTTAAATTGTAACAGCCATCATATTGTATATGTCATTCTATGCACTTTATGCAATTTAATATAGGTTGGCTGTACTATTAGAGCTTTAAAACTTCGCATTTCGGAACATCTATTGGATTGTAGTAAATTATTATCGGATAATATGTCAAATGCATCTAAGCATTTTATTAATTGTCATTCTGGTAATACATCTTCTTTTACTTTTTTCGCAATTGACCGAGTTCCTAAGCCAGTACGGGGAGGAGATTGGCGCAAATTGTTATTAAAAAAGGAAGCATATTAGATTTTAAAGTTAAATTCAAGAATTCCAAATGGTTTGAATATAAGATCTGATTTATGGTTTATATATTGATGTTCATGTATGAACACATGTATATTCATGTACTTTATTATGTGATTTTTCTTTCTATTATAGCGGTATTATAACTGTGGATTTACAATGAGAGAATAGTTTTTTCTTTCCTCCGTTATTTTTTAGAATTTTTAAAGTTACCACTTAATAGTCATGAATATACAGTCATGGCCAAAAGTTTTGAGAATGACACAAATATTATATTTTCACATGATCTGCTGCCCTCTGGTTTTTATGTGTGTTTGTCAGATGTTTTTATCACATACAGAAATATAATTGCATTCATATTATGAGTAACAGAAGCTTATATTGACAGTTAGAATGAGTTAATGCAGCAAGTCAATATTTGCAGTGTTGACCCTTCTTCTTCAGGACCTCTGCAATTCTCCCTGGCATGCTCTCAATCAACTTCTGGACCAAATCCTGACTGATAGCAGTCCATTCTTGCAGAATCAATTCTTTAATTTTGTCTGAATTTGTTGGTTTTTGTTTGTCCACCCGTCTCTTGATGATTGACCACAAGTTCTCAATGGGATTAAGATCTGGGGAGTTTCCAGGCCATGGACCCAAAATCTCTAGGTTTTGTTCCCTGAGCCATTTAGTTATCACCTTTGCTTTATGGCAAGGTGCTCCATCATGCTGGAAAAGGCATTGTTGAGCGCCAAACTGCTCTTGGACGGTTGGGAGAAGTTGCTCTTGGAGGACATTCTGGTACCATTCTTTATTCATGGCTGTGTTTTTCGACAAGACATTGAGAGAGCCGATTCCCTTGGCTGAGAAGCAACCCCACACATGAATGGTTTCAGGATGCTTTACAGTTGGCATGAGACAAGACTGGTGGTAGCGCTCACCTCTTCTTCTCCAAATAAGCTGTTTTCCAGATGTTCCAAACAATCGAAAAGGGGATTCATCAGAGAAAATGACTTTACCCCAGTCCTCAGCAGTCCACTCCCTGTACCTTTTGCAGAATATCAGTCTGTCCCTGATGTTTTTTCTGGAGAGAAGTGGCTTCTTTGCTGCCCTCCTTGAGACCAGGCCTTGGTCCAAGAGTCTCTGCCTCACAGTGCGTGCAGATGCACTCACACCTGCCTGCTGCCATTCCTCAGCAAGCTCTGCACTGCTGGTAGCCCGATCCCGCAGCTGAAACACTTTTAAGAGACGGTCCTGCCGCTTGCTGGTCTTTCTTGGGCGCCCTGGAGCCTTTTTGGCACCAATGGAACCTCTCTCCTTGAAGTTCTTGATGATGCGATAGATTGTTGACTGAGGTGCAATCTTTCTAGCTGCAATACTCTTCCCAGTTAGGCCATTTTTGTGCAGTGCAATGATGACTGCACGTGTTTCTTTAGAGATAACCATGGTTAACAGAAGAGAAACAATGATGGCAAGCACCAGCCTCCTTTTAAAGTGTCCAGTGGTGTCATTCTTACTTAATCATGACAGATTGATCTCCAGCCCTGTCCTCATCAACACCCACACCTGTGTTAATGGAGCAATCACTGAAACGATGTTAGGTGGTCCTTTTAAGGCAGGGCTGCAATGATGTTGAAATGTGTTTTGGGGGATAAAGTTCATTTTCTAGGCAAATATTGACTTTGCAAGTAATTGCTGTTAAGCTGATCACTCTTTATAACATTTTGGAGTATATGCAAATTGCCATTAGAAAAACTGAAGCAGTAGACTTTGTAAAAATTAATATTTGTATCATTCTCAAAACTTTTGGCCATGACTGTACAGTGCCTTGCGAAAGTATTCGACCCCCTTGAACTTTTCAACCTTTTGCCACATTTCAGGCTTCAAACATAAGGATATAAAATTTTAACTTTTTGGTGAAGAATCAACAACAAGTGGGACACAATCATGAAGTGGAACGAAATTTATTGGATATTTTAAACTTTTGTAAAAAATAAAAAACTGAAAAGTGGGGCGTGCCAAATTATTAGGCCCCATTAAGTTAATACTTTGTAGCGCCACCTTTTGCTGCGATTACAGCTACAAGTCGCTTGGGGTATGTCTCTATCAGTTTTGCACATCGAGAGACTGAAATTCTTGCCCATTCTTCCTTGGAAAACAGCTCGAGCTCAGTGAGGTTGGATGGAGAGCGTTTGTGAACAGCAGTTTTCAGCTCTTTCCACAGATTCTCGATTGGATTCAGGTCTGGACTTTGACTTGGCCATTCTAACACCTGGATACGTTTATTTGTGAACCATTCCATTGTAGATTTTGCTTTATGTTTGGGATCATTGTCTTGTCGGAAGATAAATCTCCGTCCCAGTCTCAGGTCTTTTGCAGACTCCAACAAGGTTTTCTTCCAGAATGGTCCTGTATTTGGCTCCATCCATCTTCCCATCAATTTTAACCATCTTCTCTGTCCCTGCTGAAGAAAAGCAGGCCCAAACCATGATGCTGCCACCACCATGTTTGACAGTGGGGATGGTGTGTTCAGGGTGATGAGCTGTGTTGCTTTTACGCCAAACATATCGTTTTGCATTGTGGCCAAAAAGTTTGATTTTGGTTTCATCTGACCAGAGCACCTTCTTCCACTTGTTTGGTGTGTCTCCCAGGTGGCTTGTGGCAAACTTTAAACGAGACTTTTTATGGATATCTTTAAGAAATGGCTTTCTTCTTGCCACTCTTCCATAAAAGCCAGATTTGTGCAGTGTACGACTGATTGTTGTCCTATGGACAGACTCTCCCACCTCAGCTGTAGATCTCTGCAGTTCATCCAGAGTGATCATGGGCCTCTTGGCTGCTTCTCTGATCAGTCTTCTCCTTGTTTGAGATGAAAGTTTAGAGGTGACGGCCGGGTCTTGGTAGATTTGCAGTGGTCTGATACTCCTTCCATTTCAATATGATTGCTTGCACAGTGCTCCTTGGGATGTTTAAATTTTGGGAAATCTTTTTGTATCCAAATCCGGCTTTAAACTTCTCCACAACAGTATCACGGACCTGCCTGGTGTGTTCCTTGGTCTTCATGATGCTCTCTGTGCTTTAAACAGAACCCTGAGACTATCACAGAGCAGGTGCATTTATACGGAGACTTGATTACACACAGGTGGATTATATTTATCATCATCAGTCATTTAGGACAACATTGGATGATTCAGAGATCCTCACTGAACTTCAGGAGTGAGTTTGCTGCACTGAAAGTAAGGGGGCCGAATAATATTTGCACGCCCCACTTTTCAGTTTTTTATTTTTTACAAAAGTTTAAAATAACCAATAAATTTCGTTCCACTTCACAATTCTGTCCCACTTGTTGTTGATTCTTCACCAAAAAAATAAAAATTTGATATCCTTATGTTTGAAGCCTGAAATGTGGCAAAAGGTTGAAAAGTTCAAGGGGGCCGAATACTTTCGCAAGGCACTGTACTTGTGTTCACGTGTCTTATCATGTGATTTTTTTCATTCATTTCAGTGGTATTTATGAAAGGTGTAAATTCTAATATACATGTCGTTCTTGGTTTATCTACAAGGTTTATTTTCGCCGCTATTTTTTAAAATTTTTAAAATGACCGTTTAATAGTCATAAATATACATATGTTCACGTGTTTTATCATGTGACTTTTTCATTCATTCTAGCGGTATTTATGAATGGTGTCACTTCTAATATGTATATCGTTCTTGGTTCATTCCCTCCGCTATTTTTTGAAATTTTTAAAATTACCGCTTAATAGTCATGAATATACGTGTTTATCATGTGACCTTTTCATTTATTTCAGCGGCATTTATGAAAGGTGTAAATTCTAATATGCATGTCGTTCTTACAGTAGTTTATCTGCAAGGTTCATTTTCTCCACTATTTTTTGAAATTTTTAAAATTACCACTCAATGGTCATGAATATACATATGTTCACATGTTTTATCACGTGACTTTTTCATTCATTTTAGCGGTATTTATGAATGGGGTTAATTCTAATATGTATATCGTTCTTTGTTAATTTCCTCTGCTATTTTTTTGAATTTTTAAAATTACCGCTCAATAGTCATGAATATACGTATGTTCACGTGACCTTCCCATTTATTTTAGCGGTATTTATGAACTGTGTCAATTCTAATGTGCATGTTGTTTTCGGTTCATTTACAAGAGGTATTTGTTGCGGTATTTTCCTGCTAGTCATTTAAATGTCTGTAGTTACCACTCATGTTTTGGATATTTTAATCACATGTTCATGTCCATATGATGTGTTATGTGATTTTGACATACATTTTGTGCGGGATTGTCAAATAATATTGATTTATTTTTTTCACTCGATATTCGAATCATTTAGATTAGTTTCCAAAATTTGTTATTGTTAATTAATTTACTTATTAATTGATTCATATTATTTATATGTAATAATGTTTTCTTCTTTTTTCCTGTTTTATTTTTCATTGTGTTTTTTGCTTTTATGGTGTCTTGTGTGTTTATCTAAGGGTTAATTTGTTTAATCATCAGAACTAATAGATGACACATGTTTTATGGGTGTTTTCTTGTGTATCTTTGTGTTATATATGTCATGTTATTTGTTATTCAACATGCTATGATTAAGGAGCTGTGTATGCTCCGAAACACGTCAGTAGATGTGTTCTTTTATGGGGTACACTATATCCCCCCATGTTTTAATGGATTATTAAAAGTTAATTTTTATCCAAAAGAAGATTGAGTGCTGGAAATTTTATCATTGGTTTATTTACAGATCTGACCAAGGTTACAAAAGAATTTCTGCAGCACTCAAGTTTCCTAAGAGCACAGTGGCCTCCATAATCCTTAAATGGAAGAAGTTTGGGACGACCAGAACTCTTCCTAGACCTGGCCTTCCAGCCAACTGAGCAATCGTGGGAGAAGAGCCTTGGTGAGAGAGGTAAAGAAGAACCCAAAGATCATTGTGGCTGAGCTCCAGAGATGCAGTAGGGAGATGGGAGATCAGTGCAGCCCTCCACCAGTTGGGGCTTTATGGCAGAGTGGCCTGAAGGAAGCCTCTCCTCAGTGCAAGGCATATGAAAGGCCGCATAGAGTTTGCCAAAAAAACACATGAAGGACTCCCAGACTATGAGAAATAAGATTCTCTGGTCTGATGAGACAAAGATTGAACTTTTTGGCGTTAATTCTAAGCGGTATGTGTGGAGAAAACCAGGCACTGCTCATCACCTGCCCAAAACAATCCCAACAGTGAAACATGGTGGTGGCAGCATCATGCTATAGGAGGGGGGGGTTTCAGCTGCAGGGACAGGATGACTGGTTGCAATTGAAGGAAAGTTGAATGCGGCCAAGTACAGAGATATCCTGGAAGAAAACCTCTTCCAGAGTGCTCTGGACCTCAGACTGGGCCGAAGGTTCACCTTCCAACAAGACAATGACCCTAAGCACACAGCTAAAATAACAAAGCAGTGGCTTCGGAACAACTCCGTGACCATTCTTGACTGGCCCAGCCAGAGCCCTGACCTCAACCCAATTGAGCATCTCTGGAGAGACCTGAAAATGGCTGTCCACCAACGTTCACCATCCAACCTGACGGAACTGGAGAGGATCTGCACGAAAGAATGGCACAAGCTCCCCAAATCCAGATTTGAAAAACTTGTTGCATCATTCCCAAGAAGACTCATAGCTGTACTAGCTCAAAAGGGTGCTTCTACTCAATACTGAGCAAAGGGTCTGAATACTTATGACCATGTGATATTTCAGTTTTTCTTTTTTAATAAATTTGCAAAAATATCTACATTTCTGTTTTTTTTCTGTCAAGATGGGGTGCTGAGTGTACATTAATGAGAAATAAAATGAACTTTTTTTGCGTTTAGCAAATGGCTGCAATGAAACAAAGAGTGAAAAATTTAAAGGGGTCTGAATACTTTCCGTACCCACTGTATAATACCGCGGGTGCCAGAGGATGTGAAAAGCTCCTCTTTCAGTTTTGAAACGGTGGGCACCATTCTAGTGAATTGGGTCTGCCGGTGTCTGTGTGTAACCTCTAAAACAGTGGTCCAGCTCCCCCAGCAGACCTGAACAACGGAGAGGCCGGAGCAGATGTGAACCTAGCCTAAGAGTATTCATTTTAAAAATACAGTTTTTATCTGGCTTCATCATTTACATATATAGCAAGAACTGCAGTAAATATTGACAGCATAGCAAAACAAATATATATTAAATTCTGGTTCAAGTTTTGGATACCATAGGAAATCTGTATTACTACACATACACACACACACACACACACACAAAACAGAACATGTGTACACACATACAGAACATGTACACATACACACACATGTACACACACACACAACATGTACACAGACACATACATACACACACACACACAAAACAGAACATGTGTACACACATACAGAACATGTACACATACACACACACACACGACAGAACATGTGTACACACATAGAGACATACAGAACATGTACACATACACACACATGTACACACACACACAACATGTACACACACACAGACACATACATACACACACACACACACAGAGAAGACTCAGCACATACTTAAAGAGTAGTCAGGGATTGATTACACTGGGCTGCAGCAGCCTAAGTAATCGATCATCCCCTGCAGTGCAAAACTCAGAGAGGAGGAGTAGCTGTCAACCTGCGCAGACACTTGGTAAGTAACTGAGGGGAGAGAGGCAGTCAGCACCCAGAAGCCAAGTGAGCTTGTGGCCCTGGCAATTGCTGGAACCAGGGGGCCCCTTAAGTTGTGGGGGCCCTGGACGATTGCCCAGTTTGCCTCCCCAACTCTGGCCCTGCCTAAATCACCTGTATTATGTTCTCTTGAGCTTTTCTCAGCTATTTGTTTGCTATTTTACATGTTACTTTACATTGTTACTCCTGGCAGAATTACATGTAAACAATCCATCAGTAGTAGTAATGGATAGGGGATGGGGCAGACTGCTCCTTACTGTATATGTCTCTTGCCTGAGAAAGAAATGCAAAATGTGATACAGCCATAATGGGACTTTTAGCAGGAAAAAAACTGATAGGACAAGATGTATGAAGGTTTATACAAGAATATGTGAGAAGGTGACAGGCAGAGTGCTGGAATCACGGTATATCTCCCCCAGATATATGTATGGTCCAGGGCGGGTCTTAAGTAGGCCTCAGCCCCAGGTGTAGGTCCTAAGGCTCGTTACTGGGCCATAAAAGGCCTCAGAGTCTGCACTTCAAGGCAGATCCTGGGAGTGAGAGGAGGTGTCTGGGTCTGGCCTGCTACACTAAGTCTGGTGAGATTATTTTGTGCTGTTCTGTTTGTTCGTGTGGCTGGTAGTAAGCCACACGTATAGCTAGTTTTGTACTGTTTAGTTTAGAGCTCAGACGAGCAGTTTTGTTTGTTTTCTTATTGCCTGAAGTTAAGGCTATATTTTATTATGCTCCTTTTGTGCCTGAAGTGAAGGTTTATTTATTTTGCTGTTTTGCATCCCTGTCTCTGACTGGTTGGGTCCGCACCATGGCTGCTACCGAGCTACAGTCCCTGACAGAAGCTCTGTCGCTTATTCATGTTGTAGAATCAAAAGCTTATAACCTGACTTTAAATTCATCCATTGGTTTTAGAAATGACTCATATGAAAGCTGAAACCCTCCCAAATGATTTTTGGTTAAGAAAATAAATTGGCTTCACTGCTGAAATATTGATCATTTAATGAACATAGAAAGGTCAGATTTTGGCAAGACAAAAGTTTTGTTGCACACATAAAGTAATGTGAAAATCAAACCAATAATTCTGTTCAAAAACAAAGATATGTTTCATAACATTGGTGAATGAAGTTGTGGTGCTATTAGAGCCATATTCAATATTTTGTGTAACTTCAATGGGCTTGAAGGACTGCATCCATGCGTTTCAACAATGATTCATACAATTTATTGATGAAGTCATCAGGAATAGCAAAGAATGCAATCTTACATGCCTCCCAGAGTTCATCAAGATTCTTTGGTTTTGTCTACCAAGCTTCCTCTTTCATCCTACCCCAAACATGCTCAATGATGTTCATGTCTGGTGACTGAGCTGGCCAGTCCTGGAGCACCTTGATCTTCTTTGCCTTGAGGAACTTTAATGTAGAGATGGATGGATGAGATGGAGCACCATCCTGCTGCAAAATTTTACCCCTTGTATGATTGGGAATGTAAGAAGAAGCTAATACTTCTTGATATTTTAGACTATTGATATTGCCTTCCACCTTCCAAATGTTTCGCACACCCCCATACTGAATGTAACCCCAGACCATGAGCTTTCCACCACCAAACGTAACAGTTTTCTGGGTGTATCTTGGATCCATACGGGCTCCAGTAGGTCTCCTGCAGTATTTGCAGCGGCTGTGGTGTAATTCAACTGAAGATTCATCTGAGAAATCCACCTTCTGCCACTTTTCCAGCGTCCATCCATTTAGCAGGCTGTGGGCCTTGGCAAATGCCACACATTTTTTTAATTGCCTTTTGTTTAGTGCTGGCTTCTGGGCACTGATTCGACCATGGAGGCCATTTCGAGACAGAATCCTACAAACTGTTCTAGTTGACACAGGGACTTGAGGTTACCAGGCCTGTTGGAGCTCTGCTGCAGTGGAAGAGGGGCTGGCTTTTGATTTTCTAACCAACAAACGTTCTCCTGAGCAGTTGTCTTGCGGGGTCTGCCAGACCTGGGCTTGTCAAAAACATCTCCAGTCTGTTCTAATCTTTTTTTTTAATTCTTTGTACTTGACGCAGAGACACATTAAAGGTGCCAGCCACTTCTGCAGTGGATCTGGTCTTCAGCCTCTTGATAATCAAGGCTTTGGTCGCAGGGTTGATTTTTGGCATGTTGTCAACATGTTGGTGAAGTTGCAGTTCAAGTGAAGGTGTGGGGTGCTGGAGTTCTTTTTATACACACCCACTAATTAACCGATCAATTAGTGAACACAGGTGAGGCTTTAAACTAGGATTGGGTGCATTATATGACAAGGCGACAAAACTTTTGTCTTGCCAAAATCTGACCATTCTGTGTTCATTAAATGATCAATATTTCAGCAGTGAAGCCAATTTATTTTCTTAACCAAAAAATCATTTGGGAGGGTTTCAGCTTTCATATAAGTCATTTCTAAAACCAATGGATGAATTTAAAGTCAGGTTATAAGCTTTTGATTCCACAACATGGATAAGCGACAGAACTTCTGTCAGGGACTGTACTTTCCCCACAAATAGAACAAAATATCCAGCAAGACCCTGCACATATTTCAAATTTTCATGAAAACTTTAAATGGGTTGTCCGGTCACTAGAAGCGAAAAACAATTTGCTCCTATCAACTCACTGATCCGTGGGGATCCCTTGACCAATCACGGGAACTGGGGTGTTTAGAATCCCAGTTTGAAAAGAGGAACTGGTTGGAAATGTGCACAGTCACTTTTGTTTTTCTGCTAGTGTCTGCTACATTGTACCTTCTCAAATGAATGGGTAACCATGTAGAACATGGCTTGCCAGAGCCTACCCGAGGGAGGGACACTGAGGGTAATTTACTAATCAATTTACCCAAGTTTTCTAAACTCAAAAACTCACATACAGTTGTAATGTTGTAAAATAAAGTAGGAAAGGTTTAGGCTGCTTACTCACAAACTATCAGTTTTGGAGGCCATAAGGAAACGTATATTGTACAGTCTAATGTATTGCTGTGTTTGATTTGTGTGCCATCCGTGTCCAATCCACGACATCTCTTTTGCGTCCGCAAAAATAAAAAAACAAAAAAAAAGGACGTTGTCTTTATTTTTCAGCATCACCTAACAATAAGGAGAGGTTTTCTATAGTAAACTCCTGAATAACCCTGTTTTAGGCTAAGTCCTCACGTGGCGTCCAGCAGCAAAAAAGCACAGCGGGAAAATCCACGGTGGCAACGCATCGCGGTTCTTCCCGCAGCACTTTGCACAGAAAGTTCACAGGGGTTTCCTCTGTGGACTTTCTGCTTCAATTAAATCTATAGGGAAACTGCTGGCATTTCCGTAGATATAATTAATATGCTGTGATTTCCAAAGCCCGGACAGTTTTGGAAATCGCTGCGTGTCCGCAACGCGTATTTTCCCACAAAGTGGGGATGGGATTTGCTAGAATTCCATCCACTTTGCTGTGACTAAGACGCTGCGTTTTTTTTTCCGTGCCGTTTCTGCCGCGGGCGAACTTCATCGTTTACACCATGTGGGGGCCTGGCCTAAGGGAACCTGCCGGGTCTATTTGGCACACTAAACCACCCACACATAGGCCAGTGGTTAAAGGGGTTGTCCAGGCAAAAATGCCAATCAGGAGCCTCAGCGAAGGGCATGCGATGTCACTACCTGTGACATCAGGGGTCTCTTCCTGAGACCTGCTGAGGTCGCTGATTGGCCTCAGTGGTCATGTGACTGCTGAGGCCAAACAGCGGCTTCAGCGGAACTCAGTACAACATTATACTATTACAATGTTGATGCATTGCAAATTACCAGCACTTTTATTACAGTCTGCATAGAGAAGCTTGTAATAGAAGTTAATGCAAAACAAGGCCTGGAAGACTTCAATTGGCTCCCAGCTGTCAAGGCAACAGATCTTTTTTCCGATGACCGATGATCCTCCAAAATAGCGCCTTTGACCAAAACACCAGAGGCCTTAATGTCCACGTCCAGTGTAGGCATATTACATACAGTAGTACAGCAAAGACCCGGCAGCTATGGCAGCTGCCATATTTAAATATCCAACATCCGCTGTAATAGTGCGGCAGATGTCGGGAAGGGGTTAAGGATATCTGTCTCCTTCACCAATTTTATGCTGTCCTCCTATTCCTTATGTTCAATCTGACTGCTTGTTAGGGAGCGTTCACACTACCGTTGGTGTCCGTCAGTAGTGTCCGTTGCTATTGTCCGTTACAAGATTTTAGCAACGGACACTAGTTGAACCTTCAGAAATCCGTTAAAATTTCCATTCTTTTCAATGGGTTTTTATATTGTGTCCGTTAGTATCCGTTTACACCCAATCCATCAGAAGTCCATTATTTTTTCGCGGACAAAAAATCCTACATGTAGGACTTTTTGTCCATTTGAAAACAACGGATTCTTGACAGACAGCAAGTGTCCATTATTTTTTTAACATTGAAGTCTATTGGTAACGGACTTATAACGGACAGTAACTGATAGCCATCAGTTACTGTCCGTTATTTTATGTCCGTTTACTTTCCCTGCGCATGCTCAGAAAGGAGAAACAAACAAAAAAAAAAAAACTAACAGTGTTAAAGAGGACATTTCGTGTCCTCAGGCACATGCGGTTTTACATACCGCTAGAAAGCCAACAGCGCGCTGAATTCAGCACACTGCCGGCTTTCCCGGTATGTGCCCCGGGGCTGGAGATATCAGCGTTGTAAGTTACATGTTTTACTGTTAGAAGGGCGCTGCGAGGAACTCCCTCCCTGACACTTCTCTTCGTTCAGAGACTTGTACTGAGGGGGCATTCCTCACAGCTTGAGCGTCATCGCTGGGCAGTAAGGAACACCCCCTCTCTCTGTTCTCGTCTATAGTGCTGTACTGTCAGAGGAACTCCCTCCCTGACACTTCTCGTTCGTCCATAGCGCTGTACTGAGGGGGTGTTCCTCACAGCTGAGCGTTATCGCTGGGCTGTAAGAAACGCCCCCTCTCTCTGTACTGGTCTATAGCCCTGTACTGTCAGAGGGGGCACCCCCTCAGTACAAGTCTCTGAATGAAGAGAAGTGTCAGGGAGGGAGTTCCTCGCAGCGCCCTTCAAACAGTAAAACATGTTAACTTACACCGCCGATATCTCCAGCCCCGCGGCACATACCGGGAAAGCCGGCAGTGCGCTGAATTCAGCACGCTATCGGCTTTCTAGCGGTATGTGACATGAAAGGTCCTCTTTAAAAAACGGACACTACCTGATGCTAACATCAGTTAGTGTCCATTATGATAGGTGTCCGTTTTTTTTTTTTTTTAACGGACACCTTCATAACGGACTCCAACGGTAGTGTGAACCCTGCCTTACATATTATTCATGTCTGTATTAAGCCTCACTGTGATGATTCTGCTTAAATATGGTTATAACTCAAAGCTGTAGTTCGGTCTGTGGGTAGCGTATCTCTTTACTCATAAGGTGCGCAGCTATAATCCCAGGTGTATATTGGCAATAGTGGCCAGGCTGGAACAATAGGGCTTTGTATCCATCCCAGCAGGGCTCCATTGTATTCATACACAGCCCTGAGTGATCCAAGAAACATGCATTGATCAGTCTGCACTGGTTGATCAGATATGGCTGATAACATTGTATCATTTCACTTGGTCCCAGCTCTTTACAAAGGATCTGGACTTGATTGCATTATTCAATCAGACTTGCTGCCGCCGATGACCTCATTCTGGAGGTGGCATAAAGGGTATAAAAGATGAGGTAAGAGGTCTGTGGGAGAAGATTATGCTATGGAGATTGGAGTCAGACTACAAGAGATTACAGACAGACTTCCATTGTGAGAGACCACTGTGAAGAGCATGCAAGCGGGATTGTTGTATTAATGCCACATGCTAAGCAGCCTCCACTGGGTAGTCACACATGACAGAGCATGTGTGAGTGTTGGATTATAGAGCCACATCAAGGAGATGCGTGGTAAAGTAATTATTTCAATGTTATTCCCTTTTTATTTTTATTGTACTGTATATTATAACTAGTAACTGTTAATGCTTGCATACATCTGCATATCTGGTCTGAACTGCATGTGTTAGATGTTAATACCGACCCATTTAGGGGTTAATAAATATATAAAATTTAGAAAGCTTGTCTTGTATTTATCTTGTGAACCCGGCACTCACTGGCGGTGAGTGTGGTTTTTATATGAAAGAAGACTCAGGTGGAGCCACAGCGGTGTTGGCGCACTGAGGATCTTTCACATTGGTGGCAGCGCAGTGGGATCTTAGGATAAACTGCGTGTGTTGGTGACCTTTATCACTCACATGCTGGGGATTATGGTAATCCTATGAGACAAGCTCGGTATTAAAGCAAGCATTAAGATACAGTGAAAGTTTGATACAGTGCTGTTCCCCTCCCTTACTCTTTGTATTCTATCCTATCTTTTATTTGGCAAATACCAGTGGATGGCTAGTGGGCTCAGAAGCAGAGCCCCAGAACTGCAGAACCAGGCGTTGGAGATCCTGAGCGTATGGCTCAAATGGAGGCAGCCACAGCCATGCAGAGAACCGAGCAGAGTCCTGATTTTGGGGCTAGGCCAGGAAGCGCGGCAAGCAGCCTGGTCCCAAGGATTACTTCACCAGGAGGGACCAGTAACCCCAGCCTTGTGGGGGGAATGGCTTCATACTGGCAAACAGCCCTGCAGCAAATAGGCACCAGTGACCCTAACATATACCTGCAGGTGTTGTACCGTTTTCAGGAAGTTGTAGAACAAGAACGACAGGCTGCTGAGCGACAGGCCGAGAGGGAGTATCAGCTTGAGCTGAAGAGGCTGGAAATCTCCCAGCAGGCGCAAACTCCAACAACCCTGCAGAGACCCTCAAGTTGGAAGGAGAAGCCAGGCCGGAGTTCACCACAGCCGTTTGTCGTCAGGTCGGGTGAGACAAACTATTCCCCGGGTGGTCCCTCCCCTGTCCCAAGAACTCTGGGCACCCGGGTGACCTTCCCCAAACCCCAAGGGGAGGTGCGGTGGGGCCATGCCTGTAACCAGACAGGACATTTCAAGGAGGAGTGCCCCAACCGCCCTGAGAACTTCCCTGCTTCCCAAGCCACAGCAGGTGGCCCAACTGTGTATCTGGACGGGGGTGCAGGAAAAGAAATGCGGACTGTGGGACTATTGACTGATTTGCCTGCTAAGGTACTGTTGGGAACTGATTTAGGACCTATGATGTCAAAAGATGGGGTGGGGAGCACCCCAATTTACTGTGATAAGCTGTCTATGATTAATGCTGATAATGTGTCTGTCATATCTGCAGAGAGGGCCTGTAACCCCCCCCTCTGAGATACTTCCCATGGCAGTAAGTGTAAATGCTAATGAGTTGCCTTCAGCTGAGATCAGGGAAGATGCAACTGAACTTCCTGCAACCCAGCTCAGCAAAAATGTTATTGATGCTTTGTTCACCCCCGTGCTAGGAGCCAATGAGACCTTGTCTGTAGACACACCCACATCTGCGGGGGCGTCTCCCTCCCAGCTTGTTAACATGTCTACTGCAGATCTCATTGAGGCCCGGTGTGAATTAACAATTGCTAATGAATGTACTGTCAATGTAATTGCCAATGCTTGTTGTGAAAGTGTACAGGGTAGCTCTTCTGAGTCACTGGAAGCGACTTCTACTATTTCGCCCAGTGCATCCGATGAGCACCCAACTGCTGACCATGTGCCAGGTGGTCAGGTAGGCTATGTGGATCTCATGGCCGATCCAGGTGAGGGACGGACTGCTGGTAGTGCGGTGTTAGCCCACAGCCAGAGTGCTACAAGGGTGGAGGGCGTTCCGACCCTTGAACCGTTGCCTACACCACCTGGAGTCGGTGCTGAGACCGCCATGACTAGCCTCACTCCCTTGAAGCCGGAGGAGTCCGGCCAGTATGAGACATACCCGTCTCTTCTGTCCAGTTCTATTCCAGGAGTGCCCATGGCCCAAGTGCAGATGGCATGGGGTACTGGAGGTGTGATCCACGAAGGGGGTATGTCAACTGTATTACCTGTCAATGTATTGTGGGAGGATGGTTTGGGGAAGCATGATCTCAGTCACTTGCCCAAGGTATCACCATCACTCACCCAAGTACAGGAGGAACAGGATGTAGGTTTGGAAGCAAAGGGGGAGGTGCAGAACCCCCTAGAACTCTCCCAACTAGCGGCTAGTGTGGGGAAGACCCTGAGAGAACAGGCGGGGAGGTAGCCAAGTGTACGTGGCTCAGGCCCTGAGCCTTAGAAGTGTCCCTAGTCAGACTAGAGAGACAGAAGGGGCCGGCAGCTATGTAACATGCACCTCTCTTTTGTCTCACTCCAGCCAAGAGTTCAGAGATGCTGTCCAAGCTGACCCTAGTCTGGACATATTGAAGGCGCGTGCCGCTCAACCACCCTCGGAGTCTGACAAGGCCCGAGTCTGCTGGGACCCTGGGGGAAGGTGAGGGAGCCTTGGGGCCAGAGCCTAAGAAGCTGGAGGTGGAGGTGCTTTCAGAAGAGGGGCGTAGGCCCCTACTTCCTTCAAGCCCCATCTAAAGGGGGAGGTGTGATGATTCTGCTTAAATATGGTTATAACTCAAAGCTGTATTTCGGTCTCTGGGTAGCGTATCTCTTTACTCATAAGGTGCGCAGCTATAATCCCAGGTGTATATTGGCAGTAGTGGCCAGGCTGGAACAATAGGGCTTTGTATCCATCCCAGCAGGGCTCCATTGTATTCATATACAGCCCTGAGTGATCCAAGAAACATACATTGATCAGTCTGCACTGGTTGATCAGATATGGCTGATAACATTGTATCATTTCACTTGGTCCCAGCTCTTTACAAAGGATCTGGACTTGAGTGCATTATTCAATCAGACTTGCTGCCGCCGATGACCTCATTCTGGGAGGTGGCATAAAGGGTATAAAAGATGAGGTAAGAGGTCTGTGGGAGGAGATTATGCTATGGAGATTGGAGTCAGACTACAAGAGATTACAGACAGACTTCCACTGTGAGAGACCACTGTGAAGAGCATGCAAGCGGGATTGTTGTATTAATGCCACATGCTAAGCAGCCTCCACTGGGTATTCACACATGACAGAGCATGTGTGAGTGTTGGATTATAGAGCCACATCAAGGAGATGCGTGGTAAAGTAATTATTTCAATGTTATTCCCTTTTTATTGTACTGTATATTATAACTAGTAATTGTTAATGCTTGCATACATCTGCATATCTGTTCTGAACTGCATGTGTTAGATGTTAATACCGACCCATTTAGGGGTTAATAAATATATAAAATTTAGAAAGCTTGTCTTGTATTTATCTTGTGAACCCGGCACTCACTGGCGGTGAGTGTGGTTTTTATATGAAAGAAGACTCAGGTGGGGCCACAGCGGTGTTGGCGCACTGAGGATCTTTCACACTCACACATACCGCTCGCTCTGTGGAGAAGGGATATACAGTACAGTGCTCTGAAAAAGTATTTTACCCCCTTACAGAATACTTTTGTTTTTACTTTTTTGATATATTCACATTTTTCAGATTATCAACAAATTTCAATATCAAACATAACCTGAGTGAATAAAAAATGCAGTTTTTCAATTATATCTACACCAACCTGGCCCTATGTGAAAAAGTGTGAACAACGGCAATCAAGCATTTGCAATAACTGGAAATGAGTCTTTCACATTTCTGTAGAAAAATTTTGGCCCATTCTATGCAGAATTGTTTTTTAACCTGCCTGTTTAAGCTCATGCCGCAGCATCTCAATTGGATTTAAGTCCGGACTTTGACTAGGCCACTCCAAAACCTTATTTTTTTTTTCAGCCATTCAAAGATGGACTTGCTTGTGCGCTTCAGATCATTGTCTTGATGCACAACCTAAGTAGGCTTGAGCTTAAGGTCACAAACTGATGGCTGGACATTCTACTTCAGGATTTTCTGGTAGAGGGCAGAATTCATGGTTCCATCAATTACAGCAAATCGTCCAGGTCCTGAAGCAGCAAAGCAGCCCCAGACCATCACACTACCACCACCATGTTTGACTCTCAGTATGATGTTCTTTTTCTAAACTGCTGTGTCACTTTTACGCAGCTGGGTACACATCTTCCAAAAAGTTCCACTTTTGTCTTGTCAGTCCACAGAATATTTTCCCAAAAGTTTTGGGGATTATCAAGATGTTTTTTTTTTTTTAGCAACAGTGAGATGGACTTTTGTGTTCTTTTTGGTCGGCAGTGTTTTTCACCTTGATACTCTCCCATGGATACCATTTTTGACCAGTCTCTCTCTTATTGTTGAATCAAGAACACTGACCTTAACTGAGGCAAGTGAGGCTTGCAGTGTTTAGATGTTTTTTTGGTTCTTTTGTGACTTTCTGAATGAGTCGTCGATGTGCAATTGGAGTAACTTTGTTAGACCATCCACTCCTAAGAAGGTTTACCAAATGCTGCAAGGTGGCACTGATAGATAATAATAGGGCTGCTCCATATGTGTCAAATAAACATATAGAACGCCAGAAAAAAAAAAAACACATAACAATTTCAAGAGCACACCCAAAAATATATTCCAACTTTTATTATATCAAAAAAAGAAAAATAACCATGTATATATAGGAGAACAAACTTAAAACCAATTAAATAAAAAAGGCTAAAAACTGTCAATATAATAGAAGCACATCCTGGACTCTAGCTCAAAATATGGAGTGGTCAACCAAATATCATCACGGACAAACCATGCTGTAGACCACACTGTATATATAATTTTATAGTATAGTACAATTCGTATAAATAAATAAAACATAAGAAAAGGTATCTAAATAATCCAAATGATAGAAATGAATAGCCACTACATGCAAGGTTATATACACACATGGATAAAATTGTTGGTACCCCTCGTTTAATGAAAGAAAAACCCACATTGGTCACAGAAATAACTTGAATCTGACAAAAGTAATAATATATAAAAATTCTATGAAAATGAACAAATGAAAGTCAGACATTGCTTTTCAACCATGCTTTAACAGAATTTTTTAAAAAAGAAAACTCTGGACAGAAATGATGGTACCCTTAACTTATATTTTGTTGCACAGCCTTTTGAGGCAATCATTGCAATCAAACGATTCCTGTAACTGTCAATGAGACTTCTGCACCTCTCAACAGGTATTTTGGCCCACTCCTCATGAGCAAACTGCTCCAGTTGTCTCGGGTTTGAAGGGTGACTTTTCAGCTCCTTCCAAAGATGCTCACTAGGATTTAGGTCAGGGATCATAGAAGGACACTACAGAATAGTCCAATGTTTTCCTCTTTGCCATTCCTGGGTGTTTTAGCTGTGCGTTTTGGGTCATTATACTGTTGCAAGACCCATGACCTGCAACTGAGACCAAGCTTTCTCACACCGGGCAGCACATTTCTCTCTAGCATCCCTTGATAGTCTTGAGATTTCAATGTACCCTGCACAAATTCAAGACACCCTGTTCCAGATGCAGCAAAGGAGCCCCAGAACATAACAGAGCTTCCTCCATGTTTCACAGTAGGGACAGTGTTCTTTTCAAGATATGCTTCATTTTTTCGTCTGTGAGCATAGAGCTGATGTGCCTTGCCAAAAATTTCGATTTTTGTCTCATCTGTCTATAGGACATTCTCCCAGAAGCTTTGTGGCATGTCAACATGAAGTTTATATATTATTACTTTTGTCAGATTCAAGTTATTTCTGTGACCATTGTGGGTTTTTCTTTCATTAAACGAGGGGTACCAACAATTTTGTCCACTTGTGTATATGTCCAATGTAACCCAATGCCAGGGAATGAAAGGAGCGCTAGGGAACGAAGGGAGCCCCATGCGTATCACTGCGTATCATGCAGCTTCATCAGGTGACCTCCTGGGAAGGTTCTCCACTGTTCCATGTTTTCTCCATTTGTGGATAATAACTCTCAGTGCTCCACACAGTGGCCCCACACAGTATAATATGCTCCCAAGATTCCTCCTAGAGCCAATTCAGGTGAACCCCACGAAATTCAACGAATATTCGTAAGGTTCGGCCCTCCACTTTGGTGCTATTATTATACTCTGGGGTATAAGCAGAGGCTCAGGGAAAGCGATTAAAAATAACAAACACAAATACTCACCTTGCCTCACCTCTCCTGGGCATCCTCACTCTATCTCTCTTCAGCATCGTCTTCGGTCCTCTTCTGCCTGCGACTGAGGTGCCGTGCCCCAGACGTCACTGCTGGGGCCTGTGATTGGGCCTCACCGGTCACGTGGGGCGTGCTGACCTCAGTCACAGGCCGGAAGAGCCCTGGAGAGGATTCTGAAAATAGTCAGAAGCCCAGGGGACATATAAGTATTTCTTATTTTTAGTCACCTCTCCCGGGCTGGCATCTATTGGAAAGGGGCCTGGTGGCATGCCGGGCCCCTTTCCATTAACAATATGTATAGCAGTCGGGGAACCAGGCTTTCCCTGACCGCTATCATGGTGGTCTGGGGCTCTGGCCATCTCCAAATGGTATGTGAGCTCCGAACCCATATAGGCCTGTTACGCCACTGCAGAGATGTTCTAGTTAAAGAGGATCTTTCATGTCCTCATGTATATGCTGTTTTACATACCGCTAGAAAGCTGACAGCGTGCGGAATTCAGCGCACTGCCGGTTTTCCCGGGATGTGCCCCGGGGCTGGAGATATCGAGGGTCTTAGTTTCACGGTTCACTGTCAGAAGGGCGTTCCTGACAGTCTAACTGCGCTGTGAGGAACACCCTCCCTGAGAGAGGGGGCATTCCTTACCGCCCAGTGATGATGCTGAGTTGAGGAACGTTCCCCCAGTACAGTGCTATGGGGTAATACTGTCAGGGAGGGCGTTCCTCACAGCGCAGCTAGATTGTCAGGAACACCCTTCTGACGGTGAACGGTGAAACTACGACCGTCGATATCTCCAGCCCCGGGGCACATACCGGGAAAGCCGGCAGTGCGTTGAATTCAGCGCGCTGTTGGCTTTCTAGCGATATGTAAAACAGCATATACATGAGGACGTGAAAGGTCCTCTTTAACCACTTCCATACCAGGCACATTTTCAAGTTTTTTGTATTTTCGGATTTGGAGGGCTATAACATTTTTATCATATACGTTATTCAACTAATTTCTGCATCTTTTTCGGTGACACATAGGGCTTTATTTTTATGTTGTTTTAATTTTTGCATGTGCGTTAATTTTTTTTATATCCGGGAAAATATGACCATATGACCGCCGGGTTGGAGGGGAGCCAAAAGATGGCAGTGCCCATAGCTCTGTATACAGCGCACATTGAGCTGCTGTATACACAGCGATCGGGACAGCAGGGGAGGTAATAAACCTTCCCTGCCTTCTCTATGGGAGCTCCGGCTGAAGTTACAGCCAGCTCCCCGTTTCAGCAGCTGCACGATTTTGTGCAGTTGCTGAATTTTTTCTGGACGTATATAGTCTATGGGTGGTACAGAAGCGGTTAAGTGATTTCTTGATTCTACAGGTCTAGCAGTAATCAGGCCTGAATGTGGCTAGTGAAATTGAACTCAGCTTTTCAAATAAAATGTGGCTAATCACAGATAATGCATGAGGGAGGTGAATTATTTTCTCACACAGGGCCATGTTGTTTGGGATAGCTTTTTCCCTAAATAAAATAAATCTTCATTTAAAAACTTTTTTTTGTATTTACTCAAGTTATCTTTGTATATCTGTAAGGGGCCAAATACTTTTTAACAGCACTGTATATCTTTAATTGATTTAATTCCTTGTTCTGTCTACTAGTAGGCTCTTATCTACAACCCACAACAAGTGTCAAAAAAGTTTAGAATAACAGAGTGTAACAGCAGCAACTATTGAGTGTCTTTTCTAAACCCCTTCTTTGTTCATAGACTAATATGTAGAAAGTAACTGCCTGAAAAGTGGAACAGAAAACATATTTCTTTAATAAGATATATTCATCTGTACTATTCATTTATGAAAAGGTGTTTATAAGTGGAGGTTGCTTTAATGTCAATAAAACTGCAGCCCGTCTGAAACTAACCAGTTCTAAACACGTACAGTTAGGTAACTGACCCAATAGCCCATCTGATGCTGGCAATGCTCCATTTTATAGTATGGGTTTATCCCTGATCATGTGATGAAGCGATGATTATTCAGGGATCTTTTGCTCTGGTCTGAAGTTTGAAAGTTGTGGCAGGCAAAAGCTGGCGAGTACAGAGGAACTATTTCCGGAAGTATAAATGATATTCCAGCCAGCAGCTACGCCTGTGGGAGTGTACAGTATATTGCACACACAGCGGCGGTCTAAAGAGATCTGCCGGCTGTCAGCACATCCCCCGTGTGACATCAGCCAATCAGAAACTACAGCTGGAGAATGTGACCCGTTCCTACATTCTCGCTCATCAGCTCCACTAACTGAACCAATCAGAACGTTCCTGCAATTGTGGCCACAGCGACCAGCCAATCACCGTGCGGGTCACCGTGACGTTCTCGGTCTCCAGTCTATACTCTCCGTTGCTCCGTCATGTCGGCGGTTCCGTGTTCGGCCACCTCTTCCTCGGGGCCTGTACCGGGAATGTCCATGTTTCGTTGGCTGGAGGTGTTGGAGAAGGAGTTCGATAAGGCGTTCGTGGATGTTGACCTATTGCTGGGGGAGATAGACCCTGACCAGGCCGACATCACTTATGAAGGCAGGCAGAAGATGACCAGTCTGAGCTCCTGCTTCGCTCAGCTGTGCCATAAAGCTCAGACCGTGAGTCAGATCAATCACAAGTTGGAGGTGAGTGTACGGCTGGAGAGGAGTAGACACTGACACCACTTACTGTGCACACCTCCTGCGGCTTCCAGGCGTTTCCCATCTATAATCTTACCCTTGTGAACATAACATAGAGCGGCCAGAATATTGGTTGCTAGGGACAACGCATTTTTTTTTATCTGAATAAAGTGAATTGTCACTTTCCGCTTACGGGCCTTAGATTGGAGTTTCCTGCACAGCGGATGACAGGACTGTTGCTATGCAGGGAAATGCTGTGTCCTTAGCTGGTGCTGTGGCTTTTGCACACTCGGAATAGGTGGGAGTCCCAGCACCCCACCGATGAAAAAGATGAGGACACATATTGTACGAAGGTAAAATGCCTTCATTACTAGTAATAGGAGCATGCATTTAAAGGGAATCTGCCAGGTCTAGCATGCCATCAACATGTAAGCAATACAGACAGTGGCCACTTAATGTTTGGACCACTGCCTGCTGGCTCTTCTGTAATAATAGTGCCCAGGAAAACCACTCATCTCCCAGCCATGTGTTCTTTCAGTTTTGATACATTATACAGAAACAGCATGGATCAGTAATTGTCCCTGCTACTGGCACAGGAGTAATGTGGCTATTCTACTGTGCAAAGACAATTGCCAATCCCTGCTGCTGCTATTGTATAAGGCAGTGATGGTGAACCTTTTAGAGACAGAGTGCCCAAACTGCAACCCAAAACCCACTAAATTATCGCAAAGTGCCAAAACGGCAATTTAACCTTAAATTAACCAGGATATGTTTTATAGTGACCGTGCGATGTTATTACAGCCTGTAATAATATCACAAGTCTGCTATAAAACAGATACTGTGCGATATAAATAGTGAAGGGCCCCCAAACAGTACAATGCTTTCCAAAGTGGGCCCCCATACAGTATTATATGCTCCACAGTGGCTCCCGCACAGTATTATATGCTCCACAGTGGGCCCCCCACACAGTAGTATATGCTCTACAGTAGGCCCCCCACACAGTATTATATACTCCACTTTGGTACCCCCCCCCAACCACCACAGTATTATATGCTCCACAGTGGGCCCCCACACAGTAGTTTATGCTACTTACCCAGTATGGCTGCAGTCCCACGAAGAGCGTCCTCCTTCTTCTTCTCATCACAGGCGCTGATGACTTGCGTTGGGGCAGAGATTACACTCTGCAGTCAGTGTAAGCCGAGGTCCACATTTGCACATATAGCCAGAGCCGTTTTAACACATTGGTGGGCCCAGTGCAGAGGTTTCATAATTCCCCACCTCCCCCCCCCCCCCCATCACCACTTGCTATTATACCCAACCAAAAGCTGCCAAAAACTGAGATTTTTTTTTTATGGTGACATTCAATGGGTGACAATGTGTTATCTGACTGATGGAACCTTCCGCAAGTCAGAAATGTTTTATACATTCATCTCTAGTAATAATTGCTATTATTTTAGCGTGTAATGAATATCGCTAGAGAGGCGGTCGGAGTATTTTACTCTATAAAGGTGAACTTTATTGATGACTTTGTGTATGTGTTGTATAGGTGTTTGGTGAAACTCTTTTGGCGCTGCAACCTAAACGATAGTAAACGTCTGGGTCACAGCGCCAATAACTTCCTGGTTATGTTATGTTCAGAGGAGTATTACATAAAATACCCCTGTGATTAGGCTATGCACCCCACAGCAAATTTAGCCCCACCCATTTCTACGTTGACTCCGCTCATTCTCTCATCCATTTTACAATGTTCTCCTCCAATTGCCCCACAGTATGAAGTCTCTCCTGGTGCCCCAGTTTAAACTGGGGGAAACTAGAGGGGGACATTAACCTGGGGCAGCTGGAGGGGGACATTAAACCGTGGGGTTACTTGGATGGGGACATTAAACTAGGGGCAACTAGAGGCAGACATGTCCCGCTCCAGCTACCCCCATGGTTTAATGCCCTCCTCCAGTTGCCCCCCAGTTTGATGTCCCCCCTTCATCTGCTCGTCTTAGTTTAATGTCCCCCCCCCTTCATCTGCCACCAGTTTAACACAATAAAACACTGATACTCACCCCTCATCGCTCTGCCGCCGCTCTGTGAGGTCTCTTCCTCCAGACCGTTCAGGGAGCTGCAAGCATGATGTGAGTGACATCATCACCTCGTGCCCGCAGCTCCAGGGACCGGAGCACACAAAGATGTGCTTCACACACAATGGTGAAGCAGGGGCTGTCCGCGGACGGCTCCTGCTTCATCACTGTATTTAACTCATCTGCGTCTGGAGTGGCCCTGCATATAGCTGAAAGAAGCGATCACTCACTAACTGGGAATTCTGTACCGGATTCCCCGTTAGTGAGCGATAAGGGCGATGGCGCGCATGCCAAATGAGAGGGCTCTGCGTGTCCTCTCTGGCACGTGTGCCATAGGTTTGCCAACATGGGTATAAGGGGACAGTGGAAGGGGCCTGAGTGTTACTCCTGACTGCTGTCAGTGCCAATTCTCTGTGGGAGTACTAAGGGGGTTTACGCTGTGTGGGACACTCAGGAGCATTATACTTTGTGGGGGTGCACTAATGGCAAATTATACTGTGTAAGGGAACACCAAAAGGTCATTATAACATGTGGAGTTGCCGCTAATGGCGCATCATACTGTGTGGGGGGCAGTAATACCTAATTAGTATGATGCCACTTTAGTGCCCCCTAACTTGGTAAGATGCTTCATTATATTGTGGGGAGGCACCGATATATTATTCCATGTGGAGGCCACTAATGGGACTACCTGTGCACGAATAGCATAACTGTGGCTCATTGGTTAGCACTACTTGGAGTTTTGGGTTCGAATCCAGCCAAGAACAACATCTGCAAAGAGATTGTATGTTCTCTTTGTGTGGGTTTCCTTCCACACTCCAAAGACATAAAGATAGGAAATTTACATTGTGAGCCCTATATGGGACTGTGTTGACTATAGCTCTGTAAAAGTGCAGCGGAATATGATGGCGCTATACAAGTAAGCAAAATAAATAAATTGTTAGCTAATAACCCCTATCATACCAGTTAATGACATTGACCCTTGTACTCCATTTGACCATTAAAAGGTTAAATCTACATGAAATAAAATTTTCCTAATTTTTCTTGCCTAAACCTGGAGTGTGTTTTGTAGTCAGATGCATTTTATTGTCCAACAAGTATGGTAGACACTGGGCATGTTCAGCTACTGTTTTAGCGAGGGCCCTCACCTGATGGCGTAGTCTGGTCATTGGGTATTTGCTGGAAGTATTTGCGTACCCCTGGATTAGGTGTAGATCAGCTGGCACCATCAGTAATCACGAGAACATGTATGTGTGCTGCTGCTGATCATTTCATCTCTATGGTACTTCCAAAAATAGTGGAGCAGTGAACTCACCTTATCTTTGGCAAGCCCATACAAATTAAAGCAGTACAACACCCCTAAAGTGCCAAACTGTGGATGGGAAAGCACCTACTGTTTATTTAGTCTCTTGACTGCAGGCCAGTTTCACACTGCTGGTTTTGGGCCCTGGGAAACTCAGCTTGTGTATTGGCTGAATTTACCCAACAAAACTCAGCCCTGCTTGAGCCAGTTTCGAGCCAATTGGGGACCCGAAAACGGAAACCAAATCAGCTTAAAAAGCGGTTACCCGCCGACCCCATAGACTATAATAAGGTCTGCCAGTTTTGCCAGCTTGCAAGACTTTTCTCTCCGCATTTTTCAAGTGAAATGGGGGACCGAATCCCCAAAAGGTCACCGAATGCAGGTGTGACTTTTGCCTTAGACTAGAGTGATTATTTGATGCTCCACACAGGAAGTTCTTGTTTTTCAGTCTTCTCTATTTGACACTTTGGATGTGTGTTTAGTATATTTCAATGCAATCACTGATACAGCTCTCATAGTTACTGCTTCAAGCTAGTGTGACGTTATTTATTTGCTTGTAGTTTATCATTCTTGCTATTTGCCTTGTATACACTAACTTTTTTGCTAGCTTGTGTTACACAGCATTCAATCTTCTGAAGCGAACTGTAGTATAAAGCATGGTGCATGGACTGAGTGGCAACCTTAGTCACTGATGTCTGACTACCTCAGACATAGCTATGTCGCAGTCACTGATCATAGCTGTGTTCTTGTAGCACAGTTAAAACAAACAAAAAGAACAGCCTTGAAACTATCTCTGAAAAATAAAATGGAAGAGAAGACAAGCAACACCCATTTTATGACCTCTAGAGAGCTTTTACAGTATCATGACATATTTTTTTTCCTTTCATGTTCCTCTTTTTCTGTTCACACAGAAACTTTTCGGGCTGTGCTTGCAATATGGCAACCAGACAGGTTTTCATAGCTGTCTAGCAACAGATGCCCATAACTCTGGCCGACCTCCATTCTCCTGTGAAGCATGCCAAAAACCACAATCATGTCTACTTTTTTTTCAAATTTGACACTGCCCTGAAAATAATAATGTATTGACTGGTGAGTTTACTCACCCAGCAAATTCTTCTTGCAGTCCAGGAGCAGAATGGGTTCTTCAGCTGGTCATGTGATCGGCAGATTGACCTTCACATACCGGCTTGAGAGTTTCTGTTTTCTGTGCAAGTCTATGAGAATATAACATCCAGGCTCTCCTAGACTTGCATAGAAATAGTGACTTGTGGTTGTTGTGTGAATTGGCAGGTCGGTCTACTGATCACATAACCAGTTGCAGAACCTGTTTGGTGACTGAATTACAAGAAGGATCTGCCGGGTCAGTAAACCCACTATTCATTACACAGCATTACGTAGTTAGTCAATTGGGGAAAAAAACAGACCTAGTTCTATCAAGTCTAGCTGTTTTAAGTTGATCCAGAGACGACAAAAAAAAACCAAAACACTTTAATGGAATAGACCTAATTCATTATTAAATAAAATGAATCCCTGAACTACTGTCAGTAGGACAGTTCCCTAGGTCAAAATTCTACATTAATACCTAAAGATATCATATCACCTCCAGCCTTCTTTTCTGTAGACCACGGTTTCCCAAACTGTGGGACCCCTGGGGGGGGTCGTTTAAAGTTTTCTCTTCTTTCATATGATGCTAAGGTTGCAGTGCTAGCTATATTATTTCCAGAGATATTACTGGTTGAAAACACAGTCAGGATAAGGATATTTTTATGCAGTTGCATAATATATATGATATAAATAGCACTGAAAATCTCTTCTTTCATATGACACCAAAAGCAAGTTTCTACACTTTATAACGCTGGAGATGTAACTGTTTGAAGTGACCCTCCCCTACCTTTGCTTTCTCTACATTTTACACAGTTCTGTACTCCAAGCCCATACTCCATACACAGTTACTCAGTGAGAGACAGGAACAGATCTCTATACAGAGAATAAAGAGAGGCAGGATTTCACCGAAAGGAGACAACATGTGCTAATAAAGTATGTTACAAAATTTATAAATGACACACACATTCTGCCAAGAAAACTTTTTAGTTACGCTTTAAGTCTAATTTCTGCATCATTTATAAACTAGTTAAATAGTTCCAATACAGGCTCCTAGGTTATAACATTAGTCCAGTTGAATAGTGGCAGCGGTAGTACTGCCAGTAGTACTACCCCTGTGAATGCCACGGGAGGTGTAACATAAACATACTTGCCTATCCCTGGTACTTCAGTGTCTGTTTGGTCTCATGCCGTGGACGCTGGAGAGAAACTGGTTACGTCGCTTACATACAGTACATCACCAGTTCATTAACATAGACCTCTGAGGCCACTTATCTCTGTGTACTGTTGTGTTCCTGGATTTAGCTCTCATGTGATTGTTTCCACAGTTTCTCTTAGACCTCCACCCATTCACTGGAAGCTACTATCTTGCATAGGCTATATTCACACTACAGATGTACTTGGGTGAGTGCTGCCTGTGATCAGAGGAAAAGTAGAGCATAATCTACTTTTTGATGGATCAGAAATTGCTGTTATTACTGCACATGAGCCAATGCTGCACTGCATAGAGGAGGTCACTGTGGTGCTTGTACATGGGCAGATGCACTGATATAGATCTCACAGTTCCGGGAGAAGAAATCAAACTGCTCATACGTGACCAGCTTACTGCAGTGCCAAGGTAGTATGGTGCCAACAGCAACAGGATTAATAAACACGTCCCCATGTATATGTGGTTTTATATACCGCTAGAAAGCTGACAGCGCACTGAATTCAGAACACTGTCGCCTTTCCTGTTATGTGCCCCAGGGCTGGAGATATCGGGGGGGTCTATATTTCACTGTTCACTGCCAGAGGGGCGTTCCTGACAGTCTAGCTGTGCTGTGAGGAACGCCCTCCCTGACAGTACCTCGCCCATAGTGCTGTACTTGGGGGAAGGGGGGTGTTCCTCACAGCTCAGCGTCATCACTGGGTGGTAAGGAACGCCCCCTCTCTCTGTCCTCGTCCATAGTCGAGTACTGTCAGAGGGGGTGTTCCTTACTGGCCGGCGATGATGCTGAGCTGTGAGGAACGCCCCCCCCCCCAGTACAGTGCTATGGACGAGCACAGTCAGGGAGGGCGTTCCTCACAGCGCAGCTAGACTGTCAGAAACGCCCTTCTGACGGTGAACAGTGAAACTTAGACCACCGATATCTCCAGCCCTGGGCATATAATGGGAAAGCCGACAGTGCGCTGAATTCAGCACGCTGTCAGCTTTCTAGCGGTATGTAAAACCGCATATATATGAGGACGTGAAAGGGCCTCTTTAATGGGGAAAACCCCTTTAGTTCTTACGCTTATGAAGTACACTTTGTCCAGCAAAAAAACACCATTCTCTAGCACAATCTTAAAAGTGGAGTGGTGGCCACATGTGTACTATTGCTTCATGAGGCACCCCAAGACTCCTTCCATTCACATGGGGCTCTTGGGGGGCATTTTCAAACTCATTTGTCTAATTGCCAGGGGATCCAGCTACTAACAGTCACACTTTGTTCTCTATTGTGTGGGGAAACCGCCTTTAAGGCCGGTTGCAGATGACCGTGTTGCAGCTGGCCTGCCGTGATTTAAAAGCATGGGCTGCACACGGGGGACACGGGGATGTCTCTGTGTGCCGCTCGTACATGGGCCCCGCTACCAGGGCTCCTTTCATTAAATGAATAGGAGCCACAGAAGCACGGACCGCAAAATAGGGCAGGTCCTATTCCTGTCCTACCTGATGCGGCCCAGACTGTCGACCCACGGTCGTGTGTACGGCCCATAGAAAAGAATGGGTCAGTGTGCTATCCATGAAATACACGGATGGCACACTGACCCACACCACAGTCTGCGAGGGGCCTTAAGGCCCCACATTGTGGATTTTTTTTTTTTTTTTATTTGCGGATTTTGCTGTAGTGTGGGAAATATAAAGGAATCACTTATATGTTGCCCTTCTGCTTAACTCACTCCTGTGTGACTCAAAAAAACTGCAGCAAGGTCAGCAACAAAAAAAGTAGTTTTTCCGCAACATGGAACTATAGCCTAAATCAATATCTGAGATCATAAGCCACCTGCTCCTCCTCCTCCTGTATGACCACAGTGGGGAGATTGAAAGTAGCAGTAGTCGTGCAGTTTGCATCTTGTCATCTGCCAGAGGATGTTCTTAAGGCTGAGGCCCCACGTTGCGGATAGGCAGCTCTTTTTGTTGCAGATTTTGCTGCGTTTTTTTCAGCCAAAGCCAAGAATGGCTACACAAGGAATGGGAAGTATCTAGGAAATTCTTATTTCTCCCTTCCGCTCAATGCACTTCTGGCTTTGGCTTAAACCGCAGCAAAATCTGCAACAAAAAACGTTGCGTTTCCACAATGTGGGGCCTCAGCCTAAAGGGGTTTTACTATCAAGAGCAGCTATCTCCAATACTACTATTGAAATTAATGGAGTGTGGGTGCGCTGTCTTATCTTGTGCATGGAGGATAACTAGAACTTGCTTTGATGGGGACAACTCCTTTAGGCTAAGGCCCCACGTTGTAGAAACGCAGTGTTTTTGGTTGCAGATTATATTTATTTAGTTTTGAGCCAAGGTCAGGAGTAGATTTAACTGAAGGGAAATGTCTAGGTGCTTCCTGTATATTTTCCATTCCTTTTCAAGCAAAATCTGCAACAAAAAACGCTGTCAATCAGTGGCCTAAGGTTAGGACACAGGACGTCACAGATGATGTATGCGAGTGATGTCCCTGGTTCCTTCACTTAGGCTGCTGAATGGCCCCATCAGTCACGTGAGTCAGGGACTTCCACCAAAACAAGTCTGCGGAGCAGCAGCATTGGAGCATCAGGGACAGGCGATATGTGTGTTTTAAATTTGTTTTTATTTTTTTGTGACCCTTCCCAAAAATATATCAAAATTTTTACTGGTCTTCTATGTTTAATCAGTTTTTATTGAGGTTTTTTAAAATTAGAACAAAAGGAAGCAAAGCCAAGACAAAGGCATCAAATAAGGCAGTAGGAGGCACGCAGGCCACTCAATCGTGGAGAAGTCGCAGAGGAACAGTTAGGGTAGAGGGCTGTCGACGCCCGCAACAGAGAAACCAGTAACAGGTGGCACTATAACAACATGGGGAAATGCATCATTGGGGGGTGATGGCAGGGAACACTATAGGACAGAAGGAAAAGTCCAGATGTGGAGGGCCACCACAGTGCCACCCGCGCACCAGAAGAAAAAGACAACTGCTGAAGGGAAAGGGGAACATGGGGAAAACACGGGTGTACAGAAACACACAAGATCCCATACGAGACCGGGATGGGATAGGGCACACTGAGGAGAAAGGGAAGGGGGAGAGAGGGATTGTACAGAAGGGAACAGCCAGACTCCTTATGGAAAGGGGAGCAAGGCGCCCCCAGTTTAGGCAAAGAAAGAAGAGAACTCTGAAGTCTCCTGGAACATTACACACGGCCGCCAGAGGGACTCAAATTTAGAAGGGTTAGGCGAGTCCTCAGCCACCAGGGCCTCCATTCTCTTAATAAGGAGAAGCTCCTGTAGAAACTCAACCAGGGTCAGCACAGCAGTACTGCGCCAATGCCTGGGAATGACTGTTCTGGCGGCAGTGAGAAAATGTCGCAGGAGGTCTCTCTTAACAGTGGAGACGTTACTGGTATTTTATATCTGAAACAAAGTCAACAAGCGGTGTAAAGTTAGGCTACACAATCTGATACAGTTTAAGGCCCCTTGCAGACGACCGTGAGCGAGATCCGTATGCTATCTGTGTTTTTTGCGGATAGCACACTGACCCATTCATTTCTATGGGCACATGTACACGGCCATGTTTTTCAATGATCAGTGTGCTAGCCGTGAATCCGTGCCACGAAATATAGAACAGGTCCTATTCTGTTCAGTTTTTGCGGAACGGACTCACCCATAGAAGCCTATGGGAGACTAAAAACCTAGGATGGCACATTGATGTACTCAGTGTGTCATCAGTGTGCCGTCCGTTTTCGTGGACAAGCTATGGATATCATTAGATGTCTCCTGTGTGGGTGTGTGTGTGTGTGTGTGTGTCTTTTTTTTTTTTTTTTTGGTGGATCTGCAAACTAGGATCTCACACTGAAGACACTCTGTCCGCAAAAACTGAAGACTAATTACCGGTACTAGTTTGCTTCCCGCAAAATACACACGGTCGTCTGCAACTAGCCTTTCGCTAGGTTCACACCTGCATTCGTGTTTCCTAATACGCTTAAAAAAAGCGGTTACCCACGGACCCCATAGACTATAATGGGTTCCGTCGGGTTTCCGCCCGAAAAAGGACAGAAAATGCGGAGAGAAAAGCGCTGCTTGCAGTGCTTTTCTTCCCGCAGTTTTTAAGCGGGTTCGGGGATGGAAACCCTGAACGGAGTTCAAGCGCTGGGGTGAAACCAGCCAGAATCTGTTTGGAAGAAGTAAAATAATGCTCTATAGGCCTCACAACAAAGATGTGTTAAAACAGTAACTGTCTAACGTATAGTTAAACTTTCAGACAACTTTTTATTTTCTGGCAGTATTTGTATCATTAATACATTTTGTAATATATTTTATTAACACATTTTGGATCCTTTCTGTGAATTGTGGAAGATGTTTAGTAAAAATGTTATATATTTTCAGATTCTGTCTTGTGGTTACTAAAAAACCAGGATAAGTGACAAATCCATTTAAAAGACCTGTTTCTACGAGATTTTTCTGTGTTTTTTTTTTTTTTAACCAAAGCCTGGAGTGGATTGAGCAGAAGATAGAAATATAAGAACTTCCTATATATTCCCCATTCTTTTTATAGCCATTCTTGGCTTTGGTTCAAAAAAACAGCAGCAAAATCTGTAACAAAAAAAAGCTCCGTTTCTACAGAGTGGGACCTCCAGCTTTAAAGAGAAACTGTTAGTTGCCTATAGCAACTAATCACAGCATAGCTTTTATTATAGTGTTTTTGAAAAATGATTGTTTGCTATGATCGTAAGGGGTTGTTCACTTCACGATTTTCATCATCAGTTTAACTGATCGGTTTTATGGATTAAAAAAAAAATTGCTAGAAACAGATGACAATCTGTTTACATGGGGTAAGTAGTTTCTCTTTAAGGCTGGGGCCCCACGTGATGAAAAACACAGCAGCAGTTTTACACCTTGCGGAAAAGCTGCGATTTCCAAAATGGTGCGGTTTTGGAAATCGCAGCATGTCAATTATACCTACAGAAACATTGACGGATTCCACATAGGTATAATGGAAGCAGAAAGTCCACAGAGGAAAGCGCTGCGGCCCGCTACGTGGGGCCTTAGCTTAAGACAATCTCTTCAAGACAGTTTTCTTAGATCATCCCAGTCTGTGAACACACCTAGCAGATGGTCATGCTCTGATCCTGTTCCTTGAGAAACAAGGTGGATTTACGAGAAGTTACCTTGTAAATAGTACCTTTCCCATATATACAATGACTGGCATATTTGTGCTTGTTGCTTTCCCTGCAATTACAATTTTTACATGCAAAGAATGTCTCAATGGGAAGGCCCCCTCCAGTCATGAGAACTTGGATGATTTGCACACCCATTTGAATGCAGCAGCTGGTTGGAAATGCACTCTTCTGCTCCATTCATCTCATTTCAGTGGAACGACACTCTGCTATCTCTGCAGTCACTTTTAAATGAATGAGGTGGGTGAGTGCACTTCCAACTACCTGCTCCATTAAAACGGGGGTGCACATCACTACAGTTCTTCTGGTGGTAGTCCCAGCAGTCAGTCACCACTGATCAGCAAGTTACCTCCTAACTTTGGATAATCCTGACATCCACTGTATTAGTATGGTAGATGTCCAGACTTTAAACATGGCTCATGAGCTAAGTGGATGCCATATCTGGAGAGCCAATGTCAGTGCTCACAATCAGAGTACTAAACTCCTGATGATGCGGGAAAGTTATCCCTGGAATAGCATTTATAAAGGCTATTTGAAGATGTGCCTATTTAAAGAGCGATTTTAGCAATGATAGATTCCTTTTAACCCTTCAGACGCTTTGGTCACATGACCAAGGCATCTGAGGAGCCTATTCAATGCTCCTAGGCCTGTCATTACTATACTTATAGTACAAGTGAGTGGATTTTACTATATACTGCAGTACATTAGTATTGCAGTGTAATGTGCTGACTATCAGACGCTCTAAGATTGAAGTCCCCTAGGGGGTCTGAAATTATAAATGGGGGTGGGTGTGTGGGGCAGGTGGGTCAAAGCCTAGATCAAAACTTTAAAATAAACACAGCCTAATCTAAACAAGGGTAAAAAATTTAAATCCACCCCCCACACACACTAAATTGAATACAAATTTATCAAAATGTTATACAATCACTAAAATATATCCATAAAAACATATGTAGGGTAAAAGTTCTGAAAAGTTCTGGGTGTCAGAATATGGCATCTCCAAAAGCATTTTTTTAAAAATTGTGGATTTTTGTAAAAATCAAAAACACAATTACAAAATTAAAACACAACAAAAACTATGTAAATTTGGTAGTGTCTTGATAGTACTGAATATAGTTAACGTCCTCATTTTCCCCTCTCCCATGACAGCACTCACGGAGAGAGGAGGATCACCTCCTTTGGCTTACTCATGTACATTTTGGCAAACTGCAGTCTAGATTTATTTATTTTTTTTTCTCTCCATGTCAGCAGTGGGGTCCTCCAGCGTTTTCTGCCATAGTCAAATGTCGACATATAGTTGGCGTTGACACTGATGCACCCTGAGCCTGCAGGACATCTTGAATTGTTTTGGAACTTGATTGGGGCTGCTTATCCACCATCTGGACTATCATACGTTGCAACCTTTCAATTTTTCTTTTCTGTCCATGGGTAGTTCCATGGGTTGTAAACTTCTTGATTTGTGTTGCGCACTATGGACAAAGGAACATCAGGATCTCTGGAGATTGTTGATATTTTTCCACAATTTTGGTTCTCAAGTCCTCAGACAGTTCTCTTCTCCTCTTTCTGGTCTCCATGCTTAGTGTGGCATACACAATGCAAAGATTGAGTCAACTTCTCTCCTTTTTACCTGGTTTCAGATGTGATTTATATATTGCCCACACCTGTTACTTGCTGCAGGTGAGTTTGAACGAGCATCACATGTTATTTACCCACAATTCTGAAAAGGAGGCAACAATTTTTTTCTGGTCCTTTTTCGGAGTTTAATACACACAAAGGAAATAAACATATGTATAACAAAAAGTGTAATTTTCTGGGAGAAATACTTAATTTTCTGTAAAAATTTCAGGGGTGCCAACACTTAGGGCCATGACGGTATCGCCTTGTGATATTACTACATTTGTTTTTGTTTTTTTTCTTTATATATAATAGGCTCAGCTTGTGGACTTGAAATCAGAACTGACAGAGACTCAAGCAGAGAAAGCAGTGTTGGAGAAAGAGGTTCATGACCAGCTTCTGCAGCTCCATGCTGTACAACTACAGTTACATGCCAAGACAGGCCAAAATGTGGACTCTGGGGCAATCAAAGCCAAACTGGTAAGTACCAGCTGTATGGCTGCTGAATCGGCTGAAATAACACTTCTTGTTCTGTATATTTTTGGGGTTCCTCTGGATTGGACGCATAAGATCATCCCTCATCTTATGGATCAACCATTGGTTGAAAGTGTAGGACAATGTCGGACAAGGGTATTTTCACAAAATGTAGAAAATCCATTGTGGATTTGTTTTAAAAATTGACAGCAATATCCTTCTGCTGTTACTTGCAGATATTGGTGAGAATTTGTTGTGGTTTTCACCAGGTGTATTGCAAAGGGTAATATAAGCGGAGAAAAACTGCAACATTATTGACATAGTGTGGATTTAAAGCCTTTCTGCAGCTTGTGCATGCATGAGATTGTTTGAAATGTCATCCACCTTGCTACAACTGGATGGAAAATCTACAATGTATCTGCTACATGTGAACATTAGCAATGCTATAACTAAGCATTGTCAGGGAAACTCTCCTTACACCTGTACTCAATGCAGTTTGTAGAGCTGAAGCTTTCTAATGTAAAACTCGCTGTAACATTCTCCTTAGCAAACTGAGCCGATACTAGGGAAAACAGAGCTGAAGCATTTACCAAAAGGGGGATGGTCACTTCATAGCTGTATCTCTGGTTTTATACCACCTAGAAAAATGGTTCTGGTATCATAAAAAAAACTGAGAAGTACTATCTGTAAAAGAATTAGAGAGATCACTAGTTAAAAATGGTGCATATGAAGTTCAAATTCCTGACACAGTTTTTAGTGATATCTCAGGTTCTGTTATAGATAGTACTTAAATCTCAGCTTTCTTATGATCCAAGAACCATTTTTCTAGGTGGCATAAAACCGAATATACAGCCATGAAGTGACCATCCCCCTTTTGGTAAATGCTTCAGCTCTGCTTTCCCTAGTATCGGCTCAGTTTGCTAAGGAGAATGTTACAGCGAGTTTTACAATAGAAAGAATTGTGCGTTAGTAAAGTATATTACAAAAATAGTCACCAAACACCACCCGACACTGTAGTGGAAAAAAAAAAATGGGACTTACACTTTTAAGGATTCCTGTCAGTTCCTTTTCATCATCCAAACCACTATATGCTGGGTTGGAACATGGAGTGCTTGACTTCTTTCATTTAGCTTTCTACCTCTTTAATATGCATACATAAGTTATTTTTGTGTTGATGGTGGCAGTAGACTGGCATTTGAGACCACATCTGAGAAGCACTGATGGTGGTATGGAGGGTGAAAATATATGGGACAGTGATTGACAATGTCTGTAAAGTGCTGCGGAATGTGATGGTGCTATACAAGTAAGCAAGATAAATAATTATAAACAAAGGAGATGACAGATTCTCCTTTAAGGAAAAAACATACATTCACGTGTAGTGTAATCTTCATAGGGAAGTTCACTGTAATGACATTTTTTTCAGGAAGACCATGGTGTAGTTGAAAATCTCGACATAACCTTCTTCTTTACTGACTTGCTTTTGCATGTTTTGTGACTCTAGCTTTTTAGTTATTGGGAGTTAGCATATTATTTATTTTTAAATTTGATGTTGCTTCAAGGTATACATTTCTTTTTCTTATCTTTGCTGTTTTGTCTGGGCAAAAATTGTATTTTTTAAATGGGCTCGGGGAGATGAAAAAAAAATAAATAAAAACAATCATACTCTCCTTTCCCTGATGCTCTGGTGTTTCCCAGCGCGGTCTGGTACTGCTGGTCCATTGTCTTCTTCCGGCAGAAGTGACCTCCGAGTCTTCAGCAGAAGGGATCCGGGACGTCACAGCCAGTGAGGAGTTTCACTTCAAGTTAACGCCAGAGCAGCAGGACCAGAAGGCGCTGCTCCTGCTGCTTTTCACCTGCTCCATCCTATTAAAATAAATAAATAAATAAACTATTTCCCCGGACAACATCTTTTAATATCCCTTTCTTAGGGGGCGTTCACACTACCGTTGGTGACCATCAGCAGTGTCCGTTGCTATTGTCCGTTACAAGATGTTAGCATCGGACACTAGCTGAACCGTCAGAAATCCTTTTTTTTTTTTTTTTTTTTTTTTTCACGGACAAAAAAATCCTACATGCAGGACTTTTTTGTTCGTTTGAAATAACGGATTCTTGACAGCAAGTGTCCGTTATTTTTTTAACATTGAAGTCTATGGGTAACGGACTTATAACGGACAGTAACTGATAGCCATCAGTTACTGTCCGTTATTTTATGTCTGTTTTTTTCCTGCCCATGCTCAGAAAGCAGAAAAAAAAACAAAAAAAAACTGGACAGTGTTAAAGACACTAACTGATGCTAATGTGTCTGTTTTTTTAACTAATCCATTAATTGGATCAGTTAAAAAAAACGGACACATTAACATCAGTTAGTGTCCGTTAATGTCTGTTATGAAAGTTGTCCGTTTTTTGTTTTTCTTTTTTTAATGGACACTATCAGAACAAACATCAACGTTAGTGTGAACCCTGCCTTAAAGAGAACCTTTTATCATTTCCACCAACTCCAACTGTTTGCATTCTCTAATAGGCATCACTCCACTGATTCCAGTGTAGTTAAACTTTTTAAGAGCAGTTGGTTTCAGCAGTTTTTGGGCTGTCTACTGTCCTGTGGGCACACCTTTGAAAAGAGATGGATAGCACTCCAATAACTTTTTGAGCATGCTTATTTTTCATAAATGGGGTTTAACAATCCATGTATAACACAAGTGAAAGTTGCAAAGTATTTAGATGGTCAATACAGTTGGTGAATGTAAGCAATGTTTCGGACATTGATTGCCCCTTCATCAGGCTGCAGAAAAATAATACGTTTTAGAAAGCAAATACAGACATTGTCATAAGTGCTATAATTGTATGAACTGAGTGGTGGGAGGCCCAAATTGGGAGGAGGGGAAGGAGTAAGTGGGGTTAGGGAAGAGTGGGGGAGGGGAGGGTAAATTCATAAATTCATACCAAGTCCTAAGTTTGGGTAGGGTTTAGGTTTGGAAATATTAGGGGGTCCAAGCTAGGTGCCGCTGCTAGATGACCTAAAATGGCAAATAGCACCACATAAATAATCGCACATTGTAATCTGTATTGACAGCAATTGGTAAATAAAAGCAATTATCCCTTATAGTTTTTTTTACTATGTTCACATGGCGGAAAATGAAGAGGAATTCCTCTTTATTTTCCACCGCCTGCATTTTCGTCGCGGTCTAGCCATGATGGGATGCTAATGTATTGCATTCCGTCGCGGTGTCCCGCTCCTGAATAGGTCTATATGCAACACCTCCAGCCTAACTATTCAGTTGGCCACACGACCAGTTATACCTATTGCTGGGACATATGACAATATATGATAATGTAATATATGATGTAATGCACGTGATTACATTAGCTTTGGAAAGAGATGGACAGCACTCCAATGAAAATGGCAAACACATGAAGTTTTGTGGAGGGGTTCGGTCAGCCCCGTGAGGAATTGTGCACCCACGTTGACTAACTGGAGAGTGCTACCTATACGTATATTGCCTACTGTCCTGTGGGCAGTCCTAAGCTTGGAGTTAATGGTAGAGACAGCCTATTGGGTGCTGAAACCAAAAGAAATGATTGCTCAGGAACAGTGGAGGCTAGAGAGAAAATCCCAACTGTGCTGGAATCATGGGGCAGCGGCTATTGAAGGATGCAACACATTGGAGACTGTGAAAGCTCCTCTTTAATATCCGTTATATTTTAATACTCTGCTATATAACAGTAATGGCTGTTCTAACCAAATGTCTTTCTTCTTGCTCTAAGTCTGTCCCTAGTATGGAAGTACTGGTGAGTATTGCATGATTCTGTCATTCACTGTGATTTTCTTCACTATTTCCATTCGAATATAGTAGTGTTGGTGCAATAGATCCTCACCACCACTGCATGGCAAAAACTACCACAAAGAAAGCAGCTAGTACATGCAGTTTTTACAAAGGTATTGATAATGTCAGTGAGGAAGAAACTCTACAGAAATGTCAGGACTTTGTGCATCAGCTGTAATGGGAAAGATATGGTTGAAAAGCTTTCTAAAAGGATTGCAACAACATGATGGCTTATAATCCATTATTATTATTAGTAATATTGGTTTCATGCAGTATCGCACACGTGTTGTCTCTTTAAGCAGTTAGCATATAGCTATCACATTGAGGAAGCTTAAATTTGATATAGACTATGACTAGAGTAATTGCTTCAGATGCATTTGTGAGGTGTAGAGATGAGTAAATCGGTTTGTAATGACCCGGATTCTATCCAAATATTTCAAGTTGTTCGGTTGTTAAGGAAACTGAACAATTTGGGAATAGATTCGGACTAACTAAAATGGCTGCTGCAGGAAATATGATAGGTGGCCCTGATATGTATAGACACTTTGGCCTTTTAAATTTTGCACCTAAGCACCTGTTCTGGCGCTAAATTGAAATGGGCTTATCACAGGAGAGCTGCTTCCACTATTGAATTCAATTGCGAAGTTGGCTCTTGTGTGATAGCGAGACCAAAAAATATGTTTTATGAAATTCTGGAAAGTTTATATGAAAAATTTACAAAAACTTGAACCTGCATATGTACTGTTTGTCATACAGGCTATATTTTTGCTTAACTTTGAGATTCAGTGATAACTGAAACTAACCCTTGATTGTAGTGATGTGCTTGAATTAACTAATGTGAGATATCGTCAATCTCTCTACTACTCACACTTAGCGGCATGCTTATTTCTGTTTGACTGAAATATGCTTTTACTTGTTACTTTTAGTGGCCATCAGGCCATGTGCTTATGGGTCACTTCATAAGCTACCTGGTATTCTTCTTGCCTTCTGCTTTGATACTATATAGCATAAATGACTATGATGCTGTGACGCCGGGTCCTCAGAAAGTGCTCAGGCTGAGAATACAGCTGTATTTACAGACTGATATACCATGCCTAGGTATAACTAGACCATTTCCTACACTCTGTAGTCCAAGCAGCAGATTTCCTAGTATCTGATGTATCCTCTTATTGCCAGTGAAACAAACTAAAAAATTGTGCCTAAATTCTATGCTCCAACTAAGGGCTCATTACAATTTTGCATATTGCAGTGTCATATTAATTCAGGTTGCCTTCGATTGCTGATACCATTTTTAAAAATCCATATTGTACATCTGTATTTGATCTCTGTGTGTTTTAAATGCAAGTGTAAATGAGCCCTATAACAGGAATTTAGAGGAGTTTTATTTGTACAACGTCCTTATTCCCTGCTATGGTATACTCAAGAAGTTTTAGCTTAACAAGTCCAACTTGTTTATTTGCAAATGAGATTTTTAGCCCTAAACTTGAAGTATCTTACTTGGTATTTGAGCAGTTTTTGTTGTCTTAAAGCAGGGGTTTCAGTGTGCCATGCAAGAATTGTAATGATGTCGACCTCTACATGAAAGTTATATAATACACCATAACAGTAACCAATTAACTGGTTGATTAAACTTCATTTCAATGTGATCCTTGTCCATGACTATTTTTTGTGCAAATGATTCATCTGTGGTGGATATCACCTATGGCTGGCCACCGCAGTAAGCCAACTTTGGGGGGGGGCAGAGGATTGCGTCACATAGCCTTGTCCAGGAGAGAGAGGGGCTACATAAAGCAGTAGCATATTAAACTTTACAGCCCTGTGCTGATCAAATATGCCTGAAGTGCTGACCTCAGGGCAGGTGCTGGGAGGTTGCTGACCCCTGTCTTAAAGGATTATAGGCTTTTTTTTTACAAATAATTTTCTACATTCATTGTTGTTGATGCAGGAAAAGGAGTTGGAGGCCAACAAGAAGGAAAAGGTGAAGGAAGCTCAATTGGAAGCTGAAGTGAAGCTGCTTCGTAAAGAAAATGAGGCTCTCCGTAGACACATTGCTGTTCTCCAGGCAGAAGTATATGGAGCACGGCTGGCTGCTAAATATTTAGATAAGGAGCTGGCTGGAAGGTATGTCTGTCTTGTTCTGCTACAGATACAAGCTCAGTAGACATTAAAGGGGTTATCCAGCTTCCAAAAATAATCTGCAAATAGCCGTGCTAAATACTCACACTTTCTTTGTTCAGCCTTTGCTTGATTTTGTTTTATTTTACTTGCTTAACATTAAGTAGCGGACCATGTTAAAAGGGTTATCCAGCTTGCAAAAACAATCTACTACATCCACAGCTGTGCTAAATACTCATGGTTCCCTTGTGCAGCCTTTGCTTGTCTTTATATTACTTGCTGCTCCTTGTACCACTTCTTTACATGCAGTAAATATGTGGAAAAACTACATTTCCCATTATTCATCTGCCTGTTCTTACTCGGTGTTTGCTTCTCACAGGGAGGGGGAATGAGGTTGCAAATCACTCCCTCAGATATGGGAGTGATTTATTACCTGTGATTTTAGTGCACGGGAGAGTGTAGCAGTGAGGGGTATACAGAGAGGGAGAGCAGGCAGATGCATCATGGGAAATGTAGTTTGTCCACACATTAACTGCATGTAAAGAAGTGGTACAAGGAGCAGCAAGTAATATAAAGACAAGCAAAGGCTGCACAAGGGAAGCATGAGTATTTAGCACAGCTGTGGATGTACTTGTAGATTGTTTTTGCAAGCTGGATAACCCTTTTAACATGGTCCGCTACTTAATGTTACCAGGAGGAGAGAGTTGCAGTTTTTCAGGGCTAGTGTGTCAGGAATGGCACTTTCTGTTGGTGGCAGATCTGACAGGAATAGTGTGTGGTTTTTTTTGTTTTGTTTTTTTCTTCCCTCCCCCCCCCCACCATGTTCCAAAAGGGATTCTGTGTAATTGACATTATTTTTATTCTCAGTCATTCCTTGAAGTTCACCCTTTTTCAATGAAGCTTCATGCATGCCAAAAATGGTTAAATAAGTACTCTGACCAAAACACTCACCTAACGGTCTATCACTCACCAGGCTTCTTTCATGTATACTGACCTCATATCCCTACACTCCTAATCAGACACCATCTTGACTTTTATATTTCTTTCTGTGCTGTGCTATGAATCGCATGATGCCTCAATACAGCATCTCATGGGCAGCTAGAGGATTGTACGATCACTGCTGCCGGGTAACAGTGGCATTATCCTTTTCTTTACATATCCTACCCCGCAATGACCCTCCTGGTGAAAGTGTAGGTCACAGTGAAATTATGCCAGTCATCAGCACTGGAAGATGGCATGTCATAGAGCAACCAGAATAGCTTTTACTATTGTAGAAATGTATAAAACACTACAACCTTCTCAGTTGTGATATGACAGTAGCAGTGGTGTCTGAATATTATCTATTATCATTTAAAGGGATTGTCCCAGCCAATGTGTACTATGGCTACCAATTATGTAGTCTTTTGCGGAATGCAAACTGAAAATGCACAGAAGTTTTTGTAAACCTTAATAAATTGCTTTACCCTATATCTCTCTCTATGGATATGTCTAAATTCCTTCCCTTCCTGCCCTTTTCATTTAAAACTGAAGGGTACAGCAAATACAGTTGCTTGGTCGTGATATGAAGGGTCCAGCTCATGACAAGCTATGGAATCAACTTGAGGCTGAAATTCACCTACATAGACATAAAACAGTTATCAGAGCCTGCAGAGGACGGAATGATTTGAAGCGACCCTTACCAGCTCCTCCTGGGCATGTAAGTTTCTTTTCCTACTTTGCAAAACACATCCAGCAAGCTCACAGATTTCATGTTGCTCCAGTTCCGATGTTTACCAAGTCCCCCGTTTTCTGGTTTTATGTCGCTCTAACCAATAATTGGATCACAGGGTACAAACCCCTAAAACATAACATTTTAATATAAATATACTAAAAAATGTGTGTGACCAAAATACAAAATAAACCACCACCTAGTGAAAAAAATCCATAAAATTATTGGAAGGATGAATGAAACACGACACATTTTTCTGTCAGAGTTAATCAGGAGACAAAAATCTAGTAAAAGATATAAAATTAGATAAATATATTTTTATATTTGATACTTGCGAGATGCAGGCATGCCTTGACAACATGGAGGAAGGCCCAGACCAAACAAGGGACGCAAGAAATGAATGAGTAGCTTTAATCAGTGTTTTATGGAGACTGTCTTACTCTTGTGCATAATTGGGCAGTACATGTTTCATTCGAACCTATATTATATCTGATTGGAGCTCTGAATCACATTCCCTGCCTGACTCTGCCCTTCTGACATTGCAGAGCTTAAATAGCACATCAGGCACCAAAACTAACTGCACTTGTTGCTTGTGAATAGTGGGGGTTAGAGAGAGAATTCCAACTGTGCTGGAATAAGTGGAGCAGGGCATATTAACAGATGCTAAGAACTTGGAGGTGGTGAAAGGTCCTCTTTTAAATATGCATTTTCATCATTTAGTATTTGGTGAGCAAGCTCCAATACTGTGCATGTACTCTAGTAACTGCATTGGGCTGGAGCTGCACCTAGACTGTTTGTAGCACTAACTCAGTATATTACTTTGCACTGCAGCAGCAGCTTCATAGTTAACCAATTTGTAGCCCTAAAAATATTATGTCAGTGTACAGTACATAGTTACATAGTAGATGAGGTTGGATGAATACTTCAGTCCATCAAGTCCAACCTATAACCCTACAGTCCCCTACAGTGTTGGTCCAGAGGAAGGCAAAAAACGCCATGAGGCTTATTCCAATTGCCCCATTTTATGGAAAAAAAATTCCTTCCCGACTCCAATCAGTATAAAACCCTGGATCAACGTGCCCTTAAACTCTAGAACCCATAACCCGTAATGTTGTTCTGTTTGAGAAAGGCATCCAGGCCCTCTTTGAACTTGTTCAATGAATCCACCATCACCACTTCCTGGGGCAGAGAGTTCCATAGCCTTGCTGTTCTTACTGTAAAGAATCCCCTTCTATGTTGCTGGTGAAACTTTCTCTCCTCCAGTCGTAGAGGATGTCCCCTTGTCACTGTCACTGGCCTAGGGGTATAAAGATCATTTGAAAGTTCTTTGTGCTGTCCCGTCATGTATTTGTACATTGTTATTAGATCTCCCCGTAGATGTCTTTTCTCTAAACTGAATAACCCCAAGTTTGTTAATCTATTGTTGTACTCTAATCCACCCATTCCTCTAATAATTTTGGTTGCCCTTCTTTGCACTCTTTCTAGTTCGATTATGTCTGTCTTGTATACTGGGGCCCAGAATTGTGCACAATAGTCTAAGTGTGGCGGTACCAGTGATTTTTATAGAGGCATAACTATGTTCTTGTCATGAGAATCTATACCTCTTTTGAAGCATCCCATAATTTTATTTGCCTTGGCAGCAGCTGCCTGGCACTGGTCACTAAAGGTAAGCTTACTGTCCACCAAAATCCCCAAGTCTCTTTCATTGGCAGTCTTACCCAGTAATTTACTATTAAGTACACAATCATACATTTTATTTCGTCGTCCAATATGCATAACCTTAAATTTGTCAATATTAAACTTCATTTGCCAAGTCTCAGCCCTTGCTTCCAGCTGCCTTAGATCCCCTTGTAATATTCTATTATCCTCATCATTTTTGATTACCTTACAAAGTTTAGTATCATCTGCAAATATGGACACCCTGCTTTGCAAACCGTCTATCAGGTCATTAATAAAGATATTAAACAGGAGAGGGCCCAATACTGACCCCTGTGGCACCCCACTGGTGACTGTGACCCAGTCTGAGTATTTACCATTAATAAGCACCCTCTGTTTCCTATCAGTGAGCCGGTTGCAAACCCAAATGCATATGTTTTCCCCCAGTCCCAACATTCTCATTTTGCATACCAACCTTTTATGTGGTACAGTATCAAAAGCCTTTGAAAAGTCCAGATACACCACGTCCACTGCATTACCCATGTCCAGTCTTGAACTGACCTCTTCATAGAAGCTGATCAGATTAGTCTGACAGGACCGATTCCTCATAAACCCATGCTGATTGGGTGTGATAAGATTATTTACATTGAGGTACTCCAGGATAGCATCTCTTAGAAAGCTCTCAAATATCTTACCCACCACAGAAGTAAAACTTACTGGCCTATAGTTTCCAGGCTCACTTTTAGACCCCTTTTTGAAAATTGGCACCACATTTGCTATGCGCCAATCATGTGGAACAGACCCAGTCATTACTGAATCCTTAAATATTAGATATAAGGGTCTGTCTATCACCGTGCATAATTCCCTCAGAACTTGGGGGGTGTATGTCATCTGGACCTGGCGATTTCTCTATTTTAGTGTTTTAAACAGTAGCTTTAGCCTTAAAGCACAATTGGTTTCTTGTGCACATGTTGTAGACGGTAGGTTCAGAGCACGCACACTGGATACTTAATGACGGAAGCTAGCATTCCGTCTTGGGTGTGCAAGTCACGAGAGAGGTAATCTGATCCTAGGGATTTGGATTGCGGACGGCAACTGCCGAAACTGTTGCCAAAAGGACTGTTTATGGGAGGCACAGCATGTGGAGATGCTAGGAACTTGTTGGAATTCAATCATAAAGTGCATTAGTAAGTGTAATACTATTTAGCATGTTTCATTACATAGAGGGCAACCCATAAAATAGAAGTGCACATATGGAATACCATTGACATGCTTTGTACAATGTTCAAGGAATGGGCAGTAAGTGACTGGTAGAAACTTTGTATTTTTTTTTTTTTTTTTGTTACTTCTGAATGGAAAACTGTTTTCCATTCAGAAGTAAAAATATGCACATAATTGTATATATACAGTTTTCTTTTGACTTGTTTCTTTTGTGTGAGGTTGTAATTGTGGCCTTTTGAACCAGCAGGATCCAGACTGCCTAAAGAAAAGTCAGGGAGTTGGTCCTATCAGAAAAGTTATTTTGGTTAAAGAAGACCATGAAGGATTGGGCATATCAATCACGGTGAGCTGGAACTTGCGGGCAGGGAAAAGTATAACTTTGTGTGATCAGAGTGGAGCTTCTAGATAAAGTAAGGTATTGCATTATATAGAATATCTGCTTATATTCCCACATGTGCAGTGTAGATGTTTGGTTATCTGGATGGCGCTGACTTGGGGTGCTAGAAAACTCTTTTTCATATCAAAGGAGAAAGAAATCTGAACATTTGCTTTAAAAATGCTTTCTTCAGATCTGTACAGAACTATGCTACATGATATTATTTTCCCCACGTCAGATTTCACCAGGCTTGCTGTTTAGTAAAGTACACATCTTTGACATTGTAGTTACACTTTCTTACAGCTTGTGATACTAAACCTGAACACAACACCAGGCAAGAGTGCCTGTTGGCTATGCTCATTTATTATAGCTTTTTTTTTTTTTTTGACCTCTGATGTAAAGGGGATCTCCGCTGCCTATTTACTTTATAAAGGTCCCTCCTGGGAGAGAGCAACATGTTTCACTCCTATGTATCTGTGACTGTTTTATTAACAGAACTCCTTCTCTCTTTGGTTGAGGTCCTATTGGGCTTGCTTTGTATCATTTTAGTCATGTGGTTTTGAATAAAAGAAAAATCCTAATTTGCAGGATATTTGGTATCCATATACTAGTAACATGTCGAAGGTATTATTTTGGCATAACTGGCATGTTTACGACTGTGTTTTTTTTCAGGCAGATCTAAGTGTGTAGATTACCACCCCAGTCATACAGGTGCTTGTTGAACTACTGTATTACATGATAGATTGGGGCCCTAGTGATAAGACACAACCTATCTTGTAGATTGGTGAGAAGTGTCAAACTGGGGGAAAATCCCTTTTTAATACAGCAAAAAAAAAAAAAAAAAATCTTTAAAATTAAAATTGTAGTTGCCTTTTAAATAGTGCATTTTAATTCTGTACATATAGTAGTAATTTTTTTTTTTTTTTTATTTTTGCTTCTGCAGGGAGGAAAGGAGCATGGTGTTCCTATATTAATATCAGAAATTCATCCAGCTCAACCCGCTGATCGCTGTGGAGGCCTGCATGTTGGTGATGCCATTTTAGCAGTTAATGGCATAAATTTAAGGGATGCCAAACACAAAGAAGCAGTCACCATCCTTTCTCAACAGGTAAGTCTCCATCGTGCCTGCTTTTTGCTCTTGCTACAAATGTATCGCTTGTCGAACGCATATGCAGCTTTGGTGCTACCACTATAAGCTTCCTGGTAATTCCAGTTGTTTTGCCTAAACTGCACCTTGATGCCTCTTTCTCATGGACAGCGCAGAATGTGTCACATAAATGGTTTAGCTGTGCGGTCATAAATAGATCATTGATATGTCTTATTCAGCCTTATCCAAAGCTCAGTCAGGCCTAGGCGCCAGCTCCAAAAGCCATCAACAAACTCTACTCAACCCACTTGAGAAGCAATGCAATCTTCAGAAAACTCCTGCATCTCGGGATGTCAAAGACTGGCCTTGTACATCACTTTGGTTTTACCCCCCTTCCCCAGAAGTCCATCGCAGAATGACATCAGTGTCATCCCCACTAGTAAAGTGTCCTTCCAACCTCTTCTTACCCCAATGTGTTATGATACGTAATAAAATCATTGAAATATGTATCTGTAATAAAAAGTGTTTGTAGAATTGAAAGTTCTGTAAAATTTAGTGTTGCCCCTGTGCTAGTAACTTTCAGTTGCATCACACTAAACTGCTTTACATCACCATCCTGCTTCCTGGTTGCCTTCCAGAGAGGAGAAATTGAGTTTGAAGTGGTTTATGTTGCTCCAGAGATAGATTCAGATGATGAGAACGTGGAGTATGAGGATGAGACTGGACATCGCTATCGCTTGTATCTTGATGAGTTGGAGGAAGGTGGAACAAGCCCTCGGGCATCTAGTAAAGATGGCAGTGGTGATGCTAAACCAATAAGAGGTAAGTTTTCTTGTTTAAAGCAGTGTTCCCATCTAGGACACTTCTGCAGGATATGTCCTAAATGTGAGAGAGATACAGGTCCCTAGTATTGGATTTGCATAAGTCTTGAGGAAAGGGGCCCCCAACCCCCCCCTCCCCCTTTCAAAGCTGCAGTGAGAGAAGAATATACCACACATGCATTATTCTCTCCCCTCCCGACGTCTGAGAATAGCTGTGCAGGGAGATGTTAAAGGAGTATTCTCATCTCTGGTATTTATGGCATATCCACAGAATATACCATAAATATCTTTATAGCTGCAGGTCCAACTTTTTATTTTTTCTTGTATTGTGCACAAAAACAGTATTACAGTAAAACATTATAGTAATTTTATATATTTTTTTTTTTCTCATTTTGTGTCCCAGTGTTTGACCAAAAGCATCATCTTGAGGTACATGAAAATGGAGAGCTGGAGTCAACAAGTGAATCTCTTGCAGGGGACACTGCTTCCAAGCTGGCATATTCTTCCGAGTCTCTGTCGTAGGAGCAGCCTCCTTTTTATGTAGAGGAAGAGACCAATACTTACTCTAGTGGATGAGACTGTACAGTCTTGAGGGAGGCTGGATACCTCTGCCTCCAATATGGTTACCTCAGGGTTTGTCTGAGCAATTCTTCATGTGCAAAATCTGTCATTTATCCACTAGGAGTCGTAGCTCTTGACATTGCATGTTTCTTTCTTTTATTTTCTACTTCTTTTTGTAAGCACCAAAGCATGTCTTTCCATTGTAACCTGAAAAGAGCCCTTTTGTAATTGCTCTACATGTGTCATTGGGGAAACTGGACTGATAGTGTTTACAAGGCAGATCTAGAGAGAATAAAGAAAGTGACGAAGGACATAATTTATCCCAAACATTGGTTAGACAACTAAGTGCCATCCTGGGCCAGCACAATCATACAGCAAGTGAGGGTGAGCCTGTTCTGTCAGTGCAGTAAAAGTATCCTGCCTTCTGCAGTCATAATATATATATATATATATATATATATATATATATATATATATATATATATATTTTTTTTTTTGTATTTAATTTTTTTTCATATTGTTAATCCGTCCGTGTATCATTTATTTATGCAGATCATAGGCAAACTAAGTCTATATGGGGTACATGGTACCATGTGCCCTCTGAGAACCTTGCACCTTTTGTAGGTGAGCAGGATTAGCTACAGTGTTGGATTTCTTCTCTGTACTTGCCAAAAAAAATGAATTGACTATTGTAGCTTGGAATGCATAGTTTTTAAGACTGTTCTTCCCAGACTTATTTCTTGATTCTTACATAAGTGTCACACACTGATTTGTTGTGCATTCAACATTCAAGGGAAGGGGGAATGAAGAATTCCCCTCCCCCTTTTTCTGGAATCCATTTCTTTCTTGGAGTTTAAAACACTTAGTGTGAACCCAGTCTAACACCGAAGCATCCTATGAAACAGTGCACAGAAACCGGGACTTACTGGTCGCTCAAACTCTCCCTCATGTTGTCCCCATTTTCCAGCTGCACTAAAGGCATTATTAGAAAGCCTTGGGAAGTGTATATAGTAGTTAAATTGCTATTTATAAATCTATTTAGTCTCTCCTGTTTGTGACCTGATCTTTTTGGTGTCACTTAATCTAGGTTATGTATATGTTTAAGGCTTTTTATACTGTATATTTTTTTAGGTTTCCAGTTTTTTTGGTTTATATTATATTGACAGCTCTCTGTATCTCTCAGTTCACAGCCAATACAGTACTCATATGTCTATGTACTGCATTTATCAATATATTCATTGTCACTTTCACATCTGCTTTGATGGATGGCAGCAGTAATTGGAACGTTTCCAGGATGTCTGTCCTCTTATCCTGGCAATGGTGGATATCTGTGCATTGTGTACATCATATTTTCCATGCCAAAGTGGTGCAAATGGATTTCATCCTGATACACATATCCATGTCATAGCGGTATGTTTTGTACTGTCTTTTCCTTGGGACTACAGTGATTATCAGTTCCACCAAATTAAATAAATGCACTAAATCTGTGTTGTGTATGTTATTCTGTGTAATCCTCCTTATAGTGACCTCTTTAGAAAAATTCTGTATAGATTTGAAGCACTTCCCCTTGTATTTCAGATCTCACAGAAGCACTCCAAGGTCCTCCTTCCCCTCCTGTTTGCAATGGACAGGGTATGTCTGACAGTGATGTTAAGAAATTTTGCAGCATGTGACCAGCAAACAGACTTTAGGATTCACACTTCATCTATTGTCTCCCAGAAGCAAATTTCCTCATTCATTCTTATGGGAGCGACTTTAAACATCATATAGGAATATATATTCAGACCTTTTTCATTAAAGGGGTTGTCTAGTTTCAGACAAATATTGAGAAACAAATGTTCTTGTTTGTATAATGAAAAGTTCTACAGTTTTCCAATATAATTTCTGTATCCATTCCTCACGGTCCTAGATCATGAGACGTACAGCGTGTTACCAGGCAGAAGTCTGATTACTGTGCTGTGACTGTAACAAGCTGTATACCTGTGTGCTCATCACATGACCTTTGTCAGGAATTGATACAGAAACTTTTTTTGTATAATTAAAAATGTCTGACATTGGACAACCCCTTTATCTTTATGTATGTTAAACTTTAAAAAAATAAAAATAAAAAAAATCCACAAATGCAACAACCCTTCCTATACCTACCAGCCTGTCACCATGGGGCTAGTGCACCACATCCCATTCTCTATAACTGTCCAGTTTACACTGCACCCCCTCTACAGCATCCAGTTCTTGAACAAATATAAGTTGGTCACATAGCCATGCTACAGCTCTTTACCATTCATTTTAATGGGATGGAGCTGTGGCATTGCCATGTGACCAACGGACGTGAGATCACTTCCTGAGAACAAGAAAGCAGCCTTTTTACATACATATATATATAATATTTTGCAGTCCTGTACAACCTCTTTAAGTGTTAACGGCTGCTATCCATGTCGGCACCAAACGCAGCTGATAGAAGCGGGTGCTGACTGTTATATAGCCAGCACCTGTCGTGTATGGAGAGAGCTCAGCTCCATCTAATCATGTACATGTATGTGATTTGGGGTGATGGTCAGTGTTCCTCACAGCCCATCGATGACTGTAGATTGTGAGGCCTGCCTTTCTGAGAGTTGAGATATCTGTGCTGAAACTAATGGCACTGATTATCTCCAGCTATTGGGGTGCATACTAGGAAAGCTGAATTCAGTGCACTGTCAGCTTTCTAACAGTATGGAATACCGCATGTCTCTGAAGATATGAAAGGTCCTCTTTAAAGTTCCAATTGAAGAAAATATAGTATTCTGTTAGGACAGTAATTTATATCACCAGTTTAATGTAGGAAGCACAAACTGTGTAGGTATTATAAGAACAATACTAAGCTACGGAGTTGGGTTGCCAAGTGCTGAGGTGCATAAGGCATAAAAGTTGCCAATGCTCTACTGACTCTAACTGGCAAGTCCTACACCTCTGTACCTCAGAGCAGGTACACACAAGCCTTATGGTAGCAAGCACAATGTTCACTATGAAATAGAGTGGTGTGAAGCACACTGACACAGGGCGCTGGAGCAGTGGAAATGTTCACTATAGACTTGCTAATCAAGATTCTGCAACTCTGGTGGACAATGAAACGTAAAGTTTAGTAGAGGTGGTTAAATGCTATTGGGGTTTTTTGTTTTTTAGGGATTGGCCCAGGCCCCTTTACTCCAGTGAACAGTTTGGGGGGGGGGGGAACCAGTGCATAAAGCGAAGTCCATAAAGGCATGGATGGGTGAGTTTGGTATGGAAGAAATTTACTAGCTTGCACAAACTCTGATCTCAACACCATCTAATACCTTTGAGATGAACTAAAATGGAGATTTAAGCCAGTCCCCTTGTTCCAACATTGGTGTCTGAAATCACAAATCCTCTTCTGGATGAATGGTCAAAAATTTCCATAGCCACACGCTGAAATCCTTTAGAAGACCTTCCAAGAGTAGAAGCTGTTTTAGTTGTAAAGGGAGGTCTAGAGCTGAGAGAACTCATTTGTGATGAATCAGTTTTGATCTGACACTTCCAAAATTTTTTTAGATTTTTTTTTTTGTGTCAAAACGTAAACTTTTGAGCTTTGTCTTAGGTGAACTAAAATGGTCATATGAGGTAAAACTGCAGTAGAGAAAGAGGATCACATGGTCTTCATGACCCTAGGAGGTTTTCTGGCATCACCTGAAAGCTTTTCAGCCAATCATGATTGGTAGGTAGAAAAATGACAGTTCTGATATCACACACAGATTCTAAGATATTGTGGGCAGGAAGAGCCATTTTGGGACAGAGCAACCTAGGGGAAAGCAGTGTTATCACTACATGATCCAAAGCAATTGCTACTAATACATTGCTAGTGGAAAAACACCATCATTGCAATCTGTAGGTAGATGTGGATTGCACCACCACTAGGTGTGGAGTAGGGTCCCAACCCTTAGAACGTTATAGATAACAGACTCCGTACATTTGAAATAGATGCAATGAAGTGTGCTTTAGTCACAGTGTATAGAGTACAGTGGTGACGTTTCGGTCAAGTCGACCTTCATCAGACTCTACAATAACAATAATATCACATAAGCGAACATGAAAGCTTAGTGTGCATAGTATATACAACATCCAGTAATATATACATAAGTTGCATGATGGTCAATAAATGAAAATCAGAGAAATGTAGTATCCTGGCGCAGGTGATAACCTGGAGTGATATATAGGCATAATCAGATGTATAGAATTATCAGCAATATCTAGAGTAAGTTCAGTATTAATGGTATGTTATATAGAAAGTTAGGGACAAGATAGCAAGCAGGCACTGTATAGATAGGAGAAGGTACAGTATATGCATAGAAGGAGGTGTGTCAAACTTGTGATAGTCACAGAAAGTAGAGAAGATGCTATTGCATGTGTGCCAATAATATGAATGGCTAGTGTAATATAGTGTATTGTTCCTGCTAGGTAAACAGCTCCAGTTCTATGCTCAATGAGGGGTGAAACATACATCAGGGCATGGGATAGACATACCTTAGTAGAATGATGTGTGGGGAGACTAATCTCCAGTGATCCAGAGCGCATAGGGAGACCTTGTAGGCAAGATATCGCTGAATAGAAAGCGCTGCCATGGCTGGCTAACGCTAAAACTGAAATAATCACCATGTGGGAGACGCTGATGATGTCACTGGACCCCATGCATGTGCAGTGTCTGTATGCTACTGGAAGTGGGGTATGTGGAACAGGAAGAAGGTCTAAAAAGCCCGAAACGGTAGCTCAGAGTGGACAAAATAGGTCTGTATGTAGGATAAGCGTTGTAGAAGCATTTTGGTTGTTAATAGTGGACAAGTAGTGGTGTGTTCATTTGGAATAGCGCTAATAAATGCTGGAGAGATGGAACATTAGTTTCTAATAAAGTTATGTGATCACTGAACGGATAGTGATGAGCACTGGTGGAATGTTGTAAAGAAATGTTAGTGATGATAATGGAAGAAAAGAATATGTCTAAAAGGAAGTATACCCTAGAGTGAAAATATACTATAAGAACAATGGGAATTAGATAAATAGGAATTAGAACCAAAAGAGCAGGAGGAGATATAAAAGAATAAAGGAGGGGGAGGAAAAGGGAACTGAGAAGGGAGTAGAGCAATGTGGAAAGGGGTAGAGTCACGAGAAAGACTCTAACCATACTACAAACCCATCTAAAGTGGAGGGTGCGGAAAGGATACTGTAGTGAAAGATCCAGATGAAAGTAGTGCAGGAATTCCAAAGGGTCAGCGTATCTAAAAGATAGAATATACAGTTAGAATATCAACCACATCATGACATATAAAAATCAAGTATACAATTGGATTGACATCAGCCACATAGTGGCAAAGTAGTATGTGTATATTGCTCAAAAAATGCCGAGATTTCATATTCCTGGTTGAAACCCTGGGGTTCCAGGGTCTGTAGTCTGTGAATCCAATAGGCTTCTCTCTTTTTCAGGAGCAGGATCCTGTTGCCTCCCCTTCTTGAGAGAGTGACATGTTCTAAGACCTGAAATCTAAGTTGAGCCAGAGTGTATTTTTGTTTGATAAAATGGGCAGAGTCTGATGAAGGCCGATTTGACCGAAACGTCACCACTGTACTCTACATACTGTGACTAAGAGTGAATAAGGCACACTTGATTGCATCTATTTCAAGTGTACAGAGTCTGTTATCTATAACAAACATTGCAATAGGACTACAGAATTCTAGGAGGACTAATGCACAGTTCAGTTAGATTTAATCAATTTTAGATGGATAGGCAAAAATATCACGGGGAAGCTCTGCACTGTGTCCTGTGTTATACATTCACCTGCCATGTCACCCTTTCATTGCCAGTAATCTGATTTGGTTCAATCTGTAAATTTGTTTTGCAATACAGTATCAGATTTGACATTACTATTAGTGTAGTTTACATTATTTTTACTGACAATATCACTCGATTTAGTGGAAAATCTAATTTTATGTTTTGTTTTTTTTTGCAATACTGTTTTGCATTAACCTATACAGGAAAAAGTGCCATTATCACGGCAAAAAATCCAAGCTGACTCACACAGTGTGTAATAGTCTAATGCTCACTGTACAGGACAAATTTGTAGACCTAAATCTCATTTTCTTTTTTGAAATAGTGTTTTTTTGTTAACAAATGTAGAAAAACCTCCATCATCGTGCAGTGTTTTCTAGTCGTATACTCACTGACTAGGTCACCCTTTCTTTGCCAATTTTCATGAGTTTTTTGTTTATAAAACAAAAAAAACCCACAGTATCAGAATTATTGCTAATCACTATTATATAAGCAGTGCAGTAAAATGACTGGAAAAGGGCAGGGGATAGGCTAAAGGAGGTGAAGGATGAATCCCACATGCAAATACTAACAACAAGAATGTGGGTGGCAACAACAAAGCTACTTCTGGCTTTGGTGGCACTGCCAGTAAGTTTTTGATTACTTAGCTTGCTCATCCTAGTCACAGGAGGATATTGTATCTGATGGTGATGTGATCTTGAATTAGGCTCCTCCTCCTTTAATGTTGTAAACACGTAATTTACCATAGAGTCCTTTGGACTGCCAACCTTGTCTTCCTTATCTTCACTGACACTAATCCTTAGTAGATATTAATGATATGGCAATCAGTAAACGATAGAGGTGCTCAGAGAGGAACTCACTTCATACATCCAATAATGAAAGAAAAACTCTTGGCACTCTCAAATGCTTATTGTGGATAACACTCCAAAATGTTTATTATATTCAGACATGAAGCGTTTCGGTTTCAGAAAGATCTTCATCAGTCATCTGAAAGTGTATATATACAGAATTCTACGATCAATAATCATATAATTACATCCATATTGCATATATCACACAGTAGAAAATAGACATATACAAATAATGAACAGACTAACTGATTATTAAGTGTTATCAACAATAAGCATTTGAGAGTGCCAGTTTTTCTTTCATTACAAATCCTTAGTAGTGATGTGGCACCTACCCATAAAGATATTTCTTCTAGCCAGTCTTCCTCCTCTTTTTGATGAGTTGGATGAGAAAAGTCAGCATATTTTGGAAGCAGAAGTGGACAGCAGGGGGTGTGGTGCTGGTAGTTGTGCTGCTAGGGGCAATAGGGAAAATTCTGGTGGTGGAAATTATGAGGGTGGGCAAAAATTCCATGAGTCAGAAGAAAAGTCAGTGAAGACTATGACATTGCCAATGATGATTCTTTTGCAGATAGGACCTGGAAATCATGTCAGAGTGACATCAGAGGAAGAGGGTAAAGATGCCAATGCGTAACCTCAGCATCCAAAAGGCCTGCCCAGGCAGACCTAGGGGAAGCATGGGTTTACTAGTGGTGTCAATGGTGGACACGTTTCCAGCGTTGCTGTTATTGGCAGCGGCAACTGCAAGTCATCTCCTTTGTGGGACTTTTCTTTAGTACAATGCAAAATCTGTGGCAATGTGCAAAATGTGCAGACAGTTGGCTATGGCCGTAGAGGAACAATTGTGGGAACTACATCACTTTGTACTTGCATGAAAAGGCATCACCAGCTCATTTTGCAAAATAGAATTGGCAGGGGAAGTGAGCAAGGCCATTCTACTCCTGCCTAAAACAGTCCCTTTACTTGGACACTATCAGCTTCTGCCTGCATCAGGACTGTCTGTAGGCCCACCACCAATGCACTTGGAGGTTGAGTCGCATATTCATGAAAAGATGATTGTCTCTGCATTCCTTCACAGATTTGTAGCCACATTTTTTTTTTTTTTTTTTTGCTCCTAAATTGCTTCAACACTGCACTATTATTGTTTTGGGAGGTAATAAGGACCTGATAGACTCCCTTTAAGCTGACAAATGATCTTTAGCAGTCAATTGTGGGACATCCGCAGCGGACCCATCTACAGCAAAAACAAAAACAAAAAAAACAGCTGGTTTAACACCTGTAAAGGCTGAAAGCATTGCCAGGGAGACTCTGTCTGTACAACCATATTCAGTGCAGCATGTGGAGCTGAAGTATTTACCAAAGGGAGGGGGAAGTCACTTCAAATAGCTCTTTTTCAGGTTTCTAACTGGTCATATCTCATGTTTTGTTATAGCTAGGACTAATCTTATGAAGTCTTACTCCAATCAGCATATGAAAGATGAGAATGTCGGCTTTGTTGTGATACCAGAACCATTTTTCTAGGTAGTATAAAACTGGAGATACAGCCATTTGAAGGGATCATTCCCCCCTTTGGGATGCATAGGGTGTCTTTTTTGTGGGGTCAGGTGTACTTTTTAGTTCTACCATTTTGGGGAATGTCTATTGCTTTGATCACTTTTTACTCAAATTTTTTTTTTTTATCAGAGGCAAAACAGTGAAAAAAAAAACGGTACAGGACACAATGGACACAGGGATACCTAATGTGCATGTGTGGCACAGTAATATTTAACTTTTATATGTATTCTAGGGAAAGGGGGTGGATTTGAACTCTGTTTTGTTTTTTTAATATTAAAAAAAAAAAGTTTAACTATTGAACTCTGATCGCGGGCATTAGCACCGGGTCTCCGCTGTAGAGTACAGCGGCGACCTGGTTGCTATGGCGGCTGCACTGCAGGAGAGGGGCCGCTGTCTTTAAAGACCCGGCATCCACTGTACTATTACGATAAATGTTGGGAAAGGGTTAATCTGTATATTTATAAGATAATTTGTATATTCATTCAGTTTGTTTGGCTACCCACTTGTTCATAGAGCTGCATTGTTTGCGGTTCCATGTCATCAATTTTAAATGGGTGGGAGAGAAAGTTTTGTAATGTGACACTACACATAGCTATAGACACGCATGAATTTCGTTCTAAATCAATTAACGTAAATGATGACCGCTCTTTACTAAAATGATCTATTTTAGACCTCAGACAGCAGAACTGAAATAGTTTGTGCCATTAAAGAGGACCTTTCACGTCCTCATGTATATACTGAGGGGGCGTTCCTCACAGCTCAGCATCATCACTAGGCTGTAATGAACGCCCTCTCTCTCTCTGTACTCATCCATAGCCTGCACAGTCAGAGGAGGCGTTCCTTACCGCCCAGTGATGATGCTGAGTTGAGGAACGCCCCCTCAGTACAGCGCTATGGAGTAATACGGTCAGGGAGGGCATTCCTCACAGCGCAGCTAGACACTCAAACGCCCTTCTAACCATGGGGCCACAGAACTACTGTTGGCTTTCTAGCGGTATGTAAAACAGCATATACATGAGGATGTGAAAGCTCCTCTTTAAACCCACAGCCAAATCACAGCCATCTGAATGATGTCTTATTCAGTAATGTGTTTGTGGTGTTTAAATGGATAGTATGCAGTAAATGCTGGGTGCTTCTATCCATCCATCTATCATAGTGGAATAGGACACCATTAGATTAAAGATTGTACTAAATTAAGTATATAAAGGGAGTCTATCATTAGAAAATACACTTTTAAGCTAATGGCACGTTGGAATGGCCTTTAAAAAGGCCATTCTACTCCTACCTTTCATTGTGTTCTTCTCCCAGCCGATTCTAAGATAATTTGTGTCTTCATTTATGTTAATGAGCACCATGGAGCACCTGGGGCGTTCCTCCTCTGCTGTGAGCACCCACTGCGTCGCTTTTCACTGCCCCTTCGTCCGTTGCGGTGACTCCCCTCTTGGTCTTCTCTGTATCTTCTTTCTTCTTAGTTCTCGCCCACAGTGCTGTACGGCAGCAAATTCTTGTGCATGCGCTATCGGCTCTGCCACTTCGGGTTCAGGCATAGCCGACTGTGCATGACGGGCCACCATTTTCCGGTGGTCTGTCACAAGAGTGTACTGCGCATGCGCGGTATGCTCGTGTAGTTCTCCAAAGAATTGAGAAGAAGTCACCGCAACGTACGAAGGGGTGGTGAAAAGTGATGACCAGGCGGGTGCTTGCAGCAGAGGAGGAACGTCCCGGGTGCTTATTAACATAAATGAAGAAACAAATCGGCTGGGAGAAGAACACAATGAAAGGTAGGAGTAGAGGCCATTCCAACGTGCCATTAGTTTAAAAGTGTTTTTTCTAATGATAGACTCCCTTTAATTTCGAAGTGCTGCTGACCTGAGGCTAAAACTGAGGTTCTACCTATAACATTATGCTGCCACTGACCACCCTTTTTGGATGGCACTTTGCATGCAGCATTGGCGAAACTGTGTGTCCTTTCCCCCATTAAGAATCTTTAATTAAAAAAAAATAAAAATATAAATATATGAAGAGTAGATGTACAGGTTTGTGGCTCCCCAGTGCATGAGTTTATTCAGAAAGTCTTACACAATGTCAAGGCTACATTACTTAGGTAATCCAAACATTTCTTACTATAACATACAAAAGCCTATACGCCATCAAATAAATAACTGATAGTGACAGCTTATATAAGGACTTGCAGCAATAAAATATGTTGCTTGGAATGAGTAGATTTAACTTTACATAAGATTAACAATAAAATAAAAGAATAAAACTCTGCTCATAAAATGTGAAATAAAATAAGTGTCTGTATGGATAGAAATTAGATTACTAATCCAGAATAACTCATTTACCTAGTACCTTTGGTATGAGTAAAATGACATGTATTCCTTCACAGTGAATATTACAGGGCTAAGTGGTGGATACTTAGGTGCTAGTTTTCCTGTTACAAAGCCACTGATGTTTGTGGTTAAGCAGAGAATAACATAATATCACTGCAGCTCCATGGAATGTACCAGCCACAAGTGCCTGCTGCTGTCTATCTACTGTATAAATATCCCTGCTCTTAGATACCTGAGATTACTCTTGTCTTTAGGTCCAGCCCAAGTCTTGAGTGACAAGCAGAACAGGGATATATTATGGAAATGTAGATGTGTTTACTGCAGATAACTGTGAATATGCCTTTTAGGCTATGGACACATGTTGCGAAAAAGCTGGGTGTTTTTTGTTGCAAATGTTTGCAGTGTTTTGTTTTTTTTAAACCAAAGCCAGGAGTGGATTGATCAGAAAGAAGTATATATTTCCTTATTTCTTTTGTAGCCACTACTGGGTTTGTCAAAAAAAAAAGGCTACTTTTCTGCAACGTGGGCCCTTAGCCTAACAGAGAATTTCTACCTTGGTAGTGAACATCTCCAAGCTAGAAGTTGGCCAAAACGTGGTCCTAGAAGTTAAAGTTACACCAAAAACACTATCCAAGGTGGCTTGTAACACTAGAGTTGCTAGTGCTAGGTCCCCCATTCTGCTTAAAATAGCCAAAATTGGGCAGTCCGTGTGTTTCCACGGGTATCCTCTCTCCAAGCGGAGAGAGTTTCCGTTTTTGGGTTCCCAAGCGGACCCAAAGAACAGAAACCCAAACGATAGTGTGAACCTAGTATTAGTTGTATATAATGCTATCTAGCTAGGTCTTAACTGCAAGTTCTAGAACAAGGTCTGCCTGTTCACTGTTACCATTACATGGCAGAGGAAATAAAATATTAAAAAGAAAAAACACAATTCTTAAACTGTCATTTTTGTAAACCTGACAAGAAGTCTAGCCATATTACTTCTCACTTTTTAAATGCCATAAAAGATCACTTTTCTATTAATAGGATATTCAAAGATAATGTAACAAACTGTGGCCGTAGCAATACATGGCCAAATCTATGGGTAACATGTACACGATCAGGATTATGTTCACATGATGCAGATCCCCCCCCCCCCGCGCGCGCACACACACACACACACACACACACACACACACACACACACACACACACACTTGTGTGGATTTTCCATCCAGATTTCCATGAGTATACATGCGGATTTTGGGGCAGATTTTGTGCATGTAAATCCTGATTTTGTGTATGTACCCCAACTGTATTATTACTTAAAGCGTAGCTAAACTTTTTTTTTCATGAATATATTAAAGTTTCAATTTGAGACAGATGCTACTAGCTGAAAAAAAAAAAAAAAAAAATCAGCTAGAAAAAAAAAATAAAATAAATAAAGCATCCTGCCTGATCTTTAGGCGGTTTCCTCCCAAACCTCCCATTGAAGTGAATTGGAATAGGAAATTGTTCTGGCAGGAAGACTTCTGCGGTGGACTCTGCATGGCAGGTACTGGTACAAAATCTACTGTATAAACTTACCCTAAGGCTAAAGCCCCACGTTGCAGAAACACAGCTTTTTTGTTGCAGATTCTGTTGCATTTTTTTGAGCCAAAGTCAGGAGTGGATTGAGCAGAAGGTAGAAGTATATGAGCTTCCTATATATTCTCCATTCCTTTTGTAGCCATTCTTGGCTTTGGCTCAAAAAAACGTAACAAAATAGCTTCATTTCCACAATGTGGGGCCTCAGCCTAAAGCAGTTTTCCAGGTGATAGATAAATTTTGGATAACGCTTAAAATAAGTATGATGCCCTTCACCAGTCCTCTGCCACTCCCATTCTTAGGTTTACTCTACATCACTAGTTGAGACATGTCACTGCTGCGGCTAGTGAGTTGGCTGGGCATACATTTCCTGTGTGGCAAGAAGAACCAAGAAGCAGAGACCATCAGGGGATCTGGCAGCATCACAACAGGAGCAGCAGGGGATAAGTAAGGTGTTACTTCTAAAAAGGTTTTAAGTGTCGACAGAAACTAGCCAGAAAGAAAGAATTGTGCATAGCAACTGTGGCATTAACATTCGGTTGTTAAAATGATGCAGCAGGTTTCTGATCAATGTAGAATGGGACTGGTTCATTACCCAACTGTTTACCCATCAGTCAAGCAATCGGTAAAGCCTTCACAGCCGGCAGTAAGACGCAGTTATCCCATAGTTGACTGCCAACCACTGTGTGATGAAGAGGTACAATGGATTAACACTATGCCTATGACCACCTGTTTTACAGGCAATATAAATTAAAGTGAGCTACATGTACAACATTCACAGCGTTCATAAAAAACAACAACGATAAAGCACCATTGAAGTCAAGTGCAGCTATGCCTGAAGCCCACTGACTACATGCAGATCAAGTATGACATCAAGTCCATATAAAAGCCAGATATAAAGTCTCTATTAAATATCTTCTGTACACATTGCACATATTTTACAAGGTAAACACGGCTGCAGGTACTGTATGCAAAACCTTCACCGCCTGCAGCTTGTTTCCTAAACTTTATTATATAGATTTGAGAATATCTATGTAAACACTCTGATCTTCAGCAGCTGTTCAGTAACATTCATGTGTGGTGCTCTCCACACGCATAGTCCCCAGGCGCTAGTCATAAGAGGGCAGTTATTGCAGTCTGATTTATGGGCTTTAAACAGTCCCTGGGTGAAGAGTAGCCATCTGCAACTAAAGTGCAGAACTGTGGCTTCTGATAGTCACTGCTGTCCACCACAGCCCATGTATTGTGCACTTTGGGCTGGTCATAGTCACACTCTTCAATGTGTATGCTGTGAGGAGTCTGGTAGTCTCCACCACTGTTCTCCGCACTCGAAGAAATGGAAAAACTGACTGCAGAGAATGAATGTTTGCGGTCCAGAGATACAACAGGGACATTGTAGCCGGATTCTGGTGAGAAGGTATGGTCTCTTATTATGTGACGCTCAATGATGGGGGTGGCATACTCTGGCTCAGGATAAGTGAGAGGCAGTGCGTACTCATTGGTCCTGAGGGGGCAGTCATAGTGGATTTCTTTTTCCTGGCCACCAAATGAGTCTTTATCTGTGTCCATTGGTTTGAAGGTCGATCCTTTTCTTGTGACAGTGCCAGTGCCAATCATGACCGACTGTTCATAATCTAAATGAAAAAGGAAAAAAACATTACATTAAATTTTACTGAGGTCCTATGAGATTTAGCCCTAGATAAAATGACATGCTTACGCTATAATAAGAAAATCTATATTAGATCTGGTGCAATAAAACATATTAGACCTGTGCTATTCTGAGACAACAGGAGAGGCAAATATTGAACCCCATAAGTGGTAAAGCATGATATGAATGTCAACCTCTAGAATATGCTAATAAATAAGAAGAAGAAGAAGAACATAAAGGCATAATACAGTATTCATCCTTTCCACTAGATGGCACTATTAATACAAATATGTTTTTGTATGTAGTTTTCTTGTTCCAAAAAATAAACAGAATATTGTACAGCTTTTAGTTATATATGAATAATATATACTTATTGACAAAAAAAAGCAATAAACACACCCAGATTGCTGCAAAACTCATCATGAAATTCTCAGATAAGTAAATGACTACAGGTGTTGTCTGACTAGACAGTGGGTATTACTACAAATGGGTGAAAAGTGCTTCCCCAATGCCCCATAAAAAGGCTCTCTGAGGCTACTTTGGTGTAGTGTAACTTAGTATGAGACAGCTGAGTAACAAACATGCCTCTACGACACACTCAAAGACATTATGCACAGTTCACAGACTTTGAGAGGAGGCACATCATTGGAGAAGCAGGATGGTTGTTTTGATGAATTGTCCACCATCTAGGCCATTTTGACCTAGCTGTTAGGAGGTGTTGGGAGCAGTGGTTACACAGGCACGTACAAAACAGGGAACAAGCTCCAAACAGCCCAGGCAGACCACCAGCAGAGAGGATAGTTTGATCCGCTGACTAACATGAGCAGCATCCACAGTTTTTCTCCATCATCCAGACACAAGTGGCACCTTCATTACACCCCTGTCTCTGCCCAAACCATTTCCAGGTTCTTAAAAAGAAATTTGGCGTCACGGAGCCCATCATATGCCATGCCATTGACAGCCAGCCACTATCGTCTTTGTTTGTAGTAGTGTCATGGACAAGAAACCTAGACTGCTATGGACTGGAACTGTATTGTCTTTAGTGATGAATTTAAGGATCTGTTGGGATCCGATGACTGACTGGTTTGTTTATGGAGGTCTTGTGGTGAGCGCTTCAATCCTACCTTTATTGTGGAACAACAAACTACTACAATGGTCAGAGTAATGATCTCAGGAGCCATTGCATACAGTGGTCACTGTCATAGTAGTGATATGAGGGAAACTATAACTATATCTTGCAGCCACATATGTTGTTGTATCTCATGGCAGGTATTTGAACTGGAATTTTTCAGCAGGGTAATGCTTTCCCGGGAATGTCTCCACACTGTAGAACTTCCTTGGCCTGCCTGGTCGCTATATTTATCGCCAATAGAGCATTCATGGAACCAGCAGGGGCAGCAGCTTCGACAACTTATGAGTGTGCAGGATCTACAGGCCTAGCTGCAACATCTGTGGGCAAATGTGTCACACAATACCACACAGCACCTGTATGTGTTCATGCCAACTGTATCATCTTGTATCTAGGCTAGAGGCATTCCATCTGAGTACTAGAGACTCCTTTTATTTGTACGTTTCCCTTTTACTCTACTATTGTAATCACTTACATATACAAGTATCATTATTACATTCACACATAGAAAAAGTTTCATTAGATTCTAACAACTCCTTGGTGCTTTTCATATAAATGATTTCAATTCCAAGTTTCTTGTTCTGGCCACTCTTGATGGACATATCTGGGGCAGATTTATTAAGACTGGTGTTTTTGTTGCTTGGGCCTCTTAATTATAGCGCATCTTGGTTGGTCCTGTGCACCAGAAGTACAAATCCATGCTATCCAAGTATTGGTGTAGATTTAAATTGGCATGACAGATTTACTGGTGCAAGTTACAAAACAGCCCTGCTCTTCCTTGAAGTTCCCCACTCCACCCACTTTTGTCAAAAGTGGCTAGCATGGCGTAAAAAGGACAAAGTGGCTCATTTTTGCCACTTCCATGCACCATTTTTATGCCAGAAAACTGATGTAATACTTTTTCCCCACTGAGCACAATTTCCATGAATACATTAAATCGCCACTTTTCATAACTTCCATTCATGCTGCTGTACAGAAAAAGGTACATCAGCTGCCAAAAGTAAAACTGTGTTACGTCCTACAATCAGTAGCGTAGCCCTCAAAATGCAACATAATACCCCAGGAAACAAATCTACATTAGGGGATGCAGCCACACAACAAAGAATTTCACCAACATAACCCAATGTATAGGAGTACATTACCTTGGATGCCTCTGCATAGGACAGCATGGTCGCCTAGGCTAGTGTTACACGACAACTTTGGACAAAATTCCTGTTGCATGACCAAAGAATGCCGTGTGTGTCGCACTCATATATAGATATGATAGATATGCTGCAAATGCAACTCTGACTTGCGCAAAAAAAAAAAAAAAAAAAAAAAAACAACAATGAAAAAAGCCATCACACGGTAAGATGATGCACTACTTTTTGGAAAGCATTACAGTAGGGAACTGTAAAAGCATTTAGGAGCAACATACCCTTATGCAGAATGGCCTGCAGTTTATACAGCACTCTTCAGCCCTGTTATATGTATGTAAGTATGTGGGGTGTGGACTTCATGCCCAGACACATAGTATGCTAAACTTTCAGCACAGTGCAGGTGGGAGGAGAAATCAAGGAAAATATGCAGTAACACTTGTTTCTTACCTTCTGTGTCACACTTAACAAGGTCAAACTTCTGTATAATATCCTTGTCACTAGTGTAACTGATGGTAAATTCTGTAGACTGCTGCCTCATGAATGGCTGTTCGAGTTGCTTCCAGCAACCTGCAAAAGAGAATAGGTCTCTAGATTAGAGGCCAGCCATTAGACATAATAAATATAAAGTTCCAGTTAATTCTTACCACCATTTTGTTCTTCTGTCTTATACGTTTCTGTTTTCAATTGTTTTCTGTAAAAGAGAAGTAGTTTTATTCATTAGCACAAATAAGATAGTGTCAGATAAAGAAATAGATTATTCTATTAACCCAATCAGGTCCACTATGAACATTAGCAAAAAGATACATGGGGCACTGTCCATACAAATAAGATCCTTCATACAAATTGAAAAAAAAAAATAAAAGAAGTGCACCAACTGGGCCAAAATTATAAAGTGAAAAAAAAAAAATACCTTCTTGATATGCATATACAGATGACAGCTATGAACACACACACCACCAATGCCAATGTAATAAAAATTGCAATCAGTTTCCACCCTATAAGAAAGAAAGACAATATTAGTTTAGGAACCTATGTATCACATCACAATTTTCACATTTTTCTGGTTAACACCACAGCTTGAGATGGTGAATGCTGCCAATCTTTTAGCTACCCTGACATGTATATTTAGTAAATAAGTGCATTCTGCACACAACTGAGCTTCATGTTATTACTTCTCTTGTATGAATACATTGACAATTGAGTGTCCTTGTCAACTGCGGCATTTCCCTACACACTGACAGCACCTGAATGTATATTTAAACACTGTATTTTCAAGAAAAATGGCAAGGTACAAATGTACATTTCTTATTGATTTATTTATTTCTCTTGCTCAAATATCACAAACATATTCTGCAGCGCTTTACAGACATTGTGAGCCCTACTTGGGAGAGTGACTGACAATCTACATTCACTAATCAGTAGGTCTTTGAAGTATGGGAAGAAACCCACACAAATACAAGGAGGACATACAGATGTTGTCCTTGTGGTCAGATTCCAACCCAGGACCCTAGCACTGTAAGGCAATAGCGGTAACCACTGAGCCATTATGCCCATACATTTCCATGAGAAATAACAGAGGAACATCACAAAATATAAAAAGTTTGAATAAAAAAAATAAAAGAAAATAAAGTTGCTGTAGTAGGATTATCAAATAAGAAAACAGACAGACATGTCAGAAGAACTGACAGGTCCTCTTTAATTCAAATCTTTAAAGAAAAATGTCTTACTACTGCCTACAGTAGTAAGACAAAGAAACCAGAGCAAACTATATCAATATATGGGATACCATTATTTCTCTCATGAGCTTTCCCGCTTTGTTGAGATTTTTAAGCATAACACATATACATAGATTAACATAAAATAAATACCAAGATCATTTTCTTCAGAGGGAACAGGCTCAGTGATGTTCTTTTCTTCTTTCATTACATTTTTTCGATTCTTATCTTTTGGCTTCGTCCACATGGGATGAGTGGATGAGTTGTGAGCTGTCAATGGTTAAAAAAAGAAAAATAATATGGACACTTAAGAAAAAGTTCCACTAATTCAGTTAATGCTTCATCACATTACAGAATCCTGTGACATGGACATAAGAGTGCATTAGCTGAAGAATGGCATGGCTCCAGGCAGGTTTCTTTCTGAACAGTATGTAACTATTAGCAAATAATACTGAGCCTGTAGTGAAGTGAACTGAGGTTGTAAAGTTTTTTATGCTGTCATATGTATGAAGCTACTGTATGCTACAAGCCATGCTTTAATGGGACAATGCCTCCGTACAGAAGGCATCCAAGCGAGCATGCTATGAGCTACAATAAACATGACATATAAGGCTCTGTATGAAATCAGTGACACAGAGGTATTTTTCTAAAGTTACTTTAGTTTCCTGAATTAACAGATTTCATTCATGAAAAAAAATGATAAAACTTATTTCACTGTGGATCACATTAACAGTGCCATAACCCTTTCCCCCTCACAAAAAAATAAAAATAAAACAAAACACACAAAAAGCAAAAAGGTAAAGTATAAACTCCAAATAAACTATATAGTTATAAAAAGTGACATGTACACATAGAACAAGAGACCAATTCCGTTTTACATACTTTGTGCAAGCGCACATCCCATTAGTTCAACCTTCATAGCTATCCTTTGGTTCCAGGTCCGTGGTATGATCCGAAGAACCCGAGCCACAACTGGAGGAATAAAGTTGTTACGGGTATGATCCTGAAAGTTTGAGTTGCCCTCAAATACCTTTAAAACAAGTAAAATATGAAAAATAATATAGCAAGACAGCAGATATGCGGACCATAGAAATACTATTCTTCAATAAGGAATACATTATGACCTCATCAAATATTAAATCTCTGTTTTTCTTGAAACTATGCATTCTACAATGAGATATCCCTTACAAGAATTTTATGCAATCAGAATATTGATGGCATATGGTTAAGATAAGCCATCAATATCATATTGTTAAGAGTCCAACTCTAAGCACCCCAGCTGATTATCTGTATTAAGGGACTGTAGCGGTCAAATGTGGTGGCCTCTTTATTGCTTACACTGATCTGTCTACCTGCACAGCATCTACTTAAAGCTGCAATGCCCTGTATTGCCACCCTAATGGGATGCAGTCACAATACCTTACAGTCACCAGTCACCGCAGCATTGAGATGTACACACCAATGTAAACATGAAGGAAGCCCTTTCAAACGGTTGATCAATGGTAGTCCCAAGAGTCCGCCCCCCACTGATCTGGAACTGATCGTCTATTCTAACAGGTCATCACTATTCTGCTCCCAGAAAATCTTAACCAGTACAAGTAGTTGGACAACCAGATCAGAACAAGAGCACATGCTGCGGGAGAATCAAAACAACATCAGGACCCAAATATAACACTGACTTGAGAATAAAAGCATTTCCCAATGGCCTGTACCCCTCATGACTGAAATAATCATTAACTTTTGACTAAACATGTTTTGAGGAGGCGGTCAGCTGAATGTGTGTTTTGCCAGCTTTAGGGTTGATAGAGTAGTTGTTGCCACTGTTACATTGGTCACACATACCACATAGCTGTGAGACAAGTGCCCTAAAAGGTATTTCCTATATGATGTGATTGACGAGAGCTGTGTGATAAAATCTCAGCCTTAAGCCTCATCCACATGACTGTGAAGATTGTCAGTGTTCTAGCTGTCTTTTTCATGGCTAGCACACTGACCAATTAATTTCTAAGACTCCATATACACGACCATTTAGTATCACAGGTCAGGAACGAGACCATGAACCTGGGGCAAAACTCTGAGCAATTTGTGTGCACAAGGCCATGGCTGAATGCTAGACACAATAAAAGTAGTACCCTCTCCTTGTCAGCACTTCAATCTCATATTGATTGGTGCTTAAAAGGGTTTTCCAAACTTTTATGACTGATGATCTACTTATTGGATAAGTCATCAATCAAAAAAAGATCAAAGGAGGTCTGACACCCATAACCACTGCCAATCTTCGATTGATGACCAATACTAACAATAGGTCATCAATTTGTAAATATGAAAAACTCCTTGAAGACCACAGCAGCAGCTGTGATCATCCTAAAGTTATTTATATATATATATATATATATATATATATATATATATATATATATATACACACACACACACACACACACACACACACACAGTGGGGAAAAAAAAAGTATTTAGTCAGCCACTAATTGTGCAAGTTCTCCCACTTAAAAAGATGAGGCCGGCCTGTAATTGACATCATAGGTAGACCTCAACTATGAGAGACAAAATGAGAAAACAAATCCAGAAAATCACATTGTCTGATTTTTAAAGAATGTATTTGCAAATTATGGTGGAAAATAAGTATTTGGTCAAAACAAAAGTTCATCTCAGTACTTTGTTATATATCCTTTGTTGGCAATGACAGAGGTCAAACGTTTTCTGTAAGTCTTCACAAGGTTGGCACACACTGTTGCTGGTATGTTGGCCCATTCCTCCATGCAGATCTCCTCTAGAGCAGTGATGTTTTGGGGCTGTCGCTGGGCAACACGGTCTTTCAACTCCCTCCAAAGGTTTTCTATGGGGTTGAGATCTGGAGACTGGCTAGGCCACTCCAGGACCTTGAAATGATTCTTATGAAGCCACTCCTTCGTTGCCCGTCGGTGTGCTTGGGATCATTGTCATGCTGAAAGACCCAGTCACGTTTCATCTTCAATGTCCTTGCTGATGGAAGGAGGTTTGCACTCAAAATCTTACGCTACATGGCTCCATTCATTTTTTCATGTACATGGATCAGTCGTCCTGGTCCCTTTGCAGAGAAACAGCCCCAAAGCATGATGTTGCCACCCCCATGCTTCACAGTAGGTATGGTGTTCTTTGGATGCAACTCAGCATTCACTCTCCTCCAAACACGACGAGTTGTGTTTCTACCAAACAGTTCTACTTTGGTTTCATCTGACCATATGACATTCTCCCAATACTCTTCTGGAACATCCAAATGCTCTCTAGCAAACTTCAGACGGGCCCGGATATGTACTAGCTTAAGCAGGGGGACACGTCTGGCACTGGAGGATCTGAATCCTTGGCAGCATAGTGTGTTACTGACGGTAGCCTTTGTTACGTTATTCCCAGCTTTCTGCAGGTCACTCACTAGGTCCTCGTGTGATTCTGAGATTTTTCGTCATCGTTCTTGTGATCGTTTTGACCCCACTGGGTGAGATCTTGCCTGGAGCCCCTGATCGAGGGAGATTATCAGTGGTCTTGTATGTCTTCCATTTTCGAATTATTGCTCCCACAGTTGATTTCTTCACACCAAGCTGCTTGCCTATTGCAGATTCAGTCTTCCCAGCCTGGTGCAGGTCTACAATTTTGTTTCTGGTGTCCTTCCACAGCTCTTTGGTCTTCACCATAGTGGAGTTTGGAGTGTGACTGTTTGAGGTTGTGGACAGGTGTCTTTTATACTGATAACAATGTCAAACAGGTGCCATTACTACAGGTAATGAGTGGAGGACAGAGGAGCCTCTTAAAGAAGAAGTTACAGGTCTGTGAGAGCCACAAATCTTGCTTGTTTGTAGGTGACCAAATACTTATTTTCCACCATAATTTGCAAATAAAGTCTTAAAAAAATAAAAAATAAAAAAAATCAGACAATGTGATTTTCTGGATTTGTTTTCTCATTTTGTCTCTCACAGTTGAGGTCTACCTATGATGACAATTACAGGCCTCTCTCAGCTTTTTAAGTGGGAGAACAATTGGTGGCTGACTAAATACCCCCCCCCCCCACTGTGTGTGTGTGTGTGTGTGTGTGTGTGTGTGTGTGTGTGTGTGTGTGTGTGAGTGTGTGTGTGTGTGTTAAAATTTAGCATTAATGTATTACTGGGAAATAGTGTGGATAGGTCAGTTATCAGAAATCAGAGTTCACCTTTTCTTCACTGCTGAGCGCTCCTTTGTAGCTCCGCCACTTAGATCCATCCCTTTTATAGCTGATGATATAAGATTTCACGTAAAAGTTAAAGTTTGGGAATGTGGATCCTGTAGTTACTATACCTAGAACAAATCAAAAAAAAAAAAAAAAAAAAATCTGAAGTGCTAACGTCCAGGTAAAAACATCAGTAATGAATGAATCACACACATTAAATACTAAGGCTAGGTTCACATCTCCGTTGGAATATCTGTAGGAGACTCCGCCTAAAATCTTCGGACAGCAAAGGTCTGCACGGAGGACTTTTCTCTCTGCCAGTTTCAGTATATAACAGGCAGAAACCCGACGGACACCCAGCAGATCCCATTATAGTCTATGGGGTCCGCGGATAACCGCTTTTAAAGCGGACATGCTCTCTATCTTTCGGGTTCCTATGCGGACCTGAACGATGGAGAGACCAACGCTAGTGTGAAAATTTCTATAAATGTTCCAAGAGAGTGTGTTATAGTCATGGGTTGTATAACTGTTTAAAAGTGTATTTCTGTAAAACTTCAACAGTTCTTCTCCTGCAACAAAACATTAGCAAAACTGTAAATACAGAATCTTCATATATATTAGATTTTTGTCCAATTTACAGATTACGATGGGATCCAGGAAAATTTAATGTCTGCACACAGTCTTAGACATAGATAGATAGATAGAGGTCTATTTTACTAAATGGTACACAATTGTGCAGCATCTTTCTTATAACTCTGCCTTGTGCCAATCCTCGGTTATTCCTCTTAGAAATGTGTTGAATAACCTAACAGGTTAGTATTACTAGTTGGGGGGCGTGTCCCTGCACTGTCCAATCAGTACCTGTACGTTCATGGAGGATATAACGTGTTACCGACCAACTAATGAACTGCTTGGCTGGGGGTCAGGGGTGGCAGCAGCTATTAGACCAGCAGTTAAATCATTTTTTTGTCCAGCTTTAGCCTCTATGCAACTGTAAAGAGAATAAAAGAGTGGAATCACCTTGCTTTGGGCATCAGTGATGGGACTTACTGGTTATTTTTCTTTTGTCTCCTAAATCAATTTCCAGCCACTCTCGGTCAGACTGATGACTTGACGACCAAGATACACCTGGAGTGTTGAACTGTGCCTTTCCTGGAGACCATTGTATCACTTCTCCAGTCTCACTGCTCCACTCCCAGGAAGAAGTAGCTGAAAATTTGTCTCCTCCATGTCCTCCAGTAAGTGAAGTGCTGCAATCTAAACAGAACAAGTAAGAGTTATTAGAATAATGCAATCTTTTCTTGCTCTTTTTATCATGAACAATGGCCTTCTCTGACAAGGTCAGGATCAAGCCAGTACTCTGGAATCATCCATATATTCCAAAGATAACCCTAGAAATAGCTAATGATTTTCACCTTCTTTATGCACACATGGTCAATTTATGGCTAGACATCGCGTTTAAAAGACAGTAGTACACGCTATGATTTTTGATCAACCGGTTAATAATATTATTACATATGGGCATCTAGAACCATATGATAATAGATTAACCAAATATTTTCAGGGTTGTAGTTGCCTAATTTTTCTAAAGACGACCTTTCACCATCTCCTCCAATTCAAGATTTTAGCATCTGTGAATAGGTGCCGCGCCACTGATTCCAGCACAATTGGAGTTCTCTCTCTAACCCCCACCATTCCTGAGCAAAACAAGTATAGTTATCCTGATATACTATTTAAACTCTGCAATGTCAGATGTGTCAGTCAGGGGGCGTGATTTAGAGCTCCAATCAGAGGCAGCCAGTGTCAGAATCACACCCCTTGCCTGCTCCTGCCTGACACCGCCCTCCTGACAGTGCAGAGACTAAACAGCATATCAGACACCAAAAAAAAAAAACAGCAGTGATTGATCAGGAATGATGGTTGCTAGAGAAAAAAAAATCCAACTGTGCCAGAATCAATGGAGCAGCAGCTATTAAATCATGTAAAGAGCTGGATTTGTTGGAGGTGGTGAAATTTCCTTTCCTTTTTAAGGGATGTACTGGTTATTTTGTCTCCATATTTAAAAAAAAAAAATATATATATTAATTAGTTAACACGCTTGATAGGCTGCAACAGTTATAATGGGTCATTTCTATGTACATGTACAATGAAGGGGAGAGCAGTGTGTATTATGTATAGGACATGTCACTAATATTTAATCACTTCGAGACAAACATCTGGAACCATGCTGGTAAATCTACCAGGCAAACTGTAGATGTAATTTTACCGCACATATAAGTAAAAGGGTGAGTCTAGGACGGTAGATCAGAACAGGCAGCCCTGAAGGCAGACTCAGAATGTGGAATTTATGTAACTTTCACACATTGCCTCAACAAGCTAGATATTTTACATAGCAGCTGCACATGCATTCTGACCTCGTGTTACTGATTTCTCCAAGTTATTCACTTTCCTTTGGTAGACAATGTAAATTACCAAACTGATGCATACTAATGTTCTGTAGTAATGAAGTATATCACATTATATTTCCACTTTGATTGGTTGAGGTGTGACTGCTGGACCCCACTCATCATGAGAACTGGGGTTTAGTACCTCATTTTAAATGGTTGACGACCACTAGAGACTTTTTAACCTATTAAAAACTTGCTTTGAGATTGAGATTGCACTGTACAGGCATGCTGGAGAGTCCATCATTAATCTGACCTCCAATTAACAGAATACACAAATTGAAACACAAGGACAAAAGCAGACATTTATAGCGCATTATTCTTACCAAGACTGTTAAACACAAATCTCCGATCCGAAAGTGAGCCACTGGAAGAAAAAAAAACAAAAGAGGAAAAGCGATTAGCAGCGGCTAGACAAAGCATTCTTTCTGAAGGCGAGTAATCTCATTATCTGACAGCGGTACAAAGTGCTGCTCCTATCAGAGTCTCCACCACAGATGACAGATGATGACTGAACAAGGCTTTTCTTTAGTTTCAGAGGCCTTTGCCCTGTGTACGTTTGTGTATTGTCTTTACGGTGTTACGGGCAATTGTCATGTTTATTCAGATTTTAGAGGCAGCATTTAAAGTGTCATCATATGGTGAAATAGCAGCTTCCAAGCCGATGTCTTTAGACACTGGTGTTATACCAACATGCGCTTCAGCCAAGAGTCAGGATTAGGAATACTAATTTTGTGTGCCAAAAGAGCATACACAGCTTACTTACAAATGTGAATAGTGTCTTGTCCAATGTACTGTTGTGGCCTGCACTGTGATACCTACCGCATAGTTGTCGTAAGTGTACCTACAGTCTTATTATGCAACCATAGAAAACATAGGTTTACAATGAATTGTACCAAGTGACAAATTTAACTCAGCTTTATCAAAATGGAACTACATTCAACCTTTTACAATGGTAAAGTATTAAAGGGATTGTCTTAGGAAGGTAATCCTAGTTAATATGATCTATTAAAGCATAAGAACATTATATAGTGGGACCTCCTTTAAGAGTCAAAACAGAGACCCACTCTGTACAAGTGGCTCCCCTCCTGGAGTATTTAAGACAGACATGCATTACAAGGATGACCATTTATCTGACTGGCCATCATGTAATACCACATTACACCTGCAGTGGCCTCTGCTGGAGAGATGCCCAACTAGCTACATTTTCCCCAGTGAATTCAACTGTTTGAAAGTGGTGCTGAAAGCTTTGTGAAAGGGGTTGTCTTGTCTTTAACAGAGATAGGATGTATGAAGTATGAGTAAACTGTGACACCACACAATCCAAAGTTTTTTTGGTGACTAATGCATGGAAACTGTACATATCTATGTCCAGGAAAAAAAGTAAACATGACTACAAGCTGCCCTTCCAAAGATAGGAGAACAGAAGGAATTCTAGCTGTGACGACTGAACACAAGTATTGCCTTTGTATTTGAACCGCATTTACCTCGCCTTATTCAGATAACTCTTTAGCATCTAACCCCTAACAGAGCCCATTATGGGTCTATAAAAGAGGACCCTATTGTGTGCCCACACACTCGAATGGCACTGCTAATTACTTCAGTCACAGTGACAAGGTCAGGGCTGAACAGTAAGGGCGCCATTCAGAACTTTGCCGTATCATTACAAGTCATGCTTACAGACTAGCTTCACATTATCAAGTGAAGGAATTAATCTAAAAATCTGACTTGGGAAACATGGAGGCTGAAATATATCCAGCATCCAGAGCAAAGCTGACAAATTGTTTCTACGCAAGTGAACTTGTTTGTACTTCAATTCATCCTGATTCACATACAGGTCAAGAAGCCACATAAGAGCTCCTTCAAAATAACTTTTTTTTTTTTTTTTTTTTACAGCATATTAAATTATTTTGCATTTTGTACATGCATTTCTTTTCTGCCATTTTTGAAGTCCTTTAGAGAAAACTATAGAAAAAACAAAAAAAAACAAAAACACACACACACACACACACACACACACACACACAACAGAAAAAAAGCCACACCTAGAGCATGCGGTGTCCTGAAAAAACACCACTGACCCCAAAAATCTTACAAATACTCCAAATAAGAAAATGTAGACGTTACAATAATATAATATAGAATTTTTCTGCACTTTTTGTGTGAAAAAAAAAAAAAAAAAAAAAAACAAGGGGGGGGGGGGAAGGCACTGAAAATGCAGCAAAACACTGGTGTGTGCAACGAACCCTATACTGACTCTATAAGCTGGCTATGCACATTAAATTAATTTTGGCTGAACATGATGATTTTAGCGGGACTGGCCATCTACAGTATATAGATTAGGTCCAGACTTTTCTCCGACAGCAGATATTGCAGGAAAGGATTGGGTCTGTTAGATCAGCATTTTAATCCCCTCTCCCTTTAGAGAACCCATGTATGCTTGGCTAAGCCAAGTCTGCATGTGTCTGGGGTGCTTGGAGGAATAGCCACCATTTCTAAGGTGTATGTCTAGCATTAGATAAGCAATGACTGTCAAGTACAACCATGCCATGATTAACTTACTCTTTCGAAAAGATTCCATTGGCCAGGATGCCTCTGTATCGACTTGAACCTTTGTAATGGGTAAGATGAATCTGACCCCCGAGTTCATCCGCAATAACACCAGCATGAATCGCTGATTTGCAAAGTAAAGAAGTCTGCAAAAACCAAAAAGGGTCAAGACAAGGCAAAAAGCTACAGTTAATTTTCAAGATATTTCCCATCTCACAATGGAAATTAGTTCACATGACAGAAAATGTTTTTGATCCAAGATACAGTTATAAAGTAATTTTACTGCAAGCATATGGCTAAAAAGATTATGTTGTATGAATCCACTGAAGAGGTCATCTAGGAAAAATGAACTAACTGGAGAACAATGCTAACCGGACACCTTTTTATTCTGGCAGCAGGGAGTGGCACGTGTTGCATACACAGTTGTGCACATACTCTATGTTGCTAACCTTAGACAAACCTGCATTCAGGCACTTCTGACAACAACAACAGCGCAGCGTGCAGTCCCATTATGTCTACTGGTGAAGTGATTCGACAATCAGAATAATCCTACAAATGTTGGGATTGTAGTAGCACATTACAATAAAATATGGGATCATCATGAGAAAGCACTAATGTGTGATAATCTATTGGTGAACTGAGGGCTAAGCGACCAAGAAATGACCTTGCGTATATGAATACAGCCAGCCTGTCAGACACTCTCAAGACTTTGGTAGGAATGTGTTTTTATTGTGGACTGACAGCAGGTACCTGTCAGGTACCATGATCCAGCCATATAGACTGGATTTACTCAGACAGCCAGTCTGTCAACTGTCCAGTGATGCACAAACACCAGGCAGATTACAGCGCAGGGTCCTAGCTGCAGATGGACAGCTCGCTTAACCACTGAAGCGGCTCAAAGCTGAATGAGCAGAATATATTTTCACTACATTATAAACTTATGAGAATCTAATTCAGTGCATATCACAATATCATGCCCTTGGCTCCAGCAATATATTAGGTTAAGTTTCAAGGAAGGCTTGTCTAAATCTGCAAATATAGGAACAATGTCAGAATAGGAAAGTACATAATCTGGCTGCTATGGGTTAATAACTCTGGCGGTAGTAACACCACATGCATGTGGATAGAGTCACTGGCTAATATGAAGCATATAGGAGCAGCACAGCGCATTCAGGAGCAGCAAAGCTTAAAGTGGGACTGTTGCCACAAACATGAGAACTCCAAGTTTTATTTCAAACAACCATGCATTGTAAAACGGCAACAATTTCTGCATCCTGACTACATTGTTCCAATTTAGAAACCATTTGTCATTTCAAATAAAACTCGGATTCACTTGGGAACATCTTTCCCTTGGAGTCTTCCTCTTGCTTCCCATCATCTCTGGACCCAATGTCCTGGGACGTACTTAGTTATCCATTTCTTGGCACTCCAATGTAAAATCACAGAAAACATACCATGAGCTTTTTAAAATGACAGCTTGCCGTATGTGACCAGCTTTGGCCAAGACAGAACATAACACAGACGTCAATCACATACTTCAGCAACTCAAAGATGCTAACACAAGTCTTTGTACTTGAAACTAGGTTTTAAAAACAGCAGGAAACAAGCTTTCACAAACTTGTAATCCCTTTTTACACAGAATGTGAAAAAAAAAATGTGAAAAAGCACACTAAGAATTTGTGTCATTCACATTCAGGTCTTGCTGAAATGTTATTATGTAGACAAACCAGTTATAGATGGAATTCATGCCCAGGTCACCTATCTAAAAATAAAAGCTATGTAAAAGCATATCATGTAAAATAAAGTGATTTAAAGAAAAAGTGTGCGGTTGCTTAGGTCAAGGTTTAGTCTTACAAAAAGTACAGACAGTTTTGTCAGTAAATGGCTATAGAATTAGAGACAATTGCAAACATTTTAAAGAATACTGCAAACAATGTTGAAATGAACGACAGGGCAAAATCCTGTTCACACAACGGCACTGATAAACCTGCCGCATATTATGATAAAACAGCAGCACCCACAGTGCTATGTATGCAAGGCTCCTCAAACATTATGAGGACTAGTTTCACTTAACCCTATATGAAGTCAACCACAAATCCCAGATGGATCGTGGTTTCCTGGTGACAATTAAGGTTATGGATACTTGGCCAGAATTGAAGAATTATGGGAGCCCCCCCCCCTTAACATGAATGAAGAAAAACACTAAGAACAATGGCAACAATGTCCTGAAGTCTATACGTAATGACTGACTGTAGCTAGGAATTATCAGTCCCCAACTGTTGGGAAACCAGACAGTTCATTTATGTACAAGGGGAGAGCACCAAGCTCTCTAATGTCATTTTGATCACCGTCATATGTAATTGTCAGGTGTGGCAATCTGCTGGCTTCTTGTTTTTGTTTCTTGAGTCAGCTGAGGATCTTCAAAGGACTTCTGGGACACACCAAGCAATCAGTGTGTGACACAGAAGTGAGATCTTAGAGGTCACTAATCTCAGCTTCCTTTATGTGGTTGGGTGGTGACTGTATCAGTGTGATGGTTGGGTACTTGCAAGCTTCTCATTAAAGCTTTTCATTGAGTCTGTCTTTGAGTCTAACCTTGAACTGAAGAGTTTCACATAAATCTCACCACTCAATTACTTTGACTTTCTCACATTATATTGCCAACTATAGGGTTAGTAAACAGAATGGACTTAAGATGACAAAGAAAAAAAAATGTATAAATTGTATCTCAGGTATAATATTGTGGTGATATATGTTTCTTTATTGCAGATTTATATACAGGAATAGGAAGGTGTGTTAAAAAAAAAAAAAAAAAAAAAAAAAAGTATATTAATACTTACATCTCTATATCCTTCTTGCACATCTCCTGATATATCACCTTCAACATCTCTACAACCAGCTGGACAGAACCTGCTGCAAATGTAAAATGACAAAGAAAAACTATGTAACTTACAACCAAAACATCCTTAGGATTGTACATTAAATAGTAAATATAAAAAAAGCATAAAATGGAGGTATGATCCACTTCATGCTGGAGATGTTCAGTCTGCTTTTAGTGCCTGGTCCTGCAGAGATAACATTATGGATATCATTCATATGACCACTGCAGCCAGTCATTGTGCATGCACCACAACTGACTGCAATGGTTACATGAATGCTGAATTTGATGGCATCACTGCAGGGCCAGTACAGAGAAAAGTAGTGGTGCTAGAGACGCAGGACAATTAAAAGGTGAGTAAAGTATAGGCCTGTAGTGGCGAACCTATGGCACGTGTGCCAGAGGTGGCACTCAGAGCTCTCTCTGTGGAACAGATTAAACTGTGTGGGGGCCACTTTGCATCACATTATACTGTGTGGGGGCCAGTGTGTCACAGACTGTACTGTGTGGGGGCCTCTGTAAGGCAGATTGCACTGTGTGGGGCCCCTTCGCTATTTATATCACATAGTATCTGTTTTATAGCAGACAAGTGATATTATTACAGGCTGTAATAACATTGCACGGTCACTATAAAACAGAACCTGTGCGATGTAAATAGTGAACATTAATTGTTCAAAATTATGCCAAATGCAAAACGCTTACCTTTCAGTACAAAGTTGTTTTGTATCATTGAAAGCTCTGTAAAGCCCCATTCACACAACCGTATTTTGCGGGTCTGTGACTGTCCGCAATTGTGGATCTGCACAGTATTAAGGTTAAATTGCCGTGTTGGCACTTTGCGATTAATTAGTGTGTTTTGGGTTTCAGATTGGGCACTCAGTTTCTAAAAGGTTCGCCATCACTAGTATAGTCTATTTATTTTATACAGTTTCCTACCCTAAGGAAATTTTTTAAACAATTTGAACAACTCCCTTATGTAATGCTATCTGAAGTACGCGCAGAGGTTTTAAAGACTTTACAATTGCCTATATTCGATTAATTTTAGTGGGATTTTTAGCTTTTCATTTTGTGCTGCGAAGGTATCTGCTAGAAAAAATATCAAAATGTTACCTGTATTCAGTCTCCATATAGTGGTTGGACCTGGCCAAACAGGTGATCAAATCTGTTGTCAAAAATAAATAAAATCGATTAACATTCACACAGAAGAGGATAACAACATGTTAGTGCCATGGATTACAGTCTCAATGGTTGCACACTATTTACAGTTAACGCAGGTAATTCTTTTACCATTTCATTCTCACCATCAGAGGAATTACAGCAATTGGATCTAGGTCGATCAAATGTTGGTGGCATATTAGTGTCATACACCAACATTGTCTTTGATGATGAGATATCCCCCTTTATTATTCCAGAAACATGTCCTTAAAGGGTTTTTTGGGGAAATGATATTGATGCCTGTGTATTTCAACTGTATACATAAGCTACAATACAGTGACTTTACCTGGATGGTCGCTGCTGGCAAAGTTGATTAAAAATCCACGTCCAGACACATGGAGCCTGCTCTCAAAACGGATTCTGGCCTCATTGGTGTCCAGGTAAAGCTCTTTTGATGCAGCATTCTGGTTTCCACAATAGCTTGCTAAAAAATAATAAAATATGGGTGGGATAAAAGGATGGGTGTACCAAAGGATGAATTTACCCAGCTATAATATAAACTTCCTATTCAAAGAACATGCAGGAAGTTTGCACCAGTCTGGTGATCCCACAAAAAGAAGATTCAATGAATGGAAAGGCTGCTTGAAAATGGTTAGAAGACCTATTAGCCATCGCTGCAGCAATGATTTGCATTATGTATAAAACAGAGTTAAATACATGAATTATACAGATCAGGTCATAAAAACAGGGCACTGTATAGTCCTAGATAACTTATACCATTAAACAACATATATGTCGCCTCATATTTCTGAACACAGCTCATTTGAATGTATGGAAATCTAATGTTCCCAAGCAACGTGGTTACACAGTAAACACTATGGTACACTGGTCTGGACTTTGATTTTACTACTTTTGTTTCTTTCAGACATTCCAGGAATATCAAACAAACCCTTGTATGTGTACTATAGCAGAAAAATGGATGTACAGGTTGTACCAGGCCAAAACCTGACTTCCAGAGTTGTAGTCAGCACTGGGCATTAGTATGTGACCCAGATGCCAAGCTTCAAGTCTCTAATAAAGAGCTCAAGTGTTGTCATTGCAGCATGTGGTTGGCAATGCTCAGTTACTGCACTAGAATTGTGTGTCTGCTAGTTAAAGATATGTGGACCACCAATACCAAGAGTAGTATCACAATTTACAATACCATAACAATTTGCTACTTCCAGTATTTCCATTGTCTTCTAAATGCCTAGGACCTTTATTTCAGTCTATTAGTGTAAGCCCACATGCACACAACCATAGCTTGCCTCATATATTATCTGCCATGTTGGATAATATATGGACCGTTCATTTCTATGGCCCCATACACATAATCCGTAGTTTCTGCGGCAGGTCATTTGGAACCCACTGCTTTATCCTTCATCCCTGTCCCTTCACAAATGGCAACAAAAAAATCTTACGCTAGGTTCACACTTGCGTTCCGGTTTCCGTTCTTTGGGTCCGCTTGGGGACCGGGAAAACGGAAACCCAATCTGCTTAAAAAGCAGTTACTGGCGGAAACCCTGCAGACCCCATAGTCTATAATGGGGTCCACTGGGTTTCCGCCCCAAAAATGAGAAAGAAAAAAAAAAAAAATGAGAGAAAAGCCCTGCTTGCAATATTAATCCAATATTAATAATTATATAACAAAATTAAAAGCTATTCATATTTTTTTGCTTTAAAGCAGGTGTAGTTATCTTTTTTGCATGTCAACAACAGAGTCCTGCAGGTAAGAGGCAGTGCCGATACCATGTACTCTGTAGTAAATGGGATCTGCTGTTAAACTGGACAGCCTCACAACTGCACATCCTAATCCTAGTTCTCAAAACAAATTAATTTCCGGTATTGAATCGTTTGCCTCCACACAGTATCAAGATAGCACTGAAAATTCCATGCCTCGTGCAACCCTAGACTTTAGAAAAAGGAGTATCATGCTTTACAGTACTAGAGTGCCCTGGTAAAAGAAAAACAAGGAGACTATTCATCTTCCTTATGGATTTTTCTCTAACAGTTTTTAGTTCACATGAGCCATCAGGAGCCTTAGGGCAAATTCACACAGTTTTTTTTTTGCAGGCGGATTTTTGAGGTGGAATCCACCTCAAAAAAACAGAGCACAACTCTCCCATTCATTTCCAAGGGAGTCAAGCTAATTTTTTCCAGCTACAAGGGGTGGGGGGGAAAGAAAAAAAGAAAAAAGAAAAAAAAAAAAAAAGGGATCTATCATCAGGTGGATTCAATGACAATGACAACAATTTACATATGGCCACATTTATTCTGTTCTTAGGAACCGATTACTAATGTAATGGATATGATCATCTGAATACTACCTACTACGTATACTGACAAAGTGTACAATGAATAAAAAAAATTACTATAAAATGCCACAAAAAGACCTTAGCACTGAACATAATAAAAGTCAATTAAAACTCCCACACTAGTTACCATACATACCCTTTATTAATGCTGTATGTAATATGGATTTAGCAGCAACGGAAACCAGTGAGAGCATTTTTTGGCTACATCCCTTTAGTTGAGCAGATCACTGACAGTTATAACACATGTGTACGGTTATTCCAGCTTCCTTTACTAGAGGCATACAACAGACTAACATCCGTTATGACATATCTTCCCTGTGTACACACAATACAATACACAAATTCTTATGTGATCATACCTTTGTTCTAATGCTTTACGTCACACTTAGGCCAAACAACAGGAAACCATCATTTGTCCAGGAATTGACTTTAACCCAAACATAACCATCTCAGAAGAATAGTTGTCCCAAAATAATATGATAAAAATAAAAATGCAGACATTGGTCTCTGTGACCTTTCTAAACAAGCATATGTCTACGTGGGAGCATATGGCTCTACAGGAACCGAGCCACAGAGTTAACACAGAGGTGTAAATTACAAGTTGAGTCTTCTTTACAGTTCTCTGATCTTATCCAAAGAAAGGAGAGACACAGTATCATTTATATCTCTACTGTGTGGATATAGTTAGTGCCATATACACAAACCAAGAGTTTCACATCCAAGAGTAAACCACTTTCTTATATTCCCATTTACACTGACTAATTATCATTTGCTCATATCTGATCAATCATAATTATAATGACAGTGGCAAAAAAAAATTCAACATTGTTGGGTATTTGATCAAAGGTTACATAGGACTTTACAATCGCAGACTACCAAGTAAGGCTAGGTTAACATCTGCTTTGGAGACTTTTCTCTCAACGATTTTCGGTGGATTCTGCAAAGTTCTGCACGGAGGACATTTCTCTCCGCCGGTTTAAGTATAAACCCAATGGACCCCATTATAGACTGTTTTAGCAGATGGTCTCTTCGTCGTTTGGGTCCCCCGGCAGACCCAAACAATGGAGAGCCCAGCACAAGTGTTAACCTAATCTATATTGACTCAGAAGGGATTTGTCTGAAATTTTACCATTGTCTACAGCAAAGCTGCACATCTAAGGCTGGGGTCACACAATGCATTTTTTTTTCTTGGAGATTCTGCTGCCTTTTAAATGTCAACTTATGCCGAGAGTGACTGCACAAGAAATGGGAAATATAAGAGGAAGCACTTATACTTCTTCCTTCTGCTAAATCCAGACTTGGCTTTGGCTAAATATCACAGACTTTCCACAACATGCCGCAATGCATTTGCTGGGAGTATTCCTGGCGCATACATTAAACTGACTGAAATACTGTGGTGCCAAAGGATACCTTTTTGGCCTCCATTATGTGAATGGGGGCTCAACTTAAGTTTAAAGTATACATGGGGACCTTTGCCCAATGTATAAGTTAAACAAGGTGTTCCAAAGCTGTGTACATTTAGCCTTATATAACCATAGACCAAATCACCTGATGGTGGCCAAAAGAGTATCCTCTTGGCCTCTGTCAGATAAAAGTGCAGACTGCTGCACTTCCATCTACACCAGGCACTACAAAAAATGTGTAACATGTAGTATAGGCTTGTATTTTTAACATACTGGAACCTAGGGTTGACAGATGCCACTAAGGCATCCATCACATGACTCTGTTGGATGTATACATTGTGAGCCGGACTACTAAAAAGAGCATTTATCTGCGGACCCCATAGACTATAATGGGGTCCATCGGGTGTCCACCTTTTTTTATACTTAAACCAGTGGAGAGCAAAGTCCTCCGTGCAGGAATTTTCTTTCCACCAGTTTCTGAGGCGGAGTTTCCATCAGAGACTACGGCACAGCTGTGATCTTAGCCTCACACAAATGCTGCAGCCTCTCCAGACAATTGATCAGTCAGGAGTCTGGGTGCCATGGATGAGAGCAACGGACAATAGTGTGAACCTACCCAACAAAAAAAAAAAAAAAAAAAAAAATGCACAAAAATGTTGGCATTTCCTTTGTTATCTCTTTGATAAGCCCAGCCTTCTTATTGTTAAAAAATGTCTTAGATACTTACAAAATGAGTTGTGAAGCATGTACACCAGTTTATGGTACAAATTACACCTGAATTACAGTGCATTTGCAATAGTGTAAATGTACATAGCCTAAGACTGTACATAAACTCCAGAGTCCATTCTAAAAGAAGGTGTGAGGACATTGTCCTCATGCTAATATCTTGTGATGTGAACAGCTGCTTGAGGAAGCTCAGACTGAACAAAGCATGAGGCCTGCACTACAGAAAATAGAGGTCACCTCGGGGTAAGGGGACATATGCTCAGACTCCTTAAGCTCAAGAACACAACCTGTTAAGTGGTAATTAATTGTAAGAAAGATAACATAATTAATCTGTAATCCCCTCATACAGTTTATTGTGCTAGAGACAGATAAGTAGACATGGTGGACTGGCACGAGCAGTGCAGTTTATCTCCAGCAACTAAATCAGTGGAGCTTCCAAAGTACACCACAGAGTAAGAAGAACAACAATAGTAATGATACTATTCCCTATTTATTTACATAGCACTAACATTCACCACAGCACTTTACAACCAGTAGTACAACCAATTGTAAGTATTCCACAACACCCCAGGTCATCTTCAGGGCCGACCAGGTAGACAATGATCGGGAATGAACATTCCTAGGACATTATTGCCGACTACTTTGCTTCACTTAAAGGAACTCTGATCAAGGTAAAGCATATTAAACCAGTAATACAGTTAGATAAGTTAGGGTCGCCTGAATGTAACTCTTTTTTTTCCCCCAATGAAAATTCATTCCTCCGTTGCAGAGATATTTATTTATTTTGCCAGAGCGATTCCATTGCTCTAAATTAATATGCCCCACACTGCTCTAATATGCCGTCTAAAATGCTAGAACACAGGGCCAGGTGAAATTTCAGCATAGCTCTCTGGCCCTGTTACTCAAAGAAGGAAGGGGGGGGGGTTCATATAAGAGCAGTTTGGAGCAATGGACCGGTCCTCAGTGCTCCAGATTGCTCATTTGCACACTGTGATAAAAATGAATATCTTTGCAATGGAGGCATGAATTTTCATTGGGAAAAAGGAATTACATGCCGGTAAACCTGACCCGTGTTGCTGATTTAATATGCTTTATCCTGGTAGCACACTACCTTTAAGTGCAGCAGACCATTGCTACTGTATGTAACGTGCTTATCCCTATTCAGTTTGCATTTGTCAACAGTACATGGAGCAATATGCTGTTTCTAATCTAGCATCTTTTAGGCTAAATTATGCTGACAAACAATTTATCCATTGCACATTTACACAGGATAGTTATCATGAATGGTAGTTCACGATAATAGGGCCATGTAAAAGGGACCTTAAAGGGGTATTCCCATGAACATAATCATATCTATATTTGTAGATAATTAAACGTTAAATATTTTTGCAAATATAAGTAGTTAAAAATTCTGCAGCGTTTTAAAGATTTTCTGTAACCATCTTAGTGGTGACAGTCTGATGTCTTGATTGGTTGCCAATGGATACGGCCACAAACGCAGAGACTTTCTATGGTCTGGGACTAGACAGGAATCCAACTATGATTTTCTTATTGTAGCTGGTTTATCAGGCAGGGACACTACATTTATCAGAAGATATCCCGGCCACAATAAGGAAATCATGGCTGATTTTCTGACCTTAGAAAGGTCCTGCATTGGTGGTCGTATCCACTGGCAACCGATCAAGACAACAACTTGTGACCACAAGATATTTAGAGAAAATCTATAAAACTCTGCAAAATGTTAAATTACTTATATTTGCAAAAATGTTTAACTTTTAATTATCTACAAATTTAAAAATGGTTATGCTCATGGGAATACCCCTTTAACTACACTCTACTGACAGGAAGGGAGCAACTGATGAACTGCGATTCAGCATCTTACACTTCAAGGCCATTTACAAGGTGGTTTGTGTACAACCAGAGGTGGATTGGCCGAATGTTACTTTGTTCCAGTCCTGTACCAGACAGTGAAATAAACAGGCGCTACAGCCAGTTCAATTTTGTTAACTCACCAACTTCCTCATTTGATGATCCCTTGTATATTTTAAGATAAGCAGATTCACAGTCTTGGGTTTCTATATCCAGGTCTGCCAGCTTCACATACAGACTTTTACCCGTGGGTACTCGGATTGTCACTGAACATTGGGTGTAGTTTGGATAGGTGCCAGGATAGTTCTTGGAAGAAATGGTTCCACTTTCCTCATTGCTGACAATATGTCCACATCCATCCACTGTAACACAGAAGAGATACAATGAATATGCAGCCTATGTCCTCTTCGCTTCCTTAGGTACATTCTGTTGATATATTTTATTATGGTACAGGTGCATCTCAATAAATTAGAATATTTGAAACGTTCATTCATTTCAGTAATTCAGTAATACAATTCATAATCAGCGTCTTCCATGATTGTGTGTCCTACTGAACCAGACTGAGGGACCATTTAAAGGCTTAGGAAACCTTGGCAGGTGACACACTGAATTTACAATACTGAACTTTTTCACAATATTATAATTTTCTTAGATTTGGGTTTTCATTACCTGTAATCCATATTCAACATTTACAGAAATAAAACACTTGAAATAGAACACTCTGTGTGTAAAGAATCTAAAAAATATAGGAGGTCACTTTTTTAATTTAATTACTGAAAGAAAGAAATGTTTCAAAGATATTCTAATTTATTGAGATGCACCTGTAGTAGTATAAGAGAACATTTACTTTGCTATTGCCTGGTAAACCAATGGGCTTGTAGATCACATGACCTTCTTAAAGATAGAAAGGTGACAGAAATATTGGAAAAATATGTCATTTTTACACAAAACCAATGTGAATGAAACATTTTACCTTTTTTCATAAGAAGACTGGCATAACAATATTAATACCAGCTTCTATATAGCACTATATATATATCTATATTATTGAGGTACTCTCCCCTAGAATCATCCCTCTGGTGGATGACTTTTTTGTATAAGCTTTTATATGAATTTAAAAAATTCTGCCTGTGAAATCTGAAGTTGTATAATCTACTACGATGCATAAACCCTACAGAACATCACGCCCATGAAATAGTGTGGCTTTGTGCCATACTGAGTTTAAAGCTGTACTGCATCCCAATGTAAGGTGTAAATGAACCTATCGCATAAAATATCTATCCCCTACCATCATCAGAACCACCACAGCTATTAGCCACTATACTAAACATGAACAGCTGGCGGGTTCAGCCACGGTTCTAGCACATTTCACACTCTTCCTTTTCAGCTGCAGTTATGAATATGTTCTATACCTTTCTAACAGCGTGTAAACACTATCTAAATTTACATTAAATATTTACATACATTTTGTTGTAGCAGCAATCTTTACAATGAGGAATCAGTCAAAGAACACTAACAGAAAAAATGAACTATTAGTCATCGCTTGGGACTTTGCTTGTTTGAGCTTCATGAGGCAGATACCAACTACTAAGGAAAGTCAGGTAATTTCTTGGGGGAAATATATACTAGCGGGCTTTCTTTTTCCTCATTACTGTATGACAATGTAAATTACAATAAACAGTCTTGCATGAAATTGCTTGGTCCATTCTTTATTGGTTTTGTCTCCTACCATGGCTAGATCAAAGTTGGTGGGGTCTTATTCCCACAGCAGTATCGTATAAGGCATGGTCAACTTATACCGTACATAATTATTAAATAATTGTCTTGTCAATAGGATTTCACATCAAACTAAAAATGTCCATATACCTTCAATATCTGTCAGCCAAATGCTTGTTCAATCAACAGCTATTCCTCTAGATCCTCAAGTACACATGCACTCATAGTGTGGTTCAAGACACATATGCTGTCAGTGGAGAGTGGGGCTTATGCTGCTGCCAGACATCTATTATGTTGATTTATCTACCGCAATAACTAAAATACAAAATCAATACTGTGCTGTGACTGGCTGCTATGGGCAACTAAGACAGCTTTTAAGAAATCTGCCCATTGAGGTAGGTAGTGTAGACTTCTGGTAACTTCCTCTCATTGAGCGGACTATACCCTCAGCACAGAGGTGGATATAGCAGCGCACTAACAGGTACCACTGACACCTGTGCTATGGTCTATACAGGAGTTAATCATCTAGTAAGTACAAGTATTTTCAGCATGTTATCTGGAGGAGAATGTGAAGGTGTGGAGACAGTCCCTGGGAAGCTATGAGATGAAAGTAACACTGAGAATTTCCTCATTTCATTCATATTTCTGCCCCTCCCGACTTAACCTTGTATGTAGTCCTTCTGTTACAAATCTATAAAAAGATGTATATCTGTTGGCACTTTCAACATTGTGTACACAAAAAAAACAATAAGTTTCAAGAAAAATGACAATCACATTCCAAAGACACAAACAGCGCAATTTTAGTTCAGTCCCTCTTAGATGGTGATAAAATGGTGTAAAAGCTTTTTTTAAAAACAAACTTTCACACAATTCAAGCTCAACAATGTAGTCACATACCACTAGCAGTCAGTGGAAATGTCACCTTACTGGCATGTTATTTTTGTGTATTTGTGTGTCTGTAATGGTGGCCCTATTATCTACTCTATGTTGGTGTGTGACTTGACCTGTAGGAGAATACTAAGTGGTCAGTCTTTATGGGGAGCTAATGAATCCCACCTCTCAATGTTAAAAAGCCATAAGCCATAATGGATTTTTGCAGTTTTCTTTTCCAGCAGACTCTTTTGCTGTACGTGCATGTTAATACTGGGAGTTTGGGGATGACTGCCAAAACAAAACAACTTTGTGGACAACTTCATTCTCAGCCAAGTACGCAAATCTCCTTCCTCCTTCTGGCAGATGTCTTAGTTAATCAACTTCACAGCCCAAATGTAGAAAACCCAAGTGACTCCACATCCTTGTACTGTGCCTAGACCCTCACAGCTGTAATATAAGAGATGTAATAAATTCTATAGTACAGCATTTATGGCAAAGATTGCTGGTGATTCACAATATCATGGGCTGCTTCAAGTCATCTTGGCTGCTTTGAACGTGCTTCTAGCCACATAAAGGCCCTCACACCCGAAATTGATTCTATCATTATTGGCCTGATGACAGTAGAATCTGTTGTGTTCAATCCTCTACTGACTTCATGGAAAGGCTACTATGAAAAATGTAGTGTGTAGAGAGGTGGTCAGAGGACCATATTATCCACATAGTTCGCCAACATGCAAGTAGATCACCAGATTAGCTCTATTGTGTTATGCACCCATGCTCACTCTGCCACCCTGGTGTACTGTGTACTTTTTACATAGCACAGTCCCTGTTGGGGGGTCTATGTGTGTAGGAGCAGAAGCTCAAGTGGTGAAATACATTGAAGTCCCAGCAGGCAAGGCTGTGATGTGACAATACTGACAAGTAATGAAAGGCATACAGTGAACAAAAGCAAAGTACTTGAATACTGGCCTATACGCAGTATACTACATGGTTTGAGACTTAAAAGGGCATGTGTCACTAATAAACTACCTTTTTTTTTTTTTTTTTAAACCAAGATCTTTTGTGACAAATTTTTAACAAAATTTTAGTGATTTTTTTTTTTTTTTGCATTTTCAGTGTCACTACCTGCATTTTTTTTTCTCATCCAATTTTCATTCTGGCCATTAAAACTAATAATATCCTGACACGTACCGTAATAGATCTGTAGGGATTTTCAAAGGAATTACCTCACTTACACCACAGACAAGACAGACAGGATTACAATAGAAAAATCACACCTCAGCAGAACACCCACAGTGACCCATCACTATATATTCTACTGACTATAGATGATTTCACCGTTTTTTTTACTCTCCCTCCATGCACAGAGCATGCCTAGAAAATTCTCCCATAGCCTTAAATGAATAAGCCCCCCTTGCACATGACTGTATGAATGGTCAATGTGCTATCTGGGTTTTTCCCAGATAGCACACTGACCCATTCATTTGTATGGGCCTGTACACATGACTGTGAATTACATGGTCACGTGTACAGGACGATTCCTGTCTTATTTTGTGGCCCTGCTTCTGCGGCTCCTAATTATTTCATGAAAGGGGCCACGTTAGCACAGTTTGTGCACAAGCGGCACATGGATGACATCCGTGTGACCCCCCCCCCCCCGTGCTGTTCATTCACGGCAGCCGATTAGCACACAGTCTTGTGCAACCGGCTTTAGCACCAGACTATTGCGGCCTGGGACCCCAACTATCCTGTAAAGCATATCAATAAATGCTGTTAATAGAGCAGAGGAGAAGCCTCAAGCAAATTGGCAGCCCCCATAATCATGTACAGAAAAATAGGATAAAAAAAAAAAAAAAATCTACAATCAAAAATAACAAATGAAAAAAGTGATATATTTCACCATCTAGTTTTGATAAACAATTAAAAATTTGACCATACATTACTCTTAAGCAGCCAATCCACATTATATGTGAATTGGTCAAACTCACAGATTTCGGCGGGCCTGGCAGACCATCTAATGTGTATGAGACTCTTGGGGGAGATCAGGATCATGTAGTTGGATTTCAATTACATGATTAATTTGCTCCGGGGAGGTAAGCTGCTGCCAACCATGTCTGGCAGTGACTTTATTTCTTGAGTGTGCACGTGTATGGGGAAGTTTGGTGAGATACTTGTTGCCCGAGACAGCCATCTAATTTATCATGGTACTCTAATAACATTTTCAGTCAATATCTAATCCATGAGGCTATAAATTGTAGTGAATGTCATGTCAACTACCGTGTTTCCCCGAAAATAAGACACCCCCGAAAGTAAGGCATAGGAGAGGTTTCGGAGAATTGCCTAATATAAGGCATCCCCCGAAAGTAAGGCGTATGTTCCCGAACAGAACATACGGTATATACGATATGTGAGGCCGCGGGAGAACCCCACAATCTCTGCTATCATTATACTCCGGGGTCTTTTCAGACCCCGGAGTATAATAATCGGCGGCCCAGGGGAGGTGAGCGAACATAAAAAAAACTATGTGCTTACCTGTCCTACGCTTCTCCAGGCTTCGGGCCTGTTTGGTGACGTCGCAGACGTCATTTTGCGTCGCGACGCCGGCCGGATCATGTGACGCGGCCTGGTCTAACAGTGAAGAAGGCCGGAGTAGCGCACGGGCATGCACCGGAGCGAGGAACAGGTAAGCAACGTTGTTTTTTTATGTTTCTATCCTCCCCTGGGTCTCCGATCATTATACTCTAGGGTCTGAAAAGACCCCACAGTATAATAATTGTTCATGGGTGGTCCACTATGGGGCAAACTACTGTGTGCAGGGGCCACTATGGGAAATGATACTGTGTGCAGGGGCCACTATGGGGAATGATACTGTGTGCAGGGGCCACTATGGGGAATGATACTGTGTGCAGGGGCCACTATGGGGAATGATACTGTGTGCAGGGGCCACTATGGGATATGATACTGTGTGCAGAGGCCACTATGGGGAATGATACTGTGTGCAGGGGCCACTATGGGATATGATACTGTGTGCAGGGGCCACTATGGGGAATGATACTGTGTGCAGGGAAATGAATGGTTTGGATTGTTATGATGATGTCCTAGAAGATGATGACATAACTGTCATTGAATAAATTTTACTTTCTATTCGTACCGTAAATATTGGTAAATGTACCATACTGTTAATTGTTGTACATGGAAATAATGGTACGGTAGTAAGAAATTCTTGATAGGATTCACAGTTTGTCTGGTTATGCTGGTTTGTGATGACAACTACATTACCGTACAGTACCGTATATAATAAATGTTCATTTTTTTGTTCAGCAATAAATGTGAATTCTTCTTCATTGAAAAAAAAAATAAGACATCCCCTGAAAATAAGACACAGCACATCTTTGGGAGCAAAAATTAATATAAGACGCTGTCTTATTTTCGGGGAAACAGGGTAGATACTGGACCATCATTAATACTGTACAAAATTCATGGACTAATTCTAAAGCACGATGATAGTTGAGTACAAATGGCTTCCTTTATTTGTGGCACAAACGTGCACACACTAGGAATTGTCATCTATAATAATTTATCATATTAATGTGATGTGCACCGAGTGATGTCGAAGGGTGTTAGCAAGGGTGTGTGATCCACCACAGGCCTCCAATATTCTAGAAGGGTTCAAAACAAAGCCAAATATAAAACATATACAACTTGAAAAAAGCATGCATGCTAAAACATAACCATTATGGTGCTTTTGCACAACTCAACAAAGCCTTTCAAAAACAGGTTTCTTAGTGTCTTGGACCTTTCTTGCATATTACAGTCTAGTTGTAGGAACTACCCTCTAAACCATACAAAAAACACTGGCAAATTCTATCTTTGTCACTAAGTATGCATCGCAATTTATTTCCTGTAATCCAATAATTTATACTATACATTTTATAGACTCTATGCTTGCAAAATGGAGATTAAATAGAGTACTATAATAACCTGCAGAATCTTAGCCAGCCCTACAAAGGCCACACTGAGCATTTGTCATCCAGATAACATGCAGGTTGCTTTATGTAAGAGACAAGTCTTCTCAATACAACAATCTTCTGCTGATGTCTGGAGTTTCCCAGTGAGATTACTGCAGTCACTTTATAGCAAATCGATGGGTTAATCATCTTATCAATGGCTGGAGTAAACACATTCTTGTGGCTGAAGTCTAGGAACACAAAAAAGCTCAGGAAATCCTTCTTGGATTTTAATAAAAAAGACCAAGACAGGGAACCCATGAATGCCTCCCCCACCTGCAGACGTTCCTGCCTCTCCGGGACGCAGCATTCACTTACAATCTAATTATCTCCACCATAGTTTGATTGCTCCGGGCCAAACTGCCAGGCCCTTTTGTGTGCTCGGGACCCTTACTAGCACACAGCTGTGCAGATGGGATGACTGTGTACTGTACAACAGAAAACATGTACATAGAAATGACTTACAGTATTTATCATTCAAAAACGTATCTTACGCTAGGTTCACACTAGCGTTCAGGTTTCTGTCCTTCGGGTCCACTTGGGGATCCGAAAGATGGAAACCCTATTCACTTAAAAAGCGGTTACCTGCAGAAACCCCCGCGGGCCCCATAAACTTTAATGGGGTCCACTGGGTTTCCGCCAAAAGTGGTGGAGAGAAAAGTCCTCCTTGCAGTACTTTTCGCTCTGCATATTTTAAGCGGAATGAGGCACGGAATACAAGTAACGCTAGTGTGAACCCGCTTTCTTAAGGCATGCATAAGAGTCAGATTTGGCCAATGCAACCAAAATATAGTGGCTGTGTGTTTAGTTTGAAAAATAAACTTTAGTCTACTCACAAGGTACCTAACAGTTACTGGATGACAGGTATTTGCACACTATGGTTGCACTAAGAAGTTCACATGGAGACACTACAAAAACGACTTGAGTTCTTTGCTATGAACGGAATTCTTTCCATACAACGTTTGTTCAGATAGTAGCACAATATCAAGTTTTTTGCACCTTTGATAAAATTTTCTATGGGTTAATTATATTTGTCACATTTGGGAAATACTTTTAGGTCTGGGCCTACTGTTATATGCTTCATGTACCAGTCACTGATTTATCTTTTTCTTGTATTTTTGTAGATTTCTTCCTACTTAAAAAGGACCTCTGTTGAAAGCTAAGAATAAGGTGTCATTCAGATAGTTAAAACTTGGATCCAAGTTTTGCATGTATTTGCTATCTGTATTTCATATATAATACCTGGTGCACATGTCGTTCTATTGAGTGTAACTTCCAGCACCACTGTCTTAGGATGCTGACACATAATGGGGCACATTTATCGATAATACCAATCTAAATATAGAGTGTTTCTGGAAGTTACAAAATTCTGAATCCCTAGGAGACAAATATTTGGCTCAAAAGATGTACACAAAGATCTTAACTTGCAGGCTTGTAAGGAGCAAATATTTGGCACATGCATCAAAAACCCTACAATTTTTGGCACAACATAAGCAGACATAGATCATTTCACTTAGGGGCCATTCACATCACGTTTTTTACATCAGTTTAACGGATGCAAAAAAATGGATTAAAAAAAACGGACACAAACAGATGGCCATCTGTTTCCATAGACATCAATGTTAAAAATTAAATAAAAACGGATCCGTTGCTGTTTTTTTTGAAGGACACAAAAATGTAGTATACCATACTTTTGTGTCCGTCCAAAAAACCGGACAGCAACGGATACATTTTTTTAAATATTGATGTCTATGGAAATGGATGGCCATCTGTTTGCATCCATTTGTTTTTTTTTTAATCCGTTTTTTGCATCCATTAAACTGATGTAAAAAAACATGATGTGAATGGCCCCTTACTGAAGAAACAAATATCTGGCGCACGATGGGAATTTATGGTGCACGAAGTAAATTGTCGTAAAATTCATTACACCATTTTAAATTTGGACTACTTTGCATAGGAAATCTGCACCATGTTCATTCTTTTCTGTTTCATAAATGTGTTGTAAAGTGAGACACTTCTAAACACCGCACATTCTGGTGTACATTCTTCAAAAGTGTCGAGCCGGTTGTATTTTTCTGTTTTCTTGTGCACACTGTTCAGAAATATGCTGTTAAATGCTATGTACCATAACTTTTGGTGTAAATACACTACCGTTCAAAAGTTTGGGGTCACCCAGACAATTTTGTGTTTTCCATGAAAACTCACTTTTATTTATCAAATGAGTTACAAAATGAATAGAAAATATAGTCAAGACATTGACAAGGTTAGAAATAATGATTTTTATTTGAAATAATTTTCTCCTTCGAACTTTGCTTTCGTCAAAAAATGCTCCATTTGCAGCAATTACAGCATTGCAGACCTTTGGCATTCTAGCTGTTAATTTGCTGAGGTAATCTGGAGAAATTTCACCCCATGCTTCCAGAAGCCCCTCCCACAAGTTGGATTGGCTTGATGGGCACTTTTTGCGTACCATACGGTCAAGCTGCTCCCACAACAGCTCAATGGGGTTGAGATCTGGTGACTGCGCTGGCCACTCCATTACAGATAGAATACCAGCTGCCTGCTTCTTCCCTAAATGGTTCTTGCATAATTTGGAGGTGTGCTTTGGGTCATTGTCCTGTTGTAGGATGAAATTGGCTCCAATCAAGCGCTGTCCACAATGTATGGCATGGCATTGCAAAATGGAGTGATAGCCTTCCTTATTCAAAATCCCTTTTACCTTGTACAAATCTCCCACTTTACCGGCACCAAAGTAACCCCAGACCATCACATTACCTCCACCATGCTTGACAGATGGCGTCCGGCACTCTTCCAGCATCTTTTCAGTTGTCCTGCGCCTCACAAATGTTCTTCTGTGTGATCCAAACACCTCAAACTTCGATTCGTCTGTCCGTAACACTTTTTTCCCAATCTTCCTCTGTCCAATGTCTGTGTTCTTTTGCCCATATTAATCTTTTCCTTTTATTAGCCAGTCTCAGATATGGCTTTTTCTTGGCCACTCTGCCCTGAAGGCCAGCATCCCTGAGTCGCCTCTTCACTGTAGATGTTGACACTGGCGTTTTGCGGGTACTATTTAATGAAGCTGCCAGTTGAGGACCTGTGAGGCATCGATTTCTCTAACTAGAGACTCTAATGTACTTGTCTTGTTGCTCAGTTATGCAGCGGGGCCTCCCACTTCTCTTTCTACTCTGGTTTGAGCCTGTTTGTGCTGTCCTCTGAGGGGAGTAGTACACACCGTTGTAGGAAATCTTTAGTTTCTTGGCAATTTCTCGCATGGAATAGCCTTCATTTCTAAGAACAAGAATAGACTGTCGAGTTTCACATGAAAGTTCTCTTTTTCTGGCCATTTTGAGATTTTAATTGAACCAACAAATGTAATGCTCCAGATTCTCAACTAGCTCAAAGGAAGGTCAGTTTTATAGCTTTTCTAACCAGCAAAACTGTTTTCAGTTGTGCTAACATACTTGCACAAGGGTTTTCAAGGGTTTTCTAAACATCCATTAGCCTTCTTACACAGTTAGCAAACACAATGGACCATTAGAACACTGGAGTGATGGTTGCTGGAAATGGGCCTCAAATTCACCTATGTAGATATTGCATTAAAAACCAGACGTTTGCAGCTAGAATAGTTTACCACATTAACAATGTATAGAGTGTATTTCTGATTCATTTAATGTTATCTTCATTGAAAAAAACTGCTTTTCTTTCAAAAATAAGGAAATTTCTAAGTGACCCTAAACTTTTGAACGGTAGTTTACAGACAGAATATTGGCAGACTTCTATTGATAAGTATGCTCGAATTGTACCTAATGTGGCTTTAGCCGTATCCATTCCCGGCTGCCAGCGGTTTCAATTCTTGTTAAGTGAAACACTTACTTCACCTATATATTAATAGACGTGCGGTCAGTAACACCAAACTGTGCGGCCAGTAATGAAACAGATTAAATGAATCAGCGGAGGTATTTATATACCATGCGATGCCAGTGAATTTTGGTTTTAGTTATTCCCATATCAGCAATCCCGACTGGATAGCGCACAGTTAGTGATATATTCTGTAGCCAATGGCAGTGCGAGACAGGACAGCAAGGATGCTAAATAACTGAAATAATCCATGTGAGCAAGTTCACGTAGCGTGGGGCAGTACTTCAATACCAAAACCCAATGCATATAAACATTACCTTGAATAGCAGATCTGCAAGGGTCTTGGCTCTAGAAGTGTCACAAATCCAAAGGATAGGCCATCAATATTACAAACTGGATGACTTCTTTAACCCCTTCCTGCCGCAGGCATTTTTCATTTTTGAATCCCCGCCTTACAAACCCCATAACTTTGCTATTTTTCCGTTAACAGAGCCATATGAGGGCTTAGTGTTTGTGTGACAAATAGTACTTTGTAATGGTACTATTTAATATTCAGTACGACATACTGGGAAGCTGGAAAAAAAAATAAAAAATTCAGAATGGGGGGCAAACTGGAGAAAAACTGCGTTTGTGCGACAGTCTTACAGGCTTTGTTTTTACAGCGTAAAATTTTGTAAGAAAAGTTTCTTGAAGTCTCCATATTTTGACACCTGTAATTTTTTTTTTTTATATTTCTGTGTACGGGGATACAAAAAGAGTCTTTTTTGCGGGTCCAGGTGTACTTTTTAGTTATACCAATTTGGGGAATGTCTGAGGTTTTGATCGATTTTTATTCAAATTTTATGGGAGGTTAAATGGAAAAAAAAACAAAAAAAACAAACAAAAAAACAGTGGTTTAGATCTTTTGGTCTGTCGTTTCAAAGATATTCTAATTTATTGAGATGCACCTGTATAATCAAATCAATATAATCAAAAAGCTGTGCAGATTTGTGGATACTTTCGGATGTTGAGGATATATACAGCATGCCTTTACCAGGGGCTGATTTCTAGAAAATCAGTATGGGATATCAGGCTATTACTGCAGTAGAAATTGCCTAATAGTTTTCTGATGTGTAGTTATAAGCAAGTGTACAATATAGAAAAGAAGAAGAGGTCCTGTCAATGCCTGATTAAATCACAGACTATATAAGACAGACAGTAGATGGACAGTTCGCATTAAGGCACAGACATGACAGGCCAAAGCACTTGTGTGTTCTGGTCAAACAATAGAGATAATTTCTCCCATGAGCACCCACCCAGTTAGTAAATATTTGAGAACGGAGCCACTGATAGTTAACTTCTATCACTGTCAGCAATTCCCTTGACAGTTTCTTACAGGTAAACAATCCACATAAGGTCACCCATAAAAACCGGTTCCAGGTATGCGAAACATATATAAATATAAAAGTGTGTTATGGCCCTTGTTGTGTAGTTGCATTGCAGCACCAAGGGACAAATCTTGAACACAGACATACAGCAATGTCTTCAAGTTCAGACCAGCAATATACTAGAAATATCTTTTGGTGGTCTTATCAATCCCCTGCATGTACTTTCCCATACATCCTGCATTGTGTACAATAAATCACTACATCATATACAACACACATCACAATATAAGAACATTTTCTAACATGACTTGAGATGCCAATGTGTCTTTAGCTAGAGAGTGAATCTGCTGCTCAAAAAAGGTTACAGCAGTCATGAAGTGGTTAAGAAGCCAATTACACATGGTATTTGCTTGCACATAACAGGCTATGTAAACTTTTCCAAATCCATGCTATAGTAGAGTGTAGGCCGCTTGTTGTCAGCAGTATTTTCCAGCAAGTCATCATTCCAGAATGACAGGGACAGTATGACCACGGTAGACAAGCAGCTTCCTTGTGCCAAAAGCAACACATCTAAGCACAGTCCACAAAATAAACTTCACTACAACAAGAACACACATAATGGTATCTGCAAACAGGACAAGTGAGGATTCTCCACACAGTGCCTCATTCAGGACAGACCAAGATAATAAAAGATCCAGTAAGAAATCACATACAATTCACTTCCATTTAGTCTAGTCCTACTGAAATCAATATATCAATCATAGATATACCAAACCATCACTGGTAAACCGGGAAGCCATGTCCTGGCCTGCTGGAAGTTTCACATTTGTATGTTATCATCCATGTACAAGTATTAACTGTTACCAGAATAAGGTTTGTCCACAGTACAGGTTTAGAAGGCCAACCAGACCAGGATATGGCAGTTTTTCTGCTTGTCCTTGTATTATTATTAGAATATTGTATAAGACTATGTTTACATCTGCACTGGTATCTCATTTTTCTCATGTTCTATTATAGGTAGAGAATCAAAACTCCTGGCACGTTTACATCACTCATATGGTTGTCACCACTGGTGCCAGACATACAGAAAGCAATTTTATCTTGTATTTATGATGGAATTCAGCGCACTGTCTGCTTTCTAGCGGTATAAAACCGCACATTCATGAGGACATGAAATATCCTCTTTAAATGGTTATTTACCTTCTAAAAATTGATGGTCTATCCATAAGATAGGCCATTTATTACAGAGCAAGGGGTCCCCACTGTTGTGACACCTGCAGATCAGCTGTTTCTGAAAGTGTGCAGGTCCAAGCATTGTTTACATGCCGGGTGCTGTGCCATTGACTTGCTGTACTATTAGTAGTAGCAGTTATGAGTACTATAGCAATGTCTCATTCAAGACTATGGGACGCTGCTGCAGTACTATAGAGTGCTAAACAGGACTTGAGTGTGCAAGGTGCAGTGCCAAGCATGTAAACAATTCTGTATACTCCTTGTATGCTAAGGAGTAACACTAAATCTGGCCATTATACTTACATTGTACATTTTTTAGCAGTCTTCCCCTCTGCATTCTACATCTTGAATTTGCAGTTCTTTGTAAGCAGTGATCCAGGGAGCTGGATGCCAACCCCTAATGCGCATAAGTCTTTAAAATTGTTCTTCACCATATCAAAAGTGAGATATATGGGGGGCGTGGCTAGCCGGAGCGGAGACAGGACGCGCTTTTTTCCAGCTTCTACTGGATTTGAGTGTAATCTGCTCTTAATCGCTCACATCCTGCATAGTTTGGGCCTTCAACCACCCAAGGGCTATCCCCTGAGCCCTAGTCGATTGATCCTAGGGGTTACTGTTACATTTACGGCCTCTAACTAGCGACTCCGAGTTGGGGCCTACCTGCATCTCTTCTCCTCACCGCCATCTTCTCCATATTCCGAGCGTCCAGCGACAGCCCCGACCGCTGCGGACCTCCGCGAACTCATCTGTCCCCGCTGACTCTGCTTTCGCTATTCATCCGCTGGCTCGGAGGATAGCAGAGGCGGCGGCCCCGTGTAGTGCTGGTCGCCGCACGGGGTAGCGGAGCAGCGGCCCGCCTGGAGCGGCAGGCGCGATATTGAGGCCTGCAGCAGGAGACAACACAGCGGGCGTAACCAGCGGCAGTGGCCCGCATCGCTAGGAGGCACCGCTTGTCCAGGATTCCTGAGTCGGCTCCCAGGTAGGGGACATCCTACAGACAACGCAGGGAAGGGGAGCGCGGAGATTATACACGGGCACCAGGGGACTCCTTGTCTGACCCACTAAACTGCAGCAGAGGACCTGTGCGGTGTCCCTACCCAGGGTGCAGTTCACATTTCTGCAGGCCCACAGAGTACGGGACTCACGCGAGTGGTTATAATAGCCCCAAGTCAGCAAGAACCGTGCCCTGCACAGACCTCTATCTCCCCTCGAATTTACAACTACTTAGGCCCTGAGCGGACCCTCACCAACATTTCTGCTCTGCAATATACCAGCCTTGCACAGGCCTACATCTCCACTTTAGCTCTGAGATCAGCTATTGGCCTCCAATTACAAACCCCTAGCTGCAGTTCCACTGAGCTGTAGCTCGCACTCTTCCCGTAGAATTCTCATTGGTACCTCTCCCCTTGGGTAATGGCGGCCTAACTGTGGGGTACTAGTGCACCTTCTAGCAACTCTTAGCGACTAATAGCCTGTTCTGGAATATCTTCCCTTTAAACGTAAAACCTTTGGAGACAAATCCCTGGCAACATGGTGAAGGGTAGGAAATCCGTCAGGAAACCTGATAATAATCTAACTAATTATTTTGAATGGGATCATGGCACAGGAGGGGAACCAGGTCTGACACCCCGTGACCACTTAGAGCTCATACCCTCAGCGCCTATGACTGCCATGAGAGCTACGGCGACACTCTTGGAGGAAGCGGATCTTGACCACCCCGAAGAATCAGTGGCTCTTTGTCTACCTCCAATCCCTGATGATGTCCGATCTGCAACACAACAAATCCACTCTTCATCAGCTCATTCCGTCACAGAGTAGAATTATCTCCTACGTCATCCACCGTCTCCAAATACAAGCCCACTCAAACAAAAACCTCGCATGGAACTCCAAGGAGACCTAGATCTTTCCAAGGACCAAGCTTCGTCTGACGTCCCTTCACTCACCCTAACGAATGGCCTAGACGGCTTCCCGACCACTAGCGACCCCGCCTCTGAACACACTCAGAGATATGCTCTTGGCCCTCCGCAGTTCCCTTCAAGCGGATTTTTCACAACTGCTCCAGCCGCTTCAGTCCTCGGTCAGTGCACTAGATGGACGTGTAACCCACATTGAAACTAAGATGGGCGAATTAGCTACGTCACACAACAAAATCGTAGATGCACATGTGGTAACCAGGGGCAACGGGTAGTGTAGTGTCACTTGGCTCGAGGGGTAGTCCCGGTGTAGTCCCTGATTCTCCACTCCCTTTCACTCATCTGTGTTACCCAGGTGCAGTGTGCAGGAACATCGACCACACAGAGTTAGGATAACCAGTTAAAGTCTTTACTTAGTGCAAAAGTCAGTTTACAACAATACAGTGCTTCAGCAGCTTGTCAAGTAGTGCAAAATCTAATGCAGTTCAAGGCACGTTCAAGTATGTGATTCACCAATGCACCAAGTCTATAATTCCCCTTAAGGCAGATGTTGGGGGCAGTAGTTGGACGGTTGCCAATAGCAACGACAGAGTTGAGAGTCTATTAGGAGATTGAAAATAGAAGAAAAACAGAGTTCCAGCCCTTGTGGGTTACAACAAGCGTGAGGCTTCGTGGTTTGGCTCGCCACGGGAAAATGGACTTACGGTTTTGCGCAGAGTCCTTGGGGTGCGGTAGCTGAGTGACTCATTAAAGGCTACCAGCTTGCAGGGAGGCCCAGAAGAAGTAGTGTAATCCTCTCTGTCTGCGGAAGGAAACCTTTGGAAGGCAGGTAGAAGGTTCTGGAAGAGATAATCCTCAGCTTGCGGGGCTAGAGTAGATACTTGGCTTGGACAGACCCTTGATGGAGTGCAGGCACTTCAGTATGGTTGCCCTGGCGGGATACAGCTTCCTGGCCCAAGGTACAACTGGAAACCAGACCTCAACTGAGACCTGAAAGGGACCTGCAGCTTCTGGATTGAAGAAGAACGCTCAGAAAAGATGATGAGAGCAGTAGTAGTAGTTTTGGGGCCTGTACAGGCCTGAGAGCAGAGTACAGGATGTATCCTCCTTGGACTCTAGGTCCACACACACTGAACCACAGGGGGAGACTAGCTCCTCCCTAGGGGTGGAGAGAGACTGGTGATTGGTGGAACCAACTTAAGGTAGCAATGTACAATATCACATGTGAAATTCTTAAGGAGGAAATGCAGTATTAACCATTTAGTACATGTAATACACAATATACTTCAGAACCCAGAAAATGACAGCGAAACATAGGGGAAGTGCTGTTGGCAGCGCCCAGGTGGAAGTCCATGGCCACAGGAGCAGGAGGGCCCTAGATTAACCCTCAGTGGCCGCTCTGGGTCACTGCACACATAATGACCTTGAGGAAGACGTTGTAAACCTCAAAGCGAAAATGGCTGATATGGAAGACCGTTCACGTAGGAACAACATCAAATTCAGAGGCATCTCAGAACAGGTCCAAATGGCTGATCTGCTTCCATACCTGCAGGAATATGTTAGATTTTTACTGCCCGACTCTTCAACCATGGATATCATCATCGACAGAGCTCACAGGCTTCCCCGCCCTAGACATCTGGGAGACGAGATTCCGAGAGATATATTGGCAAGATTCCACTTCTTCCACGTCAAAGAAAAGTTATTAGAAGCTGCTCGCAAGCAGAAATCTTGGCCTCCCAAATTTCAAGGTGTGCAGCTCTACACGGACCTCTCAGCTACAACCCTCCGCCTCCGCAGAGAATTACTCCCGGTTACAACAACACTCCGTAAAAACAACATCCAATATAGATGGGGGTTTCCTGTGAAATTGATCATCATTAAAGATGGGACCACCTTCACTATTCATAACTTGAATCAGGGCAAAGCGCTGCTATCGACTTGGAGGACACCAATATCTCTCCCTCCAGATGCGGCAAACTCCTATCCTCCCTCAACTGTAGGGCGTAGATCTCCCGCAAGCCGCAAATGATATTCTGAGTTGGCTACACCTCTTTTACTTTGGTGCACAACCCCCTGTTGTTCTAGTAGCTTAACCGGCAAGTCTCTAACCGATACCCCCAAACATACAGAAAATCTGTATTCGTCTTTGAACTGTCTGTTCATTTATTTTTGTTTATTGATCTTCCTACTTGTGATACTGCACGTACTTCCCCTGAAGATTTAACATACTGTGGACTTTTCCACTCTACGGTGATTTCCATATCTACGGTGATCAAGATGGCCTCCCTCAATGTTCGTGGCCTAAACAGCCCACAGAAGCGTACGTACATCTGGAAAGAGGCTCTCTCACTCTCTGCAGATGTGTTTTGCATGCAAAAAACCCACCTTCTGCAAAAGGACGCTTTCAGGCTAAAATACCCCTCCTTCCCTGTAGTCTGTCATGCGCACCACAGATCGAAGAAACGCGGAGTCCTTATCGCTTTCAGAGACTCAGTGGCATTCTCCTTGACGACACAAAGAGCGGATCCCCAAGGCAGATTCCTTATAGTTGTCTGTCTTCTAAACAATGCACCCTATACTACTGTCAACCTATACGCCCCACACCAAAAGACACTGGCATTTCTGCACAGAGTTCAACGACAAATTCAGGAAATCCAACAAGTCGCATTAATAATTTGTGGAGATTTTAACAGCATCATGGACCCCTCCCTGGATTCGACTAACGCAAATAGAGATAACGCCTCCTGTCTGCACCAATTTCCGAATACTGAAAACCTCCATGATATATGGCATGCACATCATGCGGGTGAAAGGGATTATACCTACTTCTCAGCAGTTCACGGCTCCTACTCTCGCATCGACATGTTTATAGTGGACCTTCACACCCTTATGAGTTCCAAAACATCCACAATTGAAACAATCACGTGGTCTGATCACGCAGCCATCACTCTCACTATAGAAGAAAGGACTCCACCATCCACTACTAGACTTTGGAGAAACAATACGTACCTCATGAGCCATCCTAACTACCGTCCGACAATAGAAAAAGACCTCCAAGATTATTTCCAGACCAACTCCACATCAACAGACGACCCCTACACTCTCTGGAACACCCATAAAGCGTACATCCGTGGCACCCTTATAAAAATCGCACATGGAAACAAAAAAGAACGACAGAAAGCAATTAAAGAAGCAATGTCTACACTTCGTACTTTGGACTCCGCGAACAAAATCAATCCTAACCCAACCACTTCGGAACAGCTCAGCCAGGCTAGACAACAACTACGTCTCCTTCTCTTACAAGACTACGAAAAAGTCTTGAAAAAATCCAAAGCTCGATTTTACTCCCAAAGCAACAAAGCCGGTAGATTGTTGGCTAGACAACTATGAGCAAAAGCAGCTAAATCGAGGATTCCATACATCAGACATCCTACAACCGGAGTACATTTAACAGACCCGAGAGACATCGCCAACTCTTTTAAAGATTATTACGCGCAACTGTACAATCTACAGGAGCATACCCCTCTTCCATCAGATCACCATAACCGGGTGATCGGCTTCTTAAGCAACATCACGCTACCAGGCCTGACGGATGAACATCTCTCGGCCCTAAACTCACCTATCACTCTCCCAGAAATGTTAAAAGCCATAAAGTTCTTACCTAAGGGCAAATCTCCAGGGCCAGATGGTTTCTCCAACGAATATTTAATATACTTTCAACAAACTCTCGCTCCATCTCTCCTAAACTTCTTCAACCACGCTATGTCGGGTGCACCGCTCCCACGTGAATCCCTGGCAGCGTTAATCGTCACCCTTCCTAAGCCCGGCAAGACAGCGGATGTCCCACAAAACTTCAGACCAATCTCACTACTAAATTCAGACATCAAGCTCTATGTGAAGATTTTGGCAGCTCGACTGGCTCCCATTCTCCCAGATTTAGTAGACACAGATCAAGTGGGCTTCGTAAAAGGCCGCCAAGCCCCAGACAATACCAGACGTGTCCTCCATCTGGTGGACTTACTGGAACGAAAACAGATTCCAGCCCTCATGGTCGCCTTGGATGCCGAGAAGGCGTTTGACCGGATTAATTGGTCATTCGCCTTTTCCGTCCTGCAGAAATTACGATTCTCTGGCCCGATTCTTACTGCTATCTCCAACCTGTACTCCTCTCCATCAGCCAGAGTGTTTACCAATAGTACACTGTCGGATAGCTTTAACATCAAGAACAGAACAAGGCAAGGATGCCCTCTCTCTCCATTGATTTTCATACTTACCATTGAACCGTTAGCACAGACCCTGAGGCAAAATGGAGGAGTTCAGGGAGTGAACATATTGGGTTCCTCCCATCTCATCTCCCTCTACGCGGATGACATCATATTATCCCTAACTCATCCAGAAACCTCTCTACCAGCTGCTATCGAAACTCTCAGAGAATACGGGGCTCTTTCCTTTTATAAAATCAATGAATCCAAAACACAAATTCTCCCCTTGGGCGTTCCCATGCCACTTCTGGAGCATCGCAAGGAGAGGTTTCCTTATGACTGGAGACTGACAGATCTGGATTATCTGGGAATAAAGATTACCTCCTCTATGGCACAAGTGTCCAGAGCCAATTATATGCCTCGACTGGCAGAGCTGGAGAAAGAATTCCAAGCCTACTCGAAACTTACCCTGTCATGGCTTGGTAAGATTTCCGCCTTTCAAATGACGCTGCTTCCAAAAATATTATACATATTCAGAACCATCCCGGTAGCACCTCCTCCCATATTCCTCCAGAAAATTAACGCCATGCTCAACAAATTTATCTGGAACTCCAAAAAGCCAAGACTCCCATCTTCTATCCTACACAGAAAACGGGGAGTGGGAGGTTTGGGAGTACCAAACATTTATGACTACTATATGGCCTCACACCTTTCTACACTAAAGGACTGGTGGCACAATAACGCTCATAAATCCTGGATAGGTATTGAGTCTCATCTGATACCACACCACAACCTCAAATCTTGGCTCCTCTATTCCCTCTGGACGGATGTGGTGCCTTCTCTCACGTCTCCAATTCTACAACACCTTACCAATAGCTGGCGACATATCCATCACTCTACAGGCAAGAAACAAACATTAAATATCACGCGGGCTCCGATTGAATTTTTGGAACTAGCAATCCTGGATCTCAACCTATCCGTCTGGAAGTCATCAGGTATTACCTCCATCTCACAGGTGTGGAATGAGGAATCGCTGACCCCTTTCCAGTCTCTACAATCCGCCTTCTCCCTACCCTCCAATAGCCTTTTTACGTGCCTAAGAGTCAAACATTTTCTCTCCTCCAACCACAACAAAAAAAATTACGTACAAATCCCTGTTGGACCTCCTCAAGATTCCTAACCCGGCTGCCAAAATCCTCAGCTCCCTCTATAATACTATCGGCTCCAAAGGATCATCTGGTCAAATCTACTCCACTACTTAGCTGGGAAACGCAACTTCATCAAAAATTCACGGTCATTCAATGGCAGAAAGCCATGGCCTTCACAAAGAAGACCTTTCGGTGCACAACCCACTACGAAACTACTGTCAAAATCCTCCTCCACTGGTATAATACTCCAGAGCGACTCCACCGAATATACCCGCAGACCTCGTGCTCCTGTTGGAGGGGATGTGGTGAGGGAGGATCTCTACTTCACTTACTGTGGACATGTCCTCAAGTGGTACCGTACTGGCAAGACGTTTTCCGATGGATTTCTTCTATAGTGGGATTCTCCATACCTCCCTCACCAGCTTTGGCACTACTATTCCTGAAGATCGACTCTTTCCCAACACTTCACAGAGTGGTGATTGGCCATGTTTTATTATCAGCATCACTGGCGCTTCTACGCAACTGGAAATTAGTTACTATCCCATCTAGAGGAGACCTGGTGAAGATGATGGAACAGACCTATCAATATGAGAAGATCCTAACTCACGGAGCTCTTGGAGACAACCAATTCCAAAAGAACTGGCATTCATGGACATTAAATGCCCACAAATATCTGCCGTAGTTCCGGTTGTGTCACATGTGGAAGATCATACTTAATGTTACTGTCATCTTTTGTTGTTTATAATTGCATGATTCTCCTTCTTTCATTCTTGAAATTTTCTAACTCATCTAAAAGATATTGCCCTGCACATTAGTATACTGCTCAATATGTGTTTTTTGTGCCTTATAGCTACTTTATTCGACCACATGCTTATGCTTTATTGTAAGTTGTTACTTGCTCCTTTATAAAAAATCTCAATAAAACTGATTGAAATGAAAAGTGAGATATATGAAGTATCCCAGTAATGCGCTCTGTAACATGCTGGTGTTTAATATGCTTAGGGAGCGGTGGTAGACTCGCTTTACATAAAAGATTTCATAGAAGTGGGACCTCTGCAGTATACAGTTACAATGACTGTTTTATATATACACTATCACTACTGTGCTGGGTCATTCCATAGTCGCACAACCTGCATAAAAGCAAACATTACCTTCACATCGGCAGTTTGTGACAAAAGACTTTTCTAAAGACCCACCAGCCAGGCATTGTCAATTTACATAAGAAACAAGGTCAAGAGAGAAGCAGCAGAGCATGCTGTGCTTTGTTTCAAGGTGATCAACGCACTAAAATGCCATCCAAATCCCAGAAATAGCTGCAGTCAGCACCAAGTCTGCCAGCTGGTTTCTCTCCAGAACGTAACAATACCAAGTGAAGCCTAGGTGTCAATGACAAGCTGCTAATGCAGCACCACAAGTCAACCTGTTCTCTGTTTTCATATGACAAGACTGGTTCATGGAATGATCATCTTCACCCTGGTCAGCCAAGTGAACGTTATACAAGAATGCACATAAAGTAGAGAGGCTTGTAGAACTGTCCAGGAACATCTGCCACAATCTGACCTCATGAGTGGAAACTCCCACAACTCTGTTCTCTGCAGTATCATCAGTAATCTGGCTCCATTATATCATTTGCAATGATTTGGACTTTGGCTGCTGTGGATTCTATGACTAGCGGCATCAAGCCACAATCCAGATACTACATTGGTCAGAAAAGCTCTGTACAATGTAGTATCTAATTCACACAATCACAATGTTATTTTTCTTACATATATTTTGTTATTGTTTCATATAATCTTTCAATACAATGAGTGTACTTACAGTACAGATGTTTTCTATACATGTCACCGCTGGATGTCAGGGATCACTGGAAACTAACTCTCATGACATCTCTGAAGAAAACCTGCATGTCATCAAACAGGACGCAGTGACACTACCAGAACATTCCTCAGTATGTGTGGTCAAATGTGAGGAAAGTACGGGGCATTTGTTTGGGCTCCGGTACATGGGCATGTTCAGGATGTATATAGAAAAGGTCTTGAAGCATGCCATATGCAAGTAGAATTTCCCCTACAAAAGTCAATACATCCTCACAACTTCGACCCTTTGAAGCCAAGCTGTCATACAGTGCAAAATTCCTGCTATGGAGATGGCTCGAAATTCACATGTGTAACAGTAAGCCACAGGTGTAACATGAAAATTTGACTCTGATTTTCATTTGGGTTTTACAGCGGCAACCTGATGACAGACTTCTCTTCCTTACACCAACTCCCTGGCTGGTGTACGCTCTACCAATATTTTGTGGAAAAATATAAGGTGTTTCAGACACTTTTTTCTCCTTCTTCAGCTAAAGTTGTGGTAAAATACAGTAGCTTAAATGCTTACTCCCATCTCAGCCAAGATGGAAATAACTGCACCCCTCTAGAGTGGGTGTTATGGAAAGAACAAAGTAGTGCTGTCCTACATAGTATCCATGAACTCCCATAGTGGTGAATGAGAGTTACAGAAACAGTGTAATTCTGGATTCACACTTGCAAGGAGGACTTTTCCCTCCATTGGTTTTAGTATAAAACCACCGGAAACCGGGCGGACCCCATCTATGGGGTCCCCAGGTTTCTGCATGTAACCGCTTTTTAAGCTGACAGGGTCTCAGTCTTTCGGGTCCCCATGTGGACCTAAAGGACAAAAACCCTAACGCTAGTGTGACCCTAGCGTAACACAGATGACAGGTTCCATATCGCCACAATTAAGAAACAATAGTAGCTAAATGTTCTCTGCCGTTTCCATAGCTCTTATTCATCTCTGTGGGAGTTACAAGAATGGTGTAGAGTGGCACTGTTCTGCTGTACCCACAAACTTCGACCTAGTGGTCAGGACATACCCCACATTCACACAACAGAGTTCTACCCATGAAACGTGTTTGCCGGATTTAACAGCCTGAACAGTCCAGAGAGGGACTCCTGGCAATACAGTTATCTATGCTGCTAGGAATCCCTGCCTCCCAGCAACATACTGTCCTGTACCAATTATAGTATGGGTCAGTATGTCGCTGGCATGCAGGGACTCCTAGCAGCATAGATAACTGTACTGCTAGGAGTCCCTCTCCTGTCATACTATTCAGGCTGGCAAATATGGCCCACACACGGACAGGTGAAACTCAGTCGTGTGACTGTGTCGTTAGAAGTTATTCCCATTTCGGTTGCCATTTGCTGAGATGGGAATAACCCTTTAAGCTGCTATATTTTACCACAACTTTTACTTGTAGAAGGGGCAAAAAGTGTCTGAAACACCTCAAAATTAATGCTCAGTCTGTACTGCGATCTACAATAACAGCACTGAGGATGACATTTATACAAATGCAAAGGGACTTGACAAAAACTGGTGCTGCAGTATGTCAAAAACCAACCATTACAATGGAACAGTGGGTGATATCTGCTGCAGTGATTTTCTGAGGAAATCTGTGGGAAATTCTGCAGCATGTTCATCCTGTTAGGCCCTGGCCTAAATGTCCGCAATACCTGTAGTGGCCACTACCACAATCCTCATTATATTAAAGGGTGTATTTGTGTAAGCCCAATTGTGAAAATTGTCATATGCTATAAGGAGACACTTTTTAATCACTATGAGCATGTTAAAGTTAAGCAGAAGAGACAGATGGATAGATAGAACCAAGTACAACATCTGCAAGTTGTTAGTATGTTCTTCCCATGTTTGTGTGGGTTTCCTTTGGTACTCCGGTTTCCACCCACCCTACAAAGACAAGCTGATAGGGAATTTAGATTGTGAACCCGACTTGGGACAATAACTGTAAAGCACTGCGGAATATGATGGCGCTATATAAATAATGTAAATAAATAAAACAGATAGATAGAAGCATTTTTCAAATGATAGTGTTGTACTACAAAAAAAAGAAAGCAAGATTGCAAATAAAAACCTTTGAAGCTTTGCAATATGTTACAGTTGCAGAACAAAGAGAAGAAGCAGGAAATCCTATGGACAGGGTAGCAGACGCTGTGCTGTGACCACGCTGAGTGGGATGTTATCTCTCTGACAGTGATCAGTGGAAACAAAGCATTCCCCTGGCAATTTGTGCTGAAAGAGGGACAAACAGATAAAATAATGTCTGCACATAAGCCACACTGCATATGCACTCCCAACAACCAGGACAAAGGAAGAAGATCCCATCAACAGATGCTAGATTCTTATTATACAGGGTCATCGGTCATTAAACACAATGAAGGGCTCATTCATTTCATTTAACATTAACTATAATAAAATATCACTTAGCACAGCACGTTCATACTAGTAAGCAGGCAGTGCTGTACCTTACAGCCAAAGAATAAAAATTGCCTGCTTATGTTATTATGATGGGGCTGAAACACATTGGAGCTTTATACTGCGACGCAGGAAGGTAGTAGCAGCCTCAGCAAAATTCACTTCACATGGATCCTTGACATGCCCAGACAAGACACTCAGCACAGTCTATGTTGTCAAATAGCAACACATTTCTATAATTCCACACTTCCTATCATACCGCCTAAAAGTCTGCATGGTAGGCCTAAGTTTATGTGCACAAACCCATGGGAAAACAGAATGGATGGCACTTGGGACAGTGTTGACAATATCTGTAAAGCACTGCAGAATATGATGGAGCTATGTAACTACGCTAAGCTAATAAAACATAGACAGATAGATAGAAGTATTTTTCAAATGATAGTGTTGCACTACAAAAAAAATAAAGCAAGATTTGCCGTCTGTGCTTTCAATGAATGAGCCCAGTCCACAAGACAGGCAGGAATGGGACCTGCCCGAGTTTTGCATCTGGACTCACTGCCTCCCCCCCCCCCCCAAACACCCATAATAAAACACATTTGAGTGTATGGGGCCATAGAAAATAACTGATCAGTGTGCAATTCATTAAAAATGCAGGTATCAAAACAGTGTAGTTTGCATGTAACCTAAGGATGTATTATGGTTCTGTGTTGTAGAGTCATAATAGGGCACCCAAACCCTCCTTTACCTCCAAATGCCTTGTTTCATACTAATTTTGGGCTGGGCTGAAGGAGGTGAAGCCAGGCACAAGGACAGCGATTAATATTAGCCGTTACCTAGATTATTGCAATAGCTAAAGCCATATAAAAATAAATAAATACACACACACATATATGCATATATGTAACGGTCAGTATGTGGTCAACAAGTTGTGTGATGAGTAAAACTGCCATGCCTGTCAGTATGGCACAAACCATTTTATTCTTTATAAGTACCAGTACTCAATGAGTGGCCACTATCTGGTTCCTGAAATCTATAGTATTATATCCATGATAAACAAAAGCATGTTGAATAACTGTTTGTATCATATAGTAATGCAATAACAATACTTACGCTCAAACCCTCATGGCACACAACAATTTTACACCGTCATCGTTAGTAGAACCATCTAACAGCTCACAAATACAGGTCCCCTTCATTACATTTTTAAACAGGAAACCAAGAAACTTGCGAGGCATTCTGTTTTCTTAACCCATAAATAGCGGACACTGCTTCCTTCAGTTAGAAACACAATAAAGGCAAAAAAAAAATCTATAACTCTGAATGAGGTCTAAATTGCAAACTAGCAAGGAATCTCTGTACGCAGTATTTAATGGTCAAGGAATGAACAGGCTACAAAGGAGCTCTCGTATACCACATTACCTTCCCTACAACACACAAATTTCCCCTATATAAAAGGTCACCTATGTCCCAGTTAGATGACAGTAAAATGTTGTTTACTGTTGTCATCCACATTATGAAATTAATTTAACAAACAACCATGTAATACATATTCAGGGGTACCCAGCACTAGCACAGTGGTGCTTCATAAAGTGACTATATGTCCAAAGTAACCTCCCAGAAGCACCTTCAGAACAACAGTATCCAGATATAAACCAGTTTAGGTATGCTAGTAGAGGCCAATGGAATCTTACCATATACATCTGTATACTTTTTTGGCATGTAAACAATATATACAGCCTATTGTCTGAATGGCCTGCAAACATCTAATGTGTGCTGTTACTTTATGAATGCGAATTTGGTTTACTTTCCCAAACATAAGAAGTGTCAATGTCACACTGAAAGGGGTATTCTGGGATTTTAATATTGATGACCTATCCTTAGTTACGCCATCAATATTAGATCAGTGGGGGTCCAAATCTCAGCACCACTGCTGAATGGATATTTAAAGGGGCAGAGGAACACAAGTGAGCACTACATCCTCTTCACTGTTTACAGTGCTCGGTGCATTCAACACAATGAACATTTAGGTTAAGGTCACATGTAGTGAGTCCGCTATGGGATGTTGGCTGGTTTTCACTGTGCATTTTACTCCTGCGTCTGGGCTGGTTTTCAAGAAATTGACCTGCTGCGGGCTTAAATACTTTGCGGGTTTTTTAAGCAGTGTGTGGATGTGATTTAAATCCCATCCACTTATAACAAGAGTTTGTATGATGAAAACCTCATAATATATATATATATATTTTTTTTTTTATTATATATAGATATATATATATATATATATATATATACACACACACATATACATACACACACATTAAATAAAAGATCCCACATAATCACATTAATCAGTCATGTGGTGCAGCAGCAGCTCAGTTCTATTCAAGTGAGCGGGGCTGAGCTGCAATACCAAGCACAGCCCCCTTGCAATGTACAAAAGAGTAGAAAATGTCGGGCTAGGGCTGGGCAATTAATTGAAAAAAAAACTAAACCAGACATCAGCCAGGATAACCGACGTTATTTTATTCAATTCAGTTATTCGAATATTTGTGAAGTTCGAACCGAAACTGCTATTACACTGGGGTCTGTTCAAACCCTCTCCTGGGTTCTGGCATGATTCCCTGCTGTCTTCCAATCTTCTAACTGACGTGGCATCATGACGCATAGACGCAAGCGTGACCCATGTGACTCAAGTCAGAACACCGCAAGACAGCAGGGTGTCGTGCAGGAGCCCAGGAGAGGTAAGTAACACTGTTATGATGTTTGATCACCTCTGATTAGATTCCAGAGTATAACAGCAGTCTTCGTTTGGCCGCATTCATTCCTAACAAAACCATGAGGCAAACCTCACAAATCATGCAAGGTTTGCCCAACACTGTAAAAGGGGCATGACAAGATGTTCTTTCATTTGCCACCATTTTAGGGTACACATGGGGGTCCATGTGAAATAATGCAGAATTTTTTTTTTTTTTTTTTTTACGCCGTTTGGTCTGCCTTAAAAATGGCAGCTGTGTCTGGCGGGTCATTACGATTATGGCGATACCATATTCATACTGGTTTTAATTAAGTCTTACAAATAAAACGTCACTTTTTGAAAATTAATGATATCCTGGGGTCACTGTATTTTGACACATAACTTTTTTGCTGTACTGTTGATGGAAATATGTCAGGGCTCCTTACTTGCGGGGCAAGTTGTAAATTTATTTATTTAATTTGTTATTAGTACCAATGTTTGGTATGTATGACTTTCTGATCCCTTGTTATTTTTTTTTGGGAAAGCAAAAAATACCAAAATACGTAAATTTTTGCGCATTGTGATATTTTTGTTTACGGCGTTCACTGTATCTTGTCCCTGGACCCCCTGGATGCTGTGATCACAGCATCCAGGGGGTTACTCTGTCAGAGTATCTTCCGACTTCAGTGGGTGGTCCCGGCCCTCAACTGAGTAACACAGCTGAGTGCCAGAAGTCATTCCACAGGCACAGTTCCTGTGCCCCTGGCATTACAGCATTGTTCTATTTAGGCGCTGAGCGGGAAGGGGTTAAACGTGCATGAGTCTTCTGCCATCAGGTCAGTATGATAGAATAAAAAATATAAGGTATATTGTAACAAATTTCCAGTGAGACTGAGAACCAGTTTATCATCTTTTTAGCTGATCTTTCATATGCAAACAATTTTCCCACACTCATTATGTGTTTCATAACAGAACTGACATTACATGTCGGCATATAGAAGCTATAAGCAGCTCAGTCAGAAAGCCAGTCAGCAGACTCAGACAGTGACTAACAAAAGATGTAAAACACAAGTATGACTCTAAAATTAGTAATGTATCAATGAAACCAGCGCATCAACTTCATACTAAACCCGGATGTCTTGTGTGTCCATCATGGCTGCTCGTCATCATGTGACATACATGTCTTGTGCCATGTCAGCTGCATGATTCTCAGAAAACGTGTGCACTATAGAGGACAGTTATAGGAAGCTTCCTTCACATCCATTCATCTACTGCAAAAATGAAAACTAGCGCAAAGAGAAGAGGAGTATCTTTCTGTAGAAAACAAATCTTAACTTAGAGACCCTTGGAGGAAGAGAACTAATACCTTATAGCTGCAATTGCTTCACTTTTCCTTTTACTAAATCTCCTCCACTATAGGTCAGAAGTTGTGATCAATGAAACAACCACTACAGAGTATGTATTATAAACTATATTTCAATACATTTTATTAGGACGGCCCCTTTCAAATTGCAGCATGATGGTGATCAGGCAATCGCTACCTATCCAGCTACCAGGGGCAGCCACAGACAGCTAAAATAAATTGCCACCAAAGCTGCTCTGACCTGTCAAGGAATGGCCTGCACAACACCAATGAAGGTGTTCAGCAAGAACTTTTCAGCAATTTGTGGTTAAGTGGCTCTTCTGTGAGATCAGACCACATGGGCAAACCTTCACCACCACACATGAATGACTTTTAGTAAATACTACCCTATACACATACCAATTTCGCGCCACAAGGTCAGCCATCTTAGAGGTGCTGTAATCCAGGAATCAGAATTGTAATAAGAAACAATGGCATTCATTTCACCTGTCAGTGGTTTTAATGTTATGGTTGATTGGTGTATAAATGTAGTATTACATGGCACCCATATACACGAACGTCAGACTGTGATGTATAGGATCGGGTATATTCTGGTTAACAGATGTGTCCTGTCCAAACCACGATCTGTCCCTTACATAAAACTGTAAAATGTTGCTTACAGGTTAACACTAGCACTGGGTGTCCGTTGGAAGACCAGAAGAATGGACAAACAGACCACTAAATTAATAGACACCAACAAAGCCCAAGGGAACCCCATTAACTATAATGGTGTCCGTTCTTTTTTACTGTAATCAGAGAACAAAAAAAAAAAAAAAAAGACAGGTTTGACATTGTTGTCTGGCAATTTTAGTTGCATCTGCAAATGTGAACCCAGTTACCCAGTTTTATATGTTGCAGATTGTAACAAAGTACAGTACAGCAGTGGAGAAATGTGCAGCAAAGTTCTAACTGAAATGTATAGGGTGCTACATACAGATTTTGCTTTGAATTTTCCAATTTGCAGATTTTATTTCCTAAGAGTGAGAACTCAGACTTAGGTGACATGCACACGATTGTATGCATGTCACTGGGCCGTGATTAAACAGTATGGATGGCACAAGGATGACAGCCATGTACTGTCCATGACTCCATTCACTGACTCAGTGATCTATCCTGAGTTAGGATCTATCCTGAGTTTTGCACCCGGCCCCATACACAGGAACGTGAAAATACACGGTCATGTGTATGGGGCCATAGAAATGAATGGGTCAGTACTATGGATCTGTCTGCAGACTGTTGTAAACATGGACAGCACAAGCACCAAAATATGATTGTGAGAATAAGACCGAATACTGACTTAGGGTAGGTCCACATCTGTGTTCATGGCAGATTCTGTAAGAATGGAGTACAAGATACAGAAACACAATAAACCCCATTATAGTCAGTAAGGTCCATTGTCTGCAGCCGGCATCAGCTGTATAAAGAAACTGGTACAGCTATTTTAGTTTGTCTGTCTCTACAGCCTTAGGTCAGTTCTCACTGGAGTCATGGCTTCCATTTTATAGGATCCCTGACAGATATAACAGATTTGTTTTTCAAAACACTAATCGTAACCGGTTAGCTTTAGGCTGCGACCCCACTTTGCGGAAACAGTTTTCTTTGTTGCAGATTTTGCTGCGTTTTTTGAGCCAAAGCCAAGAATGGCTAGAAAAGGAATGGGGAATATATAGGAATTTCTTACACTTCTACCTTCTGCTCAATCCACTCCTGACTTTGGCTCAAAAAAATGCAGCAAAATCTGCAACAAAACAAGCTGCGTTCTGCAATGTGAGGTCTCAGCCTTAAAGAGGTTGTCCAGGAAGTCTTTTTACACTTCCTCTGGGAGGTTTTAAAGCTTCTCTACATAGGAATTTCAGGACGGTTCTGACCTGAGGTCATGTGATCAGAACCAGCACCTGAATTCTAAGTCGCTCCACATCTTCTCCCATGTTTGCAGGAACCTGTGCTAAGGGGATTAGCACAGGGGAAAACAGGAAGAGCGACTCAAGGCCAGCTTTTAGTTCCAATCACATGAACCAGGGTCAGAACCAGCCCACTATAAAATACTTTAAGGTTAAGGCCTCACGTAGCGAGTCGCAGCCAAAAACCGCTGCGGGAAAAACCATGGAGGAAATGCATTGCAGTTTCTCCCACAGTGCTTTTCACAGAAAGTCCACAGAATTTTCCTCTGAAGACTTTCTGCCTCAATACGGAAAAGGCCAGCATTTCCGTAGACATGCTGCGATTTACAAAAATGTGATGGTTTTTGAAATTGTAGCATGTCCGCTGCAGATATTTTTCTGCAATGTGTGGATAGGATTAGCCATTTTGCAAGTACTGTATAACACTGCAGTTAAGCCACATAGGGCTCCGGCCTAAGGCTGAAGCCCAATGTTGCAAAAACGCAGTATTTTACAGTACCTGCAAAGTGAGTGAGATTGTGGCTAATCTCATCCACACAATGCAGAAAAAAAAAATACACTATTAAAGAGCTGTGTTGTTGAAAATCGCAGAATGTCAATTATACCAGTGAAAATGCTGGCATTTTCCCTATAGGTTTAATAAGGGAAGAAAATCCGCAGAGAAAAACTCCACAAATAGCAATGAAAAATATTGCTGAAAAAAACGCGATGCATTTCCGCTGCATTTTTTTCCCACAGCATTTATTAGCTTTATTTAGCTATGTGGGGCCTTAGCCTAAGGCTAAAGCCCCATGTTGCGGAAACGCAGCGTTTTTTCATTGCAGATTTTTGCTGCAGAGTTTTGAGCCAAAGTCAGGAGGGGCTTAAAAATAAATGGAAAATATAAAGGAGGCACTTAGACGTTTCCTTTCTGTTAAATACACTCCTGGCTTTGGCTCAAAAACCAAAGCAAAATCTGCAACAAAAAAACGCTGTGTTTCCACAACATGAGGCCTTAGCCTAAAACTCCCAGATTAAATAAGCGTAAAAAGACTCCCTGGATGACCCCTTTAATGGCACACTCAGGTTTCTGTTACTTCTCTCCTGTCCATCAAAGAGAAATGAAAACCTGGTAGAGCTAAACTAACAAAAGTGTGAACCGAACCTTTCAATAAAAACTTCAGATCATGGCAAGAATACAGGACTGAACACTCATGTTATATCCCTGCCTGGAAGAAGTTTAGTTACCTGTGATATACTGACTATGGGTATAGGCACCACTACCAGTCATATTTGCAGGATGACCTATAAGTCTATGGCCAATTTACATTAAAAGGATAACATGGTTCCCTGTGTTTACATAATGCAGAAGGATTAACCCCTTACATTGCTTACATCAGAGCTCTGACGCTAACCATAAATACTAATGACTCGTCTTACTATAAAACATTAATACAGTATTTAATGGACGCTAATATCTTTTTTATCTTCTGGACATTGAGAGTGATACCTCACAGTAAGGCGACTGATCATACTGGTGGCGGATTCTCAGCGGACGATCAGGACATGCAAAACCCTTTACAATGTCCACCACACTCTTCACTTCCTATTATAGGAGGATGAATACAAATCCCAGTACTCTCCAAGCTGAACGGATGAGACTCTTTCCTGCTCATACATACAGAGTGTGGCAATGACTTTCATAGACCTGCTCAACCAGAAAACATGGGCAACATGACAATGATTTGCAAAAAATGAACAAATACCCCTAAAGGCTGAATGACAACAGACATTGCCACGACCGCAGCTTACCCAGCTTCCATGCACCTATTGTGCAGATATTTAGTAGTCTGGGGCAGCTGTAATGGTGTTTTCATCGCTTGTCAACCAACTTTCCCAGGAACAGATTGATGTCTAGAAATAGGTGTAGAAAATATTTAACCATTTAATGGAAAGAAACTCAAATCGTTGTATCCAGTGGGACTGACCAGAAGATTATACATGGAGGCGCTAGTAAAGTTCAGGTAACAAGCCCCACACACAGTTCAGACAAAAACCCCACAAGGAAACAGGTAAAAAGTGCAGAACTCACCCAGGGTCTCCGCCAGCAGCAGTGCAGGGGCTGTCAGCCACAGTCCCAGCAGGGAAAGCAGTCCGGTCCCCGGCTGTGTCCAGCACCGACCTCTGACCCTGGCCATTGCTCCTAGTATACTCCACTTTAGCACGTCAGAAGTTTACAGCAGGCTGATGCTCACAAGCACTGAATATGGTCTCCACACAACGAGCCCGAAACTCTCCATTCAGGGGCACTCCACATGGATATGAGCAGCCCCGCACCGTGCGCCCTCTGTGCGATCTTTCCTCCCACACTGACTTACACACAGTCCCGTGCTCCTCCCGAGTACAGGGGATCCGCTCTAATGTGGAGGGCGGAGCGCTGCCCCCTGCTGGTCAAGCCTTCTCAATGACACGCTATACAAGGTAGGCTGCATAGGTACAACTGGTAAGGCCAAGGTTCACAAGAAATGAAACTATGAAAACTAAAGTAACATCGTAGACAGCACACGTGATAGCAAAAATATATATAACTGTCATAGGTATACTATGGATAGTAAAGCAATATCATAAATGCCACACATATACTATGGATAGTAAAGTAGTATTATAAATGCCACACATATACTATGGGTATTATAGTAATATTATAAATGCCACACATATACTATGGGTATTATAGTAATATTATAAATGCCACACATATACTATGGGTATTATAGTAATATTATAAATGCCACACATATACTATGGGTATTATAGTAATATTATAAATGCCACACATATACTATGGGTATTATAGTAATATTATAAATGTCACTCATATACTATGGGTATTAAAGCAATATTATAAATGCCACTCATATACTATGGGTATTCTAGTAATATTATAAATGCCACACATATACTATGGGTATTATAGTAATATTATAAATGCCACACATATACTATGAGTATTATAGTAATATTATAAATGCCACACATATACTATGGGTATTAAAGTAATATTAGAAATGCCACACATATACTATGGGTATTAAAGTAATATTAATATTAATATCTCTGCCTCTGGGATCCTTCCAATCAGAAGATACATATCTATTCTGGTATTCCTCAGTCATAGGGGTCCCATCCATCCATACATCAATTATTGGAGAATCCACTCCGTTACAGACTATATCCCATCTCCATGGGTTAGAGTCTGACATTACCATCTGAGTGTCTGGTTCCCAGTGTGCATAGGTGATGAAATAATGTCCTGTCACATCTGGTACACAAGCATCCCTCATAATGGTAATCATAAAAGATTGAATGGATGGAGATCCCTCCAGCTGAGTATACCTCTGATCCTTCGCATCAGCTCGTACCTTCAAAACTGTGGCTCTGTATAGGCCTTCAAGTTTTACTGGGCCACTCTGATTGTTCCATAATACTTGTCCAGATTTACTGCAGTTTAACTTTAAAATCAATATGCTGGTCCCTAAATAGTCCGTGGACACATGTCCTTGAGCATATTTGGATTCCCTAGTTATTACCATATGAGAATCCCTTAGCATACAGTACGCCTTCAGGGTGCCCTTTACTGGTATGGGTCTATCAAAGTATGTCCTAACTCTTAAGCTATCCTGACTGGTATGTTTCAGAAAAGTGGCTTTTAGAATGTACCATCCACTGTATTCTGCCCCAGTGACATCTTCAGGACTCAGGACTCCTGCTTTGGTGCACAGCACCTTTGTTGTGTTTACTATCACTGGCCTATAAGGATGTAAGTGGGGATTTCTAGACACCCATCTTACTGATTTGATAGCTGTTGGTTCTGAGTCCTGGAAATGTCTGTACTCCTTGAGGCATAGAGCATGTAGGTCATGTTGTATGGCGGATACATTCTCCACCGGGGTATAGTGCTGAACCACACCATTGGCAAAACCCTCCCTCTGGAAACCATACAAGTACCACTGCCCTGGTACAAATGTAAAGTTGCTGTATGGTTCCAGGATTTTTCCTTCCATTCTACTGAGAGAAGACCTGGAAATTCGGGTGATCTCTCATCTGAGCCAAATGTGGGTTCAGAACTATTCCCTGCAAAGGCTGAATCCGCCAGTGCCATGCTTACCGCTATTAATACAAGTTGGAGGTACACTCTGCTGGCATGATCCCTACCTTTTATGGTTCCTTGTATGGAGGTAACCCTTTGTTCTGTGATCTGGTAAAGAATAACATGATAATATGAAATGTTTTGATACACCTTTGACCTACTACCCCCCCCCCCCTTCACCCAACTCTATTCTCATGACCTTATTGAGTTGGGGAGGCACGGGTAGCCTTTGCTTGGTCAATGTGGATCCAAAACCCTGCCTTTCGTCTATGTGATCGTTTTTTGGTTGAGATTGGCCTTTGTACTTTCAGCATAGTGTTACCCATTACTTCCAGGACCTGAAAGGGTCCTTCCCAGTTTGCATCCCAGGGCCCGGCCTTGCGGAATACTTTGACCATGACCATTTCCCCTACAGAGGGCATGGGAGTTTCCCCCTGTAGGTACGGTTTATTCATCTTTATTGCTGCATGCGGTAGCAATTCCTTCAGGTTCTGCTGAACCTGTTGGAGAAACACATCTCTAGCAATAGCATCTTTCATGGGTGTAGAAATTTGGGGTTCACTTGGCCAACAGATAGACATCTTGCGCCCGGTCATAAGTTCAAATGGTGTTATGCCGGTTGTTGTTGCCTCTGTGGCCTGGATACCCATCAGTACTGCTGGAAGGGAAGTCACCCAAGTGGAACCCCTTTCCAACAGTGCTTAGGAGAGCCGAGTTTTGATAGTTCGGTTCATCCGCTCCACAATGCCTGCTGACTGTGGATGATAAGGTACATGAAATCATTGCTTTATGTCCAGAAGTCCACAAAGTGCTTTCATAACCTTGCCTGTAAAATGGGTTCCCCGATCTGATTCAATCACTCGGGGGATTCCCCACCGTGATAGAATGTGCTCCCACAGAACCCGAGCAGTAGTAGTAGCGGAGTCATTTACTGTAGGGATGGCTTCTACCCATTTTGAGAAGACATCCACCACCACCAATGCATAGCGACAGTTACGGCTGCCTGCCGGTATTGGTCCTATGTAATCAATTTGTAAATTAGACCATGGTCCCTCCACTGGAGGAACCCGCTGCAACACTGGCTTCAGGGCGGATGCCCTTGGGTTTACCTGAGCACACACCAGGCATTGTTGTGTAACTTCCTCTACCGTCTTGGACATACCTGGCCAGTATAATTTGTCCTTGAGTAGGGTCAAAAGTTTGTCCCGACTCAGATGTTCTGTTTGCAGATGCTGTGGGACCACCGGTAGAGGGAGTGGTTTGGTTCCAGTGTCATAACACAAGATGCCCTGTTGGACTGTCCAGGGATCTTGTGGGCTGGTAAGGTGTGCTGCCAGCAAAGGATCCTTTGACTGTTCCTCTTCAAATGACACTGGACCATCTTTGAGTTGTTTGTTTCTGATTTCAATCTGGTGTACGGGTATGGCTTCAGTGTCTGATTCCTGAAGGACCCCAGACACTGCAGCCAATTTGGCAGACTCATCTGCTTTGTTGTTACCCCGGATCAGAGGGTTATCACCCTTCTGGTGTGCTGGAATTTTTATGATTGAAGCATTCCCAGGATGTGCCATGCCCCATTCCCACAACTCTTTCAGGACTGAGGCATGAGCTAAAGGTTTATTTTGGCTGTCCACAAACCCTCGTCGTTTCCAAGTGTCCAGATGCAAAGTGAGAGATCGGACTACATATGAGCTGTCGCTATATATAGTACGATTCCCTGGAGGCTGAATGAGAAGGGCTTCTCTGATGGCCTCCAGTTCAGCCCGTTGTGCTGACATGTGACCAGGCAACCTTACCAGCTTCTGAGTACCCATGGTCTCATCCAGCACTGCAAATCCTGTCATGTAGGTGCCGTTCAAGCAGAATCGAGAGCCATCAACAAAGATGACTCTGTCATCGGGATTAGTGGTCATCCTGAATAGCTGGGGATCAGTGACCTGCGTTAGTTGACCACAATCATGTTCTATCCCTGTCATATTTAACAACTGGGAGAGAACATATTTTGCTTTGTGGTCCACTGTCAGATTTCGCCCACTCAGCTCCATGATCCACTTCCCAAATCTCTGTTGTGAGACTCCAGGGAGTGTATCTCGAAGCAAGAGTGCCAGCGGGGAATGTGGAGTCTGTACAGTGAGGGGCCTGAAACCCACAATATGCTCGGTAGCTTTAACCGCATAGTGTATGGCTGTCAGTTGTTTAGCACATTCATCAAAACCCCTTTCAACTAGTGAAAGGAGCCTGGAGAAGTACCCTAGAGGTCTATACTCAGATCCTATCTTTTGAAGAAGGACCGTAGAAATAGACTCTGCGCCAGCATGGGCTTGTATGGCCAGTTTTCCTTCTGGGTGAGGGGTGGCTAGGACTGGGGCGGATGAGAGATCTCTTTTCAGAGTTGAAAAGGCCTCTTCCTGTGTCTCTGACCAGTCCTTCAGAGAAGGCTGTTCCCCTCTAAGAAGTTCATAGAGTGGTTTTGCTTTGACGGCAAAATCCTCTATGAACTCCCTCATGAAGTTGGCTACTCCTAGGAACTTGCGTAAGTTCTGTAGAGAGTCTGGCCTGGGTATTTTCACCATGGCTTCCACACGGGCAGCCAGGATGCCCTTGGCTCCATATGAAATCTGGACACCAAGGAAGTTGACTTCTGTCCTAGCCAAGTTTGCCTTATGAGGGCTCAGCTTGAGTCCAGCCTGGGCCAGGAGTCCTAACAGTTCCTTCAACAGAACCAGATGGTCTTCCATGGTTTCTGTGTGAAGGAGAAGGTTGTCTACATATTGCAGCAGACATTCTGGCCGTGAGAACACGCTTAATACAGCCGCTAATGCCTGGTGAAAATATGTAGGACTACTGTGAAACCCCTGGGGCAGTACACAGAACATATACTGCTTGTTACCCACTGTGAAGGCGAACTTGTACCTGCAGCTCTCTGTCAGTTCGATGGAAAAGAATCCATTGGTTGGTTGAGAATATACGACTTTTGCCGCTTACCCTTGCCATTATGTCGGGAGTCTGAGCGACCACAGGTGCAGACATGGGGGTGTACTTATTAAGGATGCGAAGGTCTATTGTAAGCCTCCGTGTAGTTTCAACACCTGCACCCTTCTTTTTCACAGGCCATAAAGGATTATTGCACTTTGAATTACCCTCTATGACCACACCCCTTACTTCCAGGTCTTGGACTGTCTCTAGAATTGATTGTGTTGCCTCAGGCGGAAAGCGGTATTGACGCTGAGGTGGAGGGTCTGGCCCTTGTATGTCCACCTGAACGCCAACCATTCTTCCACAATCATTTTTGCTTTGAGCCCACAAGTCTGGATATTCGAACACAATAGGTTCAAGGTCTATGTTGTATGAGACCTCTGGCCATTTGTGTTCCAGCACATTGGAAGAATTCTCAATTGCAGGTAGGGGTGGTCCCAGACATTGGTGCTGTATGACATACACCTTTGATCGTCTTGGACCCCTCCAAACAATACAGTTTGCCAAATTGATTATCCATCCATTTTGTGTCATTACATCGGTACCGATGATGTTATCAGTACCAGGGTAATACCACATTGGGATCTTCAAGGTCCTATTTCTGTCAAGCTCAACTAGAACTTCATCTATCCTGTGGGCTCTCACCCCCCCTTGTTGGTGATCAAATCCGATCAACATACACTGAGGGCTGTTGGGGTGTAGATCATGTTTGACATTGGTAATAGAAATTTCTGCTCCTGTGTCGAGCATGATCTTGGTATCGTGGTCTTTTATTCTGGCTTTAATGTGGGGTCTCCCTGAAGAATCCAGTATGATGTGACATATTGGAGCCAGATCTTTAGGGATCCCTGACCGTCAGTCAATCTGCACCAGATTCTCAGTAGGTACCTCTGAGGTACGTACTGCCACTTGTGGTTTCTGAGTTTTAACATTCTGTGCAGACTTATGATGTTCTACACCTAATGTTCTATCCTCTGGACTATCAGGGGCATTTACAAGTGCCACATGTTTCAGTGCCTGTTCTGGCAAATGTCCCTGATTGCTATCTGTCTGTTTCCCAACTTGTTTGGCGTAATTAGGCTTCATCTTGAAACCATTATTATTGCCATTTTTCTCTGGGTTTGTACCATTGCGAACTACTTGAGGGCAGTTTCTTTTAATGTGTCCAACCTGTAAACACAGAAAGCATCGTATGTCTCCCATCTTTACTGTTGGAGGAGCTGTGGGGTAGACAGACATGTGTGGCTTAGTGTGGTGTCCACGTTCATCTTGTGATTTGACATGGACCTTTCCACGCTCCCTGATTTTCACAGACTTTTTATTGTGCAGTAGATCTTGTCTATACTGTTCAATAATCATGGCTGCATCAGTGAGCGTTGGTTCCCTTGCTGCACTTAGCCGAATTGCGGTGTCAAGGTATGGGAATTTGTACACAAACATGCGAACCATGCCTTGTGGGACTCCTATACCTTGATCCTTTGTGATCTTCCTGTACATCGCTTCAAACCGACCACAGAGGGACGAAGGTTCGTCCTGTAAGGTGGGTTTGAATTTTGTCAGGATTTCTGGAGTAACATCCCAATGTCCTGTTGCCAGTTTCATGAGTATTGAAAGGCGTTCTTCCTCATCATAAAATAGGCCATTCTTGGGACTTGTTCTCTCTGTTGCCTCATACCTTTGGTTGAGGTGTGTAGGCAACCACAATTTAAACAGCTCCATACGATATTCTGGAGGCACAGAATATTTCCTGCAATGTCCTTCAAACATATCACAGGCTGTAAATGGATCTGTATTAGGGTCATACTTAGGGATCTCTTTGCAGATCCGTAACAGGAAATTTATCTTTTCCATGTTGTTATGGCTAGGATAAAATTCCACTGACCTTTCAGGACGTGTAGGTAGGTTGGAAGCCGTATGTACAGTTTCCCATCCACTACTTAGTCCCCAATTTGAGTCCTGTCCATGGAGGCGTCCGCTGTCTCTCCTCTCCAAAGGTGTTGGAGAGAATTGTAGTGCACGCTCCACTGGAGTCCTAGTATCACAAAATGGACTATTGGATCTCTGATCTGCAGGAGCCGTGGGTCTGATCGCCCCAGTCCCCTCCTGTGCCATTCCTGAGACACAAATCTGTTTAGTTGGCAAGGGTACCGTGCTGTTAGTACTAGGCCGTGACAAGTCAGAGATGATCTGCTGCAAATTCGCAATGATTTGCGACTTTGCCGCTTGATCCTCTCTTAGTGTCACTAACATTGCTTCTGTGGAAGTAATTTTACTTCTAAACTGATTGTTCTCAGTGTATAATCGAAGGAGTTCTTTGTCCATGTCAGAATAATAATTCTCTTTGTCAGAGAGTTTGGATTCCAACACACAAATCTCCTTTCCTCTCTCAATTATACAAAGTGCCTCATCTTTCAATTGAGTTTCTAACATGTGAATCTGCTTGACATTGTCTACACAACAATGACAGTGGGAGTTTGCATTGTTAGCTCGCTCCACTGTCCCTTTCATGTTTGCTAGGATCTCAGCATGCTCTGGCTTCCAAATGGTATCCTCAAAGGTATACACTAGTTTCGCTAGCATTTGTAGTCTTTTGGAAGTTTTGTTAAAAACTGTCCATTTAGTAATGCAGTTTTTCTCATGAGCATAGGCCTGATCCAGCAAAGCAGACCACAACATTTCTCCTGATTTATAGGTTGTGGGTGGTACTGGGTTGAATGTACTGTGTTTAGCTAGGTGTTTTAATGTTGAGAAATCCATACTTACTTTTCCTGCTGTCATCTTGGTCACCGTTGTTCTTCTACTTGTCCTTTGCTGCTTGAAAAAGTATCCTTTTCGTACCGGAAAGCCTTTTCCCGACCAGCTGGACTTCTCCTGAAGAACCTTGACTTTGATATTACAGAGGCACAAATGGATTTCTCAGTCCCCCAGCGAGTTGCTTGTAGAGGAAACAGACAATTGTTAATTCCTTCAGATAAATACCAATAAACAATAGGTTCACTGTTATTAATTATTTTAAGTGAAGCTTTAAGCAAACTGGGTTAGCCGTGCAAACTTCAATCTGGGCATACAGTGTAACGCAACACTTCACTGTGTACCAATGTTACCTGTCCACGCCCCTCCACTTGATAGTTCACGGTATAACACAGTTTTGCCAGAAGACAACACGCAAAAATATTAAAACAGTACGGGCTGGCTCGCCATTATGTTAGAGATCTGGGTCTTATTAATAATTACTATTCTTCCCTGATCCCAGTTTCCCTCCTTTCTCCTTAGGTATATCTACTTATCTGTTTCCTTGACTGGTTTGCATGTACGATAATTTACCCCACAATATCAATAATAAAATACGTTTATTATTAATGCACTTGTAATATGATGGAACTAGGTTATAGAATAATACAAAACAGTATTAACACAGTGCAATACAATAAGTACAGAACCCAATTACCCAGGTGAATATAAAACCTACAGATATCGCTACATACACACACACATACACACACACACAACCCCTGACAAGTTACTAACTGACCCTTTCTGTAAGGAACACAGCAGTAGTAATACAGATTAATAGAGGGTGACTGATAGATAAATGGATAGATAGATAGATAGATAGATAGATAGATAGATAGATAGATAGATAGAGATAGATAGATAGATAGATAGATAGATAGATAGATAGATAGATAGATAGATAATAGATGGATGGATGGATAGAGAGATAGAGAGAGAAAGTTATACTTAAGCCTTATTATGCTCTGGTGGTATATAGAGTTTGTCTTAGGTGAGGCTGGTCAGTCCATATCCCAAGGCGGCTGGTGAAGAGAGAGAGAGAGCGAGGGCTTTTGGCCCATCATATTTATGGCCTACAACTCCGCCCACCTAGATGTTGTCACTCCAATCAGGCTCTTGGTATGGTAATATCATAAGTTTAGATGCAATACTTCTTATGAGTCTTGGGATGGCGCTCTAACACTTAAAATCGATCCTTGGCCCAGGGGTAATGACCTATCTCCCCCCATCTGACTTCTAATGTCTCTTGTTCAGTGGCTTATCTCTGGGCAACTCTCTTTGAACAAGGGAAGCTGATTATCATCACTATGAAGGTCCCATTAGCACATTCCATCTCCACCCTTTCAAACAAAAGCCTTCCTGGCCCATGTGTGATGTCTGTTAGATTACAGCTCTTTGAAAAAAGGTTTTGTAGCCTGCAGACACTTATGAGATATCTGAAGTATATAGCTCTCTCAGAAGTTCTGAATGGAATGATTGATACAACTAGATAAATATATATAATGTTTGTGGTAAGCACTTCCCTTTACAGAAGGTATGTTAATTAAACAGGGGGCTCCCACAGGTGCGTCTTTTTAAGCAGAATGGGTTTCTGTATTTCAGGTCCCCAAGCGGACCGGAAGAACAGAAACCCGAACGCAGGTGTGAACCTAGCGTAACACTAATGAAAGAGTCACTGCATGACCTAGCAATCTTTGGTCGGGCATTGGGAGTCACAGCCCTAGCCCAGCACTGTGGATATTACAGTAATATACTAAATATTAAGATAATAATAGGAATAATTAATAATATCAATGAAACTAATACCATGAATGGTAATGTACTGTCAATGATAAACTAATAGTAGTATAATGTTGTACCGTGTTAGCCATTGAGAGTAGTGGAAGAGTGAAGAAATCAGGCGATACCTTTTAGAGGCTAACTGAGTATATTTATAAGTAAGCTTTCAGGAGTACTAGCTCCCTTCATCAGACATGGTGTGATACAATAACTGAAAATTCACAGATTTTTATACACATGGTCTTCAAAGCATTTTAGAGTCCTTCAAAAAAAGCCAAAACAAAATGCAATCTAAGTAGAGAAGTTATTTACAACAGGTCAAAAAACAATCTGGAAAGTTGTGGTGCGTGACAGAGGGATCTGTTATCTGTTTGCTATCAGGAGGTGATTTGTGACCCTCACAGGTCATACATAGTGTGACATGAAGCTGGCATGAATATTAAGTCCAAATTGCAGAGTTTGAAATTTTTCCATAAACTTGTATTCTGATTCTTTCCTTTTTTCCTGCGTCTTAAAATGTCCCATTAAAACCACAACCCGCAAATCTTCAATAGAGTGGTTTTCTCCGGAGAAATGTGCGGCCACTGGGAGATCGGTTCTGTTGTTATTAATGCTGGATCTATGTGAGTTCATTCGTTGACTGAGTCTCTGCCCTGTTTCCCCCACATAGAGGCCTGTGGTGGGACATTGCACACACATTATGAGGTACACCACATTGGAAGACCTGCAGGAGAATGTCCCCCTAATTCTGTGCACCTGTTGTGACTGTGGGATAGGTACACTGTCAGCGGTGTGGATGTGCTTGCAGGTCATGCACCTTTTGTGTAGGCAAGGTGAGGTGCCATTTTCAGTTGGGGCCTTCAGGGCACTCCGGACGATAATACGCCTCAGGTTTGGTGGTTGTCGAAAGGAAAGGAGAGGGGGGACCGGAAATATGTCCTTGAGTCTGTTGTCCCTATGTAGCACAGGTTGGAGCTCCTTGGCAATCCTTCGTAGGATCTCCAGCTGTGGGTTGTAGGTGACAACTAGGGGCACTCGGGCTTCTTTCCGGGTCTCTCTATATGTGAGCAGACTGTCTCTGTTAATGGCTGCCGCTTTGTTTAATTGGTTGTCTGTTACTTTTGGTTTGTATCCCAATCTGAGAAATTTCGTCCTCAGATCCAGGAGGTGCTTGTCCAGGTCTGTTTTGTCGGAGCAAATACGATTGTATCGTATAGCCTGGCTGTAGATGATAGATTGTCTTGTGTGCTTGGGGTGGAAGCTGTCGTTTCTCAGGTAGGCCGTTCTGTCTGTGGGTTTGTGGTATATTGATGTGAGTAGCCGGTGGTCCTTGATGTATATTGTGGTATCCAGAAAGTGAATTTCACTCCCTGAATAGTTAAGTTTAAGGCTGATGGTAGGGTGAAAGTCATTGAAGTCATTATGGAATGGGACATTTTAAGACGCAGGAAAAAAGGAAAGAATCAGAATACAAGTTTATGGAAAAATTTCAAACTCTGCAATTTGGACTTAATATTCATGCCAGCTTCATGTCACACTATGTATGACCTGTGAGGGTCACAAATCACCTCCTGATAGCAAACAGATAACAGATCCCTCTGTCACGCACCACAACTTTCCAGATTGTTTTTTGACCTGTTGTAAATAACTTCTCTACTTAGATTGCATTTTGTTTTGGCTTTTTTTGAAGGACTCTAAAATGCTTTGAAGACCATGTGTATAAAAATCTGTGAATTTTCAGTTATTGTATCACACCATGTCTGATGAAGGGAGCTAGTACTCCTGAAAGCTTACTTATAAATATACTCAGTTAGCCTCTAAAAGGTATCGCCTGATTTCTTCACTCTTCCAATGATAAACTAATGAATACAAAGCTACAATAAAAAAAAAAAACAAAACTAATACTACTAAGTCCTGATGTAATAAAGTAATACTGTAAATGCTAAACTAATAGTTTTAGACTAGGTTCAAATTTGCATTGGAGTCTCCGTGACGCCGCTACAGGTTCCCCCTAAAATCGCCAGAGAGAAAAGTCCTGCAAAGAGGACTTTTCTCTCCATTGGTTTCAGTATAAAACTGGTGGAAATCTGGCGGACCCCATTATAGTCTATGGTGTCCGCAGGTAACTGCTTTTTAAGTGCACAGGCTCTCCGCCTCTTGGGTTCCCAAGCAGACCCGAACGCTAGTGTGAACCTAGTGTTAGTCTGTTAAATAAGTCTGTAATGTGCTTCAAACATAATCCACAAATATGCATGAAAATGTGTGTGTCCTAGTACTGTGCCGTTGAATATATTTTAGCGCTATATATTTATTTGCAAATACATGAACAGTATATAGGATTTTCTCTCATACCTCAAAAACATATTAATAGTCTAGCTGGCATAAAATTGATTCTAAGTGATGAGAAACAGGGAAGTGTATTATAAATGCTGTGTCAGCCTGGGGCACAATGAGCCTACCCTCCAGCTATGCAGTATTCAAGTGTCTGTCCACTATTAGTGTCACATCCTTTTCAGGAAAACTTATTTGCATTTCTTTCTTAGTCAGAATTCCCAGCAATATCCTTAGGGCTTAGTCACAGGTCCCCATTTCATGTATGTATGGTGTCTTCATTATTCATGAATAGCATAGGGATCCATTTATTTTAATGTATTCATTCATGCGTCAGCTTTTTTTTTCACGGACTGAAGAGAAGAAAAGTGCAGCTATCCGTATTTTCGTCCTAGATGCGAATGCATCGTGTCAATGCAAGATCATGGGTCTGTGAAAAAAACAGATGGCATCCATATGTCATCTGTTTTCCACAGAACCAAACACAAAAGCGCTGGTGTGAACACAGCCTTAGTTAGGTCAGTCTTACCAAAATGTAATGTTTTTTTCACCATGAATATTTGTGGCGCAATTGCATTTATTTCACAATATACAAATGAGCAGTGTGGAGCACTGAGGGTGGCTCCATTGCTCCAAATTCCTATGTTCCACAGAGCTCTAATATGTACCCCCTCCTTCTTTGAGTCACAGGGCCAGGGAGCTAGGCTGAAATCTCACATGGACTTATGATCTTGCCAAGCTGTTGTATTAGAGCAGTGTGGGGCATAACAGTTACATATTGTGAAATAACAGCGGCATGAATTTTCATGGGGACAAAGCGTAACATTCAGGCGAGACTGACTTATCTAACTGTGTTGCTGCATTATAGCGGTTGTCCTGACTTTTTTTCTTTTTTTTTTTATTTGGCCTATCCTCACTGGGAGCTGAGATCCTATAGCGCCAGAAGCTAAACTAATAGCTAATAACCAAACAATGTTCCTTGGTCCCCTCTTCCCTCTATATACCCCCCTTGCCCGCTCTCCCTTCTGTTCCTATGTCTGGTACTGTATTAGAATTGTCTGTTTATCCCAAACCCAGTTGGTTACATCATGTCATTTCTTCAAATTTTATTCTTTTCCTCACGGAGACTGTGTTATACCCTTATTTTGTCAGAGCCTCTCTGTACTACATTCTGTAATATGTCAAAGATTTTGACCCTATTACATTAATAGAATATTCACTGCCTCAGAATAAGCCAAAAGCCAGGGCCCCAATGAGTCTGGGGATTGAGCAGTGGGACAATCTTTACACATTGAAGATATATAACAAGGGTAGGCATACCTTTAATGAATAACAAGTAAACCAATAAAACAATACATACTATGCTGCCAATCTTGAGTCTCCATTGACTATGGTTGAGGTCTATTGTTTTGTCACACCCGTCTGACAGATTACCACTAAACTTGCACCCCAATTGCTCCAGCACTATCAGTTAATGTACCTTCAATGACCTTCATTTCCATGAGGATGTAGCCATATTAAGCACTACAGGGTCTTCAGTAGCAGACTCTGTGTTCCCAGATTGGATCCTGACCCTTTTTTATAATGTATGCTGAGTGTTCTCATTTATCACTTAACTACTAAGTGAATCATTGAGTCAGTTCTATCTGAAGAAATAGTATTGTGCAACTACTTATCCTACTATAATATTCCACTATTATATTTATTGTTTTTATCACATTATAATTTATGTAGCTTCAAAATTGAGCATGTATACCAACACTATACCACCCACTCCAAAACATTTCAATCATGTCAAGAGCTATGGGTCAACCATTCTGCCAAAACAACACAAATCACATTCCATAAGCATGAAGGCTAAGTAAAGGTGTCATCTACTGAGACACATTGAAGAGAAACATGCTCACATTTGTCCCTAAGCAGCCATCACACACATTCCTGCTGTATGTTCAGACGTTATCACTTAAGCTGGTCATAGACTTAAGATAACTGTCAGCTGAACAGCCGTTCTGCTCATAAACATGAATACTTGGATTGGATTTGTGTGCATATTTATTTCCACAAGGATGGGGGATAGGTGTCTGCTAGACTTCTGGTGCCCTTTATTTCTTACCAACCTACTGCAGATGTCATGGGTAACGCTATACTGATACCATAGTCCACACTTTCAATAGCTGTTGGCCACCAGCTATTCCTTCCTGCTGTTTCACACACAGGTATGCTTGGCTGTATATGACTGTCTCGCAACAGAGGAAGTTAGCCACACCAAGCCCCTTCTGGTTGGGGTTATCAATGCTGATCAACATGCCTTATCCTTCTTACTTCTGAATCTACCATAGCGGAAGTGTCGGCACATTGTCACACACATTAGATAGTTGGCTAATCCTGACAAAATTGGCAGTGTTTCCTCTAATGTACATAGCCATTTTTAATCTGGACATTCCAAAATATCATACCTCCTTAGCTTAATAAGCAAATTTGTCTACAACTATCTATTTACTTGGACTGCTTGGCTCAATAAGTATTCACATTGGGGGAAAAGAAGGCTTGAGCATGTTGGATTTTAACATTTCTGATCCTTTATTCTTCCCAGAGAGAAGTGCTGCGAGAGGTTTCCATGGTCATCTTTAAGGCATTCTTTTGATACAAGGACGTTGAACAAATGCTTGAACTTGCATTCGTCTGGTGGATGATCTTTTCACAGATGCAGTTGTACAACCTTGCCATAAACTTTTAATGATCTTTCTATAAAAGTTCTTTTCTCTGACTATTGGATGAAAAATTTAAACATGACCAACTTCTTTCAAGACAATGGGAGTCTGTCTTAAGTAAAATTATTGTTTATTTTCATTATGGTTGATATTGTGAATTTTTAGTCTTATGTGTATGGATCACTTGAAATTGTGCATGAACATTAGACATATGTTGGCTGAACCCACTAATCTTGGCAGAAACAGCCGACCATCGTATGTGTGTGTAAGATCCTCCTGACAACCCCCTATGGCAGATTCTGGAGGCGCTAAGATTCGTTTGTTCTCGAGTAAAGCCAGAGGCCTTCTCCGGTCTCCCTGATCAGAGCATATGTATGGGAAAGTTGGATGCGGTAACTGTTGGGTGATTGAACCAACAGCTATCTCAATGTGATTGACTTAAAGGGGTATTCCCATGAGCATAACCATTTTTAAATTTGTAGTTAATTAAAAGTTAAACATTTTTGCAAATATAAGTAATTAAACAGTTTGCAGAGTTTTAAAGATTTTCTCTAAATATCTTGTGGTCATGAGTTGTTGTCTTGATCGGTTGCCAGTGGATACGACCATGAATGCAGGACCTTTCTAAGGTCAGAAAGCCAGCCATGATTTGCCTTATTGTGGCCAGGATATCTTCTGATACATGTAGTGTCCCTGCCTGATAAACTATCTACAGTAAGAAAATCATTGATGGGTTCCTGACAAGTTCCAGACCATAGAAAGTTTCTGCATACGTGGTCGTATCCATTGGCAACCGATCAAGACTGTCACCACTAACATAGTTAGAGAAAATCTTTAAAACTCTGCAGAATTTTTATCTACTTATATTTGCAAAAATCTTTAACTTTGTATTATCTACAAATATAAATATGATTATGTTCATGGGAATACCCCTTTAAGTATTGCTGATAGACTATTGACTGATGTAAGGTTGATTCCATGTATTCACCAGTTTCACTAGAAACTCTTCCTCTTGTTTAACTTGCTTAGTCTTCAGCTTAGAAAGCGTACGAATGACAAAGACTCTGCACACTTATGTTTTTTTCTCTTTGTAATGTACCATGAGGAGGGCTCCATGCTGAGTGTGAATATATCAACTACCAAGCAAATGTAAGGCTGAAGCTTTCATTCATGTGTTGCAATGCATTTGTCTATTTTTGATGGCATAATTACAGATAAACTCTTTGTATTGTATGTAAACACTTTCCTCTAAAACTTGCCCTCAGTTATATTCTTTCTTAAAACTGAGGTTTTTGTGCAAACATCATCTATACAGAGAATGAGCACATGCTGAGAGACTCCCTTTCAGTCATTTCAGTCTTTCATAGTCATTTGATATGATGTTAACTAGCTGAGAAATAATTACCATGGTGTGAATTAAAATGGTAAATGAAATGTCTGGTGGTAAGTGATAATTAGATTCTGATGATGTATGTTCCAGGATGTGCTTTATATCCTGTGTGCCAGACAAAGGCCTGAACATAGACAATTATAGTTATCTCACCAAATGCTTCATGTACAAATAGTACACACATACAGACACAGACATAGACATATATATAGTTATAAAAGAAGTGGTACTACAGCAAAATCCAGTGAAAATAATCAGTGATTTATTAGCCTGTATTCGATATATCAGCTAATAAATCACTGATTATTTTCACTGTTTTTTGCTGGCATACTACAACTTCTTTTATAGTACTGGTTATATATACAGAGTTGAGTCACATTATTATTACCACCAGCTAATATCCAGAGTGACAGCTGTGTGCAGCATACACAGCAGCTAGATGGGTCGGGGTGACCCATAGGATACTGGTAGGTTGTCTCAGGTATCTGGAGCCATTCTGTCTGCATGGCTGGCCTTAGCCATTTGCACAGGGTGCTAGCCACCACACAATAAAAATGTGCCAACCTGCACTACTGTCTGCCCCCAAGGCACGACCTGCACATCTCACCTGGTACCTCTACTTCAATGCCTTTGGGTGCCTACCCCCCCCCCCCCCCCGTTCTGCTGAAAGTTACAGTTATCAACTACCTTCACGGTAGTGACGTGACATGCGGAATCTACAGTGGCACACAAGCCATATGTATCATCTATTTCCCTTCCCTGCACTCTACTCCTAGTCTATGTAGGAAAAGAAAATAAGATGGACAGAGGCTGTGTGCCACTGTAGATCCTGTGCGCCGTATCAGTTCTCTGCAGGTAGATGATTACTATGCAGTTCATCAAAGCAGGGGGGGGAGATTACTATCTGTAATACTGTATTACTATAATAGTGCCCCCTCCCCTCCATTACTGGTAATAGCCCACCCAACATAAGTAATAGTATTATAAGGGAACTATTATCAGTGGTAATAATCCCCTCCTACATAGGTAATAGTGCCCCAAGGTAAGGGTAGGTTCACACTTGCGCCCGGATTCCATCCGCCATGAATCTGACCTAAATGTCGGAAAACTGGATAGGGAAAGGTTTGTGACACTTTGCTTAAAAACCCATTCACTTGAATGGGTTTTTAAAGCAATGCGTGGGTGTGCGCTTACACCCTCTGCGCCGCGAAGCCGTTTTTTTTTTCATCGGGCACAAAGTCCTGCATGTCCGACTTTGTTTCCGACGAAAAAAACTGTCTTTGTGGCACAGAGGGTGTTAGCGCACACCGGCACATTGCTTTAAAAACCCATTCAAGTGAATGGGTTTTTAAGTAAAGTGTTGTAAACCTTTCCCTATCCAGTTTTCCGACATTTAGGTCGGATTCGCAGCGGACGTTGTGCCGCTGCAATTGTGAACCCACCCTAATAGTCCCCCAACATAAGTATTTCTATACTTATGTGTGTGTGGGGGGGGCGCTATTACCTGTCTGGGCAGTATTATCCTGTAAGGGAACTATTAGGATATGTTCGCACAGTAGAATTTTGTGCTGATTTTGAGATCTCAAAATTCATATTCTGTCCTGAATCAGCATCCAATTGTATTCAATAGGAGACAGAGATCAAAGCAAGACATTGAAAAAATAACCAGATTACGCAACTGATTCAGTGGTGCAAGACATTCTGCTGATTAAGCTCATTCATCTGAGGATAACCAGCAAGCCAAACTCTAAAGAGGTAAGAAGCAGAAAATGAGCACCAAGTCCTTCACTTTGCAATACATATTAAGGACTTTTTCTTATGAGGGATGAAGGGCATCACAAGAGAATTCCGCAAAGGGCTTCGCCCCCAACCTAAGACATGCCCTGGTTTGCAATTCATCCTACTTTTGCTGGAGGGTGTGTGGGGGAAGATCTACAGAACCAACATAGAAATTGAGGTGATCCCACAAATACTCCTTTGGGTTCAAGTCTGACGATTTAGGGGACCAGGGAAATACTTGGAAGTCTTGCTTGTGCTCTTCCAACTACTGTTGGAAATTTCTAGCCATGTTACATGTCGCATTGTCTTGCTGGAAGATTCCATCTGTCCCAAGGATGACAAACAGCATGTATGAATGTATATGATCTACAAGGATGGAATCATACCCAAATGTTGTTTTAGATACTTATCTGGTAGCCCCCTATTTCATTTTCACGATGAGCTTATCCACTGTAGCTTGTCAGTTGGCCCTTGCGCCTTCGTAGTCGACATTCACCTCTCACAAGAAAGGTATATGGAGCTCCGCAGTTTCCATGTTGGTTATTCCCAATGGTGCCATTTATTCACTCACAATTCACTGTTACCACAGTAGCAGATGAACAGTTGACAAACTATGCTGTTTCAGAAATATTGCCACCCCTGGCCTGAAAGCCAATAATCATGCCTTTTTGCAACTCTGATAAATTGCCCCCTTTGCCCATGACAACAATGAGTGATATGTGTTGAGTTAGCAGATTGTACAATTTACTGCAGGGGTAGGCAACCTTTTTTGTTCTGCGTGCCGATTGCGATTAAAAAAATCAAAGTTGAGGTACTCGGAGTGTCGGTCAATAATTGTAAGTCTGACGACCCCTGCACAAGGTATTATGTCACATAGCGGCCCCTGCACACGGTATTATGGTGATAATACTAGTGATAATTGCTATTACTATTATTTTAGCGTCTAACAGATATCACTAGAGAGGCGGGCGGCGTATTTTACTCTATAAAGATCAGGTATGGACAGGACAGGGACAGTGAAAAAATGTAAACTTTATTGGTGACTTTGTGCATGTGTTGTGTAAGTGTTTGGTGCGACACTTCTGGAGCTGCGACCTGGACAATGGTAAATGTCTGGGTCACAGCGCCAATAACTTCCTGTTTATGTGATTAGGCTCAGAGGGGTATTACATTATCCCTCTATGTGACAATCAGAGAGCAGAAGTACAGTATGCTCTGTGATTGATAGGAGAGGGGATAACATGGACTGTAGTCCCTGCTACCCCCGTCATCTGCAGCTTATGCACAGACAATGATGAGTTAACATTGTCTCTGCAGCTCCTCCTCCCCCTCCTTCCTTACCTCTAAGATGCTGCCTGACACAGGAGGGGGGGGGACACTTTTAGAGCCCCATTTCTAAGGATCTATTAGGGCCACAAAGATGCAACGGGATTCATTTTAAAGATGAGAATCTCATCTTTAAAAAGATACCAAGATCTCCATGATTGACCTTACACATTCAGAGCGATTCACTGTTAAAACGATGTCAGGAATTGAGATCTGCATTGGGATTTGAATGCCGAACATCGTTTTCACTAGCGAATCGCTCAGGATGTGTAAGGACAATCATGGTGATCTTGGTATCATTTTAAAGAGGAGATTCTCATCTTTAAAATGTATCCAAGTGTTTCTTTATAGCTTTAACCAATCCTGAGCAATTCGCTCAGGTACAGTAGTGAAGCCGGCAATTACCGGCTTCACTACTGTACATAGACTGTGCAGAAGCGGGTGATGCCGCATCCATCTTCACCCGGCGCTAATGAAATTTTAAGGAAGCCGGATGGAAAAACGCTGCAGGCAGGGGCGTAACTACCGGGGTAGCAGTGGTAGCGACTGCCACAGGGCCCGGAACATTACGGGGCCCGGAGCCCTGTGGCAGTCGCTACCGCGAACCCCACAATCACTGCTATCGTTATACTCCGGGGTCTTTTGAGACCCCGGAGTATAACGATCGGGGGCCCAGGGGAGGTGAGCGAACATAAAAAACACTGTAACTCACCTCTCCGCCGCTCCGCAGGCTTCGGGCCTGTTTGGTGACGTCCCAGACGTCAGCCAACGTCATCATGCATCGCGACGCCGGCCTGGATCGCGCGAGATCCGGTCCGACATTGAAGATGGCCGAAGTAGCGCATGGGAGTGCACCGGAGCGAGGAAGAGGTAAGTTGCAGTGTTTTCTATGTTTCTATCCTCCCCTGGGTCTCCGTCCTGGCATCAGTTTCCCTCCGGCTTGTGAGCACCACGCTGGAGGGAAACAGATAGCTGCGCCGGACATATGTGAACACACCGCTGCCATGCCAGGGAAATAAGCCTCGTGTGCCACTCTTGGCACGCGTGCCGGGGGTTGCCGACCCCTGATTTACTGTATATACCTACCAAGCAAGCCCACAACATGTCACTTTCTTCATAGGCTACATGCTGCCGATGGCAGTAGTAGGAGGTAGTCATACTAATGTGACTTGACTGTGTAGATACACGTCTATGGGGGCTTCCAATCCATTCCATTTCAATAACACAGAGCAGGATAGTATTTGCAATAGTCCGTGTCATCAGAACGGAATGAATCAGAAGCCCCTATAGTCGTGAATGCATAACAGAATGCACTTGGATGACACTTGGATGTCACTCCAAGCAAACTCTGCAAACTTGGCCCCACATTGGAAGCACACTTGGTTGTGTGCATGGAGCCTAATTCTTGAGGCTATATTCACATGATTACTATAAAAAAACAGCATTGAAAAATGGATGAAATGTTCCTTTTCTAATGGCTGACTTTCACCTGTTGGGCACCCATTTTCACAGACCCCTCAGACTTCAGTTTATAGATGAAAAGCATCTAGAAATCGGACATGTCCCTGTTCACACAGTATATAAAAAAATCAAACGGACAAGTGAAAAATCCCATAGTAAATCTACCCCAGTGTGTCTAAACACAACTACATGGGTGCTGACAAGGAACTACAGTGACTTACAATAAAATAGCTGTATTTAGGTTTCACCAGGTCTACTGAGCCATGTGTTCGCAATGTAGTTTAGATGGCAACATCAAATAAACGTTCTTGTTTGTATCCATCAGAATTGGACAGTATCATGGAAGAATCGTGTCACAGAAGTCATGCAGATGATCACAGTACGTAAATTTATCCTAAGAACAAACGTACCAAGATTTCAATTGTCATCTCAGCAAGCATTCCAGTAGATCCATTAGGATTCAGAAAGTGTTAAATATCCAAGACCAGTGAATTGAATGGCGAGATACACAATTTACAAGCTTAGAATACAATCCCAGCGCTATTAAACATCAGTGGCAAAAACTGCTTCACAGTAACATTTCAATGCACTTTCATGAATTTTATGTAGCACTATTACTCTTTTAAGTGTTTGTGTGTAAATTTGTGTAGCTGAAGTAGAATTATTTCACATAGACGTAAGACCAGACAAGTTCCTCAGGTTTAGCCAGTAGTGGAGAGGAAATTCTTTATTACAGGAAGAGCTCACCATTGTCCACCACTGTAAAATATTTCTAAACACCCTTTGAAGTCTTGGGAGTTGAGGATCTACAAACTCTTGTTGACAGCAAAATATTTTTGGCGCACACATTTTAGAGATGTTCAAGATTTTGAATATTTTTGATATTTTGTTTAATCCTTCCTGTTTTAATGGAAGGTACTTTAAAGTTATCAAAATATAAGAACGTGCAAAGCATTATGTGATAGCAGATTGAGTGCTGACTAGATAAACTTGAGTAAGCTTAATCACAAGAGCGGACTTTGCCCATAAGAGTTTACAATCTTTACATTTTGCAATATACTGTAGGAATGTTTGTATTTAAATTAGTAGTGGCTAAATACCGTGATTCTCTGAAAATAAGAAGGGGGTCTTATATTATTTTTTTCTCCAAAAAAAGGGCTAGGGCTTATTTTTGGGGTAGGTCTTATTTTTCAGGCACCAGAGTGAATCAGAATCTTTTCTGATTTGCTCTGGACAAATCTTATAAAATGGTTAGGGTTAGAAACCCTAGCTTACATTCACAATTGATGGTGCAGGGTCAGTGGGTCTTAAATTTACTGGCACTCTCTCTAAACACTTTGTGTGGCAGTGGCACTGTGCCGTCTCTATCTCCTCTCCTTTACGCTAAGGGGGAGGTGCTGTAGTGGAGTGGCTGCGTCTGTGGGAAAGAGTAGAAGTGGCACCTCACATCTGGTCATGTAGATAGCCAAGCCCACAGCATAGTAGCAGCCTGGGAGGTGGGACCCAGGAGGCAGCACTCAGGAGGTGACACTCGGAAAGCGGACGAGGGAGGCAGGAGGTGGAACTCGGGAGCAGGTGAATGGATGTTGCCCGACCATGGCGAGAGGTAGTGGGGCACTTGTCCAGGATGGTTGGGAGCTACGGTATGCCTATTCTCTGTCTCCGTGACATCACATGACATAACCTAGCGCTGGAGGCGCTGACTGTAACTAGGGCTTATTTTTGGAGTAGGGCTTATATTTCAAACCTACCCCCAAAAACCAAGCAAAATCAAGCTAGGGCTTATATTCGGGGTAGGGCTTATTTTTGGAGAAACAGGATAGTAGGTTGTGATCTCATGGTATATTTTGCAGCTGGGCCAAGTACATATTTATGTTGGGCCACATGGCTGTTTATTCTTGCTGGGTTTCAGCACAGAAAAGCAAAAAGGTCATTATTATTGAATCATGTTTTAGTGTTTGTGTCAACACCCTTTCCAGAGAAAAGCTCATTTTAAACTTATATACAAATTGGCAAGGTTTAAGCAGCAATTTTAGCTGATATTGGTCTTACACATGACCAGATAGGACAGAAGAAGGGAAGTGAGGAGCAACACTCAGGGTCGGACTGGCCCACTGGGGGACTGGTGAATCCGCCGGTGCGCCCCGTGCCCGTAGGGGGTTCTACCGGACCCCCAATGCTTTTTTATAATAGGCAGTGGAGGTGTAGTAACGGTCCCTATTCACTTACCTCTCCCCACTCCTGGCCAGGGGCCCCCCCTGTGCGCCGCGCATTACGTCATCGCAGCGCACAGGGCCCAGACTGAAGCGGGAAGATAAGAGGTCACGAGCAGGATCGGGGTGAGGTGATGCAGCCAGGTTCTCCTCGGTTTTGAGATCCGGTTATAAGAGAAGTGGTGCCACCGACCCGGTTCTGCTACTAGTAGAGCAGAAAGCCACAGGCTTCCTGTTCTACAACTCACAGGCTTGTAGGCCACATCCCCCATTGAGACTGTGGCCTACAAGCTAAGCTCCGATACTTACCTGAACCATTGATGTGGTCATTATATTAGGGAGGGGGCAGTGATGGAGGCCAATAGCCTGGGGGATATTAAAGGGCTTGTGCAGGATAACATTTTTTTTTTAAAATAATTACTCCGGGGCAAGTGAAAAAAAAAAAAACACCCCAAACTTTCTCTCCTGTCCCCAGTGTCTCCCAGTGTGGTTTGGTCCTGCAGCTCTGTTGTGTTCTTCCAGCGGAAGTTCCCTCTGCACATGAATACCTGTAACTTCACGTGACCCCTGAAGCCAATCAGCGGCCTAAGGGAAGGGACCAGAAACGTCACAGGCAGTGAGGACTTCTGGCAAAAGAAGACAGCGGAGCTGCAGGACCGGACCGTGCTGGGAGGACACCGGAGCACTGGGGACAGGTGGGTATATTTTTTTTTTTTTTTGGGGGGGCTAGAGGCAGTTCACCTCCCCCGGACTAATTATGAAAAAGAAAAAAATTATACTGGACAACCTCTTTAAAGTGTGGCACATTAGGGGGGGTTATTAAAGGGGTTATCCAGGCATAATTTGTTATGGTTCATCCTCAGGATAGGCCATAAATTCCTAATCTGTAGGGGGACGATCAGCCACTTCTAGCGCCTGTCCTGTACACAGTATGGGGCCAGAAGCAGAAAGCTCCGTCCACTGTATATTAATCGGGCACCTTCACTGCATCTCAGCACTTATTGAAGTCAGTAGGAGCTGAGCTGCAGTGAAGGCGCCGGGTGACTATACAGTGGATGGAGCTTTCTGCTTCTGGCCCTGTGTTGTGTACAGAACAGGCACTGGAAGTGGCTCCGAACAGCTGATGGGGCCGTGTGTCAGCCCCTTACCGATCAGGTATTTATGTTCTATCCTGAGCATAGGCCATAAAAAGATTAACCCTGGACAACCCTTTTAATATACCCCACACAGTTTAATGACCCCTCCCCACAGGATGTTAGCCCCATCAATGCTCCCACACAATATAATGGCCCCATCACTGTTCCCCATATAGTAAGGGGGACCAGTGAAGAGGCCACTGTATGAGGGGGACCAGTGAAGTGGCCATAAAAAAGTTTGGCCCAGACAACCCCTTAAAAGAGGTTGTCCATAAACTGCAGTGACTGCTGTGGCGGCTGCCAGGGAGGTGTAAAAATAAATTTTTGTTTAAAAAAAAGCATACTCACCTGTCCCCAGCACCCCGTTGTCCCTTGCCTGTGTCTGTTCGATCTCATGGCGGCGCCTCATTTCTAGAAATCCTGTTCCTAATTGGTCTTAGCGGTCACATGTGGTGCAGGACTCCCAGCAGGAAGGCGCCGGCATGAGACTGAATGGACACTGGCGGTGGACAACGGAGCGCCGGGGACAGGTAAGTATGCTTTTTTATTTATTTATTTTTTATTTTACGTCTCCCACCCGGCACATGGGTTGCTCCAATTCCTGGACAACCTCTTTAAAGTAGTTATCCAGCTTTTTAATATTGATGGCATGTCCTTAGGATAGGCCATAAATATTATATCTGCAGGGATACAACAGCCAATACCTCTGCAGAGCAGCTACAGGTTATGGTAACAATTTCAGGAGCCACGCTGTTCAATTGCCATACAGGGTGTAGCAGTGGATTTAGGTAGTGCAGTGGTGCACATCGTCTGGAGGCTGAGCAGCATGGCTCCCAACATGTTATTACCTTTAACCGCCCTGTTTCAATACCACTGATCTGCAGGGGTCCTGGCGGTGGGCCCCTAGAAACAATTCCACTGGTGGGCCCTACACATCCCAGTCTGACACAGGCAACACTGTCATGTATGAATAAAGTATGACTGTAGAGCAAGTGCAAGGCTCAACTGGAGTACAAAGGCATCCTACTAAGGCTAAGGCCCCGCTTTGTGGAAATGCAGCAGAAAAAAATGCTGCGTTTTACAGTACCAGCTTTCTGGCTAATCCCATCCACACATTGCATTATAAAAAATACATGTGTTGTTGAAGTCTAAGGCTCCACATAGAAAAATGCAGAGTTTTTTTCTGCTGACTTTTTGTTCTTATTATACCTATACGAAAAACAGGTATAATTGACATGCAGGTATAATTGACATGCTGCAATTTTTCAAAAACGTGGGAGTTTTTGAAAACGCAGCTATTCCTATGCAGATTTTTTTTCTGCAATGTGTGGATGGGATTAGCCAGAATCCCATTCACTTTGCAGGTACTGTAAAATGTAGCATTTCCCTATAGATTTAATAAGGGAAGAAATCTATAGGGACATAAAAAAATTGCAGCAGCAACCTCAGCATGCCCCATGTCCCTTTCCAGGATTCCAAGTAAATCACACTACTCAGACATTATAGACCCGTGTTGGCGAACCTATGGCACGCGTGCCAGAGGGGGCACTCAGAGCCCTCTCTGTTGGCACGCGCGCCGTCGCCCTGATCGCTCACTAGCGGGGAATACGCTTGTTTCAGCTGTATGTGCAAATGCACATACAGCTGAAAGCTGTCAGTGTAGGCTGTAGGTCCGTGGAGCATATACTACTGTGTGGGGGCCCACTGTGGAGCATATAATACGGTGTGGCTGCCCACTGTGGAGCGTATAATACTGTGTGGGGGCCACTATGGAATGTATAATGCTGTGCGGGGGCCCACTGTGGAGCATATAATACTGTGTGGGGGACACTCTGGAGCATATATATATACTGTCTGGGGGCCACTGTGGAGCGCATTGTATTGTCTGGGGGCCAGTGTGGGTCAGATTGTACTGTGTGGGGTCCTTTCACTATTCATATCACACAGTATCTGTTTTATAGCAGAGAGTTGTATTAGTACAGGCTGTAATAACATTGCACGGTCACTATAAAACAGATCATGTGCGATATAAATAGTGAACATTAATTGTTCAAAAGTACTAAATGCATACTTCTACCTTTCAGTACAAAGTTGTCTTGTTTCATTGAAAGCTCTGTAAAGCCCCATTTACACTACTGTATTTTGCGGGTTCATAACTGTCCGCAATTGTGGATCCGCACAGTATTAAGGTTAAATTGCCATGTTGGCACTTTGCGATAAATTTGTGGGTTTTGGGTTGCAGTTTGGGCATTCTGTCTCTAAAAGGTTTGCCATCACTGTTATAGACTGTAGATCCTATACAGGAAAAGTTTGTCTGCCCTTTGGAATCTTTGGAATCCTATTAGTAACGTTACTGATGATATTTCTAATTGACATCACCAAACTTGTTATTGGTCCAGTCCATACTTTGCTTTTTAGGTCTAGATTCACATGACTGTGTTTCACCCTTGAAACTTAGTCCATGTGTGTGCCAAAATTTCCTGGCCTGAACAGTGTACAGGTAGAGGGGGTCCTAGCATAATAGATATCTATTATGCTAGAAGTCCCTGCCTCCCAGCGACATACTGTTCCGTACTGTAAATCCAGGCTAATACAGGTTTGGAAACTGGCAATTTGTCCAAAAACAGGAGATGCCAGAAACATACTTAAAGGAGCTGTCTAGTTTCAGCAAATAAATGTTATTGTCTGTAGACTGAAAATTTACACAATTTTCCAATATATTTTCTGTATCAATTTTCTAGATCATTGCTTGCTGTGAGCTCGGTCGGAATCCCCGGCCACTGGCACTCCTTCCGACAAGGCCCAAGGTTCACTGATGTTGGCAGGTCTGGATCCAGGGATGTCAGACCCGGACCTCCACTTGTCTGCAGGGGCTTACTGCTCCTTCCTCTCCTGCTTCAGGGGTTTCCTGTCTCCATCTCCTGCTGAACCTGTTGTCGGATCCCTGATGCTGCCAATACACAGCACCCCCCTGGACTCCCAGCTGCCTCCTCTCACCTCCAGGCGCTAGTCCTTCGGCCCCCCACATTCTCCTCCTTCAGCCTGGCTACCTGGCACTGAAAGCCCCCACCTGATACTAAGACATCACCTCCTGACATCAAACCACAGTTGGAGACACTCCCTCACTCCGCTACAGGACCTACGGAGCTTAGGGAGCTCCCCTCTGCTGACTTCCCCTGTGCCCCTCTTGCCGATACATTGGAGGAATTACGCCAGCTCAGTGCGCACCTAAGTGCAGTCCTCACACAGGTGGACATGGAGGCGTATGTTTCCCATCTTTAGCAGTCCTACAAAATTGAATTTTCTGCCAAGCATACCTTTGTTCAACATCTAGAAGGCAGAGTAGAAAACGTTAAGGTCGCCTCTACTAACCTCTCTGACAGACTTTCTGCACAGGACTTTGACCTGCAGACGCATTCCTTTCAACTTTATTATCTGGCTTTATTATCTGCCTTGATGATGTGGAAAACCGGAATAGGCATATTAATATCCCCCGGACTCTTCCCTTTAATTGGACCAGCCACACTGCTCTCTGGGCCCCCGCGCACCTGATCCTAACAACTAAAGACATGTAATTTGGAGGGAGCAGCGTTATCAGCTGAAGGAAGCCATCATGCGGAAAACCAGGGAATCAGGTCAAGTACTTTTTCAGGACTCTCCATTGTCTCTCCTGCCTGATCTTTCCCGTCTTACACTGGCTAAGAGACGGGTCCTCAAGCCTTTACTGGACTCTCTGATCCGACAGCATATCCCCTACTCATGGGGCTTCCCTTTCCGCCTGTAGGAGGGGCAGCTTCTTGTTCTTACTCAGACCACTGACATCCTTTCTTTTTCTTCTGCACTTGGCATCACCCCTGTGAATATACTGGAGTGGTAGTGGCATAACTAGGAATGACTGGGCCCCAAGACGAACATTTGACATGGCTCCCCCCCCCCCCCCGACAACCGCACCCCCCAGCACAAACCACATTCCTGCACACACTATTATGCCCATAGTGGCCCCTACACACACTATTATGCCCCATAGTGGCCCCTGCACACACTATTATGCCCCATAGTGGCCCCTGCACACACTATTATGCCACATAGTGGCCCCTGCACATAGTATTATGCCTCATAGAGGCCCCTGCACACAGTATTATGCCCCATTGTGGCCCCTTTACACAGTATTATACCAGATTGTGGACCACCCTTGAACAATTATTATACTCTGGGGTCTTTTCACGAAGGAGGCCCGAAGCCTGCCGGAGCGCAGGAGAGGTAAGTAACATTGTTTTTATGTTTGTCACCTCCCCATGGCCTCCAATCATTATATTCTGGGGTCTGAAAAGACTTTTGACACCAGGCCATTGGAGCTGGAACCTCCGCCACCCTGAGTCATGGACTGTAACTTCGTAGTTTTGCCTGATTTCTCTCACCTATACCTACGCTGCACTGGAGGCCCACCAGGAGGCAATGAAGGTTGTCCCCTTCTTCTTGCCTCGTAGGGTTGCTTATTGGTCTCTTATCCCCATTTTCTCCTTGTTTGTTTTCTTGTACCTCACCTGTTTGCTCTTTGAGTTTTGTAGAGGCCATGTCCTGCCATGTATGACCCCTGTTCTCTGATTAATGGCGACATTTACCCCCATTGCTGTTTACATCTAATTGCTGGGCTTTGATTAAACATAAAATGTATTTGGTCATTAAAGAGGTTGTCCAGGAAAATTTTTTATATATTAGGCCTGGAAAGGTGAAACCTTCCCTCAGCCCGCAGAAAAAAACATACTCACCTGATCCCGGTGCTCTGGTTTCTCCCAGTGTGGTACGTTCCTGCAGCTCTGGTGTTTTCTTGAGTCAGAAGTCCCCGCCGCATTGTGACGTCCCGTGTCCCTTTCCTTAGGCTGTTGATTGACCTCAACAGTCACACAGCCTCAGCGGCCTAAGGAAAGGACATGGGACGTCACAGGTAGTGATGTCCCATGTCCTTTGCTGAGACCGCTGATTGGCCTCAGTGGTCACATACAGTGGGGACTTCCACCAGAAGAAAACATCGGAACAGCAGGATCGGACCGAACTGGGAGACACCAGAGCACCAGGGATAGTGAAGCATAAGATCATTGATATAACAATTATGGTTTAAAGTTGGATAGTTAAGAAACTCAGTTGTCACCTGACACGTGCAAAGCCAAAAAAGGAGCCATGAAATGTTATAATGTTCAGCTGGGGATGTGGACATGTTTTCTGACCAACTGGACATTCCTGGTAAGATATTTCAGCTACATGGTAGTTCAACAGACGTTAAATTCCTGCCTGTAAAGTATAACTTCAGACTGTGAGCCAGGAGGTAAATATGAGAAAACAAACAAATCTGCTTGGTTTTCTCAGCTGCTGCAGATAGGGTAGTCCAGCTGAAAGGAGAGTGCCAGAGCATCTCCATACTCACATGACATGTACTATATTCATTAGAAAATCAATTAAATGGATAACCACATACAAACTGCTTAGGATAATAGGACAAGGATGTAAATGCATGTAAGATAATATCGACATTATGCATGGTATAGGACATACAGTCATTGTGCATAGGTACTTGACATCAGCTGCAGGAAACCAGCAAGTATTTGGATATAGATAATAGGTGCTATATTCTGATGCAATTGGTATGCTTGGGTCTGCACTGACGCAACATAACTGAAGGCCAGTAGCAGTAATATTGTATGTATGTCATAAACATTTACATGCTGACAGATTGCAGCACGAGACAATATGTAGTTGCACGCCTTCCTGCGGCCCTTCCACCAAACTAGCAGCCAGTAGTCTACCTACCTCCACTGGCTCCAGCAATGAACTGTTGGTTAATCAGTTTGCAAAGCCTTTTTATATCTCCTTTAAATCCCACTTTACAATACATAACCAAATCAACACCGCAATATTTACACAAACACTTAATGACTTTGCTATTTTCTCTGGTTCAAGACTGGACTATAACATTTTTTTTTTATTTGGAGCCTTTTTTGGTGACACATAGAGCTTTATTTTTGTGTTATTTCTATTTTTTATTATTTTAATATCCGTAAAATGTAAACAAAATGTATTTATTTTACACATTGTGCCCCCCATAATACATCATATTAGATCTTTGAGGGACATTTTAACATTAGTTTGTTTTTTTATGCTGGTTTCCCCTGTAACAGGCTGAAGCACCCTCCTAAACTACAATGCAGAACTGATCTGGGTCCTCTAGGACCCAGCAGCTCATACAGTTCCCTGCCACCAGTGGATTACTTGCTCTGGTACGTCCTTGCATAAAGTGGACCACACCAGGTGGTCCGGAAACCGTTAAAAAAGGGGTTCAATTTGTGGTACGTGCTTAGATGTAGAAAAACCCAGTTAATACCATCACTCAGTTAATTTTAACATCAGTTTTCCAGGCTAAATCACTTTCTTTTGTGAAAATGAGGGGTGCTGCTAAAACATCCAAGGCCCAAGTCACAATGCACGTGTACCAAATTATCAATACCAAACACTTCCAACCCCCTTAGTGTTTCTAAAAAATTTAATGTCCCCTTAGTGTAACACACACTGTATAATGCCCTCTTAGTTCCCCCCACAGTTTAATGCTCCGTCAGTGGGTTCTTACACAGTATATAAAAAAAATAAACACCTCATTCTTGTTTTCTACCACATAAGGCCTGTCTGTTGCAAACCATGATGTCATTGCACTGCTTGCACCAGTGAATCACTCCCTTATAGGCAAAAGGCCACTTAGGCCGGTAGGATATAAGGGAGAAAGTCTAAGTAGGGAGCCCTAGACTCCTGTATCCCCACCGCAGTAATCAACTGTATCGGCAGATACTTATACAATTAATTATGAGGATGGTGGACATTTGGGGCAGTAAGCCACAGATCTCTTACTCTAGTGATGCCCCTGGTGCCAACCAAGTAACCAGTACTAAACAGGCAGGGTATGCAGACTCCTCTTGCATGTGAAAAATACAAATACAAAAAGACAAGCAACACATCAATTAAGTACGTGGCAAATCATAAGTTAGTTAATCTTTATCTACCGACCAGTAGGGTTTGGTCCTCGTTCCTAAATCCAAGATTCCGTGTTTCTCCTAAAATAACACAGGGTCTTAGGGCTAGGGCTGGGTTAGGGTTTATTTTAAGGGGATGTCTTATTTTTTTTTTCATGAATAATAGTTCACTCACCAGACCACCTTAGACCAAAAACATTTAGAGTTGGCAAGTGCAATGGTGGAATGGCTCTCACATAAAGATCTGCGTCATTCCTGTCAAAGGCATCTCGTCAGGTCCCTTGCCATTGCAGCAGTGTAGTGTAGTGGTTGGTGACTGGAAGCAGCCACAATGTTTGGGCTTGGTAGTGGAGTGAACCAGCTGGACTACCCGATCTGTGAGTGAGAGCCTGCTGCTACCAGTAGTCAACCCTTGTTGTTGTGGAGAACTATCTCACTAGTGCCATCTTGTACAGATCGCTCCTTTAAAGTCAATGTCCGATTATTTGGGGGGTGTCTGCTTTCTTTTGGGAGTGTGATTCTTTTGGGGTTGTCTGCTTTCCTTGATGAAGGGTCTACTGTATCTGTCCCTTCTGTATTGTATTTAGATTTTTTTTTTTTTTTACATGTATAGCTGCCTAGACAATTTTTTTAATGATCTGTGTAACTAGGGCTTATTTTCAGGGTAGGTCTTACTTTCAGGAAAACATGGTATAAAGTTTTCCCCTATAGATGTCACTCTGTTGCCACACTTCAGATTCTCTACTAAGTACCATTGTGTGGAGAGGAAAGGTGTTACCACTTGGTTCACCTCCTCTCCAGACAACTGGGTGACAACAAAAGCCCTCCATTTGCAGAAGATCTTCCTGGAGAAGGAATCCTTCCTTTTTCCACCTCCAATTTCTCACCTTCAGTAGGAGTTTTATCTGTTCAATCACCAGAACCTGGGTTGGGGGTGCCAAGCTTAGCCATTGTTGCAAGAGGCACCTCTTCGCCACCTGTGACCAGAAGTATTGACTCTTAGGTCACATCCAGAGGCCATGAAATAGGTCAGACATGGGCAGCTAACATTTAGGGCAAAATGTCATTCTAGCGAATGGCGTAGGATCCTGAAATGAATATATCTCCATACTTCATTAATAACTGAGCCCCTAAGGACATACCAGCCCTTCAATATTTGCTCTGCTATGTTTGGTAAGCAAAGTTGCCTTCCCCAATGAGCAAATAAAACATTGGGATTAAAAGGTCCCCAATTATCTCTTAATTGGGCGTACATCATAGAAATCTTTGGGCAGATGTCCAACAACAATAAGTTATCTATCTTGTTATGAGAGATCTCTTTTTGAACATTTACTAGTCTGGGCTTAAAAGAATATTTGATCTGCGCAAACTGCAGAAAATGGCCTGGACTCAAATTGTATTTCTACAGTATTTCATACAATCTCAATCAATGAGGTTCAGAGTTGTGTAGCAAATGGGATACTCTGTGGATACCCCATTCCCTTCATAAGTGGAAACTGGATTGAACTTTTCCTTGGTAAAGTCCAGAGACCCTGTATCAGTTTTAAACTGAACTTTGATAAATAAAGAATTGAGAAAAAAAATTAAAAGCTGAAGAGTATATACAATATAATATATGAACAATATTAACTAGTTGATGAGAAGCTAATATTTGTTTATTTGGTAACCTAAATGAATGAGAATATGTATTGCTATAGCTATTCAGTAAAATCTTTCTTAGTTTTCATTGCAGAGTGCCATCTTGTGGTAAGTGTTGTAAGTGATATAATTGAGTAATTTTATTTTATAAGACTGTAGCCTTTGATTTCAGTTTTTATACCATATCTAAAGCCGGGACAATAACATGGTCTTTCCAAGTTTCCTTTTACTATAAGTCTATATGCACATGAACGTTGTAAGAAACAGATGTCAAAAACAGATACAATGATCCATTTTTAGGCATCGTGCACACCTCAATGGAGGTCAATGGGTGCATACACACATCCGTTCTTTTAATGGACCGTCAATAACATTTTTTTAAAAAAAGGACATGTTTTTCTAGCCAGATGTACCCAATACAAGTCTAAGGTCCCATTTTTAATGTCTGTTTTTCAGCTAATGTATCAGTTTCACGGCTATTATGGGTTGGGTCAAAATAAAAGACTAATAAAGTTTATCTGCCTTTTTAACTGCCAGTTAACAACAGATGACAAACAAACATTAAAAACAGACAGATGGCCAGAAACTGGATGAAAAATATGTGACATGCTGATGGAAAATGGATGTTAAAATTAGACAATTTCATCCGGCTTTAATGGCTATTTTTGTCAGCCTCTATATGCATGAGGCCTTAATATCCTTTTTTCCATCCATATGTCACACATTTTCCATCCTTGTTCTGGCCATCTCTCTGTTTTTTAAAAAGGGAAGAACTTCAGTGGTCTTTTTATATGACCTAACCCACTGATTTGTTACGTCAACCAAAAAACAGATACATTACGGATACATTAAAGACAGACAGACCTTAAAGACACACCCATAGACTTATATTGGGTCTATCAGGCTTAGTGGCAGCTGTTAAAAGCAGATCAGTGTGTTGCAGATATGTTGGGACATGTTTCCCAGGTGTCTCCCAGTTTTCAGGTCCACTTACCTGATCACCCAATGAACAGTCATTTTCACCTTGCTGCCAGTCATTAGTAGTCACTGCGCAGTGGTGAGGTTGCTAGGAGATCCCTCCATCAAGTTAAAGTTTAGTTTATTAGGTGCAAACCAGGGACTGAACACGGGACATGCAGCATGCTGAGCTGTCTCTCTACTAGCTGAGCCACAAGCCTTATTAGCTTCAATGGGAGTTTTCTTTTCTCTTACCATTTCACGTTTCTTTCTCCATAGTATATTTCTTTCCCTGTATGATATATTGGTATGAAGAGAAATATCTCTATACGCCAGTACATTGTATGCTAAAATATATGTGTATATAGAAATATTTCTCTACATACCAATACATCATACAGGAAAAGAAATATACTATGGAGACAGAAATTTGAAAGAGTTTTAGAGAAATAAAACTCCAACTGAAGCTAATAAAGGTGGAAGTTCAGCTGGTAGAGAGAACGCTTAGCATGTCTTTGTATACATCATTTACTGGTTTACATCCCTGCCCTGTACCGAATGAAAGACAGATTTAAATAGATGGAGGGATCTGCTCAGTAATCTTCTGAAAGCTTTTGTAATTTTTTTTTTAATATATATTGTGACAGGACAAATGGGAAAGTGGTGAAAGGAATATACATGTCTCCAAGTTTCTTGTCATATTCGTTCTAAAAGCAGCTGGGAAAGCTTATGGCAAGAAAAGCTGTGTTTCTTGCTGTAGGGTTTTACCTAAAAGGTTTGGCTGCTGGAGTAGGGAGAATTGGGTGTGTCTCTACTCCATTCAGCCACTTCAGGAATTTGGGATGAGTGGGGTTGATTCCTTGCAATCCTGAGGTGTGTGTATATAAGAGCAGACAACACTCTCTTTTCCTGGGCAAACCACTTGTGAGTAATACTGCTGTGTGTTGGTAGAAACCTGTGTGGTAGGTAGAGGCCAGACGGCTAGGATTTTATTTTGTTTGACTGCCTGAAAAACAGCAAATAAAACTGGTTGTGGCCAGTTGCACCATACTTGGCTGGAGTGGACTGTTATTGCTGTACTAATAGTGCCTGTCTATCTGAGGAGACGACAATCCCCAAGCTAATCCTGTCACAATATGTATATACTGTATTGATATATATATAATTACTAAAGCTTTAACAGTAAAGTTAATTGAAGTAAATATATTCTAGTAATACACTTTATTAAATGGCTTTTGCAAAACATAGTAAGTAGTATAGATGTATTTGGTATCACTGAAACCATTATGAATCACACAATAAAACTAATACAATATTTAACACTGATCACTAAATGCTATAGATAAAAATGGTGCAATTGTTTATTTTATTTTCGGTTTACTATTATTATATGGGGTCTGAATATATGTAGCTATCCACTTTTATAAAGGCCATGCCCCTTTAAAAATGCCACTCCCACTTTTGCTGTGTCTGCCATTCTCTTATCACCCTTTGAAGGGCTCTCCAAGATTAATGTCTCTGTAGTTGGGTAAAAAAAAAAGACCAATGAAGTTGATCCGCATCATGTCAATTTTATATTGTGATTTTGCACTGATAGGCTCATCCTTTGTAAACAAAAATCGGCAATGTTGTATGTGGATTTTGCTGCTATTCATTGCAAATTTTGGCAGAAAATTTGTCGTTATGGAGGTATCCAGGGAAGTAGGTCTCTCTGCAACATAAGAACACATCAGTATTATAGGTAGCACATGGTAAGTGGGGGCCCTGTTACCTGTTTGAATGAATGGGAGTGCTGATCGCCATCAGTCCCGCCCGCATTCAGCCTGGTTTCATACTGGTTGAATGTGAAGTGGGAGAAAGGTCCTGAAGACTGAACTTCACGGGGCAACCCTTTTAAAATGGTTTTCTCATGAAGGCAACCTCTCTCAATAAGGAGGGTTCCTCCTTACTATGAACCAGAATGGAAGTCACTTTGTAACAGCATCTCCTACCTGTGTGTACCGAGCCTATCAATGTATTACATTGATGACCATACATTAGAGTTTATAAGGTGCTTAAAAGAGAGTTCCTTTAAAGGGGTTTTCCAGGCTAAAGTATTGATGACCTATCCTAAGGATAGGTCATCAATATCAGAATGTTGAAGATCAAACTCTAAAGCTGTGGGGTTAGATGCACTATACAAACAGAAATATAAATGCCAAATCTATCTACTGGACACTAGGATTACTAGGAATTTTAATATCATTATAACCAAAATAATTTTTTTTTGCCATCAACTACACATACAAGTAGAATGGGCACTATATTTCAAGTGAGTTTCTTTAGGTTTCTAGGCTGCGATCAATTCTTGATAAGGAGTTATGCACCAACCTGGTAGATGAGTAACTAGAGAACAGCCTATTACATAGTTCTGTGTCAGACTATCCTGGAACTTCAGTCATAGGAGGGTGTGACTGTGAACAATTAGATTAGGACAGAGAAGTAAACTAGTCACAACAGATTAAATGTGGAGAAGATCTGTCATATGCTAGCAAAATTCACCTATTGCTGGTAGTGATATGTCTTTAGGTAACAGCCTGTAAGGAAGATCGTCGCTGTCACTTTTACCCATTAACTGACAGCTGCAATGTACTATGTATTTTTCTTTCTAAACTATAACTGAGAATGTCATAACAGAAATATAAGGTTATAGTAACTTTGGACTTACTGGACCTTAACTATGCCAGCTGATTATTGGCAAATCTCCCAAAATATCTTCTTGGTTATAGCTGTGATAACCATTGAGAATTGGTTCTGTTTGCAAGGTAACGCCCAGGTAAGATGCAACTTTCAGCTTTTGTTTCAAGGTATGATCCAGCTAGCAGTTATAGACTTACATTTATATACATTACCATTAACTAATATCTGTAGTTGTGTATAGATGTATTATAATTCTATTTATGGTTAATGTTCTAATGTTGTTTTAGTTTATTTGCAGCTGTAAGGAATTAAAGTGCTTTTTAGTAAGGATATCACTGCATTTCTGTATATATGTCTGCTTCCTGGACAGTGTGTCACAAGTGAAGGGGGTGGCATGTGAAAAATGGAAATAAAATGCAGATACAGGTGATTCATTTAATAGGCTTTTCTGGGATTTAGATATTATTTACCTATCTCTTAAGGATAGATCATGAATATAAGATTGGTGGGGTTTGTCATCCAGCATCCCTAGCAATTAGCTGATATTAGGATCTGCAGTTTCAGGAAAAAGAGCGGTGTACACAGTCAGAAGTCTGGAGAAGAAAAGATGCATGCTACCATGAGTTCTGTGTCGTATCAACAGTAAAGCATCTGCAGACCATTCATATGTAGGCTTACTTATCATCCAAGTGGGCTCACTTACAATTTTGAGTGAATAAAGAATGGCAAGAATAAAGAAAAGTATCTAAACATCCTCCAAGAGCAACTTCTCCCAATGATCCAGGAGCAATTTGGTGATGTACAATGCTTTTTCCAGCATGCTGAAGCACCATGTCAGAAGACAAAAGTGAGAACTAAGTACCTTAGTGAACAAAACATTGAAATTTTGGGACCATGGCCAGAAAACTCCCTTCATCTCGATCCAATTCATTAATTTTGAAAAATCCTGAAAAAGTGGGTAGAGAAAAAAAAAAACACAGAAATTGTGATAAATGCTAATCCAGCTAATCCGCTAATATTCAGCATGCCAGGGTGAACTGCAGAAGTCTTGAAAAAAAAAAGAGTTGAACCTTTGCATAAACTTGATGTATTTGTCAATAACATTATAAAAGTATAAAACTTATGAAATGCCATAAATTATACCATAGATTAACCTGACTATAAGATCTATACTGAAGCAGCAAATTTTATGAATATCAAAATTTGTGTCAGTCTCAAAACTTTTGGCCACTACCACAAACTGTGTAGTGGCTATGTACCCATACTGCAGCTATGCTGCCATTCACTTGAACAGTGTCTGCTTCTGGCTCTGTAAACTTTGCTTGTTCCAGTGACTCTGGGCTCTGATTTTAGCTGACTGCTGGAGGTCCGACATCCCCACAATTTGCTATTGATGGCCTATTCCTAAGAATATGTCATCAATAACTAAATCCCAGAAAGAGTTTTAAACATACTTCTTTATTTGTTAATTATCCTCATTTTTCTGCTCGTACCTATCAATATACGTATACCATTTTCTGTTACCTCACAAGTTATGGAAACCGAAGCTCACTGTTTAACACTATTTTGATCACTTCCATTCAATTCTATGGGAGTTATAGAATCAGAGTTATAGAAAGGCTAGATTGTTTCCATACACCCAACCGACGCTGTAATTTGGCTGACAGTGAGATGGGGTGAGGCTAGAGGTGGTTTGGGGGTCATATAATATAATGAACTAAGAAGAAATTGTTAGAAACTGAATGAAACTTTATGTGTAAATGTAATGATACAAGTAAGTATAGTAATTTCAATATTAGAGAGACAAGGTACATTTATGGGAGAAAATTGTACTATGAATGGAGGCTATAGTACCCTGTTGGACCACCTTTAGCCCTAATACAAGGTGAGATACAGTTGGATTTAGAGGCATACAGGTTTCATATGGTATCCTGCAGCATATTTGCCCATAGATTTACATCTGAATTTGTAAATTCTGCACACTCATAGGTTGCTGAAGCTGGCATCCCAGCTGGTCTCATGAATGCACAGCTTCAGCAACCTATGAGTGTGCAGAATTTACAAATTCAGCTGCAAGATCTGTGGGCAAATATGCTGCAGAATACCATATGAAACCTTCGTGACACAGCCAGACAAAGAAGTGTTGCAATCTGGTGGAGACATTCCTAGGAAACCCTTGCTGTGTGTGGGTGAAAATTATTCTTCTGAAAAATGACAGTTGGAAGACCTGCCATGAGAGGCAACACATGTGGCTGCAGGATGTCCTGTACATATTGGTGAAAAGTTCAACTAGGGGTGACTGACTGTTGTATGTGATTGCTTTTCAAATCACCACAACAACAGTTGGGGGCAGTGTTGCTCCGCAGAAAAGGCAGTATTGAAAAATTGGCCGTTGTTGGATCCCAAACAAAAGTTGCATTTGTTGCTAAAAACAATAGTATTCCATTTTCTCATTGATGAGTCCACTGCAAATGATGGCAACGGTAGCTGGCTAGCAATGGCAGGACATATATTTGTCAGGAATCTCAGTGTCCGTCTTCCTGTTTCTCTAGATTGCAGCCATTGCTTTAAGGTTACCATGACCACCAATCAATCTTTGCTTGGGTATGCTTAGCCTGTCAGAACTTTAAAACACAGACCCAATCAGGACTCTGCTTCGCTATCCAATCCTGGCTTCAGGCGGTGTATTTAAACTTGGCTTTAACACAGACATTTGCCTGAGATTGTTTCTGCAGCTGGGCTCCTTGTTTCTCTGTGTTTATTCCCTCCCTAAGTTTCTGATCTCCTGGTACTGACACTTGGCCTTTTGATTCTTCTAGATTTCCCCTCTGTTTCTGATTTTGCTATTTCGGGATTTCATTATGGCTTGGACTCTGACATATCTTTGGTTAAGTTTTGGCTTTTGCTTTGGCCTCTGCTTGTTTATAACTTTCTAAGGCCACCATAGTATTACCAGTGTGGCTCTCTCTCTCTGCAGGTGAACTTATTATCTCATACCAAGCATTGGCCTTCCAACCTCGGTCCTGACTCAGCTAAAGTCCAAACAGCCTTGCAGTGGGCTCTCGTGAAAACATTGGCAGTGCCTTATACTATGTTAACCAAAATGATATTGGATTATATGTAGCTACTTACTTGTTGATAGTAGAGCTTATCTGTTTCCTGCAGCATATTGAGGACTTGCTGAAGTAACAATTCCAATACAAATTTGGGAATTGCTTATAAAGCAATTCCATAACAGTTATACACATTAGACAGCTGCTCCTGCTGTAATCTTCAGGTTCTTCCAACATACATGTGGTGGAGAAACTCTTAGGCAGCTTAGCACATACACATAGACAGTAAAAAGAAACAGGATAAGACGTCAGTGCCAGATAATATTAGTCACACTCCTTTCTCCTATTGACCTGAGCTCTGCTAAAAGTGATCCTGATATGAGGTCTATGATGACCCATGGAAATGAATGGTGAATGGTTACATTAACTGTAACATTCTGCATACACTGATGAGCAAAAGGGTAAGGGCCAGTTCACATCTGCATTTGGGATTCTGTTCGGGGAGTCCACTTGGGGACCCCCCAAACGGAAACCTATACGCATAGAAAAGTGGTTTACCTAAGGAAACCTGTGGACCCCATAGATTATAATGGGGTCCGTGTGGTTGCCGCTCGGTTTCCACATTATAATCTATGGGGTTCGCAGGTTTCCTTAGGTAAACCACTTTTCTATGCGTATAGTGTGACAGTTTGGGGGGATTAGTCTCAATGGCGGCAGACTCCTGGTCCCGACAGCAGTGGTAGTGGTACTGGGCGCCGGAGAGACAGCGTTCAGACTGTCCAAGTGTAAAGAAAAATGGCTTTATTCAGCTTAGGTGCAACATAACAAAACAAAAAACAGCCTGGGCCACAGTTAGGGCACTAACTGACTCCTTGACCCCTATCTAGCCTGACTAATGCTCAGCTTCAGCAAAAGTCCCCCGTGGACCCCAGCCCTCCTGGCACAGACCGTCTATCTGTCCTTGGCTGGTTCCACAGTCCCTGCTTCCTGCAGGGACTCGACAGCAGCACTGCCGCTGTAACCACTCCATTTGGAGTTACGCCCCCCCACCCAAAGGTGTGGCTGAGGGCCTTTTCAGGGCTGGCCTTGGGTCGCTCAATAGCTCCCTCTGGGTTCACATACTCACATACCCTCCCCCTCAGCTCACTACCCATGGGGTGAGCTACAATGGGACAAGACATAGTATGTCGACGTCCCTCTTCAATCCTGTACACTTATCCAATGTCTCTCCAGAAGTCCCAATCTGGCGGTCTCTTCTTCCAAATTCCGCTCAGTCGAGTTTTCTGTTTTTTCAGCACTTTAAATGCTACGCCAAGATCCTTGCCATTCTGTGCAAAGGCAAGTTCTCCTTCATCACCTTCAAAATTCACCATACAGGGGATCACATCATTTTCATCACATTTCTTGCTGTACTCTTCAGCCATCCCATTACATGACTTTGATCCCTTTAGTAAATAGCCGTAAGAATCTTCATCTTTACCTATCATGAATCCACAGGAGCTCAGAGACTAACTAACACATACTTCATGCACATCAATGTCTTTAGAGTATAACTGTTTCACGGGTACTTTTTCCGTAACCTTCATCTCAAAGCAAACTTTGCCATCACCATCAAGGCTTAGAAGTTTAGGAGACATAGGCTGCTTGCTCTCCTCTTTGTTTGAGATACACCAGCTCTGTACTGCAATATCTTCTTCTGCACAAGGGCCATACAGTACACCCTCACAAAATAGCTCACACTGAACTACATTTTCTGGCATGTCTTTAACAACTGCCACATCATATATTGGAATGGTTTCTGTATAATGCTTCCACATCTGTACGGCAGCCGGAGAATCACTTCCATACTCTAGTCTTACCTCCTCTTTCTCATACACATAACTTCCTGGAGGCATGTTGCGGTACTGTGATTGATTGCAAGAATTTTTGTGAAAATCTACTTCTGACAATACAGGAGCTGGTGATATCGTCATCTCAACATTCTCCAAGTTATTTTCATTCTTTGTGCTAACACCGGAGGACTGGGATACCAAGTTTCCAACATCACAGTTTTTACTGTCAGTACCCAGATGCTTTTTGGTTACAGGTTCTGGCTGTCTTAATGTCTCTGCTTTCTCTGCCTCTATTCTGGCTGCTTTCTCCAATTCTAACGCCTGCTGTAGCGCAAAAATCTCTGATTCCAGCTCCAGAACTTTCTTCATCGCCACATTTCTCTGAGCAGCCTCAATCTCAGTTTTTACTATTGCAACTTGCAGATCTTCCTCAATCTTCCTGACATCTTCTATGGCAGCAGATGTAGATGCCATCTCTTTATCCACTATGTCTCCTAATTCTAGGATATTCTGCAGCGTTCTTTTAACATTTGTCAGGTCAGCATCATGGATGATATTTTCTGCTTCCCTCACTGTTCCCTGAACTATATTAAACTGATCCTCCAACATCTTCTGATAAAGCTTCTGCTCATCTGCAGACTTTTTGTCAAGTCTTTCATTCAAGTCCCATATCTCAGTGGCTCTCTTATCTTGCTCTTGGTTGAATAAAGACTCTGTTTCTTGAATCACATTTTTCAGGGATAACAGCTCTCATTCTTTAGAGGTTAACAGGCTCTGCAGCGAGTCCTTCTCAGCTTCTAGTGCTGCCAGCTTTGAAGATAGTGCAGATGCCGATTGTTCAGTATTGGATAAAGACTGCTGCAATTGATCCAATTCTTCTCTTTTAGATTCAACTTCGGTTTTTAACTGTTCTATCTGAAAAGTGTGCTCTTCCAACTTTATTTCTGACTCGCGCTTCACTTGATCCATCTGAAACTCCAGCTGTTCCTTGATGCATACAACTTCCTCCTGCTTGTCCACTTCCAGCTTTAGTTGAGCAGCAAGCATTTTTACATCTACAATCTCATCAGATAAATTAGACAGGTTTTCCTCAGACTGAATCCTCATGTCTTCTATCTGGAGGTCCAGTTCTCTCTTGGCCTTTTCCAGCTTGTCATAAGCATTAACTTTGTCCTCATACAATATCTGCACAAATTCCAGGTTTTTCTCAACTTCTTTGTGACTCTCCTGTAAGGTTTGCACTTTCTGAGCATGAACAGTCGACATCTCCCTCAATTCTTTGTCTTTATTTTGCACCAAAACAAACAATTTCTCATTATCTTCACAAGATCCTGACAGCGCCCTCTCCAGGCTACATATTCTAGCTTTGAGTTCCCTTTCTCTTTGTTCCAGAACTCCAGCTCTGCTCCGCCATACGTTGACTTCACTATTTAGGCGAATCTGCTTTAGTTCATGCAAGTTTTGCTCTGACTGCAATGTCTGCACCACAGAGTCTAAATCACTCTCTCGGTCAGACACATGCTTCCTCAGCTCTGCAATTTCATTTTCTTTGTCAGTTAATGCAGCCGAAAGTTTTTCACACTTCCTGACTTGGTCATCCAGACATTCTGACTGATACTGCAAAAATTCACTTCTCTCACGTTTAGCCATTTCAAGGTCATCTCTTAATTTTTCAATGACACTCTCTTTGGCAATGGAGTCTTGAACATGCTGCTCCTTTAAATCCTGCAATTGCTTCTCAAGCACTTGCTTTTGCTCTACACTCTGTATAAGTTTATTAGATAGGGCACATTTCATTTCAGCAAACTCCTTCTTAGTGACACAGTCCATTCCAGGCAAACCCAGCACCACATTTTCACAATGACTAGAATATGAACTCCTCATAGATTAAAGTTCTTTCTTTAACTTCAGGTTCAACTTAAGATTCTCTTTTTCTGATACCTCAAATTGCCGTTTCCAATCAGATATTTCATCCTCATCAATGAACCTGATGGTTTTAATCTCATCTTGAAGCTGCTGCACCATAATATTTTCATCTTTGGCGCTTTGATGCACTACAGTATGAGACACACAGTCATCAGGGACATATTCAATCATAAAACAGAGGTGCTTTAGAAAAACTGAGTCACTCTCATGCAACCCTTTATCTTTTCTTGCACTCCACATGCTCTGTTCCAGGTTTTGTGTCTCTCTGCATTCAGACTGCTGCACTAATAAAAATGTGCATAACTTCTCTGCTTTTTACAAGCTGATATTCTCTTTTTCTTGCCCAAGGTTTACTAACAAGATTACACAATATTCCACAGCAACCTTGGGTTCAACCGGCAGCAACCTTTTTTTGCTATCTTCTGCAGTCACATGTATTCAAACAGTTAACTTATGTGGCACTACAACAACCAGCATCCTCTTCTGTCTTCCACAGAAAACACAAACATGGCACCATAACCTTTCACATAGACTGTTTGCAATATCCAGCTTCTATACACATTGCTTACTTTCTTGCCCTCAGCAAGCACTTTACAGGCTTCTGTGCCACAGTCCATACACAAAGTCCATTCCCTGGATTCCTCTTCCAGAGTTTTACTTTCACCAGTTTTTGCACACACTTTGCTATGTTGCATTTCCACTCGCCCCTTCCTGGGTTTCTCCGTTGAAATCACAGATTTCTTCTAGCTGTAGGCCACAATGCACACTTAGCAGTACTGCAGTCACCAACCACTTGTCTTCCAGGATTTGCGTGGATCTCTTTATGCCCGAATCTGTAGCACTATATGTGATAATTTGGGGGGATTAGTCTCAATGGCGGCAGACTCCTGGTCCCGACAGCAGTGGTAGTGGTACTGGGCGCCGGAGAGACAGCGTTCAGACTGTCCAAGTGTAAAGAAAAATGGCTTTATTCAGCTTAGGTGCAACATAACAAAACAAAAAACAGCCTGGGCCACAGTTAGGGCACTAACTGACTCCTTGACCCCTATCTAGCCTGACTAATGCTCAGCTTCAGCAAAAGTCCCCCGTGGACCCCATCCCTCCTGGCACAGACCGTCTATCTGTCCTTGGCTGGTTCCACAGTCCCTGCTTCCTGCAGGGACTCGACAGCAGCACTGCCGCTGTAACCACTCCCTTTGGAGTTACGCCCCCCACCCAAAGTTGTGGCTGAGGGCCTTTTCAGGGCTGGTCTTGGTTCGCTCAGTAGTGCCCTCTGGGTTCACATACTCACAATAGGTATCCATTTGGGGGGTCCCAAAGCGGACTCCCCGAACGGAAACTGAACGCAGATGTGAACCGGCCCTAACAATGTTTTAAACTTTTGACTTTCAAGCTCCATATCTCACCACCCACTACAACTTGGAGCGTGAGACTACCATCATTTTATAGACAATCATGTTGGCTATCTCATACATAAATTTGACTTGCAACTATTTAGCATATGATTAGATGCAAATTCTTGTCATGTAACTGCATTGTTACTGTTTTGCTCCTGGTGGTGGAAAATTTTTTTTTCTTCTTGTATACTAGAAATTACAACCTGTTATCACATTCCCTAATAGCTCAGTGTGGTATTAGGTTGATTCCCAAGCGAAAGGTCACTGGTTCAAATTGAGGATTAGCTTCAAAGAAGATTTCCCAAGAAAAGACAAACAACATCATCCAACTCATCAATAGCGGTCTCGCAGCAAAAAAAAAAATTTTCAAACTGCATCATGCGAGTGCCATGACAGTTGGAAGAATACGAAATGAAGTCTGTCCATCCTTTCAAAAGCCAAGAGGTGGATGTCCAGGCAAAATATCGGAGTCAACAAGTTAGCTCATCACAAACACGGCAGTGCAGGTGGCTTGTATGCTTCGTAATAGTGAAATCACAGACGTCCATGCAAGCACCATGCGATGCGTGTTTTGGGCCTAGGGCGCTTCCTTAAGCAAGTTACAAAGCCAACGTGTCTACTACATGCCCTCAATCTTTTCAAGATAGGAACAAGAGAGACCCTTCCCCTGGTCTGAGACTTTTACTATCCCCGATCTCCTCCCTATTGTCATAAAACCATGTTCCCTTTGTTCTGTTGCTGGATCCAACTTGTCTGGGGATTCCAGATCTCTGCAGGAAACCCCTGTGGAGATAATGAGTGTAACAAGGGTATGCTAATTGAGTCAGGGATAGAACAACAAAGGCTCTGGGCACAAAGCAGTCAGACCACATTCCTGTAGCCAAACTGGTTTTGATAACAGACGTGGCCGCCCCACTGTGTAGGAGCAATATGAGCATGTGACAAAATACTGATGCAAAATACATATCTGGAAAATACATAGCTGGCGGTCTCTCCTCATCACACCCCCTTACCTGCTGGGGTTATTCCAACAGGTAATGGCCTATTTAAAAAAAAAAAAAAAAAAAAAAAACAGCAGCTGAAGTAAGCACCTGGCAGCCGAGTGGGACCTCTCAGGAGCTTGGGGCCCCATCACTTGTTCGGGTATGCCAGGTGTTGACGCCAGCCCTGGATGTCATAAACATCCAATCCACACACCCTGTTGCATTCTCTATACAGGCAAAACAAAAAGAAAGTGTCACCCAAGGAAAGTTTTTTATAATGATTTTTAAAAATTGCTATTATTATTTTAAAATATTTCATCTGCATTATTTTAAAATTATTGATTGAAAACCAAGAAGAACTTGTCTTGATAAGGTAATCGATGTTTGTGAATTTCCTTGAAACTTTGACTTTTGTATTCTACAATATTACTTTTTAATATTAATAATTTTACATAATATTTCAAAGTATATTATTCAATTATATTTTTGCTAATAATCTCTCTGACTAAAGGATTAACTCAAGAAACTCTTATCAGGAATGAAGAATTACTTATTTCTACTTGTACTTTGAACAGTGTCTGTCACAGAAATTAGATTGCCTCTATCTTAGTAGTGTGTATATTTGGTCAGTCCAGTAAGGTACATTAGTTATGTTTCATGGTAAGGCACTAAAAGCAGCAGCTGCTGCTGCTGGAAAGGTTATGGGGGTAAGTACAATCTAACTGCCAATGTCAAAGAAACAACATCATTAAATTCACATTCTAGTTTCCAGCACCAGTATACTACAAAGCTCAATTGCCTCACCTTGGGTTATGTTTGAGTACTACAGTTGGCATTCTTTTGGCAGACTCCATAATTTAATTTTGTACTTGTCCTTCTAGTCTCTATATTTGAGGCCCTCTGGTTATTGTAAATTATATTGCATCTGAGTGGAACATTGCCAAGATATGAAGAAGCTAGCTGCATCATGTTACATTTCATAGGGGAATTTATAAATTCAGTTTTGCTAAATTTTTGCGCATACAAGCTGAAGAAGTTGTAGATCCTTATTTTGTGACTTTTTGCTCGAGAATTCTGGAGTGTAGGGCTTGATAAATACCCCCCATAGTCCTTTGTGCTGACTACATACTAGGATGCAAAAAGTTAACCAAAGTATGATGATTTGTACTCTTGCACATTTTCAATGATTGTAAACTCTTGCTTCTGATCAAATATTTAGGATCGTAGATTGGGGGGATTCACAACAAAGAAATCATTTTTTTTATAACTGATATTTTATTAAGATTTTAAACTACATGTAAATAAAGCAAAATTATTACAAGTGATATTTCCGTCAAAAGGAAAACAATGAACATAAAAATATACATAAAAAAAAAATATAAAAAGGGGGTAGGGAAATGCAAAAAAAAAAGCTGCATTAGAGACATTGGTATAGGATAATGTTAAATTAATTAAAATGGTGTGGGATGAATAAAGTAACAAAATAAAACAATACAGTAATATCGTATAAGTTATAAAAGATAGAAATAATAATAAAGTCAATACAAAAAACTAAATCACTGGTGTCCACACTAAGAAAAACAGCATCTTGTATAAGTAAAAGAAAATATAGACTATAGTAATAAAATAAATAGCAGTAATGGATGTATGATTCAAAGCCTGGTTGAAGGTCTGTCATCATTGAAAGAGATCTGAAGGAACCTAGTTAAAATTGCTAGATAACCAAGTATCCCATTTATTTCTAAATTGGGAAAGATTGTGTAGGGCTAAGGAGCACATGCATTCATACCAGCAAATGTCGTTTATACCACTTAAAATATCTAGAACCGAGGAGACACAATCTCATTTCTAGTTGCGTGCAATAAGGATTCTTGTAGCAATGAATTTATAAGTTACAAAAGCCTTGTGTGAAAATGAAAGGGATTCGATGTGATATGCAGTATGGCCACTAATGGGTCCAGACTAATCTAAATACCACCTATTTTGGACAATAAAACAGAAACCTTACTCCATAGATTTAAAATAGGAGAACATCCCCACCATAATTGTCGAAAAAGTACTGTTTTCATCTCTACATCTCCAACATTTCAGTGAGAACCTAGAATAGATTTTTTTTATGAACTGTAGGAGTGAATTACCAAAAATACAATATTTTTCATGCATTTTTTAGGTAGTTAATACATCTGGACATTTTAGATGTACTAATAAAGGCTGATGACCAATTAGATACCGAAACTTGGGATTGGTTGGCAGATTCCCGGAACAATCTGATTGGTCATTGTGAGTGTCTCTAAGAATAGCGCAATATTTAGAAATATCTTTTGAAGAGGTAGGTGGAGCAGTGATCCAAATGTCTTACTGTGAGGGTGAATTTCGGGCCTCCGATGGAGAAGAAAAATGTTTCAGCAAGTGTCTAATCTAGAGACATTTGTAGAAATCAGATTGTTTGTTCTGAGACGACCCCTGCAGTTCAAGAAACGAGCTGAAGGAATCTCCTACTCAGAGTTGGTTAATGGAATGAATACCTTTTAGATTTCCATTGCTGTAAAGATAACTTCATAAGTTCCCAACTAAAATCAGTATTTTATTTCAAATGTAAATGTGTGTTTCATTTGTCCACTTTAAAAGCAATAAACCAAGCTTGGAAAATATTAATACAGAAGAAATTAATTTGCAATGTGGGTCTATATAATCGCTCACTGAATCTTCTTGAAGCAGCTGTACTTTATATTATTATTATTATTATTATTGTTTATATAGCACCATTAATTCCATGGTGCTTTACATTTACGGATTTACATACGGTACACCAGATATACAAAACAGATAATGCTAACAGAGACCAACTGGCATAGTGGGATAGAGGGCCCTGCCCGCAAGGGCTTACAATCTATGAGGGAAGAGGGATAGAGACAGAAGGTGGGGGTAGAGGCTGTTCAGGTGGTGGTATGGAGACAGTAGATAGTAGACAGTTATTGGAGGTTGTAGGCCTTCCTGAATAGGTGAGTGTTCAGGGCCTCCTTGAAGCTTGTGATTGTGGGGGTCAGTCTTATGTGTCTTGGTAATGAGTTCCAGAGTATGGGGGATGCATGGGAGAAGTCTTGGAGACGTTTGTGTGAAGAGTGGATAAGAGCAGAGCAGAGTAGGAGGTCTTTGGAGGATCGGAGGTTACGTGCGGGCAGGTAGCGGGAGATTAGGTCGGAGATATATGGAGGGGACAGGCAGTGGTGAACCTAGCCTCTTTGCTGCCTGAGGTGGACTATAGAAAGACGTCCCCCCCCCAAAAAAAAAAAATATATATAAAATTGCGTTTACATGCTACTAGCTTCACACGCTGTTATCGTCGCACAATATACACAATACACAAAGTGATAAAACTGTTTTTAAGAATTCTTCTTCCTGTATTACTTCAGTACAGTTCAGTTACTTCAGATCAACAACACGGCATTAACAGTGAAAGTAACTTCACACATCTTCTGCTTGGTGGATGGACGAGCCCGCATGTCCCCCATTCTCTATAATAGGAGTGCCGCAAATAGCTGAGTACTGGACTTCGGGTATCTTTGGCGCTCCCATCAAAGTTGAATGAGAGCCACGCGGGTTCGTCCATCCACCAAGTAGCACACCTATATATATGGTTGCGGTCAGGCTGAATTCCCACCCAGTGGGGGTAAAAAACCCAATTCTCAGGCTCAGTGGGGAACTCAGTAGACAGACCCCCATCAATCAGGTATTTATCCTCTATCATTTAGGTGAATACAGTGCAGTAACATTTTGTGACTTACAGGCGACGTCTCTGACTAATCCTTCACATTTCCCTTCTCTTCCCTTTGGACCACCATGACCACTTCTTCCAGCTGTGACTTGTCTCTGTAAAGTTTACAACACAGACATCTTTGGCTCCTCACTTTTCCAGGCATCCAACCCACAATGTCCTCACCTGCACACCCATCCTGCTGCTACCCCAATTATAAAATATATGATATAACCCCCCATAATGAATAATACTCCCAAGTGCATATTTATATTAATAATGTCCGTGTGTACCCTGTATAAATAGTGCCCCTTATTAATAATGCCCCATAGGTTTCCTAATTAAAAGGTTTTCCAGGTCATTAATAAAATAATCAGTGGGCTCAAAAATCCTGGACCCCTACTGATCACCTGTTTGAATGAACCGTGGTACCTGTGTAAGCGCCGTGACCGCTTCTCTGTTTGCACAGTGTCATTCATCTCATAGCGGCCATGTCATGTAACTGCAGCCTCGTCCTGTACATGTCTATGTGACAAGACTATAATTACATCACACGGTCACTATAAACAGACAGCTTGTGATATAAACAGGCGCCATAGCGCCTTAATACAGCTGATCAGAGGAGGGGTCCACTGATCTCTTATTGATAATCTGTCCTAGGGATAGATCATCAATAAAAATGAGCTGGAAAGCCCCTTTAATAAAGCCCAAGTGCCACCTTAAAGGGGTTGTCCAGGATAACCACTTTTTTAATATGAGGCTGGGGAAGGTGCTCCGGAGTCTCCCAGTGCGTTCCAGTCCTGCTGCTCTGGTGTTTTCTTCCCCACAGCACTGTGATGTCCCATGTCAACGACCTTAGGGGTCATGTATGGTGGGGACTTCCACCAGAAGAAAACACCAGAGCAGCAGAACCAGACTGCGGTAGGAGACATCAGGGCACAAGGGACAGGTGAGTAGGTGTTTTTTTTTTTTTTTAAATACAGTATTACACGGTATTATGGCCCACTGCGGCCCCTGCACACAGTATTACAAGGTTTTTTGCCCCACAGCGGCCCCTGCACACGGTATTATGCCCCGCAGCAGCCTCTGCACACGGTATTATGCTCCATAGTTGCCCCTGCATACGGTATTATGCTCCATAGTTGACCCTGCACATGGTATTATGCTCCATAGTGGCCCCTGCACACAGTATTATGCCCCACAGTGGCCCCTGCACACATTATTATGCTCCATAGTGGCCCCTGCAATCGGTATTATGCTCCCTAGTGGCCCCTGCATTGGTATTATGCTCCATAGTGGCCCCTGCAAACGGTATTATGCTCCATAGTGGCCCCTGCAAACGGTATTATGCTCCATAGTGGTCCCTGCACACGGTATTATGCTCTATAGTGGCCCCTGTTCACGGTATTGTGCTCCATAGTGGCCCCTGCACACGGTATTATGCTTCATAGTGGCCCCTGCACATGGTTTTATGTCCCAAAGTGACCCACCCATGAACTATTATTATACTCTGGGGTCTTTTCAGACCCCAGAGTATAATGATCGGAGACCCGGGGGTGACAAACATAAAACTAGTGTTACTTACCTGGGCTCCGGTGCGCTCCCTGCTTTCGGCCTTCTTCAATGTCGCACAGACCGGCTTCGCGACATAATGACGTCGGCCTGGCTCACGTGACGCCTGGGACGTCAACAAAGAAGGCCGAAGCCTGCTGGGAGTAACATCGGATCGCCGGAGAGGTGATTAACACTGGTTTTTATGTTTATCACCTCCCCTGGGTCTCCGATTATACTCCGGGGTATAATAATAGTAGCATTTGATGGGGTTCGCAGGCCACGGCCTCACTTACCATCCCCGCTCCTGCACACAGCCGCTTCTGCGTCCCATAGCAAAAGGGGAAGCGGGAACAGCCACGACCAGCAGCGGGGATCGATAAGTACAGTAAATAGGCCGTTACGTGCCGGGGATGCTCCAGCAGGCAACGGCCTATATATATGTATATATATATATATATATATATATATATATATATATATAAAAAAAAAAACTTCTCACCTACCTCCGATGCCTTGATGCAGCTGCCGCCTCCTCCTCTTCTTGTCCGCGACGTCTGCGTGTCAGCGTAGGAGGCGCGATGACGTCATTGTATCGCCGCCTGCGCTGACATGCAGAGGTCTTGTAAACCAGCCCAGGACAGGTATCGCGCAGCTTTGTTTTTTTTTTTTTTTAAGTGGCCTGTCCTGGGCTGGTTTACATTAAATAGACAATAAAAAATGCCGCCCCCCCGGAGAGTGCTCATTCGCTCATTAGCGGTGCGCCCCTGGGGACATGCTGTGGATGGCTTTGTATGTCAGCATTAGTAATTTGAACTCTATTCGCTGGGTAACGGGTAGCCAGTGAAGGGATTGGCAGAGGGTGGTGGCTGATGAAGAAAGGGAGGGAGAGGTGTATTAGGCGAGCAGCACAGTTTAATGTGGACTGGAGGGGGGCGAGGGTGTTAGCTGGGAGGCCATGGAGAAGGGTGTTACAGTAGTCTAGGCGGGGAGATTATGAGGGCGTGGACTAGCATCTTTGTAGTTTCAGGGGTGAGGAAGGAGCGGATTCGATGGATGTTCTTGAGTTGGAGGTGGCAGGAGGTGTTGAGGGTTTGAATATGCGGCTTGAAGGATAGGTCAGAGTCTAAGGTTATCCCAAGGCAGCGGGCTTGTGGGACTCGGGTGAGAGTGGTTCCATTAATTTTGATAGATGGGTCAGGTAGGGGGGCCGTGCGAGGAGGGGTGAAGATTATGAACTCCATTTTCTCCATGTTGAGTTTGAGAAAGTGGGAGGAGAGAAAGTAGGCTACGGCTGCTAGACATTCTGGGACTGTGGACAACAGAGAGGTAATGTCTGGTCCAGAGAGATATATTTGGGTGTCGTCAGCATAGCAATGGTAATGGAAACCATGGGATTCTATGAGTTGGCCAAGGCCTAAGGTGTAGATTGAGAACAGGAGGGGTCCTAGTACGGAGCCTTGGGGGACACCTACAGAAAGAGGGCGTGGTAGGGAGGTGGTGTGTGAGTGGGAGACTCTGAATGTGTGGTTGGTGAGGTATGAGGAGATCCAGGAAAGGGCCAGGTCTGAGATGCCAAGGGATGAGAGAGTTTCTAGCAGGAGGGAATGGTCGACTGTGTCAAATACTTTTATACTTTTTATTGCTATTTTTGGGGGAAAGCAAGGTGATCAAAATGTTATTTTGCACATTGCGTTTTATTTTTTTTTATTTTTTTTTTTTACGGAGTTCACAGTACATGATAAATAACGCTATTTTTGGATAGTGGGGGCTTATACATACTGTATATAGGGATACCTAACATGTTTGTTTATTTTTTTTGTTTATATATTGTGTTTTTTTAAATGTTAAGGCAGTTTTTTGAACTTTTTATTTGTTTTTTTTATTCTTTGTTTTTAACTTTTTAAACTTTTTTTTTTTTTTTTTTTTTACTTGTTCCACAAGGGGACTTGAACCTGGGATCTCTGATATCCAGTGCAGTGTACTGCAATACATAGTATTGCACGACATCGCACATAGGCTCCCAATGAGTGATGTGCATAGGCAGTTAGGAGGCCGAGGCTGCCATTGCAACCCCTCAGACCCTCTAATCTTATAGCAAGGGATCCAAGGGATCCAAGCTTGCCCCCGGACCCCCTGGATGCTGTGATTGCTATTGATCATGGCATCTAGGGAGCTAATTCCGGTGTAATAAAGCCGACTGTCGTAAGTAATGTTGCAGACACAGTTCCTATTCCATGGCATTACAGCTCCATCCTATTAAGGCGCTGAGTGTTCACTACACGATCAGCATGACATAATAGTACGGGGCTGAGCGAGAAAAGGTTAAAGGAGGATAATAAAGGTTTGAAATTACTGTAAAATATTTTGGATACAGGAAAAGTAAGGTTTACATCTAAATAGTGTAGGGAGTCGGGGACCCAGGTGAAATTATACTTGGTCTTTAATGCTTTAACTAAAGAACTTTTTATACCCATATTAAAAGGGTTTTCCCGGCAAAAAATTAATTTTCAAAAAAGGTCAGTTAGTGGTATGTTAATAGATTAATAAATGCACCCAAATACCTTTAGCAGTGTTTTAAGTGATTTCTGGGTTTCTCTGGGAGCTCCTGACATCCTCTGTATTTTTTTACATTGGCATCTTCCTCCTCCCCACTCCCATGATTCCTTGGTCTGCACTCAGAGCTGACTCACTCCCCCTCCCTTTCTCACACATTCCCCCCTCCCTCTCTCACTCACTCCCCCTTCCTGTTTTCCTAGCTAGCCCGCCCACTACACCCTCAGAAGCCATCTTTAGACTCTTTAGTTCTCACTCATTCAATATCCTTCTCCTTTGGCTGTAAAATTGTATTCACCCCCATATATTATCATTACAGTCACACAGAGAAAACTTCAGGACAACAATGAATTCTTGATGCACACATGCATACATAAACAGTACAATGATCCACAGTGGCCGCTGCTCAATATAATATGTTCCACAGTTGACCCCGTGCAGTAGTTGTTCCACAGTGTCCTCCACACAGTATAATATTCTCCACAGTGGTCCCTGCACAGTATAATGCTCCACAGTGACCCCTGAACAGTATAATGCTCCACAGTGGCCCCCGCACAGTATAATATACTCGACAGTGGCCCCCGCACAGTATAATATGCTCAACAGTGGCCTCTGCACAGTATAATATGCTCCACAGTGGCCCCCGCACAGTATAATATGCTCCACAGTGGCCCCCACACAGTATAATATGCTCCAAAGTGGCCCCTGCATGTATAATGTCACACAATGGCCCTTGCACAGTATAATATGCTCCACGATGACCCTTGCACAGTATAGTGCTCCACAGTGACCCCTGAACAGTATAATGCTCCACAGTGGCCCCCGCACAGTATAATATGCTCGACAGTGGCCCCTGCACAGTATAATATGCTCCACAGTGGCCCTTGCACAGTATAATATAGATTGCCGACCGCCCACGCTTGCGCAATGCAATGCAGCTCTATTGCGCAAGTGTGTGCGGCCAGCATATGTCACGAAGAGGAGGCACAGAAGAAGTGACATCCCTTGCCTGAAGGTCCAGACCAGATTACAGGTAAGTATGATGGGGTGGTGGGAGGAGGGATTACTGTATGTCATGTTCCGTGCCTGGAAAGGGATTTAGAAGATTCCCCGTAACGTCACAGGACACTAGAAAAATGTGCCTGGGGCGATCACATGACCCCCCCCGGCACAAAAGATAAATAATAATTTTTGTTAAATAAAGTAATTTAGGAAGTAGGAGGGGAGGAGGTCATTGGTAAAATATACATTTAGCCTGCACAACCCCTTTAAGGATTTGGGATTTGGAGGTGCTTATTTTGTAATGAGAAGTGGAACTGAAATTCTTAATAATAGTGTAAGGGAATTGCCAGTTGAGCAATTCCCCAGTGCTGCTGCAGAACCCTTGGGGGAGGGGAACAACAAGACAGTGAGCCCTAAAGCTGAACCCCCCCACTGGCCCTGCCTCTTGCCTGACTGTCCTAGGTGACAGCCGACAACTTGGAGCCGGTCCCTACTCTGAATAAGTGACAACACAGAATGCAGACAGGACAAACAACAACAAAAGGGAGATCAGCAAGCCAAGGGGTTGGTAACAGTCAAGCAATGCAGTACTAAATCACAATCCAAGAGAATAGACAAAGTCAAAGCCAGAGGTCAAGAATAAGAATACAGGTAATAGCAGAAAAGGAGCTAGCAGAGATAAAGTCACAAGACAGAATCTCAATAGCCAGCGCCCATGTGTGGGATGATGACCTGTTTATAGCAAGTCCGTACCACCCCAGACTTGACTTGGTAGACAGGCTGTCAATCCCACAGGCAAGGCTAATATTAACTATTGAGGAGCTGAAAGAAACAAGGTGCAGGAGATGGGTGTGGCTGAAATTCAGGAATCAAACTGAACACGCCTCCTGCGCCGCAGCATGGGGGCGGAGGGTGGTGCAGAGACCTGAACAGGCAGAGACGTTACAAATAGCTAGTGCTGCAGAGAGACATTTAGCAGGGTTTGTTTAATGCTATCAGGACATCGTCTGCAAACAATCCTATGCAGTGGTCTTTTTCTCTTACGATTCCTGATATTTAGGATGAACTACGTATATGCTCTGCAAAGGGTTACATCAGTAATGCAAATATTAAAGGGGACATCGGTCACCCCTGCCTTGTGCTATTTGAAATCCTAAATGTGTCTGATATAAAACCTGAATAAAGTAATGCAGCATAAGCACATGAGTATAAGTATAAGGCAATGGTGGCAAACCAAAAAATTGCCTTTGAGGCTAAAGCCACACATTGCGAAAACACAGTTTTTTGCCGCAGCGAAAACGCCACGGAAAAAAACTCTGCATGTGCAAATCTTTGCAAATATCTTTAGATTGGTGTTAAGAAGCAAAATTGGCCTAAAATTCTGTGGAACATCACTTGATTTTTCGGGTTTAAGAAATCTAATAATGAAGCATCTCATGGCGAAAAGATTTATTAATTATTATCTGATCGAATAACTTTTTAAGATGTGAAGCTAGTAACGTACTACATTTCTTGTAATATTCATTTGTTAATCTATCAGGACCACGATATTTGAGATTTTAATGACCAGATAACATCCAGGATTTCCAATTGGTTTATTTCTTTATTTAATAAATTCTTTTGTTCTTGGGTTAAAGTTGGGAGAAATATACCTTGTAGCAAATGCGTGATTGATTCAGGGGAAGGGTGAAGTTCATCTCTCTTGTCCTTTAAATTATATAATGCCTTGTAATATTTAGCGAATTCCTAAGGTATTTTTTGGGGATTAAGAATTTTATTTCCTGATGAGTCTATTACTGTAAATGTGGGCATGGCCGGTGTTAGGGGGGGGGGGGGCAGACTGGGCAACTGCCCAGGGGCCCCCGGGATTCGGATCATCTTGCTTTCTAATCCGGGGAGCTCCACAGCTGTATCGACATGCTGTGCTGTACCGTTTCAACCTGTGACAAAGCAGGAGGCTGAAATGTCCCTGCTCCGCCATAGACAGTAACTAGAGATAAGCGAATTTTTCAAAAATTCGATTCAGCCAGTTTGCTGAATTTTCCGAAACGATTTGATTTGTGACTACTATTGATGAATAGTAGTCAGAAGAAACCGATCTCTTTTGTCAAGGTTTGGGTGAGGCAACATGAATGATTTAATCTTATGCATCAGGCATTGGTGGGTAGAAATCCTGGCTGATCCACGCCTGATTCATCTTGACAAAGGTCAGTCTCTCCACATTTTGGGTGGACAGGCGAGTTCTCTTTGGGGTAACTATGGCCCCCGCCGCACTAAACACCCGCTCTGATTCCACACTACTGGCCAGACAGGACAGCTTTTCCAGAGCAAACTCGGTCAGTTGCGGCCACAAATCCAGTTTAGCTGCCCAGTAGTTCAGCGGATCTTCGATGACAGGTGGCAGGGTGCACTCCAAGTATGCCACCACTTGCTGGTTCAGGGTCTGCTCTATGTCTAGCTGCTGGTGAGTAGTTTCTTTACTATGCAGGTGAAGAAAGCTGTTCATCAGTGACTCTAGGCTCAGGCTGCTGCTGATGGAGCTGATACTGTTCCTGCCCACCCCCCAACCCCCACAGCAGCCATGACAGTGCAAGGTGAGCGCCCAGGGCCCCCCCGGTTAGACCTGCAAGAGGATGGACGATGGCGCAGATAAGCAGCAGCCAACTGACTACATAGGATGTCTCTATAGCAGTTCAGTTTGTCCTCCCTCTCAGCGGGTGTAAAAAAGGCCCCCATTTTTGACCGGTAGCGAGGGTCTAACATGGTGGAGATCCAGTAGTCATCCCTCTGCCAAATGGTGACAATTTGGCTGTCACTACGCAAGCAGTGAGCATGCATCAGGCCATTTCCACAAGTGACTCGAAGGGACTCACTGTATCCACTGCATACTGTCATGGTGTGTCTGGGTCATCTGCCTCGTCTTCCTCATCTCCCTCTTGCTCTTCCAGCTGCTCCTGCTCCTCCTCTCCTGTCACCTGTGTATAAAAACTACCCATTTCGCTACACATTGCTTGTGCTCCAATGTCCTCCTCCTCCAGTTCAGCCCCCACAGGGCTCATGTGGCCGTGAGATGTAGGCGCCACATAACCAGTCCCCTGACCAGCCAGGTTTACCAGCATCTTTTCCAGGATATGAATCAGTGGAATGACATTGTTCATCTCATAGTCCTGGCAACTGACAAATAAAGTGGCCTCATCAAAGGGCACGAGCAAACGGCAGGTGTCATGCATGAGCTGCCACTGGCTCACATTGAAGTTACACAGGGGAGTACCTCTGTCCGCTTGGATCATCAAGAAATCGTTTATGGTCTTTCTCTGTTCGTACAGTCGATCTAACATATGGAGGGTGGAAACATTGGATATCAGCCTATGTTGGGGGACGCTGTTCTGCTGCTGAAGCTCAAGGAGGGTGTGCTTGGTGGTGTACGAGTGGCTGAAGTGCATGCAAAGTTTCCTGGCCATTTTTAGGATGTCTTGCAGATGGGTGGAACACTTAAGGAAACACTTGACAACCAGATTGAACACGTGCACCATGCAGGGCACATGGATTAGCCCTCCTTGACACACCGCCGACACCATGTTCTTCCCGTTGTCGGTCACAATGGTTCAGATTTTGAGTTGTCGTGGAGAAATCCAGGATTTTATTTCTTCATGAAGGACACGGAGCAGTTCCTCCCCTGTGTGACTCTGTTCACCCAGGCAAACGAGGTGTAGAACAGTGTGACACCGCCGTACCCTGCACATGTGGTATGCTGGAGGAGCACTGTGAATTATCCCTGCAGTGGAGGTTGAGGACACAGTGGAGGATGAGGTGGACATGGTTGCAGGACCAACAGAGTGAGAACTTGAAGGCGGAAACGGCGTCACCTGGCCAAGTTGCTGGTTGTTCTGGGCAGGAACCACATTCACCGAGTGGGCCGTAAAGGACATATATTGTCCTTGACTGTAGTTACAGCTCCACATGGCCATGTTCAACTTCCCCAGCGGTTTAACAAAAAACTGCCACACCACCGAGTAGGTGATTTTACCCCCAACACTCCGCACTGACTTACTGCTACCGCCACTGCCTCCGTGAACCCCTACACCACCGCTTTTCGGGCAGGTAGGCTCCTGCGTAGCGGGTTGTCTACCCGGGCATGTTTGACTCCCAACCTCTCACTGCTGCCACCCTGCTGACTCCCGACCACAGTACCGACTTGGCTCCGCCGCTGCGTCATGCGCAAGCTTCCACACTCTTCTCCCGATGATGATGAAGCCCCTTCGTCACCCAGCTCCCAATGGTGATCGGCTACATCATTATCGAGTATTGTCTGCACGTCACTGATGTCCTCCTCAACGGTCTCTGAGCAAGGAGCCTGACCGCTCGCAACACCATCTCCCATGCCACTCTCCTCATCACTACTTGAAGTGGCAGATGTCTCCTCCAGATCTTGGCTGGGCAGTAGCTGCTGACTGTCCTCTAGTAGCTCGTCCTCGCTGTATAGTGGAGCTGAGCCCAGAGCATAGAGTACTTCTCTGGCTGAGGGAACAGAAAAGGACAGAGACAAGTTGAGGACAGATGAGGGCACAGGGCCTGCTCCAGGGCCATGCCAACTAAGGGTTGTGTCTGACGAATCCACCGACTCTTGGCTGGGGGTGTCTGATGTGACTTGGAATGAACGAGTCAACCATTCTAGAACCACTGGGTTGCTGGTCATGACATGACTGCTAGCTGACACTGGGAGCTTAGGCCTCTGGAAGTGACTCCTGCTGCCACACCCTCTTACTCTGAAGTGACCTGTGCCTGTGCCAGAAACATTTAGGAGTGTGCTCCTCCCCTGTGCAGGGCCTGTCACTTCTCTGTCTGACATACTGTTAGATCAAATAAGTAAATGAAAAGGAAATAAATGCAGGGCAAAAAGGCCTGTAATTTTCTCCCTTCAACACATAATGGCAAATAAGCCACTTAATTTTTCCCCACTAATAAACGCCAAGAAAAGGCGTTATAACAGATAACTGTGGAGATTAATGCATAATAATCCTTTTCTTTTGCCACTAATGCGCGGCAAAAAGGCCTGTAATTTTCTCCCTTCAACACACAATGGCTAATAAGCCACTTACTTAATGAAATGTATGTAAACTTTTGACTTTGCAGAAAGTAATAAAAATGCCTTAAAAATTCTCTCTCTCTCATTATTCTGGCATTTGGCAAATATAAATAACTAGTAGAATACCCGCAGCTTCGCTCGCGGAAAATATGTTAAATTGTTGGTTATGCTAGCTAAAGTAAAATTTAAAGTGTCACACTGAAATTAACATTTTCAGAGTGCTACTGTAAATCTTTTTTTCCACTTGAAATTTTTCTTATTATTTTCACATTTTACTTATTTGTCGTAACATTGATGTGAACAACTTTTTTTTTTTATTTCAACACTTTTATTGATTTTACATATTCAATACATATTATGTAGTATAAACTATTACAACTATTTTTTGAACTATTTTTTATCAAAAATTAAAATTTATGCACCGTACACAAACACATATAAAACATTTACACCCAATTAACAACATAGTGCAACCCTTCCCCCCCTCCCTACAGTGTAATCTATAAGTAGTTCACGGACAAAGGAGTAAAATTGGTTTACAGTTAAACAACTATCTATTGTAGTGCTTTTTGGTAAACAATGTTTCTGGTTTTACCTTCAGGTGCATACAGTGGTGAACCTAGCCTCTTTGCTGCCTGAGGCGGACTATAGAAAGACGCCCCCCCCCCCCCAAAAAAAAAAATTGAGTTTCCATGCTACTAGTTTAACACACTGTTATCGTCGCACAATATACACAATACACAAAGTTATAAAACTTGGCCCCTGCACTGGTATTATGCTCCATAGTGGCCCCTTCACTTGTAGTATGCTCCATAGTAGCCCCTGAACTTGTATTATGCTCCATAGTGGCCCCTGTACTCGGTATTATGCTCCATAGTGGCCCCTGCACAGGGTATTATGCTCTACAGTGGCCCCTGCACACGGTATTATGCCCCATAGTGGGCCACCCATGAACTATTATTATACTCTGGGGTTTTTATGTTCCCTCACCAACCCTAGGCCTCCGATTATTATACTCCGGGGTCTGAAAAGACCCCGGAGTATAATAATAGTAGTATTTGAGGCCCGCGGCCTCACTTACCGAGATCTGCGGCCGCTCACAGCGGCATCCACTTCCCTTTCTGCGTCCCATAGCAGAAGGGGAAGCGGAGGCGGCCACGAACATACGCGGGGTAGGTAAATAAATAGGCCGTGACCTGCTGAGGATACTCCAGCAGGTCGCGGCCTATTTATATATAAAAAAAAGTTATACTTGATGCAGCCACCGCCTCCTCTTCTTGTCCGCGATGTCTGTGTCTCAGCGTAGGTGGCGTGATGACGTCATTGTATCGCTGCCTGCGCTGAGATGTGACGTCTTGTAAACCAGCCCAGGACAGACCGCGCTCAGCTTTGTTTTTTTTTTAAAGCGGCCTGTCCTGGGCTGGTCTACATTAAATAGTAAAAATGCCGCCCCCCAGACAGTGAGGGACAGTGCCGCCTGGCGCAGCCGCCTCACTTCGCCTCACTAGCGGTGCACCCCTGGGTGCATTTAAAAAAAAAGATTTTTGGGTTTACCCACTCTAGAGCAAGCAACGTACAACTGTCCATGTGAAAAACACGTGCTCTCCAAATTAATGCCGGCTACTTTAACTGATTCACCTTGTGCTTTGTTTATAGTCATAGCAAATGCAAGTCGGATTGGGAACTGCAGACGCTTAAAATTGAAGGGCATGTCGCTTGGTAGCAAAGGAATACGCGGAATGAAAACATCTGCTCCCTTAGAGTTTCCCATAAGAATAGTGGCTTCAATAACATTTTAAAAGTGAGCTTATGCGGTGGCATTCCAGGAGGCTCCAAAGAATTCAGGAACTCCAATGGATACATTACGGCTTGTTCACTCTCCATGACTGAATCAATGGACATGTATGTGGTCACTAGACCAGGCAGCCTTCCCTGAATTAGTAGATTTATGGAGCTGACACTATCATTTTTAGGCGCTAGGATTGCACATTCACATAGCCACTGATTGTTGTTAAAATTGTTCCAGATATCAGGGAAAACTTGGTCAATAAGTTCAATTACCGAAGATGTAATTTCACAAAAAAGTTCCGGAAAGGAAATGAGATCAGTAGTGGAATCAGTAGGGAACCTGTCATTTTCAAGGCATAGTAGCTGGTGTGTAAATTTGTCCGCAGTTGTATAATAGAGTAATAGTACAAGAGTACAAGAGTTTGCTTCAGAACATGTATCCACAGATAAGAAGATTTTAGACAGGCATTCAGCTCATCCGCTGGTGTTGCTCCCTTAAGAACAGGTAACGTCTGGCAGAAGTCACCTGCAAAATTACAACAATTCCCCCCATTAAACAATCGGTTCCCCGCAGATCTTTCAAGGTGCAATCAAGGGCCTCGACTGCTTTCTTATGCGCCATGATACATTCATCCCGAACAATTACTTTGCAAGTTTGTAATACCTTAACTTTCCCAGAGCCCTTAGTGATATTACAGACAGGAGTTTCTGACAGCGCTATATTAAAGGGCAATCCTAGTGCTGAATGAGCCGTGCACCCTCCATCTAAAAGAGTGGCCGCAATCCCAGATGATGCAACAGCCGAGGCAATGTCATTGTTTGGGCAAATTTCTGCAAGCAGCAAATTAATTAAAAATGTTTTACCAGTACCTCCTGGTGCATCTAGGAAAAATAGTCCCCCGTTTCCACTGAAAATCTGACCCATAATTGCCATATAGGCCGATCTTTGGTCATCAACCAAAAGAGGCTTATTTAATATGACAAATTCTTTACATTTTTCCAAATCATAGCTTTTTTCTTGCAGAATAAGTCTGCTCATAATATCAAAGTCTGGTTTATTTGGTGCTGTAAACCTAATTCTATTAGAGTTTTACTATTGATAGATATGCACCTTTTTTCTAAAATTAAGAGGGCTTTGTTGAATATGTCAGCAGTGAAATTTAAGTCTAAGTCTGGATTAACTCTCCTTTGCACTCTAAGAATATCTTCACCAAGATATTCTTTGTATTTGTCCCAAAGCGCGCAGTAATTGGAAGGTGCACAGATTATAATTATTATTGCGAACAGGTCTCTTAGTTGAGGTGGAAAGCGAGTGACAGATGCTTCCTGCAATGTCATGTCCCAGTGTTGATCGTCTTCGATCAGACCACGCTTTTGGCATGCTTCCCTGTAAGTTTGACACAGCTCTCCATCAACTATTTTCAAATCTGTGAAAGAAGTTGGCTCACGGACAGTGTGAAGCAGTAATCGGAGGTAGTAACACTCTGCATTGTTTGGATGCTCTGTATACACACGTCCAAGAGCATCACTGGAATGTCCATCCCATCTTGGGACCCTTGCACCTTCTTTTCTCGATTTATTCCATGTATAATATTTTGTAACATCTGAATATAATAAAGTCCTTGCAAATGGATCTGCTTGACATAGGAGAAAGAAAGCTGTCAATGTTGTATTGGGTAGCCGAGCAGCTCTTTCCTCTGCATTCTTGGGAGTAAAATAAACTCGTCCATTTTCAAGATGGACACTGAGATGAACTACAGTCGGATGTCTTTCATGGATGGGAAAATTTAGTAATCGCCACTCTGCTTCATTACTACTTATATACCTTCCCATCTGATACAGCATAATCTCATCAGATGTACATTTTGGATTCTCTAGCTGGAAAACTGCCATATCACTGCCCTTGTTAACATATTTGCAAATGTATTTAATTGACTTAACAGAGTTACAATATTCTACGTTAATGTGCGCATCAAACATTTTTGAAAGCAGTGGAGAGCAAGGTACAACCCATCGATTATCTATTTCAAGATCTGTGTTTTGTTTAACCCGTTTTAATCTGATTGTTGCAGTATATCCTCCCTGTTCAGATTTCCGTCTTCTGTAAAGAGGATTACCACTCCAGTTTTTGTTTCTACAATCAAGTTGGGAGGATACTTTTTAGTACATTTTCCGTCCTTCATACATCGCGATCTTGGGTTAAGTGGCCCACATGACCCATGGATCATATTTTTCGAAATAGTTTCAAAAAGTACCGGATCCTCTTCTGGATTTGGAAGCTCAGCAGAAATAACACTGTCAATTTGATCAGGGCGTATCTTATCCTTTAGCCATATCAGTAAATGAGCACGTGGAAGACCTCTTTTTTGCCACTCAATTGAATACAACCAACACTGACTTTTACCAAAAATGTAACACTTTGTAATTACGTTCATGAGCTTGATCACTTTTTGTTTAAAAACCCTTGCTATTAAATCATGTCGATCAGAGGGGCCCTGCCCATTCAGAAGCTCTTCCTTTATCTCTGGCCAAGTTGGATTACATGTAACTGTAATAAACAAATCAGGACGACCATATATCTGAACATATGTCATGGCGTCCTGAGCATACTCATGCTTATGTCTGGGACTTCCAGTAAATGTAGCCGGTAAAATAAACATACGCCCAATGTCAGCCACGTTGCCATCATTAGCAACAGTATCCCTTAAATGAATGTATTCATCCACTCTAAGTTTTTGTTGGTTCAATCGTATGTACAAAAGACGCTCACTTTCCACCTTGGCATACATATCAACTATAAATTGATGAAAAAGTTGCCTACATTGTAAAATGTGGTTAGAAGACCCATGCCTGATCATTATTTGGTAGTGGAAGAGTGAATAAATCAGGCGATACCTTTTAGAGGCTAACTGAGTATATTTGATAAGTTTTGATAAGTAAGCTTTCAATAGTCTAGCTCTCTTCTTCAAACATGGTGTTATACAAGAACTGAAAATTCACAGGTTATTTATACTCTATACACATGATCTTCAAAGGATTTTAGAGTCCTTAAAAAAACCTCTGTCACGCACCACAACGTTCCAGATTGTTTTTTTGACCTGTTGTAAATAACTTCTCTACTTAGATTGCATTTTGTTTTGGTTTTTTAGGCCGCTGATTGGCCTCAGCAGTTACATGCAGCAAGGACTTCTGCCAGAACAAGCCCCCGGGCGCCACTGGACCGGACAGCTGTGGGAGACACCGTGGAGAGCCAGGTGAATATGCGCTTTCTTATTTTTCACCTTCCCCAGCCTCCTTACAGAAAACTGCAATTCCTGGACAACCTGTTTAACATCTCAATATACTGAGCATCACACTATAAAATACAATTCTAGTATGTATAATGGTACACATGTACAGAAGAAAACACAGATAGCTAGCTAGATATGAGGCTCTGAGGGATTGTTTTGACACAACCGCATGGGAAGTTCTGCAGGATTCTTATGGGGAAGATATAGAAGGACTCACACACTGCATAACGGACTACATTAATTTTTGTGTGGACAACACAGTACCCACAAAAGTGGTGAGGTGCTTCTCCAATAACAAACCATGGATTAACTCTGATATAAAAACACTACTTAAGGAGAAAAAGATGGCATTCAGGACAAGAGATAAGGAGGGGTTGAGGGAAGTACAAAAGGAGCTGAGGCATCAAATCAGGCAGGGAAAATCCAGTTATAAAGAAAAAATGGAAAAGCAAATGGAAAGAAAAGACATAAGGGGGGTCTGGGAGGGGCTTAAGTCAATTTCGGGTCATAAACAGTCTGTCTGCCAGATTGAGGCAGATGTTAACTGGCTTAATGAACTAAACCTATTCTTCAACAGATTTGATCACACACCAGCTCCTCCCACCCCAGTATGTCCTTCAGCTCCCCCCACCACAATGACTTCTCCCCATGCGGCCACTTCCCAACAGACCAGTAAATCCAGAAATCCATCTTTATCTGGCCACAGTCTGACCTTCACACGGGCCCAGGTGAGGAAGGAGATGAAAAAGATCAAGGCGAGGAAAGCCGGAGGGCCAGATGACATCAGTGCAAGGCTAATTAAGACTTGTGGGGACCAGCTGTGTGGTATAATTACATATATGTATAATATGAGCCTGAGGCAGGAAATAGTCCCTGAATTATGGAAATCTTCTTGTGTGGTACCAGTTCCAAAGAAACCCCACCCTATGGACCTCAACGACTACAGACCTGTAGCACTGACATCCCACCTGATGAAGATCTTGGAGAGATTGGTTCTCACACATCTCCGCCCTCTAGTGAGCCCCGCTATGGACCCACTCCAGTTTGCTTATCGGCCGGGCATTGGGGTAGATGATGCCATCATCCATCTTCTGCACAGGGCTCTGTCTCACCTGGAGAAACCAGGGAACACAGTGAGAATAATGTTCTTTGACTTCTCCAGTGCTTTTAACACCATACAGCCCAGGTTATTGAGGGACAAGCTGGGCCTTGCTGGAGTGGACCACCACCTCTCCAACTGGATCCTAGACTACCTCACAAATCGACCTCAATACGTGAGAGCCCGAGACTGTGTGTCAGGTACAGTGATCTGTAATACGGGGGCACCTCAGGGTACGGTTCTCGCCCCTTTCCTCTTCACACTGTACACTGCAGATTTTAGGTGCAACTCATCCAGCTGCTACCTACAGAAGTATTCTGACGACTCTGCAATAGTGGGTCTCATCACAGATGATGATGACAGGGAGTACAGAGAACTGAACCGGGATTTTGTGGACTGGTGCCACCGGAACCACCTGAAGATTAACGCGGGGAAGACCAAGGAGATGGTGGTGGACTTCCGCAAAGGCAGAAGCCCTCCTAAACCAGTGGACATCCTGGGGACGGGCATCGAGATTGTGAACACCTATAAGTACCTGGGTTTGCTCCTTAATAATAAGCTGGACTGGGCAGATCATATGGAGGCCCTGTACAGGAAGGGCCACAGCAGGCTCTACCTGCTTAGGAAGCTGAGAGCCTTTGGAATCCGGGGGGCACTTCTTAGAACTTTCTTCAACTCGGTAGTGGCATCAGCCATCTTCTTTGGAGTGGCCTGCTGGGGGAGCAGTATATCAACCAGGGACAGAAATAAACTTGACAAGCTGATTAGAAGGGCCAGCTCTGTCCTGGGGAGCCCACTGGACCCAGTGCAGGTGGTGGGTGACAGAAGGATACTGTCCGTGGTGAGCTCCATGCAGAAGAAGAAGTCCCATCCCATGCATGAGACTGTGATCGCGCTGAGCAGTACTGTCAGTGACCGACTGCTCCACCCTAGGTGTGAGAAGGAGCGCTATCGGAAGTCTTTCCTCCCCACCGCGGTTAGGCTGTACAACCAACACCGACCTAAGCGGAGATCATTACACACAGAGAACTGAAAATATCTCTCTGCCTGTTAAATCCCCCCCCCCCCCCTGCTACGCCCTATCTGTCTGTCTGCTATCAATGTAATGCCTCTCACCTTGGAATATTCCTGTACATGTTGTATTTGTATTTGTATCTGCTTATCTTTGCTGCTGTAACACACTGAATTTCCCCATTGTGGGACTATTAAAGGACTATTATTATATATGTTGTATATACTTACACATATACCCATCTATTCACACACATAGATTCATATACAATATATACTGTACACATACCTGTCTACAATCATACAGTACTCACACAGTAGCTAACACACATACTGTAAACAAATATACACATATTATATACATATTAAATATACATATTTTACACAAAGCATTCACTTACATTTGGCTGAATTGCTGGGTGCACTGGAAATGGAGGAAGCTCATGTGCAGCTCTGTCTGGCAGTAGTGAAAGCATCGCAGCAGACTCCCCCCTGCACACTACGATGTGCTGGATGCCTCACTGCATGGGGGGAGGGGGGGAAGCTAGTAGCTGCTTCTAAGTGCCGGCAAACTGTAGAAGCAGCGATCAGCAGAATCTGCATCTGCCGATGCTTTCATCTACTGCCGATTAAGAGTCATAATAGTAGGGGAAGTATGGGGCCCCTATGGGTGTTGGGGCCCTGGGCAATTGCCCAGTTTGACCCCCCCCCCCTTAACGCCGGCACTGGCTACATGTCATAAGGTAAATGACACCCTGGTTCTTGCAGTTGATGAAATATTTGTTCTTGTAGCACCAGCCTGACTAGTATGTTATGCTTTGCATGTTCCACATCTAAATGTGTCTATCAGTCAAACAGGTAACCATGTCCAATCGGTAGTGGGTTGCAGCATTCCCCCACATCCAAATGTACCGTTTAGGTTGATGGTCTGCCCAAAGTGCCAGCTTAGCAAAGCTGACCTGATGCTTTTCATTTGGAGCTGTGTTGGTGTACAGAGGTACTGGAAGGCTGTATTTGAGTATATCACAGAAATATGGCATTTCCAGCTACCTAACGATCCCATCCCAATACTGTTCTATATAGACCCCCTGCAGGTGCAATCCCACAGTCACAGACGCCTTATTACTAGAAAAACGCCCCCTTACTTACGCACACATTATAATGCTTCCTTAGTGACCCACACAGTATAATTTCCCCTTAGTGGCCTCCTTAGGCTCCACAATGTTAGCAATGCATGTCATAGTCATGTATTGTTTATTGTTTAATAGGCTTTCCATCACTGCAGTAAATGCAGAAGGAGAAGGCCCTGCTGCAGATGCTAACATTACCACATTGGAATCAGAAGGTATATTATGTATTACAATTTTAACAAAAAAATAAAATGTGTTGTAATAATTCAGTGTTTCACAGGGATGAAATGCTTTATGTGATGTACTATTATGACAGGATCAGAAGAGGTTAAGATAAAATAATCCTTTAATAGTCCCACCATGGGGAAATTCAGTGTGTTACAGCAGCATAGCTAATAAAAATACAAAAAAGCTCCAAGGTAGAGGCATTACAGTAACAGTAGGTACAGATAAAAAAGGTAAAGGTAAAAAAGTAGTAGAAAGGATATCACAGCTTAAGATCTTTCAGTTCTCTGTATGGAATGATCTCTGCTTAGGTTGGTGTTGGTTGTAGAGCCTAACCACAGCGGGAAGGAAAGACACTAAGGGTGAATCAGTCGGTCACTGAAAGTACTGCACAGTGCTATCACGATATCATGCATGAGATGGGAGTTATTCTCCAGCATGTTAATATATGGTTATTACAAAATACTGTTTAGACTGTAAATGTAAATCCCTCGGAGATCAATAAAGATAAGTATAATCAACTATACTTATTTAAAATTACTAAAATAATCATAAGGTCTTCCAAGTAAAGACACTTCAGATTAAAAATAGATAACATGCAGCTCATAAAATATATACAAAACATGACTTTTGTGAGCCAGAATATTGACTAGTTGCCATTCTGGAACCTCAATTATGGAAGTATAGCGACCAATGCAAAACGTACAGATATATGCCCCACACTAGCAATATTTATTATTATCATGGCCACTTTTCCAAAACCATATCTAGATATAACTTCCAAGTCATTTTCTGTCTGATTGCCAAAAGCTACAAACACAAATTGCACCTCTGAAATGTATCAAATAGTAGAACTAATCCGCTTAAAAAAGCGATTTCTGCCCGATAAGGGAATAGGGAACAGAATCCCTGAATGAAGTTCAAGCGCTGGTGTGAAGCCAGCCTTACTGGCCCGATACAATATACGTGGCCATGCCCCTGCACTTATAAATAATAGGTCCTGTTCATTGTTTATCAATAATATTTATAAGGCAGTCATTATTTATAAGCAGGGACTATTATTTAAAAGGGGGGCTAAGATTCCTTGCTTATAAATAATAATCCCTTCTTATAAATAAGAGTCCCTGCTTATAAATAGTGCTCCCTTCTAAATAGTTCCCTGTTATAAATAATATTCCCCATTATCAATAAAAGCCCCCCTTTATAAATAGTACTACCTTATAGTTCCCCCTTTTAAATAATAGTCCCCATTTATAACTAATAGCCCCCCTCTCTGTTATAAATAATAGTTCCCCTTTATTTATAAAGAGGGAACTATTATTTATAAGGAGGGGAATTATTATTTATACAGGGGAACTATTATTCATGAGGACTATTATTTATAAGGGAGAACTCTTATGAGGGGGAACTTGTTTTTAAGGAGGGCTTTTTTTTAAAGGGGAACTACTGTTTATAAGGGGAAAACTGTTATTTTTAAAGGGGCTATTATTTATGATATTTCCTCATTTTAATAATATTCTCCCCTTATAAATAATAGTTCCTCCCTTATAATAGCCCTCCTTAAAAATAATAGTTCCCCCACTATAGATAATACCCCCTTATAAATAATGTGTCCATGTTCAGAAGTAAGTGCCCCCTTTGTCTTTAAATAAAAAAAACAATAAATCTTATACCCACCTTACCAAGATCCCCCGATGACTGGAGCAGCGGAGATCTTCTCCTGTAGTTGCACTCTCGTGCAGGTCCAGGCCCGGCGCAGGTGGCGCAATGCAGTGACGTAATCACCTGTGCCAGGACATCCTACGCATAACTGTAAGTTTTCTATGACAGAGCAAGGACTTTACATCCCCCTGCCCTGTCATAGTCTTCAACTGTATCGGCGTGCATAGCATGCCGATACAGTTGTGAGTGGAGCTCTCCCGGGCAGAAAATTTTGTGCCCGGATCCGGGGCCCCTGCAACCATAGGGCCTGGTGCAAGTGCACCATTTGCCCTATGGTTAAAGCAGCCCTGCCTACTTCTCTGTTTGCAATTTTGCAATTCACACCAAGCAAAATAAAGCAATGCCTCTTTAGTTAAACCAGCCCCTTTCAAACACTCTTGACTATAACAGAGAAAAAAACAGTGCATTGAAGCGTCCTACCTGTTTAAAGAGCTTGCAGATTTTCATATTCATTTTCAGGTTTCAATGGTATATACACTGAACAAAACTGTTCCCTCAAAGTACACAAAAGTAATTAGACACTGTACCTCATTACAAAGGAGTAATTATTAGATCTCATACAAGTGTAGTCTACTCTATGCATAAAGTAAGTAGATACCATGGAATTATAAAATCACAATGGAAGAGTATCAGTGTTCTAACAACTTGCTTGACTGATGCTGTGATATCACCAGTCCTGTGATATCTCATGTGTTTTCAACCCCCAAGTATACACAGACTAAATTTCCATTTAGATGATAACCAGCATCTGTTCATTTTTATCATGTGGAGCTTGGCTATGGCCATTGATCATCATTCATTACAAAGCACTAGCACTGCCCATTGAGTAACTAGTTTATCAGAGGCACCATACAAATCTAACTGAGATAACAATCTCACAAATCCTGTGGAAACAAAAGTCAACAGAAAATATCCATGGTAACCTAATAACATGGGAGATGCATGAAGGAGTAGCTCAATACAGTCTTACTTATTGCCAAATACTCAGCAGAGTGTACCTTCTATGTAACAAACAAATTGGTACTACGGCTGCCAAGACCATTAACATTGACAAATGCAATCTCTATGTCTGATCACACTCTATTTAGTTCCAGATAACTCTCAGTGGTTCCTTATGTCAAGTAAAGACACTCTTAAATTGTGGGAAAACCTGAAGTATGATGTACATGAAGCTCAATGTCTTTCAACATGCAGCAGAATACACAGTAAGTGTATAGTTCATTGTATCTTTAAAATAAATGTACAATGCAAACATAAAAAATGTAAAATGTCATAGTGGGCTTAATATCAATAAAATACACAAGAAGGATACCAATAGAGTGCACATCAAATTGCAGTAATAATCTTTATTGTACAACAATCATATAAGACAGGACAAACTGTTAAAACCATTTAAAATCATTCAATATAAATCTTAGGGGAACATCAGATAAGATGTAAAAACCCCTTCCATTGTAACCCCAGTTATGGAGGATAGAGAATAATATATAATCAAAGTATCCAATAAGACACCAGTCAACAAGGCCAGCATCAGTACCAGGCAAACCCGTGCTCCTTGGGGAGCCCACTTGGCTGCTGGCTGTGTAAACTCAGGTGCTGTTTGGCATGCAGTGTGTGGCACTGCCTCCTGTGACTGTTAGTATGAGGCACCACATGGTGTACTCACGTAAATCCAGGTGGATTAGGGTTAGGACTGCATATAGGAGAGGCATAGTTAGCCTCTACTTCAACAATGCAACACACTAAAATGCAGAGGCTCTGGGTGTGTTAGCTGTCACAGGCTGGCGGTTTTATTATTTTGTCCTGTTTTACATGACGATTTTTATTGTGATTTAATGTGCACTCTATTGGTATCCTTCTTGTGACTTTTGATTAATCTGTCTATTTTAGGATAACGGAATGAGCACTATGCTATGCTTTTCTGTCCGTTAAATACAATAGATTATGATGTACTGGTGGTAAAACTGAGTCAAAAGTATACACTTTTAACATCTGTTTCACCAAACAGAAGATTATGGGGATGTTGAGGAACACATTTTAGCACATTTTACTGTGTCAAAATGTGCCTGCTGAACAGATGATTAAAACGTGATGTGAAGGGCTCCTTAGTTCCCTATCTGCGAGTCAATATGTACTTTCCAGATAATCTGGTTGACTTAATTGGGTAGGATGAATGTCTGGATCTCAGTTCCTATTTACCTTTTTTGTCTAGGTGTCTCTGTTAATGTGCACACTGCAGAAGTCTATTTCTCAGAGGAAAATAATATTTGGTTGAAAAAAGTCACTAACATGTCAGACACTTCTGACCTCAAGATATTTCACACTGACCATGGGACTATAACTTCTTTATGTGTAGACTGGTTACATGACAAGATATATTTTATCATGTATGATCAGGTTAGTATATGTTTTGCATCCAGTCCTGAGTTAGATATGGATGTCTAGGTATGTCTTATATATGCATGTGTTGGTACCCAGGTGTATATGTTTTTTTATATATACAATGTATCTCTATGCCTCCTATCTATCTATCTATCTATCTATCTATCTATCTACCTACCTACCGAACCAATAGAGAAATAGATAAGTAAAATGGTGGGGTGGGGGGGAAAGAAGAAAAAAGGGGGGCAGGGGGGGGGGGGGGTGGCTGTTGGTGTGGGTTTGTCCTTCCCTTATTGGCCCCCGCTAAGCAACAAAAAAATAAAAGAAATGTGGGTGAAATTTTTTTTTTGGGAAAAGGGGGGGGGGGGGGGGGGGGGGTGTTTTTTTGTTGGGTGTTGGGAGAAGAAAAGGGCGCCGTTCCTTTGAATATAAAAAAAATTTTTTTTTGTTTTTGTGGGTTGTTTTTTTTTTTTTATATTCTCTCCCCCCCCCCCTCCCCGCCGTGGGGGGGGGGGGGTGGGGGGGGGGTGGGGTTGTTGTGTTTTTTTTTTTTTTTGGTGTGGGTGGGTTTGGGTGGTGTGGGGGGGTGGGGGGGCGGGCGCGGGGGGGGCGCGGGGGCGCTTGTTTTTTTTTTTTTTCCTTAACTTCCAACGGGGGGGGAGGGGGGGGGGGGGGGGGGGGGGGGATAAAACGAAATGAGCGATTTTATTTTATATGTTTAATAACCCAAGTGGGTCGGTATGAATTAATAGCATATACAGAAATATACAATATTAATATGATCAAGCATAAACATACAAGCAAAAGAGCGATGATACCATACAAAACAAAGTAAAAGGGAAATAAAAGTTTAGAAAAGATACCTGAGCACACAGCTTTGTCCTAGCTGTCTCTCTTCCATGCTCAGCACAATGAATACTAAAAACTCACTCTCACCTCAGTGTGTGACCCCCCCCCCAGCTACACCCTTCACCTCCCCCTTAGCCAGCCCTCCCTCTCTCTCCTTTGCAGAATCCTCGGACAGATGGGTAGGCACCACATTCCAACCAGTGGGGGAAGGATGGACATCTGGGATATCACACTGACGAGCCAGACCGGCCCTCTCTCCATGGTATGCACATAAAACCATTGGAGCGAATTGACCACCAATGTAAACACAGCTTTACATTCCTACAGATAGGTGACTGATAGGAATGAGGAATGATACATGTCCAAGAAAGATACATAAATTGAGGGACTCATCATCACACCTCCCCCTTTTAGAGCGTGTCGGGAGGAAGGAGGAGCCTCCGTTCCTCTTCCACCCGCACCTCCGCAGCCTCACCCCGCCGGGACAGGCCATCGGCATTGCCATGGGCCTGGCCAGGCTTGTGCCGGATATCATAGTTGTATTGCTGCAGCACCAGGCTCCAACGTAACAACCGTCCATTCTGACCGGCAACACGTTTGATCCAGATCAGAGGGTTGTGATCCGTCACCACGGTGAAGTGGCGCCCATACAAGTAAGGCTGCAGATGCTGCAAGGCCCAAACAATTGCTAGGCATTCCTTCTCCACTGTGGCGTAGGCCACCTCCCGCAGCAGTAGCTTTCAGCTGAGGTACTGCACCGGGTGCTCTTGCCCCGCTGAGTCAAGCTGGCTCAGTACGGCACCGAGTCCGTAGGTGCTGGCGTCGGTCTGTAGCACAAGCGGACGTGACTCATCGTACGCCTGAAGTACAGGTGCGTTTGCCAGGGCCGCCTTCAGGGTCTGGAAGGAGTGCTCGCAAGCATCCGTCCACTGGACAGTTTGCGGCAACTTCTTCTTGGTGAGGTCCGTCAAGGGGGCAGCCAGAGCACTATAGTTCGGTACGAACTTCCTATAGTACCCTGCCGTTCCCAGGAAAGACATCACCTGTCGCTTGGTCCGGGGGGTTGGCCAGGATGTGATTACATCCAGCTTTTCAGGTTCTGGTTTCAGGGTTCCCCCACCTACCCGATGTCCCAGGTATTGGACCTCGCGCATGCCCAGCTGACACTTTTCCGGTTTGATGGTCAAGCCCGCACGGTGGATCCGCCTCAGCACCTGCGCCAGGTGCTGTAGGTGTTCCTCCCAAGTGGAGCTGAAGACGGCAATGTCATCCAGGTACGCCGTGGCAAACCCATCGCATCCCGTCAGCAGGGAGTTGACCATCCGCTGGAAAGTGGCAGGGGCATTCTTCATGCCGAATGGCATGACAGTGGACTTGTACAGTCCGAAAGGGGTGATAAAGGCCGATCGTTCCTGGGCCTGAGGGGACAGGGGGATCTGCCAGTATCCCCGACTCAAGTCCATGATGGACAAGTACTGGGCCTTACCTAACCGGTCAAGCAGGTCGTCGATGCGCGGCATGGGGTACGCGTCGTCGACTGTAACCGCATTAAGTTCCCTGTAATCTACACAGAACCGGGTGGTCCGGTCCTTTTTGGGCACAAGAACCACAGGTGAAGCCCATGCACTGTGAGAGGTCCGAATCACCCCCAGGTCCAGCATCTCGCCAATCTCCTTGCGCATCTGGACCTGTACCTCCAAGGAGACGCGATATGGCGACCGCCGGATAGGGGCATGATTCCCAGTATCCACATGGTGAATGGCCTGGTCAGTTCTCCCAGGCTTCGCGGAGAACAGACCAGGTAGGGAGTGCAAAACTCCATCCAGCTGGGACAGCTGGGCCTCAGCCAGCAGGGGGTTCACCTGTGCCTTCTTGTTGGACCCATCCTCCTGAAAATGAGCAAGCAAGTCAACAAGGTCTTCTTCTTCCCCCTCCTCTAACAGACTGCATACCGGAAAGGCACTAGCTTCCCGGTCATGATGATCCTTCATCATGTTGACATGGAAGACCTTATGCCTGTTCCGGCCTGGATCGACAGTGACCAGGTAGCTGACGCTGTTGACCTGCTGGTGCACGACGTATGGGCCGGTCCATTTCGCCTGAAGCTTGTCCTGGGGCTCAGGGACTAGGACCCATACTTTCTGCCCCAGCTGGTATGTTCTCTCACGGGCATTCTGATCATACCAGCGCTTCTGGTCAGCCTGAGCCTGGACCATGTTGTCATGCACCAGCTGCGCCATAGCCTGCATTTGGTCACGGAATCGCAGGACATACTCCACGACTGGCACACCTTGGATGGCCGTTTCTCCTTCCCAGGACTCTTTCACAAGAGCTAGGGGCCCACGTACACGTCTCCCGTACAAGAGCTCAAAGGGGGAGAACCCCGTTGAGGCTTGAGGCACCTCCCGGTAAGCGAACAGCAGGTGCGGGAGATAAGGCTCCCAGTCGCGCCCGTGGGACTCGACTAACATCCTGAGCATCTGCTTCAGGGTGCCATTGAACCGTTCGCACAGGCCATTGGTCTGTGGGTGATACGGGCTGGACACCAGATGTTGCACCTCTGTTACCTTACACAGGCCTTGCATCAAGGCAGACATGAACTGGGTACCTTGGTCTGTGAGCATCTCTCTGGGGAATCCAACACGGGCGAAGATGCCTACCAGAGCCTTGGCCACTACATCAGCCCGGGTGGAAGACAGCGCGACAGCTTCCGGGTACCTAGTAGCGTAGTCTACTACCGTTAATATGAAACGTTTCCCGGTGCGACTGGGAATGGACAGGGGTCCAATGAGATCCACAGCCACCCGCTGGAAAGGTTCGGTTATGATGGGCATAGGTATCATGGGTGCTTTGGAGCCTTGCCCCGCCTTGCCCATCCTCTGACAAGTGTCACATGAACGGCAGTATTTAGCTACATCTGTCCCCATCTTAGGCCAGTAGAATAAGTGGCTGAGGCGAGCCTTGGTCTTAGCGATCCCCAGGTGGCCTGCCAGTGGAATATCATGAGCAATCCGCAACAACTCCACCCGATAGGGTTGGGGTACCACTAAATGTTTCTCCCTGAGCCGACTTTCTTTTCCCTTTGTGGGGATCGTTTCCCGGTACAACCTCCCTTGCTCCCAGTACACGCGGTCCTTGTCCGACTCCAAGGGAGGTTGATCAGCACGCTCCTTCAATGCATCCAGACTGCGGTCAGCTTGGACAGCGTCCCTGAACTCCTGACTGGAACCAGACAGAAGAGATGTGCATGTCATATACCCGCCGGGCTCCTCCGGCTCCAGTGTGGGGAGGTTAGTCATGGCGGTCTCAGTGCCATCTCCGGGTGACAGAGGGAACGGCTCAGGGGTCGGAGCGCCTTCCACCCCTCTAGCACTCTGGCTGCGGGTCACCACCGCAACTCCAGCAGTCCGTTCCTCATCCGGATCGGCCCTGAGATCGCCGTGACCCACCTGACCACCTGGCACATTGTCCTCAGTTGGGGTTTCCCCCAGCATCTCAGAAGAGCTACCCTGTAAACCTGCAAGGCAAGAATTAGCAATTACATTGACATTGCATTCATTCACTGATTCACAGTGAACTGCATGGGGGAATGGCTGAGCCAGGGTCACACTGAGGGGGCTCTCATCACCCGCAGATGTGGGCGGGGCTACAGCCAGGTCAGCATTCCACAATGTCTCATTCACATGCTCACTGATTACTTTAGCTGGACACACAGCAAGGGGAGACAAAAGGCTAACCCCTCCCTCTGCCTGTGTGACAGGCTTCAACACCTCATTAAAATCATCCTTCAGTACAGACATTTTGTCACAGCGAGGTGGCGTTGCTCCCACCCCGTATTGGGACACCAAGGGCCCCAAATCTCTTCCCAATAGTACATTGGCAGGCAGATCAGACACTAGCCCCACATCACGCATCCCTTTTCCCGCACCCCAGTCCAAATGGACGCAAGCCATGGGCACAGTTACGCGTTCTTGTCCAATACCCTTCAGGGTCAGAGTTATTCCAGGGATAATACTGTCCGCAGGGACCAAGTCAGGTTGCACCAGAGTAATCTGCGCCCCAGTGTCCCGAAATCCCATGACCACTTTATCCCCCACAATGACCTGTTGACTGTTGGCATCGGATTGCAACCCCTCCCTCCCCACCAAGTATACAGATGGGCCAGCTGCTGTGGCTGGGGAAACAGGGGGGTTCTTAGAGCGGTTGGGGCACTCCGCCTTGAAATGTCCTGGCTGGTTACAGGCATGACACCGCCGGGCCTCTCCTTGGGATTTGGAGGGGATCCCCGGGGCGCCCAGAGTTCTTGGGACAGGGGAAGTAGAGGGGGCACCTGGGACAGAGTTTGTCTTACCCCACTTGGAGACCGCAGGCTGTGGTGAACTCCAACTTTGCCCCTCCTTCCCGCTTGGGGGTCTCTGCAGTGTGGCTCCTCTCTTGATCCCTTGCTCCCTGGTGGACACATAGTCGTCAGCAATCTCTGCAGCCTTGTCTGCTGTTTTGGGTTTCCAGTCACACACGAACTGGCGGACCTCCAGAGGGCACACCTGGAGAAATTGTTCCTTTATCATAAGATCCCCAATTCCCTCAAACGTGGTGACAGTAAGTCCTTTGATCCACTGCCAGAATGTAACCTGTAAGTGGTGCAGAACATCCGCATAGCTCTCTGTGGGACCCCGCTGGATATTCCGGAACTTTTTGCGGTACACCTCCGGCGTGAGCCGGTATCTCCGGATCAGCGCCGCTTTGCTGGTCTCATAGTCCGCGTCCACTGGTAAGCTCGTGGAAACATCCAGGCCTTTTCCCTTCAGCCGGGGAGACAGGTAACGGGCCCATTCTGCCTGGGGAATATGATGCTGCTTACACACCCGCTCAAATCCCCGCAAGAACAAGTCCAAGTCCCCGTTATCTTCCAAGATTGGAAAGTCCTCGGATCGGATCTTTAGTGCTCGGGCTCCTGGAGTTGGTGCAGGGGAAGGTTGCGCCTGCTGGCAAAGTTCCAGCTTTTTTAGCTCAAGCTGATGCTCCAACTCCGCCCGACGCTCTGCAGCAGCGGCCTCTCTTTCTGCCTGGCGCTCTGCAGCAGCGGCCTCTCTCTCCACCCGGCGCTCTGCAGCTTCTCTCTCTGCCCGGCGCTCTGCAGCTTCTCGGTACTGGAGAATCACCTGCAGACGGGTGCTAGAGTCACTAGCGTCTATCTGCTGTAAGGCCATTTGCAAGTATAAGTCCGTTACCCCCACAGAACTGGGGTTACTGGTCCCTCCAGGCACAGTTACCTCTGGGGTCCGGGCACCTGCGGAACCGTCTGGCATGGTGATGTTGTCTGGTGCCAGCCTCTCAGGACCTTGCGCTGCCTCCTGCATGGCTATGGTAGCTTCCATATCTGCCATCTCCTGGAGTTCAGCAGCAACCAAGTCCTGCAGACGTTTGGTTATGCTTCTGGTCCCACCAGCCATCCACTGGAAGCCGTTGCCAAATAAAAGATAGGACAGAAAAAAGAAGAAGGGAGGGAACAGTACTGTACCAAACTTTCACCGTATTTTAAGCTTGATCTCATACCGTGCTCGTTCCATAGGATTGCCGCAATCCCCAGTGTCTGCGTGATACCACACCCACACACTGTTACCCTAATATCCCACAACGCTGCCACCACTGTGAAGAATATCGCCTCGCCCAGCCGCCTGGCACGCCTGCGATCAAACTTCTTTCTTAACCTCCCACTCACACACCGTGAGTAGACCGGGTCATAGGATAAAATGAAATGAGCGATATAAATTTTATATGTTTAATAACCCAAGTGGGTCGGTATGAATTAATAGCATATACAGAAATATACAATATTAATATGATCAAGCATAAACATACAAGCAAAAGAGCGATGATACCATACAAAACAAAGTAAAAGGGAAATAAAAGTTTAGAAAAGATACCTGAGCACACAGCTTTGTCCTAGCTGTCTCTCTTCCATGCTCAGCACAATGAATACTAAAAACTCACTCTCACCTCAGTGTGTGACCCCCCCCAGCTACACCCTTCACCTCCCCCTTAGCCAGCCCTCCCTCTCTCTCCTTTGCAGAATCCTCGGACAGATGGGTAGGCACCACATTCCAACCAGTGGGGGAAGGATGGACATCTGGGATATCACACTGACGAGCCAGACCGGCCCTCTCTCCATGGTATGCACATAAAACCATTGGAGCGAATTGACCACCAATGTAAACACAGCTTTACATTCCTACAGATAGGTGACTGATAGGAATGAGGAATGATACATGTCCAAGAAAGAAACATAAATTGAGGGACTCATCATCACATAGGCCCCTTTGTATCTGCTTCTTTGTGCTGGGTTGCCCGCCGGAGGAGGGGGGGGGGCCCCCCGGGGGGGGGGGGGGGCCGGGGGGGGGGCCCCCGGGGGGGGGGGGGGGGGGGGGGGGGGGGGGGGGGCACCCCCCCTGTGGGTTGTTGATTTTTTTGAGAAAAAAAAAAAAAGAGGGCGCCTTTTTATTTTTTTTTTAAATAAAAAAAAAAAATTTTTTTAAAAAAAAAAAAAAAAAATCACTTTCTGCAACAGATAGCTTAGTTAGTGGCACCATAGGGAAGGTGGTAACTGTTTTTTGCCCATTCTGGGTGGGGCGTGTTTTGGGGAAAAAAAAAAAAAACTTTGTAGGTTTTCTTTTTGTTTTTGTATATAATATTTTTTTTTGGTGTGGTCCTTTTTTTAGAAAAAGAAGAGAAGACCACTTTTTTTTTTTTTTCTTTCTCTTTTGTTGTTTTTTATAAAAAAAAATTAAGTGTTTCTCCCTTTTTTTTTTTTTGGAGGTGAGGTGTAGGTGGGGGGGGGTGGGGGGGGTACCATACTCAGCTGCCAGTTTACCTCTACACACTGTGCGGTTCCTGACTCTCCTGGCTGCTGTGTATTTGCTCTTTCTTTTGCTCCTGGTCCAGCCATAGAGTGGGTGCGCCCTCCCTCTCAGCTATGCATTAAAATTAGTAGTAGTAGAGTAATGGATACAGGCGAAGTTCTCTCCATCTGTGTACCAATACAATGAAAACCCTCAAAAAATGACCCTATTTTGGAAATTACACCCATCAAAGAATTTATCAGAGTATAATGAGCATTTTGACCCCACAGATGTTTCACAGATTTTATTAACATTGGGATGGGTACATGAAAAATTCATAAAATGTAATTTTATTCCCAAAGATTGCACTTTCACAAGGGGTTAAAGGACAAAAAGCAGCCCACAGTTTGTTAAACAATTGTTCACGAACATGGCAATACCCCATATGTGGTCGTAAAATGTTGCATGGGTATATGGTGGGGCTCAGAATACAAAGAGAGCTATTGGGATTTTGGAGGGCAGATTTTGCTTGAATATTTTTCGGGTGTCACGTCACATTTGCAGAGGCCCTAAAGTACCAATACAATGGAAACCCCTCAAATGTGACCCCATTTTAGAAACTACACCCCTCAAGGAATTCTCAAAGGTATTAACATTTTGAGCCTAAGAGCGCTTCCCAAAAATTAATGTACAAAGTAAAAATGGACATTTTTAAAGAAATATGCCATTTCAGTGACCAATATGTTGTGCCTACTTTGTGCCAACAGAAACATGCACTCTTAAAGCTTTTAAGTGGGTTATACCGGGTACAAAAAAGTTGTATATGTAGGCTATTAACTGCTGTGTGGGCAGACAGCAGGGCTCAGAAGGGAAGGAGCAATGTGCTTTTTAGCTTTTGGAGTATAGATTTAGAGAGAAAAAAAGTCACCGACTTGAGTAATGGCAAAAAAATAATCTCTATTATTATATAAAAATGAGTGTCTCTCTGTCTGTCTGTTCTTTATGCGCGACCAAATGACTGGACCAATCTTCACCAAATTTGGCACACAGGTACATCAGGTGTCCAGAAAGGTTAATAATTGTTCTTGGACCTACTACAGCGGTTTAAGGGCAGCACGTTGCTGCAGCGTGTGGTGAGCTATGTCTGGGAGTAGAGAAAGTTGGGCATCATCGAAGTCGATGATTTTTTGTTCCCTGGCTTTCATCATGATTTCTTCCTTTAAATCATAATAGTGGACTCAGCAAATAACATTGCGTGGTCTGGTTGGGTTAGAGCTGCCAGGTCTTAAGGCCCGGTGGGCTGGGTCAATCTCGATGTGGGTGCTGGCCCACTAGACCATTGAAAATGCCAATGAGAGTGGGAATAAGGTCTGAATGTGGAGTTTCTTCAGTGAGGCCGTGAAGTTGGATGTGGCTGCGGTTCTTTGTCATCGACGTGTGACATTAATTTGCGGTATTGAGCTGTCATGGTGGATGTGGAGTTTTAGACAGATTGCATGGAGGCTGAGACAGAGGCCGGGAATTATTCCAGGCCATCCACTCTGTGTTGCAGGTTGGTAAATCTGTGTTCACCACCTTGAGACCTTTTTTTAAGTCTTTAGCTAGATGATCCATATCCCTCTTGCTGGAAAGAAGGGCCAAGAGAGCCTGTAGTTCAAAGGCGGCTTGAAGGGCATGCATCGTGACCTCCGGCAGTTGAGGTGCGGCGGGGAGCATTATTAAGCATCCCGGGTGTATTTCTGCGGCAAGTAGGTGGAGGGGTGGGATCCTCTTCAGAGGACAGGTCTGATTCGTGGGCAGTGGGCTGGCGTCCAAGATGGCGTCCTGTGGCAGTTGGGGAGCTGAAGAGGAACTTCTTCACTGGTGGGCTGACACCCCAGTCAGAGTCAGGGCCCCTCCAGTGGAGCACAGGGAGCAAGTGTATGGAGGACTGCTGGAGGCACCTGTGTACCAGGCAGCCGAGCCGACAGAATCAGAGGAGCTGCAGTAGGGAAAGATGGCCGATGGCATCCCGCTTCAGGCTGGGAGGAGGAAGAGGCCAGCCCTGGGTGTATGCTGGGACTCGTCAGAGGTGCCAACCACTGTGGGGATGTTGCAGTACCTGTGGACATGAGGGCACTGTGTGGTTGCCGGGTGTTGAGGAGCCGGCTTCAGAGTCAGCAAGCAGCGGTGAAAGAGCGCAGGAGCATGGCAAGATGGAGCTGTGAGAAATCTCACTGAGTAGGTGGCAATAGTTGGATATCGGCAGATCAGGTGCCTGAAGGTTCTGGGGATCCCCTCCGGTCCGTTGCCCATGGGTAAGACTATAAGTCTCCCAGTGTGTTGAGCTGTAGTCAGAGCTCAGACTAGGCACGTCTGGGCTCCTGCATTGCAAGCCACGCCCCTTGACAGTTGTTTTAATGTTCCATCAAAAAATAGGACATTTGCTATTTTTGCAAGTCTGTGAGGGATCTGTGAAAACGGGTGCCCCATGGATACGAAACAGCCACAAGAACTGTCCCTTTATCATCTGAATAGAGGCTGATGACATCTCGGTCAACAACTGTAACACATTCACAAGTAGGCCTTAGGGGGACTTTTGGTCCTCCATCCTCCTATCCTGTGGATAGGAGATAAGTGTCTATAACGGGACAACCCCTTTAAGTAGTGGTGTGAAGGATCATAATGAACTTTTTAGAATTTTATACTTTTATATCTGTTTTATATTTTCATATCTGCTTAAGGTGTACTGTGTGTAAAAAAACATTGTTATCCTTAAAGTTAAATATTAGATGTGGTTGTTTATGCTTGAAACTGAGTGTAATGTAATGTTACACTACCAGATAGTGTCTACATACCAAAGTGAGAATCCTTTGTCTCCAAGAAGACATGTGTCTGACTTGCTGCCAGAAGACACCTCCCTGGATCACTGCGCAAGAAAGGAGATGGCTGACCATATACGGAACTGTTTATATCTGTTATCTATGCATTTAAGATAAACTACACCAATTAGGATTGAACATGAGGACTTACGTTGCTATGTTAACCCTTTCCTATATTTGCTGCTATATGAACTTATGTTGTCTTAATAAAGGCTCAGTGTGCGTTCCAGTATTTGGCTAAGTAAGGGGAACATATACCAACATTCTGTCTGGTTTCTATCCCTCGCCGCTAGCACTTAGCTCATATCAATTAGGACAACGACAGTTACCTGGGGTACCTGGTCATCTGGCCCACAAAGGGTGTCATGACCTTATCAGTGACAGAAAAATCATATATCCAATATACCAACAAATATTTATTAATTAAAATAAATGTAGAAACAATTTAAAAACAGATGGCATATCTTATAGTGAAGATAAATTACATATTTCAACAGTAGATGTGGTTAATATCTGAACATATACAGCATCCACCTACAATATTGCAATTCCAGACTAAAGATCCAAAATGAAATGTCTACCATCTAACTCCACTCTAATAAGAGCCTATATGGCTTTTATATCCACTATACATGTATATGCTGTGTTCATAATATAGATATTAGATGGCTGGTTCCCACCACAATGATCCAAACATTGGTATTTCGTACAGACTGCTCTGTACGGTCATGGGGGGCACCACAGAGAATGTCAGAGTGCTGTAAAACAGCCAGACATCCGACGGGCTGTAGGTTATCACTCATTCCTCAAAGTATGTCTATAACCTGATTGGAGTGCAAAAAACAAAGTCTGTAGAATTGCTATTATGTATGAATTTAAAGGGGTTGTCCAGACAAAAATGGACAAACATTTTATCTTTTAAATGTCACGTGACCGCTGAGGCCAATCAGCGGCTTCAGCGGAACTCTGGAAGAGACCCGGGAGAAGCCGGAGCATCGGGGACAGGTGAGTATGCTTTTCTTTTTTTCAATGCCCCCAACTGATTTAAAAGTTAAAAGGGTTATCCATTTTTGCCTGGACAAACCCTTTAAAATTTTTCGATAGTGTATTCTTAGTGATTATGATGATTTTGTGCACATGCTCTGCTACTCTTTTCTTCAAGGTCCTTAATGTCCTATCTGTATATTGTTTGTCACATGGACACTACTAAATAGGTCACACCTCTACTGTCACAAGCTAGAAATTCAGGGATTTCTCAATGAAAGCTATTACTACTGGATTCCACTGAGCTAATAGGGTCTTGTGTACAGTTGGAACAAGTTCCAAATCTATAAAACCTTTTAATGAAAAGATATGTGCTTATTGTTTTTTTTTTTTCTTAAACTGATGGAGCTATTTTAATCTCCAAATTTGGGGCATTTATATATACAGAGATTTACAATTACGGTAATTTCCAACCTTTGAAATGGCTTGCCCACTGTTAGATCACCCTCACTGTTATTTTACCGGAAACTATTTCTTGTGAAACTCTTATTTTTTGGAACTACTGGCTTCAGCACAACTAGCCATAACACATGCGCAGCCTGATCAGATCAGTGGTGGCAGTGGAACCTCTCTCTCTCTCTACTGTGCATGCACTGGCATCCTAGCCAACAAAGGATGCAGTGTCCGGATCATCATGGTAAGAACCAGCCATCTAGTATCTATATTATTAAGGTGGTGATTGTCAATTCTACTGAAAAATATCCGTCTGAATACAGAGAACAACAACTATTACAAGTATTTTTGATGCCCTGCATAACAATCAATACACAATATACACAAGTGGACAAAATTGTTGGTATCCCTCTTTTAATGAAAGAAAAACCCACAATGGTCACAGAAATAACTAGAATCTGACAAAAGTAATTTGCCAAACTACATGTTAACAAGCCACAAAACTTCTGGGACAATGTCCTATGGACAGATGAGACAAAAATCGAAATTTTTGGCAAGGCACATCAGCTCTATGTTCACAGATGGAAAAATGAAGCATATCTTGAAAAGAACACTCTCCCTACTGTGAAACATGGAGGAGGCTCTGTTATGTTCTGGAGCTGTTTTGCTGCATCTGGCACAGGGTGTCTTGAATCTGTGCAGGGTACAATAAAATCTCAAGATTATCAAGGGATTCTAGAGAGAAATGTGCTGCCCAGTGTCAGAAAGCTTGGTCTCAGTTGCAGGTCATGGGTCTTGCAACAGGCTAATGACCCAAAACACACAACTGAAAACACCCAAGAATGGCTAAGAGGAAAACATTGGACTATTCTGAAATGGTCTTCTATGAGCCCTGACCTAAATCCTAGTGAGCATCTTTGGAAGGAGCTGAAACATGCCGTCTGGAAAAAGGCACCCTTCAAACCAGAGACAACTGGAGCAGTTTGATCAAGAGGATTGGGCCAAAATACCTGTTGATAGGTGTAGAAGTCTCATTGACAGTTACAGGAATCGTTTGATTGCAGTGATTGCCTCAAAAGGTTGTGCAACAAAATATTAAGTTAAGGGTACCATCATTTCTGTCCAGGCCTGTTTCATGAGTTTTCTTTTTAAAAAAATTCAGTTGAAGCATGGTTGAAAAGCAATGTCTGACTTTCATTTGTTCATTTTCATAGAATTTTTATGTATTATTACTTTTGTCAGATTCAAGTTATTTCTGTGACCATTGTGGGTTTTTCTTTCATTAAACGTGGGGTACCAACAATTTTGTCCACGTGTGTATATAGTGGATATAAAGGCCGAATAGGATTTTGTTAGAGAGTAATTTGATGGTGGACATTTTATTTTGGATTTTTTAGCCTGTAACTGTGGCTGTGGTATATATTCGGATATTAACTTGAAACTTGAAAGTGAGTGGTATGGCGAGAGTTCCACCATAACCACAGCTACTATTGAAATATGTACTTTACCTTTCATTCACTATAAGATATGCCATCTGTTTTTTTATTTTGTTTACATTTATTTCAGTTCATAAATATTTGTTGGCTGAGTGTATATTATTTTGAAATGTAAGATTTTTATTTTTGACAAACAAGCAGAGACTTGAGATTTTCCTATCCTGTTGATAAACAGGATCCCAACAGATATGTTTTTTATTACAATGTCAGTCTATGGCTACAGGACCCTGATAGGCATCCTGTTCCATGCACCATCTGTGTCGAAGCCCATTTTCTAATTTGAGCTGTGTTCACGTCTGTGTTGGAGACGTGAACACAGCTAGAAACATTATAATAATAGTCCTTTAATAGTCCCACAATGGGGAAATTCAGTGTGTTACAGCAGCAAAGATAAGCAGATACAAATACAAATACAACATGTACAGGAATGTTCCAAGGTGAGAGGCATTACATTAATAGCAGACAGACAGATAGGACATAGCAGAGGAGGGGGGGGGGATTTAACAGGCAGAGAGATATTTCAGTTCTCTGTGTGTAATGATCTCCGCTTAGGTCGGTGTTGGTTGTACAGCCTAACCACGGTGGGGAGGAAAGACTTCTGATAGCGCTCCTTCTCACACCTAGGGTGGAGCAGTCGGTCACTGACAGTACTGCTCAGTGCGATCACAGTCTCATGCATGGGATGGGACTTCTTCTTCTGCATGGAGCTCACCACGGACAGTATCCTTCTGTCACCCACCACCTGCACTGGGTCCAGTGGGCTCCCCAGGATAGAGCTGGCCTTTCTAATCAGCTTGTCAAGTTTATTTCTATCCCTGGTTGATATACTGCTCCCCCAGCAGGCCACTCCGAAGAAGATGGCTGATGCCACTACCGAGTTGAAGAAAGTTCTAAGACGTGCCCCCCGGATTCCAAAGGCTCTCAGCTTCCTAAGCAGGTAGAGCCTGCTGTGGCCCTTCCTGTACAGGGCCTCCATATGATCTGCCCAGTCCAGCTTATTATTAAGGAGCAAACCCAGGTACTTATAGGTGTTCACAATCTCGATGCCCGTCCCCAGGATGTCCACTGGTTTAGGAGGGCTTCTGCCTTTACGGAAGTCCACCACCATCTCCTTGGTCTTCCCCGCGTTGATCTTCAGGTGGTTTCGATGGCACCAGTCCACAAAATCCTGGTTCAGTTCTCTGTACTCCCTATCATCATCATCTGTGATGAGACCCACTATTGCAGAGTCGTCAGAATACTTCTGTAGGTAGCAGCTGGATGAGTTGCACCTAAAATCTGCAGTGTACAGTGTGAAGAGGAAAGGGGCGAGAACCGTACCCTGAGGTGCCCCCGTATTACAGATCACGGTACCTGACACACAGTCTTGGGCTCTCACGTATTGAGGTCGATTTGTGAGGTAGTCTAGGATCCAGTTGGAGAGGTGGTGGTCCACTCCAGCAAGGCCCAGCTTGTCCCTCAATAACCTGGGCTGTATGGTGTTAAAAGCATTGGAGAAATCAAAGAACATTATTCTCACTGTGTTCCCTGGTTTCTCCAGGTGAGACAGAGCCCTGTGCAGAAGATGGATGATGGCATCATCTACCCCAATGCCCGGCCGATAAGCAAACTGGAGGGGGTCCATAGCGGGGCTCCCTAGAGGGCGGAGATGTGTGAGAACCAATCTCTCCAAGATCTTCATCAGGTGGGATGTCAGTGTTATAGGTCTGTAGTCATTGAGGTCCATAGGGTGGGGTTTCTTTGGAACTGGTACCACACAAGAAGATTTCCATAATTCAGGGACTATTTCCTGCCTCAGGCTCATATTATACATATATGTAATTATACCACACAGCTGGTCCTCGCAAGTCTTAATTAGCCTTGCACTGATGTCATCTGGCCCTGCGGCTTTCCTCGCCTTGATCTTTTTCATCTCCTTCCTCACCTGGGCCCGTGTGAAGGTCAGACTGTGGCCAGATAAAGACAGATTTCTGGATTTACTGGTCTGTTGGGAAGTGGCCGCATGGGGAGAAGTCATTGTGGTGGGGGGAGCTGAAGGATATACTGGGGTGGGAGGAGCTGGTGTGTGATCAAATCTGTTGAAGAATAGGTTTAGTTCATTAAGCCAATTAACATCTGCCTCAATCTGGCAGACAGACTGTTTATGACCCGAAATTGACTTAAGCCCCTCCCAGACCCCCCTTATGTCTTTTCTTTCCATTTGCTTTTCCATTTTTTCTTTATAACTGGCTTTTCCTTGCCTGATTAGATGCCTCAGCTCCTTTTGTACTTCCTTCAACCCCAAGAAATATCCATCATGGATTCCATCAAATACCTGACAAAATAGTGGACCCCTGTTACATGCAGGAACTAATGGACTTAGACAACCAGTTATGCTCAACAGCTTTACTTGATATAAAGATTACTGGAAGGAAAGCAAGAACAATTAACCCAAAGTACTTGCTGCAGTCTCTTTTTGGTTCTCCCTTACTTGCCAGACTCTCAAAGCTAGCCTGCCTCTGTTGGTTCTTCAGAAAGCTTCTCTCTCGCCTTACCCTCTGTCTGTGAGGCAACTCCTGTTTGCACCAACCGCCATACGTGACCTTCAGTTGACTCCACCTTCAGTAACTTTGCTTGCTGTTTTCTTAACCAGCGGTCGAGTGGCTACACCCCATTAGAGTTCTTATGAAATGATTCTTGTGCAGCATCCCAGAGGCTGCTGCTTTTTATTGTTTGTCTTTTGTACCTCTGGGATTGTGTTGGTACGTCCCATTCTGTGTTAAATGTATTGTTGCAGCTTTTCCTCGGCACTATTTCCCCCTGCATTGTTCAAACCTAGACTTGGTTTAGCCCTGGCCTATCACAGGCCACTGGGCGGGGTTGTAGGGAGACCTCATCTTCCCGGCGGCGGTTGGTCTTCTCAGTCTAGTGTGTGCAGTTGACTGGAGAAGGTGTGCAGAGCTTGCCTGCCACAGCCTCTGGACTGAGGGTCAACGGTCGTCTTCAAGCCCCAAGAGGGATATCACTAGCCCCAGGATCAACTAGAGACAGTCCTGAGCAAGGGAGAGTAACTGTCTGTATCTTTGGACTTATTCGGTGCAGTGCCAGAGGAGCAGAATAGGACCCTGACAGGAGGAACTCGTTTGGGCCTAGTATACAGGTAACCAGATCCCTGTTAGGACTCTCTGTAACTCCATCCCCAGTATACCTAGCTGGGAGAGGCATGAGAGGAGAACTATACTGCAGAGCCTGTGTCATCCCAGGGCACCCTCCTAGAACCAAGGTTGGGGGTTGGACACTGTAGAACTACTACCCCCATTTGAAAGCTGCCGTTACCTTCTGTTCCTGTTGCCAAATAAAGGCTGTGTTCTGGTTTACCTGCACCGCTGATTCCTGAGTCGTGCCTGCATCACCATCAGGGCCCTTCCGACCAACACCACAACAGCTCGGAGAGGATAGGACCCCTCTCCAACTGGAAGCACGCTGGGGGAAAGAACTACTACCACCACTATCTGGTAGTGCTGCAGGACCCCCTTGACTTTGTCCGGCCCAGGAGTGGAACTGGAGTGGTTGGCGAGTGTGCTCGGCCTTCGAGGTGGCACAGCATCCGCCACTACTACTCCCATCCTCTGGTCTCCTCCATCTGGGTTGCGGCACTTGTACCTCCAGTATTTTTGATTTTTTGATCAGATGAAGAATATCATTGGGCCTTTCAGACCTGGTGACAAACAAAAGTTAATAAAAAATAGAGCATTTCAACAGGAACAGGTACAGGAAATACAATGGGAGCCAAGGGTGTAGGAGGTGCAAAGGTTGTGGTCACATCTGGACCTAGGAGACTTAGAGAGCCCATACGGTGTCTCTTCCCAATATGTGGAAACCAGTACTATAAAAAAGCACATTATTATTGTGGGACCTGGTACAAATTTTACTTTGAGGCCCAGGAGGTTAATGTTGCACCTCTGGTGGGAACCTAGTCATAGCAATGCATGGAAAATTAGCATTTTCAGCAACTTGGTTATGGTTCTAATCTTTGCTGTCCTGGCAGCTCCCTCAGGCTCAAAAACAAAACAAAACTGAACATGTGAATTTATTCATACCGTGCAGGGGATTTTAATTGTTAAATGCAATAAATAGAGATGAGCGAATCAATTCTGCAGAAGTGGAATTCGATCCGAATTTCAGAAAATCTTCGATTCACCACGATTCCGGATTTCCTGATGCTTCGTGGTAACGAATATTTATTAAGGACCTTTGTGACATGAGACAGTCACAAGATGTTCTCTAGTGATGTGATTGGGTAGGCGTGTCTTTGCTTGTTAGCAGATCCTTCCACATGAATAAAAGTTGTGAGAGAGAGATGACCGTGGCATCCAAGGGCTTCCGCAATTTTGCCCACCCGGCTCTCTGAAGACCGGAAATAGCTATTTATTTGGCGCGAAGTAATTCGGATTGAAGCAAATTTTTTGGAACTTCGAATCGAACTTTTGAGAAATTCGCTCATCTCTAGCAATAAATATTTAATATATGTAAAAAAAAGAATTCTCCATAAACAGGATAATACCCTATAACATTTACAAAGTACATCAGAAGCAGACTTACACATAATTTACCATGCATGGAATCTGTAATGTGTATATGTTTACTCTTTTATTGTAGATATATACATGCCATTTATTGAACTGTGCTTCTACTGCTAATATTCCATTACAAGACGTTCAGAAACCCAAGAAAATAGTAGCTGATCCATATGACGGGTACTTTTTACATTTTCCTTTTTATTTCTTTTATATTGTATAGTGCATTAGATTCAATAAGTTTGGATGTGTACTAGTTATGTATGTTACATATTATTGCATTCTGTTGATAGTAGTTGTGACTCTTTAGCCTAACCCTGACTCTACATATTTTTCTGTTTTCAATTGTAGCTACTTATTCCTTCTTATGGAGGACAGTATTCACAGAATGATTCTCCCTGAGTCTTCTATCAAGCATAATATGACTGAGCATATTGTAAAACACAATGACATTCAGGATTTCATCCTCACTGTCCAGTCTAAGAGAATAGTATACAGATGGAGAGTTGCTCCTGGCTTTTTACAACTAATGTCTGTTTTTTTGGATGGCTCTGATGATAAACGCTTGAGAAAAATCTATGATGGCACAATAAAAAGCTTTCTTTATTTTAATAACTCTTTAATATTCACAGATGGAAATACTGTATGGTTTGAAGAATTTTTAATGGAATCTTACTGGTACAATGAATATTTAGTAACCTGTAACATACAAGCTCCACCATTATCAGATTATAATAACATGGTATTATATGAAGAGTCTACGCAGCCAGTCCCTGTGCCAGGATTTCCTCAAGATGTGTCGGTGGTGTTTGGAACACAATCATTTGAAATTCTTTGGAAGCCACCAAGGTTAACAGTTGGGGCCAGTAAGTTGTATTGGAGTATTATGTCAACTAAATATTTGTGACTCATCTTTAAAATTATTCACTGATAGGTATCTAAAAGATATGGCAAGTTTAAGTGAAATCTGAAGCCGCTGGCTAAAAGTGATTGGTTTGTTACTTAACGTTGGTTTCTGTTTATTTCTGTGCCTTACTATTGGTGTCACATATGAAATATCTGCAAGGTGATAAGTAAATGTCAACTATAATGGTTTTAATGTTTATAAATTGAAGACATTTCTAGGCAAAAATCTTTGATGGCCTATCCTTAGGAAAGGTGATCACTACTACACCCAGTAGTTCTACTGGTCACCTGATATTAGTGGTCTGATAATTTTTAAAATCACAGTACACAGAGCTGTAAACAGACAGCTCCATCCACTGTGTAATGGCAGTTACTGATTACTACAACACAGGTCTATTACCGCAGCTAGACTTCTATTGATTTGAATAAGAACTGAACCGCAGTTACCTGTAACTGCCACTACAGTGGACAGAGTTATCAGCTTCTGGCTCTCTGAACCAAGGCTGTGAAGCTTTAGTTGTACATTCAGTCATGGCCAATTTTCACAATTTTCAATTATCAATATTGTATAATTCTTAGGAATTTAGTCATTAGTTTTTTTTTCCTGAATTAGAGGAGCTTTAGGCTAAGGCCCCACTTTGCGGAAACACAGCATTTTTTTGGTGGCGATTTTACTGCATTTTTTTTAAGTCAGTTAGGAGAGGCTTGAAAAGGAATGTAAAATATAAAGCTAGGAAGCACTTAGATATTTCCCTTCTGTTAAATTTACTCCTGACCAGCCTGATATTACCTTTTACTGCTTAACCTGTGCAGTTCCTCCTACAAGTAAACTGTTTAGCTTTTTCTTTAACCCTAACTTTGTGTAACATTGCATACCTCCCAACTTTCAAAGGACAGAAAGAGGGACACAATGTGTGTCGCAAGGGGGCAAATCTAGACCCACCCACTTCTACGTTGACTCCGCCCATTATCATCCATTTTTCTTTGTGCCCCCACACGGTATAATGCTCCTACAATCACCCTAACCTTATATGCCCTCAGATTATAATGTTCCCCTCCGATTGCCCCACAATATGAAGTACCTCTCCTGGTGCCCCAGTTTAAACTGGGAGAAACTAGAGGGGTACATTAAACTGGGGGCAACTAGAGGGGTACATTAAACTGGGGCAGCTGGAGGGGAACATTAAACCATAGGGGTAGCTGGAGGGGGACATTAGAGGTGGACATGTCCCCCTCCAGCTACTCCAACAGTTTAATGCTCTCCTCCAGTTGCCCCCAGTTTAATGTCCCTGTCCAGCGACCCCCACTATTTAATGACCCCTCTGTGGACTTTCTGCTTCCATTATACCTATAGGGAAGCCACCAGCATCCCATCCACTTTACAGGAACTGTAAAAGGCTGCATTTTTTTCTGCGGTATTTACACCGTGGCCACACCACGGCATTTATGCCATGTGTGGCCTCGGCCTTAAGGAGTTTTCCAGCTCATTTTTATTGATGATCTATCCTCAGAATAGATCATCAATAAGAGATCAGTGCCCCCCCTTCTGATCAGCTGTATGAAGGGGCCATGGTGTCTGTTTATATCACACGCTGTCTGTTTATAGTGACCGTGGGATGTAGTTACAGTCTTGTCATATAGATGTGTATAGAACGAGGCTGTAGTTATATTACAAGGCCGCTATGAAATGTATGATACCATATAAACAGATAAGGGGTCACGGCGCTTACACAAATACCACGGTCCATTCAAACAGCTGATCCTGGGGCTCCTGGGTATTGGAACCCCACTAATTTTTTTACCTTTTAATTAGGAAACTCCTGGGGCATTAATAATAAGAGGCAATATTTAAAGGGGATACACAGGGAAGTTAATTTAAAGATGCACTTGGGGGTATTATTCATTATGGGGGGGTTATATTATATATTTTATAATTGGAGGTAGCAGCAGGATGGGTGTGCAGGAGAGGACAATGTGGGTCGGGTGCCTGGAAAAGTAAGGAGCCAAAGATGTCTGTACTGCAAACTTTACAGAGACTGGGAGAAATGGTTATGGTGGTCCAGATGGAAGAAAAATTGGAATGGATATGTGAACAATTAGTCAGAGACGTCACTGGTAAGTCACTCAATGATATTGCACTGTATTCACCCTGTGTACAGCCGATATCTATCACTATATGGTCACCGTATAGTGATAATATCGGTATACCTAAGTTTGGGGCCCACTTGAACATGTTCGCCCCCCCTGTACTCAACCCCTAGCTACAGTGAGGAAAAAAAGTATTTAGTCAGCCACCAATTGTGCAAGTTCTCCCACTTAAAAAAATGAGAGAGGCCTGTAATTGAAATCATAGGTAGACCTCAACTATGAGAGACAAAATGAGAAAACATATCTAGAAAATCACATTGTCTGATTTTTTAAGAATTTATTTGCAAATTATGGTGGAAAATAAGTATTTGGTCACCTACAAACAAGCAAGATTTCTGGCTCTCACAGACCTGTAACTTCTTCTTTAAGAGGCTCCTCTGTCCTCCACTCATTACCTGTAGTAATGGCACCTGTTTGAAATTGTTATCAGTATAAAAGACACCTGTCCACAACCTCAAACAGTCATACTCCAAACTCCACTATGGTGAAGACCAAAGAGCTGTGGAAGGACACCAGAAACAAAATTATAGACCTGCACCAGGCTGGGAAGACTGAATGTGCAATAGGCAAGCAGCTTGGTGTGAAGAAATCAACTGTGGGAGCAATAATTAGAAAATGGAAGACATACAAGACCACTGATAATCTCCCTCGATCAGGGGCTCCACGCAAGATCTCACCCCGTTGGGTCAAAATGATCACAAGAACGTTGAGCAAAAATCCCAGAAACACACAGGGGGACCTAGTGAATGACCTGCAGAAAGCTGGGACTAATGTAACAAAGGCTACCGTCAGTAGCACACTACGCCACCAGGGACTTAGATCCTGCAGTGCAAGATGTGTCCCCCTGCTTAAGCCAGTACATATCCGGGCCTGTCTGAAGTTTGCTAGAGAGCATTTGGATGTTCCAGAAGAGCACTGGGAGAATGTCATATGGTCAGATGAAACCAAAGTAGAACTGTTTGGTAGAAACACAACTCGTCGTGTTTGGAGGAGAGTGAATGCTGAGTTGCATCCAAAGAACACCATACCTACTGTGAAGTATGGGGGTGGCAACATCATGCTTTGGGGCTGTTTCTCTGCAAAGGGACCAGGACGACTGATCCATCTACATGAAAGAATGAATGAGGCCATGTATCGTAAGATTTTTGAGTGCAAACCTCCTTCCATCAGCATGGGCATTGAAGCTGAAACGTGGCTGGGTCTTTCAGCATGACAATGATCCCAAGCACACCGCCAGGGCAACGACGGAGTGGCTTCATAAGAAGCATTTCAAGGTCCTGGAGTGGCCTAGCCAGTCTCCAGATCTCAACCTCATAGAAAACCTTTGGAGGGAGTTGAAGGTTCGTGTTGCCCAGCGACAGCCCCAAAACATCACTGCTCTAGAGGAGATCTGCATGGAGGAATGGGCTAACATACCGGCAACAGTGTGTGCCAACCTTGTGAAAGTCATAAGACTGGTTGATACCATCATGTTACATGAGAAGATTAATGCCACTATTTGCGATACTCACCTGATCTTTGATAAGGTCTGGGCACCTTGGGTCCACAGTTATAACATCCCAGGTCTCCCATATTGTCTCCATCTCTAACCATATAACTGAATTGAGTACCCTCCTCCACCACCCTGCCTCAGGTGACTCCTAGGATATCACTTCTCACTGGAATAGGATAGGTCATTAAACATTTTTGTTTGGAAAAATCCATTATCCCCTTCCTGCACAGCACCATACTATTATATCACATTGGTCATATAGTTAATGCGACAGAAGCTTAACCCCTCGGATGTCATGAACAATAGCAATCACAGCATCTGGGTGGTTAAGGGGAAGTGAGCCTCCATTTCACTCCCATGGGTCCACCACAGAGAAATCTCAGAGTACCGAAGAGTTGTGCCAATAAAATGCCAGTTTTAATGCAGGATGAAGACCATAAAAATAAAATACAAAAAATAATAACAGTGATGTATGTTTATTCCGCTTGGGCCCCCAACAAATGATAATAAAGCTAATTAAAACATTAAATATACCCCAAGATGGTGCCAATTAAAAGTACAACTCATTGTGCAGACAATAAGCCCTCATATGAAAATGTTGCCTCAAAAATAAAGAAGTTATGAATTTTTTGGTTTCCAGAGCGGGTGTTTGCTGTAACATACAGCTAACAGAATGATGTAGCACCTGCTGTCAGAGCTGAGCTCCAACTGCAGGTTTTAACCCCTTAGATGCCCGGCCAAAAATGACTTTGACATCTAAGGGGTTTTTGTATATATACTGCCCCAATCGGCCCCTTCACAGAGTGTTCAGGGGGTGTCAATATAGATCAGTGATCCTAGGTCTTCGCAAGCACATACCTGGTTGATCCTGCCCATAAGAGAGACTATCACCCTATGCATCTGCATAGGCTGACTGCCTGAGAGAGAACAGAAGATAGCCGATTCAAGTCCCCTAGCAGGGCATCAAAAAATGTAAAAAAAAGTAAATAAAAAAAGTTCGAAAGTTAAAAAAAATTCATTAATAATGCCCCTTTCCTATATAAAATGAATTATGTAAAAATGACTAAAAACAATACATATTTTGTATTGCTATGTCCAGATGACGATGCAAAAACAATTTTTTTTTTTTCCAAATGGGTTTTTGTGCTGCAAAATTAGTAATGCATAAAAAATATACATTAGGTATCGCTGTAATCGTACTGATGCATAGAATGAAGGTAACATTTTACTTATGCTGTACGCTGAATGGCAAAAAAAATTTAAAAAGCAGTGCCAGAATTGATGTGTTTTTTTTTTTTTAATCTACCAAGAAATAGTTAATAAAATTTAGTCAGTAAGTTATAGGCAACCCAAAATGGTGTCATCACAAAATGTATCTCGTCCTGAAAAAACCAAGCCCTCATATGTCTAAATCATCAGAAAAATGAAAAAAATAAAGCTTATACAATGCGACAAGAAAAAAACCCAAAATTGCCACATCTTTACGTCAAAATTGGCACCAGTTGGACATAAAAGGGAAGAAGCGCTATTTGGTTTTTTGGATCACAGATTTAGACAGTTTGGTTTATGGACACCATGCCGCTTTTTCAGAGCCCCTGAAATGCCAGTAAAGTGGAATCCCCTTCAAGTGACCTCATTTTGGAAACTGTATTCTTGCTGATCCTAACATATTAGCATAGCCTAACAATATGCCAACAAAAATTATATTATGGGAATACCTCCTAAAAGCATATAAAAACTACGGTAATTATATGATTAAAATAAAAAATATATTAGAAAGTGATATACAGCATTCAATTTCACTACTCAATTATTAATGGGTTATTCCCATCTTTGCAAATCATGGCAAATATGGGAATGACTGGTAGGGCTTACAGAAACAGGCAAGCAGCTCTATGCTATTTCTGTAACTTCCATAGAGGTGAATGGGAGCTTCACAGTTACAGAAAAAACAACTCTAAGACTAAGGCCCCATGTGGCATCCTGCAGCAAAAAAGTACTGCGGGAAAAACCGCGGTGGCAATGCATCATGGTTCTTCCTGCAGCGCTTTGCACAGAAATTTCAATTATACCTATAGGGAAACCACCGGCGTTTCTGTAGGTATAATTGACATGCTGCGATTTCCATAACCACAACGTTTTTGGAAATCGTAGCTTGTCCGTTGTGTGTATTTTACCGCAAAGTGGGGATGGTATTCGCTAGAATCCCATCCACTTTAATGTGACTGTAAAACGCCGTGTTTTTTTCTGTGACTTTTCTGCTGCGGGCAAACTGCGGCGTTTACGCCATGTGGGGCCCTGGCCTAAATGTGTTGCACAGTTTCTGTAGCTCCAATTCACTTGTATTGGCCAGGTGGTCAGAACCTTTGAGCAGTTATCCCTGTCTCAGACATGATTTGCCAAGATGGGAATAATTCCTTAATCAAAAATAGATTTCTTTCAGAATCAGGAAGTGCATTTGACGCTTAACAGATTAAGGGTGCGTTCACATATGTCCGGCACAGTTTTCAGTCCAGGTGCTGTGCAGAAGCTAGGTGCTGCTGCATCCATCTTCAAGCAGAACCCGGCTTCTGCATAGTCTCTGTATAGTAGTGAAGCCGGCAATTGATGGCAATTGTACCTGAGCGAATTGCTCAGGATTGCAAAGCTGACACCCGCGGGTGGAGTTGTGCTCCGATTGTGGGTGTTAACCCCATAGATCCCGCGGTCAAACATGACTCACAAGGCACCCCCCACGGCGAGATCGGAGGGTGCCGTTATGCCGTTTTGGCAGCCTGGGGTCTGGCCAGTGACCCCAGGCTGCTAGGACCCCCAAGTACCTGGTTGATCCTGCCTGCGATGGAGAAAGTCAGTATATGCGTCTGCATAGGCTGACTTTCTCTATAGAATGAAATACACGTGTATGCTCGTGTATTGCAATCTATAGTACTGAACCAGCGATCAGTGTATTGCTGGTTCAGATGTCCTTATAGGACAAGTACAAAATGTAAAAAAAAAAAAAAATAATTAATAGTTATTAAGCCCCAAAAATTCCCTTTTCCTATATAAAATTAATCATATAAAAAACCTAAAAATTTATAAAAACAATACATATTTGCTATTGCCGCATCCATAACAACCTGTACAATAAAACTTAAAACAATATTTAACCTACACGGTGAACGTCGGAAAAAAACGCCAGAATTAATGATTTTTCGCCATCTTACCTTACAAAATATGCTATAAAAAGTGATGAAAAAGTCATATGTACCCCAAAACATTACCAATAAAAATCACAGGTTGTCCTGCAAAAAATAAGCTCTCAACTAACTCTGTAAATCGAAAAATAAAAATGTTATGCCTCTCAGAATATGGCGATACAAAGATAATTGAATTTATGTCCCCAAATGGGTTTTTGTTCTGCAAAATTAGTAATGCATTAAAAAACAATATAAATGAGGTATCGCCATAATCGTATCGACCTGCAGAATAAAGGTAACATCTTACTTATGCTCTATGCTGCATGGCAAAAAATTTAAAAGGTAAAACGCAATGCCAGAATTTAATATTTTTTTTTATAATCCACTAAAAAATGGGTTGATAAAATTTATTCAATATGTTATAGGCACCCAAAACTGGTGTCATTACAAAATGCATCTCATCCCGCAAACAACAAGCCCTCATATTGCTACATCACCAGAAAAATAAATAAAATATAGCTTATACAATGTGAAGACAAAAATCGCCAAATCATTAGAACAAAACTGTCTGTGGCAGGAGGGAATGTATAAGCTGTGCTAACATATATGAGGGGACACCCCAGATTTAGAGCTTATGAGGAAAAAGACACCAGGAGTGACCCCCCCCCCCCCAATCATAGGAGCTACTGGGGAAATAGTAGAGAATTTGGTGTTCCCAATGTACTCCACACAGCTTACATATTCACTTTTCCCCATTCGCTGTGCATTCACGTCTGGGATACTAATGCTCATTACACCTCTTGATTTATTCTTTGAGGGGTGCAGTTTTCACAATGGGGTCACTCCTTAGGGGATTCCACTTTTCTGGCACCTTAGAGGCTCTGCAAACATGACATGTCGTCCAGATCCCAAATATCTAAATCTGCACTCCAAAAGCCACACAGCGCCCCTTCCCCTCTGTACCCTGCTGTGTGCCCAAACTACAGTTTTTGCCCACATGTATGACCCTGGTGTACCCAGGATATCGTACTTAATGTCATATCTTGGTATAAACTGATATTTGGGCACACAACCAGGCAGAAGGGAGGAAGCGTTATTTGTTTTTTGGCGCACAGATTTAGACGGTTTTGTTTTTGGACGTAATGATACTTTTGCAGAACTCTTGAAATGCCAGTAAATGCCACCTCCCGAGTCTCCAGCGCACTGCATCAGGGGTTCGTTTCTCTGGTAAGGGCCAAGAGGGTTGTACTATACAGCTATAACTCACCCTGAAAGTAAAAAGTGATAGTAAAAACTGATGGTAAACACTGATGACAATTTATGATAACTGATGGTTTTGGAGTAGAAATTTGTGAAAAAGCCTGATGACAACTGATGCATTTTTGCATCAGTTTTGGCATCAGTTGTAATGACTAAAGGACAAAAAAAACTGATACTGATGAAACTGACATATGCGAACCTCCCCTAACAACAATGTAGAATGAAGTGTTAAAGTGTAACTAAACTTTCGGACAACTTTTGATTTTCTGGCAGTATTTGTGTCAATAATTAATTTTGTAATATACTTTATTAACACTTTTTGGCTCCTTTCTGTGAAATCCTGCATCTCTTTATTCTTTCCCTTGCTTCTGTATTGAGAGCAGGGGCGTAACTAACGGGGCAGCAGTGGTAGCGCCTGCCACAGGGCCTCGGACATTTTTTTTTTTTTTTTTTTTTTTAATAGGCCTTTACCTATTTACTTGCCAATCCCCGCTTCCGTCTCACGTGGGCCGGCCTGCGCCATTATGCGTCATGATGCCAGCCGATCACGCGAGATCTGGTCCAACATTGAAGATGGCCGAAGAGGTGAGGAGTTCGCCAGAGTCAGGGAGAGGTAGGTAACAGTGTGTGTTGTTTTTTTTTTATTGTATCTTCCCCTGGGTCTGCAATCATTATACTCTGGGGTCTGAAAAGACCCCAGAGTATAATAATTGTTCATGGGTGGTCCACAATGGGGCATAATACTGTGTAGGGGCCACTATGGGGCATAATACTGTGTGCAAGGGCCACTATGGGGCATAATACTGTGTGCAGGGGCCACTATGGGGCATAATACTGTGTGCAGGGGCCACTATGGGGCTTAATACTGTGTGCAGGGGCCACTATGGGGCATAATACTGTGTGCAGGGGCTACTATGGGGCATAATGGTGTGTACAGGGGCCACTATGGGGCATAATACTGTGTGCAGGGGTCACTATGGGGCATAATACTGTGTGCAAGGGTCACTATGGGGCATAATAGTGTGTGTAGGGGCCACTATGGTGCATAATAGTGTGTGCAGGAATGCGGTTTGTGCTGGTGGGTGTTGGGGGCGGCGGTTCAGGGGGGGCCCCATGTCAAATGTTCACCTTGGGGCCCAGCCATTCCTAGTTACACCACTGATTGAGATCTGTTCCTGCCTCTCACTGAGTAACTCTCTGTGCATGGAGTATGGGTTTGAAGTACGGGGCTGTGTAACAATTATATCTCGGGCGTTGTAAAACCTAGAAACTTGGTTTTGGTGTCATATGAAAGAGGATATTCTATATTGTTTCCAGAGTTGTCACTACACAGTTAGGATTGTGATGTTTATATGCAGCTGCAGCTGACTGTGTTTTCAACCAGTGATATCTCTGGAAACAATACAGATATATGACATAGATATATATATTTCATATGACACTAAGAGCAAGTTTCTATGTTTATAACGCCCAAAATTTAACTGTTTGACGTGACCATCTGCATCTTCATTTTCTCTACATTTTATACAGTTCCCTACTCCAAGCCCGTACTCCATACACAGTTACTCAGTGAGTCAGGAACAGCTCTCAATACAGAAGACAGGAAAAGAATAAAGAGATGCAGGATTTCACATAAAATAGACAAAGTTTGTTAATAAAGTATATTACGAAATGTATTATTGACACAAAAAGTGCCAGGAAATCAAAATTTGTCCAAAAGATTAGTAACGCTTTAACTTGACCCGTTCGGTGACTTTTCAATGGCTTTTGTTGTCTATTGTGATAAGCTATGTTAAAGATTTCTGGATTTGTATATCGTTTTCATCTAGAGGCAAAACATATTATGGTAAGATGGACTATGGCATAGTCATATTTCTTTGTGGTTTTAAAGGTCGTACAGCATGGCAAAAGTGGATATATAGAATTTCCATATTATCAGAATATGAAACACAGCAGATCATCTCTAATATCAGTTCAACTCAAATAACAGTGACTGGTCTGGAGATTTCTACACGCTATCAAGTGACTGTTCAAGCATCATCACCTGCTGGTGAAAGCAAGTGGACGGAACCTGTCGTAGGAACAACTCTTTGTCCAGCTGAATTATTATTTTAATATCTAAATTTTTATCCATAAACTAAGTTGTCATATTCAACATGATGGAAATATTGTGGATAGTCTATGTGGTTTTGTCTGGTACAATCCAAGGGAATAGGGATTTTAAAGCTGAATGCACATGTAGTGGATTTTTTCTGATTTATTCTGCCTATTTTTAAAATAGTGACCTAACAGTCTTACATTACGAGATATTTAAGAATATTTCTGTTTTGTGTTTTGCTATTTTTAATAAGCTAGTTTTCTTTCAGTTGAGGAGCACCCTTATTTCCTAGCAGTGGGCTTTACTGGAATATTAAGGCAGCCTTTAGAAAGATTTGGTCCTGGGCAACTGATCTCCAACAAACTCAAACATGTATCAGGTAATCACTTTTTTTTAATGTGGCTAGTCAGTGTATGTACAATTCTTTGTATATATGTATATTTTGGTGGGAATAGATTCAGTTTAGAGCTAATTTTGCCATTGAAGCTATGGGACGGTTTTAGAGACTGCAGCATGTCAATTATACCTCCAGAAATGGCAGCGATTTCCCTATAGCTATAACTGAAGCAGAAAGTCTGCATAGGAAACCTTTGTGGACTTTCTGTGAAAAGCACTACGGGAAAAACTGTGATGTGTTGCCGCCACGGTTTTTCCTGCAGCGCTTTTTTGTTGCAGCGTTTACGCTATGTGGGGCCTTAGCCTAAAGAGGTTTTCCAGGCTTCATAATTGATGACCTATCCTTGGTATAGGTCATCAATTAAAGATCTGATTTCAAGCTAAATATTTCTGAATATTTGCGCACATTGCGGACAATTTATCACAGAAAGAGTGAAGCATTTGAGTATCACAACCATTCATATTTCACCTCTAATTTTTTAAAGAAACCTTTTGGAAAATAAACAGATGCACAGATATGAATAAAGATAACAGGTACTTCAGGCACTCATAGAGGTAGTACACAGGAGCAATGAGGGCTATAATTATTACATTTTTTGATATGAAGCATGCACTTTTCTTTTAGATTGGCGGTATGAAAAATTAAAACCTCAATGGACAAAGGGCCTTCAGTCCATTATTAAAATATGTCAATAAAATATGACTGTAAAGTATGACTGTTGTTTCACTTTTTTGCTATTGTGTAGTGAGGGATTTGTGAACATTTTTGTAATATACTTTAACCTCTTGGGGAAAAGGCCTCATTTTTCATATCTGATATGTGTCAATTTATGTGGCAATAACTGTGAGATGCTTTAGGTTATCAAAGTGATTCTGAGAATGTTTTTTCGTGACACATTGTACATCATGTCAGTGGTAAATTTTGGTCGATATGTTTTGTCTTTAATTCTGAAAAAATAAGAAATTTGGTGATAATTTGGAAAAAAATGCAGTTTTCAAATTTTGAGATTGCATGCCTTTCATATAGATAGTCATACTACCCAAATTACTTCAGAAATATAATTTACCATATCTCTGCTTTATGTTGCAATAAAACTTTTATCCCCCTTTCATTTTTTTCAGATATTATAAGGCTTACAAGTCAAGCAGTCATTTTCTGTATTTTCAAGAATATTTCCAAAACACATTTTTCAAGGGACCAGTTCAGTTCTGAAGAAAAAAACTACAATAACTTTACTTATATAAGACCCTGTCCTAAAAGCTACCTAATTTTTTTTTTATAGCTATAAGCAAGTGTTGGTCAAAAATGTATGTCACTGACCACCGCTCAGCGCCGCAGGACGCACACAAGAAGACAGCTTGTGTGTGTACTACAGTAAAAAATACAGTTATAAAACAGTTTCTAAGAATTCTTCTTCCCGTATTACTTCAGTATCAGATCAACATGGCATTAACAATGAAAGTAACTTCACACATCTTCTGCTTGGTGAACGGATGAGCCCACGTGGCCCCCATTCTCTATAATAGGAGCACCGCAGATAGCTGTGTACTGTTCTTTGGCACTCCCATTGAAGTGAATGAGAGCCACGCGGGTTTGTCCATCCACCAAGCTACACACCAAACTGAATACCCACCCAGTGGGGGGGGGGGAACAATTCTCAGGCTCAGTAGGGATCTCAGCAGAGAGACCCCCATCAATCAGATATTTATCCTCTATCATTTAGGTGAATACATGGCAGTAACATTTTGTGACTTACAGGTGACGTCTCTGACTAATCGGTAACATTTCCCTTCTCTTCCCTCTGGACCTCCATGACCACTTCTTCCAGCTGTGACTTGTCTCTGTAAAGTTTGCAACACAGACGTCTTTGGCTCCTCACTTTTTCCAGGCATCCAACCCACATTGTCCTCACCTACACAAAGCCCCCATCCTGCTGCTACTCCAATTATAAAATACAATGGGAAAAAAAAAGTATTTAGACAGCCACCAATTGTGCAAGTTCTCCCACTTAAAAAGATGAGAGGCCTGTAATTGACATTATAGTGTAGGCAGGCAGAGGGAAAGATTGTGGAGGGAAGATACCTCCCACTAAGGTGGCTCCTCTCCACTAGGTAATGGACAGGAATCTATGTCCAGGGTTTTTGGTGTGATTACAGACCCGGGCTCAAAGCTCTGGTCCTGAGTTTTGTTAGAGCCAGGTTGAAGCCTGATGGTGGCTCTGAGACACAACCACACTGCCTGTGTGGAGGACAGAAAGTGGAGACAAACTAACTTGGTGAGCCTGCTGGACTGTTTCTGTCTTAAAAGACTATTTTCTTTTGCTGGACTTTCTGCCACTTGACTAAAACAAGCCGTTCTGTTTTGTGTTGCCTTATGCTGCTGGAAGCTATTTATGTTATGGACTCTGTGAACTCTTGCCAATAAAGCACCAGTGTGAACTTGCACACACTCCTCCAGTGTCTTACTTGCCTGGTAACCAGCCCCTGGAAGGTCCCGCATCGACAATAGGTAGACCTCAACTATAAGAGACAAAATGAGAAAATATATCTAGAAAATCACATTGTCTGATTTTTTTAAAAAAAATTTATTTGCAAATTATGGTGGAAAATAAGTATTTGGTCACCTACAAACAAGCAAGATTTCTGGCTCTCACAGACCTGTAACTTCTTCTTTAAGAGGCTCCTCTGTCCTCCACTCATTACCTGTAGTAATGGCACCTGCTTGAAATTGTTATCAGTATAAAAGACACCTGTCCACAACCTCAAACAGTCACACTCCAAACTCCACTATGGTGAAGACCAAAGAGCTATGGAAGGACACCAGAAACCAAATTGCAGATCTGCACCAGGCTGGGAAGACTGAATCTGCAATAGGCAAGCAGCTTGGTATGAAGAAATCAACTGTGGGAGCAATAATTAGAAACTGAAAGACATACAAGACCACTGATAATCTCGCTCGATCAAGGGCCCCATGCAATATCTCCCCCCGTGGGGTCAAAATGATCAAAAGAACGGTGAGCAAAAATCCAAGAACCACACGGGGGGGACCTAGTGAATGACCTGCAGAAAGCTGGGACTAACGTAACAAAGGCTACCATCAGTAATACACTACGCCGCCAGGGACTCAGATCCTGTTGTGTTTGGAGGAGAGTGAATTCTGAGTTGCATCTAAAGAACAACATACCTACTGTGAAGCATGGGGGTGGCAACATCATGCTTTGGGGCTGTTTCTCTGCAAAGGGACCAGGATGACTGATCTGTGTACATGAAAGAATGAATGGGGCCATGTATTGTGAGATTTTGAGTGCAAACCTCCTTCCATCAGCAAGGGCATTGAATTGAAAAGTGGCTGGATCTTTCAACATGACAATGATCCCAAGCACACCACCAGGGCATCGAAGGAGTGGCTTCGTAAGAATCATTTCAAGGTCCTGGAGTGGCCTAGCCAGTCTCCAGATCTCAACCCCATAGAAAACCTTTGGAGGGATTTGAAAGTCCGTGTTGCCCAGCGACAGCCCCAAAACATCACTGCTCTAAAGGAGATCTGCATGGAGGAATGGGCCAACATACTGTGAACCGAGAGCAAGGCAGGTGGTTTGGACTCCGCAACCGGAAATGAACGCACACGCGGTAGTTAAGTTGAAGAAAAATATATTTACTATAAATTAATAAAGGCTAGTTAAAGGTAAAATAACAGGGATAAAGACACGCCAAATATGCAATATAGCATGAACAATTTCAAGGCAAATTCTACAATGATTTCTACTTTTATGTCCACTTCTGCAGTATGGACACTGAATGAGCAATATATCCAAAACTATCCCCAACTGACCCTGACTTCACATTTGGGTGCACCCCCTTTTCCCCAGTGGTCCAGGTGGACTGCTCACAGTCCGTAGAAGCGCGCGGTGGGGCCCAAAGTCGTTCCTTTCTTTTATTGTGAAGCGTCCTCTCCTCACGGTTATCAAGATCTTGGGAGTAATGGAATCCTCTTTAACAGACAGGGAAACCAAATGAATGCAATGTAATCCAACAGCAGATTCCACTCAGCACACTAACAGTCCTGCCGAATCCATACACTGAGCTGGGATGTAAGCCGGGATTTTGCAGTTACTGTCCGGTACTTCAACAGCACTGCGAGTCTCTATCTGTGGTATCCATATACACAGTCACAATATCAATCTCACTGATCAGCCACTGAGCACAGTTCCTTTCACGTGGATTCACTAGTCCTGTTGTCTCTTTACACTCTGTTTTCCCTGGACCAAGATACAGCTTAGCTGCACAGAAAAAGCTCCACACCATTTCAATACAGCACAGACACCTGTCTTCTCTCTTGCCAAGATGGCTGCTGCCCTCAGTTCTTGTCACTTCCTGCTTCTCTGCTCACACTCTGCCTGCAGAACAGGCAGGCTGACCTCAACGGGGGTGTGTCACTCCAGCATCATGTCACAATTACAATGGCTGCTGTCTTAAAGGAACAGAATCACAGAAACACATTAACAGTTTATACAGACAAATGAAACTTAGGAAAAGATTGGCTGTCTCTTACAATACCAGCAACAGTGTGTGGCAACCTTGTGAAGACTTACAGAAAACATTTGACCTCTGTCATTGCCAACAAAGGATATATAACAAAGTATTGAGATGAATTTTTGTTATTGACCAAATACTTATTTTCCACCATAATTTGCAAATAAATTCTTTAAAAATCAGACAATGTGATTTTCTGGATTTGTTTTCTCATTTTCTCTCTCATAGTTGAGGTCTACCTATGATGTCAATTACAGGCCTCTCTCATCTTTTTAAGTGGGAGAACTTGAACAATTGGTGGCTGACTAAATACTTTTTTCCCCACTGTTTATGATATAACCCCCCATAATTAATAATACTCCCAAGTGCATCTTTATATTAATAATATCCGTGTGTACCCCCATAAATAGTGCCCCTTATCAATGCTCCAGGTGTTAACTAATTAAAAAGTTTTCCAGGTCATTAATAAAATAATCAGTGGGGCCCAGGACCCCCACTGATCAGCTGTTTGAATGAACCGTGGTACCTGTGTAAGCGCCGTGACCACTTCTTTGTTTACATAGTGTCATTCATCTCACACTGGCCATTTCAGACCCCACAGTATAATGATCGGAGATTCGGGGAGGTGACAAACATAAAAAACACTTACTTACCTCTCCTGGGCTCCAGCCTGCTTTAGGCTCTCTTTAATGTCGCACAGACGTTATGTGGGCCAAGGCCGGTGTCACAACATAATGTCAGCCTGGCTCATGTGGAGGCCGAAGCCTGCTGGGAGTAACATTGGATCACAGGAGAGGTGAGTAACATTGGTTTTTATGTTCCCTCATCTTCTCTGGGTCTCCAATTATTATACTCCAGGGTGTGAAAAGACCCCAGAGTATAATTATAGTAGTATTTGACTTCACTTACCGATCCCCACTCCTGCTCACATCTGCTTCTGCTATAGGACGCAGAAGGGGAAGTGGGGGCGGCCATGAGTAGGAGCGGGGATAGGTAAGTAAATAGGCCGTTCCCAGCTGGGGTTGCAGGTAACAGTCTATTTGTTTTCAGAGCGGCCTGTCTTGGGCTGGTTTAGGTTAAAAAAAAAAATAGTAAAAAAAAAATAGTAAAAATGCCGCCCCCTCCAAGGAGTGACAACAGTGCCGCCTGTGGCGGCCGCTTCATTTCACCTCATAAGAGGTGCACCACTGGATATAGATAAAGACTATCTATATTTATAGCAATTCTAAATAAATCTAACTAAAATTTGGGTTATTACAAAAAAAAAAAACTGCGGCTAAAAATTGAGCAGGTGCTGCAGCAAGAAGACGGCTTGACGGCAAGAGGATAGAGGATGCAAAAAAACCAACAAAAAGTTAAAAAAAAAAAAAAAAAGATCAAAAAAGAAAAAACTGAAAAAAGTGGCTGCTGCTGGTTAGGGGGTTTATTCCCTAATCAGGAGTCAGCAGGAGGGGTGTGGGGGGACAGTAAAAAAAAAAATAAAATTAGGAGTTCAGGCAAGGTGGAAGAAGGGATGGAGGGAGATGCCTGTAGGCACAAATCAATATGCCAAGACGAACTACAGAGGAATTGCACAGAATAATGCTCACAGAGGCATGGGCACTGTCCTGTTCGCAATCCTAGAGGGATTTAAACTGCCCACCTTGGCTGCAATTGGTCGGTCTGTACACTATATGCCCCCCTGAGCCTGAGCAATGATTGGTGCTTTATATAGCACCAATCAATGCTGGGTTTCAGCTTACCTGCCAGCACAGATCATTGAATCTGTGCCGGCAGGCTGCTATTGGCCAATCAGATTTGATCGTCCAATAGCAGCTATCACCATGGCTGGGGGGGGAAGATTACCCCCCAGACATGGTGCCAGAGTTGTCTTTACTGGCCCCTGTGTCTGGGGACACAGTGACCTGTGACTGTTGCACTGTTTTATTACGGCGTGTTGCCATAAGACCCGGGCAGCTGAACAGTAATAGTACGGCGCATGTCGCCTAGGGGTTAATAATCTTTTATATTTTCTTTTACAGAAAATAAGTTTCAAAGCTTTTCCTAGTAATACAATAACAGTGTTGCTTGGAAAGTCTTTTCAGTATTCAACCTGTAGTGTCTGTATATACACATACTGTATATCAAATATGTATCTCCGGTTTTAAACTATCTAGGAAAGCGGTTTTGATATTGTTTTAAAGTGATTCTATCATTAAAAAAAGAAAAAAAAAATTTTAAAATGTTTTTTTTTTTAATGATAGTATCCCTTTAAAACTGAGAGTCTTAGTTTTCATATGCTAAATGTTGTAGCTCCAGCTATAGGGAGAAAGAAAAGCGAAAAAGGTTTTTAATTAATTAATTAATTAATTAATAAGGATAAGAGAATGAGTGAGATGATCACAATGCAGCAACTCACTGGAGGCAATCCAGAGCCTGATAGTAATAGTATGTCTAGTAGGAATTGTCAGTGGTGTTCTCCAGTGCACTCCATTCACAAGGAGGACACCACTGACAATTCCTACTAGTCATACTACTACTCCTACTCTCTTCACAAGGAGGCTTTATGGGTACTTTCCATCTCCTATCCTTCTGATCACTGGGAGACACTATGATCGGGCCCCCAGGGATTGAATGCTTACTCCCTGTCCTGTGGATAGGGAACAAGTGTCCATAATGGCATAACCCCTTTAAACTGGCCATACACATTAGATTTTAGACAGCTGAAGTGGCCAATTTTGAACTGACTGCTGTTAGTTGGTTGTACATATTTCAAAAAAAGTTTGTCCTGTGCAGCTGACCATCAACTAAAGTTGGTCACAACCAAAATCTTTTGTGTTGGATTTTTTGTGCCGTAATCTGTTGTATATAGGCTAGACTAACAATTAGATTTTTGTATTCTGGGCATGTGTTAGTACTACTAACATGAAGATTTACTGTATATCTGCTGATTTTCCAAGTGTCTTGGGTAGTCGAACATTCATCGGAAGGTTTGTGGTTGTTAATGTGTTTGGAACAGTTGGCCGAACGAATAGTCAACCTCAGTTCATTTCAGATAAGTGGTGGCAATCTAGAATGTAAATATGTATGGCCAGATTTAGACTCTGCCTCATGTTGGTGTTAGTAGTTCCCTTGGAGCACTTCCTTGGTAATCTTCAGCTTCTCAGAGCCAGGTGGTAGTTGGAAGGACCCTTGATGGTGAATGCAAGAATAGACTCAGGAGATGCAGGTTGAAGGTGAAAAAAATTATGAATTGGCGATCAAACAGCTTTCGATAAAAGATGGAGGTGCACATCTTGACAGCAGTTTTACTGTGGTTGAAGGGGATGAGCCAGGTAATGGTTTTCAGCAGGATATATATATATTTATATACATATGCCCAGATCAATATTCTATAGTGCTAACAACTCTAGTTACTCTTAATCTCACTATTCTGTATGGTCCCAGGATGGTGTAGGGAACTGCCATTTCTACTAGTATATAATGTATCTGGCTTCTTTGCCCCTGCAGTTTGGCTTCAGAGACCCCAGGCATTTAGTGCAAGTTTTGTTTTGTAAATACAGTGAGTCAGACACATGTGAGGCAGAGCTGCTGGGGGGAGAGATGTGAGCAGAGCTGCTGAGACAGACATGTTATGTCTGGGGGAGTCTAAGAGCCACTTGTTCCTCTTTACTTCACAGTATATAGTTAGGTATGTGTTACCCCCTATATACTCACAGGACCTAGCTAGTAACCGTAGTTAGGGATCAATATATATATAGTTCAGGGCAGTGATAGGTTAGGCTTCCGAAGGCCAACTAGCTAGTTAGAGGCCCGGTGGCACTAGTAGTTTAGCTGGCAGGTTAAGGACTCAGTGTTAGGGTAGTCAGGCCTGCATCTACTGCCGTCACCGTCGCCCTGTTTGCTGCCTGTGAAGAATCTCACCATCATCATCATATCCTGATCGGCTGTCTGTCATCTCCTGGAAGAATCCGAGGATCCACAGTCATCCACAGGGGCCCCTGCATCTCTTCTGTTGCCTGGAGGTATTGTGCACTGGACTCTTGCTATATATTTATATATATACCCGGGTATATAACCTAAGACGGTTGAGGACTTGCTGGTTGTTGTAGTATTGCTGTGTTCTGAGTATATTTTATGTATGTATTATTACCCTGTTGATTCTTATAAAGCTACTGTTATAACCTTATGTGGTATCTGTATGTATTCTTCAGACTGTGAGATTAGTACAGTGATCCTTGTTAAGGCTACTAACTGTACTTCATGGGTAAGTCCCAGGAAGAGACCCCCCTGTAATACAGAGGCTCTATCCTGGGTGGAGGCACTGATATATTTCATATATGTTCCCACTCTTCCCTTCAGCGAAGGCTTCAGGTCCCATTATACACACAGGTCAGCGCCAGAGTCTGTTGCGGGAGGGATAATACTCATACCCCCCTCCAAATAGGGCTACAATGGCCTTTTCAGTCTTATGGTGCAACAAGGTCTCTTCAAAGAGGCTGTGGATGACCTCAGACTCTCTCCTAAAATGACACTTAATACCACAAACTCCTTTCTAAGATTTTCAACTATGTATTCTCCCTGTCTCAGGACTGGTAGCATACAATCCTCGGGCTTCTGTTTTTCTCTATCTCACCCTCTTTTCACTAGCAGAGCTGGAACATATCTTTCCCCTTTGCAGAAGGATAAAGACTCCCTAGTTTCTGCTCCAAACCAGCCATAGGCTGGCTGAGCTAAACAATTATCTCATAAAAGATGCTCCCCCACCCCCAGTGTAATAGCCCTTAAAAGCAAACAGCTACAATTACATATATATAAAAGCACAAACATAATATTTTAGCAATTGTAAAAGCCGTTGCTTCTTCCAACAGCATTGTGTTTCTATAAATATCCAGAGACATCTGCCATCAAACAGGGATAATTTTTCGACAGTTTTTAATTTTAAAAAGCATAAAAAAATCCAACAATGCAGTGTGTTTTTAACAGCCTGTAAGAGACAGCCAATGTTGTCCTAAGCTTCATTTGTCTGTATAAACTGTTAATGTTGAATGTATTTCTGTGATTCTGTTCCTTTAAGACAGCAGCCATTGTAATTGTGACATGATGCTGGAGTGAGACCCCCCCCCCCTTTTATATCAGCCTGTCTGTTCTGCAGACAGAGTGTGAGCAGAGAAGCAGGAAGTGACGAGACAGAGAGCAGCAGCCATCTTGGCAAGTGTTGTATTGAACTGGTGTGGAGATTTTTCTGTACAGCTAAGCTGTATCTTGGTCCAGAGACAAACAGAGTGTAAAGAGACAACAGGACTAGTGAGTCCAGGTGAAAGGAACTGTGCTCAGTGGCTGATCAGTGAGACTGACATTGTGACTGTGTATATGGATACCACAGATAGAGACTCGCAGTGCTGTTGATGTACTGGACAGCACCTGCTAAATCCCGGCTTACATCCCAGCTCAGTGTATGGATTCGGCAGGACTGTCAGTGTGCTGAGTGGAATCTGCTGTTGGATTACATTGCATTCATTGGGTTTCCCTGTTAAAGAGAACTTCATTTCTCCTGAGATCCTGATAACAGTGAGGAGAGGACGCTTCACTATAAAAGAAAGGACCGACTTTGGGCCCCACCGCGCGCTTCTACGGACTGTAAGCGGTCCACCTGGACCACTGGGGAAAAGGGGGTGCACCCAAATGTGATGTCAGGGTCAGTTAGGGATAGTTTTGAGTATATTGTTCATTCAGTGTCCATACTGCAGAAGTGGACAGAGTAAAAGTAGAAACCATTACAGAATTTGCCTTGAAATTGTTCATGCTATATTGTATATTTTGCTTGTCTTTATCCCTGTCATTTTACCTTCAAATAGCCTTTATTAACTTATAGTAAATATATATTCTTTTCTTGAACTACCGCGTGTGCATTCATTTCTGGTTGCGGAGTCCAAACCACCTGCCTTGCTCTCGGTTCACAAGCCTGTTTGTTACCGTCAGCTACCATGTATTTATACATAGCCATATCTGTTACTGTCACTTTGACATTGCTTAGTCTGTGTTAGTGTAAGAGCTATAACTTGGTTGGGTAGGCCCATAGGAGCCCTCAGAGTATCATACATTGCACTTCTGGATCGTAATGAAAAGGTTCAGACCTGAATCAAACTTTTGGTCCAAACTGCCGAACCTGAACCCAAATCAAACATTGAAAGGTTCCCTTACCTGAACCAATAACCAGCTATAACTAGCTATAGTTAAACTCACAAGATGAGGGAGATCAGATATTTATAATATATCATCAACGCTACAGCATATAAGTATTCCTACCTATAATAAAGTGAAAGAAAATCCATACCTCCATGTAAACAGTTGGTGCTCCGACATATGTTCCCTGCAGCAATTGTAAAATCCTACCAGGGGCCTTGCTTGGGACATACAGTGGGGGAAAAAAGTATTTAGTCAGCCATCAATTGTGCAAGTTCTCCCACTTAAAAAGATGAGAGGCCTGTAATTGACATCATAGGTAGACCTCAACTATGAGAGACAAAATGAGAAGAAAAATCCAGAAAATCACATTGTCTGATTTTTAAAGCATTTATTTGCAAATTATGGTGGAAAATACTGTATTTGGTCAATAACAGGCCACGCCAGGATCTTGAAATGCTTATGAAGCCACTCCTTCGTTGCCCTGGTGGTGTGCTGGGGATCATTGTCATGCTGAAAGACCCAGCCACGTTTCATCTTCAATGCCCTTGCTGATGGAAGGAGGTTTGCACTCAAAATCTCACGATACATGGCCCCATTCATTCTTTCATGTACACGGATCAGTCATCCTGGTCCCTTTGCAGAGAAACAGCCCCAAAGCATGATGTTGCCACCCCCATGCTTCACAGTAGATGTGATGTTCTTTGGATGCAACTCAGAATTCACTCTCCTCCAAACACGACGAGTTGTGTTTCTACAAAACAGTTTTACTTTGGTTTCATCTGACCATATGACATTCTCCCAATGCTCGTCTGGAACATCCAAATGCTCTCTAGCAAACTTCAGACGGGCCCAGATATGTACTGGCTTAAGCAGGGGACACGTCTGGCACTGCAGGATCTTAGTCCCTGGTGGCGTAGTGTGTTACTGACGGTAGCCTTTGTTACGTTAGTCCCAGCTTTCTGCAGGTCATTCACTAGGTTCCCCCGTGTGGTTCTGGGATTTTTGCTTATCGTTCTTGTGATCATTTTGACCCCACGGGGTGAGATCTTGTGTGGAGCCCCTGATTGAGGGAGATTATCATTGGTCTTGTATGTCTTTCAGTTTCTAATTATTGCTCCCATAGTTGATTTCTTCACACCAAGCTGCTTACCTATTGCATATTCAGTCTTCCCAGCCTGGTGCAGGTCTACAATTTTGTTTCTGGTGTCCTTCCACAGCTCTTTAGTCTTCACCATAGTGGAGTTTGGAGTGTGACTGTTTGAGGTTGTGGACAGGTATCTTTTATACTGATAACAATGTCAAACAGTAGCCATTACTACAGGTAATGAGTGGAGGACAGAGGAGCCTCTTAAAGAAGAAGTTACAGGTCTGTGAGAGCCAGTAATCTTGCTTGTTTGTAGGCGACCAAATACTTATTTTCCACCATAATTTGCAAATAAATTCTTAAAAAATCAGACAATGTGATTTTCTAGATATGTTTTCTCATTTTGTCTCTCATAGTTGAGGTCTACCTATGATGTTAATTACAGGCCGGCCTCATCTTTTTAAGTGGGAGAACTTGCACAATTGGTGGCTGACTAAATACTTTTTTCCCCCACTGTAATTGATCCAGGGCCCCATTGCATACAGTATGTACTGAATTCTTAGGCAATAGGCGAAGGATCCAGGACTTATTTCTGGGATATTATGTCCTAGTAAAGCCACTGATTAACAATTTGCTTGTTAATCAGTGGCTGGTTGTATTGTGTTGCAAGTTAGACATGAAGGTGTCTAGTAAAATGGATAAATGATTGAATGTCCGATATTTATTATTGGTGTTTTCTTATCTATTGTGGACATGATCCTTAGTTTTGTAAATGTAAATTTTAGCTTAATGTACAAAAAATGTATTGTATAATATCACCCAACCATTAGACTGCTATCATGCTAATCATCATTATTTCCACTATAATTAATTTTACAACTAATATATATGAACCTGGAAGGAATTACACCATTATTATGTGATATTCTGTAGATCTGGATTGGTACAATGGCACCATTTACTGGAGCAATGAAACTGGTCATGTGCATCTTTGGAAGATAAGCAACACAAATGACTTTACTGTCCTGAGTATACCCGATATAAGAAGAGCTGGTCCCTTGATATTTGATTGGATTGGTCAATACATCTACTGGGCTGACAAGGTGAACCCTAAGGTATGAGATAAGATATCACAATTTAAAGGGAATGTGAATAAACTATTGAAAATATTTATGCATATGTATTACCTCTTTCACCCAAAATATAATGCCCCCCTCAATGGAGCCCACACAGTATCATGTCCCCTCCAGCTGCCCCCACTGAAAAATACACAAATAATAAAAATAAAAAAAATAAAACTAACACTCACCTTGCCCTGTTCTTGCTGGCAGCTTTAGGGAGCAGCGCGTGTGATGCAGTGACATCACTAAATTGCCTCTGCTTCTTCAAATGGAGAAGCAGGGACTGAGTTGCTCTCTTTTTCACCAGTGTACTCTGTGGATGACAAAGATGAGCCAGTATAATGTTGTACCGTGTTAGCCATTGAAAGTAGTGGAAGAGTGAAGAAATCAGGCGATACCTTTTAGAGGCTAACTGAGTATATTTGATAAGTTTTGATAAGTAAGCTTTCAAGAGTCTAGCTCTCTTCTTCAGACATGGTGTTATACAAGAACTGAAAATTCACAGATTATTTATACTCTATACATATGATCTTCAAAGGATTTTGGAGTCCTTAAAAAAACCAAAACAAAATGTAATCTAAGTAGAGAAGTTATTTACAACAGGTCAAAAAAACAGTCTGGAAAGTTGTGGTGCATGACAGAGGGATCTGTTATCTGTTTGCTATCAGGAGGTGATTTGTGACCCTCACAGTTCATACATAGTGTGACATGAAGCTGGCATGAATATTAAGTCCAAATTTCAAAGATTGAAATTTTTGCATAAACTTGTACTCCCATTCCTTCCTTTCCTCCTGCGTCTTAAAATGTCCCATTAAAACCACAACCCGCAAATCTTCACTAGAGTGGTTTTCTCCAGAGAAATGTGCAGCCACTGGGAGATCTGTTCTGCTGTTATTAATATTGGATCTATGTGAGTTCATTCGCTGACTAAGTCTCTGCCCTGTTTCCCCCACATAGAGGCCTGTGGTGGGACATTGCACACACATTATGAGGTACACCACATTGGAAGACCTGCAGGAGAATGTCCCCCTAATTCTGTGCACCTGTTGTGACTGTGGGACAGGTACACTGTCAGCGGTGTGGATGTGCTTGCAGGTCATGCACCTTTTTTGTAGGCAAGGTGAGGTGCCATTTTCAGTTGGGGCCTTCAGGGCACTCCGGACAATAATACGCCTCAGGTTTGGTGGTTATCGAAAGGAAAGGAGAGGGGGGACCGGAAATATGTCCTTGAGTCTGTTGTCCCTATGTAGCACCGGTTGGAGCTCCTTGGCAATCCTTCGTAGGATTTCCAGATGTGGGTTGTAGGTGACAACTAGGGGCACTCGGGCATCTTTCTGGGTCTCTGTATATGTGAGCATATCTGTTAATGGCTGCCGCTTTGTTGGAGCCAGGACATACCTCCCAGCAGAGGTATAGACAAACCAGCTATAGCAGGGGTCAGCAACATTTCATGTATCATGTGCCGATTTTTAAAGAAAATCAAAGATGAAGCAATCAGTGTAAGGATATCGATCCCTACGTGAAAGTTATATAATGCACACCATTATGAACACAGTAACCAATTAACTGGTTGATTAAACTTCCATTTTAATGTGATTCTTGTCCATGATTTTTTTTGGTGGATACGAATTTTAGATGGACACAGTACTCAGAGTGATCTGCAGTAAGCCAGCTTTGTGGGGGCAGAGGATGTCCCTTATATAGTCCAGTCCTTTTTGTTGCATAAACCCATACAAATCAGTCCAGCCTTGTTGAAATAAATAAACACTTACTTTAGTGTGTTATAAATAAATTTTGATGTAAAAAGCCACAGGAAAGACGCACTCCTTAAACAGGACCAATATGGATGTGCAGTATTCAGGAGGTCCTCAAACTTCCTCAAGAGTTGGGGGTGCTCAACTTATCCTATTTAGGATAGGTATTGAGGTCCAAGGTGAATCACCAAATGGAGGGTTGCGTTCGACTGGTGAACGGCTGTTTGGATAGACCAAAGCCGTATACAGCTAATTGTGTGGACGGAACCAAGAAATACAGTTAGGTCCATATACAGTGGGGAAAAAAGTATTTAGTCAGCCACCAATTGTGCAAGTTCTACCACTTAAAAAGATGAGAGAGGCCTGTAATTGACATCATAGGTAGACCTCAACTATGAGAGACAAAATGGGAAAACATATCTAGAAAATCACATTGTCTGATTTTTTTAAGAATTAATTTGCAAATTATAGTGGAAAATAAGTATTTGGTCACCTACAAACAAGCAAGATTTCTGGCTCTCACAGACCTGTAACTTCTTCTTTAAGAGGCTCCTCTGTCCTCCACTCATTACCTGTAGTAATGGCATCTGTTTGAAATTGTTATCAGTATAAAAGATACCTGTCCATAACCTCAAAGAGTCACACTCCAAACTCCACTATGGTGAAGCCCAAAGAGCTGTGGAAGGACACCAGAAACAAAATTGTAGACCTGCACCAAGCTGGGAAGATTGAATCTGCAATAGGCAAGCAGCTTGGTGTAAAGAAATCAACTGTGGGAGCAATAATTAGAAACTGAAAGACATACAAGACCACTGATAATCTCCCTCGATCAGGGGCTCCATGCAAGATCTCACCCCGTGGGGTCAAAATGATCATAAGAACGGTGAGCAAAAATCCAAGAACCACACAGGGAGACCTAGTGAATGACCTGCAGAAAGCTAGGACTAACGTAACAAAGGCTACCGTCAGTAACACTCTACGCGGCCAGGGACTCAAATCCTGCAGTGCCAGACGTGTCCCCCTGCTTAAGCCAGTACATATCCGGGCCCGTCTGAAGTTTTCTAGACAGCATTTGGATGTTCCAGAAGAGCATTGGGAGAATGTCATATGGTCAGATGAAACCAAAGTAAAACTGTTTTGTAGAAACACAACTCGTCGTTTTTGGAGGAGAGTGAATTCTGAGTTGCATCCAAAGAACACCATACCTACTGTGAAGCATGGGGGTGGCAACATCATGCTTTGGGGCTGTTTCTCTGCAAAGGGATTAGGACGACTGATCCGTGTACATGAAAGAATGAATGGTGCCATGTATCGTGATATTTTGAGTGCAAACCTCCTTCCATCAGCAAGGGCATTGAAGATGAAAAGTGGCTGGGTCTTTCAGCATGATAATGATCCCAAGCACACCGCCAGGGCAACGAAGGAGTGGCTTCGTAAGAAGCATTTCAAGGTCCTGGAGTGGCCTAGCCAGTCTCCAGATCTCAACCCCATAGAAAACCTTTGGAGGGAGTTGAAAGACCGTGTTGCCCAGCGACAGCCCCAAAACATCACTGCTCTAGAGGAGATCTGCATGGAGGAATGGGCCAACATACCAGCAACAGTGTGTGCCAACCTTGTGAAGACTTACAGAAAACGTTTGACCTCTGTCATTGCCAACAAAGGATATATAACAAAGTATTGAGATGAACTTTTGTTATTGACCAAATACTTATTTTCCACCATAATTTGCAAATAAATTCTTTAAAAATCAGACAATGTGATTTTTTAGATATGTTTTCTCATTTTGTCTCTCATAGTTGAGGTCTACCTATGATTTCAATTACAGGCCTCTCTCATCTTTTTAAGTGGGAGAACTTGCACAATTGGTGGCTGAAAAAATACTTTTTTTTCCCCACTGTATATTTGGACACTGTGAAGAGGTAAAATGTTTTGTTTTATGTTTATAACTGATTTCCTGTTTTGTAACCTTAGTTGTGGTACATGAGTTCCACAGGTCTGGTAAAACCTCTGTGTGAATGTTCTGTTACTGCTTCTTATTTCTTTCTTTCCTCATTAGGCTGGCCACCTAATGCTCTATTTTTCTACTCTTTCTGGTCTTGCCATCTGGGAACAATGTACCAAAACTAAGGAAATGCTCACAATTTGTGTTTAATAAAGAAGTGTTTTTGTTTACTTACCTGCAGTAGTGGAGCTGTAGTAGGGTGTGTCTGCCCTGACCTTATAAGAGGCAAATCTGCAGCAACTCCAGTGTTTTATAGAGAAAACTGCATAGGATTATGAGAAATGTCTATGATATAAAAGGATTGCATTAGACAGCAAGCTGGGTTGTTGTTGGTGGAGTTAACACAATGGAAAATCTTTGAGACTACAGCAGCCTGAAAGGCAAGGATTTTGTTGTACACATTTTGGATATGTTCTGATGAAATAATTTTTCTGTTAAAATTGGACTTAGAATAAACTCCTTTGGATTTCTTTTCATCAATCAAGGTCTGATTGTTTTTTGGAAAATCTCATGCTTCACAGACACTGACACAAATTTAGTTTTTTTTTTTAACTGTTTACTGAAATATATTCATGTTATAGTTATATAATGGACATGGACATAAAGTCCAGACTTTCAGCTTCCATTTGAGGGTATCCTCATTAAAATTGGATGAAGGGTTTAGGAGTTTCAGCTCCTTAACATGTGCCACTCTGTTTTTACAGGGACCAAAAGTAATTGGACATTTGACTCAAAGGCTGTTTCATGGGCAGGTGTGGGGAATTCCTTTGTTATGCCATTCTCAATTAAGCAGATAAAAGGCCTGGAGTTGATTTGAGGTGTGGTGCTTGCATTTGGAAGATTTTGCTGTGAAGAAAACATGCAGTGTGAGTATGTGAGCCAGAGGGCGCTGTTGAGCGACCCAGGCCCAGCCCTGAAAAGGCTCTCAGCCACACCTTTGAGGGGGGCGTGTATCTCCAGAAGACTGGAGAAACCTGCTTGGAGCAGGAAATGGTGGACCAGCCTAGGACAGAGAGGCAGTTTGTCCCAGAGGGCTTGGATCCAGAGAGGACTTACAAAGAATAAGTCAGGCTCTTATTGCCCCAGAGGCTAGTTAGGGACTCAAGGAGTGAGTTAGGCCCTAACTGTGGCATAGGTTTTTTTTGTTTTGTTATGTTGCAGTTAAGCTGAATAAAGCCACTTTTATGTTTCACTTGGACCGTCTGAAAGCTATCTTTCCGGCGCCCAGTACCATGAACCACTGCTGTCCGGACCAGGAAAAGCCGCCATTTTTAGTTTAATTCCCCCAAGTTGTCACATATGGTGGAGAATCGCGCGCATAAAGAGATCCACGCAAGTCCTGGAAGGCAAGTGGTTTGTTATTGCAGTACTGCAAAGTGTGCATTGTGGCCTACAGCTGGAAGAAATCTGTGATTTCAACTGAAGAAACCCAGGAGGGGGTGAGTGAATTGCAACATAGCAAGGTGTTTGTAAAACTCTGGAAGAGGAATCCAGGGAATGGACTTTGTGTATACTGTGGCACAGAAGTCTTTGAAGTGTTTTGCTGATGGCAAGAAAATTAGCAATGTGTATAGAAGCTGGATATTGCAAACAGTCTATGTGAAAGGCTATGGTGCCATGTTGGTGTTTTCTGTGGAAGACAGAAGAAAATGCTGGTTGTTGTAGTGCCACATAAGTTAACTGTTTGAATATATGTGAATGCAGAGAGACACAAAACCCGGAACAGATCATGTGGAGTGCAAGTAAAGATAATGGGTTGCATGATGGTGACTCAGTTTTTCTAAAGTACCTCTGTTCTATGAATAAATATGTCCCTGCTGATTGTATGTCTCATATTGGAGTGCATGAAAGCGCCAAAGATGAATATTAGGGTGCAGCAGCTTCAAGATGAGATTAAACGGCAATTTGAGGTATTAGAACTGCAGTCAAAGAAAAATCTTGAATCTAACCTTAAGTTGAACCTGAAGTTAAAGAAAGATCTTGAATCTATGAGGAGTTCAAATTCTAGTCATTGTAAAAATGTGGTACTGGGTTTGCCTGGAATGGACTGTGTCACTAAGAAGGAGTTTGCTGAAATGAAATGTGCTCTATCTAATGAAGTCGTACAGAGTGTAGAGCAAAAGCAAGTGCTTGAGAAGCAATTGCAGGATTTAAAGGAGCAGCGTGTTCAAGACTCCATTGCCAAAGAGAGTGTCATTGAAAAATTGAGAGATGAGCTTGAAACTGCTAAACAAAGAGAAAGGGAATTCAAAGCTAGAATATGTAGCCTGGAGAGGGCGCTGTCAGGATCTTGTGAAGATAATGAGAAGTTGTCTGTTTTGGTGCAAAATAAAGACAAAGAATTGAATAATGTTACAAGGCTTCTTTCTCAAGCAGACAGCAAGTTTATCAAACTTTCCAAAGATTTTTCTACACTAGAATCTCAGCTTCAGGAAACTCAGGAACTTTTGCAAGAAGAAACCCGTCAGAAGCTTGACCTTAGTACAAAACTAAAACAAATGTAAGATGAGAAAAATGGTTTCCTTGAGCAACTAGAAGAAGAGGAGATAGCAAAAAGAGAGTTGACAAAGCAGATTTCAACACTACAGCCTCAGGCGACTGATATGAAGAAAAAAATGGAGGATAGTATTGGATCCTTGGACTCTGTTGAAGAACTAAAGGAAAAGTTGCAAAAGGAGCTAGAAGCTACAAATCAACGGTTTGAGGAGAAGGTTGCTGCTTATGGCAAACTCGAGAAGACGAAAATTAGACTGCAGCAGGAACTAGAAGATGTAGGTGTAGATCTTGATCATCAACATCGGATTGTGTCAAATTTGAAAAGGAAGCAGAAAAAGGTTGATCAGCGGCTTGGTGAAGAGAAGACTCTTTTTGCTAGATATGCAGAAGAACGTGACAGTGCTGAAGCAGAGGCCCTTGAATTGAAGGCCAAGTTAAAGAGGCTCAACAAGCAACGGCGCACTGAAATGGAGGATTTGGTTAGCTCCAAGGATGAAGTTGAGAAAAACCTGGAATCTGTGCAGATATTGTATGAGAACAAAGCTAATGCTTATGAGATGTTAGAAAAGGCCAAGAGAGAATTGGACCTCCAGATAGAAGACATGAGGATTCAGTTTGAGAGAAACCTGTCTAATTTATCTACTGAGATTGTAGATCTAAAAATGCTTGTTGCTAAACTAAAGGTGCAAGTGAACAAGCAGGAGGAAATCAAGAAACATCTGGAGTTTCAGATGGATCAAATGAAGCGTGAGTCAGAAATAAAGTTGGAAGAGCGCACTTTTCAGATTGAACAGTCGGCATCTGCCCTATCTTCAAAGCTGGCAGCACTAGAAGCTGAGAGAGACTCACTGCAGAACCTGTTAACCTCTAAAGAATCAGAGCTGTTATCCCTGAAAAATGTGATTCAAGAAATAGAGTCTTTATTCAACCAAGAGCAAGATAAGAGAGCCACTGAGATACGGGACTTGAATGAAAGACTTGACAAAAAGTCTGCAGATGAGCAGAAGCTTTATCAGAAGATGTTGAAGGATCAGTTCAATATAGTTCAGGGAACAGTGGGAGAAGCAGAAAATATTATCCAGGATGCTGACCTGACAAATGTTGGAAGAACACTGCAGAATATCCTAGAATTGGGAGACATAGTGGATAAAGAGATGGCGTCTACATCTGCTGCCATAGAAGATGTCAGGAAGATTGAGGAAGATCTGCAAGTTGCAATAGTGAAGGCTGAGATGGAGGCTGCTCAGAAAGATGTGGCAGTGAAGAAAGTTCTGAAACTGGAATCAGAGGTTTGTGTGTTACAGAAGGCGTTAGAATTGGGGAAAGCTGCCAGTGTAGAGGCAGAGAAAGGAGAATCATTAAGTCAGACAGACATAAGTGACCGGTCCACTAATGTTGATACCAATGATCAGATTATGATGAAACCACGTGATTCGGTAAAACGTCAAGTAGAGGGTATAGTTCCCCAGGAAGATGCTGCTAAAAGTGGACTTCCTGCAAAATGTGAGGAGGCCAAAGAAGGTCCAACAGAAGAAAAAACTGTGATTGGTCACACACTGCCTGTGACAGAGTGGGTCCAGCTTCAAACCAATGAGGTCCAAAGCCTAGAGGGCTGTGAGATGGTAAATAAGGTGAAGGGTCATCAAAAGTGTGGAACAAGAATCCGTAAGAAGACTGACCACGCATATGTTGTCCCAACAGCTACAGTGTCTGAAGCCATTGTGGATAAAGGTGTTGCTGTGTCTGTCTCTAGCCAAATGTCGGGTGGACAAATGGTGAAAAATGACTCCATGTTGTCTGTGAAGGGGGAGTCAGGAAATAATACAGTCAACCCAAAAAGAGGAGAAGAGGCAGAAGTTGTTTTACCGCCTGATGCTAATAGCAACAAGAGGCTGAGATACAATGTTACTAAGTCCCTAACTAATGGAAGTAACCGTGGTAGAGGTTCTAATGCAGAGACTGAGCAGCCGTCATTTGCATGCAGAAGTAAGAGATGGTTACATGTCACCAATGATGGGACAGTTGTTAAAGACATACCAGAAAATGTAGTTCAGCGTGATCTATTATGTGAGGGTGTACAGTATGGCCCTGTTGCAGAAGGAGAAGATATTGCAGTACAGAGCTTGTGTTTCTCAAACAAAGAGGAAAGAAAGTCAACTATGTCTCCTAAACTTCTAAGCCTTGATATTCATGGCAAAGTTTGCTTTGAAATGAAGGTTATGGAAAAAGTACCCGTGAAACAGTTATACTCTAAAGACATTGATGTGCATGAAATACGTGTTAGTTGGTCTCTGAGCTCCTGTGGATTCATGATAGGTAAAGATGATTCTTACGGCTATTCACTAAAGGGATCAAGGTCATGCAATGGGATGGCTGAAGAGTACGGCGAGAAATGTGATGAAAATGATGCGATCCCTTGTATGGCGAATTTTGAAGGTGATGAAGGAGAACTTGCCTTCGTACAGAATGGCCAGGATCTTGGCGTAGCATTTAAAGTGCTGAAAAAACGGAAAACTCGACTGAGCAGAATTTGGAAGAAGAGACCGCCAGATTGGGACTTTAAAGTGATGAGAAAACGGAGAACTCGACGGAGCAGTATTTGGAAGAAAAGACCGCCTGACTGGGACTTCTGGAGAGACACTGAACAGGCATATTTGGTTGAAGACATCATAGGATGTCTCGTCCCATTGTAGCTCACCCCATGGGTAGTGAGCTGAGGGGGAGGGAATGTGAGTATGTGAGCCAGAGGGCGCTGTTGAGCGTCCCAGGCCCAGCCCTGAAAAGGCTCTCAGCCACACCTTTGAGGGGGGCGTGTATCTCCAGAAGACTGGAGAAACCTGCTTGGAGCAGGAAATGGTGGACCAGCCTAGGACAGAGAGGCAGTCTGTCCCAGAGGGCTTGGATCCAGAGAGGACTTACAAAGACTAAGTCAGGCTCTTATTGCCCCAGAGGCTAGTTAGGGACTCAAGGAGTGAGTTAGGCCCTAACTGTGGCATAGGTTTTTTTTGTTTTGTTATGTTGCAGTTAAGCTGAATAAAGCCACTTTTATGTTTCACTTGGACCGTCTGAAAGCTATCTTTCCGGCGCCCAGTACCATGAACCACTGCTGTCCGGACCAGGAAAAGCCGCCATTTTTAGTTTAATTCCCCCAAGTTGTCACAGCAGTCAAAGGAGCTCTCCATGCAGGTGAAACAAGCCATCCTTAAGCTACGAAAACAGAAAAAACCCATCCCAGAAATTGCTACAATATTAGGAGTGGCAAAATCTACAGTTTGGCACATCCTGAGAAAGAAAGCACTGGTGAACTCATCAATGCAAAAAGACCTGGACGCCCACGGAAGACAACAGTGGTGAATGAGAAACCCCTTCACAACAGCCAACCAAGTGAACAACACTCTCCAGGATGTAGGTGTATCAATATCCAAATCTACCATAAAGAGAAGACTGCATGAAAGTAAATACAGAGGGTTCACTGCACGGTGCAAGCCACTCATAAGCCTCAAGAATAAGAAGACTAGATTGGACTTTGCTAAAAAACATCTAAAAAAGCCAGCACAGTGTTGAAAGAACATTCTATGGACAGATGAAACAAAGATCAAAGTCTACCAGAATGATGGAAAGAAAAAAGTATGGTGAAGGCATGGTACAGCTCATGATCCAAAGCATAACACATCATCTGTAAAACACGGCGGAGGCAGTGTGATGGCTTGGGCATGCATAGCTGCCAGTGGCACTGGGTCACTAGTGTTTATTGATGATGTGACACAGGACAGAAGCTGCTGGATGAATTCTGAGGTATTCTGAGACATACTGTGTACTCAAATCCAGCCAAATGCAGCCAAACTGATTGGTTGGTGTTTCATAATACAGATGGACAATGACCCAAAACATAAAGCCAAAGCAACCCAGGAGTTTATTAAAGCAAAGAAGTAGAATATTCTTGAATGGCCAAGTCAATCACCTGATCGCAACCCAATTGAGCAGCATTTCACTTGTTAAAGACTAAACTTCAGACAGAAAGGTCCACAAACAAACAGCAACTGAAAACCGCTGCAGTAAAGGCCTGGCAGAGAATTAAAAAGGAGAAAACAGCGTCTGATGTCCATGAGTTCAAGACTTCAGGCAGTCATTGCCAACAAAGGGTTTTCAACCATGTATTAGAAATTAACATTTTATTTACAATTGTTTAATTTTTCCAATTACTTTTGAGCCCCTGAAATGAAGGGATTGTGTGTAATAAATGCTTTAGTTCCTCACATTTTTATGCAATCATTTTGTTCAACCCACTGAATTAAAGCTGAAAGTCTGAACTTCACTGCATCTGAATTGTTTTGTTCCCAATTCATCGTGGTAATGTACAGAACCAAAATTAGAAAAATGTCTCTGTCCAAATATTTATGGACCTAACTATAGCTCCTGGAAAATACCAGGACTCTCGTTCCTCAAAGGAAGAAAGCAGGGCACACCATAGGATAGGTATAACTTAATTTTAATAACCAGGTAAAGATAACGCGTTTCTGGGTTTCAAACGCTATGAAATAGCGTACCCCTTCATCAGATCTGTGCACCGCTTCTTGCCTGCTAGTGATAAGTCACCTATTCATTTCTTTTTAATGTTTTCTTAATTTCTCTTAATGTTCTCTTAATTTCTCTTAATGTTCTCGCATTCATCACTATGTGGAGTTATGTAGTACCTTTCCTCCATCATGGGGTTTTATTTCTCTGTCCTACCACTGTAGGCAGTATATTTGTTTTTTGTTTTGTTTTTTGGTTCTTTTGTTTGACTGCAGATGCTGGAGATTCTAGTCCGCTTAGAAAAGTCCCCTGATGATTGGTGCATAACTGTGCCAGGAAACGCGGAGGAACTAGGGACAACTAGGGTCAAATTAAGGTCCAATTTGGTACTGCCCTTGTCAGGGCGGGAGTTACTATATGGGTTTGAGGGCTAGCGTTTAAGGGAAAGAATAGGGACTGTTGTTTCTTCCTCTGGTGATGCGCCCTCACTGTTTTGCTCCCGTTGTCAGATGTTGGTAAGACCTTTCCATATCTTTTTTGAGGTCTTTGACTGTTTTATTACAGATAAATATGCTCACACTAGTGATTCTATGAAGGTGTTTGATCTGTTTGGGGCCCTTATGTATTTTAATATACATTATTAAATGTTACGTTTTATTACTGTTTGCATCAGTGCTTTGAATTATTTGATATTCTGTTGCAATTGGTGTATATTTCCATTTACATCATGGGAAATTTACAAAAGTGCTCATCTTTTGCTGTTTGTGGCAGGGATGGGAGGCAGTCAGACCCCACTGATGTTACTGGTGGCCTATTTTAAACCCCGTTAAGTTATGTCTTCCTCACAGTATGCTTATATACATTTATATAATGTACTGTTTTCAGTGGGTTTGCAAATCTGCAGTTAAATCAATTAAAGCTAGTTCCATAAACATAATATCCAATATTTTCTTATGCATTTGAGATAAGTGCTTATTCTTAGCATGGACTGTTGTGTAACAGATTTACCGAACATCCCTAAGGACACATGTTAGTGAAACGGTGAAGATTATCAGGTATCTAGTGAATGACTTGGCAGTGGATTCTGTCAATGCTTTCTTATATTGGACCACAGGATACACAGTGGAGAGCAGCAGACTGAATGGACAGGATCATGTGGTTATCCAGAACTTAACATTGCTTTCCACTTCACAGGTAAATACAAATCTGTTTCAACATAATAATATTAATATTATTATTTATATTAAGTAAACCTATACCTAAACACATAAAATACTACCTCAATAAGCTTAAAATGGGTTGTCTGTCTTAGATAATTCTTATTCAGATTTATAAGGCGTGAGATATAACTGTTTGAAGTGACCCTCAACCCTTCCTTCCTCTTCATTAGACACAAGCTTCTAACACTACACAATGAGAGGCAGGAACATCTCTCAATAGAGAAGCAAGGAGAAGAGTGAAACAATGCAGAATTTCACAGAAAGGAGCCAAAATTTGTTAATAAAGTATAATAAAATAATATTGTAATATATTACAAAGTGTATTCATTACACAAATTCTGCTAGAAAATTGGAACTTCAAAAGTTTAGTTACACTTTAAGTTATGTTAATTCATATTTACTTTTTTTCTTGTTAGAATTTGTAATATTTTTCTAAATTTATATTGCGCAGGTAGTGACCCGGACACTAAACCTCAAAGATGGACACATTTACTGGCTTGTTAAGAATGGGTTATATATCAATATGAACCATGCAAAAATACGCAAAGAAGGGTAAGAAGGTTTTGGCAGTCTAAATGCCTAATTTACCAAAAGTGGGTGCAAATGCATCACATTTATTATCTGTTTGAGACACTGTGCCTTGCTAGACTTTTTTTCGAAACTATGTAGCAAAGTGGGAGTGACTTTGTTGAGTTGGAAAATTATATAGGTTTATTAGTAGCATGCCCTAGTTTTTCTTTAATAAAATAGTGGTTTAAAATAAACCACCCACCATAAAGATAAAGATGGGATAAACATGGGAATGGAGTCTAACATGCTCCAAGATGCTCAGAATGATTCTAAACAGTTTTTGCCTCAGTGCCGAACTCTAAATTTAGGCTAACTTTATTGAAGCTAGTATTCATAATTCTGATCCATTGTGTATTATATTCATGAAATTAATTATTAAAGTTACTACAGAGGTAAATTCACTATCAGTATGTCTTTAGAGTATACAGGAGATCCAGAGTACTTGGAGGAAACCCACGCAAATATTGCAGATATTGTCCTTGCTTGGATTTGAATTTAGGTATCCAGAATTGTACTGTACTGTAGAGTTCATCATTCCCTCTAGTTTTCTAGTAGAGGGGGATGATACTGTTGCACACATTTAGCGCAAGGCTCTTTCTTGCACCAAATGTGTGCCACAAGCTCCAATTGCAGATTGGTGTGGGCCAGAGTGTTTACTGCCTGAATGTGTTAGAGGTCTAGCTAGCGCTAGAACTTTTTCCTCTCTTACACCAATAAGGTCTTATGTGCATATTCCTTACCCAGAATTTTTGGCAGGGCATTCATAGTCTAATAAGTACCTGTATCAATTCTTCCTAATGAGACACAGCATTCCTATTGACCTGCGTCTAGACCTCTCACACAGCCAGTCAGTGCTCCGCTCTGCACTGATGAGACAATAACCTTGAAAGAGCTGGCATTATTCTGGATTGGTTTTTATTCCTAGGTTATGCTCTTTTTTTGTGTGTGTGTTTTTAGTTTTTTTTTTTTTTAATCATGTGGACCTACAGGGAGCTACCTTCCAAAGGCAGCGCTAGAGCTTGTTCTTTTCCAGTAGGTCTTATTTGCATATTCCTTAGCCTTTACTTTGCAAAGTATGAAATGTACCAAAAATAAGCCCACAAAACCAAATGGTAGTAGCTCAAACATTAGGATTAGATATATAATGAGTATCAGTGATTTTATTACGTTAAACTTTGGGGGGACATTAGCCTGGGGAGAGATAAAGGGGGACATTAAGCTGGTGGCAGATAAAGGGAGACATTAAGCTGGTGGCAGATAAAGGGGGACATTAAACTGGGGGCAGATGTAGGGGGGCAATTAAACTGGGGCAGATGAAGGGGGACATTAAACTCATTGCAGATGAAGGGGGACATTAAGCTGGTTGCAGATGAAGGGGGACATTAAACTTTAGCAGATGAAGGGGGACATTAAACTGGGGCAGATGAATGGGGGCTATTAAACTGGGGCAGATGGAGGGGGGACATTAAATTAGTGGCTGATGAAAGGGGACATTAAATTGGTCGCAGATGAAGGGGGGCATTAAGCTGGTGGCTGATGAAGGGGGGCATTAAGCTGGTGGCAGATGAAGTGGGAACATCAAATTGTTGGCAGATGAAGGGGGACATTAAATTGGTCACAGATGAAGGGGGGCATTAAGCTGGTGGCAGATGAAGGGGGGTATTAAGCTGGTGGCAGATGAAAGGGGACATTAAATTGGTCACAGATGAAGGGGGGCATTAAGCTGGTGGCAGATGAAGAAGGTATTAAGCTTTTGGCAGATGAAGGGGGTATTAAGCTGATGGCAGATGAAGTGGAAACATTAAATTGGTGGAAGATGAAAGGGGACATTAAATTGGTCGCAGATGAAAAGGGGCATTAAGCTGATGGCAGATGAAGGGGGACATTAAATTGGTCACAGATGAAGGGGGGCATTAAGCTGGTGGCAGATGAAGGGGTATTAAGCTGGTGGCAGATGATGTGGGAACATTAAATTGATGGCAGATGAAGGGGGACATTAAGCTGGTGGCAGATGAAGGGGGTATTAAGCTGGTGGCAGATGAAGGGGGCATTAAGCTGGTGGCAAATGAAGGGGGGCATTAAGCTGGTGGAAGGTGAAGGGGGCAAATGGAGGGTGACATTAAACTGGGGGCAACTGGAGGAGGACATTAAACCGTGGGGGAAGCTGGAGGGGGACATGTCTGCCTCTAGTTGCCCCTAGTTTAATGTTCCCCTCCAGCTACCCCCATGGTTTAATGTCCCCCTCCAGCTGCCCCAGTTTAATTACCCCTTTAGTTTCCCCCAGTTTAAACTGTGGCATGAGGAGAGGGACTTCATACTGTGGGGCAATTGGAGGGGAACATTATAATGTGGGGGCATATAATGTTAGGGTGACTGTAGGAGCATTATACTGTGTGGGGGCACAAAGAAAAATGGGTGAGAATGGGCGGGGTCAACATAGAAGTGAGTGGAGCTAAATTTGCCATGGTTTGCATAGTATGCCACACATTTTGTCCCTCTTTCTGTCCTTTGAAAGTTGGGAGGTATGTAACAGTATATACACCAATGTGCATCAGAAGTTCTGCTGATGTTTGTACTAATGTTATTTGGTTTTATGTGCTTATTTTTGGTGTGTTTGTAAGTAAATACTCAGGGTTCTATTTTTGGTTATTAAGCAGCCCTGTGTTTGTAGGTACTATAAAGTATGAAATGTGTGGGTATTTGAGAATCCTCAATATGCCCTCAAATTTGCGCAGTTTTTTTCTATTCACATGCACTGTACAGAGCTCTGTTGCAGATTTTTGCCACATGTGAATGTGGCCATAGTATTCCCTGTGTGAATGTAGCTCAAGTATTTACCATAGACCAGGATACAGTTTTCCACTGAAAAATGTTCTTGCTAAGTTTTGTGTTTTATTTATTTATCTTCATATAGAATTTTTGATGCAAAAGTCACAGAGCATAGATCATGGGGTTATTCAGAAATTTCCCAACATGCTTTAATGTTCCACTGCAATCGACTGTTTTGGATAAATGGGCAGAAATATATAACTGTGCAAGAGGTCAATCAAAGTTCTTCTACACCAATATCCCAACCTGAACAATTCACAAGTTTTATACTGGAACTGAATGATCTTAAACCATTGCCAGGTCAGTGGAGACACACAATAGTAGATTTATTGTAACTGTTAATGAATGATATCATATTATATACAAATTACATTAAAATATAAAATCTGAGGTTCTCTCAAATATTTGCACTCCACATTAGCAATTTTAATGGGTTTTCCAGGCTTATATGGTTGATAACCTAGAGTATACATTGGATATTATTTACTGTGGGGAAGTCACTCAGTGTCAGAAAAAGATGCATATTGGAGTAACTAAAACTTAACTTTTAATAAATACTACAGATAAAATAAATAAACAGCTAAAAAACATATATAATTTCATATACCAAGCGATACTCAAGAATATGCAGGGCAATTCTGGTAGTATTCTAGAAAAAAATGTGGTATACTCTCCTACGCAGACTCCAACACAGATGTGAATTCAGCCTTAGTAGTACACTGGATGTGTAGAGCCCCATAAAGCCACCCATTGTGTACCTTTAAGGGTGAAAATGAGGGGATCAAGTATCATTGCCTGCAGCCTATTTCTCTTTCCCATTTAGTTGAACTAGAAGATCTACATAGCTACTCAAATAAAGCATATAAAGGAGATGTTATAATTAATGCCCAGGGGGTTTGAGGCTCTTGAGCCTATAAATTCACTGAGCCTCTTTTTGTAGGATTCTTCAATTAGTGTTCCAGAGAGTAGTTTAAATCCTCTCAATCCCCTGAAACGTCATAGTTTCAGGGTTACCTCCATGCACCTCCCATATACATTTGCTGAGAGGGTGATCTTCTTGCCTCGAATGCTACCAATATGGTCTACTGTAGTATCCTGCGTCTGAATTTTCGACTGTTTTTCCCCGCATAGTTTTTTGGGCAAGAGTATGTTGCCAGGTATACAAGTCCCATAGTGCGACAATTGATAAAACTCTATGTGTCGTATCTTACTCCAGTGGGGACACTCTGAAACCCTTGTTCAATATATTCGCCTTCTTTGCATAATCCGCATCAAAATGTTTTTATGCAGTGGCTCTTACTAAGCCACGTCTTTCCTGTGTCATCTCCGACTAGATGACTATGTACCAACTGATTACGGATATTACGGCCGCTATGGACCGATACAGCTGGTCTGGGAGTAACAATCTCATTCAGTTTAAGGTCCAATTTACATCTTGGGTTCTATTATCAAACATGCCAATGATGCATAATTCCTGTTTCTCAGAATTGGAATTTTACGGATTGAGAAGGTAAGATTGATCCTGACTACTTGCGAAATCACATGCCTGACGGAGCAAATAGAGGATAACCGCGTCTGCGCAATCTATCTTCCAGTTCATCTGATGCGTGTTGGAAGCCACTATAGGAGGAACAATTACGTCTCATCCAGACGAATTGGCCTTTCAGATCTAAATATCATGATCCACAGCTGACTAACCGATATAGTTATTTATCCACTGCCTGGTCTCTGATAAATGTGGAGTAGTATCTGATTTATGAACACAGTTCTTTCAGGGGTATGTAGGTATGGGTAATACATGTAGGGAGTTTTCCTATCCTATATTTTTCTGTAATACTACCAGAACTACCCCACATATTCTTGAGTATCGCTTGGTATATGAAACTATATGTTTTTTTTAGCCATTTATTTATCTTATCTGTAGTATTTATTAGAAGTTACGTTTTAGTTACTCCAATCTGTGACTTTTCTTTATACATTGGATAAGTCATTAATCAAAGACCAGTGGAGGTTCGGCATCCCATGGATCAGCCGTTCAAAGGTCGTGTGATGTCACATTCATTGGTCACATGGCTTGTGTGCAGTTCAGTCCCAGTGAACTGAATGAGGCTAAACTGCAATACCAATACCGAGTCGAGAGGCTGCAGTGCTCAAAGCTGATCAATGGGGTCCCAGATTTGGACCTCCACATCTTTGATTGATAACCTATTCAAAGGATTGATGATCAATATTATAAGGACAGAAAACCCCTTTAAAGTCTTGTGCATCTTCATTACTGTAATGGGAAAGCATTTATTTAGAATATTCTTTACAAACCCAGCTATAACCCACAACTAAATAAAGGGGAGAGTAATCAAAATAGGACATTTTACAATCACTGTTTCTAAGCACAAGTAACTTACATCATACACATGCATAGGAGTAAGATGCATACAAGTGTACTATACATTCAGTGTTTAATGTTGTTTACTTACCAAATCTCTGACATACAGGAAATTTCTCATATGCCCCCGAAGTGATACCTGACATCATATCCAGCTCTTCTTTTGAAATTAAGGGACATTATTCTGATTTTACCATTCAATGGAAGGAGCCATCTAATATTGAATATGGAACAATATTCTACTGTGTAGAGTCCATAGTGCTACAGGAACTGGTATATTGCTAACTTCAGTTATTTTACTTCTTATTTATATTAGTTTATTTATTAAAATTAAAGTGGTTTTGCACAGGATTTATCATAAATGTTAATAGGTTCCAATTTTGATATCCCCACCTATTCAATGAGTCCTCAGATCCCTGTTTTTATAAAACATAGGGAAATTGCTTAACTCCTTAAGGACAAAGCCTAAAAGTACTTTAAGGATCAGACCTTATGACATGTGTCACTTAATATGGCAATAACTTTGAGATGCTATAACGTACACAACTGATTTTGAGATTTGTTTTTTTTGTGACACATTGTACTTCATGTTAATGGTAAACACTGATCAATATTTTTATATTTATTAAAAAAAAAAATGCAATTTTCAAAATGTGAAATGCTCTACTTTTTAGACAGATAGTCATACCACCCAAATACATTAATAAATATTATCTACCTTATCTCTGCTTTATACCGGAATAATTTTTAATAGTCCTTTAATTTATTTTGGACGTTAGAAGGCTTACAAGTGTAACAGCAATTTTCCAGATTTACAAGAAAATTTGCCAAACTAATTTTTAGGGACCACTTCAGTTCTGATGGGGATTATAAAGGCCTATATATTATAAATCCCCATAAATCGCCCCTTTTTCAAAACTTCTCCCCTTAATTAATTCAAAACAGCATTTGGGAAGTGTTAAGATTCGGATGCAAGGTAAGGAATGTACTGGTTGACAGGAGAGCAGCAGTAGAAATGGGCTGACAACTGCGAGTAGTAGAGCTACTCGTAAGAAGAGGTGGCCTTCCGCTGAATCTGAAGACCGGAATTGTCACCAGAACAGAAAGTGTATTACAAATAAATGCACTGCAGCAGAAGCCTACACCAAATCCACACACTACTCACAGGGACAGAGAAAACAGAATGGTCGACAATCACGGGTCAGCAGCTGAGGAGGGCAACACAGATCCAAATCACGAGATGAAGACAAATCTGGGAAACAAGCCAATAGTCGGAAGCGATCAGGAATGCCAGAACAAAATCACAAGAGAAAAGAGGAATCCAGGTACACAGCCAAAAGTCAGGTATAGAAGCGGTCAAATAAAAGTCAGACCCTTAGCAGGAGTTAGGAAACTGATAGCCAGCAAAGCTGAGTGATGAGGGAGTGGTTTAAATAGGCCTGCTCAGGAATCTTCCCTATGTTGTCATGGCAACCTTAAAGCAGCAACAAACAATCCTAACAAAGCTTCCTAATGCTCACATGGCAACCTTAAAGCGGCAACAACAGATGTCACATTACTGACAGGAAGTTTGTTAACCATTTAAGCATTTTATGGGAATTAAAACAATATGGAGGTGAAACTTCATGTTTTTTTCAATAATGCATTCATTTAGCACTAAAATGAGCACATTCACAAGGGGTTAAAGATGAAAATGCAGCTCACAGTTTAACAAATTGCTCATGAACACGGCAACACCCTATATGTGGTCGTAATCTGCTGTATGGTTACATGGTGGGGCTTGGAATGGAAAGAGTACTATATGGCTTTTGGAGGTTTTGGAATAGTTTTCAGGTGCCATGTCACATTTGCAGAGCCCCTAGAGTACAAATACAATGGAAACCCCCCAAAAGTAAACCTGTTTTTTAAAATACACCCCTCACAGAACATATCAAGGGGTATAGTGAGCATTTTCACCCCACAGCTGTTTCACAAATTTTATTAGCATCGGGACGTGAAAATGAAAAATTACTTTTTTCCAATAAACCATCAATTTAGCCCCAAATTTTTCATTTTCACAAGAGGATAAAGGAGAAAAAGCTCTCCTAAGTATGTTACACAATTTCTCCTGAACACGGCAATATCCTATATGTGGTTGTAAACTGCTTTATAGGTATATGGTGAAGCTAAGAATGGAAAGAGTGCTATTTGGCTTTTGGAGGGCAGATTTTGCTGGAGTAGTTTTTGGGTGCCACGTCATATTCGCAGAGCCCCCGAAAGTACCAGTACAATGGAAACCCCTAAAAAGTGACCACATTTTGGAAACTACACCCCTCATAGAATTTATCAAGGGGTATGGTGAACATTTTGACCTCACAGCTGTTTCACAGATTTTTAGCAATGGGATGTAAAAAATGAAAAAATTACTTTTTTTCCAATAAACCATACAATTAGCCCCACATTTTTCATTTTTAAAAGGAGATAATGAAGTTAAAAACAAACCACAGTTTATTACACAATTTCTCATGAACATGGGAATACCCCATATGTGGTTGTAAACTGCTATATGGGTACATGGTGGGGTTCAGAATGAAAAGAGCACTATTTGGCTTTCGAAGGACAGATTTTACTGCAATAGTTTTCCGGTGCAATGCCGCATTTGCTGAGCCCCTAAAGTACCAGTACAAAAGAAAGCCCCAAAAAGTAACCCCATTTTTGAAACTACACCCCTCAAGGAATTTCTCAAGGGATATTATCATTCTGAACCCGAGTGCTTCCCAAAAATACATTGTGAAAATTGCCCAATAAGTTGCGCCCACTTTGTGTCATCAGAGACACACAATCCTAAAACTATTAAGTAGGCTATTCCTCATATAAAAATGTTGTATATGTGGGTGTAAACTGCTGCTTGAACAAGGGGAAGGGAAAGAGTACTGCGCTTTTTAGCTTTTAGAGTATAGATTTAGAGGGACTTTCTGGATGTCTTGTTGTTTTTGCAGAGCCCTGAAGGTGCCAGTAAATTGGAACTCCCCAAGAAGTGACCTATTTTGCAGGGGCAATTTTAGGGTCTCTGCAAATGTGACATTGCATCCAAAAACCAACAATCTAAATCTGTACTCCAAAAGCACACAGTGATCCTTTAAATATTCACCCTGCTGTGTGCCCAAACAGCAGTTTATGCCCACATGTATGAGAATGTTGTACCCAGGATACAAACAATATCATAACTTCAAAATGTCATATGTGGGTATAAGCTGCTGTTTGGGCACAGCCGGGCACAGAAAGGAAGGAGCGCTATTTTGGTTTTTGGAGCACAGTTTGGTTTTTGGACATCATGCCACTTTTGCAGAGCCACTGAATTGCCAGTAAAATGGAATCAGACGACATGTGACTCCTATTTTGGAAACTACACTCCTCAAGGGTTTTATCAAGTGGTGTAGCAAGCATTTTAACCCTTGAGTGTTGCATTCATTTAATGTCCATAAATTTATGCACAGCTGATAATCAAAAGTGAAAAATGGAATTTTTCCAGAGATATGCCAATTCATTGCCTGATATGTTGCGCCCAATTTCTACAAAGACACACACTTAAAAAACTGGTAAGTGGGTACTCCAAGCACAACAGCATTGGGAGCATTCATCTCTGATATGAGCCGGGCACAATATATTGCCCACTGAAATGACGTATTCCTGGGAAAATTGCCATTTTCTCCTTTCACCATCTGATGCACATTCATGTCTGGAAGATAAATTATAGCAACACTTGGGGGTTAAAATTGTTCACTTTACCCCTGGATAAATTCCATCAAGGGTGTAGTTTCCAAAATGGGGTCATATGTCAGGGGATTTCAATTTACTGGCATTTCAGGGGCTCTGCAAAAGTGTTATGGTGTCCACAAAGCAATCCGTCTAAATGTGTGCTCCAAAAACCAAAATAGCGCTCCTTCCTGTGCCTGGATGTGTCCAAACAACAGTTTATACCTACATATGACATTAAGTTCATTATCTTGGGTACAACAATGTCATACTTGTGGGCATAAACTTCATTTTGGACACACAGCAGGGCACAGATGAAGAAGGAGTGCTATGTGACTTTTGGAGTGCAGATTTAGATGTTTGGTGTCTGGACACCATGTCATGTTTGCAGAGTCTCTAAAGTAGCCTCTAAATCCCCTAGAGATTGACCCCATTTTGAAAACTGCACCCCTCAAATAATTTATCAGGGGGTGTAGTGAGCATTAGTATCCCATACGTGAATGCACAGCAGATGGTGAAAAGTGAATATATAAGCTGTGTGGAGTACGTTGGGAACAACAAATTCCCTACTATTTCCCCAGTAGCTCCTATGATTGGGGGGGGGGGGTCACTTCTGCCGTCTTTCCATTGTAAGCTCTAAATCTAGGGTGTACCCTGATATATGCTCACTGAGCTTATACTTACATTCTCTTCCTGCCGCAGACAGTTTTGTCCTAAAGATATGGTGATTTTTGTTTTTTTTGTCTTCATATTATATAAGCTATAATTTTTTTTTATTTTTCTTGTGATGTAGCCATATAAGAGCTTGTTTTTTGCTGGATGAGATGCATTTTCTAATAACACCATTTTGGGGTGTCTATAACTCATTAACAAATTTTCCTTAACTCTTTCTGGGTGGATGTTACACGTGGTTGTCAGCTGTTGCTTACAGCTGACACTCGCTCTCAATGTCACCCGATCAGCTTCTGAGCGGGTGACATTACCATGATGTAATAGTACGTCATTTTGTGTTAAAGTGTTAAAAAGTGATCAAAAAGTCATGTGTACCCCAAATCAGTACCATTTAGAAGCACAGGTTGTCCCACAAAAAATAAGCCCTCAAACAACTCTGTCAACCCAAAAATTTCAGTAGATGGCAATGAAAAAATAATTGATTTATAATACCAAATAGGATTTTGTTCTGCAAAATGACTAAAGCATAAAAAAAACAATATAAATTGGGTATCACTGTAATCGTACTAACCCACAGAATAAAGGTAACATGTTACTTATGCTCTACCCTGCATGGCAAAACATTTAAAATGTAAAACGCGGTGCCAGAATTTATGTTTTTTTTTTTTTGTTTTGTTTTTTTTATCCACCAAAAAAAAGTTAATAAAATATATTAAATAAGTTATAGGTACCCAAAAATGTTTTAATTATAAAAATTTCATCTCACAAAAAACAGCCTCTACAGACTTTCTGCTTCAATTATACCTATAGGGAAACTGCCGTCTTTTCTGTAGGTATAATTGACATGCTGTGATTTTTGGAAACCGCAGCATTTCCGCTGTGGGTATTTTTCTGCAATATGTGGATGGAATTCTCTAGAATCCACTTTGCAGGGACTGTAAAACGCTGCGGTTTTTACCGAGGCATTTCTGCTGCAGCAAACTGCTGTGTTTATGCAACATGGGGCCCCGACCTTAGACTGAGGCCGCACACAGGAGCACACTGCTAATGAGGCGAAGTGAGGCGGCCGCGTCAGGCGGCACTGTCCGTCACTGTCTGGGGGGCGGCATTTTTACCATTTATTTCATGTAAACCAGCCCAGGACAGGCCGCTTTAAAAAAAAACAAGGCTGAGCATGGCTTCTTCCTGGGCTGGTTTACGAGACCTCTGCATGTCAGTGCAGGCGGCGATACAATGACGTAATCGCGCCTCCTACGCTGAGACGCAGACGTCGCGGACAAGAAGAGGAGCGGCGGCAGCGGCTCCATCATGGAATTGCAGGTAGGTGACAATAACTTTTTTTTTTATATATAAATAGGCCGTAACCTGCTGGAGTATCCCCAGCAGGTAACGGCCTATTTACTTATCGATCCCCGCGCCTGCTGTGGCTGCCTCCGCTTCCCCTTCTGCTATCGGATGCAGAAGGGGGAATCAGAAGCAGCTGTGAGCGTCAGCGAGGATCGCTAAGTGAGGCCAAATACTACTATTATTATACTCCGGGGTCTTTTCAGACTCCGGAGAATAATAATTGAAGACTCAGGGGAAGTGATAAACCAGTGTTACTCACCTCTCCAGCGATCTGAGCTACTCCCAGCCTGCTTCGGCCTTCTTTGGTGACGTCCCAGGCGTTACGTGAGCCAGCCCGACGTCATTATGTTGCGACGCCGGTCTGTGTGACATTGAAGAGGGCTGAAAGCAGGGAGAGCACCGGAGCCCAGGTAAGTAAGACTGGTTTTTATGTTTGTCACCACCTGGGTCTCCGATCATTATACTCTGGGGTCTTTTAGACCCCAGAGTATAATAGTTCATGCGTGGGTTACTATGAAGCAGAATAGTGTGTGCAGGGGCCACTATGGAGCATAATACCGAGTTCAGGGGCCACTATGGAGCATAATACCGAGTGCAGAGACCACTATGAGGTATAATACCGTGTGCAGGGGCCACTATGGAGCATAATACTGTATGCAGGGGCCACTGCGGGGCATAATATTGTGTGCACGGGCCACTATGGAGCATAATACTGAGTGCAGGGGCTGCTGCGGGGCATAATACCGTGTGCAGGGGCCGCTGCGGGGCATAATACCTTGTGCAGGGGTCGCTGCGGGGCATAATACTGTGTGCAGGGGCCGCTGCAGGGCATAATACCGTGTGCAGGGGCCGCTGCAGGGCATAATACCGTGTGCAGGGGCCGCTGCGGGGCATAATACCGTGTAATACTGTATTAAAAAAGAAAACACATACTCACCTGTCCCTTGTGCTCCGATGTGTCCCACCGCAGTCTGGTTCTGCTGCTCTGGTGTTCTCTTCTGGCTGAAGTCCCCACCACACATGACTGCTGAAGGGAAGAAAACACCGGAGCAGCAGGACTGCAACGTGCTGGGAGACACAGGAACACCTTCCCCAGCCTCATATTGAAAAAGTGGTTATTCTGGACAATCCCTTTAAGATGGCACTTGGGCTTTATTAAAGGGTCTTTTCAGCTCATTTTTATTGATGCTCTATCCTCTGATCAGCTGAATGAAGGGGCTATGGTGCCTGTTTATATCACACGCTGTCTGTTTATAGTGACTGTGTGATGTAATTACAGCCTTGTCACATAGACGTGTATAGGACGAGGCTGTAGTTACATGACATGGCCGCTATGAGATGAATGACACTATGTAAACAGAGAAGGGTCACGGCACTTACACAGGTACCATTCAAATAGCTGATCAGTAGGGGTCCTGGGTTTTTGAGCCCCACTGATTAGTTTATTAATGACCTGGAAAACCTTTTAATTAGTTAACACCTGGTACATAATTAATAAGGGGCACTATTTATACAGGGTACACACGGACATTATTAATATAAAGATGCACTTGGGAGTATTATTCATTATGGGGGGTTATATCATAGATTTTATAATTGGGGTAGCAGCAGGATGGGGGCTTTGTGTAGGTGAGGACAATGTGGCTCGGATGCCTGGAAAAGTGAGGAGCCAAAGATGTCTGTGTTGTAAACTTTACAGAGACAAGTCACAGCTGGAAGAAGTGGTCATGACGGTCCAAGGGGAAGAGAAGGGAAATGTGACCGATTAGTCAGAGATGTCACCTGTAAGTCACAAAATGTTACTGCACTGTATTTACCTAAATGAGGATTAATACCTGATTGATGGGGGTCTGTCTGCTGAGTCCCCCACTGAGCCTGAGAATTGGGTTTTTCCCCTCCCACTGGGTGGGAATACATCCTGAGCGCAGCCATATATAGGTGTGTCGCTTGGTGGATGGACGAACCCGCGTGGCTTTCATTCACTTCAATGGGAGTGTCGAAGATACCTGAAGTCCAGTACTCAGCTTTCTGCGGCGCTCCTATTATAGAGAATGGGGGCCACGTGGGCTCGTCCATCCACCAAGCAGAAGATGTGTGAAGTTACTTTCATTGTTAATGCCGTGTTGTTGATTTTTGATACTGAAGTAATACAGGAAGAAGACTTCCAATATGCTGTTTTGAATTTTTTCAGCAGTTCAGTTTTGAAAATGGGGTAATTTATGGGGATTTCTAATATATAGGCTTTTATATTTCCCTTCAGAACTGAAGTGGTCCCTAAAAAATTAGTTTAGAAGATTTTCTTGTAAATTTGGAAAATCGCAGTTATACTTGTAAGCCTTTTAATGTCCAAATTAAATTAAAGGATGATTAAAAGGTGGAGCCAATATAAAGCAGAGATATCGTAAATAATATTTATTAATGTATTTGGGTGGTATGACTATCTGTCTAAAAAGCAGAGCATTTCACAGTTTGAAAATTGTGATTTTTTTGTTTTTTCAAAATTTCCATCAAATTTCCTATATTTTTTATAAATAAATACAAAAATATTGATCAATGGTTACCACTATCATAAAGTACAATGTGTCGCGAAAAAACATTCTCAAAATCACTTGTGTAAGTTAAAGTGTCTCAAAGTTATTGCCATATAAATTGAAAAAAGTACTGTTTTGAAAAATGAGGTTGTGTCCTTACAGGGTTAACAGTGGCACAACTAAAGTCTTGTGGCCCCCGGTGCAAAATTTTTTCTGAGGCCCCCTACCTTCTCCCTACAGCGAATTCTTGATAGTGACGGTTAAGGGTGCTGCATTGGTATCTCAGATACATCTTTAGTACCCACAACTGCAGTTATCAAGAATACGGTGAGTGAGCAGCCTGGCATGTAAACAATACTGGGAGCTGCATGCTGTGGAAAACAGCTGATCTGCGGTATCCTAACAGTCTAAGAGATCTATGAGATCAGTGGGCATCGAACACTTGGGGCTCCCACTGATCAACTGTGTGAAGATACTGTGGTGCTTTTGTTAGTGCCATGACTGCTTCACTATTTACATTGCACAGTGTCTGTTTTATAATCATCATGCAATGTTATTATAGGGAAGAGGCCACACACAGTATAATATCCTCCACAGTGGCCCACACACAGTATTATTTGCTCCACAGTGACCCTCATACAGTATAATAGGCTCCACTGTGGCTCACACACAGTATTATATGCTCTACAGTGACCCCCCCATACAGTATAATATGCTCCACAGTGACCCCCATACAGTATAATATACTTCACAGTGACTCCCACACAGTATTAGATGCTCCACAGTGGCCCTCACACAGTATAATATGCTCCATGGTGGCCGCCCCCACACAGTACAATATGCTCTACAGTGGCCACCACACAGTATAATATGCTCCACAGTGACCCCCATGCAGTATAATATGCTCCACAGTGGCCCCCACGCAGTATTATATGCTTCACAGTGACCCCCATGCAGTATAATATGCTCTACAGTGACCTCCATACAGTATAATATGCCCCACAGTGGCCCACACACAGTATAATATGTTCCACAAAAGCCTAAACAGAGTATTATATGCTCCACAGTGGCCCCCCACACAGTATAATATGCTCCATAGTGACCCCACACAGTATTATATGCTCCACAGTGGCCCCCACACAGATTAATATGCTCCACAGTGGCCCCCACATAGCATAATATGGTTCCCACAGTGGCCCCGCACAATATAAAATGCTCCGAAGAGCCCCCTAGAGCCAGTTCAGGAGAACCCCATGAAATTCGACGTATATTCATGAGATTTACACCCTCCGTTTGGTGGTATTATTATACTTTGGGGTTTCCTCAGACCCCAGAGTACAATAAGTAAAGGCCCAGGGGAGATGATTAAAAATAACAAACACTTATACTCACCTTGCTTCACCTCTCCTGGGCATCCTCACTCTGTCTGGCTCCCTTCAGCAGCTTCTTCAGTTCTCTTCTGTCTGCGATTGAGGTGACGCACCCCAGACGTCACTGCGGGGGCCTATGATTGGGCCTCAGTGGTCACACTGTCATTATTACGCCAGCCATGACCTCAGTCACTGGCCGGAAGAGCCCTGGAGAGGATACTGTGGATTGTCAGAAGCCCAGGAGAGGTGAGTATAAATATTTCTTAGTTATAGTCATGTCCCCTGGCCTGGCATATATTGGAAAGGGGCCCGGTGATATTTCATTTCCATTAACAATATGTATAGCAGTCCGGGAACCAGGCTTTCCCCTACAGCCAACATGATGGTCCGGGGCCCCGGCCATCTCCAGCTGGCCACGGGTCCCCTACTCTTCTAGTCCCACTTGCGGTCTCACCCCCTGTGACCGTGATCTTTGTATGTATTTGTATTTTTTATTATCATTCTAATTTATCTATTTATAAATTATACAAAATTTCATTAAATAGATCATGTATCAATGTCAATTTATCCCATTTAAATACATACAAATAAAAGCATACTTATCTAATTATATATGGATTTAACTAACAAACATGACTGCAAACTGGGTCACTATACAGGGCACAGAATCATCTGCTTCCTGCCCCTTGTTTTGTATAGTGAGGGCATTGTAAACAGCCTTCATACAGCTGACCTGTGTGGGGACCACCTTGTGGTCCCCCACCAATCATATATTTATGGTTTAACCTAAGGATAGGCCATAAATTATGAATTCCTAGGTAACCCTTTAAGCCCTGGTATACTGTATTATGACATTCCTCCATAATCTTTGTGAGCAGGATCTCAGCATCTGCATGTAAGCAATAAATATTTCAATTGAATGACTGCAAGCAGACATACAGTGGGGAAAAAAAAGTATTTAGTAAGCCACCAATTGTGCGAGTTCTCCCACTTAAAAAGATGAGGCCGGCCTGTAATTGACATCATAGGTAGACCTCAACTATGAGAGACAAAATGAGAAAACATATCTAGAAAATCACATTGTCTGATTTTTTAAGAATTTATTTGCAAATTATGGTGGAAAATAAGTATTTGGTCAATAACAAAAGTTCATCTCAGTACTTTGTTATATATCCTTTGTTGGCAATGACAGAGGTCAAACGTTTTCTGTAAGTCTTCACAAGGTTGGCACACACTGTTGCTGGTATGTTGGCCCATTCCTCCATGCAGATCTCCTCTAGAGCAGTGATGTTTTGTGGCTGTCGCTGGCAACACGGACTTTCAACTCCCTCCAAAGGTTTTCTATGGGGTTGAGATCTGGAGACTGGTTAGGCCACTCCAGGACCTTGAAATGCTTCTTATGAAGCCTCTTCTTCGGTGTGCTTGGGATCACTGTCATGCTGAAAGACCCAGCCACATTTCATCGTCAATGCCCTTGCTGATGGAAGGAGGTTTGCCCTCAAAATCTCACGATACATGGCCCCATTCATTCTTTCATGTACACAGATCAGTCATCCTGGTCCCTTTGCAGAGAAACAGCCCCAAAGCATGATGTTGGCACCCCCATGCTTCACAGTAGGTATGGAGTTCTTTGGATGCAACTCAGCATTCACTCTCCTCCAAACACGACGAGTTGTGTTTCTACCAAACAATTCTACTTTGGTTTCATCTGACCATGTGACGTTCTCCCAATACTCTTCTGGAACATCCAAATGCTCTCTAGCATACTTAAGATGGGCCTGGATATGTATTGGCTTAAGCAGGGGGACACGTCTGGCACTGCAGGATCTGAGTCCCTGGCGGTGTAGTGTGTTACTGATGGTAACCTTTGTTACGTTAGTCCCAGCTTTCTACAGGTCATTCACTAGGTCCCCCCATGTGGTTTTGGGATTTTTGCTCACCGTTCTTGTGATCATTTTGACCCCACGGGGTGAGATCTTGCGTGGAGCCCCTGATCGAGGGAGATTATCAGTGGTCTTGTATGTCTTCCATTTTCTAATTATTGCTCCCACAGTTGATTTCTTCACACCAAGCTGCTTGACTATTGCAGATTCAGTCTTCCCAGCCTGGTGCAGGTCTACAGTTTTGTTTCTGGTGTCCTTCCACAGCTCTTTGGTCTTCACCATAGTGGAGTTTGGAGTGTGACTGTTTGAGGTTGTGGACAGGTATCTTTTATACTGATAACAATGTCAAACAGGTGTCATTACTACAGGTAATGAGTGGAGGACAGAGGAGCCTCTTAAAGAAGAAGTTACAGTTCTGTGAGAGCCAGAAATCTTGCTTGTTTGTAGGTGACCAAATACTTATTTTCCATCATAATTTGCAAATAAATTCTTAAAAAAATCAGACAATGTGATTTTCTAGATATGTTTTCTCATTTTGTCTCTCATAGGTGAGGTCTACCTATGATGACAATTACAGGCCTCTCTCATCTTTTTAAGTGGGAGAACTTGCACAATTGGTGGCTGACTAAATACTTTTTTTTCCCCACTGTACTTAAAATAATAAGGACTTGATGCACATAGCAGATTAGAAACTTTTACAACTGAGCCATCAAGCTTTATACACATAAAAGTACAGGACTAGTTTCTAGCCTGAGTGTTGGATCCCTGCCAATCTGATATTAATGAACTAAATTATCAATAATTAATTCTCAGAAAACCCCTCTAACATAAAAAAAGGTAAATATGGTGATATAACCAAATTCTCCACCCCAAAATTATGTATCACGATAGAGCCACAATATTGCTATATATACCCTCATACTCCTTCATACCCTCATACTATGCTGCTAGTTCTATATACTATATGTGTATAGAGCTGAATAGCACTTTGTTCATGGAACAATTCTGCCGCTATGAGCAGCTGAATCTTTCACTCACTATTCAAATAATACATTCATTATTAACATCCTTATGTTTTTTTAAGCTTGGGGCAAGATATGACTATTGTCTTACACCTGAAGCATTTACTGGATCATTCTATACTGTTAAAAGGACTGGATCCGTATACTGAGTTTGATTTTGCAGTTACTCCCTACACATATTAGGCAAGAGGACCTACAATCTCATTAGTTCTCCGTGCACCAGAAGAAGGTATAGTATCAACTTTTCAATAATCTCTCACAAAGTTATCACATTTCTTTATATAGTTTCCTATTTTATATGGAAATGGAAACAGTTGGCCCATATTCATATAATATATTGCTGGTTCATACCCATGTATATAATTCTGGTTTTGTTCCACATTAAATGTCAGGGAATCAGATACTATTGATTTTGCCTTTTAATACAAGCAGAAAGCATTCCTTTTGTGAGCATACAAATAACGTGCTATTTCTGAAATGCATTGTTTTGTATTTAAGCTTTTTACATAACTGATAAAATACATCGTATTAGGGTCATTAATGCATTAAATGCATTGTACTAGAGATTTCTGCTTATAATACGTGTCTCATCTCTTCCATACTTGTCGACATGTTTATGAGCAGAATGATTTCATATTACCTTGATATGCTGCCAAAGTGTCCATAGATACGGAAACACAGTTACAAAAGTTAACTTGTGTTAATAAGTATATATTGTCATGTTGTTTAGCCAAACAATAGGTCTTTTGTAAGTCTAAACTGAAAATTGCCTGCTGCTGTCACTTCGGGTGCCCTAACTCCAGCTCTAACAATAGGGTATACGTGTTGAAAAAAATTCAATGGGAGGTGATTAATGGTGATATTATTGCAGAAAAGAGAACAAAGGGAATGAGACAAATGTAACAAAATAACAAAATTGTCAGAATACAGTTTAGTCTTTCAAAGCCAATTATTCTAATATGAAAAATGTTTCAATTCTATGAGAGAAACAAAACATTGACCTGTATTTATTACACTGGCAGCATACTACAGTACACAAAAATCATGAAAATACCCAGCCAAAGCAGTTTACAAATATAGAAATTCATCTCTGTTGAAAACCATTAATAGTATAAAAAAGTTTTTACATAAAATGGACCTGCGAAACAAAATCACAAAACCATAATGAATTATAGTCTTGACCCCTCCCAGAGAAAGTGAAATGTACTTTGGAGAATCTGGTGATTTCACATAGGAGTGTATATCCTACCAATTAGCTTTTTTTTAAAATATGTTTATGCCATCATGCTTTAGTATAAGTTATTGTACATATGGGGTGACTGATACACACAGCAAGTGCTAATATTCTCACCATGTTGGTCATCACACCATTCTTATGGAAACTTTTACACCAAACCATCTCTTAGGTGAATAAAAGCAGATGAAAGTTTATGCAGAAGTGGGGTAACAACACAAACAGATTTAGAGATAGAAACAGAAAAACTTGAACATGTCTGTCTAAGGAGGTAGAGAAAACCTGTCTCATGTCCAAAAAAACAAAACAAAAACAGGGGTTCTTAAGTCAAATTTCTGGCAACCAGCCTACAGAACGTTGTCTTACTATCAATGTCACTCTCATTGCAGAATTTGCAAATCACTAGCTAAATGCTTAAATAACAAAGTATAGGGTGTTACATATAAAACTTTGTATGTCAGATGGCAATCTCTGCAAGAAGAAACAATACCCCTCGAAAATGTGGACGCACAGTGAGTCAAATTCATCAAAGTGAAAACTGGCACAAGAATTCCATGCTACTACTATTTTAGCAAACCTTTATCTCGTGCTAGATATGGAAATATGACAAGAACCACTGCCAGATGTTCTTATAACTGTAGGGATGATTCACCATAAAGGTGCCAATACACATTAGGCTAAAGTTAAAAAAAATGGGCTATTTCAACCCAAATTAATATTTTGAGGCTGGCTTTGCAGATGGCCGCCATGGGCGTCACCTGACCTCAAATGTTTCCCCCCTCCCATGTACTAATATGCCACAAATGGTAAGGTGATATCAGCAACCACTTCCATTTTATCTGGTGTATCCATACTTATGGCCCACCCTGTATATGTAACTGGGTTAATGACTGGCTCATAGATAGGGGGATCTCGCAGGTTTAGTACTGGGTCCTCGTCTTTTTAATACTTTTATTAATGACCTGGTTTATGGAGTAGAATATTTGCAGATGATACTGAGTTCTGTAAAGTAGCCAACATAGAGGAGAATATGGTAATATTACAGAGGGATTTTACAAATTACTTAATGTGGGTAAATGTAAGGTTCTGCACCTGGGCTGTGAAAATGTAAGCCGTGTACCGGGGTGGGCTCCCCAGGATACAGCGAAGTCACAAACAAAGGAAGCGACTCCAAATCAATTTAGTAAAAAACTAGATTTTACTTTGTGTAGTAACACCTCTTTACCAAAAAAATACTCCCAATTATTTACATACACTCAGCCAGGAAGCTGAGGCCCTGGTGTTGTACAGCGCGGTGCCCTCTAATGTGCAGCTCCAAAACACTCCAAGCTTTTACTTATCTGCAGGCTGCAACTAACCAGCCGCTTGTTACCTTTTTATCACCCTAGTCACAGGAACAATTCAGTGAGTGTGATAGGGGCACCGGTGGTACAACACAAGAGCTTACAAACTTATCAAAATAACCCTATTTCACACAAACAAAGTACAACCGAGTAAATACAGTGGGGAAAAAAAGTATTTAGTCAACCACCAATTGTGCAAGTTCTCCCACTTAAAAAGATGAGAGAGGCCTGTAATTGACATCATAGGTAGACCTCAACTATGAGAGACAAAATGAGAAAACAAATCCAGAAAATCACATTGTCTGATTTTTAAAGAATTTATTTGCAAATTATGGTGGAAAATAAGTATATGGTCACCTACAAACAAGCAAGATTTCTGGCTCTCACAGACCTGTAACTTCTTCTTTAAAAGGCTCCTCTATCCTCCACTCATTACCTGTAGTAATGGCTCCTGTTTGAAATTGTTATCAGTATAAAAGACCCCTGTCCACAACCTCAAACAGTCACACTCCAAACTCCACTATGGTGAAGACCAAAGAGCTATGGAAGGACACCAGAAACAAAATTGTAGACCTGCACCAGGCTGGGAAGACTGAATCTGCAATAGTCAAGCAGCTTGGTGTGAAGAAATCAACTTCACAGCAAACCCTGGAACAGTCTCTGCTTCAACTCTACTTTGCTATATTTGGGATTCCTTAGCAATCCTCCTTCTCTCATTTCAGTCCTTCTTCTTCTAAAAGCTCAAAGCACACTCCTAAGATGGCTGCCACACACACTCCGCTCTTTCTTGTCCCACCTCTGCAGAACAGGGTCTCCACGTCACTACTCCAGGGAATTCCAGAATTACAGTTCTTCCCATTTCTGAGGTAACAGTGGCCTCTTGTGGTCAAACAAACAAATGTCATTTTATAAAAATAAATAAATAAATAAACTTATTTATAGAAACAGGTACATTCATAACATGAGGGCTGTTTCCCCATCTTACAGAAACAAGTTTTACAATTATGTATTAAATAATAAAACACTGGCTAAAACTAATGCTGAAAAAGACTTTAAGGATATTGGTGGATAGTACACTTAATTTTAGCAAACTGTGCCAGGCAACTGCTTCCAAAGCAGATAAAATCATGGAATGCATCAAGAGGAAACCAGATGTTCATAAGAAGGACAAGTTTTGCCTCTATACAAATCACTGCTCAGGTCACATGAAGAATGCTGTGCACAATTTTGGTCACTTGTATATAGGAAAGACATAGTTGAACTAGAGCAAGTGCAAAGAAAGGCAACCAAGATAGGGGATGGGCAATTAGAGTATAAAGACATGTTATCAAACTTGGGGCTATTCACTTTGTAAAAAGACCTGATTACAATGTATAAATATATGAATTAACAATACAGAGATCTTTTCTTTTATACTAAGGCCTGTAACCATGACAAGGGGACATTTTCTACACGTGGAGGAAAAATGCTTTACCATAGTCATAGGCAGGGCTTCTCTACAATAAGAGAGCTGAGACTGTGGAACTCACTCCCACAAGATGTGGTTATGACCAGGGCCGGCGTTAGGGGGGGGGGGGGCAAACTGGGCAATTGCCAATGGTCCCCATCCCCAAAGGGGCCCCCAGGATCCGGAGCATCAGGCTTTCAGCTGTATCAGCGTGCTGTGCTGTGCACAGCGATACTGTCTAATTCTATGACAGAGCAAGGAGCTGAAAGGTCTCTGCTCTGCCATAGAGGACCGCTGATAATGCACAGGATGTCGCGGTGTAGGTGGCGAGATGACGTTATTGCATCGCTCCACCTGTGCCACTACTATAGGGAGAATCTTCAGCTGCTCCATACATTGTCGGAGCGCGGTAAGGTGAGTAAAAGATTTATTGTTTTCTGGTAAGGCAAAGGGATTACCTGATAAGGGGGCAAACTATTATTTATAGGGGGGGGGGCTAAAATTTATAGTGGGGGAACTTTTAAATATAAGGGGGGCTATTGTAAGGGTGAAGTTTTATTTATAAGGTGGATGTAAGGGTCTTGCCAAACGTAGCAACCCTGACACTACTGCAGCGGTCTGGGAGGAAGGACAGAGACAAGTGAGCCCTAATCTCACCCCAGCCACTGTCCCTTCCTACTTGTCTCACTGTCCTAATGACAGGAACAACTTGGAGCCGGTCCCTACTCTGAATAAGTGACAACACAGAACGAAGACAGGACGCACAAACAACAAAAGAGAGGTCAGGAAGCCAAGGGGTCAGTAACAAACGAGCAAAGCAGTACAAAGTCAAAATCCAAGAGAATAGTCAGGGGCAAGCCAAAGGGTCAGAGAATCAAGTAGCAAAGTATAAAGGAATAGTAAGAGAGCAGGCAAAACACAAGTGAAATAACCGGCAACTTGCTGAGAAATGACATCCTGTAAATAGAAAGTCTGGGCCCAGCCACAGATCTGATAGGAACACAGGCTGTCAATCAACAGGCCAGGAAGAGATTAACTCTATGCAGTCCAGAGAGAAATGTTCCTAATTACACGGGTGTGGCTTTACAAAGCAAGGGAACTAGGACCATGTTCAGACTGAGCATCAAGAAACTTAAACAAAGAACCAAACTGAAGACGCCTCCTTCGCCACAGCGTGCGAGCGGAGGGCGGCGCCGAGACCCGAAACGGCAGAGACGTTACAGTGGAACTGTTATATATGAGGGGGTTATTATAAGAGATAACATATTATATACAGTATAAGGAGGAGCTATTGTATATAATTGTTTCCCCCTTATATTAGTCCCCTTATATATTATAGTTCCACCTTTATAATAGAACCTTTATAAATAATGGTTCCTCCTTATAATTGCCCCTATTATAAATAATAGTACCCCCATTATAATAGCCCCCCTTAAAAGGGGTGAACTATGACAAATAAATGGGGCTATTATAAGGTTGAAACTATTATAAATAACGGAGGAATTATTATTTATAAGGTGGGAGGAACTATTATTTATAAGGGGGCTATTATAATGGGGAGACTTATATATAAGAGGGTTATTATAAGAGATGACATATACTGTATAAGGGGGACCATTATAAAGGGGCTATTATAAGGGAGGACTATTTAATATAAGGGGGGGCTATTTTTATATAAGGGGCTATTATAAGAGGAACTATGATATATAAGGAGGTTATTGTTAGAGAGAAACTAATATATAAGGGGGTTATTATAAGATGAACTATTATATAAGGGGAGCTATTATAAGGGATGACAGATATATAAGGGCACTATTATAAGGGGGGATTATTATATAGAAGGGGACTAGTATTTATAAGAGGAAATTATTATATATAAGGCGGGCTATTATTTATAAGGGAAGAACTATTTATAATAGGCCTATCATGCGGTCTCTTTTATTTATAATAAGGAAACTTTATAAGGAGGGTATTGTTAAAGGGGCTATTTATAAGAGGGAACTATTATTTATAAGTGGATTAATATTGATAATGTGGACTATTATTTATAAGGTGAACTATTATTTATGAAGGGGGCTATTACTGATAAAGGGGAACTATTACTATATGGGGCACTGTTTATAAGCAGGGACTATTATTTACAGTATAAGGAGGTACTATAATAACTGATGAGGTGGTGCGAAAATCTATTAGGTGGTACAAAGGTGGTTATTTGAATTGTGTGTGGGCATAAGAGGGGGTGGTTGTTACTGTTTTGGGGGCAGAAAGGGGGTGTTATTAAAGGGGCTTACACTGGAAATATGATGGCGTTGTTGGTATATCATCATTTGGGGCCCCGATTTTAATTCTGCCCGGGGCCACAGTTTGTCTAAAACCGGCCCTGGTTATGACTGATAACTTGTAAAAGTTTAAGAGGGACCTGGATGCCTTTCTTGAAAGTAAGAATATCATATGTTATTGGAACTTATAAATCTGCCATATAAATTTGGGGCACTAAACCACCAACAGGTCCTTGTATGTGGTTCAGTGTCACTATTTTATGTGACAGGTTTCCTTTAAGAACACATCATGAACTTCAGATTAACCTTAATGTGTCTTACATAAGGTCTACTATTATGTGAGACACATGGTGTTACTATAAAGGCTTCCTTTAAGAACTGTCACGATGGAGGCACCTCCATGTGTCTCACACAATAGTAACCCTTATGCACGTTCTACACTGTTCTGCAGCTGTTACTATTACCTATTACCATCTTATACCGTGTCCATAATTTTCCATGCATAATTTTCCATCATTTTCTACAATATACTGCTGATGCCACTACTACTGCTCCTGCACAGCTGCACATCTCTTGCCTTGTCCATCATGTTCTGTACTTCAATTGTTTCTTCCTCTGCACCTGCCTCCAAAAATAATTTTTGGACCATAAAAATAAATATAATAAAAAAAAAATAAAAAAAAAATCTGGCTGTGCAGTATGTTTTTACCATCAGCTGTCATTTCATATTAGTAATTCTGACTTGGTGTTAGGGCAGCAGCACATGACTGTGTTTCACCCATGAAACACGGCCCGTGTGCTAGCAAGATGTACTGGCTTGAACTTCATGCTGGGAGCGGGACTTCTAGCATCCAAGTTACCTATGATGCTAGGAGTCCCTGCCTCCCAGCGACATTATGTCCCGTATCATGGACGGTACGTAGATATCCTCCATGTGTTGTCCTTTTCGTTTTCTCAGAGACCTGTACATGCTTCTTGGTCCCTCTGCAAAATCTTTAGCAAGGACCCCACCTACTATACTGTATATCTTTTATAACAGTGGTGTCTTTGTGCCCCATCAGATTCCAGAATCCAGGTGCAACTGCTACCTCTCTTCTCTCTTGTAGTCACATCACATCTACAATAAAGAGCATGTCTGTATTGATTGTTGTTATTGATATTGTTATTAAAATATTTCACATTGCTGTTCTAAAAATATCTAGAATTGTGCTAATGATAAAAAAGGCATTATCACATAGATGGTTTATGGAAAAAAAAACCAGCTAATGGTTCTGTGTTAGCTTACAAAGAAACAGTTTTAGGCCAGAGTCCCATGTGGCAAATCCCATCTACAAATTGTAGAAAAATACATGCAGCTGAAATGCTCTTGATTTACAAAACCGTTGTGTTTTTGGAAATCTCAGCATGGTAGTAATACCTATGGAAATGCTGGCGGTTTCCCTATAGGTATAATGGAAGCAGAATGTCCGCAGAGGAAACCTCTGTGGACTTTCTGTGAAAAGTGCTGCGGGAAAAACTGCAATGCTTTTCCTAAGGCTGGGGCCCCATGTAGCATAAACACCACAGCAAAGACCTCAGCCTTTGACAGGAACTTCAAAGTGGAAGGGATTCTAGTGAATCCCATCCACACAGTACAAAAAAATATGCGCAGTGGAAATGCTGCAATTTCCACAAGTGTTGCATTTTTGGAAATCGCAGCATGTCAATTATACCTACAGAAACGCCGTTGGTTTCCCTATAGGTATAATTGAAGCAGAAAGTCCAAAGAGGAAAACTGTGGACTTTGTGTGAATAGCGCTGCGCTTTTGCTGCGACCTGCTACGTGGGGTCTTAGCCTTAAAATAGAAATAGAGACAACCTACCACCTCACTGAAAAATATTAATATGTTAGAAAAAGATGGAATCAAGTGCTAAAGTATAAACCCTTCCATATTCCATAGAAGAGAAATTGTTGCAGTCCAGGATTTAAAGCAGTTAATTAAGCACTAGATGGCAGTATGTGCTCATGGGTCATGTATGATATAGCCACATCACTGAATATTAAGGCTAGACAATGTTAATTATAGCTATATAACATATACTATGAATAGTTAATATCCACAAAAACTAAAATATCACGATTGATTTATAGTACATTCAATTGTTATTAGTGAGAGTCAACCTGTTTGAAGTTACTTATTGTTTTCATGAAAAACACATATTTATTGATTTTACTTATGCTGCATATTGAAATTGAGCATAAGTACAATAAACCTACATTAAGATCAAAACATGATTTACTGTAAAAAAAAAAAAAATCAATTTACAATAACACCATTTGAAAGTTTACATATAATCTATTTAAAGAGTTGAGCAAGTTTCTAAATGCATTATATTAGCTATCTTTCTCTTGATATGAATTTGGAGAGCTGAGTTTGTTTTTCCTACAGATGTAGCTTCACCAAATAAATTTTTATACCATGATCATGTAAAGACTGCAAAATAAAAAGCGCTGCGGGAAAAACTGTAGTGGCAGTGAATCGCGATTTTTTCTGCAGTGCTTTTCATGGAAAGTCCACAGAGGTTTCCCCTGTAGACTTTGTTTCCATTATACCTATAGGGAAACCGCCAGCGTTTCCATAGGTATAATTGACATGCTGCGATTTCCAAAACCGCAATGGGTTGGAAATTGCAGCATATCCGCTGCACGTATATTTTTCCACAATGACACTTTGCAGGGACTGTAAAATGCAGCATTTTTTTCCGCGTCATTTCTGCCGTGGCTAAACTGCGGCATTTACACCATGTGGGGCCCCGGCCTCAAGCTAATGCTATTTGAGTAGTGTGGCCTCCATTCACTTTGTATGAAAGTGGGCGTGCTTCACAGCTAGTGCAGCATGCTATATAGCGTGAAACAAGCATTAATTTAGCGTGATAAATGTTTGTTTGGCGAAAGCTATACCAATATATTGTATTATAGGAAGTATCCTAAGTAAAGCTGACATCAAGTTAGCCAGGAATTTCAGTGGATTTCATCTCTGAAGCTTGCAGTATTATAAAAGCAGCACTGGAATGTAATACAGATTGTAACTGTGGCTCATGTAATGTATTTACAGAGCAATTAAAATGGTTATATACAGTAGATTCATTCTATACAGAGGCATGGACCCCAATTCAAAATTTCTAAAGGGCCCATGTGTCTATAATACTGGTGTCTACTTACAGTATGTTGTAGAGAGATCTTTGGGTTCCCCTTATGCTCCAGGCAGAGGCGTAGCTAGGGGTTCAGCACGGGGGGGGAACATGTCCAAGTGGATACTATGAGTATACGGTGAGCGTATAGTGGTATATAGCGGCTCTACACAGGGCTCTGCAGACGATTTAGATGAATACAGGGCAGTAACATTTAGTGACTTACCGGTGACGTCTCTGACTAATCGTTCACATTCCCCATCTCTTTTATCTGGATGGCCATGACCACTTCTTCCAGTCTCTGTAAAGTTTGCAACACAGACATCTTTGGCTCCTCACTTTTCCAGGCACCTGACCCATATTGTCCTAACCTACACAAAGCCCCCATCCTGCTGCTACCCCCAATTATAAAATATATAATATACCCCCTCATAATGAATAATATCCCCAAGTGCATCTTTAAATTAATAACTTCCCTGTGTACCCCCGTAATGCCCCTTATTAATAATGCCCCAGGTTTTTCCTAATTAAAAAGGGAAAAAAAAAACACAAGGAAAAAAAAATTATTGGGGTTCCAATACCCAGGACCCCCAGGGTCAGCTGTTTGAATGAACTGTGGTACCTGTGTAAGCGGCGTGATCCCTTCTCTGTTTACACAGCGTTATTCTTTTCATAGCGGCCATGTAATGTAACTACAGCCTCGTCCTATACACGTCTATGTGACAAGGCTGGAATTACATCACACGGTCACTATAAACAGACAGCGTGTGATATAAACAGGCGCCATAGCCCCTTCTTACAGCTGATCAGTGGGGATTTACTTATCTCTTATTGATGTTTTATTCTGAGGATAGATCATCAATAAAAATGAGCTGGAAAACGCCTTAAGGCCAAGGCCCCATGTGGCGTCCCGCAGGGAAAAACAGCGGCGGTGACGCTTCGCGGTTCTTCCTGCCGTACTTTGCACAGAAAGTTCGCAGAGGTTTCCTCTGCGGACTTTCTGCTTCAATTATATCTATACAGAAACCACTGGCGTTTCCATAGGTATAATTGACATTCTGCGATTTCCAAAACTGCGACTGTTTTTGAAATCGCAGCGTATACACTGCGCATATTTTACTGCAAAGTGGGGATCGGGGCTCCATGTGGCGAAAACCCAAAGAAAAAAAAACGTGGCATTCTAGCAAATCCCATCCACACATTGCGGAAAAATACGTGCAGCAGACGCACTGCGATTTCCAAAACCGTTGCGGTTTTGGAAATTGCAAAATGTCAATTATACCTATGGAAACACTGGCGGTTTCCATATAGGTGTATTGAAAGCAGAAAGTCCACAGGGGAAACCTCTGCAGACCTTTTGTGAAAAGTGCTGCGGGAAAAACCACAATGTTACCGCCACGGTTTTTCCTGCAATCTTGATGAATGGGGCCGCTGCTTCCTCCCAGTCCACGCACAGGACGTCTGTGTCTGAGGGCAGGCGGCGTGATGTTGTGACGTTCTCTCGCCCGCTTTTGCTGAGAAGCAGACATCCGTCTGTGGTCTTGGAGTCTTGTAAACCGCAGGCATGTATTGGCTTGTGGTTTACAATACTGTTAAGTTGCAGGATACGTTTTAACCAGATCGGTGTCTGCAGACACCTATCTAGTTAGAAATAAAGGATGTATTAATGGCGGCCCTGAGGTGGGCCCCACAGAGTCAGTGGGCCGAGGGGCAGCCGCCACCTCTTCACCTCTTCCCCCTCACCCCCCTCGCTAGCTGCGCCTCTGGCTCCAGGGCATCGTAGCGATTGCTACCTCCTCACCTATAGCTACGTCCCTGATTCTGTTAGTTTATTTCAAACGATGTTTGTCAAGATCCAATAGAGTCCGTTACAAAATGGCCCATAATATTTACTAGTCTTGACTCCAACATAAAAGGAAGTTGTAACAATAAATGCTGATCCTTAATGGGGCTGTCCATTTATTTTTAATATATGGCTCACCAATCAGATAGTTGTGGCCTATCCTACATATAGGCCATAAAGTAAAAATTCCTGGATAACGCCTTTAAGTACTCATCTAAACTGTCAAACTAGTAATAATAATAATCTTTACAGTGTGCATGTACAGACATTATCAGACATTACAGAGTAACACACTAAGTCAAAGAATAAGAGTGAAGACCCTGCGCATTAGAGCTTACAGTCTGTGAGGAAATAGGGGTAAACCGTGGCCATACTGCTTCCCTTGATCTACATCTTCTTTCATTCCCTCAATAAACTTCAAGGGCATATGTCTGTTATCAACTGAACTGAACATTTAGTAAACCATCAGAAAATTACACTTGATGAAGAGCCCTATATGTAGTTTGTGATTTACAGCAAACTCTTGTTTTCTGTAGTCCTTGTGAACAAAGGCATAACTAGTAATCACAGAATCCCACTGCAAAATCAGTCATCACTTTCTTGCAGTTAGGTCTGCTTGAATGATACAGTACCCTAACATTGTATATCCACATTGTACAGTATAAACCTTGTTAGGGGTAGATTATGAAACTAGACTGCTTTTTAATACTGACACACATTAACAAGATCTAAAGTTGTCCATACACCTTCAATAGATGTTGGCCCAACACTCATCTCTCAAGGGTCAAGATGTTCCTGTGAACATAAGATTGTTGAAATTAGTAGGTTTGGCTAACTTTGGTCTAATGTATATGAGGACAAAGATATTGTCATCTTCTTAGAGGTGACAAGATATAATAAAACAAGAAAAAAGTATGTGAAATAGCTTAGTTTAATTTGTCTTTTTTTCCTTTGCAGTTCCTTCCCCACCTCTAAATCCTCAGGTATATCGTTTACAAAATGCAAGCATATTTGACGCAGCATATATTGACTTGGAGCTGAGATGGGATACCCCAGTGATGAGCAATGGTATACTGATAAGCTTTGCCATTTCCTACAGAGTAATTAATATAAGTAAAGATGCCCAAAGAGATGATATGTGGGTCACTGTGAACACAACAGCTTCATCTAAGTCATTTATTCTCCATGACCTGACTCCAGGACTACTTCTTCAGTTTCAGGTAAAGCCTTACATCCACTGCATTAACTCTTTACTGATACAGTGTTTAAAAACTCCTTTCTTCAGGAGCAATAGAGATAAATAACATAGATACAGTGAAACCTTTGTAAGATGATCACCTAAATAGAGGCCCTCATAGACGGCTGAGCCTCTCAAAGAGGCTTAAATATATAAGATACAGTATATAGAATTAATAAATAAATGGGTGGTCTTTTGAAGAGGTTTCAGTTATGCAAGCTAAATCTTGTTCCTTTAGCCATAACCTACCCCTCATCTGATGAGGTAGACCTCTAGTTTTTGCAAGAGTCTTTCAAAAGCATGAAGATTGTAATGCTGACTGAGGTTCACTGGTATTGGTAACAGAGATAAGTTTCACATTTGGCATCCATGGTATTATAGTGGGTTTTATAATGGACTCTAGATAAATCTATAATGGTCACAAAAAAGGTAAAACACACGCATATTTGTGGAATACACTGCTGATATTATAAAGGGATGGACAGAGGGTTCAAATACACAAGACAATACCAGTGATGTAACTAGGAATGGCTGGGCTCCAAGGCGAACATTTAACATGCCCCCCCCCCCGAACCGCCACCCCCAACCCCCCCGGACCACTGCCTCCAACCTCCCCCGCACAAACCGCATTCCTGCGAACACTATTATGTCCCATACGGCCCCTACACACACTATTATGCCCCATAGTGGCCCCTACACACAGTATTATGCCCCATAGTGGCCCCTGCACAAAGTATTATGCCCCATAGTGGCCCCTGCACAAAGTATTATGCCTCATAGTGGCCCCTGCACACAGTATTATGCCCCATAGTGGCCCCTGCACACATTTTTATACCCCATAGGGGCCCCTGCACACAGTATTATGCCCCATAGTGGCCCCTGCACACAGTATTATGCCCCATTGTGGACCACCCATGAATGATTATTTTACTCTGGGGTCATTTCAGACCCCAGAGTATAATGATCGGAGACCCAGTGGAGGAGGCAAACAAAAAAACAATATCACTTACCTCTCCCTGGCTCCGGTGCACTCCCCGCTACTTCGGCCATCTTCAATGTTGGATCAAATCTCGCGTGAGCCGGGCTGGCGACGCGACGCGATGCATAATGATGCAGGCCCGTGTGATGTCACCAAACAGGCCCAAAGCCTGCGGAGTGCCGGAGAGGTAAGTAACAGTGTTTTTTTTATGTTCTCTCACCTCTCCTGGGCCTCCGATCATTATACTTGGGGTCTGAAAAGACCCCCGAGTATAATGATAGCAGTGTTTGCGGGGTTCGGCCCACAGCCTCACTTACCGATCCCTGCTCTCAGTCACCTCCGCAGAATGGGAATCGGAGGCGGCCATTAGCAGGAGCGGGGATTGGTAAGTAAATAGGCCCCGCTACCTGCTGGGGTTACTCCAGTAGGTAACGGCCTATTTAAAAAAAAAAAAAAAAGCATCGTGCCTCCGAATGTCCTGGGCCCTGTGGCAGCCGCTACCGTTGCTACCCCGGTAGTTACGACCCTGGACAATACACATTAGATGTTTTTTGTCCAAACCTGCCAATTTCGATGGGACTGGCCAACTATCTAATGTGGATGGACTCCTTCTGACTTGAATATTGGATTTTAATTGCCAGATCCTTTTGTTCTCAGGCAAATAAAGCAACTGTCAGAGGACTCTGCCAGGAGCTTTCTCTCCTCTTCCATTCAATAGACATGTACTGCTTGGCCGAGAGGAGAGTATGGGGTGAGTGGGTGAGATAGTAATTGGTTGAACGATAATTGTCTGGTTAAATGTCTTTTCATAGCCATTACTTAAAATTTATTAAGATTGTATAAAACATTGTTTCCTACAGCAGTAAAAAGCTGAAAGTATAAAAATATGGATTATGTTTTATTACAGATACAAGCATACACCTCTGCTGGACCTGGATCATTTTCTGAAATTGCAGAAGCTTTCCTTTCAGGTAAAATGATGAGTCTTTGTAAACATTTACTTATTAATCATGGTTAATTATTGTAATATTATTTCACAGTATGAAAGTGATGTCACAGTGGTCTTTGTAGGATTGCAGTATTTTATAGAACATTGTTAATGGTGTGAATTTTTTTTTTCTTAGGAACTGATGAGAAAGGATTAAAAAATTGTCACACGGTATTATTGTCATCCTTTACATCAGTTTTGCCAGCAGTGTTCTCACTAAAAAGAATTTATGGTAAAATGTTACTTCACCCATATTAAATTCAGTGAGGATATTTTTTTCCTTACACACATTTGGCATTGGATCCAAAGGGAGGATCAATGAAAAATATTAATGGTATTTGTCATAACTTACTGTACAGTAGTCTTGCTTTGTATCTTACCATAAAGTTAGTATAATTTTTGACAGAGGTAAGTACTGCCATATTTATGGACAGATGCAAACTGATGATTTTAACACATTTCCTGCAAGAGAGATACCGAAGATGCACCACATTGTGTCTTCTGCACCTGCTCGCTACTTTTTACCAAAGTTGGGTGGAGCAGTGTGGAGGCCAAGGTGGGCCTGGGCGGGGATACCGCTGCTTGATAAATTCACTATGACTTATGCCAGAAAGTTGGCATGATTTCTATTTGAAATCTATGCTAATTTCTGACGTAAATTTTAGTTCTGGAGCACCGGACATTTTGTCCTGAAAATGGGAGCTGTGTAGTGAGATATCCAAGGCTGAGTGGGAATAGTCCTTTATCCTATCCTAGTTGCCTATAAGCCATGGAGTGCAGGAGAAATTTTTTTTTCTTTTTTTCCTCTCTCTCCTTTTTTTTTCTATCATCCTTTTATCTATTTTTCTTCTGTTCTCCTCTTCCATCTTTTATCAATGATTCTTCTATCGCTATACCATCTTCCATGGTTAAATTCTATTAGATACTGAAGCTAGCCTCGGTGCCATCTTAAAGTAAAATATGGGGCTATTGTGAAGAGATGACTCTTTTCACGGATCATGGATGCTACTTTTTTACTTTTCATTACAGCTTTTTAAATGAAATTTAGAATTTTGGATGTTCATTATGACTTGCCTTTCCTGTTCCAGATATTCATCCCACTCCACTTCTAATAAGTACTTCTTCAAACAAAATAACTTTTAATGATGTGGACAGAATACAAGCATTGTGGCATTTAAAAGCTCAGAATATACGGATGATTTCCTACATAGCCCACGATGAAAAATTCCTCTATGTGGACAATGATACGCTCTTCTTGAGTGATTTAAAAAACCAGTCTACTGTTCTGGTACTTGTCATATTCAGTGTGATGTGAATTAAACAATTGTAATGTTTGGGTCTAGGACTTTTAATTGCTCTCATCCATTGTTATATAAAAGCACAGTAAGTACTATTGTGTGGATAAGTTAGCTCCATAATACAATGCAGAGAAAACAATACAAAAACACCAAAAGAAGGTCTCTGAAATAATAGACATAGCCTCACAAATCCTTTAAAATCTCCATACTATATGATGATAAGACACTCCATGGTGACATTTAACAATTTAAGCTAAGCGTATTATTCATTAAATTAATACCTCTTTCAGATTCACATGAGAAGAAATCCTCTTGTTAAGTGCCAAATATGGGTCAGGTAAATGACTACAGCTAGAACTGTTAAAGTACCAAACAATACATGAGAACAATACATGAGAATAGCGGTTTAATACTTGATATCGTTTTTTGCACACTTGAAAAAGGTAGCAAGGTTTTCAGATTCACAAATAATAACCACTTGATATTTCATCAAAAATGGTTTTTGATTGTTTCATACATTTGTATTGCTTCTATTCTGAACTTTTGTTTCATTTGTAGTTATTGGAGGATGCCCATCTTTCTGGATGTCAAAGTTTGACAGTAGACTGGATCGCAAGGCATATTTATGTGGCTGTACATTCTGAACAGAACGGTTCACAGCTTCTCTTTGTTGACCTAGAGTGAAAGGAAAAAGTTCTTAATTTTTTCAATGCATATGAGATATCGTCAAAGCTGACCTTACACAATATTTTAGCCTACCCACTGCTTAGGTACATGATCACTTATAATAGATCCTACATTTATCTTTAATACAGATTTAACTACTATATAGTTAGATATTTTAAAGGGGTAGTCCAGTTTCAGACAAATATTGAGAGACAAATGTTTTTGTTTGTATAATGAAAAGTTCTACAATTTGCTGTCATTCATTGTGCTTACTTCCAGTGGATAAAAATCAGTCCATGGTCATGTGATGAACACACCGGTGCACAGTTCGTTACAGTCACAGCACAGTAGTCAGACATCTGCTTGGTAATGAGCTGTGCACCGGTGTGTTCATTACGTGATCATGGACTGATTTTTATCCACTGGAAGTAAGCAAAATGAATGACAGCAAGCAGAGATCTAGAAAACAGTGAGGAATTGATACAGAAAGTATATTGGAAAATTGTAGAACTTTTCTTTATACAAACAAAAAACATCTGTCCCTCAATATTGGTCTGAAACTGGACAACCCCTTTAATGTTAATCTCTCATACTGAAACTGTGGGTCCAATCTGCAGGCAGCATGTTATATAGAAAACATTGATTTATAGATTTCTGATAAAGGATTTTATATATTTCCTAATAATTCTCAGTTTAGCAATCCATTGGTAATACTGACAGCAAATTCTGTATGGGTACTCATAGAGGGAGGGCTGTCAACCATAGATTGAGAGAACCCACTGGATCCTTAGAATAGAAAGACAAATTGTTGATTTTTTTTTAGGGTCTTTCTCATCAAGATGAGCACTTTCCATATTGAAGCCAACCCAGGGATCAGCAGTTATAGCTGGGGTGATGTGGCAAGACATACATGTAGCCAGGGTCATTTTAATAGATTAGTGTGCCCAGTCCAAACTATTCCTAAGTACACTCCCACACATTTAATCAGTCACCAGTATTACCTACAAATAAAAAAATAAAAAACAGTTCCCATGGGGTGAATTTGGCTCTAATGATGTCTGCAACTCCTTTGATTTCTCTCCGTGTTCCACTATTGTATTCAACTCTATCTGTGTCTTAAGGACATTGTTTACACAGGCTCTCCAATTCAAGTAATAGGTGCAGTGCTGCACTTTCCTGGAACCATTGCTATTCAGTGGATGGGACTGCAGCGCCGCTACTATTACTTGAATAGGAGAACCTGCATGCACTCCCCATCTATGGCTGTAACCAGAGGCTGTCAGACAGCTGATTTTTGCAGGGTGCAGGTGTCAGACCACCACAGATTGCATACAGATGACCTATCCATACACAACTCTTTTAAGAGCTGGTCTTTATTAGCAGCGGTTAGCACCGGTTGATAGAGGGGAGTCCAGAACAAGGAATACCGCTTGTATGACATCTATATAATATGGCAAAAAGACGTTCTTTTAGCTGTTTTAAGAAATTTAAAAAAAACAACCAAAAGTAAAAGCAACTATACACTTTCTATACCTGGGCTTAAAATGATACAATTAAACTAATTCAGATTTTTTAGAACAGGGTTCTTATATATCAAGTATATGATTTAATGTAGCTTTAGACTACAATTTTTTCCAAAAAAAGTTAAAGGATTTAACCATTGCGTGCTGACAAAGTTGTTATTAAGTCCAGGCCTTGGATAAAATTGTAACTCAAGTGATGTTTGTTCATATAAAGTGATACTCTCACTCTAGGCTCCAATTACTCTTTTAAGCTGAGGCCCCATGTTGCGGAAACACAGCTTTTTTTTTGTTGCAGATTTTGCCGCGTTTTTTTTTAGCCAAAGCCAGGAGTGGATTGAGCAGAAGGGAGAAGTATAAGAACTTCCTAGACATTTCCCATTCCTTTTTTAGTCATTCTTGGCTTTGGCTCAGAAAAATGCAGCAAAATCTGCAACAAAAAAAGGCTGTGTTTCCTCAACGTGGGGCCTCAGCCTTAGATGATTTTTTAAGGACTAACTTTTCTTATTAATTTTACATACCTAATTAATTTCTCATTACATTTTGCAGTCGTATTTATTGGATTGAGTCACTGGAAACAAGTAACAGACTTTCATTTTATGATACAATAAATGATACATTCGTAAGCATTTTGGGATATTATAGGGACACAGTTCCTACTGCAGCCATCAGTTGTGATTGTTATGAGAAGAATTGTGTGCTAGGAAAAATCATTGCGTTGGATACCACAGATGAGAATAACCCATTTATATTCTTTCTATGCAATGTAACCGATATCTGGACCTCTGATTTGGATGGATGCCATTGCTGGAAAGTCATAAGTGTTACTCTTCTGTATGGTATGTGCTTTCTTTTATCATTATAAAACTACCTATACATAGAACAAGTCTTTTTGTCTTTTGTTGGAGAGTTTTTATTACAACAATATTTTTATTTAATTAATGCAGAATGAGAGACATAGCTGAGGTTAGGATATAAGATGATAGGAATCTGAAAGGGAGGCAGGACAATGTGTAGGTCCTCCATTGAGCAAAGACTTCATATGACTCATACCAGAATAGATTTGCAACTGAGATCTGAGTAAATGAGACATCCCCAATAATGCATCTGTAATTCTAGCTTCTAGAAACATGCAGCAGATCAATCTGTTTTTGTAAAATCTAGAAAATAGTATAGAAAATCTAGTTACCTTGTACAGTTCATCTCACAAACAGAAAAATCTAGAAATAGTCGAAGTGCAACATGCAATATTGTGTGATAACATTCACCAATTTCACAGGACTTTATTGATTTTATTAGCTTATGCTAAAGAGATATGTATCAATAATGTATGGTATTTATCAAGTTGCATTCTAGAAGTAATGAATTGAAATTAAGTGGTGTGTTACAGTAAGGAATAGGTGCAGGCTGACAAGCTGATTAGAAGGGCCAGCTCTGTCCTGGGGAGCCCACTGGACCCAGTGCAGGTGGTGAGTGACAGAAGGATACTGTCCGTGGTGAGCTCCATGCAGGAGAATAACTCCCAACCTATGCATGAGACCGTGACAGCGCTGGGCAGTACTGTCAGTGACCGACTACTTCACCCTAGGTGTGAGAAGGAGCGCTATCAGAAGTCTTTCCTCCCCGCTGCGGTCAGGCTGTACAACCAACACCGACCTAAGCGGACACCAAGTCATACAGAGAACTGAAATATCTTTCTGTTGTGATACCCGTCTGCTACTTTTTACCTGTACCTTTATATCTATCTGTCTACTATCACTGGAATGCTTCTTTACCTTGGAACGTTTTTATATATATTGTATTTTGTATTGTTTATCTTTGCTGCTGTAACACACTGAATTTCCCCATTGTGGGACTATTAAAGGATTATTATTATTATTATTATTATTATTATTATTATTATTAATAATTCTTGACACTGATTTTGTTAAAAAAAAGTGCAGCAGAGCCTACAAAATTCACTAGAGTGGAACTACTTTTTGAGTATTTGACTAATGTAGCACTCAAATCTATGATACAGTTGATTTTTTATTTTATTTTAACTACTCTTGTTTCTGTGTAGAAGGTGCATCATTGACCAGTCTTTCAGTGGACGACTATTTTATCTATTGGAGCATTAAGAATAATGGAAATACAAGTATTTATCATGCAAGTAAAACTACTAAGGTTCCAGTTTTATTGCAGTCAACACAGGAAAATGTCCAGGTTACAGCATATAGCATCTCCCTGCAACCTTTCCCAGGTAAATTCATGTGCTATGTACAGTAATGATAGTGAGAACTATCATTATCATCATTCTCTTTATGATGATTGGTGGAATAGTTAGATATTAATACCACTACTGCTATCATTCTTGTTGGAGATTACATATTGATGAAATATCCTTTGGATAGGTCATCAAAATATGATCAATGGCGGTCCGATGCCTGGCAACCCCACCAGTCAGCTGTTTTGTGCACTGTGTATGGAACTATAAACATAAGGCTTCATACCCTGTACAGTGGCCATGCTGCACTTATGCAGTTCAGTTCATATAGCTCATGACCAGTACAAAGTGTACAGAGCTATCTGCTTATATTATAATGGAAATAATGAAAGCCGTCTGATTATAATAATGGAAACAATCTGATTATATTCATGGAACCCATCTGCTTATATTATAAGTGTAATGGAAATACAAGTATTTATCATGCAAGTAAAACTGCTAAGGATGTAACCAGCTCTGTACTCTGAAAACAACTGATTTGTGGGGTGTTGGACTTCCATCAATCTCATATTGATGACCTATTTCTAAGGAGATCTAATCTTAAGAAACCTGCAGGCAATCCTTGCAAATATTCATAAGACAAATCTTGCAAGGTTTGCCCATTACTAATAATGATATGATTTTACTATAAATATTTGGGGTCCATTGTACATGGGTGAATTTCATACATTTGTAGCAACTGTCCTGGTGATGGTGAATAACTTTGCTTTTTTTTTAAATAGACAAAAGATGTTTGATGTTGGCTTCACATATTGATAAACCCATCATACTGAGCACCACAAATACAAGCATCACATTGCGCTTGCCTCCAGTTGCAACATAAGTAATCTGTCCTTTTATAAAAAGCTGTACTGCAACATATACAGTCATGTATAGGAAACTTCTGGATACTGACTACAAATTTCCATCCTACTCTACAGACATCAACAGGACAATATTAGTAAGATATTTATTCATTTATTTTTTATTACACGCTCTGATAATTATCTAGTCAAGGCCATGAAGAATCAATAGCCTTTGCTATCAAGATCATAATCTCCAGCTGGTACTTGCAAGGCCTGAAGCTGTGTCATGCCTGCGATCTGAAAATGGCAAGCACATTCAACTTAGAATGGCCATTAATGAGATCATAATTTCCTGCATTAGTAATCCAATCTAGGGGTTTTCCAGGACTAAAATGTTGATGACCTATCCTTAGGACAGGTCATCAATATTAGATTGGCGATATCCAAAACCCGGCATCTTTACAGATTAGCTGGACAAATTGGCAATGGATCTCTTAGGAGCATCACTTCCACATCACAGGCCATGTGATCTCATGTTCATCAGTCAGATGGCCGGTTTGCAGCTCAGTCCCCTTCAACTTAATGGAAATGAGCTTTATTACCAAGCATAGCCTGGAATACAATGTATATATGTATGTAGTGAAGAGGTTGCCACACAAATTATGTTTCTCTGTTACATTATGCCCCTTCCCCTGGTGTTCATTTAATTTTTTTTTTTTAAATGTCTACCTAATGTTTACAATGTGGGTAAATAGAGCCTGTTTCTATTGTGTCACTTTATACAGACAGGCCTTCATTATAGAAGGAATCAGTCCACAACTGTTTTAAAAATTATCTAACAGATACGTCTAAGCTACTGACCATGTGTGACCACCAGAACTTAATTTATTATGTAGATAGTCTGAAAAAAAATGAAAGAAAACAGTAGAGGATGTTATAACAAGTGGGTAACAATAATATCTAGTCACAGGCACATTTTTCAATTATTCTAATTGAAAAATTATATTGTGAGCTCGATTTAAATGTAATATCATGGTTCTATCTATGTGAATGTGAACTGTACACTTGCTAAGGTTCAAAAGTCATTTATCACAAATGTTCTAAAAACCAGGACAATTCTGAATTTCAGGTCTTTCTGCAGTTGCTTTCATTTGGCTCAGTTAGTGGATAATCTTATGACTCCTGGGGAAACGAGTCATAAATGTGGAATATAAAAGTGATTGTCCAGTAGGGTATATTGCTTATTAATAAACCAAACAAAAGAAATGTAACAAAAAAGAACATTTCTCACATATGCATTTTTATCTCCCTGCTTCAGAATATTGCATGTGGATAAGGAATGGTAAATGATGTTACCTCCCCCTGCATCATTTACACAGACTTTACTGATGTGTATTATGATGTAGTTGGTAGTTTGGTACCATAAATGTTGGTGGAATGATGTGTACAACCATCTTAAATGACCCCTTTTCTGGGGTCAGCCACCTTCAGTACTCCAGCTGCTGTATAACTACAACTTCCAGTATGCTCCATTCACTTCTATAGGAGTTCCAAACACAGCAGAGCAACTATGCATGCTGGGAGTTGTAATTTCACAACAGCTTGACTGCTGAAAGTTGCTGCTTCCTATATCATGCATCAAATGTTTAGCAACATGTGGAGGATATACAAATAAAAATCTAACATCTGGAGCTCAAAGTTGGATATCTGGACTAAAACAATGCTTACTTTGTGTCTAATGTTATAATTTTCCAGCTGCCAGCACATAAATTCTTCCGTCAAGTTTTCGCATCTACTGTATCTCTTTAAAAAAGCAGCCCCTACACATTAGATCTGTATTGCTCAAACATGTCGAGTTCATTGGGACTAACAAACAGTCTAATGTGAGTGTGGGCCTTTTGATTTGCCCCTGATAGCAGATATTGGGGTATTAAAATTGGAGTTCAATGCCTGATCCTTTTGTTCTTAGGGAGACAAACCATTGCGAGACTTTTTCCACTTTCCCCATTCATAATGCATCACTTGGCCATGTTGAGCATGCATGTGTATGGGGGAACCATTTGAGATAGCTTTCAGCTGAACAATGATTTGGATGATAGCTATCCCATGTGTATGGCCAGCTTCAAGGCATGACACTACCAGGAATCTGTTAATGAAGCAGATTTGTAACAGGCACAATACACTGCAATACATATTGAAATGTAGAAGCGATAACTCAAACTTCTGCAATTGGTTAAACTGCTGCAGTGTTATCTTATCACACAACAAAAACAATGAAAAGTCATAGGAAAAACATTTTTCAATGACCTTTCATTGGTTGTGATAAGATATCATGCTACAGCAGTTTAACCAATAGAAGAAGTTTGGATTAACTCTGCTACATCTGTTTATATCAGTGTATTATACTAGAGATTAAGCCATTTTGTGGTACAGTACCCAGGGACACTTAAAAAAACAAATAAAAAAAAATATTATAAAATGTTAAAAAAACAAATAATTTCGTTGTGACATTACTACATCTCCCAGCAGACATTGCCACCAAGTTACTTTTGATACATGTTCTCTGTTTCCTGCTCCACCACAGTACTATGCACCTGCTCTTCCTTCACTGTTGTTGCTGTGTTACCTATGTTTGTGATATAGCACATGTATTATTGGTAATCCAAATAGATTAGTGCCATTATAGAATTATTTTTAGGGGTGATCAAAAACATTCTATAATTAATAAATAAATTGGAACAAAAGATGCATGCAGAAGGGGATGCATGCATTTAATGCAGAAGGGGATTATAAAAAAAATGTGTGAACATGATATTTAGGTTAAGAAAACTGATCATGGAAGATACTTGGTCCAGCAATGCAGATAATGCATTGGAACAAAATGAATTGCCATCTAAGGCTAAGGCCCCACTTTGCGAAAAAGTAGCTTTTTTTGTTGCAGATTTTGCTGTGGTTTTTTGAGCCAAAGCCAGGAGTGGATTTAGCAGCAGGTAGAAGTATAAGAGCTTCCTATATATTTCCCATACCTTTTGTAGCCATTCTTGGATTCGGCTCAAAAAACTGCAGCAAAATCTGCAAGCCTGTTGCCTAAGACTCTGTTCTCACTTCCAGGAGCCTCCATCATTTGAATTTTACAGAAAAAAATATCACAGCTTTAGTTGCATTATTGGTTCTGTCAAAATGACAGACAGTACACCAGAATTCAATAGACACAATTATTATCTCAAAGGGTCACTCAAATACTGTTGGTGTCCATCCTATTATACATGTGGCACTGTTATTTTAGGTTTTGCTCCTATGACTGAACAGAAAAATTGAAAAAGTAATGGAAATGTGAACAGAAACTAAAAGGGAGAATCACTGTTGATGTTGTTTCTTAATGTTCCTAATGGAATTATATCTGTATAGGAATTTCAGGACCAGATAGGCGCCATCCCTCAGTTGCAGCCCTTTTCTACCTATGAATTTGAAGTAAATGTTAGAAACTATTATTTATTTCTACTTGATGAACAACCCAAGGGTGCCACAGTCACTGTAAAGACAGCTTATGGGGGTAAGTTATTTAATGGGCAATTGTCTGAATGTATTGCTTACAGTGATGGTGATCCCATTTTATTAGTATTATACATATGTTTCCACACTTAACTGATTTCTAAATTGGTGAGGGATTCCAATTCAATGCTATTCCAATTTCAATTCTAAACTAATTCCAATCCAGTCTCAATGCTAAGAAAATCATTAGGACAAATAGGACAGTTAGTGATAAAACTCTGGATATATGATTTTTGGTTTCCTTTTTAGTTCCCGAAGCAGCAGCTATTAGAAGTGTGACCATTTTGTCAGATACATTAGTAAATATCAGTTGGTTAGAGCCAAAAAAGACCCCTTGAAATCATTCGATATCAGATTGTAGCCAACAATTTGCCTCCAAGCCCTACTTCTCCATTGAGAAAAAGTGAATTTCCAAATGAAGTCCTAGCCTGGTCTTTAAATAACCTTCACGCAGGAACTGAGTATGGGTTTAAGGTACAGTAAATTTATCTATATATGTATGTATATATCTACCTGTCTACATAACGTATTACGGACACATTGGTCTATCTCAGGTCCGAGCATTTCATCCAGATGAAGACTGGTATTCTGAAAGCAGTGTTGTTTATGACAGAACATTTAATGCACCATCTGCTCCACACAATATAGTTCCAGGAAATGAAAGTTTAGTACTAGAATGGAGAGCCCCAGAAGTATCAATAAAAGAATACTAGTTTCAACTAAAAGAGGTAAATGCTTCCATATTATTTTTATTTTTATTTTACTTATTATAGCACCATCACATTCCACAGCGCTTTACAGAGATATTGTCAGTCACTGTCCCATATAGGGCTCACAATCTACATTGCCTATCAGTATGTCTTTGGAGTGTGGGAGGAAACCAGAGTATCCGGAGGAAACCCACGCAAACACAGGGAGAAAATACAGACTCCTTGCAGATGTTGTCCTTACATATGACTGGCTTATTTCTTGTGTAATGTTCAGTTTGATGGTTTTCTTATATCCTATGTTTTTGTCAACAGTTTAGAGATCATAATTTGTATAAACCAACACATCAGGAGTGCACAAATGGATCAGTCTACACTTGCACCCTTATGGGAGTTGTGCCAAATACTATCTACCAAGTGCAATCTGTGGTTATTTTTTTGACTGGAGCCCAGAGCGTTTCTGATCCCACAAACTTCAAGACATTAGGTTCGTAATTTTTGTTTTGCATTATGGTATCTGGTGCTCACATCCTGAGGTACAGTTTTCATTTGCAAAAACTAATACAAAATAAAAACCATGATGCTGTTGAAAGCAAATGATTTACCCCATTGTACACTACAAACTACACTAGACAATTCTAATCTAAAAAAAATCTATGGGCAACTGCTCCATTTTGGAAATTTTCATATTTGATAAATATGTTCTATCATGGAACATTTGAGTTAAACAACTATGGCAAAAGAACAACCCTGCTTAAAATTATAACTTTTATTGTGCTTAGAGTTCAAAGACAAGTGAAACTGGCCTTTCAGTGTATGTGTACATGTACAAGTATATGATGTGGACCTGACATTTGTTGAATGCAAAATTCTCAAGGTTTGTTTACTGAGTAGGCAAATATGACTGGTATATGGATATAGAGAAAGAATTTACTCATTATATCCAATAAAAAGAGCATACTCCACAATGTCCTTGTAGCTGACAAATAATTTTTGTGTTTAAAAGTAGAATTAATGTTTCTTTAAAATATGATAAAAGTGTACTCCTAATAAAATAAGCTTATATGCTTAGCATAGCACCATTTATTATTTTCTTGGTGTTAACTCGCAGTATTTTATCTGTTCCACTTCAGCTGGTATTCCAAGCAAACCAGGAATTCCACAAAAAGTGCCTGGTGATGACAATACCATCCAGTGGAAAACTGCTATTGATAATGGTAGTAACCTGACATATAGTTTACTAGAGTACAGGTAAGTACAGCACCATAGCATATACAGGGCAGCAATGTTCTATCCCCCTGCATACAAAGTTGGTACAAAAATGATAGGACTTGTGTTAATACATGGCTCATTTGTATAAAATAGAGGATTCCATAAATAATTATTAATACACACGTGGACAAAATTGTTGGTACCCCTCGTTTAATGAAAGAAAAACCCACAATGGTCACAGAAATAATTTGAATCTGACAAAAGTAATAATATATAAAAAAATTTATGAAAATGAACAAATGAAAGTCAGACATTGCTTTTCAACCATGCTTCAACAGAATTTTTAAAAAAAATAAAACTCATGAAACAGGCCTGGACAGAAATGATGGTACCCCTGAAAATAAAGTGACTAAAGGGACATGTTAAATCAAGGTGTGTCCACTAATTAGCATCACAGGTGTCTACAATCTTGTAATCAGTCAGTGGGCCTGTATATAGGGCTACAGATACTCACTGTGCTGTTTGGTGACATGGTGAGTACCACACTCAACATGGACCAGAGGAAGCGAAGTAAAGAGTTGTTTCAGGAGCTTAGAAAGAAAATTATAGACAAGCATGTTAAAGGTAAAGGTTATAAGACCATCTCCAATCAGCTTGATGTTCCTGTAACTACAGTTGCACATATTCAGAAATTTATGATCCATGGGACTGTAGCCAACCTCCCTGGATGTGGCCGCAGGAGGAAAATTGATGACAAATCAAAGAGAAGGATAATACGAATGGTAACAAAAGAGCCCAAAAAAACTTCTAAAGAGATTAAAGGTGAACTTCAAGCTCAAGGAACATCAGTGTCAGATCGCACCATCCGTTGTTGTTTGAGCCAAAGTGGGCTTCATGGGAGACGACCAAGGAGGACACCATTGTTGAAAACAAATCATAAAAAAGCCAGACTGGCATTTGCCAAACTACATGTTGACAAGCCACAAAGCTTCTGGGAGAATGTCCTAAATTCTAATTTTTTGGCAAGGCACATCAGCTCTATGTTCACAGATGGAAAAATGAAGAATATCTTGAAAAGAACACTGTCCCTACTGTCAAACATGGAGGAGGCTCTGTTATGTGGGGCTGCTTTGCTGCATCTGGCACAGGGTATCTTGAATCTATGCAGGGTACAATGAAATCTCAAGACTATCAAGGGATTCTGGAGAGAAATGTGCTGCCCAATGTCAGAAAGCTTGGTCTCAGTCGCAGGTCATGGGTCTTGCAACAGGATAATGACCCAAAACACACAGCTAAAAAAAAAAAAAAAGAATGGCTAAGAGGAAAACATTGGACTATTCTGAAGTGGCCTTCTATGAGCCCTCACCTAAATCCTAGTGAGCATCTTTGGAAGTAGTTGAAACATGCCGTCTGGAAAAGGCACCCTTCAAACCTGAGACAACTGGAGCAGTTTGCTCATGAGGAGTGGGCCAAAATACCCGTTGAGAGGTGCAGAAGTCTCATTGACAGTTACAGGAATCGTTTGATTGCAGTGATTGCCTGAAAAGGTCGGAGCATTCCTTACCGTTTTTCCTTAATTGCTGACCTCAGATGATGAATCTGAGCTACATAATATTCCCCATTGATGGTCTGACCTTTCTGGAGGAATTCCAGAAGAATGACACCCTTGGAATTCCAGAACACTGATGCCATCACCTTGCCAGCGGATGGAACCACCTTTGCCTTTTTGGGGCATGGGGAGGTGGGATGTTTTCACTGTTACGAGGCTTCTTTTGACTCGGGACAAAAGTGGTGAACCCAAGTTTAATCCATTGTAAAAATCTCTGCAGAAAAAGTTGAATATCAGCTTCAAACAGTTGCACATTTTCCGCAGAGCGAAGTTCTCTCAGACGTTTGTTCTCTAAAGTCAAAAGTCTTGGCACCCATCGGGCTGAAACTTTGTGCATGTTCAGCAGCTGTGTTAGGATATGGCCAACCCTCTCCACTGATTTGCCCACACTTTCTGTAATGTGCCGCTGTGTGACACGTCGATCTGCCATTACAATGTCTTGCACTATTTGGACATTTTTATCTGTGCATGTTGTTGAGGGACGACCACTGCTCGCACCATCTTCAATTGATGTCTGGCCCCGCTTGAAATCTGCAACCCACTTTTTCACCATTGCATAAGAAGGAGTATTGTCCCGTAATGTCTCCAGAATGTTCTTGTGAATTTCCTATGGTGTCAGTGCTTTTTTCAGAAGGTATTGAATGACTGCTCGCTTTGACAACTTCTCCATTTCCATATTTCAGCTTCACTATCTAACTTTAAAATGTTGTACCTGAAACAAAAAAAATCAAAATAAATCCAGATTGCTCATGAGACCTTTAAAATAACTAAATAACATATTGAATTGCAAAACAAGACCATGTGATAAAGATTTCATGGGTGGGCTACAAACTTTTCAGGCACCCCTCATATATGCCCAGCTGTAGTTACAAGTAGCAGTAGTATTTCTTTGCTCTGGTGGAGGAAAGCAAAGCTATAGCTCTTGTTATGCCAAGGGAAAAGATTCTTTGGATTCCGTGTAATAGAATAAAATTATAGAATAAAACACTAGACTATCAACAATAGCTTAACATTTTATTAACACTAGAAGTCCCAGAGAGGGGTCATTTAACATTTCTACCTTTGGAACCCAGAGACGGGTCGAATGACCTGAAGGATTTTATCTAACATCCTATAATCACCGTCTTTTGTTCTGTAATTAAGGCCATTACTGTCACACCACAGGAGGTTGTTGTTTTCCATTGAGTTTAGCCATTTAGTTTCTAGTTAGTTCTATTCAGTTTATTGTATTTGATAATATAAAGACTATACATATTGTATTTAGTTTAGTTTTATTTGAGCAAAAAAGCACTGAAACAATTAATCATTTTTTATATATTTTAAATAGAATTAGAAATTTTAGAGCAAGGTACAGCTGTGAGTAATGACCAGAAGCATTTGTCTAAGGCAGGGGTAGGCAACCTTTTTTGTTCGGCGTGCCGATTTTAATAAAAAAATCAAAGATGAGGTACTCGGAGTGCCGGTCAATAATTGTAAGTCTGACGACCCCTAAACTAAAGTCATATACCACAAACCATAACACAGAAGTGCTGCCCCCAGATGCTTTAGGACGCATGCGTTTACTGCTATTTCCTGGGACACTCCTGTACTTTCTGATTAGAAGCAATGAAAGTCCATGTGCAGCCCCCAATTAGTGGTAAATTTATTGTGTCCAGGAGCCCCGTATGGCGGCATCTTTATGGTGAATACACACTATATATCTGGATGCAGCTATATTTGGAACTTTTTCATTCAATGTAAAACTGGTGCATTTTTGCACAAAAAAAAACAAAGCCGGAGTTTTCTGTGCAAAAACACATCCTTAATATAGAAAACACACCGTTATACAGAATAATGTCCCATAGTGGTCTCTGCACATGGTATTATGTCCCATAGTGGCCCCTTCAACATGGTATATGTCCCATAGCTGCCTCTGCACACGGCATTTGTCCCATAGCTGCCTCTGCACACAGTATTTGTCCCATAGCAGTCCCTGCACACAGTATTTGTCCCATAGCGGCCCCTGCACACAGCAATATGTCCCATAACGGCCCCTACACACCGTATATGTCTCATAGCAGACCCTGCACACGGTATATGTCCCATAGCGGCCCCTGCACACGGTATTATGCTCTATAGTGGCCCCTGCACACGGTATTATGTCCCATAGCAGCCTCTGCACACGGTATTATGTCCCATAGCGGCCCCTACACACAGTATTTGTCCCATAGCTGCCCCTGCACACAGTATTTGTCCCATAGCGGCCCCTGCACACGGTATTATGCTCCATAGTGGCCCCTGCACACGGTATATGTCCCATAGTGGCCCCTGCACATGGTATTATGCTCTATAGTGGCCCCTGCACACAGTATTATGTCCCATAGCGGCCTCTGCACACGGTATTTGTCCCATAGCGGCCCCTGCACACGGTATTATGTCCCATAGCGGCCCCTACACACAGTATTTGTCCCATAGCTGCCCCTGCACACAGTATTTGTCCCATAGCGGCCCCTGCACACGGTATTATGCTCCATAGTGGCCCCTGCACACGGTATTATGCTCCATAGTGGCCCCTGCACACGGTATTATGTCCCATAGCGGCCTCTGCACACGGTATTTGTCCCATAGCGGCCCCTGCACACGGTATTATGTCCCATAGCGGCCCCTACACACGGTATTTGTCCCATAGCTGCCCCTGCACACAGTATTTGTCCCATAGCGGCCCCTGCACACGGTATATGTCCCATAGCGGCCCCTGCACACGGTATTATGCTCTATAGTGGCCCCTGCACACGGTATATGTCCCATAGTGGCCCCTGCACACGGTATATGTCCCATAGTGGCCCCTGCACACGGTATATGTCCCATAGTGGCCCCTGCACACGGTATATGTCCCATAGCGGTCCCTGCACACGGTATTATGTCCCATAGTGGCCCCTGCACACGGTATTATGCTCCATAGTGGCCCCTGCACATGGTATATGTCCCATAGTGGTCCCTGCACACGGTATTATGCTCTATAGTGGCCCCTGCACACGGTATATGTCCCATAGTGGCCCCTGCACACGGTATATGTCCCATAGTGGCCCCTGCACACGGTATATGTCCCATAGTGGCCCCTGCACACGGTATATGTCCCATAGTGGTCCCTGCACACGGTATTATGCTCTATAGTGGCCCCTGCAGGCAGAAGCGCCCGAAGAGTACAGAGCAGCTGCGGAGCATGGAATAGTGAGTACATTGTTTTTTATGTTTGATCATCTCCCCGGGGGCTCCGCTTATTATACTCGGGGGTCTGAAGAGACCCCACAGTATAATAATAGCAGTTTCGTTTCGGCCGTGTTTGGTCCGATCGAAACTGCTGTGTGAGGGGTCCGCTGCCGTGCCAGGGGAATAAGCCTCGCGTGCCAAGAGTGGCACGCGTGCCATAGGTTGCCGACCCCTGGTCTAAGGCCTCAAGCACACTAGCGAAAAAAAATTGCGCGAAAATCGCATCGCAATGCGATGCAATTTTTTTCTGCGATTTGCCAATGTATTTCAATGGCACCAAGCACACCTGCGATTTTTTTTCGTGCGATTTTTTTCATAGGTGCGATTTTTTTTTTTGTGTGATTTTTTTTCGTGCGAAAAAATCCCAGAGGAGTGATCTATATGACCAATGGGACAGATCACAAAAATATCGCAAGTAGCTGTGATTTTTTTTGCGATTTTTTTTTTTTTTTTTTTTTTTTCTGCACCCATTGACTTGAATCTAAATATACAAAAATGTAAATATACAAAAGAACAACTGTTAATTGTTTCTATGCTTTTTATTTTTGTTATGAAAATAATAAAAAAAATACAAGGAATAAAACAATTCCACACATATTTACAATAGGCTGCTGTGGGGGGCTGCGTGTGTGTGTGTGAGTGGCATGTCCTTCTTGTGTGACTAGCATTTTAGCACTTACTCAGCAGTCTGTCTGCACTGTCGGAACATACCTGGCACTGCCTGGGTATGTCCCTGGTACATTTGCCACACGTGTATTTGTAGCAGTAAACACATCTCTCAGTTGCACAATTGTTCGTGCATCGATGGTTGACCTGACACTTCGCCCTTTTGCCAGGGCTGGGTGTGGAAGGTTGTTGCCGAAGGAGTTTCTCCTTGCGTTCCTTCTTTTCAGTCACATGAGAGCCACCTAACTCTTTTGCAAGCTCAACCAGGAAGTCCACCCGTCTCTCCTGCACCCCAGTGCATGCCTGATAAAGAACATGAGCATTCAGTGCTGCCATGTCAATCATGTTGTAGAACACGGCGAATGGCCATCTCCGTGTTCCTGCACGCACGCTGTACTCCCGCACCATTTGGTCCATTACATCCACACCGCACTTTGTGTGGTTGTATTGTGTGACCGTGTTTGGCTTCCTTTTGTTGGTATCCTTAGTCTCAACCACGCTGTGCATGCTGCTGAGAATGTAGACGGCCTTCTTTCGTTTGGGTGCATACACTGTCAGTGTGGCACCAGTGGTTGAAAACACCTGAGTGGTGAATTCAGTGCGGTCCATCTGTCTAGCGGATTGAGGAATTTCCCGGCGACTCTTGTTGACTGTGCCGAGGATAGTGGTTTTCCGACTAAGCAGTCGTTGTGCAAGTGACAATGATGTAAAGAAATTGTTCGTGGTTACAGTTCTGCCCTTGTCCATGAATGATTCCATCAGCCTCATCACTACAGTTTCGGACAGTCTCTCCCCGCTGGGACAACTGGGGTCCTTGTCAAGATATGGGAGGACATTACAGATGTACTTTGATTTCAAGTCGCAGACTACTTTGAGAAGCAGTCACATCCCCCACAGCACAAAAGGCTGCATGCAAATTTGCTAAGGTGTTAGCAAATATTCCCAGCACAACAATGCAGCTGGGGGGTGGGCAGACACTCAGGAGCAGCTTACATTCTTTTGTTTACACTCTCTTACAAGACCTGAGGTGGATCAACACAATTCCCCCCTGCAGATTCCTCAGACAATGGCCACATTTACAAATGAAAGGAAATGCTAATTGGAGCCATCAGAGTTGTCAGTTTGGACTAAGGGTCATTTGACCCTCTTTCAGGACTTCAAGGGGGAGCTCCAAATTTCTGGGACTTCTAGTGTTAAGAAGAGTATAAGAAGATATCAAAAAGGTTTTACAACAAGGAAAAGTATAAAAGATATTAGAATGTAATTAAATCAACACTTCCAACACTTAAAGGTATATCAGAAGGTATATCAAGGTTAATCAACCTGTGATATAATCAAAACCTGCAATAAAGCAAGGTATAATCAACACTAGCAATAAAGCAAGGTATAGCAAGATAATCAAAGTTGTGATATAATCAACACTTACAACACTGCCAAGCTTCATGGATTAAGGTATTCTTCAGGAAATATCACTAAGCCGTAGTGACAGGTCTCATTATGCAGCACCAGGCGTCCCCAATCACTGCTATCAAGATTGCAACACACGGCTAGGGGATGTTTCCCATCTTATATACCCTTTGTGTGCGTCATAAGAGTGGGCGGTTACAGAAGTGTATACACCTCTGTAAGGCTTTACTCGTCTCCAAACTCACATTCCTGTGAAAGGGGCCAATTTCCACTGGAATATGTCCCGTGACACGTATGCTTCATACAGTGTTAATCTTTAAGCTGGCGTTTAAGTCTATGTAAAATTACCTCAAACAGAGTTTAACCTTTGAGCTGGTTTTTATGGACATGTAAATATCACCTTAAACAGAGTTGAACTCTGATCTGGCTTTATGTCTATCTAGACATTATCTCATACAGAGTTGAAATTAAGGTTACTATGAGCTGGCTTCAATAATAGCTTATCATGGGCAGCCATTTTATCAAGGGCAGCCATTTTGGTTTTTTGCATTACAGCTCTACACTCCAAAATTATGAATCTGATAGGGTAAATGAGACAACTGACTTGCATGGTCTACTTACCATTTACTGCTTCACTTTTTGGATTATGTAGTAGACATTTCACAATACAATTCCAAATACATAGATACAAATAAATACACAATTTTTTAGTCTGGTCAAATTTAGTTTGGTCAAGCTTAACAGTCTTCTTGTGAGTAAATTCATGCATGTAGCAATAGATGCAGATAAGAACTGAAAAAAATCTAAGAAATCTGCACCTGATTCCATATGCTATTTCGAGAATACACAATGTTATGTGTCAATAACTATTAATAAATCATTTTATCTTCAGAGAGGTTACTGATATTAAAGAAAGAGTGCCATGGAAACTGTCTTACAGTGGCTCGTGTGGTGACGTATGTGTTTGGAAGTCTAGGGCTTTGGATGGAACCTTCCAGTTCAGAGCAGCGGCTGCCAACATGATAGGTCTTGGAAATTACAGTGACATTAGTGAAGATATTTTGTTATATACAGGTAGGTACACGTTGTTCAGTAACCCTTACTGATTCTTTCACAAATAACAGGCAGCTAGTTTGGGCCCCAGCAGTTAGTATTACCTATTTTAACTCAGAGGTGAGGTGCAGTTAGTGATTACTGGGTACAATGGAAGTTGAGATTGGGGAAATTAATACAGGTCACTGAGTGATAAAGGCAAAGGGAAAGAGTGGGGACCATAATTATTAGCATTTCATGTTGTGATAAAAAGGAATCCCTAGGGGGAATCAAGAGGGAGACCCAAAAATAAATCTGAACTTGAACCACACAACTAGGACACTAATTCCAAATGAAATTTAAACATATAGAATGTATAAACCAAGAAAAAAATGGCCAAGTACACAAAATCAAAAATATTCAATAATTTATTAGTAGTCAGAATAATATCCAAAATCCAGTTAATGTTGCAGAGTGCGATTGCTGGATGTGGAGAGTCAAAACCAGATAGACATATGTATAACAGGAACAGACTTTAGTGAAACATGAATGCAGTAAGAGAAAATCCACCTCACATGGTGAATAACAGATCCAGTACAGCACAAACACTGAAAATACAGGATGTGTATATCAACAGCATGAAAAACTACAAAGTACAGAGTGTCTACAGTTAAACATTTAGTAACAGCTACATCTAGTGTCATAAATGTGAACTGCAATCAATCCAGCAAATATAAAGACGAAGCTGGCTGTTACATATCTCCAACAGTTAAGATATGCAAATAGACATGCAGGTGAAAAGAAAGGCTGGATGGTAACAAGCCCATGAAACAGAAAACACTGGTGCAGCACAAGAAATATATTTCTATACATATAATTATCTCTACCGTATAATGGCATAGTGGCGGAGAGGTTACCCATTGGATTACTCCAGTTTTTACTTACTGAACCCTGCTCCTGCCCATGGCCGCCTTTATTCCCCCTTCAGTCCACCAGGGGGTCTCACATAAGGTGACTCATGTCAGCACGGCACACGGGCTCTCCTTGAGGCTGAAGGGAGAAGTGGAGGTGTCCGTGATAAGGAACAGGTATTGGCAAGTAGGGCCACGGCACTTAGAGTATTTGCTGATTTGTCTCATGAGGCTCGCCCGAAACTGTTACACCAGAGTATAATAAGTGGAGGCCCAGAAGAGGAGAACAAACATAACTAACAGTGTTACTCACCTCTCCTGGGCTCCGGCTTGGGTCTTTGGGCCTCTTCAATGATGTCACAGACATAATGATGCCAACGTACCCCACAGGACTGATGAGGCTCAATTACAGGCCTCAGTGGTCTGTGACAGCATTGAAGAGGCTCAAAGACCTGCACCAGAGCCCAGGAGAGGTGAGTAACACTGTTTTTTTGTGTTTGCTCTCCTCCCCTCAGCCTCTGATCATAGTCCATAATAATAGTTAATAGTATAGTTCAATAATAGATAATAGTTATAATAGTTTGTGGGTGTGAACCCCAAAAATTTGGGGTTTGGCCAAACCCAAAATTTTAGCAAAATTCGTAAGAACACCGTAGGGGTCTCTGTGGACATTATACTTAGTGCAGAGGCCACTGTGAGACATTATATTGTATGTAAATGGGGCATTATGCCATGCAGGAGCCAGTAAAGGGAGTGGATTACCATGTGAGGGCCAGTAAAGGGGGCATTTTACTGTGTAGGTGCCAGGAAAGGGGGCATTATGCAATGTCAGGGTGAGTGACCCTAAGTCAAAAGTTTGCTAGGGAGCCCAGGCTTTGCTAGCTACGCCCCTGCTATACAGTCATCACAGTTAACAAGTAGCAAGAATTCAATGAGTGCAATTATTCATAGGTATACAAGGACAATACAATTTTAGATATGTACAGTGAGAAAAAAAAAGTATTTAGTTAGCTACCAATTGTGCAAGTTCTCCCACTTAAAAAGATGAGAGAGGCCTGTAATAGACATCATAGGTAGACCTCAACTATGAGAGACAAAATGGGAAAACATATCTAGAAAATCACATTGTCTGATTTTTTAAGAATTTATTTGCAAATTATGGTGGAAAATAAGTATTTGGTCACCTACAAACAAGCAAGATTTCTAGCTCTCACAGACCTGTAACTTCTTCTTTAAGAGGCTCCTCTGTCCTCCACTCATTACCTGTAGTAATGGCACCTGTTTGACATTGTTATCAGTATAAAAGACACCTGTCCACAACCTCAAAAAGTCATACTCCAAACTCCACTATGGTGAAGACCAAAGAGCTATGGAAGGACACCAGAAACAAAATTGTAGATCTGCACCAGGCTGGGAAGACTGAATCTGCAATAGGCAAGCAGCTTGGTGTGAAGAAATCAAATGTGGGAGCAATAATTAGAAAATGGAAGACATACAAGACCACTGATAATCTCCCTCGATTAGGGGCTCCATGCAAGATCTCACCCCATGGGGTCAAAATGATCAAAAGAACGGTGAGCAAAAATCCCAGAAACACACGGGGGACCAAGTGAATGACCTGCAGAAAGATGGGACTAACATAACAAAGGCTACCGTCAGTAACACACTACACCACCAGGGACTCAGATCCTGCAGTGCCAGACGTGTCCCCCTGCTTAAGCCAGTACATATCCGGGCCTGTTTGCTAGAGAGCATTTGGATGTTCCAGAAGAGTATTGGGAGAATGTCATATGGTCAGATGAAACCAAAGTAGAACTGTTTGGTAGAAACACAACTCGTTGTGTTTGGAGGAGAGTGAATGCTGAGTTGCATCCAAAGAACACCATACCTACTGTGAAGCATGGGAGTGGCAACATCATGCTTTGGGGCTGTTTCTCTGCAAAGGGACCAGGATGACTGATCCGTGTACATGAAAGAATGAATGGGGCCATGTATCGTGAGATTTTTGAGTGCAAACCTCCTTCCATCAACAAGGGCATTGAAGATAAAACGTGGCTGGGTCTTTCAGCATGACAATGATCCCAAGCACACACCGCCAGGGCAATGAAGGAGTGGCTTCGTAAGAAGCATTTCAAGGTCCTGGAGTGGCCTAGCCAGTCTCCAGATCTCAACCCCATAGAAAACCTTTGGAGGGAGTTGAAAGTCCATGTTGCCCAGCGACAGCCCCAAAACATCACTGCTCTAGAGGAGATCTGCATGGAGAAATGGGCCAACATACCAGCAACAGTGTTTGCCAACCTTGTGAAGACTTACAGAAAACGTTTGACCTCTGTCATTGCCAACAAAGGATATATAACAAAGTATTGAGATGAACTTTTGTTATTGACCAAATACTTATTTTCCACCATAATTTGCAAATAAATTCTTAAAAAATCAGACAATGTGATTTTCTAGATATGTTTTCCCATTTTGTCTCTCATAGTTGAGGTCTACCTATGATGTCAATTACAGGTCTCTCTCATCTTTTTAAGTGGAAGAACTTGCACAATTGGTAGCTAACTAAATACTTTTTTTCCCCACTGTACATACAGTCATATGAAAAAGTTTGGGCACCCCTATTAATCTTAATCATTTTTCGTTCTAAATATTTGGGTGTTTGCAACAGCCATTTCAATTTGATATATCTAATAACTGATGGACACAGTAATATTTCAGGATTGAAATGAGGTTTATTGTACTAACAGAAAATGTGCAATATGCATTAAACCAAAATTTGACCGGTGCAAAAGTATGGGCACCTCAACAGAAAAGTGACATTAATATTTAGTAGATCCTCCTTTTGCAAAAATAACAGCCTCTAGTCACTTTCTGTAGCTTTTAATCAGTTCCTGGATCCTGGATGAAGGTATTTTTGACCATTCCTCTTTACAAAACAATTCCAGTTCAGTTAAGTTTGATGGTCGCCGAGCATGAACAGCCCACTTCAAATTATCCCACAGATGTTCAATGATATTCAGGTCTGGGGACTGGGATGGCCATTCCAGAACATTGTAATTGTTCCTCTGCATGAATGCCTGAGTAGATCTGGAGTTGTGTTTTGGATCATTGTCTTGCTGAAATATCCATCCCCGGCGTAACTTCAAATTCGTCACTGATTCTTGTACATTATTCTCAAGAATCTGCTGATACTGAGTTGAATCCATGCGACCCTCAACTTTAACAAGATTCCCGGTGCCGGCATTGGCCACACAGCCCCAAAGCATGATGGAACCTCCACCAAATTTTACAGTGGGTAGCAAGTGTTTTTCTTGGAATGCTGTGTTTTTTTGATGCCATGCATAACGCCTTTTTGTATGACCAAACAACTCAATCTTTGTTTCATCAGTCCACAAGACCTTCTTCCAAAATGAAGCTGGCTTGTCCAAATGTGCTTTTGCATACCTCAGGCGACTCTGTTTGTGGCGTGCTTTCAGAAACGGCTTCTTTCGCATCACTCTCCCATACAGCTTCTCCTTGTGCAAAGTGTGCTGTATTGTTGACCGATGCACAGTGACACCATCTGCAGCAAGATGATGCTGCAGCTCTTTGGAGGTGGTCTGTGGATTGTCCTTGACTGTTCTCACCATTCTTCTTCTCTGCCTTTCTGATATTTTTCTTGGCCTGCCACTTCTGGACTTAACAAGAACTGTCCCTGTGGTCTTCCATTTCCTTACTATGTTCCTCACAGTGGAAACTGACAGGTTAAATCTCTGAGACAACTTTTTGTATCCTTCCCCTGAACAACTATGTTGAACAATTTTTGTTTTCAGATCATTTGAGAGTTGTTTTGAGGAGCCCATGATGCCACTCTTCAGAGGAGATTCAAATAGGAGAACAACTTGCAATTGGCCACCTTAAATACCTTTTCTCATGATTGGATACACCTGGCTATGAAGTTCAAAGCTCAGTGAGGTTACAAAACCAATTTTGTGCTTCAGTAAGTCAGTAAAGTAGTTAGGAGTATTCAAATCAATAAAATGATAAGGGTGCCCATACTTTTACACCGGTCAAATTTTGGTTTAATGCATATTGCACATTTTCTGTTAGTACAATAAACCTCATTTCAATCCTGAAATATTACTGTGTCCATCAGTTATTAGATATATCAAATTGAAATGGCTGTTGCAAACACCCAAATATTTAGAACTAAAAATGATTAAGATTAATAGGGGTGCCCAAACTTTTTCATATGACTTGTATCTAAAATTGTATTGTCCTTGTATACCTATGAATAATTGCACTCATTGAATTCTTGCTACTTGTTAACTGTGATGACTGTATAGCAGGGGCATAACTTGCATGGACACCTCGACAGGTTTCACCACACCTGGCTTCTTCGTATAATTAATTGTGTTAATTAAATAGTTACTGCTTCTTAACTGTGATGAATGTATAACTATTTCTTGTTTATGATAGTGCTATTATACGGTACTTCACAGGTGTTTTCTGTTTCATGGGCTTGGTACTATCCCGCCTGTGATGATTCTGCTTAAATATGGCTATAATTCAGAGCTGTATTTTGGTCTCTGGGTAGCGTATTTCTCTCTAGTTTCATTTACTCATAATGTGCGCAGCTATAAGCCTAGTTGTATGTTATCAGTAGGGTAACCTTGTAACAATAGGGCTTTGTATCCAACCCAGAATGGCTCAATTGAATTCATATACAGCCTTGAGTGATCAAAGAAACATGCATTGTGCAGGGAGATCAGATATGGCTGATAACATTGTATCCTTTCACTTGGATCGGCCATATACAAAGAATCTGGACTTGATTGCATTATTCAATCAGACTTGCTGCCGCCGGTGACCTCATTCTGGGAGGTGGCATAAAGGGTATAAAAGATGAGGTAAGAGGCAATGGGAGGAGATTATGCTATGGAGATTGGGCTGAGACCATCACAGATTACAGAGAGTTGTTACAGACAGACCATGAGGAGATTCTGTTGGGACTACAAGAGAACACCATGAGGAGATTTTTGTGATGAGACTACTGGACTAATGCTGAGAGACTGTGATGAGAGCATGCAGGCTGGATTATTGTATTAATGCCACATGCTAAACAGCCTCCACTGGTTATTCACACATGACAGAGCATGTGTGAATGTTGGACTACAGAACCACATCAAGGACATGTGTGGTAAAGTAATCATTTCACCTTTATCCCTTTTATTTTATTTGTACTGTATCTTGTAACTAGTAACTGTTAATGCTTGCATATATCTGCATATCTGTTCTGAACTGTATGTGTTAGATGTTGATATCGACCCATTTAGGGGTTAATAAATATATAAAATTTAGAAGGCTTGTCTTGTATTTATCTGGTGAACCCGACACTCACTGGCGGTGAGTGTGGTTTTTATATGAAAGAGGACTCAGGTGGGAGCCAAAGCGGTTTGGCGCACTGAGGATCTTTCACACCGCCCCTCTGTCTTTTCACCTGTATGTATATTTGTGTATTTTAATTGGATTTTGGATACTACTGTGACTACTAATAAATTATTGAATATTTTTGATTTTGTGTGCTTTGCCCATTTTTTTTTTTTTTTGGTTTATGTATAATGGCTGTAGATGATCAGATAGAATATTGAGGTATGTTGCGGTCCAACATATAGACTCTAGACATTATTATTACAAGAATGGTTTGCTAGGCTTTTGTTTTTATACTGTCATGGAGGTACTTTATGATGTCTACTTGTTTTTAACATGATGGACAGGTGCAATAATATTTCATGTGTCTGATATATATTTTGATACATTAGCTAATATTTTCATTATTAGAAATTAAATGGATGCACAACTTAGGCTTTTTATATATAACCTATTTTCTACAAATATCTTCTCCTCCCAGCTTCAGAAAAAAGTATGTTCATGACCTGTGGACAGGGCTGCTTTAACCATAGGGTCAACGGTGCACTTGCAGCGGGCCCTATGGTAGTGGGGGCCCCTTTTGAACAGTGGGACAGTCCTGCATTTGCTGTTCCGCTGTCTAGGGCAGTGGGTCCTTGCTGCACCAACTCATCAGCGCTCCCTCCTTCACCACTCAGCCGCTGTCTTTGCTCCAGGTGTTCTGGGAGCAGGAGGTGCAATGTAGTGACGTCACTTATATCGCGCCTGTTACTCCTTAAAGACTCCGGGACCAGAGAGGAGTGAATGGGGGAATGGGGAAAAGTGAGTATTAAGGTTTGTTTTTTTCTTTGCTATATACAGTTGGGGACATGAAACTGTGGGGGCAACCTGTGGAATGGGGGGGGGCATGATATTGTGGGGGCAACCTGAGGGGTGGGGGGACATGATACTGTGGGGGCAACCTGGGGGGTGGGAGAACATGATACTATGGGAGCAACCTGGGGGGGATATGACACTGTGTGGGCAACCTGAGGGGGACATGCCAGTGTGTGGGGATATGGTACTGTGGGGAAACCTGGGGGATGGTGGGACATGATACTGTGGGGGCAACTTAAGGGGGACATGACAGTGTGAGGGCAACTTGGGGGGACACATGACACTGTGGGGGCAACCATGGGGGTGGGGGCACATGAATCTGGGAGTAACCTGGAGGGGGACATGAAAATGTGGGGGCAACATGGAAGGGGACATTATGAGGGGCATTATATTGTCTGGGGCTACTAGGGAGGCATTATACTGTGTGAGAGCCGCTAAGGGACATTATACTATGTGGGGGCCATTGAGAGGGCATTATAATTTGTGCATGTCAACTATTTCTAAGTGGTGGTGATGGGGGGCACTTATGAAACCTTTGCACAGGGCCCACCAATGTGTTAAAACGGCCCTGCCTGTGGACTGAACATAAACCCCTAATTGTTACATACTTTATCCATTGACCTGTACTATATATAGTTCATTACAGAACTATGTCTCTGTATTGAATACAGTCAGGGTCGGACTGGTCCACCGGGGAACCGGTGAATCCCCTGGTGGGCCCCGAGCCCCGACTATTAGTACTCATTTTGCCAATGCAAAGGTCAGGGGTACGATCGGGACGGTCAAGGGCCCGATCCGGCCCCTGACCATCCCGATCGGGCCCTTGACCAATGGACAGTGACGTAACGATCGTGGTAGCAAGGGCTGCGACCGGAGGTGTACGGGCCCGCAGCCAGCTGGAAGTGGCCGGGGCCCCGGACTACCATGATAGTGGTCGGGGAAACCCTGGTTCCCTGACCGCTATACCTATTGTTAATAGAAATGGGCCGGGCCCCTTTCCATTATATGTCAGCCCAGGGGAAGTGACAAAAAATAAAAAATAAAATACTCACCTGGCTGTCCTGGGCTCAGCATCGTGTCCGGCGCTTTTCCGGCTTCACTGCAGGGGCCTGTGATTAGGCCCCAGCAGTGACATGGACGTGTCGGCGTAATGACGTCATCGCGCCCCACGTGACCGCTGAGGTGCAATCACAGGCCCCAGCGGTGATGTCTGGGGCACGCGACGTGGAGACCAGAGGACCAAGGAAGATGGGAAAGACAGCAGGACGAGCGAGAATGCCTCGGAGAGGTAAGACAAGGTGAGTATAAGTGTTTGTTATTTTTAATCACTTTTCCTGGGCCTGGGGGGGGGGGCACTGTGGAACATCTAATATTGTGTGGGAGCCACTGTGGGCATATATTACTGTGTGGGGGCCACTTTGGATCATACAATATACTGTGTGAGGGCCACTGTGAGCATATAATACTGTGTGGGGCCACTTTGGAGCATATAATATACTGTGTGGGGCCACTTTGGAGAATATAATATACTGTGTGGGGGCCACTGTGAGCATATAATACTGTATGGGGGCCACTGTGGGCATATAATACTGTGTGGGGGCCACTTTGGTGCATATAATATACTGTGTGGGGGCCACTGTGAGCATATAATACTATATGGGGGCCACTGTGGGCATATAATACTGTGTGGGGGCCACTGGAGCATATAAAGCTGTGTGGGGCCACTTTGGAGCATATAAAATACTATGTGGGGCCACTGTGAGCATATAATACTGTGTGGGGGCCGCTGTGAACATATAATAATGTGTGGGGGCCACTGTGGGCATATAATACTGTGTGGGGCCATTGTGGGCATATAATGCTGTGTTGGGGCCACTGTGAGCATATAATACTGTGTGGGGCAATTGTGGGCATATAATGCTGTGTTGGGGCTACTGCGGAGCATATAATGCTGCGTGGGGGCCACTGCGGAGCATATTATACTGTCCCAGTATTGTTTACATGCCGGGTGCTGCGCTGCTCATTCACTGTGTTCTTGATAACTGCAGTTGTGGCTACTAAAGCTGTATCTCTTTCAAGTATTTGAGATATCGCTGCAGCACCCGTAACCGTCACTATCAAGAATTCACTCTAGGGAGGGGGTAGGGGGGATCCTGATGGGCAGCCGTTGGAACCAATCCAGTGGTCCCTTCACTGGTCCACTATACTGTATGGGAACCACTGATGGGGTCATTGGGGGGGCAGTGATGGAGGCCAATAGCCTGGGGGACATTAAAGGGGTTGTGCAGGATAACGTTTTATTTTTTTTTTAGACTGGGGCAGGTGAAAAAAAACAAACTTTCTCTCCTGTCCCCAGTGTCTCCCAGCGCGATTCGGCCTGCAGCTCTGTTTTCTTCCAGCGCAAGTTCCCTCTGCACGTGACTACCTGTGACGTCACATGACCCCTGATGCCAATCAGCGGCCTAAAGGAAGGGACCTGGGACGTCACAGCCAGTGAGGAATTCCAGCAAATGAAGACAGTGGAGCAGCAGGACCGGACTGTGCTGGGACCTGCTGACACCGGAGCGCCTGGGACAGGTGAGCATGTTTTTGTTTGTTTTTTTGGGGGGCAGGGGTTCACTTCCCCTAGACTAATTTAAAGTGCGTTGCATTAGGGGGGTATATTAAAGGGGTTGTCCAGGCATAATTTGTTATGATTTATCCTCGGGATAGGCCATAAAAACATGGTCTGTACGGGGCTGTCCCCGAACCGATCAGCTGTACGGAGCCACTTCTGGCACCTGTCCTGTACACAATACAGAGCCAGAAGCAGAAAGCTCTGTTCACTGTGTATTAGCCGGGCACCTTCACTGCATCTCAGCACTTGTTGAAGTCAGTAGGAGCTGAGCTGCAGTGAAGGCAAACAAACAGAATGGTCTACGCCGTTACCTGTCCTTGTCCCTTAAGTTACATCGGCAAGACAAAACAGGAATTCCAACGTAGGATTTTAGATCACATTGGTTACATTACACGCAGGGAAGAAAAAAACTCTCTCTACACATGTGTGGGATTACCTTGGTGGAGATCCCAAATGTCTCAGCTTTCAGGGCCTCGAACGTGTCCATCCAGCAGTTAGGGGTGGGAATTGGGATCATCTGATATTACAAGAGACGAAATGGATATTTCGCTTCCAATGTGTTAAACCTAAGGGTTTAAACGACTCCATTTCCTTTACCCCTTTTATTTAATGTCCCTTTATTCAGATTGTGTTTATTCTCTCTACAGACATATGCATAATTAGGTGATCCTTTATTCACATTAATCTTTATATTTATGCATTCTATATACCTTAGATCCTATACTGATTATGACATATCTGTACTATATGCTATAATTGCATAAGTATTTATATCTTTTGCTACCTATTTTAAGCATACGTGTATTTTATCTGCACGCATGTTGGCTATATACATAAGAAGTTTATTCCTATCATGTGCATTAGAATCTTTCTATGCTCAAGTGTTCTACTGTGGAGATGAATGAGTGCCAAATTTAAGAATCTATCAGCTTGGATCTGGTATATATGAAGCCATTATCTGATCAAGGTCTCCTCTGCTGTTTAAACAACTCAGATGACAGCAGTAAGCTTCTCGGTTTCCATAACAACATTACTCCTGGCTTAGACGAGCCTCCTGACTAGTATGGTGGTTTCTTTGTTATGATTGGACAGGTCCGATGACGTGATGGCTGGGGTGTGGCTTAAATGCTGAGACAGTGGTATTTAAACCCTGCTGTTCACAGCGATCGGCGTTGGCTATTATTTCATTGGTGTCCACCTTCAGGACAACAGTAACTGCCGTTTTTACTGCAACTACTCTATCTGGCTCACCCTATCTGTGACTATCCTCCTGATGATCCCACCAATGTAGGGGGAAACGTGTAGAGGGATATAGTTAGAACTTTGCTACTGATAGCATAGTGTGAACATTCACCAATCCTACTAACGCCTACTGGATTATCAAACCCTGGGATAACCTTATAATTAACAGGTTATACTGTAGGTGAACTAGGGGAGTCCTAGCTAGCTGCAGCAGGCAATGACTCATTAGCACTGAGGGATAGAGTTAGAACCATGTTACTGATAGTGTAATGTGAACACTCACCAATGCTACTCATGTCTACTAGATTATCAAACCTTGGGATAACTTTGTAATTAATAGGTTATACTGCAGGTGAACTATGGGCGTGCTAGCTAGCTGCAGCAGGCAATGACTCATTAGCACTGAGGGATATAGTTAGAACCATGCTACTGATAATGTAGTGTGAACACTCGCCAATGCTACTAATGCCTACTAGATTATCGAACCCTGGGATAACTTTGTAACTAATAGGTTATACTGCAGGTGAATTATGGGAGTGCTAGCTAGCTGCATCAGGCAATGATTTATTAGCACTCACTATTCTGCTATCCGGATATGCATATGTGAAAGTGAAGTGATTTTATTATTGACATCTGCCTTTGCTATAATAAATATCCTATATGTCTTCAAGTCCCTGTTACATATAGCAGGTGACTCTATCAAAGAGCCGATATTTCATTGTTTTGTAGTGACAATTGGACTCGCACATATGAGAGCAAGACCCATTCATTAGGGGCACAAATATATTCTGCGCCCTTTACTAATATTACAATCTATGGGAAGAACTCCTTAAATCATAGATGCACTATTCTGTCTATATCTACTAGAAGTGTATTATTGATAACTCCACGGCAATCCTAGTTACATATAAGGATCAGTAGATTTGATTTCACTTATGATAAGATGACAGTTTGTGTGTTCAATTACCTACATTTTAATGTGTACATATGCCTATATGTTGCAGTCTACACCGATATAGGTTTTAAAATATCAATAAAAGTTATATTTTATTTTAGAGACATTTTTTGTTTATAGTGCTATTATAAAGTAAGATCACAGAGGGTATTAAGGACTTTTTGAGTCTTTCCTTTCTGCATTTGAGTTGGCTGAACAAGCTTTTCTGGTCGGTTATGGCTCGTAGTTTCTTTATGGTTCTATTTCCACACTGGCGTCGAGATGATGGCCTGTGACAGTGAGCCCTTTTGATTATTTTGTCAAACCTTTCGGTATCTCTCTTTCTAGCATTTTCTCCCCATGTAATTGCTCCATAGAATAATACCCCCTCATAGTGGATTGGTGGAATAGCTTGAGTAGGTTGTCCTTGACCTTGAACAATCGGAGTTGCTGTAGAAATTATAGCCTACTGACCACTTTTTTTTATAGGTTAGCTTGGCCTTTACTTTTCAGTCCAATTTATTGTCTAAGTGTAAACCAAGGTATTAGTATGATGTAATGCTTTCTACGGCCTGACCCACAATGGTAACCACTGGCCACTATCTTGGATTTAGCGGGGTCGACAATAAGTTCCTTGGTTTTGCCAATGTTTAAGATTAGGCCGTTTCTCCCACACCAAGCTGAGAGCCGTTGACCACTTCCTTGTATTCTCTGTCTTCACCATTTGTTAGACATCCGATTACTGCAGAGCATCTGAAAACTTATGGAGAAAGCAAGAGCCCGAGTCATATTGAAAGTCAGAGGTGAAAATAGAGAATAGAAAGGGGGACATCATGGTCCCTTGAGGCACTCTGAGTCTGATCACCCTGTAGTCAGAAAAAACATTTTCCCATACTGATAGATTGGGATCTGTATGTGAGGTAGTTTGTGATCCAGTTAACCATGGTTTCGACAACCGACATTTGTCGTAGTTTAAACACAAGTAGCCTTGGATGAATAGTGTCAAAGAACAGCTGAAGAGAGGCCATCATCCATCCCCACCCCTGAGCATTAAGGAAAATTGCAGCCGTTCAAGATGTGGAGCTACAGATGTTTTTAGGCACGGTAACAGTAGGCTCTTGAAGACTTTCATGATCTGTGATGTTAACCCTATGAGTTGATAGTTTGATGGATCGTCATGGGTACCAGGATAAACCAAGAAGTCTTCCAGAGTTTTGGAACTCGCTGCTCCTGTTAGCTCTGGTTTAACAAATTGTTGAGCTCACCACAGTTGGTCCTTGCAGCATTTAAAGACTTTTGGGAGCACGTGGTTGTCTACTGCTGACTTGCTACCTTTGATCTTGCATAGTCCTCTCATTGTGTCCTCAGGTGTTATTGTCCAGACTTTATCTGAAACCAATTCACCTTTAGAAGAAACATTGGCAGATAAAATAATATTTTTTAGGCCTGTGATTCTCTTAGGGAAATGCAGCTTAAGCAATTCCCAAGGTCATGTAATTGTTGTTTAAGCAATATCCTATTATGCAACAGGTAACTGTAGGAATAAAAGAATCCAAGTAAAACAAGCTACCTATAATCCAACACAGCTCCTCTAAAGTATTAACTCAAGCCTCCCGCAACGGTTGAGCCCACTGCACTCTCATTGGTTCTGAGTCTCAAAGCTCTGACTGGCTGAACAGATCCAGCCAGAGTTTGACTGATAGGTACGGTAACCGAAAAGTCAAGGCCGTGAGCAGTGCTGCACTGTAGGGAATGATGGATGCAAGTAGGAGAGTTAGAAGCACAAATATGGAAATTACTAACATTTTACAGTGCTTGGTTGGTTTTATGAAAAGTGAGATGTGCTTTTTGAAGACATGTAATAATTTGTTAGTTAAGAATTCTGAGTTGAGAAAATAGCATTAATCATTTTTGCTGTCTTCCTACAATTCCTAATATTCCATAAATCCTAATATTCCACAAATGTTCCATAAAATCAAACCTTGTGAAGACAGCAGATTCAAGTAGATATACCGTGTTTCTCCAAAAATAAGACCTACCCCGAAAATAAGCCCTAGCTAGATTTTCCAGGTTTTTTGGAGTAGGCTAGAAATATAAGCCTTACTCCAAAAATAAGCCCTTGCTAATTTAACCCCTTCCCAACATCTGCCGTGCGATTACAGCGGCAGTGCGGCTACCATACCAGGTCCGGAAACCTGGAGTTAATGCCCGCGATCAGTGTCTACTCTGATCGCGGGCATTGTTGAGCATGACCCCCCTCCTTCCCACCAAAGTAGCACAACCGCCGGAGTTAATGCCCGCGATCAGAGTGGACACTGATCGCGGGCATTGTTAAGTGTGACCCCCCCCCCTGCAGTCCCTAGGGCTGGTCCCAATCCCCTATAGCTACTATACCAGGTCTCCGTTGTACAGCGGAGACCCGCAGTTAATTCCCGCAATCAGAGTCCTCTGATCACGGGCATTGTTGAGTGTGCCAGTCCGTGAACCCCCACCCCTAAATCCACCCCCCAAAGCAGAGCAACTATCCCCGGGGCCGATGGGGACCTTTCATGTTGCAGATTGACTCCAGCGCGGCTGTTCCTTTGACAGCCGGGAGCCTCAATAGTGACCAGCCTCAATAGTAATTGCAGTCTATGGAATGATTACAGGTTCAAGCCCCCTAGGAGGGATTAATAGTAAAAAAAAAAAAAAAAATCTCATTGGCTTGCTCCAACTCTCCTATGTATCTGTTCTCTGTAGATGCCGAAAAAAGCGTTTGACCTGGTACACTGGGGCTTTCTGAGTGTGATGCTTCAGCAGGTGGGCGTGGGTCCAGTTTTTCTGAGCAAGGTGTTTTCCTTTTATGGTGATGTGACGGCGTGGGTTCGAGCCAACGGGATCCTCTCAGACTCCTTTCCGGTGCGGAATGACATGCAGCAGGGCTGTCCTTTGTCGCCGCTGCTGTATGCCCTGGTTATGGAGCATCTGGCGGTGGCAATACAGTGGTGTCCGGACATTCACGGCCTTCAGATGGGCACCCGTCAGGTTAAGGCGGTGCTATATGCGGACGACCTCCTTCTTTACATTTCCCAGCCACAGGTGTCCTTTCCGTCTATTCTAAGCGAGTTCAGCCGCTTTGGTCACCTAAGTAACTTTAAGGTAAATCTTTCTAAAAGTGAGGGCCTCATCGTCACGCTACCCCACACAGAGGTAGCTCACCTCTGGGGATTCATATTCCCCCTGAACCATTCCACTGTGTATCGCCTCAATTATCTCCGACTGCTTGAGACACTCGTGTCGGACCTATGAAAATATGGCTCATATGCCCTTACATGGTTTGGCCGTATCCACGCCCTCAAAATGGATGTGATCCCTCAGCTCTTGTATCTGTTCCAATCGCTTCCTATTCCTCTCCCGCGTACCTTTTTCACTAGAGTTCAGTCCCTGTTTGGGAGATTCGTCTGGGGTCTGACGCAGAGTAGAATAAAATATCAAACATTTACCCGCCGCAAAGATGGGGGGGGGGGAGAGGGCCTGCCGGATCCCAGACTTTATTACCGCTCCGCGGTTTTGCCCTGTCTTTTCGACTGGCGTTACCGTAGTGTGGATAAGCAATGGGTCTCTATCGAGGCTGACCTGCTCTCGGTTCCCCTCCCTTCATTGCCGTGGATACCGGCTCATTTCCGTCCGGGATCCGCTAGGCACTCATTCCTCTCTTCACACTTCCTTAATACCTGGGTTTCGGTGTGTTCCAGAGGGAGAGTGGCTAGAGTTTCGGGCCCCCTTAGTCCCCTTTTTCGTAATCCTATGTTCCCCCTCAGGCTGTTCTGTAGACAGATTCCTTTGTTGGCCCAGCAGTGATGACGTAAGACTTAGGCAGGTCGTTGGAGACCCACTTCTTCCTCCGTTGGCCCAGCTGCGCGCTTCTCATCTGGACCTCCACTTGTCCTAGCTGGAGTACAGCCAACTTGCGGCCTTCTTGCGGAAATTCTCCTTGTCTCCCCTCCTTTCCTCGACTATGACTGACCTGGAGTCCGCCCTTTCCCACACTGACTTTTCCCCACGTGCACTCTCGACTCTTTACAGCATTCTTCTCTGAGACGCTACTCCTGGGTCCCCTCATATACAGGCCCCTGGGAGTTGGACTTCTGTGCGGGTCTCTTCCCCCCCCCCCCCCCGTTGACTGGGATAGGTCTTTCCTGTTTGCCCATAAGCTTCTGTTGCCTTGCAGTGTGCAAGAAAAGAATTTCAAGATTCTGTCTCAATGGTACAGGTGTCCTGACTTCCTCCACAGAATCTATCCTGCTGTTTATGACCGGTGTTGGTGCTGTGGCACTGAGAAAGCTACCCTATATCACATCTGGTGACAATGTGACATTCTTAGGCCCTTCTGGGACGCTGTGTTCGACCTGTATGCTAAGGTGTGTGGTCGCACCATCGCAGCAACTCAACTTTCCCTTCTTTCAGTTATCCCTGGCAGGATTTCCGCAGTGAAGAAGGATCTCCTGTGACACTTTCTCACGGCCGCCTGAACCGTCATTCCCAGGCGCTGGCGAAGCACTACTGCGCCTTCCCTGGTTGACTTCCTACAGGAGCTTCTCCTAATAAGGAGAATGGAGGCCCTGGTGGCTGAGGATTCTTCCCATCCTTCCAAATTTGATGCCCTTTGGCGACCTTTGGTGGTGTTTCAGGAATCGTCCGAGTTCTCCTCTTTCTTCACATGATCCGGAATTACTTTACTTTACCTTATTATTCTCTTCTCCCTTTCCTCTTCAACGGCTACTGGTCATTCTATCTTCCCCCTGATGCTCCCCTTCCCCCTCCTTATCTCCCTCATGTGTCTTCCCGATTTGTCTTCCCGATTTGTGTTCCCGTTGTGTGTTCCCCTTGTCTATTTTGTCCGTCCCTCAGTTCTATGCAGATGTTGTTCGTATGAGCTCATATACCTGGGCCTTCGCTCCATTGTTAGCATATTGTGTTTCAAAACAGTGGGCGGGGTTCTCCCCTAGCCTTTTGTGTCTGGGCGAGGCCTGCGCGCCTCTGCGCCTTTGTTGGTTTATATTGCCTTTTGGTTCCTTTTCTCTTTCTCCTCCCTCTTATTTTATATTGTATTGAAAATTCTTTAATAAACATTGATTAAACATAAAATATTACTGTGAAACACATACACATTAGGTATCCCTGTGTCCGAAAACGCCTGCTCTACAAACTTATAAAAATTCTCTCAATCAATGGGAAAACATGAAGAAAAAAAGCAGCACTCACCATCCATAAAAGGCTCCTTTATTTCAAACACTTGGTGCAGATGTGGGTGATTGCAAGGCATCTAATCATACTTCCTAAAACTTTTTTTTTTAACCTTAGGGGGAGTTTACACTACCGTTATTAATGTCCGTTGCTGTATTCCGTCATAGGATGACAGCAACGGACATTAAACTGTTGCAGAGAAGGGACACAGAATCAGTCTGTGACCTTTCTCTGTGACAGTTTAATGATAATCCTATGATGGAAGACAGCAACAGACAATAGTAATGGTAGTGTGAACTCCCCTTATACTAAATATTGTAAAAAACATGAATAAAATCAGTAGGGGGATAGTAGTAGAATGCAAAATGTTAATGTATACCTAGCAACCTCATGAATCACTTGATGTAATAGATAAACAGGATAATAGATCTTTATATAAACGCACTAAAATAATTATAGTCATTCAAACCGAAAGGGCCAAGTGCTTGCGTCTCCATAATGATCATTGACTCTTTTTGCAACAGTAATCTGTCGATCACCTTTGGACACAGACTTTACAGCTACAAATAGACCTGCAAAATGAAGTTCCAAAGAATTAGAATCATGATGTGATCTTATGTAGTCTCTTAATCTCAGGGATCCCACTCCAGTCCAAATTGATTGAGCATCTTCTCCAAATCGCACACACATGGGACAGATGTTTTTCCCAATATAGAAAACGCAGTCACAAAAAACTACATAAACAACAAACCAAGTATGGCATGTTATTAGTTCATTAATATAGTATGTGTGACCACCAACAATTAGCTTGCTTCCACATTTTAATTGTTTACAATATCTACATTTCCTACATCGGTAATTACCCCTAAGGGTAGCCAATTTGAGTGCGGCTTTCAATTTCCCTAGTACGAATAAATCATGTATTGTGTTGAGAAATAATGATAATGGGTTTTTACTGGCAACCTCGCTCAACAATGAATTACTTTCCACAATATACCAATTCCTACGGATAGCTGTCTTAATTAGATCACTCATGGGACTATATCGAAATGAAAACATAAACTTTTTATCATTTCATTCCTAGTTCCCTTTAGCATTAGCTCATTGAGTTCCCACAATGTTACTTTTGCTCTTGCTTGACTAATAACCTGATTAGTATACTCTCTATACTGCAATCTTTATGTTAGTTCATCCACTGTAGGCTTACAATAACGCATTGTTTGTAATCGCTCTCTATCCAAGTACACCTGGACATCCAAAAATTCAATTGACTAAATTTCATATTCAAGGAGTTAGTGTTATAGTTCATACTCTTGCCAAATTGACAAGATGACCCTGGCCATACTATAAATATGTCATCTGCAGTATATAATGCAAGTGGATATAGTACAATTAATGATTTCCCACCCTATACAGTTTCTGCTGTTTAGAAAATCCCAAAAACAAATTAGCAAAAGTTGGAGTGACTAGGGTCCCCATTGCGGTCCCCGCCTCCTGAAGAAACCGTTTATTATTAAATTGAAATGTCTTATGGCTCTGAACAAATACCAATAAATCCCAGATGAATAACACAAAACCAGGATCTTGCATGGTGCATTGTAAAAACCCTTTAACAGCCTGCACACCCTCATCCTGTGGGATGCAGGTGTACAGGCTCTCAACTGGCAAATTAAGAGCCTGTAAAATTGTCTTGCCATCCAAAATCATGCAAAATAGATGCAAAATCGCTAATGTTACTCAGAATGGATGGTACAATTTGTAACAGAGGTCTTAACACCACATTAACATAGCAGATTATCTCCTCGACAATTTGGGCGACCTGGAGGGTTCTCCATAGTTTTATGGATTTTCGGTATGAAATACCAATATGTTTTTTTTTGGAAAGTTCAACCATCAGCTTTTCAGCTATTTTTTTAGATAAGAAATCCTCCTCAACTCCCCTTCTTTTTTTTTTTAAACTGTAGTTTTTATTAAATTTCCAAAAATATATTACACTCACAAACAAAAAGCATAACATAATAAACAATAAAACAGTAATTAAAACCCGGACAGAGAACTAAGAACACATAAACATAAAGAGAACAAAAGGGAGAAGAAGAGGAAAAAAAGGTACAAGGGGGGGGGGAAGAGTCAGAGACTATGAAGCTTGCAATACGTATCCCATGGATTCCAGATAGACTGGAAGGCATCCGTAGAATTATTAAGGGTAGCCGTGAGGAATTCTAGGCTACGTATGTCTTTGAAACGAGCCACAAGGGCAGGGCCAGTAGGAGGAAGCACACTTTTTCAACTCCCCTTCTAAGTCATGAACTCAATGAATTCTGGTAACCAAATGTGGTTCCCTCTCTAGGGCTCTGTACACACTTGTATTCTTTAATTGGTGCAGTGCCTTCTGAACATAATAATCTTGTCTCATTATAACAATATTACCCCCTTTGTTGGCCAGTTTTACAATCTCATTATTTCTATCAGGATACTTTGAAGCTTGTTTTTCTCCTTTTGTTAAATTCGGTACTGCCTTAGAATAGATTAAGGCATGTATCACAAAGGACCTGTTTATAAAAAATATCTAGCGCACCACTGGCCGGCAAGGGGGGATTAACAACCTAGGATCGACCCCAGTTAATTGATCCTCAAATTGTTCCAACTCCATTTCGTTATTAATACCCACAGGGATATCCAGTAAATGAATAATACCACCCAATCTTCCTCAGAAAAATTAGGATTACAAGTGAAACCTAAAGGACCAACCTCTATCCTGTTTTTCCTATCGGTTTCTTACTCAATTTTTCAGGTGTATGTGAAAACATCCTATGCAAATTCATTTTACGTACTACGTTATATAAATCCACCTCAAATTCAGAACCATCAAAATCCTGTGAAATGTGGAAATCCAGACCCTTTGATAATACTGTCACACAATCCTTTGTCAATTCAATATTTGTTAAATGCACAATATTAACCTTGTCAGTATTACCTGTGATGTCACTCTGAGCATGATCTCCTACCTTTTCCAGGAGATCTGCTTCCTTTTGACACCTATTCTGGTATTTTTCTGTTGTTGGTACCCCCTTCGTATCTTCCGCCTAAAGGGGTCACACATGTATCAGCCCTATAACTGGTAGGCGTGTCCTGAATTATATTAGAATCCTCCGTCTAGCTGGAATCCGATCTCGAATCAGTAGTCCAGTAATCTGTAGCACTCTGTTGTTGTTGCCTATATTATCTTCTATGTCTGTTTTTCATGTATTCCAATCAAAAACCTGTTTCATCTCAAAGTCATGTTTGTCCCTCAAAAATTTCTCCCTCTTTCTTTTTCTAATCTCCCACTGTACTGGAATAATATTTTTTCCATTTGTTTAGAAATGTCAATCTAGCCTCTGTCAGTCTATTTTTAAATTCACCTTTTGCTTTTGTTAGTTCATCCTTCACTATTGTGTACTCCTTTTCTGTTCTCATTAATACCAAATCCAGTAACTGCAGAGATGGCAATCAATTGAGAGTGGCCTGTTTTATTTAAAAAACAGAGATCTATCAAAGTCATATCTTCACTACGTATTGGTGTAAGTGTATCATGACACAAACAAAGGAGATTTCCAAGGACCTCAGAAGTAGAGTTGCTCACCAGGCTGGAATAGCATATAACTCCATCTATAAAGAGTTTAGACTTCACAATCCACAGTCAGACAGACTATTTTTAATTATAAATATAATTCAAGACCATTATTACCCTCCCCAGAAGTGGTCGCTCAACAAATATCATACAAAAAGATAGGCATATAATAGTCTTCAAGATAAAGGCAAATAAAGGCTTTTCTCACATTAGGTAAATAAATTTTAATCTTTATCAGGAGGACAATAGGCAAACATTGTGAGAAATGCATTACTGCAAGGAGAAAGCTGCTGCTTTCCAAAAAGACACTGATGCCCCTTTGCAGTTTGCATCACCTGGACATCCCAGAAAGACATTAGTATAATGTTTTGTGGACCGTAACACTAAAATAGAGATTTTTATTTTAAATGAGAAGTGATATGTTTGAAGAAAGGAAAACATTCCACCATAACATACCATCTGTGAAACATGGTGGTAGTAGTATAATGATGTGGGCCTGTTTTGCTGTATCGGGGGCTTTGACATCATTGATGGAACAGTGAATTCTGAATCTCAAGCGAATGTGTGTTGTGCAGCAAGACAACAACCCTAAACACACAAGTTGTTCTACAAAGCAATAGTTAGAGGAATAAAGTTCAAATTTTCATTTGGCCAAGTCAGTCCCACCTTAATCAAATGTTGTGGAATTAGCTGAAGTAAGCAGTTCATGGGAGTAAACCTACCAACACAACACAGTTGAAGCTGTTTTGTATAGAGGAATGGGCTAAAATTCTTTTAAGCCAAGCAGGACTAATTGACAATTATTGGAAACATTACCATACTTTCCATTACCATACTTTCTCCACAGCTTATCTTATGCTCATGGTCTCCCTGGATCAGCCTCCTCTCCTATTTAACGTGTAAGGAGGATCATCTGAGTCAGCCTGAGTGAACTCTCACAGTGGGTCAACATCTGGCCAGACTTGTTCTTGCACCTAGAGTAGATTTAACAATATATTCTCAAGTGGAGGAAGATCGTGTTTTGGTTGGTGCTGCCGCTTCAGTTGTGATTCGAGCTTGTGCAATATGTCAGTTCAGAGATACTGTGAATGGCTGGGTGTAAAGTCTGTGTGGCAAGGAAAGGAATTGTTCTGTTCTTTCAAGAACAGTCTAGTTGAGGGGACGTGTGTAGCTCGGTGTGCTTACAATTCCAAACAGATCAAGACAGCATTCAGTTCATGATGTCAATGGGATTTGAACACAATTTAGTGAGGAAAGGCCTGTGTTAAGGGATCACACGTATTGCTGTTGCTGTAGGAGGTGCAAAAGATGTCTGACTACAGGGATGCATTGCTACTAACTGTCAGCAGTTACTACAAAGGTAGGTTGTGGTGGTACATTATATCCTAAAGCTCTTTAAATCTTGTGGGGCAGAAATTTATCCCTTAGGAGCATCCAAGAAGACTTCTGTAAGTATAGGTACTAATGCTGTCAAAATATCAATGGTGGCTCATAATTTATCTTGGTTTGCAAGTTTCCACACTGTTGGTTGCTGACCATGCCTTCTTTAGAAGATATCTAAAACATTGCCAAAACTATATTATATTCAAACACACAACATGAAAGCATTTAGAGCAGTCATGTTTCAACACAAAAAGGAGAAATGTCTTACTGTCATGTGACAAAAGTCAGAGAATAATCAAGTCAACTTGATCAACCATGGACAGAGTGAAGTTATTACAAATCAGTCATCAGATGATAATACATCAAAGTAATCTCCTTATCTACAAGGGACAGTCTTTGTTACAAAGCTTATCTGCTATTGAGCCCAAGGATGCATTCATTTATATTAAGGGACTAGTAAAATAATCTGTATTTTGTCATGTGAAAAAGAGCAAAAATTAACTATATATTTCTTTAGAAAAGCACTGGCATTGTACAGTATATGTCCAATGATATAAATATACTAGCTCTATTTTATATTTTCTTTGTAATTACGGTAAAAATTACCATTTCTCAAATACATTTTTCCTTTGTTTTAATTATAGCCACATGCATTTATGTGTGTATGTGCTCTAAAATGGATGTGTGTAGATTGTTTCTTTCTTGATGATAAAAACCACACCAAATTATACGTAATGGCACATTCTCAATATTGTCTTGGTTGAAGTAATGGATGGTATACACCGCAGGCAGAAGATGGTTGCTTTAAATTCAACAGCAAACTGTATGTGCAATGCAATATATACCAATTTATTTTCCTAGTCAAAGACATAGCTATAGAGGTCACAACGGTCAAAGCTATTACTGGGCCCCTAAGCCAGGCAGCCCACAGGAGCGTCCTCACCACTCACTGTATGCTAAAGTAGCCTTAGCAGCATCCTTTAGCTGCATCAACAAGCAGTGGCGTAACGATTGCGGTCGCAGGGGTTGCGACTGTGCCCGGCGGGGCATGGGGCCTGCGGCCAGCTGGAGATGGAAATGGCCCCAGACCACTATGATAGCGGTCAGGGAACGCCTGGTTCCCCGACCGCTATACATATTGTAAATGAAAAGGGGGTCCAGCCTTTCCAATAGGTGCTAGCCCAGGGGAGGTGACTTAAAATAATAAATACTTATACTCACCTCTCCTGGGCTCAGCATCCTTTCCGGGGTCATTCTGTCATGTGACTGAGGCCATGCTGAGGCCTGTGATTACGCCCCAGCGGTCACATGGGGAGCAGTGGCATAATGACATAATTGCGCCCCCACGTGACCGCTGAGGACCAATCACAGGCCTCAGCAGGGATGTCTGAAGATGGCCGAAGATGATGATGAAAGCCTGACTCAGCCAGGATGCCCAGGAAAGGTGAGGCAAGGTGAATATCAGTGTTTGTTATTTTTATTCACCTTCCCTGGGCCTACAATTATTATACTCTGGGGTCTGAGGAGACCACAGAATATAATAATAGCACCGGAGCAAAGGGGGGCTGTTGGGAGCAAATAATACTGTGTGTGGGCCACTGTGGAGCATATAATACTGTGTGGGGGCCACTCTGGAGCATATAATACTGTGTTGGGGCCACTGCTGAGCATATAACACTGTGTGAGGGCCACAGCTGAGCATATAATACTGTGTGGGGGCCACTGCTGGGTATATAATACTGTGTGGGAGCCAATGTGCAGTATATACAGTGCTGGCCAAAAGTATTGGCACCCCTGCAATTCTGTCAAATAATACTCAATTTCTTCCAGAAAATGATTGCAATCACAAATGCTTTGGTAATAATATCTTCATTTAATTTGTCTTCAATGGAAAACCACAAAAAGAATTGTCAAAAAGTCAAATTGGATATAATTCCACACCAAACATAAAAAAGGGGGTGGATAAAAGTATTGGCACCCTTTGAAAAATCAGGTGATGCTTCTCTAATTTGTGTAATTAACAGCACCTGTTACTTACCTGTGGCACATAACAGGTGGTGGCAATGACTAAATCACACTTGCAGCCAGTTGAAATGGATTAAAGTTGACTCAACCTCTGTCCTGTGTCCTTGTGTATACCACATTGAGCATGGAGAAAAGAAAGAAGACCAAAGAACTGTCTGAGGACTTGAGAAGCAAAATTGTGAGGAAGCATGAGCAATCTCAAGGCTACAAGTCCATCTCCAAAGACCTGAATGTTCCTGTGTCTACCGTGCGCAGTGTCATCAAGAAGTTTAAAGCCCATGGCACTGTGGCTAACCTCCCTAGATGTGGACGGAAAAGAAAAATTGACGAGAGATTTCAACGAAAGATTGTGCGGATGGTGGCTAAAGAACCTCGACTAACATCCAAACAAGTTCTAGCTGCCCTGCAGTCCGAGGGTACAACAGTGTCAACCCGTACTATCCGTCGGCGTCTGAATGAAAAGGGACTCTATGGTAGGATACCCAGGAAGACCCCACTTCTGACCCAGAGACATAAAAAAGCCAGGCTGGAGTTTGCCAAAACTTACCTGAGAAAGCCAAAAACTTTTTGGAAGAATGTTCTCTGGTCAGATGAGACAAAAGTAGAGCTTTTTGGGAAAAGGCATCAACATAGAGTTTACAGGAAAAAAAAAAAGAGGCCTTCAAAGAAAAGAACACGGTCCCTACAGTCAAACATGGCGGAGGTTCCCTGATGTTTTGGGGTTGCTTTGCTGCCTCTGGCACTGGACTGCTTGACCGTGTGCATGGCATTATGAAGTCTGAAGACTGCCAACAAATTTTGCAGCATAATGTAGGGCCCAGTGTGAGAAAGCTGGGTCTCCCTCAGAGGTCATGGGTCTTCCAGCAGGACAATGACCCAAAACGCACTTCAAAAAGCACTAGAAAATGGTTTGAGAGAAAGCACTGGAGACTTCTAAAGTGGCCAGCAATGAGTCCAGACCTGAATCCCATAGAACACCTGTGGAGAGATCTCAAAATGACAGTTTAGAGAAGGCACCCTTCAAATCTCAGGGACCTGGAGAAATTTGCCAAAGAAGAATGGTCTAAAATTCCAGCAGAGCATTGTAAGAAACTCATTGATGGTTACCGGAAGCGGTTGTTCGCAGTTATTTTGTCTAAAGGTTGTGCTACCAAGTATTAGGCTGAGGGTGCCAATACTTTTGTCCGGCCCATTTTTGGAGTTTTGTGTAAAATGATCAATGATTTGACTTTTTTTTTTCATTCTCTTTTGTGTTTTTTCATTGCAAGCAAAATAAATGAAGATATTATTACGAAAGCATTTGTGATTGCAATCATTTTCTGGAAGAAATTGAGTATTATCTGACAGAATTGCAGGGGTGCCAATACTTTTGGCCAGCACTGTAATACTGTGTGGAAGCCACGGTGGAGCATATAATACTGTGTGGGGCCCACTTCAGAGCATGTAATACTGTGTGGGGGCCACTGCTGGGCATATAATACTGTGTGGGAGCAACTGTGGAGCATATAATACTGTGTGGGGGCCACTGTGGAGCATATGAGCATATAATACCGTGTGGGGGCCCACTGTGAAGCATGTAATATTGTGTGGTGGCCACTGCTGAGCATATAATACTGTGTGGGAGCCACTGTGGAGCATATAATAATGTGTGGGAGCCACGGTGAAGTATATAATACTGTGTGGGGGCCACTGCTGGGCATATACTGTAATACTGTGTGGGAGCCACTGTGGAGCATATAATACTGGGTGGGGGCCTCTGTGGAGCATATAATATTGTGTGGTGGCCCACTGTGGAGTGCATAATACTGTGTGGGGGCCACTCTGTAGCATATAGTATCGTGTGAGGCCCCTTCACTATTCACATCACACGCCATCTGTTTTATAGCAGTCGTGTACTATTATTACAGGCTGTAATAACATTGTTTAGTGATTATAAAACTGATTCTGTGCAATATAAATATGGAAGGTCACAACACTCACAAAAGCACCACAGTAACTTCAAAGAATTGATCAGCAGGGGCCCCAGGTGTTGGACCCCCACTGAGCTTTATATCTCTTAGACTGTTAGGACCCTGCAGATCAGCTGTTTCCCAAAGCACGCAGCTCCCAGTATTGTTTTTATATGCCGAGAACTGCGCTGCTCACTCATCATATTCTTGATAACTGCAGTTGTGGGTATTACAGCTGTATCCCTTTCAAGTATCTGAGATACCACTGCAGCACCCGTAACCGTCACTGTCAAGAATTTGCTGTAGGGAGGGGGTAGGGGGCCCCGGACAAAAGTTTGCACTGGGGCCCACAAGACTTTTGTTACACCACTGTCAACAAGTTGACCCTCACAGAAACTCACACACTCATTCATGTAGCCTGAAACTACTATTAGATAAATGTATGTGGGGGCTCTTGTGGGAAGTAGCTCTTCACTACTTTACTTGGCTAGGCTATCCACAGGCCAATAACCATCTCTGTCCTCTGTGTGGAGATGGTGGATGAGGATCTGTTCTGTTTCTTCCCATCATGTCTGTTGTCAATTGTTACTGTTACAGTCCAGACGTACAGACAGTAATGATTGTACAGTGGGGAAAAATAGTATTTAGTCAGCCACCAATTGTGCAAGTTCTCCCACTTAAAAAGATGAGAGAGGCCTGTAATTGACATCATAGGTAGACCTCAACTATGAGAGACAAAATGAGAAAACATGTCTAGAAAATCACACTGTCTTATTTTTTAAGAATTTGTTTGCAAATTATGGTGGAAAATAAGTATTTGGTCACCTACAAACAAGCAAGATTTCTGGCTCTCACAAACCTGTAACTTCTTCTTTAAGAGGCTCCTCTGTCCTCCACTCATTACCTGTAGTAATGGCACCTGTTTGACATTGTTATCAGTATAAAAGACACCTGTCCACAACCTCAAACAGTCACGCTACAAACTCCACTATGGTGAAGGCCAAAGACCTGTGGAAGGACACCAGAAACAAAATTGTAGACCTGCACCAGGCTGGGAAGACTGAATCCGCAATAGGCAAGCTGCTTGGTGTGAAGAAATCTACTGTGGGAGCAATAATTAGAAAATGGAAGACATACAAGACAACTGATAATCTCATTCGATCAGGGGCTCCACGCAAGATCTCACCCCGTGGGGTCAAAATGATCACAAGAACAGTGAGAAAAAAATCCCAGAACCACACGGGGGGACCTAGTGAATGACCTGCAGAAAGTTGGGACTAACGTAACAAAGGCTACCCTCAGTAACACACTACGCCGCCAGGGACTCAGATCCTGCAGTGCCAGACATGTCCCCCTGCTTAAGCCAGTACATATCCGGGCCCGTCTGAAGTTTGCTAGAGAGCATTTGGATGTTCCAGAAGAGTATTGGGAGAATGTCATATGGTCAGATGAAACCAAAGTAGAAACACAACTCGTCGTGTTTGGAGGAGAGTGAATGCTGAATTGCATCCAAAGAACACCATACCTACTGTGAAGCATGGGGGCGGCAACATCATGCTTTGGGGCTGTTTCTCTGCAAAGGGACCTGGACAACTGATCCGTGTACATGAAAGAATGAATGGGGCCATGTATCGTGAGTTTTTGAGTGCAAACCTCCTGCCATCAGCAAGGCCATTGAAGATGAAATGTGGCTGGGTCATTCAGCATGACAATGATCCCAAACACACCGCCAGGGCAACAAAGGAGTGGCTTCATTAGAAGCATTTCAAGGCCCTGGAGTGGCCTAGCCAGTCTCCAGATCTCAACCCCATAGAAAACCTTTGGAGGGAGTTGAAAGTCTGTGTTGCCCAGCGTCAGCCCCAAAACATCACTGCTCTAGAGGAGATCTGGGAGGAATGGGCCAACATACCAGCAACAGTGTGTGCCAAACTTGTGAAGACTTACAGAAAACGTTTGACCTCTGTCATTGCCAACAAAGGATATATAACAAAGTATTGAGATGAACTTTTGTTATTGACCAATTACTTATTTTCCACCATAATTTGCAAATAAATTCTTTAAAAATCAGACAATGTGATTTTTCTACATTTGTTTTCTCATTTTGTTTCTCACAGTTGAGGTTTACCCAGTGGCGTAACTAGGAATGGCTGGGCCCCAAGGCGAACATTTGACATGGGGCCCCCCCCCCCGAACCACTGCCCCCAATCGCCCCCCCGGATCACCCCCCCCCGGATCACCCCCTCCAACCCCCCCCCCAAAAAAAACACATTCCTGCGCACACTATTATGTGCCATAGTGGCTCCTGCACACAGTATTATGCCCCATAGTGGCCCCTGCACACAGTATTATGCCCCATAGTGGCCCCTGCACACAGTATCATGCCCCATAGTGGCCCCTGCACACAGTATCATGCCCCATAGTGGCCCCTGCACACAGTATCATGTCCCATAGTGACCCCTGCACACAGTATAATGTCCCATAGTGGCCCCTGCACACAGTATCATGTCCCATAGTGGCCCCTGCACACAGTATCATGTCCCATAGTGGCCCCTGCACAAAGTATCATTCCCCATAGTGGCCCCTGCACACAGTATCATATTCCATAATTGCCCCTGCACACAGTATTATATCCCATAGTGGCCCATGCACTGAGTATTTTGCCTCATAGTGGCCCCTGCACACAGTATTATGTCCATTGTGGACCACCCATGAACAATTATTATACTCTGGGGTCTTTTCAGACCCCAGAGTATAATGATCAGAGACCCAGGGGAGGATAGAAATATAAAAAAACAACATTGTTTACCTGTTCCTCGCTCCGGTCCAGTCGCTGCTGCTTCAGCCGCTTTCAATGTTGGACCAGGCCGGCGTCACGTTATGTGGGGCGACGTCGCGTCGCAAAATGACGTTGGGGACGTCAACAAATAGGCCCGAAGCCTGGAGAAGCGCAGGAGAGGTAATTACATTGTTTTTTTTGTTCCCTCACCTCCCCTGGGCCTACGATTATTATACTCCGGGGTCTGAAAAGACCCCGGAGTATAATGATAGCAGAGATTGTGGTGTTCGGCCCACGGCCTTACCTACCGATCCCCACTCCTGTTCACAGCCGCCTCCGCAGAATCGGAAGCGCAGGCGGCCGTGAGCGGGACCCCAGGGAACGGTAAGTATATAGGGCCCGTTACCTCCTGGGGTAACGGCCTACAAAAAAAAAAAAAAAAAAGCATCAGGGGCCCGTGGGGCCCCGTAATGTCCCGGGCCCTGTGGCAGCTGGTACCGCTGCTACCCTGGTAGTTACGCCCCTGGGTCTACCTATGATGACAATTACAGGCCAGCCTCATCTTTTTAAGTGGGAGAACTTGCGCAATTGGTAGCTGACTAAATATTTTTTTTCCCCACTGTATATGTAAGGCAGGGTTCACACTACCGTTGGAGTCCGTTATGAAGGTGTCTGTTTAAAAAAAACAAAAACGGACACCTATCATAATGGACACTAACTGATGTTAATGTGTCCGTTTTTTTAACTGATCCAATTAATGGTTCAGTTAAAAAAAATGGACACATTAGCATCAGTTAGTGTCCGTTAGCATCAGTTAGTGTCCGTTTTTTAACACTGTCTATTTTTTTGTTTTTTTTTGTTTCTCCTTTCTGAGCATGCGCAGGAAAAAAACGGACATAAAATAACAGACAGTAACTGATGGCTATTAGTTACTGTCCGTTATAAGTCCGTTACCCATAGACTTCAATGTTAAAAAAATAACGTCAAGAATCCGTTTTTTTCAAACGGACAAAAAGTCCTGCATGTAGGATTTTTTGTCCGTGAAAAAAAAACCGACTTCTGACGGATTTAGTGTAAATGGACACAAACGGATACTAACAGACACAATATAAAAACCCATTGAAATGAATGGAAATTTTAATGGATTTCTGACGGTTCAGCTAGTGTCCGATGCTAAAATCTTGTAACGGATAATAGCAACGGACACTACTGACAGTCACCAACGGTAGTGTGAACGCCCACTAAGAAGTTGATTTAGTCCTTTATTTTTCTTCCAGGTCCTAATTAAGGGAGACTGGAGAGCTCAAAGGAGTTCCCATTTATAATAATGCTGCTACAGTTTGTCTAAAACATATTTCTAAAAACCATATATAAAATGGTAGATATATAAGGTTATGTACAGAAATGTTAGCAATTCTACAAAAGCACTTCTCTGATTTCTATACATCTTATCCTGAAAAACAATAGAATAATCAAAGGTATTGTTATGGCAAAATCGTCTCTCAGGTACAAAAAAGCAGATGAAAGTGCCACGTGGCATAAACACAGCGTCAAAAAACGTGTCGGTTTACAGTCTCTGCAAAGTGGATGGGATACTAGCAAATCCCATCCACACATTGGAGAAAAATATGTGCAGCGGAAATGCTACCATTTCCTAAACCGTCATGGTTTTGGAATTCGCAGCATGTCAATTATACTTATGGAAATGCCTGTGGTTTCCCTATAGGTATAATTGAAGCAGAAAGTCCGTAGAATAAAACTCTCCAGACTTTCTATGAAAAGCACTGTGAAAAAAACGTGATTCGTTTCCACTGCGGTTTTTCCCACAGTGCTATTTTGCTATGGTTACATGTTCTTTATGTGACCATGTTCACGGTCACATGTTCATGTGTTACTATTATTATATAAGCAAATGTGTATGAAATTGTAATCTAAAATGTTTTCTTTTTTAGAGAATAGTTCTCTTGATAATGTCGGAGTTATTGTTGGTTCTGTCTTTGGCATGCTTCTTGTCCTTCTACTGTTAACTGGTTTTGGTAAGTATGAGCACTGCAGAACAAGCGTTACTTTACACTTGTAACAGAAATTCACCTTGTGGAAGTTTAATGCTATTTCTTAAAGTTATTTACAGGAGATTGAAGCAGAAACAGAATAAGCACAGGCAAAATAAAGAAAATATAAGCATCACAGATAATGATAAAGAGCTTGCGAAGCTCCGTGGATTGTCTACTGTTGGTTTGACTAATGCTTGCTATGCTGTCAGGTAAACTGGACATCTATTATTTTTGACTTTCCATAATACCTTTCCCATTTCTAATCAGGTGCTCAAGCTTGGGACTATAGATATTCTATGCAATAAAAGGACCAACAATAGGATAAATCAATTTGTTTTTATAAACTGATCCTAGTTTGTATACAGCATGTGCATATAAAACTACTGTTGGTGAGTGCATCGGGATACAAGTGCAATGAGATAAAGGTGTGTTGTTTTACTAAGTAATTGTTCTAGTGATCATTCATAAGGATGTCTGGTTTAGTGTGATGCAACACTTGTCTGACCATTGCTTTCCGCAGTACACTTCAGAAATAGGAATGTTGTTCAATTTATAAGTGGTTGTCAGGTTTATATGGTGACATTTTTTAGGATACAACTTTTAGTTTATACTTTTCAGCCTGAGGTTAAAAGGCTTTATCAGACTGTGAAGTATGTGAAGCAGCCCAGTAAACAACTACCTCTACCTCAAAGACCTCAGAGGAAAGAGTAGAGAGGACAACTGTTAGTTCTGGGAGATTGCGAATTGTGGAGCATAAACGTGCTAATTTTGGACTACCTATGCTGTACATTCTGAACTAGAAAAAGATGTAGTCTCTGGTAGTAGGGGCTTGCTATATGCAGGATGATGTGGCTTCTAAGGGAAACATTATCTTGCATGAGGCACAGAGAGACGCAAACCAGACAGGAAGAGAAGACATCTTCATGTTGGTGATTTAACCATTAGAGGGGATAAATAATGAGCTAATGCAGTGGGGTGATAGGGGTGAGATGTCTTACTGGTGCCACAGTCATTACAAGAGGTGTATTGCAAATATAGTAAAGGAAGCTAGCAGTGGCATAACAAAAGCCTTGTGGGCCCCAGTGCAAACTTATGCCCGAGACCCCCTGCCCCCTCCCTACAGCAAATTCTTGACAGTGACGGTTACGGGTGCTGCAGCGGTATCTCAGATACTTGAAAGGGATACAGCTGTAGTACCCACAACTGCAGTTATCAAGAATATGATGAGTGAGCAGCGCAGTTCCCGGCATAAAAAAACAAAACTGGGAGCTGCGTGCTTTGAGAAACAGCTGATCTGCAGGGTCTTAACAGTCTAAGAGATGTAAGAGATCAGTGGGGGTCCAACAACTGGGGCCCCTGCAGATCAATTCTTTGAAGTTACTGTGGTGCTTTTGTGAGCGCCTTGACTCCTTCCATATTTATATTGCACAGCATCAGTTTTATAATCACCAAACAATGTTATTACAGCCTGAAATAATAGTGCACGGCTGCTATAAAACAGATGGCGTGTGATGTGAATAGTGAAGGGGCCCCACACAGTATTATATGCTCCAGAGTGGCCCCCACACAGTATTATACGCTCGACAGTGGCCCCCACACAGTATTATATGCTCCACAGTGGCCCCACACACGGTATTATATGCTCCACAGTGGCCCCCACACAGAATTATATGCCCAGCAGTGGCCCTCACCCAGTATTATGTGCTCCACAGTGGCCCCCACCCAGTATTATGTGCTCCACAGTGGCCCCCACCCAGTATTATTTGCTCCACAGGGCCCCACCCAGTATTATATGCTCCACAGTGGCCCCCACCCAGTATTATATGCTCCACAGTGGCCCCCACCCAATATTACATGCTCCACAGTGGTCCCCACACAGTATTATATGCTTCCAACAGCTCCCCTCTGCTCCGCTGCTATTATTATACTCTGGGGTCTCCTCAGAGCCAAGAGTATAACAATCGGAGGCCCAGGGAAGGTGAATAAAAATAGTAAACACTGATACTCACTTTGCCTCACCTTTCCTGGGCATCCTAGCACAGTGGTCACGTGGGGGCGCACTGACGTCATTACGCCGCTGCGCCCCATGTGATGGTCTTGGAAAGGATGCTGAGCCCAGGAGAGGTGAGTATAAGTATTTATTATTTTAAGTCACCTCCCCTGGGCTAGCATATATTGAAAAGGGGATTGGCAACAAGCTGGGGCCCCTTTTCATTTACAATATGTATAGCAGGCTTTCCCTGACTGCTATCATAGTGGTCTGGGGCCCCAGCCATCTCCAGCTGGCTGTGGGCCCCTTACCCCACCGGACCCAGTCGCGGCCGCACCCCCTGCGACTGCGATCGTTACGCCACTGGAAGCTAGTAAGGATAGTGAAGTCGATCTTGTAGTGCATCTTAACACCATCGATTTGTCCCATAATGATTTGCTTTTTGCACAATGGGAATTCCATAAGTTTAGCCAGGAACTTGATAAAATAGCAGGTTCAGTGATTTTTTTCAGAGGTTTTGCCAGCCTGTACTCAGAAAAAGAAGACAATTTGTATCTCTGAGTTTAATGCGTAGTTAAGACAGTGGTGCAAATCTAACGGTTTTGAATATGGTAGTCATGATATTTGTAGGTGTCTATTAAGGAATGTACAAGTAGGAAGGTTTGGATCCATCATGCAAAGGCACAAAGTTCAAAAGTTTTTTTGGACAGACATTTAAACTAGAAAAAGGGGACAGAAGTTTCAGTGATGAGGATGATTTCTTTTCCTGGCCAGATAGGAAGAAGCAGTGTAATGGTAGTGATAGAAATGTGGTTGTTTCTCCAGTAGATGAAGTTAATGTTATTATGAACAATAAATGGTGATGATCGTCATACAATGTGTATAAATGCTTAGCCTACAAAAAAAACTCTGCAAGCTAATGGTCATCAAATCTAGGGATAATTTGTATCTGGTTCAACGATTGTAATGGTTGAAAGAAAGCCACACCTCGAAACATGCTGTACAGGAAAGACAGAGTAGACAGAAGAGGTAGTGGAATAGCCAGTTAGGTGAAGGATAATTTTAAATCTCCAGTAATTCAAGATACACACTAAGAACTTGAAACTCTCTGGATTTGCATAGAAACTAAGGAGGGAACTATTAATATGATATATAAGCCTCCAGGGCAAACGTACGCTAGGTTCACACTAGCGTTGCATTTCCGTTTTTTGGGTCTGTCAGGGGATGACCTATTCTAATCCTTAGGATAGGTCATCAACATTTTTAGCCTGGAAAACCACTTCAGGCTAAGACCCCACATTGTGGAAACAGTGTTTTTTGTTGCAGATTTTGCTGCAGTTTTTTTTAGCAAAAATGAGGACTGTATTTAACAGAAGAGTAATGTTTAAGTGCTTCCTTTACATTTTCCATTCCTTTTCAAGCCACTCCTGACTTTGGCTCAAAAAAACACATCAAAATCTGAAACAAAGAACACTGCATTTCCGCATTGTGGGGCCTTAGTCTTAAGCAAGCCTAGGACAAACACATATCTATCCTAAGATAAGATGGAATTTATGTAAGGGCAAATTAGATGGACCATGTGGTCTTTTTCTGCTATTAACCCCTAGGCTACGAGCGCTGTACTAATACAGCACAGCCGCCTGGGTCTTAAGGCAAGCCGCTGTATTCTGAGCAGGCAGCTCCTATAGTGGGTGTTAGCTGTAAATTACAGCTAACACCCTTCTCCAGCACCCCTCAGCTCCAATCAGGGATTTTAACCCCCTAGATGTCCCGGTTAAACATGACATTAATAAAGCCCCTAAATGCCCCTTTCCTATATAAAATGAATTATATATAAAAAAACCCTAAAAAATTACAAAAAACAATACGTATTTGGTATCGCCACATCCGTAACAACCCATACAAAAAAATGATACATTATTTAACCTGCATGGTGAACATCGGAAAAATAAACGTAATAAAATGCTGGAAATAATGATTTTTCGCCATCTCGCCTTACAAAAAAATGCTATAAAAAGTGATAAAAAAGCAATATGTACCCCAAAACTGTATTAATAAAAGTAATAGTAAATAGTAATGCATAAAAAACAATATAAATTAGGTATCGCTGTAATCGTACCGACCCACAGAATAAAGTAACATGTTACTTATGCTGTACGCTGCATGGCAAAAAATTTAAAAGGTAAAATGCAATGCCATAATTTTATTTTTGTTTAAATCCACCAAATAAAGAGTTAATAAAATTTATTCAATAAGTTTTAGGTAACCCAAAATGGTGTAATTACAAAATGCATCTTATACCGCAAAAAAACAGCCCTCATATGGCTACATCACCAGAAAAATAAAAAAAATATAGCTTGCACAATGTGAAGACAAAAACCCCCAAAATTGACAAATCATTAGGACATAACTGGCTGCAGCAGGAAGGGAATTTATAAACTGTTCAAGTGTATATCAGGGTACACCCCAGATTTAGAGCTTATGAGGGAAAAGAAGCCAGAAGTGACCACCAGAGTGACACCCCCAATCATAGGAGCTACTGGGGAAATGGTAGGGAATTTGATGTTCCTAATGTTCAGCTTACATATTCACTTTTCACCATCTGCTGTGCATTCATGTCTCATATACTAATGCTCTCTACACCCCTTGATAAATTCTTTGAGAGGTGCAGTTTTCAAAACGGGGTCACTCCTTAGGGGATTCCACTTTATTCGCACCTTGGCTCTGCAAACATGACATGGCATTCAGCTACCAAACATCTAAATCAGCACCCCAAAAGCCACGTGGCGCTCCTTCACATCTGCGCCCTGCTGTGTGCCTAAACTGCAGTTTATGCCAACATGTATGACACTGTTGTACTCGGGATAATGTACTTAATGTCATATGTGGGTATAAACTGCCATTTGGGCACCGCCGAGCACAGAAGGGAAGGAGCGCCATGTGGTTTTTGGATCACAGATTTAGACGGTTTGGTTTTTTGACGTCATGCCACTTTTGCAGAGCCCTGAAATACCAGCTAAGTGGAATCCCCTGACATGTAACCCCATTTTGGAAACTAAACCCCTGAAGGATTTTATCCAGGTATACAGTGAGCACTTTTAACCCCCATGTGTTGTATTCATTTATTTTCCAGAAATAAATGTCCAGCTGATTGTGAAAGGTAAAAATGGCAATTTTAACAGGAATACGTCATTTCAGTGTGCAATATATTGTGCCCAGCTTGTGTCAGAGATGAACGCTCCAAAAGCTGTTGTGCCTGGGATAACTGCTTAACAGTTTTTGGAGTGTACGTCTCTGCTGACATAAGCTGAGCACAACATATCATGCACTGAAATGGCATATCTCTGGAAAAATTTTCACTCTTTATTATCAGCTGCACATTAATTTCTGGAAATTAAAGTAATGCGACACTCAAGGGTTAAAAATGCTTGCTATGCCACTTGATAAATCCATTCAGTGGTGTAGTTGCCAAAATGGGATCACTTGTCTGCGGATTCCACTTTACTGGCAATTCAGGGGCTCTGCGAAAGTGGCATGACATCCAAAAACCAAATAGTGATCCTTCCCTTCTGTGCCTGGTTGTGCTCAAACAGCAGTTTATACTCACATATGGCATTAAGTACGTTATCCTGGGTACAACATTTTCATACATGTGGGCATAAACTGCCGTTTGGGCGCACGGGAGGGTGCAGATGTGAAGGAGCGCTATGTGGCTTTGTGGCACAGATTTAGATTTTTGGTTTTTGGATGCCAAGTCACATTTGCAGAGACCCTAAAGTTGCCCCTACATAATGGGTTCACTTCTTGGAAAATTTCAATTTACTGACACCTACAGGGCTCTGCAAAAACATGGCGTCCAGAAAGTCCCTCTAAATCTATACTCCAAAAGCTAAAAAGAACAGCGCACCTTCACTTCTGAGCCCTGCTGTGTGCCAAAAAAGTTTACCTCTACATATACAACTTTTTTTGTACCCTGGATAGCCCACTTAATAGTTTTAGGAGTGCATGTCTCTGATGACACAAAGTGGGCGCAACGTATTGCATATAAAAAAATTGCAAATTAAAAATTTCAATTTTCACTTTGTACATTAATTTTTGGGAAGCACTCGGGCTCAAAAGGATAATACTTCTTTAGAAATTCCTTGAGGTGTGTCGTTTCTAAAATGGGGTCACTTTTGGGGGGTTTCCATTGTACTTGTACTTTAGGGGCTCTGAAAATGGGACATGGCACCTCAAAACTATTCCAGCAAATTCTGGCCTCCATAAGCCAAATAGTGCTCTTTCCATTCTGAGCCCCACCATGTACCCATACAGCAGTTTACAACCACATATGGGGTATTTCCGTGTTCAGGAGAAATTGTGTAACAAACTGTGGTGTGTTTTTTCTTCTTTAACTCCTTGTAAAAATTTGAAAATTTTTTTTTTTCATTTTTACGTCCCAATGCTAATAAACTCTATAATCCCCTTTAGAACTGACATGGTGCCTAAAAAATTAGTTTGCGAAATTTTCTTGTAAATCTGGAAAATCACTGTTAACTTGTAAACGTCCAAAATAAATTAAAGAATGATTAATAAATATTATCTACCATATATCTGCTTTATATTGGCATCATTTTTTAATATATTTGGGTGGTATGACTATCTATCTGAAAAGCAGAGCTATTCAGATTTTGAAAATTGTGATTTTTTTTTTTTCCAAATTTCCATCAAATTTCCTATTTTTTTTATAAATAAATACAAAAATATTGATCAATGGTTAACACTAACATGAAGAACAATGTATCATGAAAAAACAATCTCAAAATCACTAAAAGTTAAAGTGTCTCAAAGTTATTGCCATATAAAGTGACACAAGTGTCACTTCAAAAATGAGGCCTGGTTCTTAAGATACTTTTAGGCTGTATTCCCAAGGGTTAATCTTCTATTTTTCTGTGATACTTTCTGCATATATTTTGCATATAACTGTATGAAAATATTTTGAGCAACAGTATATCAATAATGGAAAATAAGCAAACAATTTTTGTTGAATAGTGCACCTTTTCTTGATATCTGATGTACATGTACGTCATAGTGTTGGGCAGGAGATATGTAGAGGACATAGTAGCTGAGCCTTATCTATGTAGATGGTGGGTACCAGCTTATACATCAGGCACCTGCAAATAATAGCCGCATATGGTGTCTTCATGGCTGTCATAGATGTAGCACTGAATTGCAGTTATTGAAGTTTTCCTGCGCCGCCATATTGGACTTGATTACTGCCCCCTGCAATGTGAAAGGGGTGTAACGATTGGTTGCCATGACAGCTGGGAGCCTTTGATCAAAGATTATTTTTTACTACATCCTGCAATAGCAGAATGTAATAGAAGTGCTGTATATATGTGCAATATACTGAAATACAGAAAAAGTATATGTACTTTATATATATATATATATATATATATATATATATCTATATATATTTATATATAGATATATATATTTATATATATATATATATATATATATATATATATACTGCAATACAGTAAAAAATAATAATGAAAAACTGCAAAATAAAAAAAATTCAAATCACCCACTTTCATCATTTTACAGATAAAAAGAATCAAAAAGAATCAAAATAAACATTAGGTATGGCCACATTTGAAAATGCCAGAAATATCAATATGAAATCTGGTCACTCTACCCAAATTTTTTTTTACAGAAGTGATGAAAAAAATCATATGGTACCAATAAGAATGTCAGCTTGCCCCATTTGAATGTTGTTGCATGGCATGTTGTATCTAGTACTTAATTCATATATGGTTTATTAGTGAACTTCGGTTATACGCCAGGTTTTGTCACTGATTAATAAAGGGTTGGCCACTTTCAGATCAACATTGAGAAACAAATGTTACTGTTTATATAATAAAATGCTATACAATTTTCCAATATACTTTCTGTATCAATTTCTCATGATTTTCTACATCTCTACTTGCTGTCATCTATTACTTACCGCCAGTAGATAAAATCATTCCATGGTCATGTGATATACAGTCCATGGTCATGTGATGAACACACAGTGTACATCAGACAGATGTCTAATTACTGTGCTGTGACCATATTGAGCTGTGCACCTGTAGGTTCATCACATGACCATGGACTGATTTTTACCCACTGAAAGTAAACAGAATGAATGACAACAAACTGAGATCTCAAGAACTGTGAGGAATTAATACAGAAAGTATATTGGAAAATTGTAGAACTTGTCATTATATAAACAATAATGCTTGTCTCTCAATATCTTTAATAGTGATAGTAATTGTTTTAAGCATATTTTGGAGCTTTTACTTTAGATGTAATTTCTTTTCAAATCTTTCTTTGGCCTGGTGGTCTTGGAATGTATATATGACATACTCTACTAGCTCAAGCTGGTTCCCAAAGAACAGAAACAAATATAATATAAATAACAATATGAATGATCAACCTTTTAACTTATACCTAAGCTTGTTTTCATAGTACTCTACCAACAAAAAGTGAAATGGAAAACTTGCCCAGTTTCCCTCGCGAGAATTTAGAACTCTGTGTTTTCTTGGGAAGTGGAGCATTTGGAGAAGTTTATCAAGGCATTGCTAAGGATATCCTCGGGCCTGAAACTGGAAGTGAGAATGTTGCTGTGAAGGTATCCTTCTTAATGCTAGAGATTGGTTGTGACTGCACAATATAAGCAGTAACTTCTAAATTTCATGTTCCAGTCAGATCAGTAATTCTATACAAATGTTAGATAATTATCTAATTATCTAATTTGAATCTGAAACAATATAAGAAAATGTAAATGTTCAAGGTACATATATATATATATATATACTATAACATATTTGATTATTTTAACTATACTATAAATATACTACAATATATGTGATCATTTTAGCTATATACTATATGTTTCAACAAACTTTGCATAAATAAATAGTAAAGTCTTTTTAATATGCGAGAGGTGTTCAATAAGTTATCTACCTCAGAATGTTCTGTCAGTGTTAGAAAGCTGAACTTGTCTGTGCAGGTTGAGGCATGTCTAGACATGTAACACACACAGAAGCAGTTCAGTCTGATGATAGCACTGGAAGTAACAGGATGGCAAATGCAGTACAGTGCAGGTCTACAAAGAAATTGAGGGATGTGGAGTGTTGTTCTGTGATTAAAGTCCTTACAAAGAAAGAAAAGAAACCTAAAGAAATCAGTGAAAGGATGACTGCTGTATATGGTGATGATGCAACTTCCTACTGCGAAGTAAAGTTTTGGGTCAAGCAGTTTAAATGAGGTAGGGAATCAACTGAAGATAACCCCTGATCAGGGCGACCTGTTGAAGCATCTTCAGAAGAAATGTACCATAAAGTGGAGGTCATAGTTTTGAAATATTGTTGGGTCAAAGTCAGTATCATAGCTTAAGAATTAGGCATTTCAGTTTGCACGGTTTCCAGTACCATTCATGATGGTTTCATGATGTCAAAGGTCAGTTTCCAGTGGGTGCAATGAATCTTGACATCTGAGCAAAAAAAGTGTTGCATTCAGTTTAGTCAAGAGAACTTAGACATGCTTAGAGAAAATCCAGGAGACTTTTATTCTCGAGTTGTTATGGTTGATGAACCGAACAAGAGTGCATGCAATGGAAGTGCAAGGAATCACTGACTCCAGTCAGCTGAAAAGGTCAAGGCACCAATTTTTCGGGATACAGAAGGCGAATTCATGACCCACAAGACAACAATTGCTTGAGACACCTATGCTTCAACAATGAAGGCATTATGTGAAGCAATCAAAAAGAAACACTGTGGTAAGGTGTTGAGTATTGCTGCTTCACAAGGCACCAGCTCAAGTTTTGCAAATCACAAGCTGCTATAAGGGAATGCATAGCTCATAGAGATTAACCATCCACCCTACAGTCCAGACCTGGCTTCCAGTGATTACTTTCTCTTTCATAACCTGAAGAAATTTTTGCATGGGAAACGACTTCCTGATGATAATGCAGTCAAAGAGGCGGTAACAGGGTTCCTGCAGCAAGAAGTCTCCTCCTATGCTAAGGGCATCAATCACCGGAGGCAAAGATGAATAGGTGTCTTGAAGTCAAAGGGCATTACATTGAAAAGTAGAAAGTTCAATTTTCTCAGAAAATGTTTTCATATTCAGGTAGATAACTTATTGAACATCCCTTGTATCCAAGAGAAATGCCTCTTTTTGCTCTTATCAGGCTGATTCATTCTTTGCTCCCTCTCCCTCTGCTAAAATAGCTTTCACTGTGAAAATCCCTGCTACATCCGCTACTTAAGGAGGCGGTACATATAGTACACAAGACATTCTTTTCTGTGTAGTTTGATCATCTTGACTGACTTGGATATATTTAATCTTTTATGTTGAACAGACTCTGAAAAGTGATGCAACAGACCGAGAAAAAGTGGAATTTTTGAAGGAAGCACATTTGATGAGGTGTATTATTTTACCTTTCATTAAACATATCATGTGCACACACCCTGTTGAGGAATATGATACAGGCTTAAAACAATGCCAAAAAGTCACACATAGTTTGCCTCTGAGGCTGTAGTCTTAGGGACTGGGGCACCACTATTTTGTAGAACTAACCAGATCTCTATGTTCCTCAACAACTGCAACCTACCCATGGACAGGGCAATCGGGTTCTCTTTACTTATGTGCTTGCAGAGACGCGACCAAAGAAAGCATACTCACTTCCTCAGGATCACTGTCACCAGTGTCTTATGCTAGGTTCACACTAGCATTCAGGTTTCCGTTCTTCGGGTCCACTTGGGTACCTAGTGCAAAAGCTCATCCTGAGACCCTGGCACAACTTATCCTCACGACTGTCAAATACATCTCAATCGATACATTATTACAGCTTTTACATATCCCTTTCCTTCTCTATCTGGGTCTAGAATGCCATGAAGAGTTGTTCACAACATGTCTGTGGACACAAACTTCCCATCATTCCCATCTCTTCTAGGTTCCCCCCCCCCCCACATAGTAATCATGCCCCCTTTAATGCCACAGTCTTCCCCACAGAATCTCTCTTTGACTATATGCTGTTAACCAACTGAAATTTTAACCTGAACTTGTTAATTTTCTCCTTCCTGAAAGTGGAAGGCTATGGATCACAAAACCTTTCACTCTAGTGCACTAGAGGACAGGAGTCATAAATGTACAATGCAGAAATTGCCAGCCATCTAAAGAAATCAGAAAGGAGAAGAAAGAAGTCTATCCAGTGTTAGTGTATTGAGGGTTACCTAAGGGCTTCCTTGGCTTCTGGGCTTGGGTGGCAGCTTTTCCACAGCAACCACTATAGTGTTCACGCCTCTGTATTACAAACCCCCATAAATCACCCCTTTTTCAAAACTGCACCCCTTAAATAATTCAAAACAAAATAATTCTTAAACCTTTAAGAGTTTCACAGGAATTAAAACAAAATGGAGGTGAAATTTACATTTCAATTTCTTTTACTAATACATTTAGTAATATAATTTACATATTCACAAGGGGATAAAGGAGAAAATGCATCCCACAATTTGTTATGCAAGTTCTCCTGACTACTGAAATACCCCACATGTGGATGTAAATAGATGTATGGGCACAGAGCAAGACGCTGAAGGGAAGGGCTGCCAATGACCTTTTCGAGGGCAGATTTTGCTGTGCTCAGTTTTATTCGCCATGTCAAATTTGCAGAGCTCCAGTGGAAACCCCCAGAAAGTGACCCCAATTTTGGAAACTAGGCCTCTTCCGGCACTTATCAAGACATATAGTGAGTTTTTTGAACCGACAGATTTTTCATAGAATTTATTATCATTGGGATGTGAAAATAAAAAATTATTTTTTTTTTTTTCAATAAAATGTCACTTCAGGGTTATAGTAGAAAAATCTAAAAAAAATTGCAATTTTAACTTTGTGCAACTGATGGTGCATTCATTTCTGGAAAATAATTTAATGCAACACTTGGGGGGGGGGTAAAGATGCTCACTGCAATCCTGGATAAATTCCCTAAGGAGTGTAGTTTCCAAAAATACACATGCCAGCAGATTCCACTTTACTGGCATTTCAGGAACTTTGCAAAAGTGGTATGGTGTCCAAAAACCAAACCGTCTAAATCTGTGCTTCAAAAACCAAATAGTGCTGCTTCCCTTCTATGTTCGGCTATGTGCCCAAACAGCAGTTTATACCCACATATGTCATTGTTGTACCTGGGATACCCCACTTAATGTCATTCATGTCAGCTTGAACTGCTGTTTTGGCACAAAGCAGGGCATAGAAGAGAAGAAGTGCTGTTTGGCTTTCAGAGCGCAGATTTAGATGACATGGTGTCCAAAAACCAGACCATGTTTGCAGAACTGCTAAGGTGCCAGCAAAGTGAATTTCCACAAAAAGAGACCCCATTTTGAAAATTAATTTGTGAAAGGGTGTATTGAGCATTAGTTTCCCAGAAGTGAATATATGTAAGATGTGCAGAGTCCATTGGGTACACCAAATACCACGCTATTTTCCCACTAGCTCCTATAACTGGGGTAAGGAGCATTTTGGAAGGGGGGGGTCAGATCTGTTTTTTTTTTTCAATTGCAAACTCTAACCATAGGGTGTACCCTGAAGTATGCTCACATAGCTTATGCATTTCCCTTCCTGCCACGGCCAGTTTTGTCCTAAAGATGATATGTACTTTTTAATTACACCATTTTGGGGTACTTATAACTTATTGACTAACATATTAACTCTTTCTGTGGGGGATTAAAACCCTTTCAAACTAGAGAATTACAACAAGGTTGTAAGGGTCTTGCCAAACGAAGCAATACCCTGACACTACTGCAGCGGTCAGGGAGGAAGGACAGAGACAAGTGAGCCCTAATCTCACCCCAGCCACTGTCCCTTCCTATTGCCACAGTTACCCTAAATGGTAAAAGGACAACCTGAAGACAAACCCTATACTGGGTAAGTGACACAGAGAACAGGACAAGACAAAAACAACACAGAAGCAGAGTGAGCAAGCCAAGGGGTCAGTAACAAACGAGCAAAGCAGTACAAAGTCAAAATCCAAGAGAATAGTCAGGGGAAAGCCAAAGGGTCAGAGAATCAAGTAGCAAAGTATCAAGGAATATAGTAAGAGAGCAGGCAAAACACAAGTGTAATAACCGGCAACCTGTTGAGAAATGACATCCTGTATATAGAAAGTCTGGGACCAGCCCCCAGACCTGATAGGTACACAGGCTGTCAATCACACAGACCAGGAAGAGATTATCTCCAAGCAGTCCAGAGAGAAATGTTCAGACACGGGTGGGGCCGGAAATCAATTACACTGACTAGGACCATGTTCAGACTGAGCAGCAAGAAACTTACACAAAGAATCAAACTGAACACGCCTCCTTCGCCACAGCGTGCGAGCGGAGGGTGGCGCCGAGACCCGAAACGGCAGAGACGTTACAAAGGTATTGCGTGCCAATCAAAACTTATTCTTAAACTAGGAGAGTCACCCACTAATATCTGGACGAATTAAAATATTAACTTTATTAAATATTTATTAAAATACTAAACTGTGGAAAACTACAACATAAATAATAAAGAAGAATTCTGGGATGGAAAGGCAATTATTTCACTATGAAACCAAACCTAAACTTTACAAGGCCATATTTAAGCTTCACAATATCTCACTACTATTAGGTGTAGATATAAACAATGTGCACCTGTCTGAATAACCCTCTCCACCCCATATATTCCAGGAGCAAATATTGGACTGCTGAAGCATATGGTTCCTTAAGCTTAAAAAGCACTGCCTAGCATCCACAGAGTTATATTTCCCAACACTTCTATGCTACCTCTAAAACTGATATGTCAAAACGATTAGTGTTTACTGTAATATCCTCTATTAGGCGATTGGCGTATGCTGTAATATCCTGCCAACACACTTTCTAACACAGCGAATATTATTCACTATCGTATCCTACTGACACAACTATATCACAGCGATTAACTTTAACTGTGATATCCTACTGACACACTAACGCATTTCTTATGTCGGAATATACCGACAAATTCATCAGAGGTACGTGTCTATACTTCAAAGAGCCACTAAGGTTAGTATGTTATAGTACTATTTTGTAGGCATATCACCCTTTCCCAACATACAACCCTGCTCCCCCATCGGCACTAATGTTTGGCCGCACGGGGCAGCGGAGTTGGCGTGGTACTAATTTTAAAGATAGGTTGGAGTTCCCTCTAGATCAGCTGTGAGTGGAAAGCGTCTTCATTAGCTGGGTCAATGAGAGTGGGCGTGACAAAATGTATTTGAGACTGCCAACTCCGCTGCCCCGTGCGGCCAAACATTAGTGCTGATGGGGGAGCGGGGTTGGGAAAGGGTGATATGCCTACAAAATAGTACTATAACATACTAACCTTAGTGGCTCTTTGAAATATAGACACATACCTCTGATGAATGTGTCGGTATTGGTGTATATTCCGACATAGGAAATGCGTTAGTGTGTCAGTAGGATATCATAGTTAAAGTTAATCGCTGTGATATAGTTGTGTCAGTAGGATACGATAGTGAATAATATTCGTTGTGTTAGAAAGTGTGTTGGCAGGATATTACAGCATACGCCAATCGCCTAATAGAGGATATTACAGTAAACACTAATCGTTTTGACATATCAGTTTTAGAGGTAGCATAGAAGTGTTGGGAAATATAACTCTGTGGACGCTAGGCAGTGCTTTTTTTAAGCTTAAGGAACCATATGCTTTAGCAGTCCAATATTTGCTCCTGGAATATATGGGGTGGAGAGGGTTAGTCAGACAGGTGCACATTGTTTATATCTACACCTAATAGTAGTGAGATATTGCGAAGCTTAAATATGGCCTTGTAACATTCAGGTTTGGTTTCATAGTGGAATAATTGCCTTTCCATCCCAGAATTCTTCTTTATTATTTATGTTGTAGTTTTCCACAGTTTAGTATTTTAATAAATATTTAATAAAGTTAATATTTTAATGCGTCCAGATATTAGTGGGTGACTCTCCTAGTTTAAGAATAGGGATTAAAACCCCCCATCAAATCTGACATTGCTTTTTATCATTTAAAGATGAACTTTCATGTCCTAATCTATGTGCGGTATTATATACCGCTAGAAAGCCGACAGTGCGCTGAATTCAGCGCACTGTCTGCTTTCCTAGTATGAGCCCCGGTGGTGCAGATATCGATGCCATTAGTTTTGACACTGATATCTCCCCACTGTCAGAAAGGCGGGCCGCACATAATACCGCATATCGATGACATGATGAAAGGTCCTCTTTAAGCTTTTTGATCTTTTTAATCTTTTAAGCTCTTCATCGTATAGCATAAGTAACATGTTAAAATTATTCTACGGATCGGAACCCCATATTTTTCAAGAAAACTGATGTAAATACAGTACAGACCAAAAGTTTGGACACACCTTCTCATTCCAAGAGTTTTCTGTATTTTCATGACTATAAAAATTGTAAATTCACACTGAAGGCATCAAAACTATGAATTAACACATGTGGAATTATATACTTAACAAAAAAGTGTTAAACAACTGAAAATATGTCTTATATTCTAGGTTCTTCAAAGTAGCCACCTTTTGCTTTGATTACTGCTTTGCACACTCTTGGCATTCTCTTGATGAGCTTCAAGAGGTAGTCACCTGAAATGGTTTTCACTTCACAGGTGTGCCCTGTCAGGTTTAATAAGTGGAATTTCTTGCCTTATAAATGGGGTTGGGACTATCAGTTGTGTTGTTCAGAAGTCAGGTGGATACACAGCTGATAGTCCTACTGAATGGAGTGTTAGAATTTGTATTATGGCAAGAAAAAAGCAGCTAAGTAAAGAAAAACGAGTGGCCATCATTACTTTAAGAAATTAAAGTCAGTCAGTCCGAAAAATTGGGAAAACTTTGAAAGTGTCCCCAAGTGCAGTGGCCAAAACCATCAAGCGCTACAAAGAAACTGGCTCACATGAGGACCGCCCCAGGAAAGGAAGACCAAGAGTCACCTCTGCTGCGGAGGATAAGTTCATCCGAGTCACCAGCCTCAGAAATCGCAGGTTAACAGCAGCTCAGATTAGAGACCAGGTCAATGCCACACAGAGTTCTAGCAGCAGACACATCTCTACAACAACTGTTAAGAGGAGACTGTGTGCAGCAGGCCTTCATGGTAAAATAGCTGCTAGGAAACCACTGCTAAGGACAGGCAACAAGCAGAAGAGACTTGTTTGGGCTAAATAACACAAGGAATGGACATTAGACCTGTGGAAATCTGTGCTTTGGTCTGATGATTCCAAATTTGAGATCTTTGGTTCCAACCACCGTGTCTTTGTGCGATGCAGAAAAGGTGAACGAATGGACTCTACATGCCTGGTTCCCACCGTGAAGCATGGAGGAGGAGGTGTGATGGTGTGGGGGTGCTTTGCTGGTGACATTGTTGGGGATTTATTCAAAATTGAAGGAATACTGAACCAGCATGGTTACCACAGCATCTTGCAGCGGCATGCTATTCCATTCGGTTTGCGTTCAGTTGGACCATCATTTATTTTTCAACAGGACAATGACCCCAAACACACCTCCAGACTGTGTAAGGGCTATTTGACCAAGAAGTAGAGTGATGGGGTGCTACGCCAAATGACCTGGCCTCCACAGTCACCAGACCTGAACCCAATCGAGATGGTTTGGGGTGAGCTGGACCGCAGAGTGAAGGCAAAAGGGCCAACAAGTGCTAAGCATCTCTGGGAACTCCTTCAAGACTGTTGGAAGACCATTTCAGGTGACTATCTCTTGAAGCTCATCAAGAGAATGCCAAGAGTGTGCAAAGCAGTAATCAAAGCAAAAGGTGGCTACTTTGAAGAACCTAGAATATAAGACATATTTTCAGTTGTTTCACACTTTTTTGTTAAGTATATAATTCCACATGTGTTAATTCATAGTTTTGATGCCTTCAGTGTGAATCTACAATTTTTATAGTCATGAAAATACAGAAAACTCTTGGAATGAGAAGGTGTGTCCAAACTTTTGGTCTGTACTGTACATTGTTAAATCTCTCCACTGTGTTCCAAATCCTAATTGTTTCTTCAATCTGGAACTGCTTCAAAGGATATATCCATGCTGGTTTAGGGTAAAGCTTCAGCTCATGAAAGTGTTGCACAGATATGTGAACTTCACTCATATACTGCTCTTTACAAAATCTTTCTACAGTGATAGAGGTATGTTTCTGACATTTTATGCTTTTATAATCAAAAATGTCTGTGGATTCAATACATTTATTAGCTATTCCTACTAGTCTGCTGCCCTAAACTGCCATAGACTTCTATCAAAAAATGATTGTCCAAAACGAGCAAGTCCATTAAAGGGGTATTCCAGTCACAACAAGCTACTCATTATTCACAAGATAGGAAATAATTCACTAATTGGTTTGGATCATTGACTATTTTTGGTGGTTCCCATTGAAATGGATGGAGTATGCATTTCCAACCTGCCACTCCATACAAACTGAAGTGCAAAATACCCCAGATCATGATCAGTGGGAGTTCCAGTAGCTGAACTGCCAATGATCAATATGTTATCCCCTATCTTATTGTCTCCAAAAACTCCTTTTAGTTGTGAAGTGTCCCTCAATGAGAAACTGATCACAGGGTGCCTCACAGCTGTTGGGGAACCTGGTAACAAGTGTTCAGTTTCCCTTCAGCACCACCTAATGGCAGACAGTTCTCATTGTAATGAATGGGCTGTCAGTATAATGCATACAGTGGGGGAAAAAAGTATTTAGTCAGCCACCAATTGTGCAAGTTCTCCCACTTAAAAAGATGAGAGAGGCCTGTAATTGACATCATAGGTAGACCTCAGCTATGAGAGACAAAATGAGGAAACAAATCCAGAAAATCACATTGTCTGATTTTTAAAGAATTTATTTGCAAATTATGGTGGAAAATAAGTATTTGGTCAATAACAAAAGTTCATCTCAATACTTTGTTATATATCCTTTGTTGGCAATGACAGAGGTCAAACGTTTTCTGTAAGTCTTCACAAGGTTGGCACACACTGTTGCTGGTATGTTGACCCATTCCTCCATGCAGATCTCCTCTAGAGCAGTGATGTTTTGGGGCTGTCGCTGGGCAACACGGACTTTCAACTCCCTCCAAAGGTTTTCTATGGGGTTGAGATCTGGAGACTGGCTAGGCCACGCCAGGACCTTGAAATGCTTCTTTCGAAGCTACTCCTTCATTGCCCTGGCGGTGTGTGCTTGGGATCATTGTCATGCTGAAAGACCCAGCCACGTTTTATCTTCAATGCCCTTGTTGATGGAAGGAGGTTTGCACTCAAAAATCTCACGATACATGGCCCTATTCATTCTTTCATGTACACGGATCAGTCATCCTGGTCCCTTTGCAGAGAAACAGCCCCAAAGCATGATGTTGCCACCCCCATGTTTCACAGTAGGTATGGTGTTCTTTGGATGCAACTCAGCATTCACTCTCCTCCAAACACGACGAGTTGTGTTTCTACCAAACTGTTCTACTTTGGTTTCATCTGACCATATGACATTCTCCCAGTACTCTTCTGGAACATCCAAATGCTCTCTGGCAAACTTCAGACAGGCCCAGATATGTACTGGTTTAAGCAGGGAGCGTAGTGTGTTACTGACGGTAGCCTTTGTTACGTTAGTCCCATATTTCTGCAGGTCATTCACTAGGTCCCCTCGTGTGGTTCTGGGATTTTTGCTCACCGTTCTTGTGATCATTTTGACCCCACGGGGTGAGATCTTGCATGGAGCCCCTAATCGAGGGAGATTATCAGTGGTCTTGTATGTCTTCTATTTTCTAATTATTGCTCCCACAGTTGATTTCTTTACACCAAGCTGCTTTCCTATTGCAGATTCAGTCTTCCCAGCCTGGTGCAGGTCTACAATTTTGTTTCTGGTGTCCTTCCACATCTCTTTGGTCTTCACCATAGTGAAGTTTGGAGTGTGACTGTTTGAAATTGTGGACAGGTGTCTTTTATACTGATAAGGGGGCGTTCACACTACTGTTGGTGACCGTCAGTAGTGTCCGTTGCTATTGTCCGTTACAAGATTTTAGCGTCGAACACTAGGTGAACTGTCAGAAATCCGTTAAAATTTCCATTCATTTCAATGGGTTTTTATATTGTGTCCATTAGTGTCCGTTTGTGTCCGTTTACACCCAATCCGTCAGTCTGTTTTTTTTTAACGGACTTATAATGGACAGTAACTGATAACCATCAGTTATTGTCTGTTATTTTATGTCCGTTTTTTTTCTGCACATGCTCAGAAAGCAGAAAAAAAAACAAAAAATGGACAGTGTTAAAAAACGGACACTAACTGATGCCAATGTGTCCGTTTTTTTTAACTTATCCATTAATTGGATCAGTTAAAAAAACGGACACATTAACATCAGTTAGTGTCCATTAATGTCTGTTATGATAGGTGTCCGTTTTTTTTCTTTTTTTAACGGACACTATCAGAATGGACATCAATGGTAGTGTGAACCCTGCCTAACAATTTCAAACAGCTGCCATTACTACAGGTAATGAGTGGAGGACAGAGGAGCCTCTTAAAGAAGTTACAGGATTGTGAGAGCCAGAAATCTTACTTGTATGTAGGAGACCAAATACTTATTTTCCACCATAATTTGAAAATAAATTCTTAAAAAATCAGACAATGTGATTTTCTGGATTTGTTTTCTCATTTTGTCTCTCATAGTTGAGGTCTACCTATGATGACAATTACAGGCCTCTCTCATCTTTTTAAGTGGGAGAACTTGCACAATTGGTGGCTGACTACTTTTTTTTTCCCCACTGTACATGGTCTACTAGAATGACCACCATCTATGAAGCTGCTCTTTACTTGAATAAATATGAATGAATGAATGAATGAATGAGAGACTCTCTTATTTCAGAATTCAGAAATATTAAATTTTCCTTTCTGGGATTTCTAACCTGGTGAAAAAAAAAATTATAAATGTTGAGCGGCACGGTGGCTCAAGGTTAGCTGTGCAGCGCTGGAGTCCTGGGTTCAAATCCTTCTGAGGACAATATCTGCAAAGAGTTTGTATGTTCTCCCCGTGCTTGTGTGGGTTTCCTCCAGGTACTCCAGTTTCCTCCCACACTCCAAAAGACATGCTGATAGGGAATGTAAATTGTGAGCCCTATATGGGACAGTGACTGACAAAGTCTATAAAGCACAGTGAAATATGATGGAGCTATATAAGTAAGCTTAGTAAATAAATTATTTATGTCACAGTGCATCTCCTTATATGACTGTGCTTTTTTTATTGGTGGCCTCATACTAATCATATTTTACTTATATTGTGCGCAGTCAGTTTCATCATCCTAATATCGTGAAGCTGCTTGGAGTCTGCCTTTATAATGAGCCCCAGTACATTATCCTGGAATTGATGGATGGGGGGGACCTGCTTTCATACTTACGAGGTGCTCGAGCAAATACACTTGTAAGTATGAGAATTGTATCCCTTGCTTCAATATGCCACAAACAAATCAGTTTTGGAAATCACAGCGTGTCCACTGCGCGTATTATTCCGCAGTGTGTGGATGGGATTCGCTATGCAGGGACTGTAAAATGCCAGCGTTTACACTATGTGGGGCCTTGGCCTTAAGCAGACGTTCACATGTTTCAGGATATGCTTATGTAGAGAATTTTCCCATTGGAAATCCAGATACCTTTTAGCAATTTTGCACATTTGAAGGCTTAACAGCTCTAATTGTTTTATTTCTTTTATATTGACGTGTCCTGTCTGTGTTAGACATGGCCCCACACAATCCTAATCATTCTCTGTGTGATTGATCAACTTTTTTATTTGCTATACTTTACATTGTCTCTGAGTTGACATCCATGTCTTGTCCGTGATTTTAATGAACCCATATGGTTCATGCCCATACAGTTTGCATTAGACGACAGCATATTGCCCATTTTACATATATCTTAAATGCTGTTTACACATTACAATTATTGTATTGCTCATACAGATTTTTACTTACACTTCTCCAGTTTTCTGGCAGATTTTAGTCAGTTCATTAGACCATTTGTACACACTAATTTAGATTAGGCTACCTTCACACACAGGGGGAATTTATTAAGCAAAATAATTTGCACTAAAAACCTGTCCAGCATGCTGTGGCCACATTTATCAAGTGTCTTAGGCTGCAGACTTTCTGTGTAAAAAATAAATGGTGGTAGTAGTAGTTGCAGTAAACCAAATATTTGCACCATGTAATAAGCCATTTAAGTCATATTATAATATAGTATTATTGCAATACATCATAAATATATTAAAATTTACATATACAGTCATATGAAAAAGTTTGGGCACCCCTATTAATCTTAATCATTTTTAGTTCTAAATATTTGGGTGTTTGCAACAGCCATTTCAATTTGATATATCTAATAACTGATGGACACAGTAATATTTCAGGATTGAAATGAGATTTATTGTACTAACAGAAAATGTGCAATATGCATTAAACCAAAATTTGACCGGTGCAAAAATTTGGGTACCCTTATCATTTTATTGATTTGAATACTCCTAACTACTTTTTACTGACTTACTGAAGCACAAAATTGGTTTTGTAACCTCACTGAGCTTTGAACTTCATAGCCAGGTGTATCCAATCATGAGAAAAGGTATTTAAGGTGGCCAATTGCAAGTTGTTCTCCTATTTGAATCTCCTCTGAAGAGTGGCATCATGGGCTCCTCAAAACAACTCTCAAATGATCTGAAAACAAAGATTGTTCAACATAGTTGTTCAGGGGAAGGATACAAAAAGTTGTCTCAGAGATTTAACCTGTCAGTTTCCACTGTGAGGAACATAGTAAGGAAATGGAAGACCACAGGGACAGTTCTTGTTAAGCCCAGAAGTGGCAGGCCAAGAAAAATATCAGAAAGGCAGAGAAGAAGAATGGTGAGAACAGTTAAGGACAATCCATAGACCACCTCCAAAGAGCTGCAGCATCATCTTGCTGCAGATGGTGTCACTGTGCATCGGTCAACAATACAGCACACTTTGCACAAGGAGAAGCTGTATGGGAGAGTGATGCGAAAGAAGCCGTTTCTGAAAGCACGCCACAAACAGAGTCGCCTGAGGTATGCAAAAGCACATTTGGACAAGCCAGCTTCATTTTGGAAGAAGGTCCTGTGGACTGATGAAACAAAGATTGAGTTGTTTGGTCATACAAAAAGGCATTATGCATGGCGTCCAAAAAACACAGCAGTCCAAGAAAAACACTTGCTACCCACTGTAAAATTTGGTGGAGTTTCCATCATGCTTTGGGGCTGTGTGGCCAATGCCGGCAGCGGGAATCTTGTTAAAGTTGAGGGTCGCATGGATTCAACTCAGTATCAGCAGATTCTTGAGAATAATGTACAAGAATCAGTGACGAATTTGAAGTTACGCCGGGGATGGATATTTCAGCAAGACAATGATCCAAAACACAGCTCCAAATCTACTCAGGCATTCATGCAGAGGAACAATTACAATGTTCTGGAATGGCCATCCCAGTCCCCAGACCTGAATATCATTGAACATCTGTGGGATAATTTGAAGCGGGCTGTCCATGCTCGGCGACCATCAAACTTAACTGAACTGGAATTGTTTTGTAAAGAGGAATGGTCAAAAATACCTTCATCCAGGATCCAGGAACTGATTAAAAGCTACAGGAAGCGACTAGAGGCTGTTATTTTTGCAAAAGGAGGATCTACTAAATATTAATGTCACTTTTCTGTTGAGGTGCCCATACTTTTGCACCGGTCAAATTTTGGTTTAATGCATATTGCACATTTTCTGTTAGTACAATAAACCTCATTTCAATCCTGAAATATTACTGTGTCCATCAGTTATTAGATATATCAAATTGTCATGGCTGTTGCAAACACCCAAATATTTAGAACTAAAAATGATTAAGATTAATAGGGGTGCCCAAACTTTTTCATATGACTGTATGTACACTCCTCTAAGCCTGGAAATTAAATTTCTAACATTTCTGCTACACTGTATAAAATATTATTTCCTAAATAATATGCTGTTAGTTTTTTTTTTTTTATTATTTATATATTATTTATTATATTTATTATTTATATAATTAGTTGTCAAGAGCTTCTTGGGCTTTGTAGCTTGAGTTAATCTCATATGTAATGTGAGTAAACATAGTTTGATGCACTGCTATCTTGATGCCTAAAATGTAGTGATGACAAGCTCAGCAAAAACACCAAGAGAATCTAGTCACAATTACAGAGAGACATAAATCAGAGAGTCTGACATAGAAAATTGGTACCAAAGTTTTTTTCCAATATGGTCTTCCTAACTGATTGCTAGAAGTTTGAAGATTTTTATTATTAAACATTTTCTATATTTCTTATAGGTTCAAGATATATTGTTATCAACTGTGGATCTTCTGGATATGTCATTGGATATTTCTAGAGGTTGCATATATCTGGAGAAAAGGCATTTTGTCCACAGGTAAAAAAATTTCTCTGTAGACTACATAATATGGTAATTTGAAAAGTTTTAAAAATTATACATAAACCAAATTAAAGCAATGGAAATAAATTTGCCTATTTTGTATGGGCTGGGAAATATTGCCTAGACATGGACCGTGTTTCTCAGCCTATATATTGCCTGGTGAAAGGGTCTTAATGAATTTACATGAGTTATCCTAGCCATAATGGTAATATAATAGTACCATACTATCATAATTTTTAGTAAGATTTTTACAATAGGATTGTAACCATAAAAATAGGTCTATGGCATAATTGCAAATGCCCAGCTATATATGGAATTTAAGCACCCTTGTTTGCTGTATCTATAACTTATATTGTGATTTTTCTGTTTTATAGAGTCAGTTTTGTTCCCTAAAATCTGTGAGGCTGGGGCAAAAACAGTTTCTGCCGAGGCAAAAAACGCTGCGTTTTACACTACCTGCAAAGTGGATGGGATTCTGGCTAATCCTATCCATACATTGCAGAAAAAAATCTGCAGCAGAAATGCTGTGATTTCAAGTGTTTTTGTAAATCGCAGCATGTCAATTTTACCTACAGAAACGCTGACGTATAGGTATAATAATGGCAGAAAGTCCGCAGAGGAAAACTCTACGCTACGTGGGGACTTAGCCTTATGATGTATTACTGTGCAGTGAGTCACAATCAGGGGTGTAACTAGCAAAGACTGGGCCCCCCAGCAAACTTTTGACTTGGGCCCCCCCATGGCATAGCACTCCCTTTCCTGTCCCCCACAAAGTATAACGCCCCATTTACACTCACTATAAGGTCCCAAAGTGGCCTCCAGAAAGTATATTGTCCCATAGTGGCCCCTCCACACAGTATAATGTCCCATAGCAGCCTCTCCACACAGTATACTGTCCCATTACGGCCCCTCCACACAGTATTATGTCCCATAGTGGCCACTGCATACGGTATTATATCCCACAGCAGCCCCTGCACACAGTATTATGTCCCACAGTGGCCCCAGCACATAGTATTATGTTCCACAGTGGCACCTCCACATAGTATTATGTCCCCACAAACTATTATTATTACTATTATTAATTTACCTCTCCCGCGCTCCAGCACACTCCCTGCTGCTTTTGACCCTCTTCATTGTCGGCACAGACATCACGTAGGCCAGGCCAGCGTCGCGACGCATCAATGATGCCGGGCTGGGCCACGTTACGTCTGGGACGTCACCAAAGAGGCCCGAAGACTGTTGGGAGTCACACCGGATCCAAGGAGAGGTTTTTTATGTTTTCTAACCTCCCCTGGGCTTCCAATCATTATACTCTGGGGTCTGAAAAGACCCCAGGGTATAATAATAGCAGTATTTTTTGGGGTTCATCCAACAAATACTTTTTCTGTTGGCCAGCGGCCTCATTAACTGATCCCCACTCCTGCTGACGGCCGCATCCACTTCCCTTTCTGGCCTCAAGTGGGCCACAGCCACATGATATGGGACGCAAAAGGGGAAGCAGAGGACGCAGTGAGCAGGAGCAGGGATAGGTAAGTAAATAGGGACCATTACATGCTGGGGTTAGTACGGCCTATTAAAAAAAAAAAAAAAAAAAAAAAAAAGCATCAGGGGCCTGCCGGGCCCCCTAAGGTCACGGGCCCTGTGACAGCTGCTACTTCTGCCACCCTGGTACTTACACCACTGGGCACAGAACTTTTATGTAATAACTACAGTAGAATATCTATGAAGCATATAACAGTGGCATGCATACAAGGTTATGGATGCTACCCATGACAGAAGGGCTTACTGTTTGTTCCTGACCTCCAAACTATTTCCATGTTTCTTGGGACAATTTCTGATTGCCTTGCAAGATACTAAAGCTTAGTTGTACATAGATTGTAAGCCCTTGCGGGTAGTGCCCTCTATCCCACTGTGCCAGTTGGTCAATGTTTGTATTATCTGTTTTGTATATCTTGTGTACTGTATGTAAATCCTCATATGTAAAGCACCATGGAATTAATGGTGCTATATAAATAAACAATAAAAAAAAAAATGCTGCACAGATTTGGCAAATGAATTGGTACAAATTGGAGTTGGGCATCCTTTCCCTCAGGGCCCAAGAGCAACTACCTGACCTGTTTATATGGTATAAATGCCTTTGGTTTGCAATTTTTTGAAATGCTATACTATCACATTATATTGTAATTCAACTAACATCCACAAAAATTATTGAACCTTAAAAGGGAGAAAGCACTTTATAACCACAGAATAATGTTAATGCCATGAGATCTGTCCCCCACAGATTAAGAATGTACAATTAAAAAAAAAAAGATTTTATAGCACAAATATACTTTATTTGACAAGACACTTTTCTGGAAAAAAAAAAAAGATAGTGGGGCAGAATTATTAAGATTGGCCTTTCCTATGTCAGCCTCCAACTGGCGCAAGGTGAGCCTGAATTAGCAAGAGGCTCCAACCTTTTAATAAATCAGGTGCATGTCCGTGCACAGGAAAGGAAGTATATGCAAGTCAGGAACTGGCATAGAATTTCTGTATAGCTTACACCAAAATATGTCGGGCTGAGGCGTCTCCGTCCTCATTCGCTGAAACTGGCGAGCGAGGCACAGAATAGAGGATGCGGTGCATCTTTGGAGCAATAAAGGGACTTGTGCCAAAGATGGACACATTATCACACATCTACACCAAAAAACAGATATAGATGCGCTGATAAATTCCACCCACTGAAAACTAAAAAAAGTATTTAAAAACTTTTCATGGGGTCACTGCTCTTAAATTAGGTTTCCCTAACTTCTAAAAACAACTATGTAGGTCTACTTTAACCACTTCAGGACTGGGCTATTTTTCCTGGACATACATGTTAAGGTTTTTTAGTTCATGTGTTTTTGAAAGATATATTTTTTTTAATTAGGTTATTCAAATATTTTTTTGGTCTTATTTTTAGTGATACACAGGGATTTATTTTTATGTATTTTTTTATTTTCTCAATTCTTTTTTACCACCTAGGAAAATGTTTTAAAAGGAGGGGAAACTGTCATAATAGACCTTTGGGTGCATTTTAACAGTACATTTTTTGTTGGTTTTTTTTTTTTGCTGATTTCCTCTATAACTGAGTACATTATCCCAAGTTACAGGAGGAATGCAACCTCTTAGCAGCCACTGCAAAGCTGATCTGGATCCTTCTGCAGTTCCATGGTACCCAGTGATCACATGACCACCAAGCTAGGAGGAAGTTGCAAGACAGTAACAAACCTTCCCTATTTTGGGAGTCCTGCTATCACTGACAACTTCCTCCCCGCTAACTCTGGAGATGATAACTCTACAAGGGAATACTAGTACATCCTTGCACAGTTATATTCCAAAGGCACAGTTGCATTGCTCAGATCATTACGAACTCAGAAATTTCCAATATGTGAGTTAGGTTTTTATTTTTTTAACTATTTAGAAACCACTTTAGGATATGGATCAATGTTATGTTATTTTTTACTTGTTTTTTCTTTTAATAACATTTTATTTAAGTATTTTCACATCATTTTTTAGTTCTACAGGACTTACAATCTTCTGATCAATTACATAAATTTATTGCACTACTTATGTAGTGCAATGTATTATGCTGCTCAGGGCCGAATCTGTCATGAGGTAACTACAGTATGTTGCTTAAGGCGGCAGCCTTCCGCTTCTCTTTGGGGTGGGTCACTATAGACAGGGTCATTTAAACACCCTTAGGCCCATTGCAGACGACCGTGGGCAAGATCCGAGTGCTATCCTTGTTTTTCGCGGATTGCACACTGACCCATTCATTTCTATGGGTACATGCAAACGACCATATTTTTCACTGATCAGTGTGCGAGCCGAGATTCCGCACCGCGCCAGATAGAATATGTCCTATTATCTTGCATTGCATATCCTTGCTGCTGTAACACACTGAATTTCCCCATGGTGGGACTATTAAAGGATTATTATTATTATTATTCTGTTCAGTTTTTGCGGAACGGACTCGCCCATAGAAGCCTATGGGAGACTGAAAACCTAGGATGGCTCACTGATGTACTCAGTGTGTCATCAGTGTGCCGTTCGTTTTCGCGGACAATCTAGGGATATCATTAGATATCACCTGTGTTTTTTTATGGTGGATCCGCAAACTAGGATCACACACTGATGGCACACTGAAGACACTCTGTCTGTTTTTGCGGACTTACTTCACTGTTGCTGAAGAAACACTGAACACACACTGAAGACACTCTGTCCGCAAAAGCTGAAGACTAATTACTAGTTTGCAGACCGCAAAATACACACGGTTGTCTGCAACCAGCCTTAGTGAACCCCATCCAGGGGTTTCTTAGGGGGGCCCCCCAAAAAAATTTAACCCCCCCTCAAGAAGTCCATACAATATAATGTCCCTTCAATTAGCTCCAACATAATGCCCCCTGCTTCCTCATCAATATATTACATACAAATTAAAAAATATATATTCACTTAACCCCGTTTCCATGGAGTTGCCTGCAGGCTACAGCTGTAGTGATGTCTCCAGCTCAGAGCTCCTCCCCCTCCCTAATGCGGACATGACTGGGCATTGCTGATAACGGAGGGTCCCCCTATGAACCCCTCACCACCTTTGATACCCAAACTGCTGGGCCTAAATGCCTTCCCCACCTCTTTTCCAGCCTCGACCCCTGCCCCCCAGCTCTCAAACCCCCCACCCCCTTAGAAATAAACCAAGACCAAAGGGTTGGATTAAATCGGCCACAGCAGCCGTATTTATTAACAAACAACAAATAAATAACAACAAGTATAACTTATTATAATTTGCATAACTTAAAATAATTTAACAATAAACGCTTAACCTGGGTAAGAGTCCTTGGAGCTACAAAAAACTATCAATCCCCCGGCCTGGCGCTAACATAACCACACCATAAATTTACCACCAGCCGCGACCACCGGCTCGGCGGCACCATGAATAAAGACGAACTCCTTCTTCCATGTACCAGCTCCCAGGGCCAATTTACCCTGTAACCGTTCACCGTGCGCCAGGCCATCCACCAAAATGTGCAATTACCACCAAATGTATAGGTGGAGCCTACCTTTGACTCCACCCTTTTAGCCAATTGACCACCAACTCCAAGGACCCCACCCGCCAAGGCCACCGTGACACCACCTGCAAAAAGATAAACAAGTTAAAATAGCCCAAGAAAGAAAGAAAAAAAAAAAACGGGAGGGAGGGAGGGACCGCTCGTTAGCATGCCGCGCAGCTCCCGGAATGGCCGCTTCCCGGGCTGCGCGGCATAGTCAATTCGAATGGGGTTAAGCCCCCGCCCCCAATTCTTCGCGCCCTAGCGCGTTATTGGTCCCCCTACAGCCCGCCCCCAGTCAAGATCCCTGCGCTTTACTGCGCAGCGCTCCGGTCTCCCCTGACTGGGCATTGCTGATAACGGGGTCCCCCTATGAACCCCTCACCACCTTTGATACCCAAACTGCTGGGCCTAAATGCCTTCCCCCTCTTTTCCAGCCTCGACCCCTGCCCCCCAGCTCTCAAACCCCCCACCCCCTTAGAAATAAACCAAGACCAAAGGGTTGGATTAAATCGGCCACAGCAGCCGTATTTATTAACAAACAACAAATAAATAACAACAAGTATAACTTATTATAATTTGCATAACTTAAAATAATTTAACAATAAACGCTTAACCTGGGTAAGAGTCCTTGGAGCTACAAAAAACTATCAATCCCCCGGCCTGGCGCTAACATAACCACACCATAAATTTACCACCAGCCGCGACCACCGGCTCGGCGGCACCATGAATAAAGACGAACTCCTTCTTCCATGTACCAGCTCCCAGGGCCAATTTACCCTGTAACCGTTCACCGTGCGCCAGGCCATCCACCAAAATGTGCAATTACCACCAAATGTATAGGTGGAGCCTACCTTTGACTCCACCCTTTTAGCCAATTGACCACCAACTCCAAGGACCCCACCCGCCACTGCGAGCACGCCTTAATCCCTTAAGCGTGAGAGACCCGCCACACTTCCAGGGCCCTCTCAACACCCTCCTGGATACCTAGCGTCCACAAATCTATACCCCACCGCATTCAGATGGACCCCGTCCCGCAACCAAAACTCCCCCTCCCCAGACTCCAACTCCTTGTGCCGCACGCACACACCGCCGTTCCTGGACACAAACCCCGCAACAGCCCGGTTAACCTTAATCCTGGCCTTGTTGAGCCTTTCAACAGACCTAGCCTCCCGCCATGTTTTTCTCGGTACAATATCGGACCACACGGTAACAATCCCCGGAAACATGGACCACAACCTCAACAGGTCATACTTTATGTCCCTCACTAAATCGCGAAAGGGACGAACCCCCAGGTCATTGCCACCAGCATGTATCACGATAATGTCCGGAGACCGATCCAACCTCGTGCACCTGTGGATTTCGGGCATGACCCGACTCCACACCATACCTCGGACTCCAATCCAACGTACAACGACCGCAGCCCAGTCGAACCCCAGCTGCCGACCATTCCGCCGCACGCCGGCCCTCTCCGCGCCCCAGAACACAAAAGAATGGCCGAAGATCCAGACTAACCGAGCAGAAGGGCCTACGAAAGAAGAAATAAAGTAGGGGGAGGGCGGAGAAAATACCCAACAACACAATGATTCACATTTGGGCAAGGTGTGGACGTATGTATGATCTATACCTCTGCGATTCCCACCTACCGATACGTCGGACCACCTCCGAGCTCAACCCCCAACTAGCTGCTTCTGTCGCTGCGCTAATGCGAAAAGAGTGTGGAGCATATCGAGAGGCGTCAAGGCCCAGCGAGTCCAAACAACCCCTAAAAACAGCCGAGAACTGATAACGGGAAAGGAACGAACCATCCTCATGACGCAGGAGGGGACCGCCCGCAGAAGCTGGAACCAACCCCCGAAAAACAAGCAAACAACGCACCGGGCACATATCTGACCCTACAACCGCACCCAGGCGCAGATACTTCCCTGCCCCCGCCTGATCCGTCTTAGACCTGCGAACCCTGACCACTAGGACCCCTTCCTCCATGTACACATCATCCACCTGTAAACCACCCGGCCGCTTAGTCGACACGGACACCAACTCACCCACCCTGAGAGCCCCGAAAAAGGCTAGAGAAAAAGCCAGGTGAAACAAAACGCATTCATAGTGCGAAGAACAAAAACGGCCCAGTTCCAACCCCAAACGCTCCAAAAGCTGAAATGTAACCGGGCGCCGTGTGTCACTACTTCCCCTGCCCCTGCGGAACCCCTTAAGCGCACGTTGAACCAAGAAATGTTTGGTAAAGTCCGCCAAACCCCTCAACTTGAAACCAAATGCCAACGCCGCTACCGCACCATTAACTTTCGCCACGGACCATCCAATTGAAGACCAACGGCTTAACAAGAACAATAAAGCCCCAACCCTATCCTCATCAGTATGTACCTGACCTAAATCTCCCACCCAATCCTCCCAAAGCTGCCAAGCCCTTGAATACTTATCCCAGGTGCCGGGGGCCAACGATGCCTGAATCAATGTCCCTGCTTTTCGCAAACCAAGTCCCATAATTCTGGAGGACATGGAATCCCTTCCACTTCCGCCCCCGGAGCCAGGGCACGAAACCGCTCCCACTGGAAACGAGACAAAGAATCAGCAACGTCATTTTTAACCCCCGGAACATGCACTGCCACCACCCATGCATTCAGGCACAAGCAACGCAATACTAAACGCTGAAGCAACTTGATAACTGGAGGAGAAGACGCAGTCACATTATTAATGGCCGACACAACTGACATGTTATCACAATGAAATCTAACTTTTTTATCCTGGAACGCCCCACCCCATATGGACACCGCGACTAAAATCGGGAATAACTCAAGTACAGTCAAATTCCGCGTCAGACCTTGTTCACGCCACGACGCAGGCCAAGGAGCGGCGCACCACTGCCCCCTGTAATAGGCCCCAAAACCGTGGCCCCCTGCCGCATCCGTAAAGAGGTCACAATCGAACACATCGATCACTGCTGACTGGACCAGTGATCTACCATTGAACTGGTCTAAAAAAAGTGTCCCATACTGCCCGGTCCTCCCGATGTATCACCCCCAGCCGAATAAAGTGTCGTGGATTTGACACCCCGTTCATGGCCCCTGCCAGCCGGCGACAAAAAATCCTACCCATGGGGATAATGCGGCAGGCAAAATTTAAACTGCCTAACAATGACTGGAGGTCGCGCAACGTAATTTTTCGCATGTGACGAGCACGCCTCACCCTCTCTCTAAGATCAACCAGCTTGTCACCAGGCAACCGGAACTCCATTGCCACAGTGTCAAGCTCTATGCCCAAGAAACTCAATCTAGTGCACGGACCCTCAGTCTTTTCCGGTGACAACGGTATCCCAAACTTACTGGCGACCCACCGCGCGGTTGCCAACAAAACCGCGCATACATCGGAGCCCGCCGGACCTATACAGAGGAAATCATCGAGGCAGTGTATCACTGACTCAACCCCCGCCACATCCCGAATTACCGACTCTAAAAAGGTGCTGAACGCCTCAAAGTATGCGCACGATATTGAGCAACCCATAGGGAGGCAACGATCCACGTAATACCCGCCGTCCCAGTAGCAGCCCAGTAACCTAACGCTGTCAGGGTGTACCGGCAGTAACCTGAACGCCGCCTCCACATCCGTCTTAGCTAAGAGGGCCCCTGGACCGCAACGCCGTACCCAATGCACAGCTGCATCAAACGAGGTATATACTACCGAACAAAGCTCGGGTGCAATACCATCGTTGACCGACGCTCCTTTGGGATAAGACAAATGATGTATGAGCCGAAACTGATTCGGCTCCTTCTTCGGCACCACCCCCAAAGGAGATACAATTAAACCTTCCAAAGGGGGTGATGCGAAGGGGCCCGCCATGCGCCCCAAGGCCACCTCCTTCCTCAGTTTTTTGGACACCACCCCCGAGTGTTCCGCTGCCGACCTCAAGTTAGTTATACAAAAGGGGACTGTGTGCGTCGGCAGGGGAATCCTAAAACCCTCCCTAAAACCTTCTACCAGAAACTTTGCACTCTCCCTGTTAACATAACTATTTAGGTACGGAAGCATGGCTTCCAGCTTCACCGGCGTCTGCCCCTTGTCCACTATTAGGCAAGGCCTTGGTCCTTTGTTTGCGCAAGCAACGTGCCGCACCATGGGACACCCCCTCCGCAGAATGAACAGGCATGTTTGAATCTACAGTTGAAGCCGAATTTACATTGGGCTTCATTGAACTGCCAACACAGCCCGTAACGTTGCTGGGCCTGTGCACCTGCCCCCCCTGAGCCGTAACTGAGACCACCATGGCCGGTTCCACCGGCCGCCCCAGGAAAGGGCTGGCCAAAGCGAGCTGGCGCCATAACCCGAAGCCACAAACCTATATCTTTCTGGTCCCACCGTATGCTGGGCCGAACCGCCTTACGCTGACGGAACTGCTCATCATACCGCAGCCATGTCTGACCCCCATACACCCGATACGCCTCACCTATAGAGTCCTGATAGCAAAAAAGCCCCGAACAGTTGTCAGGAGCCTTTTCACCAATGACACTCGCTAAAATGGCAAAGGCCTGAAGCCAATTAGCAAAAGTCTGTGGAATCAGGCGCCACCTACGTTTTTCTTCCTCCTCTTTTTTGCTATCCTCCTTCTTACTCTTGTCTAAGTTAAATTTAGCTAAAGGGAGCAAGGAAAAGATTTCGACGTACTCGTCCTTCCAAATCTTCTCCCTCACTTCCTTTTTTAAATGCGCCCCTAGAGGACCCTCAAAACACACATAAACCTCCCCCCGAGCCCTGTCGTCTAGCCTCACCGAATCAACCTTCTCTTTATCTGTCTGGACAGACACTGTGACACCCGCCGGAGCCCCTACCACCGGCGCACTCTGTGACGCTACTGACTGAACCGCAGGAGGGACCCACGCCGCCACCGGGGAACCGCTAACACTCTGTTCGCAGCGCGACAGTAGCTCCCTCACGCTACCCAATAGCTCCCTAATCCCCTCAGAAGCTACACCACCACCCACTGGGGACTCCGGCCTATCTATCCCTAACCCCTGGGACATTAGAATAGGAGGAAACGGACACGACAATGAATGGTACTCACCAGACTGCGTAGGTGCTGTGGGCCCACCAGTCGACGGTCCTGCATCCTGCTGACCTGGGTCGCTGTACAGGAGAACGCTGGCGCCTGTTGATTGTTGAGAACCATCCCGCTGACAGCTGCAGCACGACCGACATCCCTGGGAAGGTTGACCTGCACCCGCGTATGCACTTGAAACCACTGGATGCACCTCGGACCGGGGCTGTGGTGCCGTGAAGGAGGGGCCAGCGCCGTGCTGCTCGTCGTTCAGAATTTCCCGCTGCTGTACCAAGGGCACTTGGAAAGCCGGAACCGACGGGACTTGAAGACACAGTCCCCCTCCCGCTGGAGCATCACAGGAGGGGACCGCTGCACCACGTGCTGTAGCCATATGGAGACTGGATGTGGAGGTCCCCCCACTGAGGCCAGTGGCAGGGATCTCCACCTCCGCAGGGGCCAGGCGACTGGCAGGATTCCTCCCAGACCGGGACCTCCGCCCCTGAGCAGTGGAGCGGGGTGCCCGGCCTGGAGGGGCCCGAGAGGGACTCCTATGTCGCCGGGCCCTAGGGGGCTCATCAGGGCTCAAACGTGCCGGCGGGCGAGTCCTACGCGGCCGCCGCCGCTCAGACGCCTCCGGGGGTAGTGAAGGGTTAATGGGGGGGGGGCGGCAGGCTGCATAATGTCAGCCAGCCGCTCCTGCAGCCAGGCCTCACCATGGACGCCGGCAGCAGCTCTGATCTGCTCCAGGATGGTATCGAGGGATGCCATTACAGTGAAAAGGTGGGGGGGAGGGAGCTGACCGCTCGTTAGCATGCCGCGCAGCTCCGGAATGGCCGCTTCCCGGGCTGCGCGGCATAGTCAATTCGAATGGGGTTAAGCCCCGCCCCCAATTCTTCGCGCCCTAGCGCGTTATTGGTCCCCCTACAGCCCGCCCCCAGTCAAGATCCCTGCGCTTTACTGCGCACCGCCCCGGGTCTCCCCTCATCAGCCAAAGCCTGAATAGTAGAGCACTAAGCTGATTGCATTCAACTTTATCTGTGTTCTATGGCTGAAAGACCAATGCTTGTGAAAATGTGCTGCTGCCTTTCAAAGAAAACAACCTATGCTTCTTTAAAAACAACACACCCCCTGCACTTCCCCATCCATGCCTTTCCTGCTTTACTCTTCACTGCTTCCCTGTCATTGTAACTACTGGAGCTTCTTAGTCAGCAGAACATAGAAGTAGAGGGAAGGCTGCCTGCACCACCGAGCTAAGGCTCTTAGTCAAGCCATATACTTGTCACTTTATTACACTCTGTATAACTGCCTCAGTCAATTGTGCCATAGCATTTGAGGAGTTAATCTAATCGCATTAGAACAACAGTTTTCATTTCCTGTAATCCATAATCAACATTTACAGAAATAAATCACTTAAAATAGAACACTCTGTGTGTAAAGAATCTAGAAAATATAGGAGGTCACTTTTTAATTTAATAACTAAAATAAATAAACATTTCAAAGATATTCTAATTTATTGAGATACACCTGTACATGCATGTCAAATGTAGGGAAGAGGTTGAGGGATTTTGATTTTGCTACAATACCTTTAAAAGCTGTAGACAGTATAGTTCACTTTTCTTGCACTCAGTAGACTTTTTTCTTTTTTTTTTTTTTTTAAGATGAGAGGGGGGCACCATTTCACCCTTTGATTGTGTTTTAAGCCTTTGGAGCCATTTAAATGTTGTGGTTACTGTTAGCCATGGCATCTAATGACTTATATACCTGGGATCAGATGTTTCCAGCAGCAGATGCTTGGCTGGAAGTACATAGTCATTTACCTACTTCACACACAGCACAGGAGGCCCATACTTTTTTATGTGCAAGTGACATAGAAAGTCAGTTGTATCGGCCGTTGTACAGACGGTTTTAACGTATTTATTAAAATCAGATATCATTATATATCACTTTTTTCTAATCTATTTTTATTCAGTGATGTTATCTATAGAGGTGTTGTTTTCTATAGTAATCCTGTCTGTTTTACCTGTGATATAAATGACGTGACTGTTTCAAGAAAAGAAAAACTTCAGAATTGGCAAGTGTCAGTCTATTATTAGGCTTAGAGGCCAGAGTGAAAATTGTATGATTAGTATGTATTTAAATATAGATATATGGAATTAGAAAAAAAAAAATCAAAAATTCAGAAAGAAATATGGCTTAAATAAAAACTTTGTTAAAAATAGGTCATTTTGTGATGACACATTCCCTTTAAACCACAGTTGACATTAACATATGAAATAATTTCTCTTTAGAGACTTAGCAGCTCGCAATTGCTTGGTATCAATGAAAGAATATGACAACCCAAGGAGACTGATAAAAATTGGGGACTTCGGCCTGGCTAGAGATGTGCACAAAAGTGATTATTACAGAAAGGAAGGAGAAGGACTCCTACCGGTTCGATGGATGGCTCCTGAAAGTCTCATTGATGGCATATTTACCACTTGCTCTGATGTTTGGTGAGATTCATTTGTAGAACTTTAGATTCACAGTGAACCCAGTGAATACTATTGGGAAAATTTTTTTAAATGATTCCCTTTATATACAGCTTAGAATCACAATGTATTTTTATAGTTTGGTGAACTACCGGATTTTTACATGCTTGCATTATCTGAATCATTCCTTCTAGCAATGAGAATCGCTGGAGTTAACTGAAAAATTGCAACTTTGTTTTATTTAGGTCATTTGGTGTTCTTCTATGGGAACTTTTCACTCTTGGACAACAACCTTATCAGGGGTATTCCAACATGGAGGTTTTACATTATGTCCGTTCTGGACAGAGAATGGATTCTCCAGATAATTGCCCTGATGACATGTACAGGTATGTAGAAAATGATATAATCTTTGTTGTTGAATGTATGTACTTGTTAGTGCACAATAAGTTGTAAGTATGTTAAAGGAGTTTTCTCATAAACACAATCCCTTTTGCCGTGTAAAATTCAAAACAATGTTCATCTGATCGCTACAGGTTTGGTTCAGAAAGCCATTGAAGACCAACCATACTGTGTACATTTTATTAGTTTTACATTTTGGCTGTTAATTGAGAGCTGGCCATTGTTAGTGGCTCTCTGCTCACGTTGCGGAAATGCAATGTTTTTTCTGCTGCAAAAACGCATTTTACTGTACCAGCAAAGTGAATGAGATTCCAGCTAACCCCATCCACACATTGCGGAACAAAAAATGGTGCAGAAAAGCTGTCATCAGCATGGGATCTATTGGAATCTGACAACTAGACCCCTTACAGATCAGCTGTTGCAGCAGCCTCTGGTGCTGCACCCACTGCCTGTCCACTGGTAGATTTTGGCACTCGGAGTATGTTGCAACAGCTGATCTGTGTGGATATCGGACCCCACAGATCACATACTGATGACTTAATGACATGTATGTGTGCCATTACCTTAAAAAAGACATTTAAGGCACAGCAGCACTGTATATTGTTAATAAAAATTAAAAAAATTATTTGTAGAGAAGCTGTGATTTGCCAATTGGGTTATAAGATGTAGTGGACTATTAAGGTAAGTTGAAACTATGTCAAAGTTTCACAGCAGATCTTGCTGTAAATTAACTATGAAGGCAAAGCAAAATCTATATGATACATGCCAATTTGGCAGCAGGTTGTGCCCTATATAGTGAAATGCTGAAATCCATAGTGGATATCATGTCACGCTCATTTTTTTTAGGAAGCCAAAGATTTTTTTTTTATAGAATTTAAGTTTTAAGTGTCAACAACAAATGCAATTATAATTTGATCTGTCTATAATAAGATGTAAGAAAAATTCTGCAAAAAAAAATGTAATTAATAATCAGCAATTGCTGTCTAAACAAACAGCCAGAAGAGCAAGCTGCTTAAGTCATTAAACTTCTTTTTATGGGATCGACCTAGCACTCAGCGCCTGTATGCTCCTCCTGTCAGTAAAGGATATTGTCGGTTGCCATTATACACAGTTATTAATGGAAGTGGGGAATTCTTTGCATTCCATTTATCCTAAACATGATTCTGAACAAGAAGAGCAGAGGAAAAGCCCATTAATTGTCTCTTTTTTTTTTTTTTTTTGTTTTACCTTTACACGCTGTCAGTTTCCATGCAATCCATCAGTGGTTGGCTTAGGATTCAATGACTACACATTTCAGCTTTTGAGCGCGCATTACTAGTTTATTGCCGTCCTTTGTCATTTATTTTTATATTGTCATGTCTAGCTTTTCTGTTGCAGCTCATCTGGCTGCGAATTGTCTTAAAATAAACAATATACACTTCTTAATAATACAGCACAATGACTTTATTTGTAGACGAATCTTATAGCATCCCACTGACAGATTTTGCATAGTGCTGTACATCATTATTGGGCCTTCCTATGACTCTACCAACAATGCAAGTTACCAATGCAGTGAATGAGGTTTTCCACCCTGCAATAAGTTCTTAAATCTGCCTTCAACATTAGATCTGAAATAAATGTACCTGTTTGTTTTATTTTATTATGCTTACTTATATAGGACCATCATATTCCACAGCACTTTACAGACATTGACAGTCACTGTCCCATATAAGGCTCACAATCTATATTCCCTATCTGTATGTCTTTAGCGTGTGGGAGGAAACCCATGCAAACATGGGGAGAACATACAAACTCCTTGCAGATGTTGTCCTTGGCAGGATTCAAACCCAGGACTCCAACGATACTAACCACTGAGCCACCGTGCTGCCCACGTTTTTGTTGTTGATCTTTGTCTATAAAGTTTGTTCCCTACTTAGCATTTTGGGTCTGTTGCAATATTTTTCTCACTCACAGTTTACTGCATTACTGCATTTGTGCAGACAGAGATTAGTTGTAAAGCAATAGGAAATTATAAAATTAATTGCATTTGTGCTTTTTTATGGCCCCCCCCCCATTATTGTTATTTTTGGTATGTTTTTAGGTCAATGGTCTTTTTCTGAAAATGTAGCACTTGTATGTCGTATTTTATGGCTAAGGCCCCATGAAGAGAAACACAGCAAAAAAATGTTGCACAAAAAAAGCGTGTCAGAAACGCATTGCGCTTTTTTCTGCAGAGTTTTTCACTACATTTTCTCAGAGTTTTTATCTGCGGACTTTCTGCCCATATTATATCTATATGGAAAACGCCAGCGTTTCCGCAGATACAATTGACATGCTGTGATTTTCAAAAATGTGGGCTTTTCCGCTGCAGATTTTTTTTCTGTAATGTGTGGATGGGATTTGCCAGAATCTCATTCACTTTGCAGGGACTGTAAAATGCAGCATTTTTTCCGTGGAGTTTCCACAGCAGCAAAAACGCTCAATTTTTGCAATGTGAGGCGTCAGCTGTTTTATAGAAATATTATAGATATACAGTACAGACCAAAAGTTTGGACACACCTTCTCATTCCAAGAGTTTTCTGTATTTTCATGACTATAAAAATTGTAGATTCACACTGAAGGCATCAAAACTATGAATTAACACATGTGGAATTATATATTTAACAAAAAAGTGTGAAACAACCGAAAATATGTCTTATATTCTAGGTTCTTCAAAGTAGCCACCTTTTGCTTTGATTACTGCTTTGCACACTCTTGGCATTCTCTTGATGAGCTTCAAGAGGTAGTCACCTGAAATGGTCTTCCAACAGTCTTGAAGGAATTCCCAGAGATGCTTAGCACTTGTTGGCCCTTTTGCCTTCACTCTGCAGTCCAGCTCACCCCAAACCATCTCGATTGGGTTCAGGTCTGGTGACTGTGGAGGCCAGGTCATCTGGCGTAGCACCTCATCACTCTCCTTCTTGGTCAAATAGCCCTTACACAGTCTGGAGGTGTGTTTGGGGTCATTGTCCTGTTGAAAAATAAATGATGGTCCAACTAAACGCAAACCGGATGGAATAGCATGCCGCTGCAAGATGCTGTGGTAACCATGCTGGTTCAGTATTCCTTCAATGTTGAATAAATCCCCAACAGTGTCACCAGCAAAGCACCCCCACACCATCACACCTCCTCCTCCATGCTTCACGGTGGGAACCAGGCATGTAGAGTCCATTCGTTCACCTTTTCTGCGTCGCACAATGACACGGTGGTTGGAACCAAAGATCTCAAATTTGGACTCATCAGACCAAAGCACAGATTTCCACAGGTCTAATGTCCATTCCTGGTGTTCTTTAGCCCAAACAAGTCTCTTGTGCTTGTTGCCTGTTCTTAGCAGTGGTTTCCTAGCAGCTATTTTACCAAGAAGGCCTGCTGCACACAGTCTCCTCTTAACAGTTGTTGTAGAGATGTGTCTGCTGCTAGAACTCTGTGTGGCATTGACCTGGTCTCTAATCTGAGCTGCTGTTAACCTGCGATTTCTGAGGCTGGTGACTCGGATGAACTTATCCTCCGCAGCAGAGGTGACTCTTGGTCTTCCTTTCCTGGGGCGGTCCTCAAGTGAGCCAGTTTCTTTGTAGCGCTTGATGGTTTTGGCCACTGCACTTGGGGACACTTTCAAAGTTTTCCCAATTTTTCGGACTGACTGACCTTCATTTCTTAAAGTAATGATGGCCACTCGTTTTTCTTTACTTAGCTGCTTTTTTTTTCTTGCCATAATACAAATTCTAACACTCCATTCAGTAGGACTATCAGCTGTGTATCCACCTGACTTCTGAACAACACAACTGATGGTCCCAACACCATTTATAAGGCAAGAAATCCCACTTATTAAACCTGACAGGGCACACCTGTGAAGTGAAAACCATTTCATGTGACTACCTCTTGAAACTCATCAAGAGAATGCCAAGAGTGTGCAAAGCAGTAATCAAAGCAAAAGGTGGCTACTTTGAAGAACCTAGAATATAAGACATATTTTCAGTTGTTTCACACTTTTTTGTTACGTATATAATTCCACATGTGTTAATTCATAGTTTTGATGCCTTCAGTGTGAATCTACAATTTTTATAGTCCTGAAAATACAAAAAACTTTTGGAATGAGAAGGTGTGTCCAAACTTTTGGTCTGTACTGTATATTAATCTAACAAAATTAAAAACTATTATTTTTAAGATACATTGTGATATCATAAAGCCAAGTTTCATGTGAGACCACCAATGTGGGCACTAGAGGGCACTATTTAAATACGAAGATGTATGGTATGCACAGGTTTTCCAGATACTGTCAGTGTGGTCACTAATGTTTGCATAGTCATTTTCATGAAGTCTGATTGACAGACCTGATAGGTAAAAAATAAAAATGCTAATTCACGTTGTGGCTGACTAGTTGTGCCATCCCAATATTCTACATTGCAGCTTTGGAAGAGTTATTTATCATAGAGATTGACTAGAATAAATTGCTTATGTCTCTTACAATTCGATGACACTCTGAATTGCTTTTTCTGTCTAATAGTTTTATGTTCAGTTACTTATGATAAGAATCAAGCAGTAAAAGGTGACGTCTTGACAAGTAAAATGATAGCTGCTTAACGGTTTAAAGACACAATGCAATGCCCCAGGGCCTGTCCAGTCATTGCTCACTTAAGTGTTACTGAGCTTTTCCTCCTTTGCTTTCCCTAAAACACTAATATGTTTTTTCAAACTTTTGGTCCTCTTTGTATAAACCTGTGCCCTTAATAATGAAAATCCACAGTTTCTCTTGATATTTCATGTTTAGCATCCTATTCAACTTTACACTAGAAATATTGCTTGGTGCAGTATAGTTTATTATTTGGCTTAGTCCCCACATTGCGGAATTGCAACTTCCATTGTTGCAGATTTTGCTGTGGTTTTTTGAGCCAAAATCAAGAGTGGCTTGAAAAGCAATGGGAAATATATAGGAAGCTCTTATACTTCTCCCTTCTGTTAAATCCTCTGCTAGCTTTGGCTCAAAAAAATGCAGCAAAATCTGCAACAAAAAAAGCTACGTTTCCACAACGTGGGGCCTCAGCCTTAAAGTCATGTTTTAATTATTTGCATTGTCATAGAGTATAGATATTTTTTATTTCAAATTGCTTGTTTTATCATACTTTATAGTTTGTGTTTTTTGCCTGCCTGAAAAAAATAATTTGCAATAGTGGGCTGTTAAGTGGGCTTTCCTACTTGCATTTCTTGTGTACTAAAAAAATCAGATTCAGAATTTGTATATTGTGATTATGTTAGTACAGACCTTTTTATGCATTAAAATTGTAGTTTAATGCAATGATACATGATCGGCATAAATGTACAAATTATTAACGATAAATGTTTCATTTATCTTTCTGCTTGTCAAATTGTTCTATGCAAATTGATATCCTTTTCCTAGTCAGCTACATTATATCTGCAGTTTGAAACAGGTCCTTATATGCTTGTATTTGTAGTGATGCACATCTATACATCTCTAAGATGGTGGCAGGTAGCAAATTGGATTTTACCAGAACTGCTTTTAACTCTTTCTTCAAAGGTTATTGCAGACAGACTTGCATGGTAATAACTTCAACAGAGTGCTTTCTTAAATGAAACAGCCAAGTGTGTAACTTGTAGCAATAATTGGGAAAGGTATTAGCTGTACTTCCGTCTGCGCTGAGCTGTTCCTTACACCAGGTGCCCTTTCAATATTGTATGGCCGCTTTAGCATGGTTGAAGACAGTGCTTCCATTTATAGCTCGGTCACTGGGCCACTGAATAATGACACAACAGTGAAGTATTAAATGTCTATAATTAATATATGAAGCAATAATTTATAAATAATATTTAAAAATTTTTAAATAATTAATCAGTAAAGAAATTACACATGGCTATGTGAATCTACAGATTCTGTTGACTTTGCATAAGTAAGCGAGAAAGCCATACTATAAAAATCACTACAAGCTTTTTGTTTGATGGAATACATTGGATTATAAATGAGTGCCGATCATTTCAGCATTGCAGGGCTATGTGTGTAATCTAGTGCATGGTTGTCTTGCATCTTAAATTTTATTATTAAATAGCAGTAAATGGTGATAATTTTGTCACCTCTGGCTGCCCACATATTCTTAATGCCAAAGTTGTTAGTAAGAATGTAATTACTCATGATGGAGATGAAGCAACGGTTATTTCTGTAAATTATCAATTACTTAAGAATAAGATATTCGTTCTTTTCTGTGTTTTTTTGTGTTACATCCTGCTCTATTATATCTGCATTTAGCTTATGGTTCAGCATATTCTAGTAGTTTCAGGATCAGCTGAAATAATGTCTAACAGTTATTTGTTCACATAGTTCATTTTGCTTCATTTGAACAGTAGCAAAATTGTGTCAGCTCCTTTGAATGATATATTTAGACCTGTGCACACACTTGTCTTTTACTGTTTTTTTTTTTCCTTTAAGGCTATTTTTCCCATTAACAGATCAACTGACCATCTCACGTTTCACATGCATACCAAAACCTTCCAACTTTACTGTGACCTTGTCACTAAACATAGTGTCACATAGCTTACTAACATTTAAGAATACCACAGTCTCTGACAGCTTCCTAAACATATTCTTCGGCCATCTCTTCATTAAAGCAGTCAGCTACTGCATTACTGATGGCTTAGCATTTAAAGTTTTTATGGACTATATATAAGTTGTAGTATTTGTCATATATCGGTTATGGGATACATTTGTTAGTCACTTGTTGCAATGGGCAAATCTATATTTTACAAACAACAACTATCTTCTTCATGTTAGACAAAATACTATAAATATTAACCTTGTTGGGACCTTCAATATACTATATACGTCCTGGCGGTTCACCTGTAAACCTGAAATGATGTATATATATGTCCTTGCAAGGTAAGCCTGCTGCACGAAAACGTGCAGCTGTGGGATTGGGATGCCAGCTGTTACTACAGTCGGACATCCCATAGGGAAGTCAGGGATGGTTTGTTACCATCCCTGTCTTCCCCATTGCTGTGTGCACAGCTATGGGCTCCCCTTTGACCAATCAGTCTCATGACCGCTGGGAAGACAGGAACTCCAAGATTTGCTCTGGGATACAGCATAGGAAACTATATTTTAAAAAATGTTAAATGCCCCCCAAGGGTCTACTATGACCTTATGGGGGCACAAAGTATTAAATTATAATAATACAAAAAAAGAAAAAACAAAGTACTCCCCTGCCACTACCATGCCCCCATTACAGGTTTTAGCCTCGCCCCTAGTGACACAACAATAAGTAAAAATGATCATAACAGAGAGAGAAAACGATTAAAATTTTTGTTTTAGGAGCACTTGAACATTACAGTTTGGCTGATCAATGGTTACAAACTTACTGTTTGTGTCCATCTACATTGACTGCAATGTTAATATTGTTAAAAAAAATTAATATTGATCTTCATTAGTTGGTATTATATTTATTCATATTAATGATTTAATTCTTACTTGAACTTCTATTCTGTGATTCTGTGATAGTTCTGCTTTTTCTAAATTTAATATAAAAAGATGAGATATACTGGCCAGACTATGATGAGGAACCTTAACTAAGTTCCATATTCCTGTGAATACATGGAAAATACATAGGCTTAATAACTCATGCTGCTGGCTATTAACGTCCTATGGACCATGCATGTACATGTCATTTAAATATGAATGTGATTGGCTGATCAGATATCATGATTATAAGAGACATGGCTTTAGCATTTCAATAAATGATTGGTTGCGAAAACTCGGAGACAACTCCATTGAGCACTCGGTGTGTTTGTCTCCCTCTGACCGGTGACGTAGCCCTTCGTAAAGAGAAACTGCTAATTATAAACTTGAAACTGTGGTGAGTGAGACAATTCGTTCTTTCTGTGACTTCCCACCTGTATGACCACCGTTTAGGTATTGTGTCCTGTTGACACTGCGGGTTTCAACGAACACCTTTGTCTGTGAGGTAGGTCTTGTATATGATTGTATGTTGTCTTCCTTTGTGTCAGCCATTGTGTTTTATGTGTGGTTATGTGTAAAGTCTAAGCTTAGTGAAAGAAAGGTGTGTGTAAGGAGAGAGGCTTAGATAAGGGAGTGATTGTTTTGTGATTTCAAGAAACACAAAACTTTCATCCATGCCTTAAATAACACTAAACAGCATGGCCAAAGTGTTCTTTCTGGACAAAGGGTCTAAAGATGGACGAGCTGGTTCATAATGAATCAGATTCATTAAGAATTTTCCAAAATTATCGATACGGCTGAGCCTGACAATTTTGGAGTTTACCACCTATAAATCCACTAAAGTTGATTACTATACTCTGGGGTCTCTTCAGCCCCAGATTGTATTACTTGAATCTCTCTCTCTCGAAGTGTTAATACAACTTTTCACAAAATCAGATCTTCAAATTGTATTCCATTAACAGAGGCTGTATAGACAATTATACCACTATACCAGATTCATACATAGTATCGCTATAGCACACATATATATTATACCACTGCTTATACATACACTGCTTACACACACACACACACACACACACACATATATTGGCATAAACCTCATGGGTTTTTTTTGCCTTCCTCTGGATCAACACTGTAGGGTACTGTAGGGTTATAGGTTGGACTTGATGGACCTGTGTCTTCATACAACCTCATCTACTATGACACTATATATATATATATATATATATATATATATATATATATATATATATATACAGTACAGACCAAAAGTTTGGACACACCTTCTCATTCCAAGATTTTTCTCTATTTTCATGACTATAAAAATTGTAGATTCACACTGAAGGCATCAAAACTATGAATTAACACATGTGGAATTATATACTTAACAAAAAAGTGTGAAACAACTGAAAATATGTCTTATATTCTAGGTTCTTCAAAGTAGCCACCTTTTGCTTTGATTACTGCTTTGCACACTCTTGCCATTCTCTTGATGAGCTTCAAGAGGTAGTCACCTGAAATGGTTTTCACTTCACAGGTGTGCCCTGTCAGGTTTAATAAGTGGGATTTCCTGCCTTATAAATGGTGTTGGGACCATCAGTTGTGTTGTTCAGAAGTCAGGTGGAAACACAGCTGATAGTCCTACTGAATGGAGTGTTAGAATTTGTATTATGGCAAGAAAAAAGCAGCTAAGTAAAGAAAAACTAGTGGCCATCATTACTTTAAGAAATGAAGGTCAGTCAGTCCGAAAAATTGGGAAAACTTTGAAAGTATCCCCAAGTGCAGTGGCCAAAACCATCAAGCGCTACAAAGAAACTGGCTCACATGAGGACCGCCCCAGGAAAGGAAGACCAAGAGTCACCTCTGCTGCGGAGGATAAGTTCATCCGAGTCACCAGCCTCAGAAATCACAGGTTAACAGCAGCTCAGATTAGAGACCAGGTCAATGCCACACAGAGTTCTAGCAGCAGACACATCTCTACAACAACTGTTAAGAGGAGACTGTGTGCAGCAGGTCTTCTTGGTAAAATAGCTGCTAGGAAACCACTGCTAAGGACAGGCAACAAGCAGAAGAGACTTGTTTGGGCTAAAGAACACCAGGAATGGACATTAGACCTGTGGAAATCTGTGCTTTGGTCTGATGAGTCCAAATTTGAGATCTTTGGTTCCAACCACCGTGTCTTTGTGAGACGCAGAAAAGGTGAACAAATGGACTCTACATGCCTGGTTCCCACCGTGAAGCATGGAGGAGGAGGTGTGATGGTGTGGGGGTGTTTTGCTGGTGACACTGTTGGGGATTTATTCAAAATTGAAGGAATACTGAACCAGCATGGTTACCACAGCATCTTGCAGCGGCATGCTATTCCATCCGGTTTGCGTTTAGTTGGACCATCATTTATTTTTCAACAGGACAATGACCCCAAACACACCTCCAGACTGTGTAAGGGCTATTTGACCAAGAAGGAGAGTGATGAGGTGCTACGCCAGATGACCTGGCCTCCACAGTCACCAGACCTGAACCCAATCGAGATGGTTTGGGGTCAGCTGGACCACAGAGTGAAGGCAAAAGGGCCAACAATTGCTAAGCATCTCTGGGAACTCCTTCAAGACTGTTGGAAGACCATTTCAGGTGACTACCTCTTTAAGCTCATCAAGAGAATGCCAAGAGTGTGCAAAGCAGTAATCAAAGCAAAAGGTGGCTACTTTGAAGAACCTAGAATATAAGACATATTTTCAGTTGTTTCACACTTTTTTGTTAAGTATATAATTCCACATGTGTTAATTCATAGTTTTGATGCCTTCAGTGTGAATCTACAATTTTTATAGTCATGAAAATACAGAAAACTCTTGGAATGAGAAGGTGCATCCAAACTTTTGGTCTGTACTGTATATATACACATGTGAACAAAATTGTTGGTACCCCTCGTTTAATGGACAGACGAGACAAAAATCGACATTTTTGGCAAGGCACATCAGCTCTATGTTCACAGACGGAAAAATGAAGCATATCTTGAAAAGAACACTGTCCCTACTGTGAAACATGGAGGAGGCTCTGTTATGTTCTGGGGCTCCTTTGCTGCATCTGGCACAGGGTGTCTTGAATCTGTGCAAGGTACAATGAAATCTCAAGACTATCAGGGGATTCTAGAGAGAAATGTGCTGCCAAGTGTCAGAAAGCTTGGTCTCAGTCGCAGGTCATGGGTCTTGCAACAGGATAATGACCCAAAACATACAGCTAAAAACACCCAAGAATGGCTAAGAGGAAAACATTGGACTATTCTGAAGTGGCCTTCTATGAGCCCAGACGTAAATCCTATTGAGCATCCTTGGAAGGAGATGAAACATGCCGTCTGGAAAAGGCACCCTTCAAACCCGAGACAACTGGAGCAGTTTGCTCAAGAGGAGTGGGCCAAAATACCTGTTGAGAGGTGCAGAAGTCTCATTGACAGTTACAGGAATCGTTTGATTGTAGTGATTGCCTCAAAAGGTTGTACAACAAAATATTAAGTTAAGGGTACCATCATTTCTGTCCAGGCCTGTTTCATGAGTTTTCTTTGTTAAAAAAAAATTCTGTTGAAGCATGGTTCAAAAGCAATGTCTGACTTTCATTTGTTCATTTTCATAGAATTTTTATATATAATTACTTTTGTCAGATTCAAGTTATTTCTGTGACCATTGTGGGTTTTTCTTTCGTTAAATGAGGGGTGCCAACAATTTTATCCACGTGTATATATACACATATATATATATATATATATATATATATATATATTTATATAATGAACATGTATACAAAATACACTTGCATATGTACACAAAACACTTACACATATAAGCAGTACACACATGTACATAGAGCAATCACACATAGACACATTAAACACAAACACATATATATCACACACATAGACATAAACATTACAGACTCATATATATATATACAATACATACCCCTACACAAATTGCACACATATATTCTTATAATATTCTCAGACGAATTGCTGGACTCTCTAAGGCAGAATCTAAGTGTGACTGCAAATTTTATACCCCCTATAGTTACTATTTTGATCATGTGCATGTGAAATCGGTGTCATGGTCAAGAAAAACATGAGTCTATATCTAATATACAATACATTTTATCTATATTCTGCCATGGAATACCAACCAACTTGTTTTGAAATGGCAAAACTGTTAATGTATAAATCTGCATTTTGCACAAACAGCCTAAGTATTGGTCAGTAACATGATCTGCTTTACATCCTGTTCCTTCAAGGCCAAAGACCTGTGACTTCTCTATTATTTCCAGGAAAAGGGGAAACATTGAAGTGTATACATGGCACTAGTAATGAGGCAGAACAACTAATGGTCATTAATAAAACAGCTTGTGAAAACAGTTCTGTTACAATGAAATCAAATGACAATAGGAACTTAGTAAATCACTTTGATAGCTAAGCACAGCGCAGCCACAATTGTTTGTTTGCGTCACTTCTTTTATAAAACCAGTATGATGTTTAGCACTTTTCCTTTGTAGCACTGTAGTCCTGAGTTTCAATTCAGTCCTCAAGTCAGGTACGACAGAGACTGATGTAAGAGATGATAATGCATATGGAGCAGAAAATGTTGGTACTATGCAAAATAATACATTTATATATAAATAGTGAGACACAAATATATTATTATACTGTGTACTATCATTTCATACACAGATACATTCACTGACATGAAAAAAAAAGACAAACACACCCTGATAGAAATATCAGATTGCTGCAAAACTTGGCATGTAGTTATGTCTCAGGCAGATATGTACATTTTTACAGGTGTGGTCTGATTGGACACTGGGTTGTGCCACAATAGGGCATAAATGTGCTTTCCCTGGTCCCCTATAAAAAGGCTCTTAAGGGCTACCTTTGGGTAGTGTACCTATTGGTGATAGAACTTCACTGCTATACATTCCTCTTTGATGCAGTTTGTCCAGTTGACAGACTGAGAGGGGACACATCATTGAAATTTTGAAATGAGAGAAGCAGGATAGTCGTTTTGAAGAACTATCCAACATCTAGACTGTACTGACTGAGCTGTTAGAAGGTGTTGGGAGCAGTGCTTTCATGAGGGCATGCCCACACAGGGAACACGTTTTGTAATACCCAGACAGACCAGTAGAGGAGAACGTTTGAGCCACTAACAAGCACAAGCAGCTCCTACAGTTTCCTTGTCCACCATTCAGACACAGGTGGCACCTTCACTACATATCCCTGTCTCTGCCCGGACCATTTGCAGGGGATCATCAGAGGGAAATTTTGTGTCACTGTGACAATTATGTCTCCTGCCATTGACAGTCGGCCACAGTCACTTCTTTTGTAGTGGTGTTGTGAACGAGAAGCCTGGGCTGCTACTGAGTGTGTTCGAGCATGGATGTCTTGTGGTGAGCGCTTCAGTCCTTTACTGTGGAGCAACACACTTTCCCAAACTGCTGGTGTAATGATTTGGGGAGCAACCACATACAACAGTCAGTCACCCCTAGTAGTGACATTATCAGTTCAGCAATATGTGTAAGACATCCTGCAGCTACATGTGCTGTTTTTTCTCATGGAAGGTCTTCTAACTGGCATTTTTCTGCAAGGTAATGCTCACCTACACACAACAAGAGTTTCCCATGAATATCTCCAACAGATTACAACACTTACTTGGCTTTCTGGATCACCATATTTATTGCTAATTTATAGGACCCACTGGGATACCAACTTCAGCAACCTACAAGTGTGCAAGATCCAGGCCCAGCTGCAAAATCTGTGGGCAAATGTGTTACACTATACCAGTGATGGCGAACCTTTTAGAACCCAAGTGCCCAAACTGCAACCCAAAACCAAGTGCCAACAAAGCAATTTAACCTTAATATTGTCCACAACTGCGGACAGTTACAGACCCGCAAAATACGGTTATGTGAATGGGGTTTTATAGAGCTTTCAATGATACCAAACAACTGAAAGGTAGAAGTTTGCATTTGGTATACTTTTGAACAATTAATGCTCACTATTTACATTGCACAGGAACTGTTTTATAGTGACCGTGCAATGTTACAACACTCTCTAATAATATCACGTTTGCTATAAAACAGATACTGTGTGATATAAATAGCGAAGGGCCCCCACACAGTACAATGTGCTCCACAGTGGCCCCACAGACAGTACAATGTGCTACACAGTGGTCCCCATACAGTACAATGTGCTCCACAGTGGCCCCCAGACAGTACAGTGTGCTCTACAGTGGACCCCAAACAGTACAATGTGCTCCACAGTGGCCCCGAGACATTAAAGTGTGCTCCACAGTGGCCCCCAGACAGTGCAGTGTGCTCCACAGTGGCCCCCAGACAGTACAATGTGCTCCACAGTGGCCCCCACACAGTATAATATACTGTGTTGAGGCCACTGTGAAACATAATATATTCCACAGTGGCCCCCCACATAGTATAACATTCTCCTGTACTTACCTGCAATCCCACGCAGAGCAGCCGTGCGGCCTCCTTCCACCGCAAAGCAGGCGCTGATGAATGATCTCTCCTACATCGGGGCAGAGATACAATCTTCTGTCAGTGTAAGCTGCGGGTCCGCGGCTTACACTGACTGTTTTCAGGTACATGTGCATTTGCACATACACCTGAAAGAAGCGCTCACATGATGGGGATCTGAGAAAGCTGTCCCGATTTCCTGTTAGTGAGTGATCGCGGAGCTTGGCTAGGGCACGGAACCTGTATGCCTCCACGCCCAACCATATCTCATCCTGGTGGTCCAGCAGGGTACTAGAGCCTCCCAATTGTACAGTTTTCCAATTAAAGTTCTCATTTTGCTTTTACATTAACACATATAAAGTTTCATTCAGTTCCAACAGTTAATTTCTCCTGCTTGCTATGCTATTTTTTTTTTTTTTTTTTTTTTTTTTATCGATGAGTGTAGATAGTAGAAAAATAGGCAGCATTCCAGCAGGCATCAGCAAAACAAAAGGCTTTATTCCATGCAAAAAAAAGGCTTTATAAAATTTTGCTGTCGTTTTTTCTGATATTTCTGGAGGGATTGTGACCCAGACCCTGGGATTTGCCTCCTTGTTTATCATTGGAACTGTGCTGCTTGGAATTTTTTATTTATTTTTTGATTGATAGAATTTTCTTTAGTAATTTACATAATTAAATATGTGGGTAGAAAAGTCCATCACAGCTTAGGCTATGTTCACAACATGTTCACATCATGTTTGTCTGCATACTGTTTTCTTTAAATGGTCACTAACTTTTCAGATAACTTCGTCTCATTCAATAGAACATGTAATTCTGGACCAAAGAATCCACAACTTTTGACTGCTCACAGAGAATGTAAGGAGAGTCTATGGGGCAGATTTATTATGCCTTGTACAACAGTTTTCTTTACATTTTTTTTTTTGCAAAAAGGGTTTTTGCTCAAAAATGTGACTTTTTGTTTTCTGAGGGTATGCAGGTGGTGGAGCCATCTGTCATGCCAGATTTATTATCATTTATGCCAGAAATCCGGCGTAATGATGCAGGAAATCTATGCCAGTTTTGTGCTCCATTCTTTGTGCATCAGCAGTTGATTGATGGGGCCACAGGGTGTCAGACCCTTATCAATCTGATAATGATAATCTGTTCTTAGAATAGGGCATCAATATTTTTAGCCCAAAAAAACCCTTTAGGCTAAGGCCCCAAGCAGCGAGCCGCAGCCAAGAAGCACGTTTTCCATATAGGTATAATTGAAGCAGAAAGGAAAACTCTGCGGACTTTCTGTGAAAAGTGCTGCAGAAAAAAATGCAATACGTTCCGTCACTGTCTTTTCCACAGTGCTTTTCGCAGAAAGTCCGCAGAGTTTTCCTTTCTGCTTCAATTATACCTATATGGAAAATGTCAGTGTTTCCATAGGTATAACTGACATGCTGTGATTTGCAAAAACGCAAAAGTTTTTGAAATCTCAGCATTTTCGCAGCGGATATTTTTCTGCAATGTGTGGATGGGATTAGCCAGAATTGCTGCGTTTACACTACATGGGGCCCCAGCCTTAATCATGGTTTTATTGGATGGCTATGACATTGTATATCAGACGACCAATGGAAAAAATGAAAATTGGCATTAGGAGTAAGATAAGAGGTGGATGAATTAAGCAGCACATTTTAAAATAGACTGAAAGGATTCCAATCTATAACTGCCCTTCGGATATTGCATGTCTAAAGATGTAAATGATTGAAATATTGAGCTACAGCTGGCAAGACATTGAAGTAATTTGAAAAGTATTTGATTTCCTGGTGAGTTTCTTCATCTAAACAGCAGCCAATCTGCAGAAGTAGAGCTTCAGTGGCAGTGCATTAGAGCAAGACATGCCTGCGTAAATTATTTCAACCTTCTTTTGTTATGTTTCTTCTATAACTAGACACATTCTGTAGTTATCAATAATTTAGGTGCACATTTTTAATTATAAAGTAAAAAAAAAGTGTACAATGCTAAGAAAATCTAGTTATATTATATACTGTAGAAATGAAAGAATAAGTGTAAAGTGGGATTATACATTAACAATGTTTTTTTTTTTTATTTAGGTGGGACATGATGATGAAATGTTGGGCACAAAATCCTGGTCAGAGACCCAACTTTGCTCAAATTCTAAAACAACTTGAAGAACTCAAAGGTCGCTCTTTAAGATGTACCTGACCCAAACAGAAAAGATTGTTCTTGGAAGGTATTGATAATGCAGGCTTTGAAGGTCAATATGGCATCTTTTTTTCCACACAATTAATGAAATCAGTATGAATGGAATCTCACACACAGAGTACTTTCTTAGTGTGTTTGTTCCTATGAATTAGCATTAGTTGATTTTAGGTAATGGATGTAGGCATAATGCAGAAGATTCAAGTTCAGTGCATTTTAATGAATGTGAATTTAAGTATATTTTCATTTTACATTTGTAATGAAATACCATTATGTAAATATATGATATGCAGAATCTCAGAGTATATGTTGAAAATGAATGAATGGGAAGAGTAAACACAGGAAATATTTCTTAGAAACTCTTATCAGTTTGCAACCACTGCAGTGCCTTGTTGCAAACTCATCTGCTAGTCCCACAGCTGATAATTGCCAGGAAATGCATGTCAGTCATTCATCCAGCAGTTAGTATATGGAAGCCATTCCGATAGAGAAGACTCTTTCTAAACATATCTACTCCAATTTTTACTTTTTGTGTTTTTTTTAAACTAATTTTTATGTTAATATACACAGTAAAATATTTTGAAGTAATTCTGTTTTTACAGACCCCCCTCGGACACAAAGTAGGATAACATTTCCTGTTTTCAGCAGCTCATTTGCCAATTTGCTATGTAGAGTTGATCAGTGTCAACAGAGTCACTTCTTCTATCCCACTACTTCTTTCCCACATACTTACTTACATACCATTAAAGAGATTAAACTTCAGCACATGATACATTGCATTAGAACATTTAAGGCTTAAGTTGTGTATTTACATCCATTTTCCATTTTCTGTGAGGAGCTGCATTGCAATGATATACTTTAGTAAATGTGAATGATTTCTTTAATATATGTTAATGGTATAATAAGTAACAAAGACTGAGGTAATTTTGATGTTAATCTTTTAAAGCTAGCATTGTCTTTTTTTTCTGTGTTTAGCCGGAAGCACACCTCAAGTACTGTATAAATTCTCAGTCAAACTAATGCCACAGTCAGCCAGCTTACAGGAATAGAAGCATAGATACATACTGAATAAAAATATCAGCATGACTTCATTCAGCTTCATTTAGGCAAACATCATCACCAAACGTTTATACAGGAAAGAGATCTAAACATAGGCAGGCTGGCCGGCAGTTGTCTGGGACATAAATATAAAGATTTAATTAGTTACCCTTATTATTATATTCCCCCTCAAGAGCATGTTGAAAATAGTGCAGCCTTATTTAATACATACTTTAAAACAGTCTAGCTTTAAGGATTTTATATTAAGTGGTTCCTCAAACAAAGCTTCACACAGCAGATGTCAAGGACATTTATAAGGCTTGTATGATCTTGAGATCTGCATTTATGAAGTGGCCATCTAAAAGACTGGAAGCCAAAAAAACATAAGCAAACAAGTCAAGGATCAACACTGCAAGGTAGCCTTTTCTTGAAAGTTTATGAGATTTATTGAAAACAATTGGCCGAATGCTATTACAACAGCTACACATCCCAACCACCTCATACACATGAATACACCACTGTCAGACACCTATGGTGGCAGCTCAACTCCTGTGAGAGCAAAGTAATGTATCATTTCCTCTACGCCTGAAAATTGGTGTAAAGGAATTGGTGCAATGTCCTTTCATGTGCCAAACGTGCACCGCAAGGCCCAAACCACATGCCAATGCGAAAGAGGTTGGAGTGGGCCGAGGTGGGGACGCCTTGGCCAAGGCTGAGTTACTAAAACTTTTAGTTTTACATTCCTCTGATGGACAGAATAGCTTTTCTACCCAGTAAAAATGAAACATGGGATTTATCATGAGCTTCATCATGAGCATAGGTGGTATCTGACCCCTTATTTCTTATCCAAAATATACCCAACGGATCCTCCTTAATGTTGGAGAAACTGTGGACAAATAGGCATCATATCTCTTATATATATAAAAATGAGTTCCTGTCTGTCTGTCTGTTCTTTATGCGCGACCAAACGACTGGACCGATCCTCACCAAATTTGGCACACATGTACATCAGGTGTCCGGGAATATTATAGACTGGGTCTCAGCTCTCTTGGACGTACCATTCCTGAGGTACAGTATTCCCAAAAAATGACCAGCATTAGTCTATACAAGCCTGCAAGTCTTTCACTCATATTCCAACTGCCATACACACGGTCACATGTCCCTTATCAGCCAATAACAGCTCGCAGGCGCTTACTCTCCTCAGGCACACAGGTTTCCATAGCAACCAAGCTATGTATGACCTGTATTAGTGACTATCAGTTTACAGGACCTTAAATATTCAGTTATATCACGTGTATCAGCCAATATAAGTTCACATTTAATTTACCAGGTTTCCATAACAACACAGCCATAAATAAACTGTACATATACTGGACTCAGTGGCGTAACTAGCAATGGCAGGGCCCCAAGGCCAATATTTGACATGGGACCCCCCCCGGCAACGCCCCCCTCGCACAAACTGCATTCCTGCACACACTATTATGCCCCATACTCTCCTCAGGCACACAGGTTTCCATAGCAACCAAGCTATGTATGACCTGTATTAGTGAATAGCAGTTCACAGGACCTTAAATATTCAGTCATATCACGTGTATCAGCCAATATAAGTTCACATTTAATTTACCAGGTTTCCATAACAACACAGCCATAAATAAACTGTACATATACTGGACTCAGTGGCGTAACTAGCAATGGCAGGGCCCCAAGGCCAATATTTGACATGGGACCCCCCTCCCCGGCAACCCCCCCACGCACAAACTGCATTTCTGCACACACTATTATGCCCCATAGTGGCCCCTGCATACACTATTAGGCCCCATAGTGGCCCTTGCACACAGTATTCTGCCCAATAGTGGCCCCTGCACACAGTATCATAGTGGCTCCTTCATATAGTATTATGCGCACTTCCCGCTACTTCTTCAATGTTGGACCAGATGTCACGTGAGCCAGGCATGTATCGCAACGCATAATGACGTCGGACTGGCCCACCGACATCTGGGACGCCACTAAGGAGGCCCAAAGCCTGCTGAAAAGACCCCAGAGTATAATGATAGCAGTGTTTGTGGAGTTCACGGCCCACAGGCCTTACTTACCAATCCCCGCTCCTGCTCACATTTCATTTACCAGGTTTCCATAGCAACACAGCCATAGACTATACCTATACTGGACTGCCATACTGGATGTCAAGTGAAAAACTGGCCAATTCTTATGGGGTCACTACACATACAAAAAATGAAATATACCCGTGCGAAGCCGGGTCCTTCCTCTAGTTACTTATATTTTGCGAAAGCCCATTAGTTCAACCTATGTGGCATTACATTCTAAACATAGTACTCTCTATAACCTGTTGCTTAATATCACTTACCACGAACCTGGCCATGCTATGAATAGGCCTAAACTGAATCCCCAAGTCTTATTGAACAGCACTTTGCCTCAGGGCTATCTCAGAATTGGAAATCAACAAATATCCCACCCAAAAACTACATAATACAAGGAATTCATAGAAACTGCCACTGTGAATATGTATATGAATGTAGCCAACGCAAACACCACAAATTTCTGAAGGAATAGAATTTCTAGGTGACAAATGTCTGCCAGCAATTCCATTCCTTCAGAAATTTGTGGCGTTTGCGTTTAACTTCTCCCATTCTGAATTTAACTAAATACCACTATACACATAACCTCTTATCCAGGTAAACTGAATTGTTATTCACGTTATTATTCCATAGGAGTGCCTCAACACACCTTCTTTAGCACCATTGACATGCCCAACCTGTTTAATAATCCTGTTGCAGAATTTTCAACTGTATTACAATTCTATGATAATTTTGATATAGAATGTATACTCAAAACTTCGGTTACAGTAGAATTGCTCAATGTCCATGTTTGAACGTGAGATTTTTGTTTCTCAAAATAGCACATACCACACTAATGTGAACAGAGCTTTATTCATCATAGATGCTGGTAATTGTAGAATATTATGTACAATGTATATTCTGGCAAAGTCCATAGGATGCATCTGTGATGTCATGCTGTTATGGTATGACCAGCATGTATTGAATGTGGCTAGTAAGTACATAATACAACTCAGTTATGGAATTTAGTATTTAAAGATAAATAGTTATCATAGTACAAATGGCATGGGTTCAGCAGAGCTAATCTAAACTTTGCTTTTGTAGGGAAGGTTTGCTCAGGCAGGTGTATGATAGCTCAATTTTTGCATGATTTTGAGAATTTCATAAAGATATATTAATATCAAAGTTGCTCCACACAGCTGAACAGTCTGGGAGCCATAAGGCTGGGGATAGGCTGTAAAATGCTTAACCCCATAAACCCCTCCTCTTTCATATGACACCAAAAGCAAATTTTTATGATTTATATAGCTGTTTGAAATGACCCTCCCCCACCCTCATTTTCTCTTCACTTCACATAGCCCATGCTCAGTACACAATGAGAAAATAAAAAATAATGGACAGCTGTCAAGGGAAAGGAAAAGTATGAACAAATGCAGGATTTCACAGAAAGGTGCAAAAAATTGTTAGTAAAGTATATTACAAAATGTATTACCAACACAAAAACTGCCAGAAAATCTAAAGTCCGAAAGATTAGTTACGCTTTAAGATTTAAAGTAATAAATAGTTTGTATTAGTAACTTCTGTGTGGGGGCTGCTGTCCTATTTCAACACAGGAAACAATTTCCAACACTCTCACTAAATATATACATATATACAGTGGGGGAAAAAAAGTATTTAGTCAGCCACCAATTGTGCAAGTTCTCCCACTTAAAAAGATGAGAGAGGCCTGTAATTGACATCATAGGTAGACCTCAACTATGAGAGACAAAATGAGAAAACATATCTAGAAAATCACATTGTCTGATTTTTTAAGAATTTACTTGCAAATTATGGTGGAAAATAAGTATTTGGTCACCTAAAAACAAGCAAGATTTCTGGCTCTCACAGACCTGTAACTTCTTCTTTAAGAGGCTCCTCTGTCCTCCACTCATTACCTGTAGTAATGGCACCTGTTTGAAATTGTTATCAGTATAAAAGATACCTGTCCACAACCTCAAACAGTCACACTCCAAACTCCACTATGGTGAAGACCAAAGAGCTGTGGAAGGACACCAGAAACCAAATTGCAGACCTGCACCAGGCTGGGAAGACTGAATCTGCAATAGGCAATCAGCTTGGTGTGAAGAAATCAACTGTGGGAGCAATAATTAGAAAATGGAAGACATACAAGGCCACTGATAATCTCCCTCGATCAGGGGCTCCACGCAAGATCTCACCCCGTGGGGTCAAAATGATCACAAGAACGGTGAGCAAAAATCCCAGAACCACATGGGGGGACCTAGTGAATGACCTGCAGAAAGCTGGGACTAACGTAACAAAGGCTACCGTCAGTAACACACTACGCCGCCAGGGACTCAGATGCTGTAGTGCCAGACGTGTCCCCCTGCTTAAGCCAGTACATATCCGGGCCCATCCGAAGTTTGCTAGAGAGCATTTGGATGTTCCAGAAGAATATTGGAAGAATGTCATATGGTCAGATGAAACCAAAGTAGAACTGTTTGGTAGAAACACAACTCGTCGTGTTTGGAGGAGAGTGAATGCTGAGTTACATCCAAAGAACACCATACCTACTGTGAAGTATGGGGGTGGCAACATCATGCTTTGGGGCTGTTTCTCTGGAAACGGACCAGGACGACGGATCCGTGTACATGAAAGAATGAATTGGGCCATGTATCGTGAGATTTTGAGGGCAAACCTCCTTCCATCAGCAAGGGCATTGAAGATGAAACGTGGCTGGGTCTTTCAGCATGACAATGATCCCAAGCGCACCGCCAGGGCAACGAAGGAGTGGCTTCGTAAGAAGCATTCCAAGGTCCTGGAGTGGCCTAGCCAGTCTCAAGATCTCAACCCCTTAGAAAACCTTTGGAGGGAGTTGAAAGTCTGTGTTGCCCAGCGACAGCCCCAAAACATCACTGCTCTAGAGGAAATCTGCATGGAGGAATGGGCCAACATACCAGCAACAGTGTGTGCCAACCTTGTGAAGACTTACAGAAAACGTTTGACCTCTGTCATTGCCAAGAAAGGATATATAACAAAGTATTGAGATGAACTTTTGTTATTGACCAAATACTTATTTTCCACCATAATTTGCAAATAAATTCTTTAAAAATCAGACAATGTGATTTTCTAGATATGTTTTCTCATTTTGTCTATCGTAGTTGAGGTCTACCTATGATGTCAATTACAGGCCGGCCTCATCTTTTTAAGTGGGAGAACTTGCACAATTGGTGGCTGACTAAATACTTTTTTTCCCTACTGTATGTACTGTATGTTATTGGTACATTGTGAATTACAAGCTATTGCTTTATGTTGGTTAACTTAATCTAACATATCTAACCACTTGCAGTTTCCCAAGTGGTTTGGAAGAAAAGTTATAGTTTACTGCTTTATAGTTTGATGCTTCAGGCAAATGCTGAGAATAACTGAGAAAACTGCTTGGAGTAGTAGTACCCTTTCCAGTGTTAGCCCCTTGCAGATGACCGTATGAATGGTCAGTGTGCAATCCAGGTTTTTCCCGGATGGCACACTGACCCATTCATTTCTATGGGCCCATACACATGATCGTGAATTACATGGTCCCGTGTGTGGGCCGACAATCCGGGCCGTTAAATATGGAACAGGTCCTATTCCTGTCCGATTTTGCAGTCCTGCTTCCAAAGCTCCTATTCATTGAATAAAAGGGGCTGCAGAAGCATAGCCGGTGCACGGGTGGCACACGGATGACATCCGTGTGTCACCTGCTTGCCTCCCGTGCCGTTCACTCAGGCCGCTGGTTAGCACACGGTCGTGTGCAACCTCATTAACTTACATAACCCCTGCTGTTTGGGGGATACATGACTGCCTTCCCAGTCCCAGGCAACTGTTGTCATAATCCACCTAAGATCCTATATAGAAGACATCTGTGGATTCTCCCCAATCAAAAGGACCACATAAAACTTTGAAGCTGGATGGAAACAAATACAATAGCTGTATTTTGCCCAAAGCATCACTTCAAGCAAATTATCAGCAACAACATTTACATGAGCTTGTAATAGCAAGCTCCATTGCAATCTTTGTAAGCAACCTAAACACAATTACAGGCATGCATTGATATAGAACATCTAAACAATCATTGTAAATTCATAGCAAGACCACCAACTTAATAATATTGTTGTTAGCTACTGTCAAACAACTTATGATCACATAGCACAATGTCATAACAATCATACATTATTCACACAGACATTAGATTATTCACAAGATCAACAAGTTCTGTTTATTTGCTTTACTACACTCATTCATTTGTATTTGAAGCTGCACAATATCTTTTCAGGTACATGAGTTATTATCATTTAATGGTGTATTGAAAATCCCTGTGTAATAGGACGATTTATGGAATGTTAGAGGATGATACTAGAATTTTAGCTATGCTTTTTTTTGTACCTACAAAAATTGGATGAATTATTGTTGAAATTGGGACTGTATGGCACTCCATCAAGGCCATAGATTCTAAAGGAAATGCTGCTGCTATGGGGACATTCTGTAATTCTTTGTAATCAAAATGCATTATCTCACTAATGCAAAAAACCTTTACAATTTACTATGAGAAATCTGTATTAGTAGTTAATATTTTTGTATGCAGTATGTACATTAACATCAAAAGTAAAACAGAGTTTGTGCATTATAGTATCTTCAGTAAATATTCTTTCTACGTACTTTGTTTACAATGTAATCCCTTTTCCCTGCTTTCTCTTTTAACAGCATTATATATGAAAGTGAAATATTATTATTACTTAAATTCCATTTCATTGTGCACTGCAGAATGTTCTCCCAGCTTTATAATCATGTCTTCCATTATCTCATTCAATTAACAATATAACGCTTTATTGTGTCGTATTTTTCATCAACTGCCTCGAATTTTCAAATCAGATCATTTCCCTTGGCCTTTAGCTTGAATAAATATGTGATATGAGTTTACTTTTTCAGATACAGATGCCAGTGTTGTGGGTTCAGCTTCCGAAGAAATTGGTACGTTGACCCTTACAGAAGCAAGAAATGTAGATGGCCTCAATTATCTAATGGTGTCTACGTAAAGTAAAGAAAATGGGAAAAAAACTTGAGTAAAAGAACATTGGGGCCATAGATATTATTTAAAAAAAAGCTAAACCTTGAACATTTGGCAGAAAGCAGACTGTGCACTTTCCAAAAGCCAAAGTATTTGAAGTATATATATATGTATACAATTAGAAAAGAAATACATGTAACTGATACATTAAATCTGCGTATTTATTACCAATAGAATGTGATTTGCTGAAAACATGTTTGGATGACAAATCACAAATGAATCATCTCAGGAATAATTTACTATTTTGTATGACTGTGAGACAATAATTTTTACATTTAATTAATTTTTTATCTGTTTTAAGGTATTCTGTTTATTTTCATCTACTGAATTGGTACATTATTAACTGTTTCATAAAATGTTTTAAAATTTGGATTCCTTTTCTTCTTTTACAATTCTTCCTTTGTTTAACAAATAAATAAATCTGTTTACATATACTCTAAAACTGAACATGCACATTAGATGTGATGACTTGACATTTCTCCCTCCTGACTTACCTATACAACTTTAAGCTTAGTTCAGCTAAGCATAAATATTTGTTTCAATAGAAAGAGAGGAGTGAGATGTTCTCCGACATCTTTGGCAGATGCTTTATTTCCTGTTGCTGTATGCATTAGAACTATCTGTTTTGGCAAGATTGACAGGTTTGTCTGTCCTTAATAAGTAGGACTGGCTTAAGATGCATTAAAACGTTTTCTTAAATTTTAATTTGTAATCAGCACATTTTTTTTATTATCAAGTTCTCAATTATAATAATCCATAACTATCACAGTGATATGAATTTAGTTCATGTTCTGGTCCACAAAGCTCTCCTTTTCATTGCTTTATTCCTTGTCATCATAATATTTTTTTATTTTTTTTGCTGTTAAGGTTTCATTCATTTTGTAAATTACTAATAAAAGTAATGTGTTTATAAAATTAAAACAAGCACAAAGGTGGTTATTACGATAATTTCTCAATATTTTTTCAAAGGGAAACAGTTTGTTACATAAGTGGTCCCTAACCTTTTTGTACCAAGGACCAATTTTATTCAAGACAATTTTTCCATGGACTGGTGGGGGATGGGTGGGCTTGGGGGTGTTATTGGGTAAAGAAAAAAAAATCTCTTAGTTAGTCTACTGAGTTAGCTAGATTCACACGAGCAAGGTGAAAAATGGCCGTGAAAAACATCAATTTTTCGCAGCTGTCTTGCACCCGAGGGGCACCCATTTTCATGGATCCCTCATACATTTCAGTGTATGGAGGGATTTCTGAAAACGGCCAAATATAGGACATGACCTATATTTTGATGGTCTGTGACAATGTCCCCCCATTCACTGGCCAGTATTCACTGTTGTGTGAATGTAGCCTTACCCACCTTTCCCAAATGCTCAGTATATCAGATGGAAGATATATTCATATGGTGAATATAAAGCTAATGCTATTTGAACAAATTTGTAACATTTAGCTAATACAAACGAGAATATTAACCTTTTCGATTTTATGTGAATATTTATAAGGTTTGCTCAAGAATTGATCTGGGTCTGCAGCTCTTTGTGTTACAATAAGTTCACCATAAAACTACCAAATTCTATCATTGCTACACAGCCTGAAAAACATACGTCAATGTTTTAGCTTGTATATGTAGCTGGTGTGCGGCAACATCTATTTAAACATGTTTTATTTTGGTCATTCAATGACAAGCACCAGTTTTCATGAATTTGCTTTAACAAAAATTCCGTGTGGTACAATGCCATTGTGTAAATATGAGACAAAAGAAATTCATGAAGTATTGATGGACTTGGAATAGAGATTAGTTTTAAGTTTCAATTTTTTACATTTAGTCCTACAATATATAATATTTATAATACTTAAATAGTCACTAACTTTTTCAGTCAACTTAGTCTTATTTAATAGTGCTCGTGATTCTGAACTAAAACATAATGCACTTTATTTAAACATGTTGCTGTTTATTGCCTGAAAAAGCTCTCTCAAGATTCTGACTCCCTTCTTGCTAAATTGCTGCTGACTCTCTGTTACAAGGGAAGATTCATCTTTAGAAACCAACAGACTCAATACTAAACACAGAAACTGGAGGGGTGAGGGGTAGACTCTCTTCACAGCCTCTGAATGTTTATACACAGAACTGCTCCGTATTCCATCCTTGTACACTGCTCATAGAGGAGTCTGCAGATTCTCATAGCCCACAGTAAGTGTAAGGAAAGTATATCTACTTCTGACTATCTGCTTGTGTTTTTGCTGATAGGATGACACAGAGAGCATAGACAGCAAGCAGCTTTCCTTATTGTGCTCAGATGTCCCATTTTTCTCTGTGAGGTGTCTTCTTCGTTGCATCATAACTTTGATTTGGATGTCCAGTGTCTGTGAATCTCCTATATTATGTTTACTTGGGCTTTTCTAAGCCATTTGCTATTTTGCAGTTGCTTCTGGCAGAATCACATGTAAAGAAACCAGAAGAAGTAATAAAGGATTTAGGAGGTCGGGGGGGGGGGGGATTGGTTGGGGCAGACTATGAAGTACTGTATAAGCCACCTGCCTCATGAAGAAATGCAAAATGTGCTGCAACTATAATGGGGCTATTAGCAGCAGAAAAACTGATAGGACACTACATATGAAAGCTCATACAGCCAGAGAACAGATTGTTTAGCAAGGTCCTGCAGATATTTAAACTTTTTATGAAAACTCAGGTACTTGTTAAATAATTTAAGGAGGAGCTTTTTTATTTTATTCATTTTTTATTATTTATTTAAATTAATAAACATTGGAATTGTCTGGGAGTGGTGGTGTTAATAATCTATTAATAATGAATTCAGTTACAGTATTTATGTCACAAATACTATATAAAGTACTCTGCAAAAGTTTTAAGCTGTTGTGCACAAAAAAAGTTTTTTTTGTCAATTAACAAAGTTATGTGAACAAATAAAAGAAAAATCTAAATCCCATCAAATTTTTTTGTTAGTTCACCAATATGTTTAGAACAGCCCCCCTGCCAAGTTCCTTGAAAAACTGTCTGCAAGTGTACCTAGAAGAATTGATGCTGTTTTGAAGGCAAAAGTTGAGCACACGTATATAAAAAATGTGATTTAGATTTCTCGTTTGTTCATTCATTTCATTTTGTTAATTGTCAAAACTATAAGGCTAAGCCCCCACATAACAAGCTGCAGCCAAAAAGCGCTGTGGAAAAGACCGCAGTGGAAGCACATCACGTGGATGGGATTAGCCAGAATCCCATCCACTTTGCAGGTACTGTAAAACTGTTTACGCAACATGGGGCTCCGACCTTAAACTATTTTGTAAAGCATTCTTATTTTGCAGCATTTATTCCTCACGTGCCTATATCTTTTGCATGGTACTGTATATATTACTATAATACTTGAAAAGTAATAGAATGTAACTGTTGTTACATAACTGCTGTTAATAAAAATATTTCATGATAATATATTGATTATTTGGATCACTGTCATTGTTGTATTGCATTTTTTGACAATAATTTTTCTGTCGCCTTCTATGCCGTGGGCAGTGCTCACTTATATTATTCAAGGAGGGAACCTGTTATTAAACATTTTGATCTCACGCCTGATCTCATGTTACAATATTTCAACCATTGTTAGCAAAATTCACAGCTGTAAAAAAAACCTGTAAAAGAAAAATCTTGGATCAAACCCAAACCATTACAAGGCTGTGTTCATTCTTCAAATGTTATGCTTATGACACAGTTTGTAGGTGGATTCTCTGATGAAAGCCAAATCTTTAATCAGCCTAGAACAGCTCCTCTGAATAAGATATTATAAGAATGGTTTAATTCTGAAAAACCTGGTGAAAGGATCTTAAAACTGTCTGTAAAACATGAGTTCTATGTAGCCACATTCAACTATACCAGCTGTTTTTTTTTTGTTTTTTTTTTACAATTGTTGGGCATTACTTGACCACATGTCTGATCATATAAAATTGTTGGAATAGACAGTCTTCAACCAGTAATTGGTCATAATCTAATTTCTGTCCAATTGTATGTTATAATAAAGGGGCGTTTTATTTATGCATCTTATAATGGTGGTTGTATATCTTTTCAATGCCATTAGCCAAATTATTGCGTGTATTCTGTGTATTTTACTTGCCTATATAGCGAAAACGTATTCTGCAGCACTGTACAGATATTATAATCACTTGCTCAAGCTCTAAATTCCCTATCAGTATGTCTTTGAAGTGTGGGAGGAAAGCAGAGCACCTGGAGGAAACCCACACAAACACGGGGAGAACATACATACACAGGGAGAATATACAGACATATAACCAGTGAGCTACCATGTTTTTAGAAGTTTAACTCTCCTGAATGAAAGACTCCATACAAATTCCATAATAGGATATTTAAAGTTAGTTCTGCATAATAGACAAGCTCTTAAATATCCTGGAGAGCCCGTAGATTTAATATTTTATTGCCATTATACTCTACTGTCTGTGCAGATATTGCAATAACTCACACGTGAGCAAATATTATAACTAATAGCAAGGTTGGTTAACTTCACCAATGTATTATAAATTCTTTTCAAAGTGCTCTTGCTGAATTTCCATTTACAGCATGATTTGTATAATCTTAGCTCCCTCATAATGCATCTGTATGCAGAGTTATGAATGTGAATTCCATATACACCATAATAAATTGCTGCATTACATGTTTATCTTATTTTACATGTGCTTTACAATTTCATCCGTTTCTCTTTTTATTTTCATGAGATGCCTGAACACATTATATAAGCTTTCTTCTATGTGTGAAGCTACAACATAGCTATACATGAGCATTATGCCCTTGTTCTCATTACAAAACTTAGCAGCTCCCTTTTGATCATTATTTATATCAAGGCTATTCACAACTAAATCCACATTTTGCAAGATGCTTTTTAATTTTTTTTTCTACAAAATGCAAATACAAACAAAACAGATTTTTTTTCCTCTGCAATGTTGTTTAAGTGTTTGTAAGTGAAAGTTATGTCTTTTAAATGCGACATCAGTCATTCAGAAGAAAAATGAAGCCTTGTCCTTGATCATATGTGACCTATTCAAGTGACATGATAATAGGAGAGGAATTTTCTTCTTCCTTGGCCCTTAACTTTCTAATATAACACATACAAAAGAAATATGTGTAGATGTGCATATTTCACTAAAGTCTTGAATGTTTTTCAGAAGCAAGGATACTGTGTTATTGTCATCATGCTTTCAAATGTGTCTTTTATGTTAGGATTTTAACACTAGAAGTCCCAGAAATTTCGAGCTCCCCCTTGAGGTCCTGAAAGAGGGTCAAATAACCCTTAGTCCAAACAGACAACTCTGATGGCTTCAATTAGCATCCTTTCATTTGTAAATGTGGCCATTGTCTGAGGAATCTGCAGGGGGCAATTGTGTTGATCCACCTCAGGTCTTGTAAGAGAGTGTAAACAAAAGAATGTAAGCTGCTCCTGAGTGTGTCTGCCCACCCCCCAGCTGCATTGTTGTGCTGGGAATATGCATAAGGTTGCTAACACCTTAGCCAATTTGCATGCAGCCTTTTTTGTGCTGTGGGGGATGTGAAGGGACTGCTTCACCTATTTTGTTCACAAGAAACAAAATGCAGAGAAGGCACACCATTCAACAGGCATTGGAACTGATCCTGAGCAACACCAACCCTTCTGACTCAGATGGAGAAGACATAGTCTTCAACTGGATTTGGACTCTGAGCTGTCTTCAGGTTAGATTTTTCAAATTACCGATTTTTATTTCCTGACTATCTTTTTTATTTAGAACCAAAACAAAATGTTAATTTGAAATTATTTATCTTGCAGATGAAGAGACTCCTCTTCTACCAAAAAAGAGAGCTCGGTTGGCGAGTGAGCCGACAGAGGCCGCAAAAGATGGCACAGTGTGGCGTGAAGTAGAAGTGGGGAAACGTCTCCATTTCACCCCAATAGAATCGTACCCTACAGATGGAGAGCCAAGTGCTAAGGCCAGACAAAGTGTCCGGAGTCGCCTTCAGAGCTTCCTCTGTTTTATCACTCTTGACATGCTTCGTAGCATTCAAGAATGGACTACTCAACATGCACGTCACATGGAGCAGGTGGGTTGGTTCATGGGTCTCCCGGAACTAATGGCATTTATTTCAGTCATTATCTTGCGTGGGGTGACCAAGGTTCCATCACTACGTGACAGCTGGTCAGCAAACCTGGCAAACCCAAGGATCATTGCAACTATGACCCGAAACCGCTTCCAAGACATCATGCAACACCTACGCTTTGATGACATGTTCACACGCAGTGAGCGAGTGGAGACCGATAAGTTTGCTGCAATCTCCGATGTGTGGAGATCGTTTGTCACCAACTGCATCGCATCCTACAACCCTGGTCGACACATCACTATTGATGAACAGCTTTTCCCGTCAAAGACTCGCTGCTGTTTTCTGCAATACATTGCAACAAAACCAGACAAGTTTGGCATCAAGTTTTGGGTGGCTTGTGACTTGAAATCAAAGTACATCTGTAATGTCCTCCCATATCTTGGCAAGGACCCCAGTCGTCCCAGCGGGGAGAGACTGTCCGAAACTGTAGTGATGAGGCTGATGGAACCATTCATGGACAAGGGCAGAACTGTAACCACGGACAATTTCTTTACATCATTGTCACTTGCACAACGACTGCTTAGCCGGAAAACCACTATCCTCGGCACAGTCAACAAGAGTCGCTGGGAAATTCCTCAATCCACTAGACAGATGGACCGCACTGTATTCACCACTCAGATGTTTTCAACCACTGGTGCCACACTGACAGTGTATGCACCCAAACGAAAAAAAGGCCGTCTACATTCTCAGCAGCATGCACAGCGTGGTTGAGACTGAGGATACCAACAAAAGGAAGCCAAACACGGTTACATAATACAACCACACAAAGTGCGGTGTGGATGTAATGGATCAAATGGTGCGGGAGTACAGCGTGCGTGCAGGAACACGGAGATGGCCAGTCGCCGTGTTCTACAACATGATTGACATGGCAGCACTGAATGCTCATGTTCTTTATCAGGCATGCACTGGGGTGCAGGAGAGACGGGTGGACTTCCTGGTTGAGCTTGCAAAAGAGTTAGGTGGCTCTCATGTGACTGAAAAGAAGGCACGCAAGGAGAAACTCCTTCGGCAACAACCTTCCACACCCAGCCCTGGCAAAAGGGCGAAGTGTCAGGTCAACCATCGATGCACGAACAATTGTGCAACTGAGAGATGTGTTGACTGCTACAAATACACGTGTGGCAAATGTACCAGGGACATACCCAGGCAGTGCCAGGTATGTTCCGACAGTGCAGACAGACTGCTGAGTGAGTGCTGAAATGCTAGTCACACAAGAAGGACATGCCACTCACACACACACACGCAGCCCCCCACAGCAGCCTATTGTAAATATGTGTGGAATTGTTTTATTCCTTGTATTTTTTTTATTATTTTCATAACAAAAATAAAAAGCATGGAAACAAATAACAGTTGTTCTTTTGTATATTTACATTTTTGTATATTTAGATTCAAGTCAATGGGTGCAGAAAAAAAAAAAATCGCAGCTACTTGCGATATTTTTGCGATCTGTCCCATTGGTCATATAGATCACTCCTCTGGGATTTTTTCGCACGAAAAAAATCGCACAAAAAAAAAAAAAAAAATCGCTGGAAAATCGCACCTATGAAAAAAATCGCACGAAAAAAATCGCAGGTGTGCTTGGTGCCATTGAAATACATTGGCAAATCGCAGAAAAAAATCGCATCGCATTGCGATGCGATTTTCGTGCGATTTTTTTTCGCTAGTGTGCTTGAGGCCTTAGACAAATGCTTCTGGTCATTACTCACAGCTGTACCTTGTTCTAAAATTTCTAATTCTATTTAAAATATATAAAAAATGATTCATTGTTTCAGTGCTTTTTTGCTCAAATAAAACTAAACTAAATACAATATGTATAGTCTTTATATTATCAAATACAATAAACTGAATAGAACTAACTAGAAACTAAATGGCTAAACTCAATGGAAAACAACAACCTCCTGTGGTGTGACAGTAATTACAGAACAAAAGACGGTGATTATACGTTGTTTGCTTAAATCCTTCAGGTCACCCGTCTCTGGGTTCCAAAGGTAGAAATGTTAAATGACCCCTCTCTGGGACTTCTAGTGTTAAGCAACAATGCCATGAGGTTAATGCAACAATTTAGTAAATGTCCATTTCTGTTTGTCCTTCTCTTCTAATCTGTGAATCTTTGATGCCTTAAAATGTCAAACACATGATTTAACTTTTTTGTCAGTTATTTCTAAGACTATGCTAATTCTCTTCCACAAAAGAATTACATATAATATGTTGGAGGTCTATGATTTCAATTAAACCATTAATAGATGGGTTGGTTAATATATTTGTTACTAGGAGGTGGCAAGATGGCATTGTGTCAACAATGTTGATGATTATATAGTTATGCTGATGCATTAATATAGTGGAAAGGTTAATAACATTTTACAATAAATGCATAAATAATTACATAATGCCCTCCTTGTTAAGCTTTCTGGTGTTTCTTACAGGGGCTAAGGTAAACTATATGCTTTTTATGAATAGCAATAGGCTCTTAAAGGCATTGTACAGGAATAGAAAACTATTGTCCTCGAAAACAGTGCTGTTTCTGGAAGAAAGCAACCATGTTTTTCTAAACCGGTACAACCTATTTAATCAGTATCAGTATCTTATGTACAATCTAGTAAATGTACTGGGGGAAATTAATAGAGACTGGTGTTTCATACCCCAGTCTTATAGCTTATTCAAATTACCATGACCATCCATTCAAGTCCAAGGACAGGACTTATTCACATAGCAGTGAATAAGAGCCATGCGATGGCTGTTTTTAAAATGGTAGTCACATCACCATTCTAAAACCCATGTATGTCAATAGGTCTATTCACAAAGTTCTATCCATTTTGACAGAAAAAGATAGAGCATGTCAGTTTTTTGACCAAAAAATGACCATGTGAATAGACACTTTGGGGTAGATTTATTATGCCTTGTACACCAGGACAAGTTATAAAAAGTCACTTTTTTTTTTGTGCAAAACATGGTTTTACGCAAAAAAAAACTGTGACTTTTTAAAATTTGTGCGACCGACTCTAGTATATTTACAGTCATATATAAGGCGTACCCTCCGCCGGCCCCAGGGCTATGAAGAAGAGCATTACTAATGCCCATCTTCATAAATCTTTCCCATTGAATTCAATGTGTTCTCAAAAATGTCCATCACACAGCCGTTTTTCCCTGTGTGCCCTAATTCAATTCTCCAACTGGCACAAAATGTGCCTGGATTATTAAGAGGTGCTTAATAAATCAGGTGCATTCTTTGCATTGGAATTGAAAATTTACAGCAATCAGGAACAGTAGATTTTTATATATATATATATATATATATATATATATATATGTAAAGCAAAAAATAGACGGCACTCCGTACATAATTGTGAAAATTGTGGGTTTATTGCCCCATACAAAAATGTAGAGTTTCAGCTCAAGACAATTGATCCTTTTTCAAGGCTTGAAAAAGACTCAAGTGTCTTGAGCTGAAATGTAACATTATTGTGTGGGGCAATAAACCCACAAGTTCCACAATCTATGGAGTGCTGCCTTTTTCTTTTTTCTTTTTTGCATATTGGGACTTGCTTGTACCTTGGGGCTGGTACCGTTCACTTGCTGGTGCTGTCTTTGTTTGGTCATTTACAGTATATAGATACCCAGGCCCACTTTGGTCTTCACCACGCTCTGCTCACTTTCATAAAAAGTGGTGAGTGGGACACAGAACCAACAATGTGGCACATCTTTGGCTCAAAATAAGGACAGGCACAAAAAGATGCACTGCATTTCTCATCTGTGCCAGAAGACTGGTGTAGATTGGTTAGTAAATCCCCCCCATTGAGACTATAAGCTATAGATGCATTGGTATTGGATGCCAGCTACATCTTTGAGAGTATTATACAAATTTTACAAAAATGAAAAACATATTCTATTACAGATTTTCTAGAAGTAAATACTTATCCATTATATATTATACTTACCCTCAATTATATTGAATAGAATATAAAAATTATGGTTCATATTTGGTGGCCTTACTTTAAAGGGGATTTCCACAATTTCGAAATTGGTGATGTGTCTTTGAGATAGATCATCAATATTGGCACTTCCAACAAATTACCTCCTGTTCACTAGAATTTATTTTCGGCTATCTTGCAATTCAGGTTCCACTTAGATGTGCGGCTGCTAGCTGGCTCAAATGGCAGATAAATGGACTGATGAACTCACTACAGGTGGAGATCCCAGAAGTGTCATAGGATATATCACATATTTGTTTATTGGAGAACCCCTCTAAATTGAAAAACTAGGAATACTCTATAGGAGACTCCCAGGTGCTCTAGTCAGGAATGTCACTGCTATAAGGCATACTTTTATGATTTATTACCTAGATAATTGATTCGTAGGGGACAAAGGCTATGAAGATACCAGCTTGCAAGACATCAACATTTTTAAAATGTTTCAAGTATTTAAAGTTGCTCCAAGTGGGTTACTTGCCAGCAACTTTAACAGCAGTTTGATGTTGGAAAAAACATTACATGTGAAAGGCGTCTGAAATGTTAACCCTGAATTATGCAGAAAATGTTAGTGTTAGTAGTCGCAAATCACCAGGCATGTAGGACATGTGTATTGCTAAAGTATAATAAAGAGATGCTATGCAACGAAAGCATTACTCACATTCCTACCAGACTCCAGCGAACGGTAGCAATGGACTCTGTGGCCAAAATATATAAAGCAGGAAAATAAGAATATCCATGCAAACACTTGAGAAATTAAAGGTATCCTAGGGAACATTTTGCAGTAGTCTTTCAAACATGCTGTTTGGAACTTTCACAATGTGTGACATTTGCAAACTGTTTCCATTGTCTATTTCAATGACACAGACATGATATACAGCAGATCACAGACAAGAGGTGGCATCATGAGCAAATGCTCTTGGTTCAGGGTGCCAGTACCAACAAGCCACACTGACTTGGCTAGAGAATATAAAGAGTAACTACCAATTTACTTTTCTAAACTATTGTATAGTGTGTAACAAACCCTCTACCAGGTCATTAATAAAAATATTAAAAAGAAAAGGACCCAGTGCTGACCCCTGTGCCACCCCACTGGTGATTGTGACCAAATCTGAGTGTGTACCATTAATAACCAATGTTTCCTATCCATGTGTCAGTTCACCCAATTAAACATATTTCTCCCCCTAGTCTCAGTATTCTCTTTTTATGTACCAACCTTTTATGTGGTACAGTATAAAACACTTTTGAAAAGTCCAGATACATTACATTTACAGCCCCTCCTTATCCAGTCTAGAACTTACCTCCTCATGAAAGCTGGACTGGACTAATCTCTAATAAATCCATACTTGTATTGTGTAATAAGTTTATAACCATTGAGATACTCCAAGATGGCATCTCAAAGCAACCCTTCAAATAATTTTTCCCACAACAGGTCTATAGTTTCCAGGTTCACATTCATGGCTGAGTCTTTAAAGTGAACCTACCAGGTGTTTTTTTCCACTATAAACTGGCCCCATCACGTGCAAGATATAGTAATTCTCTTTTTTGGTGCCCCTCTGTAATCTTTGTGTTGCAGTAAACCGAAGTTATAAATGTTTGAAAGCATAATAAGTCATAGGCAAAATTAAGTAGTCAATGTGCACGGGGAGCAATTTCAGCCTAGTTAGACTGTCCCTTTTGTAATCACATCTCCTGGGTACGATTGACATGATGTGGCACTGTCTAGTCCCTCCTCTATTTAACTCACACCACCCACCTAGATCAATAAAGACTCAAGACCCTTGGATGGAATAAATTGGCCACAGCAGCCATTTTTATTAACAAACAATAACATAAATAACCATATATAAATTCCTGAGCATTGTAAACATAATAAACTAAGGAGGTCCTCGGAGCCAACATTCTGGCCTGAATAGCCCAATTGTTTGTGTTTACATCCAGCCGTACGCCCAGCTCGGAGGCACCAACTCAGCAGTCCCAGATGAGCAAGGAATCGTCTAACAGATCCCCCCGTTCTCAGGCCATCCCAATTCCAGTTCTAGCGATGCCGTTGCTTGGGGAGTCCAGAGCCTTATGGCTCCCCCCAACCATACCACCACATACATCCTTCCCAACTCCGAGGACCCTCCGCCATCAACACGAACCTTGACTCCCTCAAGGCCTCGCATCCCTCCACACCAGCAAAGCCACCTCAATTCTGTCCTGAATCGCCAAGCTCCAAAGGTCAGTACCGACCGCATTAAGGTGCACCCCATCCTTCCGCCAGAAATTCCCCTACCTGACTCTAGCTCTTTATGCCTAACTGCCATGAAACCATTCCGCTTAAAGAACTGTGCCATTGCCCTGTTTACCTTTACCCGTGCCTTACTGATACCATCCACGGACCGCACATCCCTCCACACATGGCTATGTACTATGTCTGACCAGACCGTGACCAGACCCTGAAAAACAGAACACAAGAGAACATGCCAACCATCCACATCCGGCATAGGCAAACTAACAAATGCAAACATTTAATGTAACCACTCTGTCCTGACATAGGACCGAAAACGCACTGACTCCCATCTCCCAATCCTCTGAACCACCTCATCACCCAGGCCGCGGCGAGCAGCCTCCGTAGCGGCCCCGATACGGAAAGAGTGGCCCCCAAATTCTTTTGGGTTACGACCACAAGCCCCCAAACATTTTCTGAAAACCGCCACAAACTGAAACCTGGACAGAAACGAACCGTCATGATGCCGTAACAACGGCTCGCCTGAAAAACTAACTGCTGACATAAAATCCCTAAAACTGCCAACTGGGCACATGCCACAATCCAGAATAGCGAACAACACCACCCTCACCCCTTTTCCCACCTGATCAGTTTCTGACCTCCTAATCCGAAACTCCAGCCTATCCAAATAAAAGTCAACATCGTCCGCGAATAAACCACCTGGACACCGTGTCAAGGGGCTAACCAGTTCCTCCAAACGAAGTGTACCAAAGAAAGCCAATGCAAATGCCAGGCGAAACAGACGGACCTCAAAAGCCGAGTGACACACCCGCTCCAAAGCAGCCCCTAATTCACATAACAATGTAAATGACACCGGGCGCCGCTGATCCCTGGCCGCCCAACCCTTCCTCCAACCCTTTAACACCTGCCTCACCAGAAAAGCCTTAGTGACATCCCTAATTCCCCACAACCGAAAACAAAATGCCAACCCTGCCATAAACCGATTGACCTGAGCAACGGGCCACCCCTCTTCCTTACATTGCCCCACTAATAGAAACAACAAAGCCTCTTCACCTTCCATTTGGGACCCGAACAGCTCAGTCCAGTCCTCCCAACGCTGCCACGTCACCTCGTAAGCTTCCCTAGTGCTGCTTGCCAGGGAGGAAGCAACCAAACCTTGCACTGCCCGAAGGGCAGTACCCAAAGTTCCTTCGGCCATACGTCTCTGAACCTCTCCGCCCCCGGAGCCAGCTCCCGTAATCGATCCCACTGTAAATGAGACAGCACATCAGCAATACAATTATCCACCCCTGGAACATGAACAGCTGCCACCCAAGAGTTTAAAGACAAGCACAGCAAAACCAACTTTTGCAACACACAAACAACTGGAGGCGACGAAGCTGACAAATTATTAATTGCCTGGACTACTCCCATGTTATCACAGTTGAGCCAAACTTTCTTGTTCCGGAAACGCTCACCCCAGACTGACAACGCTACCACTATCGGGAATAGCTCCAGTAAGGCCAGATTCCGCACCCAAGCTTCTCCTTTCCACTTACTGGGCCAGGAGCCAACGCACCATCTTCCTTGGCAATAGGCCCCAAAACCCACGCTACCAGCGGCGTCTGTGTACAAGTCCAAATCAAACGAATCTATAACTTCTTCCAACAATAAAGAACGGCCATTATATGTGGCCAAAAATGAGTCCCAGACTGCCAGATCGCCTCTAAGTTCCCCCCCCCAGGCGCACGTAATGATGAGGTGCGGAGACCCCACTTGTCGCTGCTGCTAACCGTCTACAAAAAACCCGCCCCATAGGCAAAATTCGACATGCAAAATTCAGCTTCCCTAATAAGGATTGTAACTCCCGTAGCTTCAACTTCTTTTTCCCACATGCCACTTGTACTTCCGCCCTTAACTGGGCCAGCTTGTCTTCCGGAAGGCGACACTCCATCGCCTCGGAGTCAATACAAATGCCTAAAAACGTCAGGGTCAAAACTGGCCTCTCTATTTTTTCCGCTGCCAGTGGAATTCCAAATAGTTTCGCTACCCTTTCCAAAGTATGCAAAATAACTGAGCACGCCCCCGAACCCTTCGGACCAATGCAAAGAAAGTCCTCCAAATAATGGATAACAGACGTCCAACCCGCTTCCCGACGAACAACCCATTCCACGAATGTTCTAAACGCCTCGAAGTATGCGCATGAGAGAGAACAACCCATGGGCAAACATCGATCCACGAAATAACCCCCATCCCAAAAACAACCTAACAGATGGAAACTTCCCGGGTGTACCGGCAAAAGGCGAAAAGCCAACTCCACATCAGCTTTTGCCAACAAAGCCCCCTGACCAAACTCCCTGACCCACGCAATGGCAGCATCAAATGACGTATACACCACGGAACAGAGATCGGGGTCTATGCCGTCATTAACCGAACTCCCCTTTGGAAATGACAAGTGATGGATGAGCCTAAATTTGTTAGGCTCTTTTTTGGGGACCACTCCCAACGGGGACACCCATAAGTTGTCAATGGGAGGGACAGAAAAAGACCCCGCCATCTGCCCTAAGGCCCCCTCCTTCCCCAATTTCTCGGCCACCACCTGTTCCTCAAAACTACCCGAAAATCCCCTTCCACAAATGGAATCCTAAACCCTTCAGTAAACCCGTCCAACAACAGTTTCGCTGCCGCCCTATCTGGGTAATCACTTAGAAATTGACCCATCATGTCCACCCTGACCGGACTCCGCCCCTTTGCTATTACCGTCTCCCCCTTTTGACTTTCCCCCCTTAAAACACCTAGACGTCCCATGGGACCCCCCACAAGTGGAGCATTCATGTTTAAACTTACACTTTGCCCCAAATTTGCAGGACCCTTCATTGAAAGAGAAGCACTGTCCCTTTTGGGAGGCCGCCGAGCGCCCTGACACATCAAGACCCCCAGCACCCGATTGAAAGGACTGCCCTGAACGAGATGGGGCGGTAACCCTAAGCCACAACCCAATATCTTTGTGATCCCACCGGATACTGGGTCTGACCACTTTCCTTTGACAAAATTGTTCGTTGTATCTCAACCATACTTGTCCACCATAGACTCTATATGCCTCGCCTATGGCGTCCATGTAACAGAAAAGGGTGGAGCAATTCTCCGGCACCTTTTCCCCAATCACACTCACCAAAATTGCAAAAGCTTGCAACCAGTTGGCGAATGTACGCGGTATCAACCGGTACCGCCTCTTCTCCTCCTCTTTTATGGATTCATCTTTCTTGGCCCTATCGAGGTTAAACCTTTCCAGTGGGAGTAGAGAAAAAATTTCCACAAAATCCCCTTTCCATATTTTTTCTCTCACCTCTTGCTTCAGATGGGCCCCAAGGGGGCCCTCGAAGCATACATAGACTTCCCCCTTAGCGGAATCATCCAGACAGGGGGTGTCATCCCCCTTTGACTTCGCTCTCTGGTCCTGAGTGGTCTCCGGGACAACTGCTGCCAGCACCACCACAGTCCCCACTCCCGGACCCCTCCCCTACTGCACTGCTTGCCAGCCCACTATCCCTTGGCAGCCCTACCCCGGGTAAACCAACCCCTGTCCATACTGGAACCGGCGATGGTAACGCCGGAGCCCTCAGCAACTGACTTAACACCCCCCAGAAAATCGACCAAACCTCTACCCACCTCCCCAGAATGTCCCCCCCCCCCACCCTGGGCAGGTAGTAAGGGAAAAGAAGGAGATAGTACAGAGGAACACCCACCTGACTGCCTGGGTGCTGTTGTCCCAACAGTCGTGCATCCTGAGTCCAAACGAGGTGAAGCCATCACATCACATGGCCAGCCAGGATCCTGATGTAACACAGACTGCATCACCACGGACTGGACACCTAACCCTCCTCCTCCGCCTGAGGAGGAGGTCGATGACGCGGGAGACTGTACCTGCACACGTGCGCTGGAGACTGGGCCTGAAAGACACAGTCCGACCGGAGGAGACCACTTGAGGCTCACGTCCTGTGACCCCGTTGCTGTCACTGCTTTGGCTTGCTGGGCAGGCACCAGGTGAGGATCTTCCCCCTGCACGCCTGCCGCTCCTGGTCCAGAACCTCCGATGCCGACATCTAATGGCAGAGGCGCAGCCTGCCGCCTCCGCCGTGAGTCCCGCCGCCCACCCGGATTCCTCCCTCCCCGGGACTGCCTGGAGGCAGCATACCTACCAGGTCGGAGGGTCCCTAGAGGGGCTCCGCCTGCGGTGCTGGGCTCGCGGGGCCTCGTCGGGACTCAGGCACGCCGGAGGCCTAGTCCTCCGCGGCCGTCTTGGCGATGTGGGGGGAGCTGCAGCCGGCTGCTCCCCAGGCCCCTGTAGCAGGCTCGTGAGCTGAGCCTGCAGCCACTCTGATCCCCATTCCTCAGCTGAGGCACGCAGTTGTGCCAACAAATCATAGAGAGACGCCATGATGCAACTGACTCCCACAAAGAAAAACCGCCGCAGAGATTCCTTTCTTCCTCTTCCTCACGCCGTTATTTTTCCCGGTCTTTCCTATATAAAGCCTGCCTCCGCAACCCAACTTGCTTCCTTTACCAACCTCCTTTTCGTATGGGGCAATGGGGGCGGGCGGGGGGGGGCCGCGGGGGGGGGGGGCCCCCGGGGGGGGGGGGGGCGGGGGGCCCCCCCCGGGGGGGGGGGGGGGGGGGGGGGGGGGGGGGGGGGGGGGCGCGGCAGAAGAAAAAAAGGGGGGGGGGGGGGGGGGGGGGGGGGGGGGCCTCCCCCCCCCCGGGGGGGGGGGGCCCCCCCCACTATACCCCCCACTTTCCACTCTTTACCTCTTTGGGGGGGGGGGCCGGAGGACCCCGCCCCCCCCCCCCTTTTTTTAATTTGAATGTGTGGGTGGGTTGTTTCTTTCTTTCCCTTCTTTTTTCGGGGGGGGGGGGGGGGCCGGGGGGCCCCCCGGGGGGGGGGGCCCCCCCCCGGGCCTATTTGGGGGGGGGTATGAGTATTATCCCTCCCGCAACAGACTCTGGCGCTGACCTGTGTGTATAATGGGACCTGAAGCCTTCGCTGAAGGGAAGAGTGGGAACATATATGAAATATATCAGTGCCTCCACCCAGGATAGAGCCTCTGTATTACAGGGAGGATCTCTTCCTGGGACTTACCCATGAAGTACAGTTAGTAGCCTTAACAAGGATTACTGTACTAATCTCACAGTCTGAAGAATACATACAGATACCACATAAGGTTATAACAGTAGCTTTATAAGAATCAACAGGGTAATAATACATACATACAATATACTCAGAACACAGCAGTACTACAACAACCAGCAAGTCCTCAACCGTCTTAGGTTATATACCCGGGTATATATATAAATATATAGCAAGAGTCCAGTGCACAATACCTCCAGGCAACAGAAGAGATGCAGGGGCCCCTGTGGATGACTGTGGATCCTCGGATTCTTCCAGGAGATGACAGACAGCCGATCAGGAGATGATGATGATGGTGAGATTCTTCACAGGCAGCAAACAGGGCGACGGTGACGGCAGTAGATGCAGGCCTGACTACCCTAACACTGAGTCCTTAACCTGCCAGCTAAACTACTAGTGCCACCGGGCCTCTAACTAGCTAGTTGGCCTTCGGAAGCCTAACCTATCACTGCCCTGAACTATATATATATATATATGGATCCCTAACTACGGTTACTAGCTAGGTCCTGTGAGTATATAGGGGGTAACACATACCTAACTATATACTGTGAAGTAAAGAGGAACAAGTGGCTCTTAGACTCCCCCAGACATAACATGTCTGTCCCAGCAGCTCTGCTCACATCTCTCCCCCCAGCAGCTCTGCCTCACATGTGTCTGACTCACTGTATTTACAAAACAAAACTTGCACTAAATGCCTGGGGTCTCTGAAGCCAAACTGCAGGGGCAAAGAAGCCAGATACATTATATACTAGTAGAAATGGCAGTTCCCTACACTCTCCCTCTGGTGAAATCTTTACGTCACGTCAAAGACATACAAAGTCATAGTATACAGTCAACATTACCAATGACAATATCAATATGGTTGCTTTTGCATTTACAGAGTCACAACAGGTTAATAGGTATACATGCCAGCAGGAGCGAAAATTGGTAACATATTGACCAAAGTGGACACTGCACCCACCCAAGCATGGTATAAATGAGGCTGAGTAGTAAATCTGGGGTCCCCCAAACTATCATATGTCAGCATAGGTGGAGGGTGTCTAATTCTCTCTCCTCTCCGTACCTCTCTCTGAGGTAAACTAGCATGTCCAGGCCCTAAACTAGGGTTGTCTGCCATGGGAGGGGATGGTGCTGGTGGCGTAGGAGAGCTAGATCCCTGCTCATCTGTAGACACAGATCTAGGTACGAATTCTGGAGTTTGAGGGTTCATAGGTCTCCCTGAAGGAGAAGATACTGGTGATCTAGGAACTTCAGGAGCCACAGTCCAATCACTCTCAGGAGTTTCAGGAAGGTCAGGTGGAATATCGGCTAAGGACTGTGGAGAATCGCAGGCCGAGCCATCATTGGAGATATCCATACCATCAATCTGAGGTACAGGCAACAAATGATTTCTATGCCAAGTCCTGATCCTCCCGTCCCGTCCTTTTATCTTGTAGACTGGTATTCCAGGCAACCGATCTACCACTGTAAAGAGTTCACTCCGCCATCGATCAGCCAGCTTATGTTTTGCAGATGCTCCCAAATTCCGTAGCAGAACATGGTCCCCAGGGTTCAATTCTCGGTATCTTACTCGAAGATCAAATCTCCTTTTATTTCCTTCATTCACTTTGGCCGCATTTTCCTCAGCCAGCTGATAAGCACTCTTAAGCGTTTCTTTCAAACGTGCCACGTATCGGTAATGATCTCGATGACTGATACCATCGGTAGAGACTCCCAACAAGATGTCAATAGGTAGCCTAGGCTCTCTTCCAAACATCAGAAAGTATGGTGAATATCCTGTGCTCTCGTGCCTTGTACTATTATAGGCATGCACCATAGCCTCCACTTTTCTACTCCAGGATCGCTTATCCTCAATTCGTAAGGTACCAAGCATATCAAGTAAAGTCCTGTTAAATCTTTCAGGAAGGGCATCTCCCTCTGGATGGTAAGGCGTCGTCCGACTTTTGCGGATGTTCAACAAATGAAGTAACTCTTTGATCAGGTTACTCTCAAAATCCCGGCCTTGATCAGAATGCAACCGGTGTGGTAAGCCATAATGGATAAAATACTTTTCCCAAAGCACTCTTGCAACAGTGACTGCTTTTTGATCCTTAGTCGGAAAGGCTTGAGCATATCGTGTGAAGTGATCAGTCACCACCAATACATTTCCAAATCCTCTGGAGTCGTTGTCAATACAAAGGAAGTCTATGCAGACAAGATCCATGGGGCCCGAACTCTTCAAGTGTCCCATGAAGGCCGCTCGAACCGGGACAGTCTTCCTCTGCAAACATCTGCGACAGCACCTACACAGACGAGTCACGGTATCTCTCATTTTGGGCCAGTAGAATCGGTCTTGTATTAGGCCATAAGTCTTCTCAGGTCCCAAATGACCATGATAATCATGCAGACTTCGGAAAATCATCTTCTGAAAGCAGCTTGGAATAACTAGTTGGCGCCTTCCAGGGTGATCATGATACAGCACCACACGATAAAGTAGGCCATTGTCTATTTCAAACTTCTCCCAATCTCGTAGAAGTTGACTGCATTCAGAGGGTAGGGATGTCTTTAACATTTCTCTGTCTTGAGAACTCACTGCTTGATAAAGAGGTCCAATTAAAGGATCAGTCTTTTGACTCCAGATCATTCGCTTTGAAGATATAGAACAACTCTCAAAGGATCCTAAAGCGGCAGGGTAGGCAAACATGTCTGGTACAGCTTCGGGACCTCCCCCAATAGAGTCAATAAGCCGAGTTTCAGAAAAGGCTACTCGGTCTTCAACTACAGCAGCCATGGCACACAAAGCTCCTACTCCAGGACTTGGCACTTCTTCCCATTCATCCACTACTTCCGGACTAGGTAATCCAGGCCGTCTTGATAGAGCATCTGCCCCAATGTTCTTAGGCCCCGATTTATACTTGAGTGTGAATTGGTAGTTGGATAAAGCTGCCAACCAGCGATGTCCTGTAGCATCGAGTTTAGCGGTTGACAAAACGTATGTCAGTGGATTGTTGTCTGTTCTTACTTCAAACGTGGCTCCGTATAAATAGTCATGTAATTTATCAACAATGGCCCACTTGAGCGCCAAAAACTCCAATTTATGTACTGGATAATTTTTCTCGCTGGGAGAAAGACTTCGACTTATGAAAGCTATGGGCCGTAACCCGGCCGGGTATTCTTGGTGCAGCACGCCACCTAATCCTTCAAAGCTGGCATCTACATGTAGCACATATGGCTTATGTGCATCAGCATAAGCCAGAACGGGAGCTTCTGTCAATTTCTTCTTCAACAACTTAAATGCTTCTTCACAATCCGCAGTCCACCTATCGCCAAAAAGGCTTTTGGAAGACCCTTTCTTCTTTCCCGGATCTCCTGCATCACTCTTCAACAGGTCGAGGAGGGCTCGAGCAATTTTTGAATATCCTTCCACAAATCGTCGATAGAATCCACAAAACCCCAAGAAAGATTGCAACTCCGTAATATTTTGCGGTCGGGGCCAATTCACCACAGCTTCAATCTTACCAGGATCGGTAGCAACTCCTTCAGCAGAAACAATATGACCTACATAAGTGACCGAAGATCTACAAAATTTGCATTTGTCAGCCGACAACTTCAGCCCCTCTTCTTTTAAGCGATGGAGTACTCTCATGAGTTGTTCTTCATGTTCTTCCAGCGTCTTTCCAAACACAATAATGTCATCAAGATATACAAGGCATTCCCGGGGCACTAAATCACCTAACACTCTTTCCATCAACCTTTGGAACGTTGCTGGCGCACCTTTTGTACCTTGCGGCATACGAGTGAACTGAAAGAAACCCAAGGGGCATATGAAGGCTGTCTTTTCCTGATCCTCAGGTGCCATTGGGACTTGATAGTATCCCGATCTTAGGTCCAGCACTGTGAACCAACAGTTTCCATTCAGAGCTTCCAGAGCTTCTTCAATTCTCGGCAGTGTATACTGATCAGGTAAGGTTCTCCGGTTCAGAGTTCTGTAATCCACACATAGGCGAATTGCTCCAGATTTTTTTCTTACCACCACAATAGGTGAGGCATAGGGGCTCTTACTGTCCACAATGATCCCCTGACCTTTCATTTGCTGTAGAGTCTGTCTTAACTCATCAACATCCTTTGGAGCAACTCTCCGTGGTCGCTCCCGGAAGGGAGTAGAATCGGTCAATCGGAAAGTGTGTTGAGCACTTTTAGCACAACCTACATCCATATCATCCATGGAGAACACTTCCGATAATTCAGACAACTTCTGTGTCAGTCGCTGATTCCAGGCCTCTGGTAAATGTGGATCACTCAAGTCAAGATTGAGATTAGGGATTGCATCTCGGATTTGAATCCTGCACACTTCAGCGTATGGATTTACTCCAAGCACAGGGTAGCAGTGGGCCACATTCTGGTATGGTCCAATTACAATCGGATGCGGTGAACAGTTCCTCACTGTCACACAGGTAGATAACTCCACTTTATTTCTCCAGTCCTTTCTCTCTGGGATCACCATCCAGCCATTCTGGTTAATCATTTCTTCAGGGGTTTCCATAAGGACATAACTCCCCCCTTCAAGCAAATCGGGAGCAATGCTGGAGGCTACTCTCAGAATTCTCTCCCCGCCGGCAGGAACTTCCACGGTTCTCTCACCGATATGATATACCATTCCATGTCGATAGCCAGTAGACAGGGCATCACAGAGTTCTCTAAGATCAGAAGATATATTCACCGGCTGAGCTGCAGGGTTCCAATCTCTTCCAAGAAACTTCTGAAAAGCATAATGCACTGCGGGACAATTAGTGCCAAGTATCACAGGAGCTGCACAAGAATCCCCTGTATCAGGACAGACAAGAGCCGTAATCTTCATGGGAGCGACACTCTGATCTTCTAATTCAGGGACAGCTATAACTACTTGTAGGCTGCCATCTACAGGATATGATCCTGAATTAAGCCCCCACAATTTCATTTGTCCTGTAGACTGAAGAGGTATATCCCTCAGATACTTTTGGTAGAACGAGCGATAAATCAGGGTCACTTGAGATCCTGTATCAAACAGGGCAGGAGCGGCATGACCATTGACAGTGACTTTGACAACGGACCTGGAGCCCGCGATAGCGCCTCTGGTATTTACTCGGCCCGCCTTCCTTCGGTGTCTTTGATTCTGAATAGAGAAGACAGCACTGTGTCTCAATTCCTCACTGTCCTCCGTACACTGTCTGGCACTATGGCCCGTCTGACCACATTTATAACAGGTTCTAGCATCCTTCCTCCATTGAGTGGCAGTGGGTGGAGTGGCGGACTGTCTAAGTTCTGACCGCTCCGCTGGTTTGTCCTTGTTTGAATTAGGAACAACATCTTCTTTAGAGATGCTTTTCGCTTTCTTAGGGGTACTAAAACTAATGTCAGCTTCTTGTTTCTTCACTAACTTCATTAAGTCAGGAAATGGAAGGACTCTATCAGATAGTAAGACCTTGAGTACTTGAGCAAGAGGATGATGAGGTTGTAACCCTCTCACCAACTGACTGGTTCTCATAGCGTCTACCTCTGAAGTAGATATAGCTGCGTGGTACACCAGACGTGAAAGAAGTAGCTGTAAACGGTTAATAAAAGTAGAGACATTTTCCCCTTCTTTTTGACGAACCATTCGGTAATCAGCAACCATCTGGGCAAGGTCATAGTATGGCTCAAAGTGATCCGACAGTACTTGTATATAGTCCAATGCACTCACTCCTTCATGAGAGTCTCTGTACAAGCGGATCAATTCTGCAGCAGGAGACCTCAAACTTTCACTGATACGCTGCCGCTTGCCTTCTTCAGAGCAAGACCATTCCTTCAGGCATTGGAGAGTATGTTCTTTCCATATCTCAAAGTTTTCCTCCCCTTGTGGTACTGGGACATTACCAGAGAATACTTTTAGTTTCTTGTAGTGAGTGGCCTGCAGGCCCTGAGCTAACATCTCAGTCAGCCTGGCTAAAGTGCTAATAGCACTGTCACTAGAGGAACTGCTAGCGACGGCCATACTGGGGGGGTAACTGGCTGAGCGGGGTTCTTCCTTTACCTGAACCAGGGGAGGAACAGGAGGTCGGTAATCCCATGTAGTAGCTAGTGGGAGGTTCCCCTCTGAGCTATATCGCTTCTCCATATCAATGACTATTCCCACTTCTAAATCTCAGCAGTGCCTCCAAATGTAGCCCTATTTGGGGGGGGGGGTATGAGTATTATCCCTCCCGCAACAGACTCTGGCGCTGACCTGTGTGTATAATGGGACCTGAAGCCTTCGCTGAAGGGAAGAGTGGGAACATATATGAAATATATCAGTGCCTCCACCCAGGATAGAGCCTCTGTATTACAGGGAGGATCTCTTCCTGGGACTTACCCATGAAGTACAGTTAGTAGCCTTAACAAGGATTACTGTACTAATCTCACAGTCTGAAGAATACATACAGATACCACATAAGGTTATAACAGTAGCTTTATAAGAATCAACAGGGTAATAATACATACATACAATATACTCAGAACACAGCAGTACTACAACAACCAGCAAGTCCTCAACCGTCTTAGGTTATATACCCGGGTATATATATAAATATATAGCAAGAGTCCAGTGCACAATACCTCCAGGCAACAGAAGAGATGCAGGGGCCCCTGTGGATGACTGTGGATCCTCGGATTCTTCCAGGAGATGACAGACAGCCGATCAGGAGATGATGATGATGGTGAGATTCTTCACAGGCAGCAAACAGGGCGACGGTGACGGCAGTAGATGCAGGCCTGACTACCCTAACACTGAGTCCTTAACCTGCCAGCTAAACTACTAGTGCCACCGGGCCTCTAACTAGCTAGTTGGCCTTCGGAAGCCTAACCTATCACTGCCCTGAACTATATATATATATATATGGATCCCTAACTACGGTTACTAGCTAGGTCCTGTGAGTATATAGGGGGTAACACATACCTAACTATATACTGTGAAGTAAAGAGGAACAAGTGGCTCTTAGACTCCCCCAGACATAACATGTCTGTCCCAGCAGCTCTGCTCACATCCTCCTCTCCCCCCAGCAGCTCTGCCTCACATGTGTCTGACTCACTGTATTTACAAAACAAAACTTGCACTAAATGCCTGGGGTCTCTGAAGCCAAACTGCAGGGGCAAAGAAGCCAGATACATTATATACTAGTAGAAATGGCAGTTCCCTACACTTACACAAGTGATTTTGAGACTGTTATTTCATGACACATTGTGCTTCATGTTAGTGGTAAACATTGATCAATATTTTATGTGTTTATTTATAAAAAAAAATAGGAAATTTGATGGAAATTTGGAAAAATTCAGTTTTCAAAATGTGAAATGCTCTGCGTTTCAGACAGTCATGCCACCCAAATACAATAATAAATATTATCTGCCATATCTCTGCTTTATATCGGCATCATTTTTAAATCACCCTTTAATTTATTTTGGACATTATAAAGCTTACAAGTGTAGCAGCGATTTTTCCAGATTTACAAGAAAATACCCCAAATCCATTTGTTAGGGACTACTTCAGTTCTGTAGGGGATTTTAAAACCCTATATATTAGAAACCCCCATAAATTACCCCATTTTCAAAATTGCACCCTCAAATAATTCAAAACAGCATTTGGGAAGTTTGTTAACCATTTACGCATTTCACAGAAATAAAAAAATATGGAGGTGAAATTTAGACATTTCTTTTTTTTTTTCAATAATACATTCATTTAGACCTAAAATTGACATTTTAACAAGGGGTTAAAGGAGAAAATGCATCTTACAATTTGTTATGCAATTTCTCCAGAGCACAGAAATACCCACATGTGGGTGTAAACTGATGTTTGGGCACACGGAAGCTCATAGAAGGGAAAGAGCAACACTTGGCATCTGCAAAGCAGATTTTGCTGGAATAGTTTTCAGGTACCATGTCTCATTGCAGAGCCCCTAGAGTACCAAAACAATGGAAACCCTCCAAAAGTGACCACATTTTGGAAACTGCAACCCTGACAGAATTTATCAAGGGGTATACTGAGCATTTTTTTAGCCACAAATGTTTCGTTTTTACAAGGGGTTAATGAAGAAAAAAGCACCCCACAGTTTGTTACACAATTTCTCCTGAAATTGGTGGATCTCAGAATAGAAATGGCGCTATTTGGCTTTTGGAGGGCAGATTTTGCTGGAATAGTTTTCAGGATGGAAAACCCCTTAAGGCTAAGGCCCCACGCTGCGGGAGAAACAGCAGCGGGATTGCATCGTGGTTCTTCCCGCAACGCTTTAGACAGAAAGTTGCAGAGTTTTCCTCTGCGGACTTTCTGTTTCAATTATACCTATGGGGAAACCGCCAGCGTTTCCGTAAGTATAATTGACATGCTGCGATTTCCATCCACTTTCCTCTGACTGTAAAACACCAGGATTTTTTCTGCGGCGCTTCCGCCGCTGGCGAATCGCGGCATTTACACCACGTGGGTCTTTAGCCTAAAAGTAACACCATTTTAGAAACTACATCCCTCAAGGAATTTCTCAAGGGGTATTATCATTTTGAGCCCAATAGTGCTTCCAAAAAATGAATGTAGAAAGTGAAAATTTAAATTTTTGAAGAAATGTGACGTTTCAGTGCCCAGCATGTTGTGCCCACTTTGTGTCACCAGAGACACGCACTCCTAAAACTACTAAGTGGGTTATCCTGGTTACAAAGAAGTTGTATATGTGTGCTGTGACAATTTGGGGGGATTTAGCCTCAAAGGCGGCAGCCTCCTGGACTCGACAGTGGTGTAGGTGGTACTGGGTGCCGGAGAAGCAGCATTCAGACGGTGCTAATCGAAAGTAAATGGTTTTTATTCAGCTTAAAAATGGAACATATACAAAATAACAAACAGCCTGGGCCACACATAGGGCACTACCTCACTGCTTGCTCCCTTACTAGCCTCTGGGGGCAAGAAGCAGCCTGACTCATGCTCAGCTCAAGCAAAAGTCCTTTGTGGAAACCCAGTCCTCCTGGGACAGACCACCTATCCGTCTCCGACTGGTTCCACCGCACACCTGCTCCCTGCAGGTCCCCTCAGCAGCTCTCCTGCTGCACACACTCCCTCTGGAGTTGCCCCACCTATGGGTGTGGATGAGGACCTTTTCAAGCCTGGCTCTGGGTCGCTCACTAGCGCCCTCTGGGTTAACACTCTCACAGTGCGTAAACTGCTGCTTGGGCACACAGCAGGGCTCAGAAGGGAAGGAGCACTGCACTTTTTAGCTTTTGGGGTATAGATTTAGAAGGACTTTCTGGACACCATGTTGTTTTTGCAGAGCCCTGGAGGTGCCAGTAAATTGGAATTCCCCAAGAAGTGACCCCATTTTGTAGTGCAATTTTAGGGCCTCTCCAAATGATACATGGCGTCCAAAAACCAACAATCTAAATTAGCAGTCCAAAAGCAAATAGGGCTCATTCACATGTGCGCCCTGCTGTGTGCCCAAACAGCAACTTATGCCCACATGTATGACACTGGTGTACCCAGTATAATGTACTTATTGTCATATGTGGGTATAAACTGCTTTTTTTGGCACAACAGGCACAGAAGGGAAGGTGTGCTATTTTGTTTTTTGGAGCACAGTTTTGATTTTGGATGTCATGCCACTTTTGCAGAGCCACTGAATTGCCAGTAAAGTGGAATCTGAAGACATGTGACCCCATTTTGGAAACGACACATTTTAAGTGGCATAGCAAGCATTTTTAACCCTTGAGTGTTGCATGCATTTAATTTCAGAAATGAATGCGCAGCTGATAATGAAAAGTGAAAATGACAATTTTTCAAGAAATACGCCATTCAAGTGCTCGATATGGTGTGCCCAGCTTGTGTCAGAAGAGACACACACTCCAAAAACTGGTAAGCGGGTATCCCGGACACAACAGCATTTGTAGTGATTGTCTCTGATACAAGCTGGGCATAGCATATTGCACACTGAAATGACGTATTCCTGGAAAATTGCCATTTTCTCCTTTCACCAACGTTTGGGGGTTAAAAATGCTCACTGTACCCCTGGATAAATTCCTTCAGGAGTGTAGTCTCCAAAATGGGGCAACATGTCAGAGGATACCACTCGTTTTTATGCATTTTAACCTATAAAATGCTCCAAAAATTACCCTTTTATTAGAGGAAATGATGCTTACCCGTGTTTTTTAGACACACATGGTGATTATATTGTAAAAAGTAATGGTTTTGTAGAAAAATTAGCCCATTTTGATGACTTGTAAGTGCTACAGGCTTCTTGTTATTTGGGAGACAAGATTGTAGCTGTGAGTTTAGGTTAACAGTGATGAAAATTTGGCGTTTCGATAAGCAGATATGAACTCAAAATTGTTTTGTTTTTTTATACCAACACTGTGGCACCAACAGTGTGGTATAGTGGAATGTGATGGACCAAGCCACAGGACATGTCTGGAAGAGTGGTGGCAGGTGTGGCAACATATGTAGCAGTGCAGTGGGGAATAATATGATAGATTGGGCCACATGTCTGGCTAAGAGATGACAGTGGTGGTGGGAAGCTGTGGCAACATGTGTAGCAGTGCAGCAGGGCATTATATGATGGAGCAGGCCGCAATACATGTCCGGCTGAGGAGTGGCAGTGGTGGTAGCTGTGGCAACATGTGTAGCAGTGTGGCAGGGCATAATATGATGGATCAGGCAACAGGGCATGTCTGGATGAGTGGTGGCAAAGGTGGTAGCTGTTTAGGAATAGCAGGCAGCATCAGCAGCAGTACAATAAATGGAACATCATGATAAAAGGAAGATGGTGATACCACTATTTGGAGGCATGTGCCAGAGATGTTTGAAAATCCTCACTGATCCATGCCTGATTCATTTTCACAAAAGTAATTTTTTCCACGCTAGCTGTAGACAGTTTTGTCCTTTTAGGTGTTACTTATCTGTTGCAATAATTCAATAGGTAGCAGCCTATTTAAAAAAAAGACTGCCGTCCCCAGTATGTGTAACGAAGCACCACCTGAGGCTATCATCTGAGGAATATGTATGGACCCAGGGGGTCTGCCATGGTTGGTGTTTTTGGCCAGCGTGGTTGTCATCATCATTATCATCATCTTGTAAGAAATAAGGGTCAGCCTCCTTCCGTGGCAGTGCCTGTGACATCAAGGGCCCCCTATGCATCCAAGGGAGAGTTTTCCTCCCCCCTCCTCCAGTCTAGGAGTCCCAGTTCCTCTATCATAATGACCTGACCCAGATCCTCATCCTCCTCTATTAACAAAGGTCAATGATGTTGATTAAGAGATGGAAATTGTTCCTCATTTTATGTCCGTTGTTGTATGATTGTAAGTGATTCCTGTAAGATATACAATAGATCATATTGCTGATGCTGTAGTTGTCCCTGCTAACAAATTTGGTGGCTTCCTCAAAGGGCTTAAAAAGCTTCCACACTTCCCTTATGAGCCTCCAATGACGTATCTTGAAATAACATATTGTCTCTGTGGTCTGCTGCATGCAGTACGTAATCATTTACTGCCTTCTGTTGCTCACACAGACGCTCCTGCATGTTGAAGGTGGAGTTCAACCGAGTTGAAACATCACAGATATGGCAGTGCAAAAGCAGACAGTTATGTCTCTGCAAATCGAGGAGGGTGTTTTGTGCGGCATAAGAATGACTGAAATAAGACTTTTCTGGCCATGAGGAGCACCACTTTTAAAGGGAGTCTATCATTTGAGATTTTCAATTTTTAGATAAGGCTATATTCATGTAGCCTTTAGAAAGGCTATTGTAGGCATACCTTTTATTTCCTGACTCTTGCCGGCGTTTTTCAGAAAAAGCCTTTTTCTTGTTATATAAATTAGCTTCCATGGAGCACAGGGGGCATTCCCCCTGTGCTCCAAGCACACCCGCATCATTACCCTCTCCCTGCATTGCTGCCCCCTTCTTCCTTTTTGTTGAGGCCTTCTTCTCCTCTTCTTTGCTTCTTCCTCCTGTCAGCTTGAACAAAATCTCGCTCATGCACAAGATTTCCTTCACACAGAAGGGAGAAAGAAGCAAAGAGGTGGAGGAGAAGCATTAAAAAAACAGCATTGATAAAAAGTACATCTGGCCTGCAAAAAAAGACACATTATGACTGCAAGAAATGTAATTTTTTGGGGGATTTTTTTTTTAAGGGGGTAACATAAAAAAAAAGCCTGTAAAAATTTTACAGCAGTTTTTCTTGAATTCCATTTTTCTCCAGCTTCTCAGTACATCACACAGAATATTAAATGGTATTATTACGAAGTCCAATTAGTCCCACAAAAATTAAGTACCATACAGCTTTGTGAACAGAAAAATTTAGAGTTATGGCTTTGGAAGGCGAGGAGTCAAAAATAAAAATCGAAAAATGGCTACAGCAGGCATTTTTCCATTTTTGATTTGCGTTTTTGACTCCCCGTCTTTACAGTAGTACTGCAGTATACCCCTCACAGGGCATAAGGAAACACGGTACAGTACAACCAAGGTAGGGACTAGAATAAAGTGGTTAAAAAAAGGTTGTCCCTGCTGTGTTGTGGAACCAATAGGTAGCACTTCCTTAGCTTGGGGAGTGTTAGCTGTGCTAAACCAATATTCTAAACAGAACTAGACAATAAAGAGCTGCATTATAAATTTTGCACTTGGGCCCAGAATCTTCAAGTTACTTCTTTGACTACAAAATAGCACTATTTTCCACCCTGTGTATTTTCTGCTACATAGGAGTTGGGTGGAGCTCCCTCTGAACATGCTGAGGTAATACCTTGAAATATTTAACTTCTATTAAACCTTTTCCTTTACCAAGTCCCCTCAGAGTCTTGAACTTAGGACTGAAGGCACCTATTCACCATCACTAGCTGTTGGCTATTAACCTCTTTCTGACATTCAGCATAATATTACAGCGGATATCTGCACTTTAAAGATAGTGCTCGCCATAGCATCTGGGTCTCCATTGTATTATACAGTAGAGACCTGGCATCAATGCCCATGGTCAGAGCCCTCTCATTATCAATGGCTAATGTTTATCAGGATTGACGTCCCCTGGAACGATATCCAGGGGGGCAGTGTCCTGTAGTCATGACAGCCAAGAGCATGAAGCCTACAGCAGCTTGCAATAGTAGTGAATGGATATGTCAATATACTGAAATACATTAGTATTGCAGTATATTGTAGTAGTGATCAGGCCCCCTAGGGGTTCTAAAAAGGTTTTTAAAAAAAACCCACAAAAATTCAAATCTCCATCCCTTTCCCTAGACCTTAAATAAAAATAAACACATACACAATAGGCACCCCCACACCTGAAAATGCTGAAATAAAAACAAATAAAAAGATTTTTCCCACACACTGAACTCTGTAGTAGAAAAAAAAAAATCGAAATGGCCAACACCTTGTTTTTTTAGTTTGGCCTCCCTAAAAAATTTGAATAAAAAGTGATCAAAATGTATCACATTCCTCAAAATTCCAAAATATTGACATTCCAAAAATAAAAAGTACAATTGTCCTTTCAAAAAGGACGCCTTATACAGCCCTGTATTCAGAAATATAAAAAAATGATGGTCAGGATATGGCAACTAATCATAATGACCCACATTTAGGCTGCACAGTAAATGCTGCAAAAAGAAAAAACATAACAAAATGGGGTAAATGCAGTTTTTATCTAAATCCCTCCATTCTGAGTCTTTTTGCAGCTTCACTGTGTATCTTACGGAATATTAAATGATGCCACTATGAAGTACAATCTGTCCCACAGAAATATATCTCTGGGAACGGAAAAATATAAAAATTATGGCTTTTGGAAGTCAGGGAGCAAAAATGTAATAAAAAACAAAACAAAAATAACTGTGGTGGGAAGGGGTTAAAAATTATAAGTAAATTTATTTTTTTCATAAATCTATAGTGCAGGTGAAGGGAAGGAAAACTTTGCAATATAATTTACTAAAGAAAGTGCCTGTGTCTTTAAGTATTTCTGCCATCTTTACTTATTATTATTATTATTATTCATACTGTCCGTACGCCATACACAATCAGTCTCAGTTTATTATAGACTCTATGGAAGGGGAAGAGGAGAGGGAGAAAGCTAGAGATCTGAGGCATCTATAGTATTAAATGAGTCATTTCTATCATGAGAAAGCTGGATAGTATTTCCTGATAACTAAGCTATGTTGTGAAAAAGAACTGTCCCTATATATTGCTGTTGTCGCTCTGAAGAGTTCTCCTTTTCCTCCCCAGCAGCAAAACTCTGCAGGATACAGCTGCCTGTTCACATGTGCCATTTTTTGAGGAGAATTTTTTGTAAAAAATTACAGGAAACACATTTGTAATTTTTACCAAAAAAGTACACCCAAAAAACATGCAAAAATCATGAGAAAACACCACTGGTGATATCCTTGTATAGTATCTGCAGCAAATGTATGATATTTAAAAACCATATCCACATGCAACAGAGAAAGTCACCATGCTTTATGTATTTAAATATATAGCATGCTCATCATGTAGTGCAATCTGCAGCAAAATCCATGTTTGAATACTGTTTTTATTTACAACAGTAGAAAGCAAGGATATTACATACAAATTACAGTACGGGACAGTATGTCGCTGGAAGGCAGGGACTCCTAGCATCATAGATAACTAGGATGCTAGGAGTCCTGCTCTCAGAATGAAGTTCAAGCCGGTAAATCTGGCTAGCACACAGACCATGTTTCACGGGTGAAAGACAGTCGTGTGCTGCTGCCCTAAGTGGAGGAATAGTTTAAACGCAATACCTTGTATAATTTCACAGTGAAATTGTCTCTAAACTGAGGTACTACTTGACATGAAAAAATGAGACAATAGAGCAATAATCTTTTTTTTTGCACCTTACTTTTCATTTTTACATGTTATACTTTGATATTGACTTTGAATCTGTCTTTGATTTTGTTCACATGTACTTCATGCGTCACATGCTGTAGGTTTTTTCCGTTATTACAAAAAAAGGCTGCAAAAAAAAAGCACCATATCTACTATGTATTCCAGCAAATAACAGCTATAGGTGGGAAGGGGCTAGACTTTAATTGTAAATGCCATTTTAGGAATGAAGTTCATGTTTAACAAATATGTGACGTTTGCAAAATGTCTCCATGTTCCATCCATGCCACATACTCTAAAGATTTTAAAAAGTCTAAGAATCAATTAAAAAATGTGCAAATCAATTATAAATAGAACATAACAGGCAAAAGACAAAAAAGCAATAATGAAAGTGTCTCCTTATATTAAAATATTATTTTATTTTCAAGCTTCTTTAGAATGTATTAATAGGTGCAGTTAATTCTAATTGTAAATATAAATGCGCATAAAAATAATGTTCTTCACTTTAAACTACTTGACTTCTATCTATTGTCCCACACCAGCCTCCAGTGTGTCTCACTTAATCCAAACCCTTTGGCACCGTCTTAGTTTCCAGTTCATTCAGTACTGTTGCTGCTCTTCCTTCATGTGGAGGTCATGGCTAGAAACAACTGGGATCTCTTCTTGGACATTCTCTTGCCTTTTTAGGTTATGAGGGTCTCTGTGTGTTTTGGATAACATGATTGACAGCTCCACTCCGGCCCCAATTAGCACCCTATAATTTATTAGCTTCTGCTTTGAGATTATGCGTTAACTTCACAAATATTTCAACCACGGAAACAGCAGCTATCAAGTATCTCGCCTTGATCCAGCAGCCTGAAGCTGCAGTTAGGAACAGGCAGAGCTGTCTGCCTAAGCCTGTAGGGATGAGACAAGAATAATCATTTGTGGGCATGTGAGCTGGTGTGAGATGAAGGCAGAAAGAGACCACTTTAGAGATTGCAGTGCTGGAAATTGCGCATTGTGTCAGGATTCCACTTACTTTATTCAAAGGAGGTGGGGAATGAAGGAAATGGTAATGAAGGAAAATTGTTTGTCTAACTGCACTGCTTGAGCAAATACCCAGATTCAGTTACACACAAACAGCAACTGCAAGAATGCTAATGCCACCACAGTCTCTCTCCTTCCATACCTTGGCTCAGCTGTGAAATCTTTATATTGGAGTTGTCAAAGTAGTTCAAAAAATATTTTATTAGCATTGTGAGACATTATGATTACATTATATAAATGCATTTTAATAACTTCCTATTATGTGCATTGTAAAGCTTTATTTGTGAATAAACAATGTGTATTTACTAGATATCCATCTGACTGTAACTAAAATACGTCGGTGTGTTCTCAGCCTTACTGTCTACATAGTATTCATATAGGTCGGCATTCAATTTTATTAGTGCTGTGTTATTGGTATTTAAAGGATTAGTTTAGCATAATATTTTGCATGCGTAATGCAGGGTCTAAAGGTGGTAGATTTAGTAAACCTGCACATGTGGCATAAAGGCCCTTTTAGGCTAAGGCACCACATAGCAAAATGCAGCAAAAAAAATCTGTGGAAAAAAAAAGTGTCGGAAACTCATTGTGGTTTTTTCCACTTCGTTTTTCATTGCATTTTCACAGAGTTTTCCTCTGCGGAATTTCTGCCCTTATTATACCTATACGAAAAACGCCAGCATTTTTGTAAGTATAATTGACATGCTGCGATTTACAAAAACGCAAGCGTTTTGAAAATCACAGCTTTTCCACTGCAATTTTTCTTTCTGCAGTGGCTAATCCCATCCACTTTGCAGGTACTGTAAAACGCAGCATTTTTTGTTGCCGTGTTTCCACCACGGCCAGAATGATGCGTTTTCACAAAGTGGTCAGATATCATTCCTGATCATTGCCTGCATTTACATGTAGTTGTTGTATGAATCATTCATCTATTCCTTTCTACAGTTTTATTTTGACTCTGGTTAAACAGCCATATCATTTGGTACACTAATTTTTAAGCTGTTAAATGATTTTTGAGATTTTCAAGACAAATGCAGTAGCTGTTTTTTTTTAAATAATCTTGTTTATTTTGTGCATTCTATGAATTTCGCACTAAGCATTAATCGTTCCAGATATCACTATCACATAGACCCATACTAATGGACGAGTTGCAGGCATAATAATCATCAGCATCCCCCTCAGCCCAATGTCCACAAATATGGTTTCCTGCCCCAAATGACACTATTGTGAATACCTGTACTCATAGGTAAGTGCTCATAAGTAAACACATAGCAGAGGTTGATACATTTTTCTTAGTAAGTATTTCTCAACGCGTTTCCCCTATATAAATAAGTACTATAGCAATATGGTCGGCCTTGCTATAGTACTGGAGCTCACCATCAGAGCTCTGGGAATTGTGGTTTTTACCGCAAACCTTTTTATTTTAGATCATTATATCTATTTCCATTATATCTCTCCTTATTGATATAGGGGAAACGCGTTGAGAAATACTTTCTAAGAAAAATGTACGTTAAATTTAAGTGGTTTCCTCTCACCGTCTGTGAGCTCTTTTTTTTTTCTATTATTCTTACACATAGAAATTGATAGTCTTAGAGTCTTAGAGCTATTGGGCATATTGGACAACTTAAAAAAAATAGCAAAAATAGTCAAACTCCAAATTCAAACTTGTTTTTTCGAAAATAAAATTATTTCCTGCAACTGTGTATATAACAAACAAAATTTCAGAAATTATTAAAAACAGGTGTCTGTACTTGGCAACCAGTCATCCCAACTAGAGATGAGCAAAGTTTGAAAAAATTTAAATTCGGCAACTTCGCCGAATTTTCCGATATGATTCTATTCGATCCAAATTAAATTGCAGCATATAAACAGCTATTTCCTGTCTGCAGAGAGCTGGGGTGGGCAGAAAAGTGGCGGAGCCCCTTGGATGTCACGGTCATGTTTGACCATGGCATCCAAGGTGTTAAAACCCCCGATCGGTTATGGAACAGGGTGTTAGCTGTCAGTTGCAGGCATTTTGGGTGATCCCACATTCCCAGAGTTCCTTGCCCCATGTCTTATCATGTACAACAACCATTTTGAACAAAATGCGATTCGTTACCATGAAGTGTGAGGAAATTCGGATTTGATGCAAATCGAATATTTCCTGAAATTCGGATCGAATTCCACTTAATCAGCTTCGATTTGCTCATCTCTAATCCCAACGTAAGGCTAAAGCTACATTGACAATTCTGCAAGTTTTAGAGGTAGATATTCTCTCAATAATCTTTTACTTCAATATGTGCTGTCAGTCTGTCTTGCTCCATGGTCACTAGTTCCACTTTTTGCAGAGGCACTGTATCATTTAGGTCATATTCCCATGACAGTGCCATTTCTCACAGACCTAACATCTGTGAAAAACGGCCATGTCGGTCCATTGATGCCTGTTAAATGGATTCTATCATTGGGAAACCCTATTTTCACTAACAGCATGTCGAAATAGCCTTTAGAAAGACTATTCCTATCCTACCTTTATTTTTCTGCTCCGCGCTACCATTTTGGAGAATTTTCTTCTTTCGTCTTTATGCAAATTAGTCTTCAGAAAGCACAGGATTCGTTCCCCCTGTGCTCAGAAAGCACAGGGGGCGTCCCCTATGCTCATGTCACACGTTCTTCTGAAGATCCAATTCTGCTTCTCTCTACTTGTGCTGAAGCTTCTCCAATCGCGTCTGTTCGGGATTCAAATTCCGACCCTGCACAGTCAGCTCTGCCACTTCACATTGGACAGAGCCGGCATTTTGACATGCGTTTGACATGCGCAGTCGGCTCTGTCCAAAGCGAAGTGGCAGAGTCGACTGAGCATGCGCGGGATTTGGATCCCAAACACACACTCGGCGGATGCTGACGCTGCGAAGAGGCGTCAGCACAAGAAGAGAGAGGTGGTGCTGGATCTTCAGAAGAGCATGTGACGTGAGCACAGGGAATGCCACCTGTGCTTCCTGAGCACAGGGGGAACGAACCCTGTGCTTTCTGAAGACTAATTTGCATAAAGACGAAAGAAGAAAATTCTCCAAAACGGCAGCGCGGAGCAGAAAAATAAAGGTAGGAGAAGAATAGTCTTTCTAAAGGCTATTCCGACGTGCTGTTAGTGAAAATAGGGTTTTCCAATGATAGAATCCCTTTAAAGGACCGTAATCGCATAACAGTGAATAAAGGCTTTGTAATGGCCATTTTCGAATGGCTTTATCCATGTCAGTTTTTTGGATGGCAACATATAATAAAACCCCATAACCACTCATGGTTTTAAAAATGGCTGTCACACAGCCATTTTTTAATGTCGTCTGAATAAGGCCTTAGTCTTACAAAGTGGGAGTTTGTGACACTGAAGAAATAAATGTGTAAGTTCTAGGCCTGGTAGAATAGACAGCAGTTCACCCTGTGCACTATTATTAGTTGATCCCTAATAGCCATATGCTATGCCAACAATAATTCTTCTTAATATGGTTTAATACATTAAAAGTTTCCCCTTTCTCCACCAAATCTTCACCATAGATCATTCATCTAAGGGGAATATGAAATGTACATTCACAGGGCACCAATACTTTCTGATTTAGTTGATTTAATTTTTCTCCAGTACCTAAGTGAAATACATGCCTCACTGCCTCACAATGATAGTAAGTGAAGGAAATTGCAGATTAAGTAGACCATAGGATCTGGATTGTTCCCCAAACTTGGGCCCCTCTTTTTCTTTTCCCACCATCTCTCTTCCTCCTTTTTGTGCTGTCAAGGTTTATTCTAGTCTAACAGTAAACCTTGTATTATGCTATTAACCAATTAATTATTAAAGCTAGGAGCTTGAAAAGAAATACCAGTGACACCAAATATGCATATTTTTTGTTTTATTACCTTTGCACAATAATAGTGCAACTCATGCAAAAAAAAAAAAAAAAAAAAGCTTTAACTTTTTATTTAATCACTGGAATATTCATATGCGGACTTTTAGTGTACAGTATATATAAATTACTGAACGTTTGAATATCTATTGTAATACCGAACCAAGAAAGATGTTTTTTCCAAATAACACTGCAGAACTGCATATGCTTTACAGCAGGGGTCCCCAAACTACGGCCCGCGGGCCGCATCCGGCCCCCGGAGGACATTTACCTGGCCCGCATCGCAATTTCCTTGTGTTATTTCAATTGTGAGCGCACAGGCGGCGCTTACAATTGAAATAACCCGTCGAGCGCTACACGGGAAGTCTCGTTCCTGTGTAGACGCTCGGTGCTCGTCATCCGCACCCGGCCCGCGTCGCAATTTCCTTTTGTTATTTCAATTGTGATCTACAATTACACGAAGGATTGAAGAAATGGGAGACAATTTGCATCAGCATTTGCAAAACTCCGCAAGAAAACTTTCTTATTTTTCCTTGGCACTTGACAAGAGCAATGATGTTCGTGATTCTGCACAACTTCTAATTTTTATTCGTGGGATGAATGACAATTTCGAAGTCATGGAAGAGCTTGGTGCACTGCAAAGCATCAAAGGAACAACTACAGGAGAGGATATCTATGAAAAGCTTTCCCAAACTGTGAAGGATTTGGAGCTGGACTGGGCTAAACTAGCCAGTGTGACAACTGATGGTGCACCTAGCATGGTGGGGTCTAAGAAAGGAGTAATTGCTCGCATTAACCAAGAGATGGACAAACGTAATCATTCTCATCCAATAGCCATACATTGCCTCATCCACCAACAAGCGCTATGTAGTAAATCACTGAAGTGGGACTCTGTTATGAAAATTGTGGTATCTTGTGTTAACTTCATTAGAACTAATGCACTAAACCACAGACAATTTCAGGAATTTCTGTCTGAGCTAGATGTTGCCTATGAAGATGTTCTGTACCACACAGAAGTCCGTTGGCTGAGTCGAGGGAGAGTTTTGAGACATTTTTATGACTTACTTCCACAGATTACAGATTTTATGCTTTCAAAAAACAAAGAAGTACCAGAGCTCAATGATGCAGAATGGAAATGGCACCTCGCCTTTCTGACAGATGTAACAGAGCTACTCAACAGTTTCAATGTGCAACTTCAAGGAAAAGGGAAGCTCATCTGTGATATGCAATCACATGTGAAAGCATTTGAAGTAAAATTAGGCCTCCTTATCAAACAAGTGAAGGAGGAAAATTTCTGCCATCTCTCCTTAACTCAAAATCTGTTAGCGGAAAACCCCTTGATTGCATTCCCAAAAGAAACATGTGTGAATTCACTGGAAAAGTTGCAAAAGGAGTTTCAATTCAGATTTAAAGAGCTTCAGCTCCATGAACAGGACATGCAGCTTTTCCGTAACCCATTTTCTATTGACATTGAAAATGTGGATGCAATTTACCAAATGAAACTGGCTGAATTGCAGAATTGTGACTCTCTGAAAGATGCATTCAAGGCAAGCAGCTTGCTTAACTTCTATGCATCTCTCTCCTCTGAGACCTATCCTAATCTCAGGAATCATGCACTCAAAATGGCAGCAATCTTTGGCAGCACTTATGTTTGTGAACAGACTTTTTCCAGAATGAAACATCTGAAATCTCCAACCAGATCTAGACTAACCGATGTGCACTTGCATCACTTGTTACGGCTAGCAGTGACAAATATGGAACCGGACATTGACCATCTCATTAGCCAAAAGCAGGCCCATACTTCACATTGAAATAATGGTGAGTTTGTTGACTTAAATTTACTATTTCTTTATTTTGAATGTTGTATTTGTTCCCTTTTTGTTTTACTTTAAAATCAGATACGTGTAGTATGCATAGGGATTTTCATAGTTTTTCTTATAGTCCGGCCCTCCAACGGTCTGAGGGACAGTGAACTGGCCCCCTGTGTAAAAAGTTTGGGGACCCCTGCTTTACAGTGCAAGGAAAGGCAATTAAAGGGGTTTCCCGTTTCCCTGTCCCAGCAGTTTTGCCTGCTGTCTCTTCTTCTCACTTCCTGTATTCTTCAGAACATGTGTGGGCGGACTTTGACTGTTTGATGAACAGGACACTATGAAGTACCTTACTAGATATAGACATTGCCTTTACTATGAGAGATTATTTATTACGATTACTAGAAATCTAATATAAATTTAGATCAAATAATATGCACAGTAAATGTATATTATATTACACAGGTTTGGAAAGAAAAATAAATGAATTGCAAGTTAGCAGTATAGATAGGAACCACTAGTAATATTATGGGGATGTCACATATAGGAATAGATTGACCAAACTCAGAATTATTTCCTCTACTAAGAATACCTGCTCACCATCATATGAATGATGCAAGTGAAACACATGTAATAGCATTTGAGGTAGTGGTTACAATTCTACATATCAATCTAGTGTTTGTACAATCAGATAGTACATGTTCATATTCAGCATATTAGATAAACACTTGATTTTTCATCTTTATAACTAGATGGGCTAACATTGTATTTTTATTAAATTCAGTGTATCAAATGAATGAGAACTTCCTTATACCACAAACAGTGATCATGTGTCGTAAGACCCACTAAAAGGATAACTTGTCAATTTACTTATTTAGTTGAAGAGATCATGATTTCTCTAGTATGTATACATTTTATGATTTAATACCTTTATTGTATCTGAAATTCAAATCTCCTCTTAATGTTAATTTGGTTGTGCTTTTTGTGCAGCTGGTGTCTGGTTCAATCTGTAGTTTAACAGGGAAAGGGAGTAAAGCTGAATGATTCAGATTCTATTATTATTTGGTAGGAAAATAATTACAGCAGGTTGTTTTCAGAGTAGAACCAAGGCTATGAAGAGTAAAATCCCAAGTAACAATAAAAATACAGCAGGAATTATTTAGCTACATAACTAAGACAGTAATTAGAATTTCATTGAGTCAGATAGATAGATAGATAGATAGATAGATCTGAGTGATGTTTAAATGACATTGTACACAGTTTTTCCTTTTGAATGGGAATTATTATCTATGGCAAAACGGGAGAAAACGAAATGTAAAACATGAATACTCTGTTCCTGGGCAACAGGCAGGATTAAAAAAAAAGAACTTGATGAATGGATAGAAAAGAGATTGCTAAAGAGAAGTGGGACAGCTGGTAGTAACAATTGTACTTATAGTCATCCTTCTTTTTAAATAATAACACCATGAATTTTATATTAGACATACTCTGTGAATAAAAAGCAAAACCAATGTGTTTCCCAATAGTAATCGAAAAAGAAGAAGGCAGACACGTTCTCCAAATAAAGACAAGATAACCTTTCTTTAATTGGAATTGCTTTCAGACAACAAGATGTTTACACCACACTCTTACCAAAAGGTCAAAATGACCAATTATCTATGAACGTTTTTATACATTTTGACCCGATTTTAGCCTTTAAATGGTGAACTTGTACATCTGTAAATGACATTCTAAATAACAAGCTGGCAATATGAATAAATAACAATAGCAACATTTACATCATGGGTAATTCAGTGGCTACATGTAACAACAATAAAGAAATTACTATTTTTTTTTTTTTTTTAGATTGCAATATCTCCATATCAACAAATTTTTGAAGAATTTTTTTGGTTACCATGCTGCTTATCAGAGCAATGCAATTAATTTATACCATAGTCCACTATAATTAAAATAAGGTTACCAGTCCATGTTTGTGTATGTCTCCATTGCAACCTTCTGCATTCTTCACACAATTGTTATTTCTGGTTATTGTCCTGTCTCGTTCACATAGACTAGAGATGGGTGAACTGATTTGTTCCGAGTTGGGTTTGACCCGAATATTCAAAATTGTTTGAATAATTGATGATTCATCTTGATGATAAATCATCATCATCTGCGCATAACCTGTATGTAACTGGGGAAAGGGGGTATCATGGAGTTCTGTCATGTTATCCCCTCTCCTATCAATCAGAGAGCATACTGTACTTTTGCCCTCTGATTGTCACATAGAGGGATAATGTAATACCCCTCTGACCCTAATCACAGGGGTATTCTTCTGTAATACCCCTCTGAACATAACCTAACCACGAAGTTTATTGGTGCCGTGACCCAGATATTTACCATCGTCGAGGTTGCAGCGCCAAAAGTGTTGCACCAAACACACAACACATTCACAAAGTCATCAATAAAGTTTACTTTTTTTTCACTGTCCCTGTCCTGTCCATACCTAATCTTTATAGAGTAAAATTCCCCGACCGCCTCTCTAGTGATATTCGTTACACGCTAAAATAATAGCAATAGCAATTATTACTAGAGATGAACGCATAAAACATTTCTGACAGGCGGAAAGTTCCATCAGTCAGATAACACATTTTCACCCATTTAATGTCACAATATATAATCCCAGTTTTTGGCAGCTTTCAGATGGTTATAATAGCGGGTGTTTTTTGTTTTTTTTGTTTTTTTTTCAACTCACAGTACAAACGAAACTCCTGGACTTCCAGTAGTTTGGGGTTAAAACAACATTTTAACGGAAAAAAATGTCATCTTCTATTTTCACAGCCCAATTCTGTGAAATATCTGTAGGGTCAAAATACTCACTATAGTCCTTGATAAATTTCTTGAGGGGTATAGTTTCCAAAATGGTCATATTTCGGGGGTTTCTACTGTTCTGGCACCACAGGGGCTCTGCAAATGCGACATGGCACCTGAAAACAATTCCATCAAAATCTGCCCTCCAACAGCCAAATAGTGCTCTCTCTGTTCCAAGCTCTGCCATGTACCCATACAGAAGTTTACATCCACATATGGGGTACTGCTACGTTCAAGAGAAATTGTGTAATGAACTGTGGGGTGCTTTTTCTCTCTTAACCCATTGTGAAAATGAGAAATTTGGGGCTAAAGAGACATTTTACTGGAAAGAGAGTAATTTTTCCTTTTCATGTCCCAATGGTAGTAAATACTGTGAAAAAGCTGTGGCATCAAAGTGCTCATTATACCCCTTGATAAATTCCTTGAGGGGTGTATTTTCTTAAATGGAGTTCATTTAATGGGGTTTTTATTGTTCTGGTACCTCATTTGCACTAAGATCGCTTCAATTACCTCACACCCACTTTCCGTGAGTGGGGCGGGTCAACAGAGGATAATACGCAAGACGGGCCTTCTAAATTTTATATATTTATTAACCCCTAAATGGGTCGGCACTAGACACTTAACACATACATAGAATACATGCAGCGATTAACAAGCAGATACAAGTGAAAACAGCATAACACGGTACATAAAATAAAAATGGGGATAACAGAAAGAAAAGAATATATATTACCAACACCAGCTTGTGCAGGTATCTCTGACTTCCAAGGGTTGCCAGGGCACTTTCTTATGGGACGACCAGCAGCAGATCACCTTAGCAGGGTAAAATGGTAATTTTTTTTTTTTTCCCAAGATGGCGCCGCTGCAGTGGCAGCGTGTTTCAGCAGCTCTGAATCTCTCTTTTATTTTTCTTTCTTTGTCTTGTTTTTTATCTCTCTACTTAAGGGACTTTGCACTATGAAGAAACACACAAAGTCTTGGAATTGGACCTTTGTGATACTTTTTTGTTTTATCTGTCTTTTTGTTCTGCTTGAAATGGGAACTATTGTGTCTGCAGACAAATCTTTTGTCTATTCCAGGGAGAAACTTTTGCAGCTTAGAGACACAGCAGGGCTGCCTACCATTTGCCCACCCATCCCCCAAGAGCTCTGGAGAAGTAAAAGGAGGGGGAGGGGTTGCAGAGCTGGAATTCTTCAGAGGATTAAAAAGAGACGTTACAGACCAACTCTTCCCTCCATCATTATGGGCAATGTGAGATCTCTTGCAAACAAGATGGACGAACTAACAGCGCTCACCAGGCATCATCAGGAGTTTCGGGTGTGTAGCATGATGCTACTTACAGAGACTTGGCTTTGCTGCTGTAACACACTGAATTTCCCCATTGTGGGACTATTAAAGGACTATTATTATTATTATTATTATTATTATTATTATTAAATGCAACATGGCACCTGAAAACAATTTAAGTAAAATCTGCCCTCTGAAAGCTCAATGTGCTCCTTCACTTTCTGCTTCCTTTCGTATGTCCAAAGAGCAGGTTACATCAACACAAGTGGTGTTTTTTGTGTTTGAGAGAAATTGTACAACAAACTATGGGATGCATTTTCGCTTTTGACCCCTTGTGAATGTCCAAATTTTAGGGTTAAATGAACATAGTATTGAAAAAAATTGAAATGTATATTTTTCGCCTTTATTTTGTTTTAATTGCTGTGAAGCGCCTAAAGGGTTAACAAACTTCTCAAAAACTGTCTTGAATTGTTTTGGTGCTGCAGTTTTGAAAACGGGGTGATTCATGGGGGTTTCTAATACAAAGACTTTTCAAAGCCCCTTTGGAACTGAATTAGTACCTTAAAAAAATGTGTTTTGGAAATTCTCTTGAAAATTCCTGTTAGACTGTAAGGCTTATAACGTCCAAAAAAATTCAAATTTGATGTCAACATAAAGCAGAGATATGTTAAATTATTTTTATTAGCTAATTTGAGTGGTATGACTCTTTATATGAAAAGAGGATAATTTCAGACTTAGAAAATTGCATATTTTTCTAAATTTTCACCAAATTTCCTATTTTTTTATAAATAAACACAAAACATATTGACCCAAATTTACATCAAAAATGAAGTATAATGTGTCATGAAAAAACATTCTCAAAATCACCTGGAAAAGTTAAAGCGTTCCAAAGTTATCACCACATAAAGTGACTCATATGTCATATTTCAAAAATGGGGCTGTGTCATAAATTCCAAAACTGGCTGCGACGCCAAGGGGCTAATGGTGCTATATAAATAATAATAATAATAATAATAATAATAATCACTGCGCGATCCAAAACAATATCTCCATTCTCTTCTGCAATACACATCACTGACATCAGCAAAACTTGCAACAGAGCTCAAGAATTATAGTAGGAGAAGTAGATCAAAGTTTGGTAAGTTTTAATCAATTACAGGCAGATAGTAATAGAAATCATAGATAGGAGTAAGGGTCGAATATCTGTGCTTTGTGAGCCAAGCTGCTGGAACAATACAGACAAAAGACAGTTAACCCTTTCATTGCCAATAATCTAATTTTGTCTAAATTGGTTTTGCAATAGAACAGTTTGATTTGTGACTGCAAAATACTGATTCCACCTGCACTGATCTGAAAAATATTAATTTCTTAAGGTTTTTATTTTTTTGCTCACCCAATAAACAGTGTGACGTATCCTGCTAATCTGAAAAATCTCTGCTTGATAAGGTTTTTTTTTTGCGCACCCAAATAAACAGTCTCACAGTCTGCGCTAATCTGAATAATCTCCTTTTCTTAAAGAGGTTTCTCCATCTCCCTCTCTAAGCAACTTTTTCTGCTGTCTCTTCTTCTCACTGCAAAAGAACTAAGTCCCCCAAGAAGACAGTGAGTCATCCCTCTGATCTATGTTATCAGATATAGGCCATGTGTCTTGATGTGTAAACAATGAGAAGAATAATTTCACATAGCAGCCAAATGAAGAAGCAATTCCAAAGCAATGTATTTAGGAAAAGTCTTGAACTTACATATGGTAGCAGTATCTATAGGATCCTTGAGATGGGAATACCCCTTTAGGCTAAGGCCCCATGAAGTGAGCCAAAACGAAAAAGCGATGTGGAAAAAATGTGGTGGAAATGCATTGCAGTTTTCTCTGCAGCGCTTTTCGCAGAAAGTCCGCAGAGTTTTCCTCTATGGACTTTGTACTACTTTTATTCCAATATGGAAAATCACAGCGTTTTCATAGGTATTACATGATATCCTGCAATTTACAAAAACGCAATGGATTTTGAAATCGCAGCATGTCCGCTGCAAATATTTTTCTGCAATGTGTGGATGGGATTAGCCAGAATTCCATCCACTTTGTAGGTACAGTAAAACGCCGCGTTTTTTTGCCATGTGGGGACCTGGCCTTAAGGGGTTTTTTTGCTTACCCAATAAACAGTGACACTCCATGCAAATTTGAAAAATCTTCGTTTGTCAAGGGTTTTGCTCGCCGAATAAACAGTGATACACTCCGTTAGGGTAAGGCCCCATGTAGCGAGCCGCAGTGAAAAAGCGCTGTCAGAGACGCATCACGGTTTCCCTGCAGTGATTTTCACAGAGAGTCTGCAGAGTATTCTTCCGCAGACTTTCTGCTTCTATTATACCTATACTGTATGATAAACGCCTGCGTTTCCATAGGTGGATGGGATTCTAGCGAATCCTATCCACACATTGCGGAAAAATCCGCGCATCGGATATGCTGCGATTTCCAAGACTTTGATTATGATCCCTATGTTGGGTGTACTGCACTTTCTTTTGTTTGGGTGTCCTACTGGGTTCCTTCTGATCAGGACATACTCCTCACCCCGCTTACTGCCTTCTGTGCCAGTTCACAAAACATTACAGAAAAAAGGCCACGCTTACCCAATACCAGATGATACATGGCTGTGCAGTCCCCGATTGCAAGATATGATAGAAAAAACACAGGTGCAAAATGCTAATGAAACATCCACTCACAGAACTACAATCCATGAGGGGGGTGGATACCAGAAACTTCAAATGCACACAAATGAAACTTTTAGGCAATGTCACATGATATTGTGAGGTTCACAGCGCCAGAGAACAGCCTATTGGTCATGACCCACACTATTAGATCAGCCCCAAGAGTAGCAGCACCCTGCAAAAATAATGGGCCTAGCCGCATCCCGCAAAAAAAGATTTAAGTAACCATGAGGCATTAGTCAATATTTTGAATATATCACAAAAGGAGGCCACAATTACCCAATACAAGACGATCAGGATGCTAGCAGGCCCCCAATACAAGATACAGTAGAAAAAAAATAGAGGTGCAACATGTTACTGGAACATCCACTCTCACACCTACAATCCATGAGGGGGGTGGAAGCCAGAATTTTAAATGCACACAAATGAAACTTATACAAGGCAATGTCACATAATAATATGAGGGGCACACCGCCAAAGAACAGCCTATTAGTCATGCCTCACACTATTAGATCAGACGGGCTGCCCAGCACCATAGTACGTGTACCTGTGATAAAATGATATTGCTACAGTAAGCTACAGTGGGGAAAAAAGTATTTAGTCAGCCATCAATTGTGCAAGTTCTCCCACTTAAAAAGATGAGAGAGGCCTGTAATTGTCATCATAGGTAGACCTCAACTATGAGAAACAAAATGAGAAAACATATCTAGAAAATCACATTGTCTGATTTTTTAAGAATTTATTTGCAAATTATGGTGGAAAATAAGTATTTGGTCACCTACAAACAAGCAAGATTTCTGGCTCTCACAGACCTGTAGGTCTTCTTTAAGAGGCTCCTCTGTCCTCCACTCATTACCTGTAGTAATGGCACCTGTTTGAAATTGTTATCAGGAAAACCTCTTTAACCCATTTTTGGACTCCTCCACCACGACCACCCCTTTTTCCCAGTGATCGTTCATCAAGTTAATGAGTGTACTTCCAGACTTACAGATGTATGGAGATCACAGTACCCTACCTCCAGGGACTACTCTTTCTATTCTCTCACTGGGAAGTCATACCACAGACTGGATTGCTTATTCCTTTCCCAAGATCTCTTGCGACATACCTCTCGCTCCTAGATTGGTGCGGTTACTGTGTCCGGACAAGCTCCTTTGTCAGTGACAGTGGAACTATGACACAGTAATGTAAGCTCTTGCGAGCAGGACCCTCACTCCTATTGTTTGATATGTTTATTAATTTGTCACATTGTAATGTCTCATGTGTCCTCTGATTTGTAAAGTGCTACGGAATATGTTGGCGCTATATAAATAAAGTTATTATTTATTGTATTATTTATTTAATTACCTGGTCGTACCTGGACCTGGCGCTTAAATGAATCCCTCCTTGACTCAGATGACCAAACACCTCAAGGACTATTTCGAACAGAACTCCATCCCAGACATGTGCCCTACTGTAGTCTTGGAATCACACAAAGCATATATCAGAGGAATCCTCATCTCACGGGCCTCTAAGCCCAAGAGGGAGGCTCAGAAAGATCTAGACACCACACTTAGCCACATTGCGGAGCTTGAGCACATCCACTAGAGATCTGCTGTGGAAAAGGCTCAGGAGGAATTGTCCTGCCTTAGAGAGAAGTTGAATTGTATTCTCAATGCTAGAGCGGCCAAACACCACTTAAACTTCCAAAAGTTTTTGTATGCACATGTTTATAAAGGAGGTCGCCTCATGACAAATGTTACATGTAAAGCCAAGGCCAAATCCTTTATCTCTTCTATCAAGAGTCCCGCTGGTGCGATCTGCACCTCTACCACTCATATTGCTGCAGAGTTTGTGTCCTTTTACTCGCATTTATATATTCTGACATCAGATGCTTACTGAGGTGTTAGAAGAAGAGAGATTCCGCTTGACAGAAATGTTTCTACGCCGTCTTTCTCTACCCATGGCTCCCCTATCTCTATGTCCCTTCAAGTGGAGCCTATATCGCTGAAAGAATTGATGGATGCTCTTCATAGTTTTACTGTTGGCAAGAGTCCAGGCCCTGATGGCTTTCCACTCATTTATTATAAAACATTTCAATTGGTCCTGGCTTACTTGCACCTTACTTCAAGGGAAACGCCTTCCGAGACAAGCACAAGAGGCCCATATAACTTTAATCCCAAAAGAGGGCAAGTACCTAGGTCCTACGCCAGCTATACACCAATCTCCTTGCTCAACCTGGACATAAAAATTTGGATGAAAATTACTAGCCTTGAGGCTCAAGCCACTGATCCCTTCCCTGATCCATGAGGAGCAGTCAGGTTATGTCCTGGGTAGAGAAGGAAAGGATAATACAACTAAGTTGCTCCCTCTTATCTGACTCACCAAACACTCAGTGCTGCTGCAGACACAAGAGAAGAAGGGAATGACAGACAGTGAGCCCTAAACTCAACTCAGCCCCTGTCCCTACCTAATTGACTGACTGTCCTAGGCGACAGCCGACAACTTGGCGGTGAGCCCTTCTTTGAATAAGTGTAACACAGAACAAGACAAGACTAACAACACAGAAGAGGAGTCAGCAAGCCAAGGGTCAAAACCAGAGAGAAAAAGCAAATCATAATCCAAAAGAGTAGTCACAAGGAAGCCAAAGGTCAGAGGTGAGTAATTCAATAATATAGCAAGGAACAAGGTCACAGGACAGAGTCACAATAGCCAGCGACCATGTGTGAGCTGATGACCTGTTTATAGGAAGTCCAGGACATGCCCCAGACTTGATTGGTAGACAGGCTGTCAATCACATAGGCAAGATTAACTATTTGAGGAGCAGAAAGAAAAAAAGGTGCAGGAGACGGGTATAGCTGAAATTCAATTACAGAGAAGTATTACTAGGACAGTGTTCAGACTGAGCAACAAGAACCTTAAGCAAGAAATCAAACTGAACACACCTCCTGCGCCGCAGCATGTGATCGGAGGGTGGCACAGAGACCCGAACAGGCAGAGACATTACACTGATCCTTTTGGGAGTTGATGCAGAGAAAGCCTTTGACAGGGTAAATTGGAGCTTCATGAAGGCCACGCTGGAGAAGTTCAGTTTTCCTGCTCACTTTATTGATGCTGTTTTTTCCCTATATGCCCAACTGCATGCCCTCCTGCAAATTAATTCAACATCTCTAACGGAACACGGCAGGGTTGCCTGCTTTCACCGACCCTGTTTATACTGGTCTTAGAGACTCATCTGCAACATCCGCACATACGGAGAATGGCTGATGGAGACATCACCCTCTATGCGACAGCTTTTGCTGATGATGTCTTATTTGTGATCACGAATCCTGCAGAAGGTCTCCCTGCTATTGTCAACCTCCTCACAGACTATGGCAAACTATCCAGGTACAAAGCCAACTTTACGAAATTTATGAAATCCTAAATATCACCCTGTCTGCTGCGTCAGAGATGCGGGTCAAAAGTTCTATACCCTTTCTGTGGTACGATTCCTCCATCAAGTACTTAGGGATTCATCTTACGGCATGTCTGTACAATTTGTACCTCTGATTGGTGAAATCAAACGCTTCCTAGCCTTTTATGATGCTTTACCCCTCCCTTGGTTTGAAAGAAAGCTATCTTGTTCCTAAGGTCCAGTATAGACTGAACATGTTGCCGATTTACCTACCGACTACCTTCTTCAAGAACATGCGCAGCGTCTTCTCACAGTTTGTCTGTAAAATAAAAGACCCCTCGATTTGCATGGCCACAACTTATTCGATGGAAAACCTTAGGTGGCATCCTCAAATAAGTTGAACACCATCTCCTTATGAGATATCTCTTAGAACGGTGTACTGCTAGATGTTGATGATGTCCTGAGCCTGGTCCCTGATATTCAACTTAACTTCTTGCACAAACAACACCTGCAACGTCATTTCAACCTCTTCAGGCAATCTTTCCAGATTATAACTCAATTAACTCCGTTTGAGAAACTTTTACTGTCTAGTACTGTCGTACACTTTATTGACCCATGTAAGGTGCTCTAGCCGACTTTTGTTTAATCTTGTGAGAAGGATCTGGAGTTTACCTTAGTTCAGGAAGATATTGAACTATTTTTAGTCAAATTTCTTTTTATTTGAGAGATAACAGCAGTACAAAGAACCATAATATAGCACTGAAAAAGAAAAAGTATAGGCAATACAGTGCTGTTTAGCGAGACATTTAGAAATCAAGGAATGGGGGTACATTCCAATAAGGTACAGTACATTACAGCGTAATACAACACAAAACAATATATCCCAATGTGACAGGACTGGGTAGCACGTGATGACCTTTTGTGGTATAGTCTTGTCAAGGTCCGCCACATCTAGGTAAGGGTAAGCGAAAGAGGGGGGGGGATGGGACCACGGGCGCTGCGACAAACATATTCAACAATGATATCAGTAATAGGTATCAGGTCCCTGCTTACAAAGGATAATGTGCAAGGTGGTGTCGTGCAATCCTCAAACTAAACCAAATGAGGAGGAGTAGTGTGTGGGTGTGAGTTCTCTAAATGTATGTGAAAGTGGTCCACCATGTTGGAAGCGAGGCGGGTCATGCCGGCTCGAACTTCCTCCTATAGTCCCTCCAAGGGCACCACAAGGCCACAAAAGACTGATGTTTGCGTAGTTCCCAGCTATGCAATTCCTCTAGTCGGGCCATCTCATCCACCCTATTCACCCAGTCGGTCACAGAGGGTGGCTCCTTCTTAAGCCAATTGAGAGGTATTAATAATTTGGTGTCTTGGACCAATAGAGTGCCAAGGTCACCTTTTGTTGGGGACCACTTCCCCAAGGGTAGCCACAACAACACGGAGGTAGAGGTGAGGGTAATGTCCGGCACGCCCACTTCGTGGATAATCTTCTCTACCTGTGACCAAAAGGGGGAAATGGCCCTGCAGGACCAGAAGATATGCCCCATAGATCCACCAGACTCTCCACATCTCCAACAGCGGTCATCTGATCGCAATCCCATAACAGCCAAATCTGCCGGGGTCTTGTACCATCTAGTGAGAATTTTAAAAGAATTCTCCTCAATTCTTACACAGGGTGAAAACCCATGAGATCTATTGTGCATATGCGCTATCTCTGGTTCCGTGAAGGAGCAGTTCAGTTCTCTCTCCCATCTACCTATGTATGAGGGTTTAACATTGGGAGTTAAAGACAGGATGTATTGGTAGAGTAGGGAAATGAGGCCCCTTGGAGGTCTAGTGTGCAACAAAAGAGACTCAAACCAGACAGGGGCAGGGGGCTGAGGGTGAGCTCGCCTAAGCTGGGCTTGCGACTTCGTGAGGTCAGCCACTTGGAGGAAGTTCAGAAGACCACTACCAGCCTGCTCCATAATAACATCTGATTGCAAAAGATCCCGAAGTCTATGACCACCCAATGGCGCCCATGCCGCCAACACCTCCATCGTTCCAGGGCACAAGACAAAGGGGGTCAAGTCACCCGGCAATAGTGCTGGTGGTGAGCTCACTAACGGCTTCAAACGATCCACGTCCCTGAAAGCCTTCGCCAAAGCAGCAGAAATTTTGTAAGGAATCTCAGTGTGTGGAACAAAGCCCCAAAGACCAGCCCTTGGTCGAGAGCCAATGGAAGACAATTCTGCCGAAACATCTAAGGCCTGAAGGCCAAGTTTGTGTAAACGTAACCAGCGCTTGAATAAAACTGCTTTATAATATGTAGTTATGTCCGGCATGCCAAATCCTCCAAACCGCTTTGGTCGAATAAGCCTGTCATAGGATAGTCTTGCTTTTCTACCCCCCCCCCCCCCCATAGGAAGGAAATGAATAAGAATTTTACACTTTTAAAATAGGATTGAAGGATAAATATAGGAATCATCTGCATCACATATAGGAATTTAGGCACAACATAGGTTCGGAGCAGATTCTTCCTCCCCATCCAAGAAACATAAGGGATGGACAGAGAGGATAAATGGATCTCACCTCCCACAGGAGAGTGGGGTAATTAGAATGAAAAAGGGAGTTGGGGTCCTTGGTTATCCTAACTCCTAAGTACTGTATGCTGGAAAGTTGCCAATTAAACGGGGATTGTGCTTGTAGGATAGAGTGTTCCGAGTCAGGGAGGGGAATGTGCATTGCTTCCGACTTCCATGTAGTTGATTTTAAAATTAGACACTTGGCCAAACCGGTCTAGTAGCTGTAGTACTTGGGGAAATGTGCGGATAGGGTCAGATACCAAGAGGAGCAAGTCATCAGCAAAGGCAGCGCTATAATGGGTTGTGTCTCCTACTGTAATACCTCTGATGTCGGGGTGATCTCTAATGGCCTGCAAAAGAGTTTCCATCACTAAAATAAACAATGTGGGTGAGAGGGGGCAACCCTGCCTCGTGCCATTCTGTATAGAAAACGGCTCCGACAGAATCCCATTAACTCTAATTCTGGCTCGGGGACTTGAATACAGAGAAAGAATAGCTTGTATAAAGGAAGGCGGAATGCCAAATCTAGTTAGAGTGTGCTCCATAAACAGCCAGTTGATTCTGTCGAAGGCCTTTTCGGTATCAGTACCGAGAAGGACCAGCAGCAGATGGGTCCTAAGGGCATATTGTACCAGCTGAATTACCCTGCAGGAGTTATGGTTGCCTTCCCTTCCAGGGACAAAACCACACTGTTCCGGGTGTATCAGGGAAGGGAGAAGGAGCTGGAGACACGATGCCAGCACCTTCGCCCACAGCTTCACATCAGCATTCAGCAATTATATAAGTCTATAATTGCCATATTTACAGTAGTTAAGCCTTTGCCTTCTTTTGGTATGATCGTAATAGTCGCTTCCAGAGCTTGGGGGGGGGGGCGTACCTCCCAATTGGGTAGCCTCACACCAGGCAGCTAAATGTGGGAGAAGAGTGGCACTAAACACTTTGTAATACCCTACTGGGAGTCCATCTGGGCCTGGTCATTTCCCCAACGGCATGGAGGCAGGAGTAGACTTTTCTTCCTGTTCAGAAACTGGCTGAAGGAGGGAGATTTTATTCACCTCAGTTAGTGTGGGCAGGCGAAGATGTTGGAGGAAATTATCTATATGTTGTACGGCGGTTGGGTCAAGGGGGTCTAGGACCGGTTTCAGATTATATAAGTTCTGAAAATATTCCTGAAATTGAGCTGCTATGTCCTCCGTATTAGTGACTGTGGCACCCTGATCCGACACAATCTTTTTAATGAAGGTGGAGTCTTTCCTTTTTTTAATTAAGTGGGTCATCATCCTGTTCCGCTTATTCCCATGGGCATAAAATTTGAATTTAGCATACTGGTAGTTTTTGGCATACCGAACATTTAGGTGGTCACGTAACTGTGTATGAAGGTCAGAAAGAGCTGATTGAGCTGCAAAGGCCCCTGAACGCTTCTGAATACACTCTAGCGCATATATTTTAGACAGCAGGTCGTTAAGACATGCCATGCGTTCTCTCTTGACACTTGACCCCAGGGCTATCAACTCACCTCGAATAAAAGCTTTATGAGATTCCCATGTTATAGCATGCGAGGTATCTGAAGCCGGGTTTTCTGCAAAAAAGCATTGGAGTTTAGTGGTTAAAGTAGTTACATGGCCTGGGCTATCCAGGAGGGTCTCGTTTAGTCTCCATGATCAAGTCCTTGCTGGTAAGGTGTGGAGGGTCAGCGACATGGACACCGGTGTATGGTCTGAAATAGTAAAAGATCCAATGTTCACAGCTGTCAAAGCGCTCACATGCGATCTTGACAAAAACAGGTAGTCTACTCTATGTGAGGAGCGGTGAACAGTGGATGCGTATGTGTAGTCCCTCGAGGACGGATTGAATATCCTCCAAGAATCTAAAACATCTGTTTCATGAAGGGCTTTCTGTAAGCCAGCGAGTGCCCTCTGAGAGTGGACAGAGGTGGCGGTAGAGGAATCCAAGGCTGGGATAAGAGCGACATTGAAATCCCCCCCAATCATCCTGATCCCTTCAGCAAAGTCCCTAAACCTAGACAGTGTACTGGACAACCATTTTGTTTGCTTCACATTAGGGGCATAAAAGTTTCCCAGTGACATCAGCAGGTTCCCCACTTTACCCTTCACAAAGATGAACCGACCCTCAGGGTCAGCACAAACCACCACTGGTTCAAAAGGGACAGATTTAGCTATCGCAATAGTGATGCCCCTGGAGGCCTTGGCATTACAGCTGTGGAACCAGTGCTTAAAATATCTGGTAGGGAGTTTAGGGACTGACATTGATTTAAAATGCATCTCCTGTAAAAAGCAAATTTCTGAGCCGAACCTCTTAAGGAGTGTCAGCAGTTGAGATCTCTTTTGGGGGGATGTTCAGACCACGCACATTCCAGGAGGTAATATTAATAGTCGCCATCATTATGAGGCAAGTGAGGGAACACGGCATTTATGAGGGGGACCCGCTGATGCCAGGAGGGGCAGCACAGTACCCGTGGACCGGATATAAAACACAAGACAGGGAATGACAAAGTAACAAGTGTGGTAACTATTTGCCTATAAACAGGAAGCAACATTCTAAGAGCTGGGAACGGATCAGCGCAAGGAGAGTTGAGCTGAGGGGGGTACATGAGGGAGTCGGAGGGTACGGAGAACCATAACCTGTACATGATCTGCCTGATCGTCAGAACCGCGGGGAGTACCTCATATAGAATAGGGTAAGCATATAACTGAACGTGTGTCAACCAGCCGCCCAACATTGTGAGTAGTTAACCGATTGTCCCACTAGTCCAGAGAACCCAGTGAGGCAGGGACTGGGACTGCAAAAACATACTCACAGCATCAGACTGTGAACCGAGAGCAAGGCAGGTGGTTTGGACTCCGCAACCAGAAATGAACGCACACGCGGTAGTTCAAGAAAAAAATATATATTTACTATAAGTTAATAAAGGCTAGTTAAAGGTAAAATGACAGGGCTAAAGACAAGCAAAATATACAATATAGCATGAACAATTTCAAGGCAAATTCTGCAATGGTTTCTACTTTTACTCTGTCCACTTCTGCAGTATGGACACTGAATGAACAATATACTCAAAACTATCCCTAACTGACCCTGACTTCACATTTGGGTGCACCCCCTTTTCCCCAGTGGTCCAGGTGGACCGCTTACAGTCCGTAGAAGCGCACGGTGGGGCCCAAAGTCGTTCCTTTCTTTTATAGTGAAGCGTCCTCTCCTCACGGTTATCAGGATCTTGGGAGAAATGAAGTCCTCTTTAACAGACAGGGAAACCAACTGAATGCAATGTAATCCAACAGCAGATTCCACTCAGCACACTGACAGTCCTGCCGAATCCATACACTGAGCTGGGATGTAAACCGGGATTTAGCAGGTGCTGTCCAGTACATCAACAGCACTGCGAGTCTCTATCTGTGGTATCCAAATACACAGTCACAATGTCAGTCTCACTGATCAGCCACTGAGCACAGTTCCTTTCACGTGGACTCACTAGTCCTGTTGTCTCTTTACACTCTGTTTGTCTCTGGACCAAGATACAGCTTAGCTGTACAGAAAAATCTCCACACCAGTTCAATACAACACTTGCCAAGATGGCTGCTGCTCTCTGTCTCGTCACTTCCTGCTTCTCTGCTCACACTCTGTCTGCAGAACAGGCAGGCTGACATAAAAGGGGGGAAGGGGGGTTCTCACTTCAGCATCATGTCACAATTACAATGGCTGCTGTCTTAAAGGAACAGAATCACAGAAATACATTCAACATTAACAGTTTATACAGACAAATAAAGTTTAGGACAACATTGGCTGTCTCTTACAAGACTATAGATAATCACGGTGAATTCGGGGGTTAAGGATCTGTGAGTAGGCATCTTCTTGGGCCTCGTCGGCTTCCCCTTCCACACTTGCATCCACTGGTCTGTAGCCAGTAGTTTCGGGAAATCCAGATGCTGCTCTGTAACCGCCAGCCAGGACAGGATGGGTTTAGGATCAATACCTAGTAGATCTCACGCCGCGGATAAGTCATCTGGGACTCTAATGGTACACCTCTTGCCATCATACAGGAATGAGAGAGGAAAAAGCCAGCGGAAAAGCACCTTCTTGTCACGTAGGTAGGAGGTCAAGGGTCTAAGGAGGCACCTCTTGTATAATGTGGAGGGAGCCAGATCTTGATACAGCGAGACAGGGTCCCCATCAAAGAACAAGTCTTTACAGGCCCTCGCAGTGCGAAAGAGCAGTATCAGAGTAGCACAGAAGGGCACATACTACATCTCGAGGAGGCTCGCCAGCCAGTGGGACAGGGCGCAGGGCCCTATGAATACGCTCTATGGAAATATTAGCCGCTTCGTCTGCACCCAGTAATTGGCCAAAAAGTTTTTTCGCTGCCTCTGATAGCTCCTGATGGGGCACTGTTTCAGGAATACCTTTAAAGTGGATATTCTTCCGCCTCCCGCGGTTCTCCTGATCCTCTATCTTCTCCAGCGTCATGTTCAGAGCATTCAGTTGTTGTTTGCAGCAAGCCTCCGTCGCCTTGCAGAAAGTGATAATGGCGGTTTGAGCGGTTTCCACTGTGTCTAGGCGCTGTCCGGTCTGTCCCCTGACCTATCCTTCAGTGTTTTTACCATTTTGGAGGCTGGAAGACGCAAAATAGACAGGTACTCCGAGCGGTAAGACGGGAGCTCTGAGTTAAGCGGCCGTCTTGTATAGCGGTCAGGCTCCGCCCCAATATTGAACTATTTTTGAGACATTCACATGGCTTTTCCCCTTGCATACACCTACAGGAAAATAAAATTATCATAACATGTTATTTCGTTGAAACAGAACACCAGACTGGCTGTTCCACAAGAAAGTTACCACTGACAACAAATGCTGGACAGATCAGAACCAAGTAGGAACTTATTTATACCTCTGGTGGACTTGCTCAGCTATCCTACCCTCCTGGTCATACTTACACGATTTCATATGCAAGGTTACTTAGTCCTCTGTCACTCTGATTCCTTCTTTTATTTTCCCATCATTACCCTCCACAGATTACAGACCTTCTCGAGATCTACTGATCAACCACCTAATTGCAGCTGCTAAATTACCACAGTTCTGGCTGCAAGCTGTAAGTCCCCCCCGTACAACTCTAGGAGGCCAAAGTCCATTAAATTGCCCGTTTTGAGGAACTGATCAGTTGAAAGACTTGAACACACTCTCGTTACCTGAGAATTTGGTTTGGCTGGCTGGAGTTTTCTCGCTAAGTTGATCCCTCGGGCTTCTTCTTGGTCTTCCTCCTCTTCATCTACTTCCTCCTTATCTCATCTCCTCCTTCTCCTTCCTATTTACTTTATTTTCCCACTTCTCTCTATTCTCTTCCTGCTTCATCTCTATTTACATCCCCTCACCTTTTCTCTCTCCCTATACTAACAACCTGCTTACCCCCGCCCCTCCGCTCCCTTTTCTTGGATTTAGCACATACCTGTTCAGTGACTTATAGTACACAATTATTGGCTTCCCTATATGATGATGATGTTTTACTGTATTCGCCATATTTTGTACTCCTTCCGCCTTATCCATGTTTGTACCTGTTTCTCTTTTCAAAAATCATTAAAAACTTTTTGAATAAATAAAAAAAAGAGGTCATACATTTGATTGAAATGCTTCTGTGAAATTCAATGTGTAGGAAAAAAAAACATACAACAATTTAGGAGATGGATTAGAGACTACATTAATGACATTGCTCGGAGGGAAGATACTCTCATTGCCCTCCATTTATGGGAAAACCATGCAGAAAAAAGCAACCACATGAAATTTCAGTGAGTGGGTCAATCCCTCACTCAGGGAAGGTCACTTTAACAAACCAGTACTCCAACATGAAGCACTCTGGATCTTTACCTTGCAGACTTTTAAACCAAAGGGTCTTAGTTATACGATCATCTATACTTGGGTTTTATTAATTTTTTGGCCAGGTCTGTGGGCACTACTTATTATTATTGTTTATTTATATAGCACCATTAATTCCAAGGTGCTTTACATTTGAGGGTTTACATATGGTACTTAAAATATACAAGACAAATACAATACTAACAGTGACCAACTGGCACAGTGGGATAGAGGGCCCTGCCCGCAAGGGCTTACAATCTATGAGCAAGGGCTTACAATCTACTTAATCTATTTAACGGGAACTGTACCTAGCATAGATATGGTGATATTCCTATATATGACTATGGGATTAAACTCTGATTACTGTTGTATTCTATATCTAATGTTGTGCAATTTCATGTTTGATAGGGTAATGCATCTATTTATGATAGGGTAATGTATTTTCAACTTTATGGTATAAATAGATGGCATATTTTGATGTTTTTAACATGGTATACACACCCTTTGATCCATTTAGTTGAAGGTGAGCACCCTTGTATAAACACTTTTTTTCACATTTATGGAGGTAACCATGCATGTAATGATTGAATGAGTATCTAATATAATAGAGGATGAGAATCTCTGTATTTTAATATCTGTTTTACATGGATAAAGATAACCATGAATGTAGTAATGACAATTTTATACACATTAAAAGTTCCAATTTCATGTATATCTATAGTCACCTTCTTTTTTTTTTATTTTACTTATATAGCGCCATCATATTCCGCAGCGCTTTACAGACATTGTCAGTCACTGTCCCATATAGGGCTCACAATCTACATTCCCTATCAGTATGTCTTTGGAGTGTGGGAGGAAAACCACACAAACATGGGGAGAACATACAAACTCCTTGCAGATGTTGTCCTTGGCAAAATTCGAACCCAGGACTCCAGCGCTGCAAGGCTGTAGTGTTAACCACTGAGCCGCCATGCTGCCCATGGTCTTCACACATGGTCTTTATACATGGTCTTCTTGATTTATTGCCAACTTGTATTTTGTAATCAATTGTCCATTGGACGACTTCCCTTGGGGATCCTGTCAAATGGCAGATTCGCTCTCTGTAACCATCTCTGGTAAATATGCTGTTTTCACATATGCCAAATGACACTATGTTACAGCTGCTTTCATGTTTCCTTGACAACAGACACATATAGCATAATATCAAGAGGCGGTGCTATGGTGAGGACTCTCCAGCAGTGCTGCCATCATTATGACGCGACGCTGCCTGACTGGGCGGTGGGTGCAACTTGATCTTATGACACAACGATGAAACATTGGCCAGATGGGCCTGATGACGTGGTGGGCTTGGCCTTATGAAGTGGCATCTCCCTATAGCCCCAGGCGGGGAGTAGCCACTTTGCAATAAATATTGAGGGGGGGGAGTTAAGGGGGGAAAATCTTAATGTGGGAAAACAAAATTGACCCCCGGTCAGCTAGCAACCTAGCGATCACCTGCCCCCCTTGATGTCACCTCTGATGAACTCCTGATCTGTATTTTTGGACAGAAAATGCTTCAGATGTTTGTAGCTGTTTCTTGTAGCTTAATTTTACTTCAACCAAGGCAGAGTTGGATTTTCATATAAAGCTTGTGCACATGTATTGGCAGACATATGTACCTAAAAGATTGAGAATAAAGATATCCATCTGGCCTCGGCTTGATTTGCCTGAATTTATAGAGTGAATTTGGTTGATAATGTTTTTTTTTTTTTTCAACTGTAATTTTTATTGAATTTTAAATTTTAAATTGTACAATGATTCAAGAACACAAAAATACAGTAAAAAATAGCATGAAGCAGGTAAGCGAAAAAAAGACCAAACCGAAGAAATACAAACAGGACACAAGACGTAAATCAAAACAAGTACATGGGAGAGGGACAACAAGGGGAAAGGAAGGGAGAGGGAGAGGTCAGAGACCTTGGAGAGTGCAGTACGTATCCCAAGGGGACCAGACCGACTGGAAGGCAGCTGTAGTGATGTTGAGCATAGCAGTGAGGTATTCCAGGCTGCGCACATCTTTGACACGAGCCACAAGGGCAGGGGCAGTGGGAGGATGTACACTTTTCCAGTTAAGAGCCACAAGCGTTTTAGCAGCAGTACAGAGATATAGGAAAAGTTTAGAGGCCTTTCCACCAAGGTGTCGGGGGGGGGGGGTAAATTAAGTATGTAGACCAATGGGTCCAGTGGGACACCCTGGAGGAAGAGCGCATCAGTCAATACCCTGACCTCTGTTCAAAAAGGGCGGATCAGTGGGCAGGTCCAAAAAATGTGTTGCAACGTCCCCTCCCCAGACAGACATCTCCAGCAGTCCGTGGGAATGTTAGAATTCAGGGTATGGAGGAGAACCGGAGTATGGTACCAAAACATAAGTAACTTGTACTGAGTTTCATGGAACGTAATGCATGCGGACGATTTAGTAGCACGGGACTATATAATCTGTCACTGTGCCGGGGAGATCTGCTTACCCAGAGCTTCCGACCACCTGACCATGTATTTGTGGACAAGAGGGGGCCCGCCCTTCCGGGGAAGAGAGAATACGATAGATATCTGATATCAAGCCCCTCGTAGAGGTACCGGCTCTGCAAATCTTCTCAAAGGAGGTAGGGATGGACACCCGTGGGGCCCCAAACAAAGTGGTCATAAAATGTGCTATCTGCCTATAATGAAGCCACTCAGAGGATGGCAAGTGCAAGTTAGAGGTAAAATAGTCAAAGGGCCTGAGCTCTAAGGTCGACGTGTCAATCAGGTCAGCAATGTGGAACAGACCCAGTCTGCTCCAGGGGTGCACCATATTAGCTTCCAGCCCCCCCGGGAGGAGAGGGTTAAATAGGAAAGAACTCATAGAGGAATGGCGGGAGGCAAGGGGAAAAAGCTTATAACAAGTATTCTATATAGCTCTAGTAAAGCGGATGGGTCCTAGGAGAGAGGTGGGAGGCAGCAGGGGTGAGCGGGTCCACAAGAAAGCATTGGGGTGGACAGGAGCCAACCAGAGCTTCTCTATCTCCACCCATTTAGTATAGGCCCGGGCTGACGCCCAAAACGGAATGTAAAGTAAATGGGTCGCCCAATAGAAGTGGAGCAGGTGTGGGACCGCAAGATCCACCTCCGCCTTACCAGCCAGCATAACTGAGCGCGGGATGCGATGTCTCTTCCCGTTCCAAATAAATTGGAAGATAGCCTTTTGAAGAGAACAAAGTTCCGAGCAGGGGATCGCCACTGGCAAGGTTTCAAAGAAGTAGAGCAGTTTAGGGAAGAGTGACATTTTAACGGCATTGATCCGCCCTATCAGGGAAATGTGTAAGTGGCGCCACTTATCCAGGAGAGAAAGAAGATCACGAAATAGTTGGGGACAGTCGACTGTGTATAGAATAGTGTTGGAGGGGGACAGTTGGATACCCAGGTAACGAAGGGACCGAGTCTTCCACTGGAAGTCATAGTTGTGACGGAGGAGTTGGAGGGCAGGGTCTGGGATCTTTAAAGGGAGAGCCTCTGTTTTGGAAGGATTAACCTTATATCCAGAAAAATGGCCATAATCTCGCAATGTTAACATGAGATTGGGGAGTGACGTGTGGGGATTAGTGAGGGTCAACAGGACGTTGTCAGCGAAAAGGCTGACTTTAAAGTCCTGGTCACACACAGAAATCCCCATAATATCAGGATTGAAGCGTATTTTGGAAGCGAGGGATTCAATACAGAGGTCGAAGATAAGGGGGGATAGAGGACAACCCTGTCGTGTTCCGTTACAAATGGGGAAAGGCGAGGAGGTGGCATATGGAAGCTTAACCACAGTGGAGGGGGAAGAGTAGAGCGTCATAACTGCCGTAAAGAAGGCCCCTGAAAAGTCAAACCTCCTAAGCGTAGCAAACATAAAGGACCAATCAAAGGCCTTCTCAGCGTCTAAGCTCAAGAGAAGAGCAGGGATGGCAGTATGGTCGGCAACATCTATCAAATCCACATTCCTTTATGGTGTTGTCGCCACCCTGAAGGCAGGGAATGAAGCCCACCTGGTCCTTGTGGATAAGAGAGGGAAGCCAAGCGTTTAATCTAGTGGCCAAAATTTTTGTGAAAAGTTTAAGATCTGAGTTAAGGAGATCTAAGGAGCGATAATTGGAACACTCCTGCGGATCCTTATTCGGTTTAGGGACTAAAGTGATATGGGAGTGGAGCATCGACTGGGGGATAGGAGCACCGTCCAGAAATGAGTTAAACAGGTCCCGGAGTTCCTGCTCTCAAGCGGACTTCATGGAGCTCCTCAATGCTAGAGAGGAGCTTCGAGCCCAATTCGACGAGATGTCCATGCTCTTCCGTGACCGTGTCCGGAAACATTATTATGAGTTTGCGGATAAGTGTAGGCATTCCCTCGCGCATCGCCTACATCCTCGCAATACCCCCACGTACATCCCCCGGATAAGTAAAGGCCCTGGGCGATTGGTCCATAACCCAGCGGACATTGTGGAGGCATTTCGTTCCTTTTACCACGACCTTTATAACATTCGTGGGCAATATGCCGATCTTGCCCCGGACTCTCTTAGTGAGAAAATCTGGTTAGTATGTTGTCAGAGATCACTCTTCCCACTATCGCTCCCTCAGATAGAGCGCTTCTTGAGGACCCTTTTTCCGAAGAGCAGGTCTCCCTCGCCAATCTTCCCCCTCGGGCAAATCCCCTGGCTCTGATGGGTTTACAATGATGGCCCGTGTCTTTAATAGTATTGATGACACCACTCCGTTTGCCCCCCAATCCCTATCGTCCCTCATTACGGTTCTCCCCAAACCTGGAAAAGATCCGTCCTGCTGTGCCAGTTATCGCAACGTGCTGAAAATGGATGTCATGCCTCGTTTATTATATATATTCCAAGCTCTGCCCATTCCAATACCACGTTCTTTTTTTGCTCGCGCTCAGACTCAGTTTGGGAGGTTTGTGTGGGGAGTAGCACGGAGCAGGCTGCGCTTCCGGACGCTGACGCGCCGTAAACTCCGTGGCGCTGCGGGCCTGCCTGATCCTCGACTATACTACCGCGCGACAGTACTGTTGCGCCTCTTTGACTGGTGTTATCGCGGGGCGGACAAGCAGTGGGTCTCTATAGAGGCCGACTTGCTTTCGGCCGACCTCCCCTCCCTACCTTGGGTTCCATCTCATTTTCGTCCCAGCGCTATCAGACACTCCATTCTATCCTCCCACTTCCTCAAGACTTGGGACTCCATATGTGCGGGTGGCCACATAGCCAGGGTCCCGGGCCCCCTCAGCCCTCTGTTCCGAAATCCAATGTTCCCCCCGGGTTGCTCCGCTGACAAATTCCTTTGCTGGCTGGCCAGGGATGACGTTCGCCTATATCAGGTCACAGACAGCGCTTCTCTTCCCTCTCTGGCACAATTGCAAGCTTCCCATCCCAATCTCCCTTTGTCTTGGTTAGAATATGGCCAGCTCACTGCCTTCATCCGTAAATTCTCCCTGCTTCCCACGCTCTCATCTTCTCTAACTGACCTGGAGTTTGCCCTTTCCCGGACTGACACCACTCCGCGTGCCCTCTCTGTTCTTTATGGTATCCTCCTCCAGGACACTACACCCGGGCCCCCCTCCTACATTGGCCCCTGGGAATCTGACCTTGGTGCCTGCCTCTCCACTGTCGACTGGGATAAGTCCTTCCTGTACACGCATAAACTCCCGTTGCCCTGCGGTGCGCAGGAAAAGAACTATAAAATACTGACCCATTAGTACCGATGTCCTGACCTCTTGCATAGGATCTACCCTGGTGTTTCTGACTGGTGTTGGCGCTGTGGTTCTGAAAGAGGCACCTTGTATCATACAGTATTTAGTGGGAATGCACGGCCTTCAAGCCCTTTTGGGATGCCGTCTTTACGTTTTATGCTAAAGTGAGCGGCAGATCTATCACACCCTCGCCCCAGCTTGCACTTCTTTCCATCATACCAGGGAGGGTCTCGGCTGTTAAGAAGGACCTCTTGCAACATTTCCTCACTGCCGCCATAACAGTCATTCCCAGGCATTGGTGCAGTACTGCCGCTCTTACCCTGGTGGAGTTTCTTCAGGAGCTTCTCCTTATCAGGAGAATGGAAGCCCTGGTGGCCGAGGACTCACCCAACCCCTCTAAATTTGAGTCCCTCTGGCGGCCGTGGGTGATGCTTCAGGAGTCCTCGGAGTTCTCCTCTTTTTTTTCTTGATGCGGGGTTGCTTTGCTCCTCTGTTGGTGCAGTGTCCGGCTGCTCTCCATAACCAAATTTTCTCTTCCATTCCTCCCCCCCCCTTGCCCCAGTGTGTCCCCTCTGTCCTTGTTGTGTCTGTGGTCTTGTGTGTCCCGTACACTGTGTACTCCCTGTGACCCCCCTCCCTTTCAATGTTTGTCTTAATCTACTGTTAGGTGGGTGGTCCTGTGGTGGCTCTCTACAGTTGGATTCTTGTTCTTTCAGCCATCACCCACCTATTGTTACAGTTATTTTAGTTGCCACTGTGTTATTCATTGCCGATTTCCTTATTGTGGGCCTCGCCAGCCCTTCACCTAATCCTTTATTACTGTGCCTTATCTATGAACAGAGTGGCTTGGGTTACCCCCCGCAGTCTTAATTGATACTGATGATATGGTATTGTACCCCTTCCCCTTTTTTTCTCTTCTGTTCTTATTGCAAAACTTAATAAACTTGATTAAACATAAACAGGTCCTGGAGGTGGGGCAGGAGCAGGGGCTGAAAAGTCTTATAATATAAATAAGTAAAGCCGTCAGGGCCCGGGGCTTTACCGTTCGGGAGACTTTTTAAGGTGTCAGCAAGTTCCTCATCTGTATCGGAGCGTTAAGCGAGCAAAGAGCAGAGGAGGGTAGTGAGGGGAGACTGCAAGAGTCAAGGTAAGCCTGTAGCCCCTGAGGGGGAGAAGGGAGGTCCGGATGGGTTCTCAATGGGAGTTTATACAGTCGAGTGTAATATGACTGGAAAGCAGAGGCAATAGCGTCCGGATGATATAGGAGGGCGCAATAGGGGGCACGGATTGCATGGGGGGTAGAAGATGCCTGACGGTCCCGCAGGGTCTTGGCTAGTAGGGTATGGGCTTTATTGCCACGCTCATAGTAGTGCTGGTGACTGTAGAGTAAAAGATGCTGGGTAGCATGCATGGCCAAATCACGTAGGTCAGCTCGAGCGGCGACCAACTGACGTAGGAGGGACAAAGAGGAACGGGAAGCCAGTCTATCAGCGAGGGACTTTATCTTAGCGCACAGGGCCACCTCCCTAGCCCCTCTGTCCCTTTTCAGCCTCGTTGCTATGGCAATGCAGTAACGTCGCATAACAGCTTTATGGGCTTCCCAGAGGGTAGAGACAGAGGAGACTGATGCCTCATTGTTCCAAAAATACTCAGTTAAATGGGTTTGCAGGGAGTTACGGGTGGTTTCCGAATGTGGGAGGGACTCATTAAGGCGCCAGGGGCAATATTTAGTCGGCATCGGAGCAGGAGAAAGGACATTGGAGACCGGGTTATGGTCCGACCACGATATGGGACCGATATCGGCGTCGATAAGCAAATGGAGTGTCGAGGTGTTTCCAAAAAAATTATCTATCCTCTTATGTGTGTTGTGAGGGTGGGAGTAGAACGTGTAGGAGCACACAGTGGGGTTGTTGACACGCCATAAATCATAAAGGGCCGAAGACCTTATCAAGCGGCGAAACTCCCTGGCAAGGCGAGGCTGAGAGGCAGCAATCGGGTTATCATGCACGGACAATCTATCTGCGTGTTCGGAAAAGAACATATTAAAGTCTCCGCCAAGAAGCCAAGCCACGCCAGAGAATGCCAGCAAACGGTTCAAAACCCACGGAGGAAGGACAGTTGGGAGGTGTGGGGAGCATAGATATTGCAAAGGACAACAGGTTGGCCATGTAGATGGCTCTCCAGTATAATGTAACGACCCTGAGGATCGAGATGGGAAGCGGTAAAATGAATGAGGCAGGTACGAGATAATAGGATAGCCACCCCCGCCCTCCGGCGATTATGGAAGGCCGAATAGGCCGGGGGTAGTAGTGTTTAGCGAAATTGAATGTACCTGTATGGTAATAGTGTGTTTCCTGGAGGAGATAAAGTATTTTATTTTTTTAGTGTTCATTCAGATAGATTTGTTTCCCTTTTTCAATAAGTGTTCCTCCTCCATTAAAGTTGTAACACGTAATTTACCACTGGGTTTCCATGTCTCCTTAATCTTCTTCACTGACATTGCTCCCTGGTAATCATGTATCACTGCTAATCAGAGCAGTCTCCCTCCTCCTTTTGATGAGCTGGATGAGAACAGTCAGCATTTTTGCAAGTAAAGGAGGCAGAGGTGGAAGAGGAAGATGCAAGTGTTGGGTGTGGAGGTAGTAGTGGCAGTGGGTGTGGTACTACTACTGATAATCATTCTGGTAGGGACACTAGGGGGAAATTTGGAGGTGAAAATTATGATGGCCATGAAGAGTCACAAAAAAAACAGGGAAGACAATGACATTGCCAATGGCGATTCTTTTGCAGATAGACTCTGGCAACTGGTATGGGTGACAAGGTGACATCAGATGTGGTTATAGTAACGATTCCAGACCCAACATTCAAAGTGCCTGCCTGGCGCAGACCTAGGGGAAGCTCTAGGGATGTGGGCGGCAGCACTAGTGGTGGCAGTGGCATGCACATTTCCATTGCTGCTGGTGTTGGCGGCAGCAACTACATGCGGTCATCTCCCTTGTGGGAGAGCTTACATGGCAAAATATACGAGGCAGTGGTAGTGGCAGGGAAAGTGAGCAAGACTGTCCTACTCTTTCTCTCCGTGATCTTCCTTGCAGGCAGGCCACATCTACACCTAGCACATGGTCATTGTTATCATCAACATTACTGTTTCTCCTCCTCCACTTTCATACCAGCATCAGTCGTCCATATGAGAATGTGTGTCCAGGAAACAGCAATATGGGCTCCATCATCCCGTCTTAACTCACACCTGGTGGTGCAGTCGCTGCTGTAGCACTTAGTGGATTTCACTGCGTTTTGCCAACTGATGGCATGTGCTCAATCTCGATGAAGGATACCTAGCTACCATTATTTCTCTAAGAAAAATGTCACTGCTTTACATGTGTTCGAGAATGTGGGCCTTTCTTTGGATGTGTCAGTCGGGGAAAGCTGCATGTCATCATCGACACATGAAGCAGCAATTATGGTAAAGGGCAATACATGAGTATTGTCATAGCCCACTGGGTCAATCTTTTGGGCGGCAATGACCACAGTCCAGAAACGCAACAAGGCCAGGTGCTAGTTCTACCTCGTTTGTGGAGGCCTAGTTCCAACACCATGAAGGGCCCATCCGCCTCCTCTGCATCCTCTTCTCTGGACTGTTTCCTGTCCCCATCTTCACCATGGCATGGTGTTGTTTCCACTCCTCCTCCCTTGTTTCATAGGTATAAGGTAAAGCTCTGCCTTGCAGTTTTACAGCTGATGAGCCTGGATCCTACTTTATGGCTCCTCACATACCATGATACCAGTGACAATAGCAACAACATTGTTGCTGTGCTACAGGTCAAATAACACAGTGTCACTGTATGACGCGTGTACATCTGGTGGTGTGCCGCTTTATTATGGTCCAGAGAGGAAGATCCAGTAGAGGCATATGGACCCTCCAGACTGTTGGAACTGGGCCTCCACAAATGGGGTGGAACTAGCACCTGGCCTTGTTGCGTTTCTGAACTGTAGCTGCTGTTGCTCAAAACATTGATCCAGTGAGCTGTGTGTGTTTTGACAGTGGCATGCACCTTTCTTCAGATTGACATATTCAAGTAAAGGCCCCACATTCTCCCGACACATAGCGATATTAAGCAGTGACATTTTTCCTATAGAAATAATTTTGGCTAGGTATCCATTTAGGTTGAGCACATGCCATCAGTTGGTGAAACAATGTGAAATATACTAAGTGGCAGAGCAGCTGGACCAGGTGCAAGTTAAGTTGTAGAACAACTGGATGACAAGGCGCATAATGCTGTTTCCTGGTCACACATTCCCTTATGGATGACTGACATTGGCATGGAAGATGAGTAAGAGGAAAAACAGTTGGTGATGATGATGATAACAACAAGTACTAGGTGTAGATGTGGCCTGTTAACAAGGAAGATCATGCGGAGAAGGAGTAGAACGGTCTTGCTCACTTCTCCTGACAATGCCACTGCCAAGACTAATTTGCAAAATAAGCAAGTGATGCCTTTTCATGTGAGTACTTAGAGATGTAGTTCCTACATTTATATGGCCATATCTAAATTTCTGCTTGTACATCTTACACATTGCCTTGTATTTATTGTTTAGCAATGTTCAAAAAAAATTCCCACATGAGAAATGACCACTGCCAGTCTGCCACTGCCATCCCCACCCTGTGAGCTTCCCCTATGTATGCCCTAGGCAGGTTTTTTGGATGTTTTGACTGCACATTTTCAGGAATCGTTACTATCACCACTGCCACTACTCTCTCCTCTGATGTCACCTTGTCACCCTGACCCAGTTGCCATGTCCTATCCACAAAAGAATCATCATTAGCAATGTCATTGTCTTAACTGCTTTATTGTGACTCATAATGGCCATGTGATTTGCGCACGCTCTCATAATTTCCGTTTCCAGATTTCCCCCTAGTGCCCCTACCAGAAGGACTACCAGTTCCAAACCTCCTGCAACTGCTACCTACACCACCAAACATCATCTATTCCTCTTCCACTTTGCCGTCCTCTACTGCTCTGATTAGGAGAAATAGATTTTTCAGCAGGTGCGACATCACTGCCAGGCAGAGGTGTAGCTCGGGGTTCAGCACAGGGGGGGCGAACATGTCCAAGTGGGCCCCCAACTTAGGTATACCGATATTATCACTATATGGTGACCGTATAGTGGTATATATCAGCTCTACACAGGTCTCTGCAGACGATTTAGGTGAACACAGTGCAGTAACATTTAGTGACTTACAGGTGACGTATCTGCCTAATTGTTCATATTCCCCGTCTCTTCCATCTGGACCGCCATGACCATTTCTTCCAGTCTCTGTAAAGTTTGTAGCACAGACATCTTTGGCTCTTTACTTTTCCAGGCACCTGACCCACATTGTCCTTACCTGCACACCCATCCCGCTGCTACTCCCAAATATAAAATATATAATGTAACCCCCCATAATGAATAATACCCCCAAGTGCATCTTTAAATTAATAACTTTGCTTTATATAGTGTCCCTTATTAATAAAGCCCCAGGTGTTTCCTAATTAAAAGGTGAAAAAAAGGTTAAAAAAAATTATTGGGGTTCCAATCCCCAGGACCCCCAGGATCAGCTATTTGAATGAACATAGTGTCATTCATCAGCGGCCATGTAATGTAACTACAGCCTCGTCCTATACACGCCTATGTGACAAAGCTGTAATTACATCACATGGTCACTATAGACAGACAACGTGTAATAATAATAGTCGCTATGGCTCCTTCATACAGCTGATCAGTGGGGAATCACTTATCTCTTATTGATGATTTATTCTGAGGATAGATCAGCAATAAAAATGAGCTGGAAAACTCCTTAAGGCTAAGGCACGACATGGCATCCCGCAGCAAAAAAGCACTGCGGGAAAAACCGCGGTGGCGAAGCATTGAGGTTCTTCCCACAGTGCTTTGCACAGAAAGTTTGCATTGGTTTCCTCTGTGGACTTTCTGCTTCTATTACACTACCGTTCAAAAGTTTGCGGTCACCCAGACAATTTTGTGTTTTCCATGAAAACTCACACTTTTATTTATCAAATGAGTTGCAAAATTAATAGAAAATATAGTCAAGACATTGACAAGGTTAGAAATAATGATTTTTATTTGAAATAATAATTTTCTCCTTCAAACTTTGCAGCAATTACAGAATTGCAGACCTTTGGCATTCTAGCTGTTAATTTGCTGAGGTAATCTGGAGAAATTCCCCCCCATGCTTCTAGAAGCCCCTCCCACAAGTTGGATTGGCTTGATGGGCACTTTTTGCGTACCATACGGTCAAGCTGCTCCCACAACAGCTCAATGGGATTGAGATCTGGTGACTGCGCTGGCCACTCCATTACAGATAGAATACCAGCTGCCTGCTTCTTCCCTAAATAGTTCTTGCATAATTTGGAGGTGTGCTTTGGGTCATTGTCCTGTTGTAGGATGAAATTGGCTCCAATCAAGCGCTGTCCATAGGGTATGGCATAACATTTCAAAATGGAGTGATAGCCTTCCTTATTCAAAATCCCTTTTACCTTGTAAAAATCTCCCACTTTACCAGCACCAAAGCAACCCCAGGCCATCACATTATCTCCATCATGCTTAACAGATGGCGTCAGGCACTCTTCCAGCATCTTTTCAGTTTTTCTGCGTCTTACAAATGTTCTTCTGTGTGATCCAAACACCTTAAACTTCGATTCGTCTGTCCATAACACTTTTTTCCAATCTTCCTCTGTCCAATGTCTGTGTTCTTTTGCCCATATTAATCTTCTCCTTTTATTAACCAGTCTCAGATATGGCTTTTTCTTGGCAACTCTGCCCTGAAGGCCAGCATCCCTGAGTTGCCTCTTCACTGTAGACATTGACAATGGCGTTTTGCGGGTACTATTTAATGAAGCTGCCAGTTGAGGACCTGTGAGGTGTCGATTTCATAAACTAGAGACTATAATGTACTTGTCTTGTTGCTCAGTTGTACAGCGGGGCCTCCCACTTCTCTTTCTACTCTGGTTAGAGCCTGTTTGTGCTGTACTCTGAAGGGAGTAGTACACACCATTGTAGGAAATCTTCAGTTTCTTGGCAATTTCTCACATGGAATAGCCTTCATTTCTAAGAACAAGAATAGACTGTCGAGTTTCACATGAAAGTTCTCTTTTTCTGGCCATATTGAGAGTTTAATCGAACCAACAAATCTAATGCTCCAGATTCTCAACTAGCTCAAAGGAAGGTCAGTTTTATAGCTTCTATAACCAGCAAAACTGTTTTCAGCTGTGCTAACATACTTGCACAAGGGTTTTCAAGAGTTTTCTAAACATCCATTAGCCTTCTTACACAGTTAGCAAATACAATGTACCATTAGAACACTGGAGTGATGATTGCTGGAAATGGGCCTCTATACACCTATGTAGATATTGCATTAAAAACCAGACGTTTGCAGCTAGAATAGTCATTTACCACATTAACAATGTATAGAGTGTATTTCTGATTCATTTAATGTTATCTTCATTGAAAAAAACTGTGCTTTTCTTTCAAAAATAAGGAAATTTCTAAGTGGCTTTTGAACGGTAATGTATATCTATAGGGAAACCGCCAGCGTTTCCGTAGGTATGCAGTGATTTCCAAAATCGCGACTGCTTTGGAAATCACTGCGCGTCCACTGCATGCATTTTACCGCCAAGCGGAGATGGGGCCCCACGTGGCGAAAACGCCACAGGAAAAAAATGTGGCATTTTACAGTTCCTGCGAAGTGGATGGGATTCTAGCAAATCCCATCCACACATTGCAGAAAAATATGTGCAGCGGACACGCTGCAATTTTCCAAAACTGTTGCGGTTTTGGAAATCGCTGTATGTCAATTATACCTACGGAAACACTGGCGGTTTCCCTATAGGTATAATGGAAGCAAAAAATCAGGAAACCTCTGCGGACCTTCTGTGAAAAGCGCTGGGGGAAAAACCACAATGCGTTGCTGCCACTGCAAAGGTTTTTTGCTGCTGCTCGCTACGTGGGGCCTTAGTCTTAATAAAGCCCAAGTGTCACCTTAATTAAATTAATTGTCCCCTCATATTATGCCCCTGATTTCCCTTCACATAAATATTGCACCTCCAATGACCCCTTATATCAATGACCATCCCCTTATGTTCATAATGCCTCCTAATATAAATGATGCCCCCTAATGGGCCCTTATATAAATGACCCCCCTTATGTTCATAGTACCCCCTCCCTTATAGTTATAATTCCCCCTCCTAACAACCCCTTATACTATTAAAATACCCACAACTAAGCTAAAACAAAAAAAAAAATCTTATACTCACCTACCTGTGATCCTTTGATGAATGGAGCCGCCGCCACCTCTCTGTCCACACACAGGACGTCTGCATCTCAGTACAAAAGGCACGATGTTGTGATGCCTGTGCTGAGAAACAGACGTCTATCTGTGGTCTCAGTGTCTTGTAAACCGCTGAAGTGGCTTGGGGTTTACAAGACAGTCAAGTTGCAGCCTGCAGACACCGATCTAGTTAAAAGTAAAAGATCTATTAATGGTAGCCCCCACAATGTCAGTGGGCCCGGGGCAGCTGCCCTCTCTGCCCCCCAATAATTATGCTTCTGTTGCTACCAGGGATATTTGTCCATGAATAAGATGAAGGAGACATGGTTGACAGTCAAGAAAGGCCCTGTAGTAAATTATGTGTTACAGCATCAGAGGAGGAGGAACACACAGAAACCTGACTCAAGATCACTTCACTCTCGGATGAGCGAGCTAAGTAATCAAAAACTTCAATCTGACAGTGCCACCAAAACCAGAAGTAGTGTGGCTGTTGCCACATTCATTCTTATCTTTAGTAATTGTATGAATGTTTCCTCCTCCCCCTTCTTTAGCTTGTCCACTGCCCTGTTATTTTTCAGTCATTTTACTGTACACTGCTTAAAGGGAATCTGTCAGGGCAATTTGGGACACTAAATCACCCACACGTCCATATGGACCTGGGGTTTAGTGTCCCAAATCACCCTGTTATAATGCAATCCATGGCCGCATTAAAAATAAAAAAGCTTTATACTCACCCTGCTGCTGTACTCCCTGCGCCTGCGGAGTTCTTCAATGAAGCCAGAGGAGTACACCTCGGCTTCAGTGCGCATGTCCCGTACCTCCGGCAATTGCGCAGTGAAGCCGGGGTGTCCATCTTTGGCTTCACTGAAGAACAGCGCAGGCGCCGGGAGGCGTGCCAACAAAGAAGCTTATGAATAAGCTGGACTGTTCTCGTTGATCGGACCCTTCTCTAGGTAAGTATAAAGGTTTTTTATTTTTTAATGCGTCTGCGGATTGTATTACAACAGGGCGATTTGGGACACTAAACCTCAGGTCTATAAGGATCTGTGGGTGGTTTAGTGTCCCAGATTGACCTGAAAGATTCCCTTTGATTATAATAGTGACTGGCAACAATTCTGACACTGTGTGTATGTCTTTTTTTCTTTTAATATTTTAATAAAAATAGCAAAACACTAAAAAGGTTACCTAGTCAGTGAGCATTAGTCTAGAACTGTCAGTCAGCTTGTTTTTTTTTTTTTTTTTTTTGGCTGTTACAACAGTAGTTTAAGTATAACCCTTAAGAAACAGATTTTTAAGATTGGCACAGGCTGCGCCAGATTGGCGGCAGTTTGTATGTATATTTGGTAGCCACCCCCCTACCTTAAGAAACAGAGATTTTTCATATAAGCACAGGTGGAATCAGTGTTTTGCCATTAAAACAGAAATTTGTATGTATATTGGATAATCGAAAAACCCTTAACAAATGGAGATATTTCAGATTAACACTGGCCATGTCAGTATTTTGCCATTGCAACAGAGGCAGTTTGTATGTGTATTTGGTAGCCCCCAAAAAAAAAAAAAAAAACCTTAATCAACAGAGATTTTTTAGATGGAATCAGTGTTTTGCCATTAGAATGGCAGTTTGCATGTATACTGGGTAACAAAAAAAAACTCTTTAAAGCTAAGGCCACATGGCAACACATCGTGGTGTTTCCTGCAGCAGAATTTCTGCTTCCATTATACCTATAGTGAAACCACTGGTGTTGAGAACCGTGACGGTTTTGGAAATCTCAGCCTGTCCCCTAAGCGAATTTTTTCGACAATGTGTGGATGGGATTTGCTAGTCCTTTGCAGGGACTGTAAAACACCACATTTTTTTCCGGGAGGTTTACGCAGTGGGGGGCCACGGCCTAAGAAACAGATTTTTCAGATCAGCATAAGCAGAATCAGAGTTTTGCTCTAAATTGCTCTATTGCAAAACTGACTTAGATTATTGGCAATGAAAGGGTTAACTAGCCAGTGCCTGTACTACAGCAGTCACAGGCTCACATCACAGTGCAAATGTTCTTCCCTCCATCTTATGATTTATCACCTGTAATCTATCTGCCTGTAATTGATTAAATCTAACTATACTTAGTTCTACTTCTCCTACTCCTATGATTCTGTAGTTCTATTGAATGTTTTGCTGCTGTATTACAGTAGAAAATGGAATAATTGCTTTAGATCATGCAGTGATGAATAATACATCTGTTCCCTAACTTAACTAATACTAAAATGGCTCTTTTTCCTGCCCATAGCATCTTATGTTCTGTATGTGACATCAGCACTGTAAGGTGTCCTCTTACCACTGACTATTGGCTGAGAGGCTGTCAGTTAATGTCAGGTGATGCCAGGACATCACACACATGTTTCTCCTATGTATTTTCATTGTGCAATACATATTGTGGCGCCCATTTTGGTTTGCCCGAGATGAACTGCAAAGTATTCAGATTCGTTAAAAAAAAACAAAAAAAACAATTTGGTTCAATCCAGGTTGAAGCCAGCTTATAACGTATTGGTTCACTCATCTCTAAAAGTAACATTAAAGACAAATAAAACAAAGAAAACAAAACAAATTCAGGAGTATAAAAAAATTTAAAAAAAAATTATACTCACTGCTGATTTTCTTTGGTGACCGAATAGAAACCAGAGTTCAATGAATTCTGGTTTTCATTTGGATGCAAGGGACTTGGTTATAAGACAGAACTGTGTCTCATCCTAAAGGTATACGCACCAGAATGAGCTAGTGAAGGGACTCCTAAACTATTTAAAAGTCTCAATCACATTGAAGTGTAATAATATCAATCCAGCCTGGAGGCAGCAGTTAAGTTGTGTGCAGTTAGAAAGGGCTAATAGTGGGCAGGCTAGCTAGAGAAACAGGGAGGGAGAGGAAGTGAGAAAGGGAGGGGAGAGAGGGAGGGGGAGGGAGTCAGCTCTGAGTGAAGCGCAATGCATTGTGGTAGTTGTAGGAAAACAGAACAGGAAGCTACCCATGTAAATAAAAGCAGAAGATGCCAGGAGCTCACAGAGAACCCCCCAAATCACTCAAAACACTGCTAAAGATATTTGGTTGCACTTATTAACCTATTACTAGCACTAACAGACCTTTTTGAAAAATAATTTTATGCCTGGAAAACCCCTTTAACAAAGCTGTTTTGAATGATTAGAGGGGTGTAGTTTTTAAAATGGGGTGATTTATGGGGGGTTCTAATAGATAATCTTGTGTGAGTGAATGGATGTACTTGCATGTCTGTTTTTTGACGGACGGTTTCACATAGCAATCAAAAAAAGGTATATGCTCTGTTTGTCCATTTTGATGGAAGCAAAATTAGACATGTTTTCATGGGTTGCTGTTTGCCATTCAAAAAACAGCCGTCACATGGCAAACAGTGGACTGATATGTCCTTTTTCGCAGACCTAAGTTCCATGAAGAATAGAACTGTCATGTGCATAAAGCCTTAGAACCCATGCATTTAACGCTGAAGAATGGATGCGTAATGAACATTTTTTAACGTCCATTACATGTCTGTTTTTAGTACAATTGGACATACCCATTTCAGGTTTCAATGAATAACTTCAGTTAAAAAAAATACAACATGGCCTATTTTTGTCAGTTTATCCAGCCTGATAGATCCAGTTTTTAACATGTTTGGGTGAAATATCAGTTTCACTGATGTTAAAGAGGATCTGTCACCAAGTAGAAAATGCTGAATACAATACATGATTTGATTCCTGTCGTCTCCTTGTTCAATTTTGTGTTTTTCTTTTTAAAATCTGGTCACCCATTCAAAAGATACACCCCCTGGAAGTTACATGTAAACTAACTATAATTCTTCATGTGGGTGGAAACTTTTTTTTTTCATACACAAACACAAGGTTCCCGCCCAGATGGAGAATCAGAGCATTTTACGTATAATCTTTTAAATGGGTGGACAGATTTTAAAAAGAAAAACACCAAATTGATAAGGGGAACAAGAATCAAATCATGTATTTTATTCACCATTTTCTACTTGGTGACAGATCCTCTTTAAAAACAGATGAGTAGGTTGGGTCAAAAAAAAAGCAAACCACCATCTGTGTTTTTTCACTGACAGTTAATAACCGATGCAAAGCAAATTTGGAAAACAAAGTGTTTATTCACACGACCATGCCATCAAAATAATTTCACATTTTGAAAATTGTCTTTTTCCTAAATTTTTACCAAAATTCCTATTTTTTCATGAATAAATGTACAACAAATGGACCAAAATTTACCGCTAACATGAAGTACAATTTATAAAGAAAACGCAATCTCAAAATCACTTGGGTAAGTTCAAGTATTCCAAAGTTATTACCACAGAAAGTGACATATATGAAATTTGAAAAATGGGGCTGTGTCCTTATGTGGTTAAATAAGGAGTATGCTTAACTCTTCTAAGACATCATAATTTGCAAACATATAAATGAATTTGCAGGTGAAAACTGGTTACTCCTGAATCTTTGAACTCTAAAAGGTCAATCTATATGTACAATACAGTAATTTGCTATAGACCTTGGTAATTTATATCTGCTTACAGAGCAGATGCTGTATCATTAGTTCCTGGTCAGTGTAAATTTAGGTTTATTTGACATACAAAAAAGCAATATCTGAAAACTGAAGATGATTCAATAACGCACTTGATTGTTGTCTGTAACAATAGCGCTTCTAAAACCTAAAGGCAAACTACTACATTTTTCAGCGACATACCCATGACTTCATCTCCCAGTACAACTACCTACTGTGCTGAATTCTCGAATGAACATCATAATGACACTGCTGTTTATTCTTCTCACTGTACAACCCTAGCTAATAGGACACAGGGTCCAAAAACACAGAGTATGTCTAACCTTTCAGAGATCCAGGCTTAAGCTCAGCCGGTGCTTGGCGTAGATCTAAATAGAACTTCAAAGCTCAAGTGATAGATCCTAGTGGGCTCCTGACTGAAGTAGAAACTTGAGACAACCTTTAAGATTTATTTCCCTGCAAGCTTTGGATAATTTAAAGGTACTGAATAATATGGCGACAGGAGTCATGTTAGGATGGACAGTTTCCAGGGTATCTTGTTACTGTCCTCTCTCTATCATAAAATTGGGTGCAATTTACCCTCCAAGACAGAAGTAAGTATTAAGTACAACTATGCCACAGAAGATGTTCAAGTGACATGGAAGTACTGTATAGATGAACTGCAATAAATCTCTGACTTATAGATGAGGTGTGGAATTACCACAGATTCCAATATCCTGTTTTCTTTGCTTATTTTGTCACTTTGTTTAAGCACTCATGTTGCAGTTGGCTGGAAAGGATTTATAATGTCTACTGAAAATAGTAACACTTTTCTTTTTGGCCAATCGTTTTATTTTTTTTATTGTACTCTTAAATGAGTTGTCTCAGAATTACACAGGATAGGTGATAAGTGTCTTATTGCTGGGACTCTCGTTGCTCGCCCCTTCTTTCCAATTATGAAAACTTGTCAAAGACACTGAGCGCAGTACTTGGCTCTCTCCTTCAGTCTCATTGTCTGTACAGCATAGGATCATGTGTTCTCATAATCAGTGAATATACCAATGGTCGGACCACCAGCGATCAGACACTGTATTACATTTCCTGTGGACAGATGATAGGTTGTGATTCTGTGATAATGCCTTTAAATAAATGTCAGTTACATTATACACAGATTTGTACTCTCCGTGTTTGCCACGAACAACATAAGGTCCTCTAAACTTTAAGGCTAAGGCCCTACTTTCCGGAAACGCAGATTTTTTTGTTGCAAATTTTGCTTGGCCAAAGTCAAGATTGGCTACAAAAGGAATGGGAAATACAGTGCCTTGCGAAAGTATTCGGCCCCCTTGAACTTTTCAACCTTTTGCCACATTTCAGGCTTCAAACATAAGGATATAAAATTTAATTTTTTTGGTGAAGAATCAACAACAAGTGGGACACAATAATGAAGTGTAACGAAATTTATTGGATATTTTAAACTTTTGTAAAAAATAAAAAACTGAAAAGTGGGGCGTGCCAAAGTTAATACTTTGTAGCGACACCTTTTGCTGCGATTACAGCTGCAAGTCACTTGGGGTATGTTTCTATCAGTTTTGCACATCGAGAGACTGAAATTCTTGCCCATTCTTCCTTGGAAAACAGCTCGACCTCAGTGAGATTGGATGGAGAGCGTTTGTGAACAGCAGTTTTCAGCAATTTCCACAGATTCTCGATTGGATTCAGGTCTGGACTTTGACTTGGCCATTCTAACACCTGGATACGTTTATTTGTGAACCATTCCATTGTAGATTTTGCTTTATGTTTGGGATCATTGTCTTGTTGGAAGATAAATCTCCGTCCCAGTCTCAGGTCTTTTGCAGACTCCAACAGGTTTTCTTCCAGAATGGTCCTGTAGTTGGCTCCATCCATCTTCCCATCAATTTTAACCATCTTCCCTGTCCCTGCTGAAGAAAAGCAGGCCCAAACCATGATGCTGCCACCACCATGTTTGACAGTGGAGATGGTGTGTTCAGGGTGATGAGCTGTGTTGCTTTTAAGCCAAACATATCGTTTTGCATTGTGGCCAAAAAGTTTGATTTTGGTTTCATCTGACCAGAGCACCTTCTTCCACATGTTTGGTGTGTCTCCCAGATGGCTTGTGGCAAACTTTAAATGAGACTTTTTATGGATATCTTTGAGAAATGGCTTTCTTCTTGCCACTCTTCCATAAAGGTCAGATTTGTGCAGTGTACGACTGATTGTTGTCCTATGGACAGACTCTCCCACCTCAGCTATAGAGCTCTGAAGTTCATCAAGAGTGATCATGGGCCTCTTGGATGCATTTCTGATCAGTCTTCTACTTGTTTGAGATGAAAGTTTAGAGGGACGGCCGGGTCTTGGTAGATTTGCAGTGGTCTGATACTCCTTCCATTTCAATAAATAATAATAATAATAATAATAATAATAATAATAATAATAATAATAATAGTCCTTTAATAGTCCCACAATGGGGAAATTCAGTGTGTTACAGCAGCAAAGATAAGCAGATACAAATACAAATACAACATGTACAGGAATGTTCCAAGGTGAGAGGCATTACATTAATAGCAGACAGACAGATAGGACGTAGCAGAGGGGGGGGGGGGATTTAACAGGCAGAGAGATATTTCAGTTCTCTGTGTGTAATGATCTCCGCTTAGGTCGGAGTTGGTTGTACAGCCTAACCGCGGTGGGGGAGGAAAGACTTCCGATAGCGCTCCTTCTCACACCTAGGGTGGAGCAGTCGGTCACTGACAGTACTGCTCAGCGCGATCACAGTCTCATGCATGGGATGGGAGTTATTCTCCCGCATGGAGCTCACCACGGACAGTATCCTTCTGTCACCCACCACCTGCACTGGGTCCAGTGGGCTCCCCAGGACAGAGCTGGCCCTTCTAATCAGCTTGTCAAGTTTATTTCTGTCCCTGGTTGATATACTGCTCCCCCAGCAGGCCACTCCAAAGAAGATGGCTGATGCACAGTGCTCCTTGGGATGTTTAAAGTTTGGGAAATATTTTTGTATCCAAATCCAGCTTTAAACTTCTCCACAACAGTATCACAGACCTGCCTGGTGTGTTCCTTGGTCTTCATGATGCTCTCTGCGCTTTAAACAGAACCCTGAGACTATCACAGAGCAGGTGCATTTATACGAGACTTGATTACACACAGGTGGATTATATTTATCATCATCAGTCATTTAGGACAACATTGGATCATTCAGAGATCCTCACTGAACTTCTGGAGTGAGATTGCTGCACTGAAAGTAAAGGGGCCGAATAATATTGCACGCCCCACTTTTCAGTTTTCTATTTTTTTACAAAAGTTTAAAATAACCAATAAATTTTGTTCCACTTCACAATTGTGTCCCACTTGTTGTTGATTATTCACCAAAAAATAAAAATTTTATATCTTTATGTTTGAAGTCTGAAATGTGGCAAAAGGTTGAAAAGTTCAAGGGGGGCTGTAAGGGTCTTGCCAACCGTAGCAACCCTGACACTACTGCAGGGGTCTGGGAGGAAGGACAAAGACAAGTGATCCCTAATCTCACCCCAGCCACTGTCCCTTCCTATTGCCACAGTTACCCTAAATGGTAAAAGGACAACCTGAAGACAAGCCCTATACTGGGTAAGTGACACAGAGAACAGGACAAGACAAAAACAACACAGAAGCAGAGTGAGCAAGCCAAGGGGTCAGTAACAAACGAGCAAAGCAGTATAAAGTCAAAATCCAAGAGAATAGTCAGGGGCAAGCCAAAGGGTCAGAAAATCAAGTAACAAAGTATCAAGGAGTATAGAAAGAGAGCAGGCAAAACACAAGTGTAATAACCGGCAGCCATGTGAGGGCTGACAACCTGTTTATAGAAAGTTTGGGACCAGCCCCAGAGCTGATAGGTACACAGGCTGTCAATCACTCAGGCCAGGAAGAGATTAACTCTATGCAGTCCAGAGAGAAATGTTCCTAATTACACGGGTGTGGCTTTACACAGCAAGAGAACTAGGACCATGTTCAGACTGAGCATCAAGAAGCTTACACAAAGAACCAAATTGAAGACGCCTCCGTCGCCACAGCGTGCGAGCGGAGGGCGGCGCCGAGACCCGAAACGGCAGAGACGTTACAGGGGCCGAATACTTTCACAAGGCACTGTATATAGGAAGTTCTTATATTTCTCCCTTCTGCTCAATCCACTCCTGGCTTTGGCTAAAAAAACCGCAACAAAATCTGCAACAAAAAAATCTACGTTTCCTCAGCCTTAAAGGGGTATTCCCATGAACATAAACATATCTATATTTTTAGATAGTTAAAAGTTAAACATTTTAGCAAATATTGTCTCTACCCATCTTAGTGGTGACAGCCTTTTGTCTTGATTGGTTGCCAATGGATACGACCATGAATGCAGAAACTTTCTATGGTCTGGGACTTGTTAGGAACCCAGCCATGATTTTCTTATTATAGCTGGGTTATCAGGCAGGGACACTACATGTATCAGAAGATATCCCAGCCGAAATAAGGAAATCATAGCTGATTTTCTGAACTTAGAAAGTTCCTGCATTCATGGTCGTATCCACTGGCAACCGATCAAGACAACAACTTGTGACCACAAGATATTTAGAGAAAATCTTTAAAACTCTGTAAAATGTTTAATTACTTATATTTGCAAAAATGTTTAACTTTTAATTATCTACAAATTTGAAAATGCTTATGTTCATGGGAATATCTCTTTAAAGTTTAGAGGACCTTAGGCTATCTGTGGCAAACAGGGACTGTACAAACCTGTTAGTAATGTAACTGACATTTATTTAATTGCTTTTCCTTAACGTGGGGCTTTAGCCTAAACGGGTGTTTGCAGATGTCTATTTTTTATCCATGAACCACTGCTCTGTGTAAAAATAGCAGAAAGATGCTCGATCGTGCAGACCAATCACACCCATTAAAGTCTATGAGTCCATGAATACCACAGCCAGCACAAGGATGCCATCCATGTGTAGTCTTTTTTAATGGATCCAAGCGCAAAATATGGTATTTTGTTTAAAAAAATGGTTTATCCATTTTTCACAGACATGACAAATGAATCAGCCATAGAGTCAAAACATGTCCATAAAATCAATAGGATTGTGTGCTGAGCAGCATGCGGCCATGAATTAGACAAAATATGAATAAGAACTTTAGTTTGGATACTTTACAGGGTAATATGAATGTTGTCCACAGACATGAAGTGTAAGAAGTATAAAAAAGGGCAAAGATTTCACTATCTTAAACATGCCTAGTACACACGTGGATAAAATTGTTGGTACCCCTAGTTGAATGAAAGAAAAACCCACAATGGTCACAGAAATAACTTGAATCTGACAAAAATAATAATATATACAAATTCTATGAAAATGAACAAATGAAAGTCAGACATTGCTTTTAAACCATACTTCAACAGAATTTTAAAAAAAATGCAACTCATGAAACAGGCCTGGACAGAAATGATGGTGCCCCTGAAAATAATGTGACCAAAGGGACATGTTAAATCAAGGAGTGTTCACTAATTAGCATCACAGGTGTCTACAATCTTGTAATCAGTCAGTGGGCCTGTATATAGGGCTACAAATACTCACTGTGCTGTTTGGTGACATGGTGAGTACCACACACAACATGGACAAGAGGAAGCGAAGAAAAGAGTTGTCTCAGGAGCTTAGAAAGAAAATTATAGACAAGCATGTTAAAGGTAAAGGTTATAGACCATCTCCAAGCAGCTTGATGCTCTTGTGACTACAGTTGCACATATTATTCAGAAATTTAAGATCCATGGGACTGTAGTCAACCTCCCTGTACGTGGCCGCAGGAGGAAAATTGATGACAAATCAAAGAGAAGGATAATACAAATGGTAACAAAAGAGCCCAGAAAAACATCTTAAACGATTAAAGGTGAACTTCAAGCTCAAGGAACATCAGTGTCAGATCACACCATCCGTCGTTGTTTGAGCCAAAGTGGACTTCATGGGAGACGACCAAGGAGGACACCATTGTTGAAAACAAATAATAAAAAAGCAAGACTGGAATTTGCCAAACTACATGTTGACAAGCCACAAAGCTTCTGGGAGAATGTCCTATGGACAGATGAGACAAAAATAAAAATTTCTGGCAAGGCACATCAGCTCTATGTTCACAGATGGAAAATGAAGCATATCTTGAAAAGAACACTGTCCCTACTGTGAAACATGGAGAAGGCTTGGTTATGTTCTGGGGCTGCTTTGCTGCCTCTTGCACAGGGTGTCTTGAATCTGTGCAGGGTACAATGAAATCTCAAGACTATCAAGGGATTCTAGAGAGAAATGTGCTGCCAAGTGTCAGAAAGCTTGGTCTCAGTCGCAGGTCATGGGTCTTGCAACAGGATAATGACCCAAAACACACAGCTAAAAACACCCAAGAATGGCTAAGAGAAAAACACTGGACTATTCTGAAGGGCCTTCTATGAGCCCTGACCTAAATCCTATTGAGCATCTTTGTAAGGAGGTGAAACGTGCCGTCTGGAAAAGGCACCCTTCAAACCCGAGACAACTGGAGCAGTTTGCTCATGAGGAGTGGGCCAAAATACCTGTTGAGAGGTGCAGAAGTCTCATTGACAGTTACAGGAATCGTTTGATTGCAGTGATTGCCTCAAAAGGTTGTGCAACAAAATATTAAGTTAAGGGTACCACCATTTCTGTCCAGGCCTGTTTCATGAGTTTTCTTTTTTTAAAAATTCTGTTGAAGCATGGTTGAAAAGCAATGTCTGACTTTCATTTGTTCATTTTCATAGAATTTTTATATATTATTACTTTTGTCAGATTTAAGTTATTTCTGTGACCATTGTGGGTTTTTCTTTCATTAAACAAGGGGTACCAACAATTTTGTCCACGTGTGTATATAATTTGTCATGCACAGCTTATTTTACCCCATTTCAAGGCTAATGTCATACTCTGAAAACGATTAGTTCTCCTTGGACGTCTATAAAAGAAAAAGAAATTCCTAGTAGATTGTGTGGCATAATTTGTTAGTGACAAGAATCTCTCACATTGAGGAGAGCACCAGCCAGTGAAGGTGTGTAGAGCTTGAATTGCCTTTTGCCCTCTACTTAGCATCTACATATACCTTTCCCATAATGGCATAATTTGTGTCAGACATTGGTGAGACATTGTTTAATGCACAGCCACTGTTACAGCTCTACAATGAGAGATAAGAATTTTTGGGTAATATGAATTGCTACGTCTTACATGAAAATAGCAAATAAACACAGGTTTCCACTATGTAGAAGAATATACATGCCCTTACCTGCATATATTTGTATTATTTTTAAAGATTTGAGACTAGCTTACTTTTATTTTTGTGGAAGGGCCTTGAGCGCTCTACTAAATTGAGAGTATAGTGTTAAAACCTAACTCTGCACCTGTTCATTCAAGGAATATGCTAAACATGACCAACCATTTATCTAGCTAGAGGTCACCTTTTCATCTGCTTCCCTTAAGAGAAGAAATGTACAAATACTGACTGTGCTGGAATTTGTCGGCGAAGTGGCAATATTGATAATAATCTATCCAATATTAAAGGGTTAGTAATAAGAGAATGATAGATTTATATATATATTTCTTTTAATATGACACATTATACTCAAGAGAGTTAATGAGAAATTTCCAACACATCAGTTTTACTAGAATGAGACTGAGTTGCAATTCCAGATATGGCCAATAAACAAGAGTGGCACTACTTCTGGAAAAAGGAAAGCCTTATTTTTAATCTGACAACCCCTATAAATGCAGGTGTCGTTGGCATTTTCAGCTCATAGACAAAGGTTTAAACCCTTTTATTAAATAATTTCACACTAAATGCTTGGGGCTCATCCAGTGCTCCTAGCTGTGTAATAAGATCTTGTAGTGATGCCAATATTATCAACGTCTTGTGGAAAGATCTTATGTACGCTTGATGATAGATCTGATGAACTCACACAAATGGGATCATATTTTGCTGTCCAATACATTAAACTTTACATGTGTCCAATTGGGTGAACCATTTAGCACAGTTTATTTTTATCCATTTTACAGTGGATGCAATGTATTGTTTTCTTAAAGCACAAAGCCTACTAATGATTTACCTTGGCAAATCTGACACTGATAAATGTCAGTGTCATATTTGACATATTTTGCTTAAAGGGAGTCTATCATTCTCAAAACCACTTTTAAGCTAATGGCACATTGGAATGGCCTTTAAAAAGGCCATTCTTCTCCTACGTTTCTTTGTTTTCTTCTCCCAGCCGATTCCAAGATAATTTGTTTCTTCATGTATATAAAAGAGCACCACAGAGCACCTGGGGCGTTCCTCCTCTTCTGCGAGCACCCACCTCATTATCGCTTATCACCGCCTCTTCGTCCAATGCGGTGACTTCCCTCTTGGTCTTCTCTGTATCTTCTTTCTTCTAAGTCCTCATATGCAGTGCTATGCACATGTGCAATCGGCTCTGCCATACTACGCTCTTGTGACAGACTACTGGAAAATGGCAGCCCGTCATGCGCAGTCGGCTCTGCCCGAACCCGAAGTGGCAGAGCCGATTGCGCATGCGCGAGAATTCGCTGCCATACAGCGCTGCCGGCAAGAACTAAGAAGAAAGAAGACTACGAGGGGAGTCACTGCAATGGATGAAGGGGCGGTGATAAGCAATGAAGAGGTGGGTGCTCGCAGAAGAGGAGGAATGCCCCGGGTGCTCCGTGGTGCTCATTTACATACATGAAGAAACGAATTATCTTGGAATTGGCTGGGAGAAGAAAACAAAGAAAGGTAGGGGAAGAATGGCCTTTTTAAAGGCCATTCCAACGTGCTATTAAATTAAAAGTAGTTTTGCGAATGATAGATTCCCTTTAAGAATAGATGTACAGTACAATACCTATTGACACATTGTTCTGCAGAAAGAATCAATTACTGCAAAGAAGCAAAAGGTAATGATAAATGCACTAGAATTCTGGATTAATTTGTGCCACAAAATGGCTATGTGCAGTGCACCACATTTTATGTGTTTAGAAACATTGGGACAGATTAACCCCTTCCCATCGGTGGCATTTTTCGATTTTCGTTGTTGACTCCCTGCCTTCCAAACCCCATAACTTTTTTATTTTTCTTTTCAAACTGTACTTCATAATCGTACCATTTAATATTCTGTGTGACTTATTGGGAAGCTGGAAAAAAATTCAGAATGAGGGGAATTGGAAAAAACTGTGTTTGTGCAACTTTCTTATGGACTTTGTTTTTACAGCGTTCACTGTGCAGCCAAAATTACATTTTGTCAGGTGACAGATTGTCACCTGTATTCTATGGGTCAGTACCATTCTAAAGATATCAAATTTATACAGTTTTTTGCATTTTAACCCCTTAAAAAAAATACAAAACTTTGTAAAAAAAAAAAAAATTCCTTGGAGTCACCATATTTGGACACCCTTAACTTTTTTATATTTCCATGTACGAGGATGCATAAGGCGTATTTTTTGCAGGGTCAGATGTACTTTTTATTTATACCATTTTGGGGAATGTCTGTAGTTTTGATCGCTTTTTATTAAAATTTTTATGGCAAAATGGCAAAAAAACGTCGGTTTGGCTCTTTTGATGTTTTTTTTCCCACTACAGCGTTTGCCGTATGGGTTTTCAGACACAGGGATGTATAATTTGTTTGCTTTTGTTTATTTACTTTTATTACAAATCTAGGGAAAGGGAGGTGACTTGAACTTTTAGGTTTTTGTTGTTTTTTTATATTTAAAAAAAAACTTTTTACATTTTTTTTTTACTATTTTATTAGCCCCCCCCCCCCAGGGGCTAATAAAGATTGCAATACAGCTGTATAGTAGTCTATGGGACTTTCTCTGTTACTACAGAGGCTGGTCATAGTAATATTACCATTGCAGGCCTGGAAGCCTTCAGAAGGCTCCCGACTGCTGATGCAAAATGACAGGCCCGTGGGAGCTGTTCAGAAACAAAGAAGGTACGGGGCCTGTGGGGACTGGCCCCTGGGGACATTTTTTGACTTTGGGGGGTGGGTTGAGCCACACAATGCCCGTCATCAGAGTAGAGTCTGATCGCAGGCATTAGCACCAGGTCTCCGCTGTATATTACAGCAAACACCCGGTAGCTATGGTGGCCACTCTGCAGCAGCATTTCTGGTGTAAATGATGATAAATATGGTGGGGTGATGGCCTTGTCCCCTGTATGCCCTTGCCACGCCCCATTTTCGGGAATGTGGTAAAGGCAATATAGAATTTTAAAAAATCACAATTTTTTTTTTTTAAACAAAATCAGGTTTTGCTAAATTTTTTTTGACTTTTTATGCCTTGTGCCCCATTTTATTTTTTTGCCTTACCTGAAAATGGGGAGTGGCATACCAGGGAATGGGGTTATACCCAACAAAAGGAAGGGGAGCTTAAAGAAGACCTTTCACCACCTCCAACAAATCCAGCTCTTTACATCATTTAATAGGCGCCCCTCTACTGATTCCAGTGCAGTTGGAAATTTTTCTCTAGCCCCTACCGTTCTCAAGTAATCAATGCTGTTCTTTTAGTGCCTGATATGCTATTTAGGCTCTGTACTCTCAGGTAGGCGGTGTCAGGCAAGAGTAGAAAAGGGGTATGATCCTGAGATCTGACACTGGCTGCCTCTGATTTGAGCTCTGAATCACGTCCCCTGCCTGACATTGCCCTTCTGACATTATAGAGCTTAAATAGCACATCAGGTATCAAAATTTACTGTGATTGTTGCTCGGGAATGTTGTAGATTAGAGAGAAAATTCCAACAGTGTTGGAAACATTGAAGAAGAACCTAGTAACAGATGCTAAAAACTTCAATCAGTGGAGGTGGTGTAAGGTCCTCTTTAACCAGTTCCTGCCAAAGGCATTTTTCGATTTTCATTTTTGACTAGCCTGCCTTCCAAACCCGATAATGTTTTTACTTTTCTGTTCACAGAGCCATATGAGGGCTTACTGTGTGTGGGACAAATTGTTCTCCATAATTGCACCATTTATTATTCTGTACAATGTACTGGGAAGCTGGAAAAAAAATTCAGAATGGGGTGGAATTGGAGAAAAAGTGCAACTTTCTTACGGCTTTGTTTTTACGGCGTTCACTGTGCAGCCAAAATGACATGTCATCTGTATTCTATGTTTTGGTACCATTCAGGGGATACCAAATTTATATAGTTTTATTTACATTTTAACCCCTTAACCCCTTAACAAAATAACTTATACACCCGTAACTTTTTTATATTTCCGTGTATGAGGATGCATAAGATGTCTATTTTAGCGAGGCCAGATGTGCTTTTTACTTATACCATTTTGGTGTAATGTCTATCGGTTTGATCACTTTTTATTAAATTGATTTTTTTTTTCCGCTATGGTGTTCAAGTTTGTAGACCGGGCGTTTCCAGACCCAGGGATATTTAATGTATATGTTTTTGCACAGTGATTTTTTAGTTTAATATTTATTCTAGGGAAAGGGGATGATTTGAACTTTTATTTTTTTTTTTTCTATATTTTTTTTAAAAACTTTTTTATTTAATTAATTTTTTTACTATTTTATTAGCCCCCCTATGAAGCTTTAGGCAAGTCAACTAATAGGCGGTGTAAACTTAGAATAGACTTACCAAATCTACAGCAGATATACCATCCAGCATCAGTCACTATGATAAGTCAGGTACATTTTACAGCTGTCCAGTCTATGTATGCCCTAATTTAAATTTTACATAATATTAGGCCTTAGTCACATGATATTGAAAAAATGGCTGTGACAGATGTTTTTGTAACAGCCATCACATGGTCTTTTTGAGAACACACCGATGTGCCTATTCACATCAGTTTTTTTAACTGATCATTTTTCATGGCAGTAAAAAAAAAAAAAAAAACCTGACATGTTCTATCTTTGTTGATAGTAGTATAATGTTGTACCGTGTTAGCCATTGAAAGTAGTGGAAGAGTGAAGAAATCAGGCGATACCTTTTAGAGGCTGAGTATATTTGATGGTAAGCTTTCGGAAGTACTAGCTCCCTTCATCAAACATGGTGTAATACAAGAAACTGAAAATAAAAAATCTGTGAATTTTCAGTTTCTTGTATAACACTATGTCTGATGAAGGGAGCTAGTACTTCCGAAAGCTTACCATCAAATATACTCAGTTAGCCTCTAAAAGGTATCGCCTGATTTCTTCACTTTTCCACTATGTTCTATCTTTGTCTGTTTTCACAGACATATGTGCCCAACAGAAATCAATGTATCTGCTTTTAACTGATGTAAAACAGAATGACATCTGTGTTATGTCCATTAAAAACGGATCAGTGGATTGGGTCAAAAAAAGAAAGCCATATGAAATGTATCTGTTTTTTTCACTGACAGTTAAAAACTCATGCAAAACAGGTAACACTGGGCCATCAAAAATGGAACAGAACGGATGCAAAATGGCCTTAGTGAATCTGCTCCAATGTATTAAATATGACGTTGAGCAAAACTGTAATTAGTTATTAGATTGAAAACATATGTATGATACACAGCTAATATCCATTAACACCTCAGTCCTGTATAATTCATGCAGAATTATGTTATGTTATGTATGTTATTTTTGCAACTATTCTCTACTATACAATTGAATAGGACTTACAGAAATCCAGACGTCCATGCATGTGCAACCCCATTCATATGTAAGAATCTGCCATGTTTGAACACATTTTGTCTGAGCAACCGTTTGTGCTATACTTGTACAGTACATTTGCTTTATGCGTGAAAAACATCATGACAAGGATTAAAACTACCTAATGAATGAAACACATCTATAACAATAATAAAAAAGATGATAATTAAATGGCACAATAGCATCTGTTTCTGCTCAATTTAGATGAGGGGACTTGAGACTCTTGTGATCAGTGGGGGACCCAGTGGTCAGTCCCCCATTAATCGTATTCTATAATTCATTGTAGAATCCCTTTAAGGTTCTGTTCACATTAACTTTACAGTGTCTCTTATTATTGGAGCCAAGACAGCTTTTACAAATTCATTTTAGGCCGGGGCCCCACATTGCGAAAACTCAGTGTTTTACATTCTGGCTAATCCCATCCACACACCGCAGAAAAAAATCTTCAGCGGAAATGCAGTATGTCAATTATAACTATGGAAACGTTTTCCATATAGGTATAATAGAGGCAGAAAGTTTTGTGAAAAACGCTGTGAAAAAATGCAATGCTTTTCCGCCATGGTCTTTTCTGCAGCGTTTTTTTTGCAGCAATTCACTGCGTGGAGCCTTAGTCTTAAGAACATCCTGATAAAGCCTGACAAATCTGATTGAGTTATAATAGGGTTCATTAAGTTCCTATCAAATTGCTATTTTTGTTACTGCAAAAATATTTCTGCTGACTATGTTATTCCTGCCATAAAAAATCAAAGAAATCCAACAAATGGATACAAGAGCTACTGTGAACACTAAATAGTTTCAAGACTAACAAGAGCTAGTGAGTAACTTTTTTATGCAGAAAACTGCATGCAGAAATTGCACATTGGTTCACACCACAGAAAATATCACAGTAGGAATGTATCCAGTTGTATACATACCTTTTTTGTTAAAGCAACATTTCGGGATGAACCCTTCATCAGGCATAGGCTCAAAGAAGGCGGTGTGATGAGGTGTGGTAAGTTGTTGCAATCCAACCCACTGGGGGAACCGTAAGTTAGGAATGTTGGGAGCAGCCAGGAGTCCAGAACCAATGTGCAAGTAAAATGTTTTTCTGCATGCAGATGAACATATGGCATGCCATCCCACTTCTTTCTTTTATTGATTACCCTCGGCAGTTGGGTCAGCCCCTATCGGGAACATGCACCCACTGGTGAAGTTACTATTAGAGTGCTGCCTGGACGTACCAGGTAGCAAGAGCTCCTGTACATATTATGAAATACTCATGTGTTTCTAATATTTTACATTCTAGAAAGTATCTATCTATCTATCTATCTATCTATCTATCTATCTATCTTATATCATATGTTGTAAGATATTTTTGACACATATATCCCATGGTTGGAACAAATTTATTATAAATTTTTCCTCACATATGATTAAGACCAGCCTTTTTTGTGAAGTTAAGAATGTGAAGTGTCATCGAGCATAATGACATACACCTGTACAACTTAACAGTCTTACCAGGTGATAAGAGTACACATACTGAGAAGTGTCCACATAGTGTCACATATAAATTAAGCAGAATGTTAATTAAATTTATCCTTCGTGTATTATTAGACACTATCTTGTAGTATTGCCAGATGAACCTGGGCAAAGTGGGCATGAGATTAGATATCAAGGCAATAAATCACCAAGCTGTTGCTCCCTTGAAACATTTCTAGACATAGAAATCTCACCCAGGCAGATACTTGAGTGTAATAACAACATTTATCCATCCTGACGACTGTGTATAGTGCCAGCAGTGTTAAAATAAGTATGGAAAGAATGGTCTCTTATTGCATGTTCTGTACCTATCTGAACTTCATAAGCAGCCACGATGTCTATAAAAACTATTACAATGATAAAAGTAGGTTGTGTATTATACCAGGTATATGAAATAAAGCTTTTAGAAGCCCTGAATAATAATACTCCCATGTGTTCTTCTAATCAAAAACCAACACATCTAAGGATGTGAAGATATTTTAATGCAGAAACCCTACAATTAAATACATCTCTCACAGTGCCCCAAACAAATTAAAGTGACAAGATGACAGCAACATATACACACTTTGGCCACACTGAAATGTGTCTCTGCAGAGTATCACCTTTCACTGCTGCAGTTGTTCCATCCATGTACAGGCTGTCAGTTTTGAAAAGCAATTCTTTCATCATAAAATTCTCTTGTAAAAAAAAAAAATCAAATGCGATTGTTGGGCTAAACCCTGAGAAGTGCCACCTTGCTTGTCATATTTCTGAAGTTTGAACAGTTGTCCATCTAACAGCTGCATTTGTATAAGCTTTGGGCAGGTGGCCCTGGATAGATTCTTCCCACTCATAACAGAATGGATTGAATGTCCACATATGGGCTTTAAGTCCGTCGACCTCTAGTCCTTTCATAGTCCATAGTCTGCATGTGTTATGTGTGTGCTTTGTCTGTATAACCACAAAAAGAATACTACAATCACATTGGACTTTTGTTCTTCAGGCAGCTTGGTTTGGAAAGTACATTTTCACATAGACATAAAAAATATTCACAACAAAAATAGTCCTTTTTCCTCATACGAATGAAAGTTAATTATATTAATATATAATTATATCTCTATATATATTTTTGATGGCACCAATTATTTTGTCGATCACATTTTAAATAAAAATATGAGTCTTTGAGCAAGGAGGAATTAAGAATGTCCACTACATGGCCGGTGGTATGGAGTCCTTTTCCCATCCTCTGGTTGCAGTCTTAGTGCTGGAACACATGTGTTCTGGGCCTTGGATTAAGTGATTTGGCTGAGAGTCTTTGAGAAGATCAGCTCAGGAGAGGTCCTCCACAGAAGGTGTAACGTCGAGCTGTAAACCAAGATCACAAGCTGTTACCACCAAACCAAAGCAACTCCATGTCAGCTCAGAATGCCACCAATTCTACAAGGTGGAGAGGATCTACAGGGGCAACAGGTTTTAAAACCAGTACAGATCCTTGCTTTTATCCTGAGGCTGTAAACCTGGGAATGGAGGAGGCAGAGAAGGAGAGTGAGGAAGAGAGAGGTGGTTGAAAAGGGTGGAAAGAAATAAAGGTACAAGATATTTAAGGACAGGGTATAATAATAGTATGGGTGGCCACTGCTTGAGGAAATAGGTACAGTGAGGAAATAATAAGGGATTTTATAGATCTATATGCCATAATTAGAAGTGAAATAAAATAGCATATATATATAGCACACTATAGTCTATATTAAATTTATGTTCTGGACTCAAGGTATTGGGTGGCAATATTTGTTGACATACATAAATCAATATAAACAGATATCTAAATGTAAAATATATATATATGTAAACCAAACCAAACTTACAAAAAGGTGTATATGACAGCCCTTAAAATTTCAGTCTGACTGTTGCGAAACTCAGTGACTGTTGGCTGAATATAAGAGAATTTAGATGAGCAATTGGAGCCTGTGCATTTTAAAGGACAAAATTGTTGTACTGTATTGTGTTAAGCAGCAGAATACGCCTTTGGTTTTCTTACCCCCTCTTTATATCCCTACCTGAGCTTTCATCTCTGTGGTTCCTCTGCTGTATTTACTGCAGCTACGTATTACCTCTGCCGCTATTATTATGCTGTCTTATTTCTCAATTAACAACCCCCACCAAGCATTTTCCTCCCTCTCCTGAGATCATATCCCCTTTTTTTAAGTTTTGTCTTTCTCAATGACCCTGATATTGTCCCTGTTAACCTACCTCATAACTTCATGATAAGATTTTCTTACGGACTCTCCCTTATTTAACTCTCAGCCTCTTTCACTGTGACTAAACACATTGAATAGAGATATATCACAACAGCTAAAAATGTATTTGGTGATGCAAAGTTCATAGCACATACTGACTAATGTGATTGCCGAGCACCTGTAAACTCCTGGACAGTTTATAAAAGTTGGTAACTTTTTACAGAGCCTATAAACAATGTGATGTGTTGGTTATATTCTGAAACTGGGGGAGTTTAATTATCGTTATCATACAGCTAACACAGTGAATGCTATAAAGGTTTTTGTATCAGTATTGTGAGCAATAGAAAGATAGATAATTTTAAATCTTTAAGATCCATTAGGGTTGTCTGACGTGTTTGTGTTGTATTGGACTTTAAAAAAATAAATGAATAAATAAATAAAACATAATATCATCTTGACCACCCTGCTAAGTAACTAATGTACAGGATTCATGCCATAACACTTCATCAAGTAATCCTCTTGAGAATTTTAAAGTATATTATTCTACCGTTAAGAAGGAATGACACCATGCCTTGTTTTCTATAAACAAGGCTGCCAATATGGGTCTTTTTAGGGATTTCTTTTGGGTGAAAGCACATCACAATATACAAAGTTTGAACTGATCAATTATCCAAATCCTGACTCAAAGAACCTGTAACAATATCTTTACAAGCCGGGAAAGAGAACTCCATACAAAGACAATGAAACAAACGTGCAGGAAAGGAATGTTTTGCATGGATGGCATGAATAGTTAACCATCAGCAGTGTAAATACTGAAAAACAATTCAGAAGAACTTAAAGTGAGAAGTCCGCTAACCAAAGCAAGATAGATTAGATGGGTGTTAATAAGTAACTTCTGTTCTCTGATGCTTTGTAGAACAATTATTATATATTTCCTATAAGAATTCTAGGCTCCTTCTGTACAACTTTTCTGTAATTGGCTTGTATGCTTGAATTGAGATAGTAAATTATATTTTGAGCTCCAATGGAGTATACAAGGAAGACTAAGATGCCAAGATGCTATGCTTGCCATCAGCTGGCCATACATGGCAAGATTTAATCTAGCTGCAAATGTAGCATAAATACGGATGTACAACTATGACAAATAACAGATGTCTATGGAAATTTTGAGAGAATCATTTCAGAGCTAGTCATTTATATTTTACAATTGAGGGCAAAGGATCTACTGAATGTCCTACTGAACTTCTGAATAAACCACCATAAAATGGTGGAATAAGTTTTATTCCAATAATCAATGGAGTTGATGTTACCAACTGTGCTCATCACAAAATATTACTTAGTATCGTGTATATCTTCCCTATGCATGGCCAGCTTTATGCACTTTGAAGCATCTTTTATGGTGTTTTTATACATGTGTTTGAGTCATTTTAAGTGGTTTTATGGTATTTAAAAAAAAACTATTGAGAAGACGATACAGAAAAAACACCATACCTAGAGTATGATGCATGATAAAAATGTCACGGGTCCCATAAACACCTCTAAAACCTCTGTACACGTATGCATTTTCATAAAAACTTAGAAATAATAACAAGCCGCAAAAAACTCTGCTAAAAGCTGAGTGTGAAAGCGCCTTAAGGTGGTAGATCCACTTCTGGCTTTGGCTTGAAAAATACAGCAAAATCTGCAACAAAAACCGAAGCTTTTCCGCAATGAATGGCCTCAGCCTAAGGCTGAAGCCCCATATTGCGGAAACACAGCATTTTTTTTTTGCTGTAGAAATGCAGCAGAAAAAAAACATTGCGTTTTGCAGTACCAGCAAAGTGAATAAGATTCTGTCTAATCCCATCCACACATTGCAGAAAAAAAAACTTGCAGAAAAGCTGCGTTTTCAAAAACGTGCTTTTCTGCGTTTTCAAGGGTAAAAAAAGCAAATTATACCAGTGGAAAGACTCGCGTTTTCCCTATAGGTTTAATAAGGGAAGAAAATCAGCAGAGAAAAACTCAGCAAAACTCTGCGGGAAAAAAACATAATACGTTTCTGCTCCGTGTTTTTCCACAGCATTTTTTTATGCGTTCCACAACATGGGGCCTTAGCCTAAAGGGTTATTCTTATTATTTCAAGATAGGGGATAATTTGCTGATCTGTGGAGTTTGACGGCTGGGGTCCTCACCATTTACATGTATAGGGATCCTGTTCCACAATCCGCATGGAGTGGTTTGTCAAACATGTGTACTGCTGTTTGATTCATTCTCTAGGGAACTGCTTGAGATAGTTTACCGCTGTATTCAGCTATGTCTGGAAATCTCATAGAAATGAATAGAGTGGCCACGCATGTGCAACAAGCTGCTCCATTCATTTGGGGGTACAAAGGACCCCCATTCTCATGATCAGTGGTAGTCACCCATGATCTGAAAGTTATGCCGTATGCTGAAGATTGGAGGTAACAAGTCATAGATTAAGAATGATATCATGTACTGTAGAATTGGAATCATAAATTAAATGGTAAGAAGACTGCAAACAGAACAGAGAAGGGCGGTATTACATGTGCTGTTAATAATCAAAATAAGGCTGGCTTCACATGGACAATTTCTGTCTGGGAGATATGGACTGGATGCTAGCAGTATTTCCTGGACCGAACCATAGATTGGGATCTGTGCTCCCACAATCATAGTTACTTATGATGCTAGAAATCCCTGCTTACCTGCAGCTCTACTGTCCATTACTGAAAACATAATTACATCGTGAGACAGTAGAGCCACAGGGAAGCAGGGATTTATAGCGTCATAAGTGACTATGATGCTGGGGGTCAGGTCCCTGCTCCAGTTCAGTCCAGGAAATACTGCCGACATCTCGTCCGTATTTCCCAAACTGAATCCTTCCATACAAAGCCAGCCTAACTCAAGCGCCATTTTAACTACATCACTGATAATGACTAACACTGATCAAAATTCAGAATTAAAGTATAGAATGACACCTCCAGAAGTGTCATCTGTAAGAGGTATTGAATAAATCCCAACCCTTCTTACCTGCATCAACATTGAGGCTAAGGCTTTGTCCCATGTCTCCTGCAGGTCCTGGATAAGGCCCAGGGCTTGTCCATGCAGATGTAGTTGACTCTCCCTTACTTAGATCACACTGTGTGGCACTAGGTGCTGTTCCTGCAGGTGTGATCCTATGAGGCCTGACTGATGCAGGGACAAGTAGCGAACTGTAGCGGGGATCAAAGTGTGTACTGTATACCTCATGCATGCCAGCTCGTGGATAACTGGAACCCTGACTGTTTATAGCTCCCCCAATAGAATATGGGTGGTGGTGATGGTGATGGTGGTGTGCATGATGCCAGGGCTCAGGTGGTCCCTGGTGTAGATGGCTATGAAGTGAAGCAGGGGAATAAGGGTCTGCTCCAAAAGGGATTTCAGTATGAGGACCACTTAAAGGACTGGCTAGGCTGCTGCCCAGGGTTGGTGGAGCTACAGATGGCTGGTAGCTGCTGTTCCAAAAGGATGGAGGAAAGCTTCGTTGACTCATTGGGAAAGATGGGTCTGTGAAATAACACAAAAACATAATTTTTAGCATTTAATATGGATATTTGTATACTCTATTACAGTAAATCATTTGGGAGGCATTAACAAAAGGTACCGCACAGGGCTCCAACCAAACATATTTAGCAATTACCACCAGGGGTGTATGTGTGTATAGATACAAGTATATCGTGTGTATTGTCTACATGTGTGAGTGTAATGTATATATGTATGTATGCATCATATATATCAATACTATGAGTGTGTGTGGTAAAGTGGTACGACTTATGTTTGTGCACATGTAGCACATGTATTATTGGTAATCCAAATAGATTAGTGCCAGGATACAATTACTTTTAAGCGTAATCAATAAAATTCTCAAATTAATAAGTACAAGTTTTTAGAAATGAGAACAAAAGATAATTACTAAAATATTGTTGGTGCCATTTATCACACCTCATTTTCTTCACTTACATTTGCCTACCTCATGGAGGTCTCATGCTGAAGGGAACATAAAGAACAATCATTTATTACCAACAACTATAAACCTTCAGCAACAGTAACCGTCCGGTCACTTCCCACAGAATGCCAGGGGGATCAATACCTATATAAAATCATGATGTTTTAATTCCATGGAAATCACACTAGCATTTGGACACAGCCACACAAGAATGGAGCAACTTCAGATTACTACCTACATTGTAGGCTAAAACCTTCTCCAAAGACTGTGCTAATGTCTAATATTAGACAGCAGCAAAGCCTCCTCTATGTAGTGAGCAGAGGCAGGCTGGTGACATCATACACCAGAGTCTGCCTACCATATCACGTTGCAGCAAAGGGTCACTGCTTTACTAAGCAAACAGACCTTTATTTGCTTTTATAAGTGTTAATATATTTAATATAGAATGCATGAGCATAAACATTACAAAACTGTACTGATCTGCAGTAAAACATGTGTCAGTGTAGTTTCCAGGCACATGTCCACTGCATGTGTCCCCACTCTTAATGCTGTATTGCATATGTCTTCATGTTAGAAATAAATAGAATCCAAAATTTAATTCCCTTTTTAACCATGTGGAAATTAAAAGGGTTTCCTGCAACTGATGTTTATCTCAAAGTTAAGAAATTTCTGGGGCTTCAATTTTGGTACCACCACCTATCACTAGAATGGGGGTCCTAAGACTGCTGTTCCTCGTCACTGCATAGTGGCAGCGAGAAACTGTTTAAACAGAGTGGTGGTCAAGCACAAACGGTGCTACTCCTTTCACAATTATTGGGACTGGCGAAGATGACTAAGTGCAGAGCTCAGCTATTTTCGTTAGCTCCATAGATTCTGAATAAAAAAAACAGTGTACATGCTCAGCCACCAAACCATTGAAAATCCTCCTCACTGAAATTATGTAGTGAGAAGAAACAGGGGGTTGGAACCCCAGTTGTTATCTTGTTGATAGGTGATAAACCTCAATTATGGGAACCCCCTTTTACAGTACTTAAAGAATTTTTCTTGTTTTGTTAAAAATGTCTCTATTCATCTTCAAAATTCATCTTCATCTGCTTGCTGTCAGTGAATGTAAGAACCATGGCTGAAAATTTGTGTAGATTTAATAGTTATCAAAGCTAAGAGTTTGCTACGCATGTTCAGTTAAGGCTGTAGACAGTCTTCAGTACACTCAAAATGTATCAGCAGCACAAACCTCTCTCCTGCCTAATATTTTGTTACAATGTATAAAAATAAGTCAATCTTGTATGCAAGCTGTTCCTATTCTGGATGCAATATAGGCAAACCTTAAACTGTGAGAAGTGTAAAGTCAGAAAGGGTGTTAACTTCTCAATTTTTTATGTGCACACAGTGGGAGAAATTTATTAAACTTTCTATGCCAATTTTCTGGTAGAGAAAAGACACAATTTCTGGTGCAAACCCAATTTTGTGCCAAAAGAGAGAGTAATTTTTTTTTTTTGTGATCCACATGCCACTTTTTGAAATAGTGGTTAAGTGGGGTAGGGCTTAGTGAAAGAGGACATGGCATCCTGTGGCCCAGCAGATTTATTATAATTTATGTCAGAGGCTGATGTAAATTCTAACTCAAATCTATGTCTGCTAGTAGCTTGAGTTTCTGTTGTACAGAGAGCAGAGTATGTGCCTATTTTATTAGGCGGGATGTGCCTCTTTATAAATGAGTTGCATCTCTACCCCATTGCACAAGGGATTGAGACTGGTGTAGAAAATCCAGTGTAGATCATTTTAATCCACTGCATATTAAAAAACCTTAAAGAACATCAAACCAGGAAAAGGCCCTTTAAACAGTAACTAAGCTTATTTTTATTTCACAAATCAATGGTACAGGTGAAGATAACACACATTGTTATATAATATATTTTATTAAAGAAAAATGCATATTTCTTAGAGCGATCCAGTTAGTGATTTATCTCACAACAGTGCTGAACAGTAATTCAACTGATAATTCAGCTCTGTTGTGAGATAAAACATTTTCAACATCTTTCTCTGCCCTCTTTCTCCCTTGAACAGTTCATTCTCCTCTTCCCCCTCCTCTCTCTATAGATTACTACTACTTGCAGCTATAAAGTGACCGGACTTCTGTGTACTAATCTGATCAGGGACATGGAGGAGGGAAATAAGTGAAGAAACGTGTATCATTTAAAAATAGTCACCTGGTCTATTGTTTTATGAAATAAAAATAACATTTTAGTTACCCTTGAAACGTGTCCCTGAAGATGATTACAGATCGAGTACATTTCGGATTGTAATGGAATATGGCTGTCAATTAATCTTTGGTTTTACGTGGAACTGAAGATACAACTATGTTTCATTTACATAACAATTCTGTCTCAAAATGAAAATTAAAAAATCACTTAGAAACACAGTAAAAATATTTTCACATATGGCAGATTTACTGTACAAGTTTTCCATACATGTAGATGGGGTTGCTTCTGTTGCATATACATTGATTTTAGGTGTATGGGATGGAAATTTTAGCAACAAATTTGCCATGTGTGAGCATATTGCCTTAAGGTGGTGTCACATTCCAGTGATATGAACTTCACTTTTCTGTGCGTCTTTCATAGGTACTGAAGGCAAACTGAAGATGTATATCCCAGTGGTTTCAGGGAGGTGTGCCTCACCTCAAGAATTTGTATATAGCTTTCTGCAAAGTCACAAGAGGAGGGAACCTGCCAATTCATTAGCAGAAATCCAGCCTTTGTAAATGCTGTAATGGTAATAAAGCTCCTCCATATAATACCCTGGATTCTAGTGGACTTATGAAAAAGCACATGATACTGAGGGTCACATTATTATTCAAGGTTCTAATATATAGCCCATAAAACAGACTGCAAGACATTTATGAAGTGTATTCTCCCAGTCTATCTTTGTCACCATAAAAGGCACAATCGGTACATGGGCACCAGCTTCATCACATTATTGCATGTTAAATTGGTGCAAGTATTTCTCTTTAGAAAACCCTTTCATCGACAGTCTGTTCTAGCACTGGCCAAAATACATATAGACCACAGAAAAATGTGACTTTTTACAGATGTGCCACGTAATACTTATAAGTTCAATAAAAGACAAAGAAAAGAGAAATGTGATACACAGATATAGCAGAGTTGTTTTTGACAGCTGCAGCACAACAGAGGTAAAATATATTCACAGAGAAAGAATCCATTTTTAGTAGAAAGAAAATCAAAGAAATGGAAGTAACTGACTAAAGTGATATTTTAGGATGTGTTTTTACACACTTTCCTAAAGGCAAACGATTTTAATGTATCCCTACTGACAGGAGCTATTAAATACTACATACTCTTTTTTTACAATCTGGTGTATCAGCTATTACTAGTTAATTCTGAGCAAGTCAGTTGTAGCAGAGTCAAGCTTGTCATGTTTGCTACATTCATATGAACATTGTAAAAAATGGCTGTGAGAAATAAATGAAACCGTCCATTTTTGCAGCCGTTTTAAGTCTGCTGATAAATCCATGAAAATGGACAAAGATAGGACATGTTCTATTTTTTAGAACAGACTGTCAAAAAACCTGTGAATAGACACTTAAATCAATGTGTTCTAAAATGTCTGTCACATGGCTGTTTTTATCCTTTGTGTGAATATTGCCTAAGTGTTGTTTAAATTTTCTTTTTTAAATTTGTAGGGAAAGGGATAAAAAGTACTGTGCAACTTGCTTTTTTATATATATAATATAATTTTCATTATAGTTTTAATTAGAAAATGGCCTGTAAAGTGTCCCTTTATCAACTCACTAACTAGCTTTTACTAACAGCCCCGATCGCCCCTTTCTTCCCAGTGTGTCCCAGCCCAGCTTCTTAGTCAGTGAGCACTCCGGGAAAGGAAGGGGGGAGAGGGGCTGTCAGTGAATCCCAGTACAAATATAAACAGAATAGAGCGGATAGTGTAGGGCACAAATATACGGTAAATAACAGTTTTTATAGAGGAAGCCTCTGCATGTTACAAGTGTCCGTATTCAGCATGTATAGTACATGTTGAATCTGGTTATTCCTTAGCAACTCTGAGTTAGTAAGTCACTAAGGGGACATTGTAAAGGCTATTTTGTAATAAAATAATAAATTCTCTAAAGTTTTATATGCCTTTACATGCCTTTCCCTACACATTAAAAAAGTAATATACTTATTAATACTAGTATACTAATACTTTAAGCTATAAACCTATTATTGTTATAGATGGTAAAAAGAGAAAAATGACACTCTATTATTATGTATACATCATTTTAATGACAATGGCTACCACAGACACATTTTTGGCATAGAGCAATACTATTAGCAATTAATTCTTTCATTCATTAGCCACATGTTGTCCTGGTTTCTGTCCAGTCCTTGCCCATTCAAAGTCGCTGAGTTGATGAACGACTTTGATAGATACAGTACTAACCACAAAAATAAAGTTACATCACTTTACTACTAGTATGAAACTAGAGACGTATATGTATCCATTGCTATAATTACTCTTCCAATAGTCATAGACTCTTGTATTAATCATTTGCAATAAATCTTATCATCTGTCAACTTATCAAAACAATTTGCCAAAAATTATCAACATAGTTTTACTTGTATAGAATTACATTTCCAAACATTATAATTCAGAAAAAAGTACAATCCTCTTTATCTTTAGAGGAAGGTAAGTGAAAGGAATCAGGGAAGACTAAGAGTTATTTTACATGTGTCATTTTAATGCAATTTTTGCAGTAAAAAGTTAAATATTTTCTATATATTTCCTCTCCCTTTTGATCCACTTCTGACATTAGCTTCAAAAAACTAGAACAAAATGACATGCATGAACTTCCCAACAACCAGAACTCGGAATCTCACTTCTAATATCAGTAATGTACAATGTGTTATGGATTTTGATTACGTTTGGAAAAAACTGATTTATTTTACAAGAACTGCATGCAAACCAAGCCAGAGCAGGTATAGTTAGTTATATATTTATACATGCAGTTATATTTTACATTGTGCTTACATAGTAAGTAATAAGTAAATACATTTATATTATATATAGTGTGTGTCTATTGTACGTAGTACATGGTTAAGTTAAATTTGAGTCCAAATCTTTTAACACTATAGTTAAAATGCAAGCAAAAAGGGTAAAAGAAATCATGAATATTTTACTTCTTACACATATTGTTGTCTCTGATCCATTCCACAATTAACACCAACAAATGAAATAAAACATCCCTATTTATTAAAAAAAATGATTTCGTTAAAGTGCTTTCTATGATTAAACTGACACTGACTCAGTCTTACCCTAGGCTAGTTACCTGCCTTTTTAATAAACTGCGCTCTAGTCTATGTACATCTTTTGGATTCAATTTACCATTTTCAGTACAAGCTAATATTCCAGGGTTTCTGTGTCCAAAAGAAAGGGGAATAACCCTAAACTGACATTATAGAAACAATAAAGCTTTGCCCTATGATCATACAATAACCACAGTTTTGCCACCTATTACTATAAATGAATTTATGCTTTGTTGCCCTTACCTCTCCATGAGCTAGCGGGTCGAGAAGCCTTGGCACTGGCACTACTGGGAGAGTAGCTGCTGGGCTGGCTGAGGGCTCTGCTGAAGTGCTCATCCACCACTGAGCTGATGTCTCCCTGGAAATAAGTGAATAGGACACATCGGGAATTGATGTACTCCGCTTCAGGGGGTCTCTCCTTCTCCGGGCTGCAGTCCTCTTCCTTAATACTGGCTGGGGCATGGGTGGAGAATGAGCTGGCACTGCTGCTGGTACTACTACTGGCACTGCTGCTGGCACTTTCAGGTGCTTCCTGCATTTTTGAGTAAAACGCTAGCTTCTAGAAGAATGTGAAAAAGAACTATCATCCAGTGAGAACTCTAAAGTTAACAGGTGCGTTGTACAACTAACAGGATATAGTATATATTATATATTATGAACACAACATAAAACAGTTACATATTATCAGTAACAAAATGTGCAGATTGTATATAGTACTCAGAACGTATTATTGTTTACTAGTATATTCAGAATAATAATAAAATTAACTAATTAATAACTGATTTAATGCCTTCTATATTATTTTTATGATCTCATACAAAAAGTTCACTGTTGTTGCAAAACAAATCCATAATTGTATAACATTCTCAATGTGTACAAGTTACCTCTAAGGAAAATGCGCAAAATCCAGCATCCAGTCTGAAGCCTGCAACTTACCACAATTCCCAAACAAATCCAATGACCACTGTGTGAATACTGCTCAAAGTGAACACTGCAGTATAGCAGAGCTCTAAGTGCTGCGGTAACAATAAGGGAACTCTTCTACAGTAGTTCTGTGTGAGATGCTTATGGAATGGACTAGAACAGGTGCAGGATATGGGAAACACAGTGTAACCCAAGTCTGCACAATTACCAAACAAAGAGCTGTGTCCAAACTACTGCTACACCTGTTCACTAGCAATGAACTATGGGCTATGCATACACACACATATATATATATATATATATATATATATATATATATACAGACATTTATTTATATCAGTTTGAATACATTGCGTTATGTTACAGGTTGTTCAATTATATATATATATATATATATATACACACACACACACACACATATTCATATATGCTGCAAAACACATATGTATACATCCTTAGTATCTTGGTTTCTGCTGCTGTACAGAATTATTTGCTTTAAGAGGGTAAGTAAATATTTGCTTAGCACCTCATTATCTAGAGCTCGCCATGTGCCGGACACTTCACACTTGAGGAGTTTCACACTTCCTATAACCAGAGTCAAGCACTCTAAACAAATACATATAGTGGCACTGAGTTTGTCACTGGGCACTATGCCCCAGTGTTGCAGGTGACATTCTACTGTCATGAGTCGGTGCTCCAGCAATGACAGACTCCCCCCTGCTACATCTGCGGCACAGGTCAGCATGTCTGGAATCACCTACCTGATGATAGGGACTATAGGCAGCGGTGAAGTAAGGCTGGGGAGGACCATACACTTGGTACATTACATCCAGACAGCTCATGGCTAGCAGGAGAGGCAGGGGGCGATGCTGCTGGAGGGGTGCTCTGCCTGTCCCTGGCGTGTTGGTTCATTAATGTCCCGTGCGGCTCCTCGTCCACAAAAAAGCTTGATCCTGTACTTCAGCTTACAATGTCCACACTTTATTCAAGCATAGTAACAACGTCAGGCATCAGGTAAAACACAGGACCTATGTGAGCCTCTGTGTGCTAGCCTCTCAGTCCTAATGTATACCCCCTAAGTCATCACCTAAGGAGACACACCTCCCAGCCAGCAACACCCACTACTAGCATATGTATACACTGCATCCTGAAGCACATCGCAAGGATCCTCCTACATTACCTTGTTTGAAGGGAAATTCCTTGTATGAGGAGCCTGTCAGGGATCTTAGTCACTCCCTCTGGGGCGGCTACATAACCATGCATGAGGTATAGGTCACACTACTGTCTGCTGCACTTAACCCTTAGTGCTCAAGCTGCTGCAGCTAGGATCGTATTCACATTCTATCTAAAGGGAACAAAGACAAATTATACTAAACAAGACAGAGTGGGTTAACAAAAACTGCTATTCATATCAGTCACTAGATTAAGAGGGAATAGAGATGTTAATATATGTGTGGGATAATTGTGTGTCTCTGCAGAATGCTATTTAGCATAACTATATGCAGCATATATATCTGGCTGACAATATATAAGTGTTCCCCAAACAATATAAGGTCCCATAAAACATTAGGACTCTTTGTGGCATGTAAGAGGATCCCTGGGGTGATGACATTGAGTGTAGCTGGTGACTAAAAACTAAAGGCATAAAGTCATCATAGAGAAAATAATATAAATCATTAAAAATCTATATCAATTAAAAACAAATAAGCAAGTGGTAAATAAGCTATGAGGCACATTAAAGGGGTTATGCAGGTTTTAAATAAATACATTAAAACAGCCACAAATGGTCTAAAACAAACCTCGAAGGGGCTAGTCACACAACCATGTTTCATACACGAATGTCCGAATGGTTACTATACTGGACCGAGCTGAAGCTGTCAGCGCAGTAGTGATCTGTCTGTTCAGGAGTCATTACATCATAACTCACTATGGTGCCGTGAATTCCTTTCACATGGCCAAAGTCAGTCTGGGAAATACAGCTCGCACACAGACCGTGTTTCATGGACAGAACAAGGTCATATGAATAAGCCTTTATTTCTCCAGCGATCCAACAGGGGTGCTTCTGCTGTCCTCCTGGCTTTGTAAACAGGTGGCCAACATCTGAACACTGCAGTCACATATTGTACTGCTGGCATTACCACTCCAGCGGTTAAAGCCAGGATAATATTAGTGACCATAATAATAATAATAATAATAATAATAAATTTTATTTATATAGCACCAACATATTCCGCAGCACTGTACAATTTGTAGGGTTCAAGTACTGACAAAAAAGATACAGTACAAAGAAATATTCAATTCACACACTGGGACTGAGGGCCCTACTCGCAAGAGCTTACAATCTGTGAGGTAGAGGGGGTGACACAGGAGGTAGCAGGGGCAGCAACAGACATAGCATTTCTTGTACAATGGTCAGACAATTCTGTAATAGAGGTTACTGTCATTACACATATATAAAGCTGTATGAGTCGTCATCAGTCGTGTCTTTTAACGTGCAGATGGTGCCTGGATATATAAAGTTAGTCTGATACGGCATCATATCCTGTGAGGTAATGTTGGAGCATCAACAGAGGAGGGTATGTTTTAGGGATTCTGACTACGGAAGGGTTTACGTTAGGAGTTGTGATAGGCCTGTCTGAAAAGATATGTCTTTAGTTTACGATTGAAGCTGTGGAAATTGGGGGTTAATCTAATAGTCCGGGATAGAGCATTCCAGAGAAGTGGTGGAACTCGGGAGAAGTCTTGTATACGAGCGTGGGAGGTTCTGATAATAGAGGATGTTAGTCTTAGGTCATTGAGTGAACGGAGAGTACGGGTTGGGCGATAGAGATGAGGGAGGAAATGTAGGGAGGTGCAGCATTATGGAGAGCTTTGTGAATGAGGGTGATAAGTTTTTATTGTATTCTGTATTGAATAGGCAGCCAATGTAGTGACCGACACAGACCGGAGGCATCGCTATAGCATCTAGACCAGGGGTCGGCAACCCCTGGCACGCGTGCCAAGAGTGGCACGCGAGGCTTATTCCCCTGGCACGGCAGCGGAGTCCTCACCCAGCAGCTTCGATCGGACCAAACACGGCCGAAACGAAGCTGCTATTATTATACTGTGGGGTCTCTTCAGACCCCCAGTATAATAAGCGGAGACTTAGGAGAAGTGAAGAAGCATAAAAAACAATGATACTCACCTTGTTCCCTGCGCTACGCGGCGGCTGTGAGATCTGCTGGCACTTCTGACAGCTGACAGGGGTCACGTTTGGCGTCATTACGCATACGTCATTACACGACGTGACCCCAGAGACCCAATCAGCGGCAGAAGCGCCGAAGAGAACAGAGCGGCTGCGGAGCGTGGAATGGTGAGTTCATTGTTTTTTTATGTTTGTCCCCTCTCTTGGTCCTGCACTTACTGTACTCGGAAGTCTGAGAGCTATGGAACATAATAACGTGTGCGGGGACCGCTATGGGACCTAATACCGTGTGTGGGGACCGCTATGGGACCTAATACCGTGTGCGGGGATCACTATAGGACATAATACCGTGTGTGGGGACCGCTATGGGACCTAATACCATGTGCGGGGACCACTATAGGACATAATACGTGTGTGGGGACCGCTATAGGACATAATACCGTGTGTGGGGACCCAGTGTCGGACTGGGATGTCTAGGGCCCACCAGTGGAATTGCTTCTAGGGGCCCGCCATCAGGACCCCTGCAGATCAGCGGTACCGAGACAGGGCGGCAAAAGGTAATAACATGTTGGGAGCCATGTTGCTCACCCACCATACCGTGTGCACCACTGCACTACCTAAACCCACTGCTACACCCTGTATGGCAAGTGAACAGCATGGCTCTTAGAATTGTTACCTGTAGCCGCACTGTCCTGTAAAAGCTGATCTACAGAGGTCCTGGCTGTTGTATCATCGCAGATGTAATATTGCTGGCCTATCCTAAGGACAGGCCATCAATATTAGAAATATGGATAAATCCTTTGAAGAGGTTGTCCAGGAATTGGCGCAACCCATGTCCCTTGCGGGAGGTGTAAAATAAAAAAATAAAAAATCATACTCACCTGTCCCCGGCGTTCCGTTGTCCGCTGACAGTGTCCTTTCAGTCTCGTGCCGGCGACTCCTTGCTGGGAGTCCTGCACCTCATGTGATCACTAAGACCAATTAGGTACAGGATTTCCAGAAATGAGGGGCCACCATCAGACCGAACAGATAGAGGCAGGGGACAATGGGGTGCTGGGGACAGGTGAGTATGCTTTTTTGGAAATTTTTTTTTTATTTTTACACCACCTTGGTGGCCGCCACTGTGGTCGCTCTAGTTTATGGACAACCTCTCTTAAGGGGTTGTGTGGGCCAAATTTTTTTATGGCCACTTCACTGGTCCCCCATACGGTAGCCTCTTCACTGGTCCCCCATACTGTATGGGGAACAGTGATGGGGTCATTATATTGTGTGGGAGCAGTGATGGGGGATAACATCCTTTGGAGGGCACATTAAACTGTGTGGGGCATATTAAAGGGGTTGTCCAGAGTTACCTTTTTTATGACCTATGGTCAGGATAGGCCATAAATACCTGATCGGTAGAGGGCTGACACACAGCCCTATCAGCTGTTCGGAGCCACTTCCGGCACCCGTTCTGTACACAACAAAGGGTCGGAAGCAGAAAGCTCCATCCGCTGTATAGCAGCCCGGCGCCTTCACTGCAGCTCAGTTTCTACTGACTTCAATAAGTGCTGAGATACAGTGAAGGTGCCCGGCTAATACACAGTGGACAGAGCTTTCTGCTTCTGGCCCTGTATTGTGTACAGTACAGGCACCAGAAGTGGCTCCGTACAGCTGATCAGTCCAGGGTCAGCCCCGTACAGATAAGATATCTATGGCCTATTCTGAGGATAAACCATAACAAATTATGCCTGGACAGCCCCTTTAATATACCCCCTAATGAGCCACACTTTAAAGAGGTTGTCCAGTATAATTTTTTTCTTTTTTATAATTAGTCCGGGAGAAGTTAATCCCCTCCCCCAAAAAACAAAAACATACTAAACATACTCACCTGTCCCTGGTGCTCCGGTGTCAGCAGGTCCCAGCACGGTCCGATCCTGCTGCTCCGCTGTCTTCTTTTGCCGGAAGTCCTCACTGGCTGTGACGTCCCAGGTCCCTTCCTTTAGGCCGCTGATTGGCTTCAGGGGTCATGTGACGTCACAGGTAGTCACGTGCAGGGGGAACTTGCGCTGGAAGAAAACAGAGCTGCAGGCCGAACTGCGCTGGGAGACACTGGGGACAGGAGAGAAAGTTTGTTGTTTTTTTTTACCTGCCGCAGTGTAATAAAAAAAAAAATGTTATCCTGCACAACCCCTTTAATGTCCCCCAGGCTATTGGCCTCCATCACTGCCCCTCCAATGACCCCATCAATGGTCCCCATACAGTATAGGGGACCAGTGAAGAGGCCACTGTGCAGGGAGGAATATTGATGTTTATATGCCCATACAGTGGCCCCTTCACTGGTCTCCCCTATAGCAGTATTGGAGTTTCTGCGACTTAGGTATTGTTATGCTGGAGCCCTAGAGCAGGCACCAGCATAACAATACAGTGAGAAATTAGCTGGGGTGGGAGGGGGGGAATTACAACTCTCAACAAACCCAGAGCATCTGGAGTTGTTAGGGGTTGTAGTTATCAGAGTTGTCAGTGAAGTTGAAAGATTTGGGGGCAAAATAGGGAGAAAAGTTGTTTTTTTGTTTGCGTGGTTAAGTTGTACTTACCTTTCACACTGCTGGTCTGGGCTCCTATGTAGAAACCCGCCGCCGCGCACAGCATCAGTACGTCAGTGACGCTTGCAGGAACAAGGTACAAATGGATTGGTTCTAAGGGCTGCCCATCTGGATCCCCCCTACCCCCTCCCTAGAGTGAATTCTTGATAGTGACGGTTACGGGTGCTGCAGCGATATCTCAGGTACTTGAAAGAGATACAGCTTTAGTACCCACAACAGCAGTTGTCAAGAACATGGTGAATGAGCAGCGCAGCACCAGCATGTAAACAATACTGGGACAGTATAATATGCTCCACAGTGTCCCCAACACAGCATTATATGCTCCGCAGTGGCCCCAACACAGCATTATATGCTCACAGTGGCCCCCACACAGCATTATATGCTCCGCAGTGGCCCCCACACAGTATTATATGCCCACAGTGGCTCCCACACAGCATTATATGCCCTCAGTGGCCCTCACACAGTATTATATGCCCTCAGTGGCCCCCACACAGTATTATATGCCCTTAGTGGCCCCCACACAGTATTATATGCCCTCAGTGGCCCCCACACAGTATTATATCCCCACAGTGGCCCCCACACATTATATGCCTACAGTGCCCCCCCCCCCCACAGTATTATATGCCCTTAGTGGCCCCCACACAGTATTATATGCCCACAGTGGCCCCCACACAGTATTATATGCCCACAGTGGCCCCCACACAGTATTATATGCCTACAGTGGCTGCCACACAGTATTATATGCCCACAGTGGCCCCCACACAGTATTATATGCCTACAGTGGCCCCCACACATTATTATATGCCTACAGTGACCCCCACACAGTATTATATGCCCACAGTGGCCCCCACACAGTATTATATGCCCACAGTGGCCCCCACACTGTATTATATGCCCTCAGTGGCCCCCACACAGCATTATATGCCCTTAGTGGCCCCCACACAGTATTATATGCCCTCAGTGGCCCCCACACAGTATTATATGCCCACAGTGGCCCCCACACATTATATGCCTACAGTGCCCCCCCCACAGTATTATATGCCCTTAGTGGCCCCCACACAGTATTATATGCCCTGAGTGGCCCCCACACTGTATTATATGCCCAAAGTGACCCACACACACTATTAGGTGCTCCACAGTGGCCTCCCCCACCCCCAGAGCCGGTGCTATTATTATACTCTGGGGTCTCCTCAGACCCCAGAATATAATAAGTACAGGTCCAGGAGAAGTCTTTAAAAATAACAAACACTTATACTCACCTTGTCTTACCTCTCCAGGGTATCCTCGCTCCGTCCTGCTGTCTTTACCATCTTCTTTGGTCCCCTGGTCTCCACGTCCTGTGTGCCAGACGTCACCGCTGGGGCCTGTTATTGCACCTCAGCGGTCACGTGGGACGCGATGACGTCATTACGCTAGCGCGCTCCATGTCACCGCTGGGGCCTAATCACAGGATACCGTGTGCGGGGACCGCTATGGGACCTAATACCATGTGCGGGGACCGCTATAGGACATGATACCGTGTGTGGGGACCGCTATAGGACATGATACCGTGTGTGGGGACCGCTATGGGACCTGATACCGTGTGCGGGGACCGCTATGGGACCTAATACCGTGTGCGGGGACCGCTATGGGACCTAATACCGTGTGCGGGGACCGCTATGGGACCTAATACCGTGTGCGGGGACCGCTATGGGAACTAATACCGTGTGCGGGGACCGCTATGGGACCTAATACCGTGTGTGGGGACCGCTATGGGACCTAATACCGTGTGCGGGGACCGCTATGGGACCTAATACCGTGTGCAGGGACCGCTATGGGGCATAATACTGTGTGCAGGGACCACTATGGGACCTAATACCGTGTGCAGGGACCGCTATGGGACCTAATACCGGACCGCTATGGGACCTAATACCGTGTGCAGAGGCTGCTATGGGACCTAATATCGTGTGCTGGGGCCACTATATGACATAATACTGTGTGCAGGGGCCACTATGTGACATAATACGGTGTGTAGGGGCCACTATGTGACATAATACGGTGTGCAGAGGCTGTTATGGGATATAATACCTTGTGCAGAGGCTGTTATGGGATATAATACCTTGTGCAGAGGTCACTATGGGACATTATTCTGTATAACGGTGTGTTTTATGCATTAAGGATGTGTTTTTGCACAGAAAACACAGGCATTTTTTTTTGTGCAAAAATGCACTATGTGAACACAGTTTTACATTGAAGAAAAAGTTCCAGTGGCCTAAGACTATATCTGCATCCAGGTACATAGTGTGTATTCACAATAAGGATGCTGCCATACGGTGCTCCTGGACACATTTACCACTAATTGGGGGCTGCACAGGTACTTTCATTGCTTCTAATCGGAAAGTACAGGAGCGTCCCAGGAAATAGCAGTAAACTCATGTGTCCTAAAGCATCTGGTGGCAGCACTTCTGTGTTATGGTTTGTGGTATATGACTTTAGTTTAGGGGTCGTCAGACTTACAATTATTGACCGGCACTCTGAGTACCTCAGCTTCGATTTTTTAATTAAAATCGGCACGCCGAACAAAAAAGGTTGCCTACCCCTGATCTAGACTGATAGATGAGCCTAGCCGCCGCATTCAGAATAGTTGTAGAGGGGAGAGTTTAGTAAGGGGAAGACCGATTAGTAAGGAGTTACAGTAGTCAAGGTGAGAGTGATTCAGGGCAACAATAAGTGTCTTTAGTGTATTTGTGGTAAGGAAAGGGCAGATTCTGGAGATGTTTTTGAGGTGGAGATGACATGAACGTGTGAGTGATTGGATATGGGGGGTGAAGGAAAGGTCTGAGTCAAACAAAACCCAGAGGCAGCGGGCATACTGCCTAGGAGTTATGGTAAGTCCAGAGACTGCAATGGAGATATCAGAGACAGATCTACTAGATGGTGGAAACAGCAGTAGTTCAGTCTTTGAGAGATTCAGTTTCAGATAGAGCGAAGACATGATATTTGAGACAGCAGAGAGGCGTCACTGGTGTTCTGTATTAGTGCAGGGGTGATGTCATGGGATGATGTATATAATTGGGTGTCATCAGCATAAAGATGGTACCGGAAGCCAAATCTAGTGATGGTTTGTCCAATGGGGGCTGTGTAGAGGGAGAAGAGCAGGGGACCTAGGACCGAGCCCAGAGGAACCCCAACGGCAAGGGGAAGAAACAGAGCCCACAAATGATACACAGAAAGTGCAGTTAGAGAGATAAGAGGAGAACCAGGAGAGAGCAGTGTCTGTGAGGTCAACAGAATGGAGCATAGTATGGAGGAGTTGATGGTCAACAGTGTCAAATGCTGCTGAGAGATCTAGAAGAATAAGAAGAAAGTAATCACCTTTGGATTTAGCTGTCAGGAGATCATTGGAGACTTTTGTGAGGGGAGTTTCAGTAGAGTGCAGAGTGCGGAAGCCAGATTGTAAGGGTTCAAGAAGAGAGTTAGCAGAAAGAAAGCGGATTAAACGAGAATAGACTAAGCGTTCCAAGATTTTGGAGATAAAAGGAAGGTTAGAGACAGGTCGATAGCAGCTCAGGACGGGTCAAAGGAGGATTTCTTCAGTAGTGGGGTTATGACAGCATGTTTGAAAGAGGATGGGAAAATTCCAGAAGAGAGAGAGAGGTTAAATATTTTAGTAAGGTAAGTCGTGACGGCAGGAGACAGAGACTGGAGAAGGTGTGAGGGGAAAGGGTCACTGCTACAGGTTGTAGGGCGAGAAGAAGAAAGTAGCTGAGATACAGTGCCTTGCGAAAGTATTCGGCCCCCTTGAACTTTTCAACCTTTTGCCACATTTCAGGCTTCAAACATAAAGATATAAAATTTGAATTTTTTGGTGAAGAATGAACAACAAGTGGGAAACAATTGTGAAGTGGAACGAAATTTATTGGTTATTTTAAACTTTTGTAAAAAACCAAAAAAACTGAAAAGTGGGGCGTGTAATATTATTCGGCCCCTTTACTTTCAGTGCAGCAAACTCACTCCAGAAGTTCAGTGAGGATCTCTGAATGATCCAATGTTGTCCTAAATGACTGATGATGATAAATATAATCCACCTGTGTGTAATCAAGTCTCCGTATAAATGCACCTGCTCTGTGATAGTCTCAGGGTTCTGTTTAAAGCGCAGAGAGCATCATGAAGACCAAGGAACACACCAGGCAGGTCCGTGATACTGTTGTGGAGAAGTTTAAAGCCGGATTTGGATACAAAAAGATTTCCCAAACTTTAAACATCCCAAGGAGCACTGTGCAAGCGATCATATTGAAATGGAAGGAGTATCAGACCACTGCAAATCTACCAAGACCCGGCCGTCCCTCTAAACTTTCATCTCAAAGAAGGAGAAGACTGATCAGAGATGCAGCCAAGAGACCCATGATCACTCTGGATGAACTGCAGAGATCTACAGCTGAGGTGGGAGAGTCTGTCCATAGGACAACAATCAGTCGTACACTGCACAAATCTGGCCTTTATGGAAGAGTGGCAAGAAGAAAGCCATTTCTCAAAGATATCCATTAAAAGTCTCGTTTAAAGTTTGCCACAAGCCACCTGGGAGACACACCAAACATGTGGAAGAAGGTGCTCTGGTCAGATGAAACCAAAATCAAACTTTTTGGCCACAATGCAAAACGATATGTTTGGTGTAAAAGCAACACAGCTCATCACCCTGAGCACACCATCTCCACTGTCAAACATGGTGGTGGCAGCATCATGGTTTGGGCCTGCTTTTCTTCAGCAGGGACAGGGAAGATGGTTAAAATTGATGGGAAGATGGATGGAGCCAACTACAGGACCATTCTGGAAGAAAACCTGTTGGAGTCTGCAAAAGACCTGAGACTGGGATGGAGATTTATCTTCCAACAAGACAATGATCCCAAACATAAAGCAAAATATACAATGGAATGGTTCACAAATAAACGTATCCAGGTGTTAGAATGGCCAAGTCAAAGTCCAGACCTGAATCCAATCGAGAATCTGCGGAAAGAGCTGAAAACTGCTGTTCACAAACGCTCTCCATCCAACCTCACTGAGCTCAGGCTGTTTTCCAAGGAAAAATGGGCAAGAATTTCAGTCTCTCGATGTGCAAAACTGATAGAGACATACCCCAAGCGACTTGCAGCTGTAATCGCAGCAAAAGGTGGTGCTACAAAGTATTAACTTAAGGGGGCCGAATAATATTGCACGCCCCACTTTTCAGTTTTTTATTTTTTACAAAATTTTCAAATAGCCAATAAATTTCGTTCCACTTCACAATTGTGTCCCACTTGTTGATTCTTCACCAAAAAATTTAAATTTTATATCTTTATGTTTGAAGCCTGAAATGTGGCAAAAGTTTGAAAAGTTCAAGGGGGCCAAATACTTTTGCAAGGCACTGTACTTCCTCCTCTGTAACAGGTTCAAAAGATGAGAATGAACAGTCTGTAATCCGGCTGGTGAGGGGGTCAGTGCCACCTGGGGATTGGGCAGTTATTTCCTGACGGATCTTATCAATTTTATCATGGAAATAAGTGGCCAGGTCATCTGCGCTAAGGTCTGTGAATGGCATCTGCACCTTGGGAATGAGTAAGGAGTGAAAAGTTTCAAATAGCCTTTTAGGGTTACAGGAGAGAGACGAGATGAGAGCGGTGAAATAGGCTTGTTTGGCTAGGTGAAGGGCAGAATTATAGGTTTTAAGCATAAATTTAAAGTGGAGGATGTCTGCAGTGTACATGATTTTCTCCACAGACGTTCAGCACACCTAGAGCACCGCTGAAGAAAATGTGTCTGTGGCGTGTGCCAGGGTTGCTGCCTCCTGCGTCTAACCTTTCGAGTGGAGGGGGGAGCTGCCTCATCCAATGCACTCTTAAGGGTTTCATTAAAGTGACTGGTGGCTAGATTGGGGCAGGACAGTGAAGAGATGGGGGACATAGAGGACTGTAGAGTATCTGAGAGGTGTTGGGTGTTAATAGCATGTAAATTCCTATATGTATGATGAGTAGGTGTGTCCTGTGAAGGAGAGAAAGCACTGATGTGAGAGACAGAAGGTTATGGTCAGAGAGTGGCAGAGAAGAGTTAGTAAATTTAGAAACTGTGAGGAGTCGATGGAAGACAAGATCAATGGTGTTGCCATCTACATGTGTGGTGGAAGAGGAAAGTTGTGAAAGACCAAAAGACGTGGTTATTGAGAGAAACTGTGAGGCAGCTGGGGAGACAGGGGTGTCAGTGGGGATGTTAAAGTCACCCATGATGAGGGTAGGAATTTCACTGGATAAAATGAGGGGAAGCCAAGAAGCGAAGTGATCCAGAAATTGGTAGGGTGAGCCGGGTGGACGGTAGATCACAGCTACATGTAAGGAGAATGGGCAGAAAAGTCTGATAGCATGTACTTCAAATGAGGAGAATGTGAGTGAGGGTACCGATGGGATGGCCTGAAAAGTGCACTGCGGTGAGAGAAGTAACCCTACCACTCCACCCTTCCTGTTGTTAGGCCTAGAGATATATGAAAATTGTAGGCCACCATGAGACAGAGCAGCAGGGGAGGGCATATCAGACTGCTGGATCCAAGTTTCAGTAAGGGCAAGCATGTTGAGAGATTTACTGAGGAGTAAGTCATTAATATATTCTAGTTTGTTACACACTGAGCGGGCGTTCCAGAGAGAACAGTTAAAAGAGACAGGAGAAAGATAAGGAGAGGGAACATGGTAAATATTGATTAGGTTTGTAGGATTCCTGTGTGTGTAGGAAGAGGAAAAATTAGGGAAAGAAGGAGGACCAGGGTTTAGAGAGATGTCCGCAGCAGCTAGGAGGAGCAAAATGGACAGAGACAGAAGGTGGTTAAGTGATTTATGTGGATGTTTATGTTTGGTTTCACTGCTAAAAGCAGTATAGGGTTTAGGGTGGTTGAAGAGAGTGAAAAATGTGTGAGAGCTGTACATGGGAGAAGGCAGAAGATCAGGACTGATATGGATAGTGTGCACTGGTGGTAGAGATGGAGGGGATTTCTGCAGGAAGACAATTGCTAACATAGTAAGTGACAGTGCAGCTCTTTCATACCATGTGATAAAGTCTTGTATACAAAAACTGTGAGGATAGCTTTAGTGGCAATGCTGGATTGTGGGAGAAGTAATGCCATCAGGCCCCTGTGTTCCATTAAGGTTGCTGCAGATATTCGCTGAGGAAGGTCACATGATGACAGAAACACCTGGATTTAGGATGTAAACAGCCTCAATTATCTTCTAGGAATTTTTGCCTATATGCCTGATGATGTTTGATGTATGCCAATAAAGTCCTGTCTCATCAATTGCAGTCAATTGGGACTGGCATTAATTACTTTGTGCACTAAAGTGACCGCAAGATGTCCATTTGTTTAAATTTGTTTCATTGTTTCTTTAAACCTGTATAACCCGTTTAATAATAAACAGTTATTTTATCATGTAAGTCAGAGGGGAGAGTCAGATGGACTCCTAGCATTATCGTTATTTATGATGCTTGGAGTTCCTTTCTCCCCATGAAACACTGTCCTGTATTGTAACCATTATGGGATAGTATTTCGTGGAGAGACAGGGACCCCAAGCATCATTAATAACTATAATGCTAGGAGTTCCCTCTCCCGACATAGTGTTCAGGCCGGTAAATCCAGAACACACACAGACCAAGTTTCACAGCGGCCTAATTCCTTAAAGGGTTAGACTCTGCGCAATTAAATTTATAAATAACGAAGTATATATCAGGCTGGTAACAGGATGATACCTCTGTTAGATGTCATGATTTCTCAATGTTTCTTGAATAAAAGCAACAAAGAAAATGCTGGACTTTATAATTTTATGATTTATCAGGCTGGAAAGTCTGCAAATTAAAGGGGTTGTCCGGGATAAAATGTAATTCCTACACTAGTTTAAACACCCTCTCCTACTTTCTAAATGACATAATTTATCAAAAATGTATATTTACCCATATTCCTGGGCATGACCGCCCCAGGGACATTTTCTGGTTACCGATGACGTTCCGTTGCCCCGTTTCCAGAAATGGAACATCGCTACTACCCCACCGCCCACCCCCACCCCCACCCTATCATACTTACCTCTCTTCCTTGAAGACTGGGCACTCCTAGTGTAATACTGTTAAATGGAAAATTAAGAAAAAAATGAAAGGTAGAAAGGTGAGGCTACATATACAGATGTATAGCTCTACAGTCATGGCCAAAAGTTTTGAGAATGACAAAGATATTATATTTTCACATGATCTGCTGCCCTCTGGTTTTTATGTGTGTTTGTCAGATGTTTTTATCACATACAGAAATATAATTGCATTCATATTATGAGTAACAGAAGCTTATATTGACAGTTAGAATGAGTTAATGCAGCAAGTCAATATTTGCAGTGTTGACCCTTCTTCTTCAGGACCTCTGCAATTCTCCCTGGCATGCTCTCAAGCAACTTCTGGACCAAATCCTGACTGATAGCAGTCCATTCTTGCAGAATCAATGCTTTAATTTTGTCTGAATTTGTTGTTTTTTGTTTGTCCACCCGTCTCTTGATGATTGACCACAAGTTCTCAATGGGATTAAGATCTGGGGAGTTTCCAGGCCATGGACCCAAAATCTCTATGTTTTGTTCCCTGAGCCATTTAGTTATCACCTTTGCTTTATGGCAAGGTGCTCCATCATGCTGGAAAAGGCATTGTTGAGCGCCAAACTGCTCTTGGATGGTTGGGAGAAGTTGCTCTTGGAGGACATTCTGGTACCATTCTTTATTCATGGCTGTGTTTTTAGGCAAGACTGTGAGAGAGCCGATTCCCTTGGCTGAGAAGCAACCCCACACATGAATGGTTTCAGGATGCTTTACAGTTGGCATGAGACAAGACTGGTGGTAGCGCTCACCTCTTCTTCTCCGAATAAGCTGTTTTCCAGATGTTCCAAACAATCGAAAAGGGGATCCATCAGAGAAAATGACTTTACCCCAGTCCTCAGCAGTCCACTCCCTGTACCTTTTGCAGAATATCAGTCTGTCCCTGATGTTTTTTCTGGAGAGAAGTGACTTCTTTGCTGCCCTCCTTGAGACCAGGCCTTGCTCCAAGAGTCTCCGCCTCACAGTGCGTGCAGATGCACTCACACCTGCCTGCTGCCATTACTCAGCAAGCTCTGCACTGCTGGTAGCCCGATCCCGCAGCTGAAACACTTTTAAGAGACGGTCCTGCCGCTTGCTGGTCTTTCTTGGGTGCCCTGGAGCCTTTTTGGCACCAATGGAACCTCTCTCCTTGAAGTTCTTGATGATGCGATAGATTGTTGACTGAGGTGCAATCTTTCTAGCTGCAATACTCTTCCCAGTTAGGCCATTTTTGTGCAGTGCAATGATGACTGCACGTGTTTCTTTAGAGATAACCATGGTTAACAGAAGAGAAACAATGATGGCAAGCACCAGCCTCCTTTTAAAGTGTCCAGTGGTGTCATTCTTACTTAATCATGACAGATTGATCTCCAGCCCTGTCCTCATCAACACCCACACCTGTGTTAATGGAGCAACCACTGAAACGATGTTAGGTGGTCCTTTTAAGGCAGGGCTACAATGATGTTGAAATGTGTTTTGGGGGATAAAGTTAATTTTCTAGGCAAATATTGACTTTGCAAGTAATTGCTGTTAAGCTGATCACTCTTTATAACATTCTGGAGTATATGCAAATTGCCATTAGAAAAACTGAAGCAGTAGACTTTGTAAAAATTAATATTTGTATCATTCTCAAAACTTTTGGCCATGACTGTATGCAGATCATCAGAATCTCCTGTCACCATCAGAAGCTGCTGCACTCGTCTCAGGTTTTCTTGTACCTAGGAGCAGCACCACACTATACCCACTTCTTTTCTACTTGGTTACATGATGGAAAAAAGGCAGGAGATGATGAGCAGCTGTGTGGTGGTGGCAGCAGTGTCAGTTCAATATGGATCATGACACACAAGGTAGCAAATGTCCTGCTGTGTGGTGGTGGCGGTAACAGTGTCAGCAGCAGCAGTAAGGTATGGAACATAACTGAAAAGGCAGGACACGATGTCCGGCTGTGTGGTGGTGGTAGCAGTGGCAGCAGCTGTGGTAGTACAGTATGGAATGTGATGCACAAAGCAGACATTGGACGTGTGAAAGAGAGATAAAGAGGGAGAAAAAGTAGGTAAAGGGAGGATATGAAAGTAAAACTTAAAGGAAATCTGTCAGGTCAATCTGGGACACTAAACCACCCACAGGTCCTTATAGACCTTGGGTTTAGTGTCCCAAATCGCCCTGTTGTAATGCAATCCGCAGGCGCATTAAAAATAAAAAACCTTTATACTTACCTAGAGAAGGGTCCAATCAACGTTGTTTGGCGAGAACAGTCCGCATTATTCATGAGCTTCTTTGTTGGCACACCTCTCGGTGCCTGCGCTGTTCTTCAGTGAAGCCGAAGATGGACACCCTGGCTTCACTGCGTAATTGCCAGAGGTACAGGGCATGTGCACTGAAGCCGAGGTGTACTCCTCTGGCTTCATTGAAGAACTGCGCAGGCACAGGAAGTACAGTGGCAGGGTGACTATAAAGCTTTATTATTTTTAATGTGGCCATGGATTGCGTTATAACGGTGATTTGGGACACTAAACCCCAGGTCCATATGGACGTGTGGGTGGTTTAGTGTCCCAAATTGCCCTGACAGATTCCCAATCTGTAACTCCAATTTTTTTTTTTTTTTGCTATTGTGTTGGGGAGGTGTTTGGTGACCATTTTTGCAATATACTTTTTATTATAAAAAAAAACAGGCTGTATCATTTTCCCTAGCAACCCTCCAACTGAGCTATTACTAGGAAAAGTCTGTACACAGTTTTATTGTGAATATGCAGAGCTGAAGCATTTACCAAAGGGGGGATGGTTAATTCAAATGGCTGTATCTTCGGTTTTATACCACCTAGTTCATGCTGTATGTAAAAATCACATTCCCGGATGTATTTTTACTTAGTGATACCTCTAATTCTCTTACAGCTACTTCAATCTTAGCATATGAAAGCTGTGGATCTCAGCTTTCTTATGATACCAGAACCATTTTTCGAGGTGGTATAAAACTGTAGATACAGTCATTTGAAGTGACCATCCCCCTTTGATAAATGCTTCAGCTCTACATACTGCATTGAGTACATGTGTACAGTTTCCCTGACAATGCTTAGAGCATTACAAGTGGGAACTTTACAGCCTGTTTTCTATTAAAAGGAAGTTTTATAGATTAATAAAGTATATTACAAAAATGTTCACAACACCGCCAACACAATAGCAAAAAATAAAATGGGAGTTACAATTTAACTTTTAAGATTCTATTCAAAAGAAGTGTTTATTAGAATAAATAAAAAGCCAAAGCAGAAACAGTAATTGGAGGGGAAAACACCTCCTACCATAAGGGTTGTGAGGGATAGGGTAGCATATGCAAAATTGCAACATATATATATCCCACTATAGGCATATACATATACATATGTATATCTGAATTGCTCAGTGACTCCTATTTTACACCTGCTCAGATATCACTCCCTTGTGCATCACCCCAATAAGTCTGAAATTATGGCCCCAGTGCTAGAACTGTGGGATGAATCGTATGTTTCTATTAATAATATATAGATGGCGAAAAAAAGGCTCCAGATGGGCCAATTCTATGATCAGACCTATTGTGCACACTAAGGGCCGGTTCACATCTGCGTTTGGTTTCCGTACAGGGGAGTCCGCTTGGGGACCCCCCGAATGGAAACCTATACGCAGAGAGAAGCGGTTAACATAAGGAAACCTGCGGACCCCATAAACTATAATGGGGTCCATGTGGTTTCCACATGTTTCGTGCGGAGACTGAGCGGAAACCACACCAGCCAATCATATGAGAAAGAGAGTGATTGACAGCTATAACCTTAAATTGTAGTCCAAGGATCGGCATCGACAGATAATCTTATTCAGACTCACAATCCATAAATGTATGAAAGGATTCTAACCTTATAGACTGGGTAAAATTATTGAATGCTGAGAAATGTTATATTTATTATTATTTAATATGCATGGCATTTGTCTTTAACAATGAATTATATAGCATGCATGGGTAAACACACAGATTCCTACATGGATGATATTAAAATGTACTGTATATATATAATGACCCATATAGCCATGATTCAAACATGTGCATGTATATATACTGGATACAATTATTGAATGCTGGATAACTTTATATTTATTGTTATTAAAAATACATGATATTTGTCTTTAACAATGATTTATATATGTATGAATGGGTAAGCACACTACTAGATACCTATATGGACGATATTAAAATGTATGTATAAAATGATCAATATAGCCATGTGATACAAACATGTGCATGTAGTTGCCAGTAGGCATATAAATAATCAATACAACAGAAAATAAAACCCAGTTCAAGGAATATAACGTCAAAGGAATAGTTTAACCTCTTCCTGCTGGTGACATTTTTCGATTTTTGTTTTTGACTCCATGCCTTCCAAACCCCATAATGTATTTATTTTTCCGTTCACGAGCCATATGAGGGCTTAATGTTTGCGGGACAAATTGTTCTTCATAATGCTACCATTTATTATTCTATACAGTGCACTGGGAAGCTGGAATAAAATTCAGAATGGAATTGGAGAAAAAACTGAAATAAAATTCAGAATGGAATTGGAGAAAAAGTGCATTTGTGCGACTTTATTACGACTTAAGTTTTTTTGCGGCATTCAATCTGCAGCCAAAATGACATGTCACCTGTACTTTATATTTTGGTACGATTCAGGTAATACCAAATTTATATAATTTTATTTACATTTTAACCTCTTAACAAAAATCCAAAATTTTGCAAAAAAAAAATTTTTTTCTAAAAGTCTCCATATTCTGACACCCGTAACTTTTTCATATTTTCATATACGGGGATGCATAGTCTTTTTTTGCGGGGCCAGGTGTAATTTTTAGTTACACCGTTTTGGGGAATGTCTATTGCTTTGATCACTTCTAATTCAAATTTTTTTCAGAGGTGAAACAGCGAAAAAATGGCGGTTCGGCGCTTTTGATTTTTTTTTTTTTTATCTCTCTGGCGTTCATGATATGGGAAAAGTATTTTTAGAAGCTTATAGACCGGACGTTTTTGGAAGCAGGGAAACCTAATGTGTATGTGTTTCAGGCTGAGGTCCCATGTTGTTGCACATTTTACTGCGTTTTTTTTAGCCAAATCCAGGAGTGGATTGAGCAGAAGGTAGAAGTATAAGTACTTCCTATATATTTCCTATTTCTTATGCAGCTATTCTTGGCTTTGGCTAAAAAAAATGCAGCAAAATCTACAATAAAAAAAGCTGTGTTTCTGCAATGTGGGGCCTCAGCCTCACAGTAAGTTTGAATTTTTATATGTATTCTAGGGAAAGAGGGGGGATTTTTCTTTACTTTTTTTTTAAATTGCATTTATTAGACCCCCTAGGGGTTTTGAACCCCAGGTGTCTGATCACTAATGCAGTACATTACAATGCATTGCAAAATATTGGCATTTGTATGACAGGCTGCATAAAGCTCTTCCTATTAATAAGAATTTGGCAGGCTGTATAAGTTCCACGTGCATAAAAGCCTGCATAATTATAACTCTGGGTGTCATGGAGGGGATTCTGTCTGGAAAAATGACTACACAACATAGTTTGCACTGATACTCTAACGTCTATAAATGTGTGTCAGCAAGAAGAATACGCCAATGGTGATTAATAATTGTGAACATTTCATCCCACTTGTCATGTGGTGATAAAACTTACTGTATGATTCTCCTTTGGGTCTGATTCTAGGCCCTTTTGACCATGTTCCCAGAGTAGTTTCACTCCAAAAGTCAACTTTTTAAATCCACTTTTTTTTTTTTTTTTAAATCAAGAGTCAAGCAGTTCCTTCGGAGATGCAAAAATTTTCCACTAGGAATAGCTAATATTGTTCTTGACAGGTGGGTCCTGTTGGCATTGAGGAGGCTGTTAGTAGCTGTATCATTTTCAAAATAGATCAGTTTGAATATTTCCACCCAAATATACCTTGATTTATAAATCAAGGAAGGGTAGTTCTCTGACAGTACTCCAGGGTAAGTCTGATATTGAAGTCATTAGTATTCAGATGTTCAATGAACTCCTTTATTTCTGTTTCTGAACCCCTTCAAATAAACACAATGTTAATGCTAGTTAGCATTTCCATATAGTGACATTGTGCTTGTAGTGAGCCAAGGTGTCTCCAAAGATAACTGTCTCCTCTCTCCACCCAAGGAATCAATTAGTGAAGGTGGGTGCACATGATGCCCCTACTGCTGTTCCCCAGAAGCAGCTTTTAAAAGTAAAATAATTGTTGGTAAGTATATATTTGAAAGTCTTGAGGACAAAAGATTTCCTTTCTGGGTTATACTCTGTGTCTCCAGCTAGAAAAAATTCTACTGCTGCACACCCCTGTATATGAAGTATGCTTGTATGTAAACTTTCAACATCACAAGTGACCAATAGTTCTCCCTTTTCCACAGGTGGTGTGTATGTTGTGCATCAGGTTGGTACTGCGACGGAAAAAAATTCTGGTTCATCAAGTTTCAGATACTGTATTGGCTGTTGCTGTTTCTTATTCTGCTACTAGTAGTGCTTGTTGTAAAGGTAGTGAAGTACTGACTAAGAGAAGAGCAGACAGGGGTCTCCTGGTCCGACATGCAATGGCATGGGTCTTATCAGTGAAAGCGGTTTCAAACTGGGTATAGAGCATATCTTAAACTTGCCTCCATTTGTGAAACAGTAAAAAAAACAAACATTTTGCCTTTATAGCGAGGATCTAAAGACATGGCTATCCAATGGTCATTCCTTTGCTTGATGCTAACAATATGCCTGTCAGCATGTAAGCCACAAAGCCTGCAGATTGCCATGTTCGCAGGCATGTCTGAGGACCAAGATGTTTCCACCCCTACCTACATGCTTGGTCTTCTTGGCTAGTGTCATTGTCATTATCATCATTGCCACAGTAAGAAGCATCCTCATCCTGGCTATGAAATATCTAATTCCTCATCTATACCCACATCCCATTCCTCACCAAGTTCAGTTCTTGAACCCAGACCTAGTTCCACATCTTCCACCATTTTCTCCTGCACGTAACATCGTTTGTGCAAATCCCCACAACAAGTTGCAACCAGGATGTGCAAGCTGATGTTCTTCCTCCAGCCCTTGTTTCATGAGTGTAAACGTTTCATCTAATATATTAGGGAAATTATATCACTGATCCTGTAGCTGTAACATTTGACAAATCTGGTGGACTCCTTAAAGGGCCTCAGAAAGTGACACACATCCTTGTTGAGCTTCCAATGTGCAACCCTGGATGTGACATTACTAGCCCCTGGCCTTGATTTGGTGGCGCATCTGCCTAAATCATTGACACCGTGAGCGATGCAGGCCATGTACTGTCACTGATTATAACTTCTGCTACACATGTCGACAGTGGTGTGGTCTTTGCAGCATATTAAAGAGACCACATTCATTCACCATATAAGAATATGAGGCAGGGATGGCGTTTTTAGAGAAATAATAGTGGCTAGGAACCCTCTGTTGAGACTGAGTGCAGGTCATCAGTTGCTTAAAGGAAAGGAAATCCACTTACTGTTATAACAATGACTGCACTGCAAGCAACTTGGCCAGGTGTGAGTTTAATTGACACCTAAGTGGATGATTCGGCACATGTTGTTTTTGGACAAACATTCCATTATGGGTATGGTTTGTCATTTAGCAATGTAGATAAAAATTCAAACAAGGGAGATGCCCATACAAAACTACCACCAGCAAAGCCACCACCTCCATCCTAGCTTCCCCTAGGTCTTCCTCTAGCAAGTTCTTTTTAATGTTATTGCCATGCCAGCTTGGCTTATTTTCACCACCGCCACTCTCCCTTCCTCTGTTTTCAGCACCTTCAAGTCAGACCTGTTACTCTGATCTGGTTCCCTGGTACTGTTGAATATAAAATCATCATTGTCAATGCCATCATCACCACTGCTACATTTTTACGATTGTGATATTTCATATCCATGGGCTTCTTGCTCCCCCTCATTAATTCCACTTATAGATTTACACCAAGTGACCCTACAAACCACATTTACCAATGTCTATGCCAGCACTACCACCACCACCATGTCTACAGGTGTCCAATGCCTATACCAGTACTACCATATCCACAATGGTTACAAGTACCACAAGTACTATACTACTACCTGCAGTCATGCTATGCTTCATCCTATGAAACCTGACCCGCCTTTACATCATGTTCAAAACGCTGACTATTCTCATGTGACTCATCAAGAACAGGAAGTGGAATACTTTTCTGAATATCTTCCTTAGCAGCTGGAGTGCTTTGGAGTGAAAAAGGTTTCTCACTAAGGGTCCATGAAAACATTGCTGACATATTAGAAAAGACGCTCTGGAAATTAAGTGTTACAATTGCAGTGGAAAAGGAATGCGCTGCACGCTGTCAGAGGTAACATCATCCTGCTAAGAAATGAGCAAGATGAGCAAGCCAAGTAATCCAAAATTTCTTCCGTGTTCTCCATAATAACAATCCTACAGCTATTGGAGGTGCCAGACAACCTCTGCTTGTGGCTGCTACTGCTTGATGGACAGTTGGTGCAGACAGAACTCAGTTCTGCTGCTGCTATGAGCACCCACCATCTTACTATCAGATGATGTGGCATGGGTGCTTCCTCCTTGTCCCTGTTCATTGCCAACCTGTCTTTTACTAGACATTTTGAGGCACTCTTTGCAACAAGAGACTGCAATAAAGTGTAATGAACTGACAAGTTTAACTGTTGTTCCGCTGCAGTATGTCATTTACTGTAAACATTTTTGTAACTAAACACTTATTTGCATATAACTAATAGCATTGCATAACTATTGCTTTGGTACTATATGCCAAGTTGCCACTTTACTTTGATACAGATTAAAGAGAGTCTGTCACCAGAACCCAGCATATCAAACTAGCCCCACAGGCAGGGGCGCACCGCTAATGAGGCGAATTGAGGCGGCCGCCTCAGGCGGCACTGTCCGGGAGGCAGCATTTTTACTATTTAATGTAAACTAGCCCAGGACAAGCCGCTTTAAAAAAAAAAAAAACCAGAGCTGAGCGGGGCCTGTCCTAGGCTGGTTTACAAGACGTCGCATCTCAGCGCAGGCGGCAATACAATGACGTCATCACGCTGCCTACGCTGAGACAGACGTCGCGGACAAGAAGAGGAGGCGGCGGAGGCTGCATCAAGGCATCGCAGGTGAGTATAGCTTTTTTTTATATATATAAATAGGCCGTAACCTGTTGGAGCATCCCCGGCAGGTCAGGGCCTATTTATTTACCTACCCCGCGTCTGCTCGTGGCCGCCCCCCACTTCCCCTTCTGCTATGGGACGCAGAAAGGGAAGTGGATGCCGCTGTGAGAGGACGCGAGCATCGGTGAGGCCGCGGGCCGCAAATACTACTATTATTATACTCGGAGTATAATAATCGGAGGCCTAGGGTTGGTGAGGGAACATTAAAACCAATGTTACTCACCTCCTGCGATCCGATGTAACTCCGAGCAGACTTGAGGCCTGTGGTGACGTCATCAGGTCGCATCGCCGGCCTGATCACGTGACGTGTGTGCGCAATTAAACAGGGCTGAAAGCTGCAAGGAGTGCACCGGTGTCCAGGATAGGTAAGTAACTCTGGTTTTTATGTTTGTATTCTCCCCTGGGTCTCCAATCATTATACTCTGGGGTCTGAAAAGACCCCAGAGTAAAATAATAGTTCATGGGTCGGCCACTATGGGGCATAATACCCTGTGCAGGGACCACTGTAGAGCATAATACCCTGTGCAGGGGCCACTCTGGAGCATAATACAAGTGCAGGGGCCACTATAGAGCATAATACCAGGTACAGGGGTCACCATGGAACATAATACAAGTGCAGGGACCACTATGGAGCATAATATCAGTGCAAGGGCCACTATGGAGGATAATACCAGTGCAGGGGCCACTATGGAGCATAATACCAGTGCAAGGGCCACTATAGAGCATAATACCAGTGCAGGGGCCACTATGGAGCATAATACCGTGTGCTGGGGCCACTGTGGAGCATAATACCGTGTGCAGGGGCCAATATGGAGCATAATACCGTGTGCAGGGCCAATATGGGGCATAAAACTGTGTGCAGGAGTTGCTGTGGAACATAATACCGTGTGCAGTGGCCAATGCGGGGCATAATACCGTGAGCAGGGGCCACTATGGATCATAATACCGTGTGCAGGGGCCACTGAGAGGCATAATACAGTGTGCAGGGGCCGCTGCGGGCCATAACACTGTGTAATACTGTGTGCAGGGGCTGCTGTGGAAAATTATAGTGTGTGTAAATGGGGCGCTATAAACATGGGCTATGGCACCTGTTTATATTATACACTGTCTGTTTATAGTGACCGTGTGATGTAATTGTAGCCTTGTCACATACTGTAGACATGTACAGGACGAGACTGTAGTTACATTACATGGCCGCTATGAGATGAATTACACTATGTAAACAGAGAAGCGGTCACGGCGCTTACACAGGTACCATTCAAACAGCTGGTCAGTGGGGGTCCTGGGTTTTTGAACCCCACTGATTAGTTTATTAATGACCTGGAAAACCTTTTAATTAGTTAACACCTGGGGTATTATTAATAAGGGGCACTATTTATACAGGGTACACACGGACATTATTAATATAAAGATGCACTTGGGGGTATTTTTCATTATGGGGGGTTATATCATATATTTTATAATTGGGGTAGCAGCAGGATGGGGGCTTTGTGTAGGTGAGGACAATGTGGGTTGGATGCCTGGAAAAGTAAGGAGCCAAAGATGTCTGTGTTGTAAACTTTACAGAGACAAGTCACAGCTGGAAGAAGTGGTCATGGCGGTCCAAAGGGAAGAGAAGGGAAATGTGAAGGATTAGTCAGAGACGTCACCTGTAAGTCACAGAATGTTACTGCCCTGTATTCACCTAAATGATAGAGGATAAATACCTGATTGATGGGGTCTGTCTGCTGAGTCCCCCACTGAGCCTGAGAATTGGGTTTTTCCCCCCACTGGGTGGGAATCCAGCCTGGCTGCAGCCATATATATAGGTGTGTCACTTGGTGGATGGACGAACCCGCGTGGCTCTCATTCACTTCAATGGGAGTGCCAAAGATACCCGAAGTCCAGTACTCAGCTATCTGCGGGGCTCCTATTATAGAGAATGGGGGCCACGTGGGCTCGTCCATCCACCAAGCAGAAGATGTGTGAAGTTACTTTCATTGTTAATGCCATGTTGTTGATCTGATACTGAAGTAATACAGGAAGAAGAATTCTTAAAAACTGTTTTATAACTTTGTGTATTGTGTATATTGTGCGACGATAACAGTGTGTTAAACTAGTAGCATGGAAACTCAGTTTTTTTTTTTTTTGGGGGGGGGGGGGCGTCTTTCTATAGTCCGCCTCAGGCAGCAAAGAGGCTAGGTTCACCACTGCCCACAGGCTAGAGTCACCTGACTCAAACAGTGTTTTCCTTGTGTTAATTGCCTCCATTGCCAAGATATCACTGTTTTTGTCAATATGTAAATGAGCTCTTTGGAGCAATGAGGTTGTTGCTATTGCACCAAAGAGATAAGCAGCAATACCCTCTCAGCAATGGAGGCACCAATTTACAAGGGGAAAATACCATTTATTCAGGTGACCCTAATCTATCTATCTGTGGGGCTGGGTTGATATGCTGGGTTCTGGTGATACACTAGCAACCAAATATTATAACATATTTGCTAAAATGTACCTGCATCTTATAGCCTAAAGTCAGGGAGCATCCAGCACCGCTAGACCCTTCACACCTCTTCCATAATGATTGAAAAAAGTGTTAATAAAGCTCTTTTGCCGATTACTGAGAGAACTATGTGACTGCACTGCCACTGCTATGTGCATTCACCTGCCACCCCCTGGCACTGATCTGTGTGATCAGTTTTGGAAATCGCAGTGTGTACACTGCGCGTATTTTTCCGCAATGTGTGGATGGGATTCGCTAGATTTATAGGAAGTGTAAAACACTGCGTTTTATTCCATGTCGTTTTCCCCTCGTGGGGCCCCGTTCTTAAGGAGTTTTTCACATCATTTTTATTGATGATCTATCCTTAGAATAGATCATCAATACGAGATACTGTAAGTGAATCCCCACTGATCAGCTGTATGAAGGGGCCATGGCACCTGTTTATATCATACTCTGTCTGTTTATAGTGACCGTGTGATCAGGGTCGGACTGGCCCACCGGGGAATCGGTGAATCCACCGGTGGGCCCCGAGCCCTGACTATTAGTCCTCATGTCATGGGGGCCCGATCGGGATCCTGACCATCCCGATCGGGCCCCTGACCAGTGGCGTTACGATCGCAGCGACCGGACCTGGCAGGGTGCGGGGCCCGCGGCCAGCTGGAGATGGCCGGGGCCCCGGACCACTATGATAGCGGTCGGGGAAAGCCTGGTTCCCCGACCGCTATACATACTGTTATTGGAAAGGGACTCTGGCATATTGCAGGCCCCTTTCCAATAGATGGCAGCCCAGGGGAGGTGACTGAAAATAATAAATACATATTCTCACCTCTCCTGGGCACAGCGTCCTCTCCGGCGCTCCTCCGTCATCACTGAGGGCTGTGATTAGGCCCCGGCGGTCACATGGGGCGTGACCGCGTAATGACGTCAGTGCGCCCCCACGTGACCGCTGAGGCCCAATCACAGGCCTCAGCAGCGTCGTCGGAAAAGGGCCTGAAGACGCTGAAGATGGCAGGATGGAGCGAGGATGCCAAGGAAAGGTAAGGCAAGGTGAGTATGAGAGTTTGTTATTTTTAATCACTTCCCCTGGGCCTCCGATTATTATACTCTGGGGTCTGAGGAGACCCCAGAGTATAATAATAGCACTGAAGCGGAGCGGAGGGGGCTATTGGGCGTATATAATACTGGGTGGGGGCCACTGTGGAGCTTATAATACTAGGAGGGGGCCACTGTGGAGCTTATAATACTAGGAGGGGGCCACTGTGGAGCTTATAATACTGGGTGGGGGCCACTGTGGAGCTTATAATACTAGGAGGGGGCCACTGTGGAGCTTATAATACTGGGTGGGGGCCACTGTGGAGCTTATAATACTAGGAGGGGGCCACTGTGGAGCTTATAATACTAGGAGGGGGCCACTGTGGAGCTTATAATACTGGGTGGGGGCCACTGTGGAGCTTATAATACTAGGAGGGGGCCACTGTAGAGCTTATAATACTAGGAGGGGGCCACTGTGGAGCTTATAATACTAGGAGGGGGCCACTATGGAGCTTATAATACTAGGAGGGGGCCACTGTAGAGCTTATAATACTGGGTGGGGGCCACTGTGGAGCTTATAATACTAGGAGGGGGCCACTGTGGAGCTTATAATACTAGGAGGGGGCCACTATGGAGCTTATAATACTGGGTGGGGGCCACTGTGGAGCTTATAATACTAGGAGGGGCCACTGTGGAGCTTATAATACTAGGAGGGGGCCACTATTGAGCTTATAATACTGGGTGGGGGCCACTGTGGAGCTTATAATACAGGGTGGGGGCCACTGTGGAGCTTATAATACTGGGTGGGAGCCACTGTGGAGCTTATAATACTGGGTTGCGGCCACTGTGGAGCTTATAATACTGGGTGGGGGCCACTGTGGAGCTTATAATACTGGGTGGGGGCCACTGTGGAGCTTATAATACTGGGTGGGGGCCACTGTGGAGCTTATAATACAGGGTGGGGGCCACTGTGGAGCTTATAATACTGGGTGGGGGCCACTGTGGAGCTTATAATACTGGGTGGGGGCCACGGTGGAGCTTATAATACAGGGTGGGGGCCACGGTGGAGCTTATAATACAGGGTGGGGGCCACTGTGGGGCTAATACTCCATACAGTGGCTCCTTAATTTTTTTTTTTAATTACGCAGGGGCAGGTGAAAAAAACAAAACAAAAAAACCCCCCACAAACTTTCTTTCCTGTCCCCAGTGTCTCCCAGAGCAGTTCGGTCCTGCAGTTTTGTTGTTTTCTTCCAGCTGACGTTCCCTCTGCACGTGACTATCGGTGACGTCACGTGACCCCTGAGGCCAATCAGTGGCCTAAGGGAAGGGACCTGGGACGTCACAGCCAGTGAGGAATTCCGGCAAAAAGAAGACAGAGGAGCTGCAGGACCGGACCGTGCTGGGAGGACACCAGAGCACCGGAGACAGGTGAGTATGTTTAGCATGTTTTTTTTTTTTTTTGGGGGGGGGGGGGGGGTAGAGGGGATTCACCTCCCCCAGACTAATTATAAAAAAGAAAAAAATTATACTGGACAATCTCTTTAAAGTGTGGTGCATTAGGGGTGTATATTAAAGGGGTTGTCCAGGCATAATTTGTTATGGTTTATCTTCAGGATAGGCCACAGATACTTGATCTGTAGGGGCTGACCCTGAACCGATCAGCTGTATGGAGCCACTTCTGATGCCCGTACTGTACACAATACAGGGCCAGAAGCAGAAAGCTCTGTCCACTGTATAGGGGCTGGGCACCTTCACTGTATTTCAGCACTTATTGAAGTCAGTAGGAGCTGAGCTGCAGTGAAGGCGCCGGGCTGCTATACAGCGGATGGAGCTTTCTGCTTCCAGCCCTGTGTTGTGTACAGAACAGGTGCCGGAAGTGGCTCCGAACAGCTGATGGGGCCGTGTGTCAGCCCTCTACCGATCAGGTATTTATGGCCTATCCTGAGCATAGGCCATAAAAAAGATTAACCCTGGACAACCCCTTTAATATGCCCCATACAGTTTAATGCCCCCCCCCCCCACAGGATGTTAGCCCACATCACTGCTCCCACACAATATAATGACCTCATCACTATTCCCCATACAGTATGGGGGACCAGTGAAGAGGCCACTATGTGGGGGGACCAGTGAAGTGACCATAGAAAAATTTGGCCCAGACAACCCATTAAAAGAGGTTGTCCACAAACTGGAGCGACCACTGTGTCGGCCGCCAGGGAGGTGTAAAAATAAGAAAATTTTTAAAAAAGCATACTCATCTGTCCCCAGCACCCCGTTGTCCCCTGCCTGTGTCTGTTCGGTCTCATGGCGGCGCCTCATTTCTGGAAATCCTGTACCTAATTGGTCTTAGCGATCACATGAGGTGCAGGGCTCCCAGCGAGGAGTCGCCGGCATGAGACTGAATGGACACTGGCAGCGAACAACGGAGCGCCGGGGATAGGTGAGTATGCTTTTTAATTTACTTATTTTTTACTTTACACCTCCCGCCAGCTACATGGGTTGCTCCAATTCCTTCGGGGCAATCGTGGGTGTCAGACACACTTGTTTGAGCTCCTGAGTCCAGAGGCTTAAGAGGCTTTTTTGGATATTTGGAGACCGATTATTGGGTGTGGTTTTCGGTCTTTTGTGTGATACATACCGTAGCTCCGACTCCCTTCCCCGTGCGGAGGGGAGCCTTATCATGGAGCGTGGAGTTCCTGCCCCCCGGACCTTACAGGCGGGGGGGCAGGAGAATGTCTGCCGACACAGCACCAGCAGAGCAGGGCAGGCGGAGGTCGCTGAGGCAGCAAGCCTCAATGAGAATGGCGACCGGGACAACAGCATTGGGAGCAGCATCAGGAGCAGCAGCAGCGACATTGGCGGCTGCAGCATCAGGAACAGCATCGGGAGCAGCGACGTCCGTAGAGCGGGCGACGCCGGCAGGAGTAGCGGTGGCGACAGGGGTGTCAGCAGTCCCGGCAGGTGGATCCGTGAAAACGGCGACATCAGCCACGGCAGTAACATCAGCCGGCCGCAGGATATGCGGTTCCCTCTGGAAGGGTCCCTGCAAGCAGGAGAAATGACACAAGCTTACCGTCATCGCTGCCGCAATCACCCGCAGGATGGGGCATCAGGAAGGCTGGAGAGGAAGTCGCCATTTACAGCCGGAGGATCGAGGCGGTCCTGGAGGAGTATGACCGGGCCCGGAGGTCCCTGTTCGCAATGAGTGGTGAGCTTCAGAGCGCTCGCGCCCGTAGCGACAGGGCCTCAAGGAAGGACCGCCCGGTTTTCAGTAAGCAGGTAAGGAGCCTGAAAAAACAAATAAAGGCCCTGGAAGCCAGGTGCACGGAGATTCTGGAAGGCGCGGGGCCGTTCAGAGAGAAGCTGCTGAACGATGACCGCTTCTTCCGCAAACAGCAGGAGCGGTTGTTGAAGGATGGCCCCGCGTCCTCAGACAGCTCGGGAGAGGACGACTATTGCGAGTCAGACCTGGAATCAGATGACAGCATGGCGGTACAGTATAGTCGGGCAGCCGTCCCTAGTAGTGGCAGCCTGATACCCACGTATACACAGGCATCAGTGCCGGCAGTGAAGCAGGAAGTCAGAATGACAAGACAGGAAGTCAGAATGACAGGGCAGGAAGTGACGCAATCTCCCACACTCCCAGAGAACCAACCACTGCCCGAGACGGAGGAGGAGGAGGGTGGAGCCTCGGGAGAAGGCGGGGAAGCTGATGAGGCAAATCTACCAATTAGAGTCCCCGTCCAGAATGGACCAATTAGCATTCAGCATGTCAGATCTGGACGGGGAGGAGGCGGGAAAAGGAGCTAAGACCAGGAAAAAGGCAAGGAAGGAAAAAAAAAAGAGAGATAGAGACATTTAAATTTGTCAGGTCGTTGCCTGGGGAGCATCGTGCCGGGACCTCAGCCCAGGTTGCGATGCCTCCAGGAGAGAAAAGGGAGGCGCAGGCACCTCGGGTCACGCCAAGTGGCGGGGTGCCCGGGGTGCCAGCAGTCAAAATGGCGCCTGATAGTACCTTTCAGGTGGTGGCGGACAAGGAGCTCATAGTTGCGGACAAGGGCAAAGGCAAAGAAGCCCCCCTGCGGAGGGGGAGTGGCGTAGGGAAACCTCCCTCCCTGGTAGGAGGTTTTAAAATATCGATGGCTTCCCCCAGAGTAAGGTGTAGGAAAGGGGGAGTGGCAGGTGGGCGTGGCTCATCCTCCTCCAGTGCTGATGAAGCCGGTGATGCGGAGGTCACTTCCGGGGCTAAGGGGGCGTGTCCTCCTACAACATCAGGTGCCGGGGTGACTGTGGATGCGGAGGCCGAGGTAAAAGCGGGGAAGCCATCAGCGAGTGGTGCAGCCGGCCCCGCTGTGAGAAGGAAGACTGCAGGTGTGAATGATGGACGAGTGGAGAAGCTAGTTAAGCAGACAGGTAAGGTAAAGGGGAAAGCGGGTGGGACAAAAGGGGTAATTAGTAGTATTCCTGAAGAAGGTGGTGTAGTATGCATGGGGGTCCAAGAGCCTGTAGTCGGGGAGGCTGCGGGTGGAGGGGCTATTACCATTGCTGCTAAAAAAAGTGTTTCTACTGCTGGTAATATTTCTGTTGTGGCCCCTGTTGTTTCTGGTATTTCTGCTGTTGTCCCTGCTGTTGTCCCTGCTGTTGTTTCTGCTGCTGTTCCTGATGCTGTTCCTGATGCTGTTGTTGCTCCTGTTGTTACTCCTGTCACTGCTCCTGATATTGTTGCTCCTGTTGTCCTCTCTGCCGCTGTTCCTTCTGCTGCAGTTGGAGTGACCCGGTCCGCGGCGGCTATGCCAGGGCGGACTGTTGCCGCCTCTGGTGCTCCGGTTGACGTGGCTGGGCTAAGTAGTTCTGCGGGGGTCCCTGGGAGTGGCGCTGGTACTCCGGCAGCGGAGGTTGCTGCGGCCTCCGGGCCCCCACGCTCCTATGCCAGTGTCGCTTCTGGGGCCCCTGGGGGTGCATCATGTCTTCCGCCTGGCTCCAGGGACGGCGATTTGCAACGGCAGCTCCTGGAGGCTTTACGGGCGGGCCAGTCCACAATGACCATAGATGGGCAGTCGAGAGACCTTAGGTTCTGGATCGAGCGTTTTGGCCTAGGGAAGTTCCGAGAGGAAGGAGGTGAGACCAGATGGACTCTCCCTACACCCGGGCGTAGGGGGCCGACACGGAGGAACGTGGCCCGTCTCGTGTGGGGGGGAGCCGGCCCTTGTCCCCAGAGGAGGGGGGTCGTGGAACTCCTACTCGGGATGGGTTTCAGGGCAAGCGACATCTTTGCCCTGATTCATCCTGTCGGCTCCTCGGAGTTTGACATCAGCTTTGTTACCCCGGAGGGCTTAGAAACCTTCTGGGGAAACTATAGGCTGGTGAAGGACGAGCCCGCCTGGCGTGACTTTATGGTGTGGGCGGTGTCACGCCAGGATAACATTAAGAAAGTGACCGTTTTAACTCGTAACGAGTCACTTTCTTATATGGACATCATGACCTGGCTCAACAGGTTTGGGGAGGTCAAGGACTTCCCAAAGAAAAATCTCGACGAGTTCGGGATATGGTCGGGGGCCTGGACCTTCATGGTCAAATTGCGACACGAGGATAACTCGGTGATGCATATCCCGTCCTCAACCTTCCTTGGGAAAGACAGGATCCTTGTCTTCTACCAGGGGCAGCCAAAACTCTGTCACAGGTGCGGTGACCCCTCACACTTGAGCGCCTCCTGCCGTGTGCAGAAGTGCGCCATGTGTGGGGAGGTGGGCCATCTCGCGGCGACCTGTGGCAGGGTGCGTTGCCACCTGTGTGGTGTCCTTGGGCACCCGATCGGGGCGTGTCCACGGTCTTTCGCCAACACCACCCTTCGGCAAGCGGGAGCAGTTGAGGAGGCTGTCCCTGCTGCGGAGGGGGTGAGTGGGGGAGGAGAGACTAGTCTGCCAAGGCAAAGGGAGAAGGCCCAGCCACCATCAAGGGCAAGGAGGCGCGAGAGGAGGAGGGAGCAGAGGGAGGGAGTTATGTGCCTTCCTTCTGCCCCTGGCTCTGCTGGGCCGGATCCTGATGCCGAGGCAGCAGTGGGCATGACCCTGGTTGAGGAGATGAAGAGACTGCAGAGGGAGGAAGAGGCTGACCAGTCGTCTTCTTCTCAGTACGTCAGTGCTGGGGAGGGAGAGACGGTCAAGCGGAGAAAGTCACCGAGTAAAGTGAGGGCAAAAACATCCCCCCCCCCCCCCGACGAAGGAACGCAGACTCGACGGCCCTCTGGTGGTAGGTCCCAACCGGTACCAATCCCTCTGTGAGGATGCGTCGGCCTCAGGGGAGGCTTCAGAGGGAGAGGTGGAGCCGTCAGGGGCTGCTGAGTCTCCCTCCGGGAGGGGCCCCCTGCCCTCTGGGGGGAGGCTGGCCTGGAGCCTGGAGGAGGAGATGATGCACCCAGGGCCGAAGTTGCTACTGTCTCTGCCACCACTGTAACTCCTCAGGGAGAAGTTGCGGGGGAGGTCCATCCCTCCTCTGGCCAAACCGCACCGGGGGAGGTGATGGACCAATCCCAATGTAAGAAGAGGACCCGCAAGACGAGGAGAAGTCGCGGGTCCTCTTCAGACTCATCTAGGGGTGGTGGTGATAGGAGGAAAGGGGGTGGGAAGCTGAAGGTCATTGAGCTCAATCGGTCTTAATGGCAGTCCCCTCTCCACTAACGCTGGCCACCATTAATGTGGCCAGCATTAAGTCTGATACGGCTAGGTTTGCAGCCTTTGATTTTCTTGGCCGGGTTGAAGCTGACATTTTGTTTTTGCAGGAGACCAGGCTCTGTACTCTATCAGAGATAAACAGAGCAAGGAGGGAGTGGCGCAGGGGGCCCTCCTACTGGTCTCTTGCGGCTGAGCCGTATAGTGGAGTGGCGGTGCTTTTTACCGCAGAGGTGAAATGCCAGCGACTGATCGAGCTCGAAATGGGAAGGTGCCTAGTCTTAGACGTCTTCATGAAGGGGCAAAGCCTGCGCCTCATTAACATCTACGGTCCCCAGACAAAGTGGGACCGTAAAAGCCTCTTTATGAAGATTAAGCCTTTTCTTTTTACGGGCAAACAAGTCATCTTTGGTGGGGATTTTAATACCATAACTAGACCCCAAGACCGAGGAGGTACCAGAGATAGACTGCCCTATGATGGCGCTGCGTTAAATAGCATAGTGAGTGAAGCTCGCCTGGAGGATATCCACATCAGGCATTCCCCAGGTCACCGTGGGTTCACCTTTCAGAGAGGTAGTGTTAGGTCTAGGATAGATAGGTTTTTTTTGAAGGAGAATTCCGTCACCACCCCTGTGTCCGTGGTGGAGGTGGAGTTCTCCGATCACTGTCTAATTTTGTTTTCTTTGAATATTTCAGAGACCCTCCGGAGAGGAAGAGGTTTGTGGAGGCTGAATTCGTCACTCCTTGAGGAGGCAGCTGTAAGACAAGCCTTTGAGGAGTTTCTTCAGGATCAGGTACTATTACTGGGTCTTGAAGGTACTAGGTCAGAGTGGTGGGAGATATTCAAAAAAAGGGTGGCGGGATTTTTCCGCCGGCTCTCAAGCCTCAGGTCACTGGACATGTACCGCATGTACAGTGCACTGAGGAAGAGACTTGAACATCTGGTCTCGACCGGAGGTAGCCAGGAGGATATCTCCGGTGTGAAGGCTTTGCTTAAAAGGTGTCAGTATGATAGGCACGCATCTTTGGTTCTTGAGAGGGATTTCGGGAAATACCGCTCGCCCGACCCCTACAGGAACTGTAAGATGTCAGTGACTTGTAAGACAGTAACAGGCCTGATTGACAGTACAAGATCCCTGACAAGATCCAGGTCAGGGATCTTGGAGGTCGTCAGGTCCTTCTACTCGAACCTTTTGGCAAAGAAGGAACTGAATCGGGATCGGATTTCAGGTTTCTTGGCTGAAGCCATTCCTGAGTCAGCAGAAGACCCTTCTCTTGGTGTTTTGATAGAACCTATAAGGGAAGAGGAAGTCGTCAGGGCTATTGAGGGTCTTGCCCTCAAGAAGTCACCTGGCCCAGATGGCTTAACATCTGAGTTCTATCGGACCTTTAAAAGAGCTTTGGCTCCCCTCTTGACTGACGTGCTTAATGAGTGTCTATCCTCGGGCACTCTGCTGAAGTCAATGAGGAGGTCCGCCCTTATAGTTCTGTCAAAGGGTAAGGATCCGAGCCATATTGAGAACTGGCGGCCCATAGCACTTCTCAATACGGACCGAAGGATTCTGGCGAAGGTACTTTTCAACCGGCTGGTACAGTTTGCGCCCCGGCTCCTCTCGCCGGCTCAGCACTGCTCTGTTCCCGGTCGTAGCACCTTAAGTGCGGTCCTGAGTGTCAGGGAGGCTGTGGAGCAGAGTAGGGCAGGTCGGTGGAAGGGGTACTTGCTGTCCCTAGATCAGGCTAAGGCTTTTGACAGGGTGAATCATGAGTATTTGTGGTCAACTCTCTCGAGGTATGGCCTGCCTGGGGGGTTCATTCAGTGGCTGCAGACCTTATACGCTGGGGCTGAGTCTTTCCCGCTTGTGAATGGTTGGGTTGGTCGTCCTTTTGAGGTGGGGTCGGGCGTCCGACAGGGATGTCCCTTGAGCCCGCTACTGTATGTGTTCGCCATTGATCCCCTGATTAGACGGATTAATGGTGGGCCGGTGGCGGGAGTCAGGATGGACCTGGAGGGTACTGGCTCCCCTTTGAGGACAGTAGCCTACGCGGATGATGTCACCGTTCTTGTCTCGTCACGGGAGGAGCTTGAATGGGTGATGTCTGAAGTGGACAGTTACTCGGAGGCTTCCGGATCAGCTGTAAACAGGAATAAGTGTGGAAGCCTCTGGCTGGGAGGGGGAGAGCCTGTTTTTTCTCTTCTGGACACCCTCCCAGAACCCCAGGGGTCTGTAAAGATCTTAGGCATCCATTTTGGCCAGGGTGATTACCCACTCCAAAATTGGGAAGGTAGGCTTAAGGATGTCGCCCAGAGAGTTGATTGCTGGAAGGGTTGGTCTTTGACCCTGAGAGAAAGGGTTCACCTTGCCAAAGCCTTCCTGCTCCCGTTGGTGATCTATCTAGGTAGCGTCTGTGCCTTGCCAGAGTCTTGTTGGAGTAGGATCTGTTGCCTGTTCTTCCAACTGTTATGGGGGAACAGGCTCAACCTAATCAGGAGGGAGGTTACATACCGCACAAGGAGGCTAGGGGGGTTAAATATGGTTAACCCCGTGGTGTTCTTAATGAACACCTTTCTTAAGATCAATTTACCAAACCTCTCCTCCGAGGGGGCTCCTTCGTGGGTAGCCTCCTGCCAGGGGTGGTTTCGGCCCTTCTTCCAGAAATGGGAGTCAGGAGGGCAAGTGAAAGATCTTCGTGCACCCCATGGATATCTCCCGGCCTATGCTTCCCTGGTCCTGAAAGTGATTCGTCGGTGGGGTCTGGGGGCGTGGGAGATCAGGACTCAGTCAAGACGTTTTCTTGACGACAAGGTCCTGTTGACCCGCTTCCAGAAGCCTCTGGCGCTCAAAGATTGCCCAGGAGAAACCTTAGAGGGAGGGTTGCGTTTTCTTAACTCCAAAAGGTTTCCTCGGAAGTTTTGGGATCTGACCTGGCGCTGCCTCCTAGGTAAGTTATATGTGAGGGGGAACTTGAAGTACCGGAACTCCGACGAGCGAGGCTGCCCTCGGGAGGAGTGTGGCGACATGCTGGAAAGCATGGAGCACTTCCTGCTTCAGTGCCCCTTCAATATAAGGGTTTGCAAATTGGTGGGGACCTCCACCGGTTGGCTGCAGCTGGCTGGCCTTTTTCTATGCCGAGTGGGCCTATGGGGCATTCAAACACCCAGAGGGCAGGGACTGCCAAACACTTTTTGTAGTTAGTGCAGTGGTCAGGTTTCACCTATGGTCAGCACGGTGTTTAGTATCGACTAGAGGCAAAATCCTCCCGGAGGTGGAGGTGGTTAAAAACATCATGGTGGACCTGGTGAGGGTGCGCTCTCGGGAGTATGAGGGGCTGGGTGCAGAGAGGGCTGGTACCCTCTGGAGGGGGTTCACCTTTTCTGTTCCCTGAGGGTTAGAATAAGGGATTCAAAGTAGGTGAGTTAGGTTAGGGCCAGATAGGGACAGGTAGGGCAAGGTTGGCACGAGGGGTGGGTTTTATTATTTTCTGATAGGGAGGGACAGGTAGGGACAGGGTAGGGACAGAATGATAGATAGGGACATAGTGGTAGGGCGAGTAGACAGGGACAGGCCTCCTGTGCTCTCTTCCTGGTGGAGGGCTGGCATGTCACTGCATAGTCATTTTTGTTTTGGAAAAACGGATAGAAGGGTAAGAGGCTTGAGGATAACCGACCCTAGGCCCATGGGAGGTTCATGGGAGGGAGGGTAATCTTAACAGGTTATGTAGGATGGTGGGTTATGTAGGATGGTGGGTTTTGTTGCTTGTCTGGTATTTGTTGTGTGTTGTTGTTGTTGTTTGTCATGTGTTGTGCCCGTTTTCCCATTTTCCATTTTTCCATATCCCATATTCATTTCCCATTCCATTTCCATTTTTTTTCCATATCCCATTTTCATTTATCATATTCCATTTCATAATTCCATTTTAGTAGTTAAGGGGTTTTTTAGGGGGGTAGGTTGTTTGGGAGGGGTGTTTCTTTTTGGGGGTGGAGGGTTTGGTTTATAGGTTTTCGTGTGCCCGGCCTGGCTCTGGACTATGCGGACATGAGAGGACATGAGGCGGAGAGCCAGGTCGGGGTTTCAGGGGCTCGGTGGTGGGTGGTGCCAGCACCAGGACTATGCGGACATGGGAGGACATGGGGCGTGGTGCTGGCCGGGTGTGGTGAAGGGGAAAAAAAAAAAAAAAAATTTCATAGTAAGTTTCAGTTGGGGTTTATTAGTGTTATATGTTTTCGTTATATGTTTCATTGTACATCGCTCATTTTGTTTTTTTTTCTTTGTTTTTAGGATAGCTAGAGTTTTGACTGACGGATGGCTGAAGAAGAATGAAAGGCGGAGTGAAAGGCAGAATGAAAGGCGGAGTGAAAGGCGGAATGAAAGACAGAATGAATGGGGGCTGGTTTGCGCATGTTTTTGGGTTTTTAATTTTGTCTTGACGTTTTCTTGTAGTTGATGTTATTTATGCTATGTTTTGGATTTATGTATTGTCTCTGTTTATGGTTTTTGTATGGTATTTTTCATATGTGAGAGTGTTTGTGAACTTTTTCTACTTTTATAATAAAATAGTTCCAATTCCTTCGGGGCAATCGTGGGAGTCAGACGTGTTTGTTTGAGCTCCTAGCTTCAGAGGCTTGCGTGGTTTTGGATACTTGGAGACCGTTTATTGTGTGTGGTCTTCGGTCTTTGTGTTACAGACCGTAGCTCCGACTCCCTTCCCCGTGCGGAAGGGAGCCTTATCATGGAGCGTGGAGCTCCTGCCCCCCGGACCTTACAGGCGGGGGGCAGGAGAATGTCTGCCGACACAGCACCAGCAGAGCAGGGCAGGCGGAGGTCGCTGAGGCAGCAAGCCTCAATGAGACTGGCGACCGAGACAACGGCATCGGGAGCAGCAGCAGCGACATTGGCGGCTGCAGCATCAGGAACAGCATCGGGAGCAGCGACGTCCGTGGAGCGGGCGACGCCGGCAGGAGTAGTGGTGGCGACAGGGGTGTCAGCAGTCCCGGCAGGTGGATCCATGAAAACGGCGACATCAGCCACGGCGGTAACATCAGCGGCAGTGGCGGGTGAAGCCGGTCCGAAGGGGGCTATGGCCGCAGGATATGCGGTTCCCTCTGGAAGGGTCCCTGCAAGCAGTAGAAAAGACACAAGCTTACCGTCATCGCTGCCGCAATCACCCGCAGGATGGGGCATCAGGAAGGCTGGAGAGGAAGTCGCCATTTACAGCCGGAGGATCGAGGCGGTCCTGGAGGAATATGACCGAGCCCGGAGGTCCCTGTTCGCAATGAGTGGGGGAGCTTCAGAGTGCTCGCGCCCGTAGCGACAGGGCCTCAAGGAAGGACCGCCCGGTTTTCAGTAAGCAGGTAAGGAGCCTGAAAAAACAAATAAAGGCCCTGGAAGCCAGGTGCACGGAGATTCTGGAGGGCGCGGGGCCGTTCAGAGAGAAGCTGCTGAACGATGACCGCTTCTTCCGCAAACAGCAGGAGCGGTTGTTGAAGGATGGCCCCGCGTCCTCAGACAGCTCGGGAGAGGACGACTATTGTGAGTCAGACCTGGAGTCAGATGACAGCATGGCGGTACAGTATAGTCGAGTAGCCGTCCCTAGTAGCAGCAGCCTGATACCCACATATACACAGGCATCAGCGCCGGCAGTGAAACTGGAAGTCAGAATGACAAGACAGGAAGTCAGAATGACAGGACAGGAAGTGACGCAATCTCCCACACTCCCAGAGAACCAACCACTGCCCGAGACGGAGGAGGAGGAGGGTGGAGCCTCGGGAGAAGGCGGGAAGCTGATGAGGCAAATCTGCCAATTGGAGTCCCCGTCCAGAATGGAACAATTAGCATTCAGCTTGTCAGATTTGGACGGGGAGGAGGAGGGAAAAGGAACCAAGACCAGGAAGAAGGTGAAAAGAGAAAAAAAAAGAGAAATAGAGACATTTAAATTTGTCAGATCGTTGCCAGGGGAGCACCGCGCCGGGACTTCGGCCCAGGTTGCGATGCCTCCAGGAGTGAAGCCGGTGATGCGGAGGTAATTTCCGGCGCTAAAGGGGCGCGTCCCCCTAAAACATCCGGCGCCGGGGTGACTGTGGATGTGGAGGCCGAGGTAAAAGCGGGGAAGCCATCAGCGAATGGTGCGGCCGGCCCCGCTGTGAGAAGAAAGACCGCAGGTGTAAATGATGGACGAATGGAAAAGCCAGCTAAGCAGACGGGTAAGGTAAAGGGGAAAGCGGGAGGGACAAAAGGGACAAAAGGGGTAATTAGTAGTCTTCCTGAAGAAGGTGGTGTAGTATGCAAGGGGGTCCAAGAGCCTGTAGTCGGGGAGGCTGTGGGTGGAGGGGCTATTACCATTGCTGCTAAAAACTCTACTGCTAGCAATATTTCTGTTGTGGTCCCTGTTTCTGGTATTTCTGCTGTTGTCCCTGCTGTTGTTCCCGATGCTGTTCCTGATGCTGTTGTTGCTCCTGATGTTGTTGCTCCTGTTGTCCTCTCTGCTGTTGTCCCTTCTGCTGCAGTTGGAGTGACCCGGTCCGCGGCAACTATGCCAGGGCGGACTGTTGCCGCCTCTGGTGCTCCGGTTGCCGTGGCTGGACAAACTAGTTCTGCGGGGGTCCCTGGGAGTGGCGCTGGCACTCCGGCAGCAGAGGTTGCTGCGGCCTCCGGGCCCCCACGCTCCTATGCCAGTGTCGCTTCTGGGGCCCCTGGGGGTGCGTCATGTCTTCCGTCGGGCTCCAGGGACGGCGATTTGCAACGGCAGCTCCTGGAGGCTTTACGGGCGGGCCAGTCCACAATGACCATAGATGGGCAGTCGAGAGACCTTAGGTTCTGGATCGAGCGTTTTGGCCTAGGGAAGTTCCGAGAGGAAGGAGGTGAGACCAGATGGACTCTCCCTACACCCGGGCGTAGGGGGCCGACACGGAGGAACGTGGCTAGTCTCGTGTGGGGGGGAGCCGGCCCTTGTCCCCAGAGGAGGGGGGTCGTGGAACTCCTACTCGGGATGGGTTTCAGGGCGAGCGACATCTTTGCCCTGATTCATCCTGTCGGCTCCTCGGAGTTCGACATCAGCTTTGTTACCCCGGAGGGCCTAGAAACCTTCTGGGGAAATTACAGGCTGGTGAAGGACGAGCCCGCCTGGCGTGACTTTATGGTGTGGGCGGTGTCACGCCAGGATAGCATTAAGAAAGTGACCGTTTTAACTCGTAACGAGTCACTTTCTTATATGGACATCATGACCTGGCTCAACAGGTTTGGGGAGGTCAAAGACTTCCCCAAGAAAAACCTGGATGAGTTTGGGATCTGGTCGGGGGCCTGGACTTTCATGGTCAAGTTGCGACACGAGGATAACTCGGTGATGCATATCCCGTCCTCGACCTTCCTTGGGAAAGACAGGATCCTTGTCTTCTACCAGGGGCAGCCAAAACTCTGTCACAGGTGCGGTGACCCCTCACACTTGAGCGCCTCCTGCCGTGTGCAGAAGTGCGCCATGTGTGGGGAGGTGGGCCATCTCGCGGCGACCTGTGGCAGGGTGCGTTGCCACCTGTGTGGTGTCCTTGGGCACCCGATCGGGGCATGTCCACGGTCTTTCGCCAACACCACCCTTCGGCAAGCGGGGGCAGTTGAGGAGGCTGTCCCTGCTGCGGAGGGGGGTGAGTGGGGGAGGAGAGACTAGTCTGCCAAGGCAAAAGGAGAAGGCCCAGCCACCATCAAGGGCAAGGAGGCGCGAGAGGAGGAGGGAGCAGAGGGAGGGAGTTATGTGCCTTCCTTCTGCCCCTGGCTCTGCTGGGCCGGATCCCAATGCCGAGGCAGCAGTGGGCACGACCCTGGTTGAGGAGATGAGGAGACTGCAGAGGGAGGAAGAGGCTGACCAGTCGTCTTCTTCTCAGTACGTCAGTGCTGGGGAGGGAGAGACGGTCAAGCGGAGAAAGTCACCGAGTAAAGTGAGGGCAAAAACATCTGCCCCCCCCCCCCCGACGAAGGAACGCAGACTCGACGGCCCTCTAGTGGTAGGTCCCAACCGGTACCAATCCCTCTGTGAGGATGCGTCGGCCTCAGGGGAGGCTTCAGAGGGAGAGGTGGAGCCGTCAGGGGCTGCTGAGTCTCCCTCCGGGAGGGGCCCCCTGCCCTCTGGGGGGGAGGCTGGCCTGGAGCCTGGAGGAGGAGATGATGCACCCAGGGCCGAAGTTGCTAATGTCTCTGCAACCACTGTAACTCCTCAGGGAGAAGTTGCGGGGGAGGTCCATCCCTCCTCTGGCCAAACCGCACCGGGGGAGGTGATGGACCAATCCCAATGTAAAAAGAGGACCCGCAAGACGAGGAGAAGTCGCGGGTCCTCTTCAGACTCATCTAGGGGTGGTGGTGATAGGAGGAAAGGGGGTGGGAAGCTGAAGGTCATTGAGCTCAATCGGTCTTAATGGCAGTCCCCTCTCCACTGACGCTGGCCACCATTAATGTGGCCAGCATTAAGTCTGATATGGCTAGGTTTGCAGCCTTTGATTTTCTTGGCCGGGTTGAAGCTGACATTTTGTTTTTGCAGGAGACCAGGCTCTCTACTCTATCAGAGATAAACAGAGCAAGGAGGGAGTGGCGCAGGGGGCCCTCCTACTGGTCTCTTGCGGCTGAGCCGTATAGTGGAGTGGCGGTGCTTTTTACCGCAGAGGTGAAATGCCAGCGACTGATCGAGCTCGAAATGGGAAGGTGCCTAGTCTTAGACGTCTTCATGAAGGGGCAAAGCCTGCGCCTCATTAACATCTACGGTCCCCAGACAAAGTGGGACCATAAAAGCCTCTTTATGAAGATTAAGCCTTTTCTTTTTACGGGCAAACAAGTCATCTTTGGTGGGGATTTTAATACCATAACTAGACCCCAAGACCGAGGAGGTACCAGAGATAGACTGCCCTATGATGGCGCTGCGTTAAATAGCATAGTGAGTGAAGCTCGCCTGGAGGATATCCACATCAGGCATTCCCCAGGTCACCGTGGGTTCACCTTTCAGAGAGGTAGTGTTAGGTCTAGGATAGATAGGTTTTTTTTGAAGGAGAATTCCGTCACCACCCCTGTGTCCGTGGTGGAGGTGGAGTTCTCTGATCACTGTCTAATTTTGTTTTCTTTGAATATTTCAGAGACCCTCCGGAGAGGAAGAGGTTTGTGGAGGCTGAATTCGTCACTCCTTGAGGAGGCAGCTGTAAGACAAGCATTTGAGGAGTTTCTTCAGGATCAGGTACTATTACTGGGTCTTGAAGGTACTAGGTCAGAGTGGTGGGAGATATTCAAAAAAAGGGTGGCGGGATTTTTCCGCCGGCTCTCAAGCCTCAGGTCACTGGACATGTACCGCATGTACACTGCACTGAGGAAGAGACTTGGACATCTGGTCTCGACCGGAGGTAGCCAGGAGGATATCTCCGGTGTGAAGGCTTTGCTCAAAAGGTGTCAGTACGATAGGCACGCATCTTTGGTTCTTGAGAGGGATTTCGGGAAATACCGCTCGCCTGACCCCTACAGGAACTGTAAGATGTCAGTGACTTGTAAGACAGTAACAGGCCTGATTGACAGTACAGGATCCCTGACAAGATCCAGGTCAGGGATCTTGGAGGTCGTCAGGTCCTTCTACTCGAACCTTTTGGCAAAGAAGGAACTGAATCGGGATCGGATTTCAGGTTTCTTGGCTGAAGCCATTCCTGAGTCAGCAGAAGACCCTTCTCTTGGTGTTTTGATAGAACCTATAAGGGAAGAGGAAGTCGTCAGGGCTATTGAGGGTCTTGCCCTCAAGAAGTCACCTGGCCCAGATGGCTTAACATCTGAGTTCTATCGGACCTTTAAAGGAGCTTTGGCTCCCCTCTTGACTGACGTGCTTAATGAGTGTCTATCCTCGGGCACTCTGCCGAAGTCAATGAGGAGGTCCGCCCTTATAGTTCTGTCAAAGGGTAAGGATCCGAGCCATGTTGAGAACTGGCGGCCCATAGCACTTCTCAATACGGACCGAAAGATTCTGGCGAAGGTACTTTTCAACCGGCTGGTACAGTTTGCGCCCCGGCTCCTCTCGCCGGCTCAGCACTGCTCTGTTCCCGGTCGTAGCACCTTAAGTGCGGTCCTGAGTGTCAGGGAGGCTGTGGAGCAGAGTAGGGCAGGTCGGTGGAAGGGGTACTTGCTGTCCCTAGATCAGGCTAAGGCTTTTGACAGGGTGAATCATGAGTATTTGTGGTCAACTCTCTCGAGGTATGGCCTGCCTGGGGGGTTCATTCAGTGGCTGCAGACCTTATACGCTGGGGCTGAGTCTTTCCCACTTGTGAATGGTTGGGTTGGTCGTCCTTTTGAGGTGGGGTCGGGCGTCCGACAGGGATGTCCCTTGAGCCCGCTACTGTATGTGTTCGCCATTGATCCCCTGATTAGGCGGATTAATGGTGGGCCGGTGGCGGTAGTCAGGATGGACCTGGAGGGCACCGGCTCCCCTTTGAGGACAGTAGCCTACGCGGATGATGTCACCGTTCTTGTCTCGTCACGGGAGGAGCTTGAATGGGTGATGTCTGAAGTGGACAGTTACTCGGAGGCTTCCGGATCAGCTGTAAACAGGAATAAGTGTGGAAGCCTCTGGCTGGGAGGGGGAGAGCCTGGTTTTTCTCTCCCGGAAACCCTCCCAGAACCCCAGGGGTCTGTAAAGATCTTAGGCATCCATTTTGGCCAGGGTGATTACCCACTCCAAAATTGGGAAGGTAGACTTGAGGATGTCGCCCAGAGAGTTGATTGCTGGAAGGGTTGGTCTTTGACCCTGAGAGAAAGGGTTCACCTTGCCAAAGCCTTCCTGCTCCCGTTGGTGATCTATCTAGGTAGCGTCTGTGCCTTGCCAGAGTCTTGTTGGAGTAGGATCTGTTGCCTGTTCTTCCAACTGTTATGGGGGAACAGGCTCAACCTAATCAAGAGGGAGGTTACATACCGCACAAGGAGGCTAGGGGAGTTAAATATGGTTAACCCTGTGGTGTTCTTAATGAACACCTTTCTTAAGATCAATTTACCAAACCTCTCCTCCGAGGGGGCTCCTTCATGGGTAGCCTCCTGCCAGGGGTGGTTTCGGCCCGTCTTCCAGAAATGGGAGTCAGGAGGGCAAGTGAAAGATCTTCGTGCACCCCATGGATATCTCCCGGCCTATGCTTCCCTGGTCCTGAAAGTGATTCGTCGGTGGGGTCTGGGGGCGTGGGAGATCAGGACTCAGTCAAGACGTTTTCTTGACGACAAGGTCCTGTTGACCCGCTTCCAGAAGCCTCTGGCGCTCAAAGATTGCCCAGGAGAAACCTTAGAGGGAGGGTTGCGTTTTCTTAACTCCAAAAGGTTTCCTCGGATGTTTTGGGATCTGACCTGGCGCTGCCTCCTAGGTAAGTTATATGTGAGGGGGAACTTGAAGTACCGGAACTCCGACGAGCGAGGCTGCCCTCGGGAGGAGTGTGGCGACATGCTGGAAAGCATGGAGCACTTCCTGCTTCAGTGCCCCTTCAATATAAGGGTTTGCAAATTGGTGGGGACCTTCACCGGTTGGCTGCGGCTGGCTGGCCTTTCCTACGCCGAGTGGGCCTATGGGGCATTCAAACACCCAGAGGGCAGGGACTGCCAAACACTTTTTGTAGTTAGTGCAGTGGTCAGGTTTCACCTATGGTCAGCACGGTGTTTAGTATCGACGAGAGGCAAAATCCTCCCGGAGGTGGAGGTGGTTAAAAACATCATGGTGGACCTGGTGAGGGTGCGCTCTCGGGAGTACGAGGGGCTGGGCGCAGAAAGGGCTGGTACCCTCTGGAGGGGGTTCACTTTTTCTGTTCCCTGAGGGTTAGATAAGGGATTTAAAGTAGGTTAGTTAGGTTAGGGCCAGATAGGGATAGGTAGGGCAAGGTTTGCACGAGGGGTGGGGTTTATTATTTTCTGATAGGGAGGGACAGGTAGGGACAGGGTAGGGACAGAATGATAGATAGGGATATAGCGGTAGGGTGAGTAGACAGGGATGGGCCTCCTGTGCTCTCTTCCTGGTGGAGGGCTGGCGTGTCACCACATAGGCATTTTTGTTTTGGAAATCAGATGGAAGGGTAAGAGGCTTGAGGATAACCGACCCTAGGCCCATGGGAGGTTCATGGGAGGGAGGGTTGGTTTGTACAGTTTATGGTATTGTGGGTTTTGTCCGTTATTATAGCATTTGTCTGGTATTTTGTTATTGTCATTTCTGTTATTTTCATATTATTGTACTGTTTCTATGTCCGTTGTTCCATTTTTTTTATTCCCATTTCCATAATATGTTGATCGTAAAAGGGTTTTTTAGGGGGGTAGGTTGTTTGGGAGGGGGGTTTCTTTTTGGGGGTGGAGGGCTTGGGTTTATAGGTTTCGAGTGCCTGGCCTGGCTCTGGACTATGCGGACATGGGAGGACATGAGGCGGAGAGCCAGGTCGGGGTTCAGGGGCTTGGTGGTGGGTGGTGCCAGCACCAGGACTATAATGACATGGGAGGACATGGGGCGTGGTGCTGGCCGGGTGTGGTGAGGGGAGGAGGAAAAAAAAAAAAAAAATAAAAAATTTCTAGTAAGTTTTAGTTGGGGTTTTTGTTGTTTTATGTTTGTTTCTATATTGTTGTATATCGCTCATATTGGTTTTCTTTTTTTTTTCCAGATGATTAGAGTTTTGACTGAAGGATGGTTGGAGAGAGACTGAAGAAGAATGAAAGGCGGAATGAAAGGCGGAGTGAAAGGCAGAATGGATGGAGGCTGGTTCGCGCTTGGTTTTTGTTTTGATTTTTGTCCCAGTGTTTTATACTTATGTTCTGATGTTATTTTATGATTTTACTTTGGTTTCATGTAATGTGTATGATTATGGTTTTATACTGTATTTTTTTTTGGAGTGACAGATTAAGTGTTTGTAAAATTTTTCTACTTTTCTAATAAAATAGTTCCAATTCCTTAGACAACCTCTTTAAAGGATTTGTCCATCTTCCTAATATTGATGGCCTCTCCTTAGGATAGGCCATCAATATTACATCTACGATGATACAACAGCCAGGACCTCTGCAGATCAGCTTTTCCAGGACAGTGTGGCTACAGGTAAAGGTAACAATTCTAGGAGCCACGCTGTTCACTTGCCATACAAGGTGTAGCAGTAGGTTTAGGTAGTGCAGTGGTGCACATGGTATAGTGGGTGAGCAGCGTGGCTCCCGGCATGTTATTACCTTTAGCCACCCTGTCTCGATACCGCTGATCTGCAGGGGTTCTGATGGTGGGCCCCTAGAAACAATTCCACTGGTGGGCCCTAGACATCCCAGTCCGACACTGCGTGTGATGTAATTACAGTCTTGTCACATAGACGTGTATAGGACGAGGCTGTAGTTACATTACATGGCCGCTATGAGATGAGCTGATCCTGGGGGTCCCAGGTATTGGAACCCCACTAATTTTTTTTTACCTTTTAATTAGGAAACACCTGGGACATTATTAATAAGGGGCACATTATTTAAAGGGGGTACACAAGGAAGTTATTAATTTAAAGATGCACTTGGGGGTATTATTCATTATGGGGGGTTATAGTCTATATTTTATAATTAGGGGTAGCAGCAGGATGGGTGTGCAGGTAAGGACAATGTGGGGCAGGTGCCTGGAAAAGTAAGGAGCCAAAGATGTCTGTGCTGCAAACTTTACTGATTGAAAGAAGTGGTCACGGCTGTCCAGATGGAAGAGACGGGAAATGTGAACAATTAGTCAGAGATGTCACCTGGAAGTCACTAAATGTTACTGCACTGTGTTCACCTAAATCATCTGCAGAGCCCTGTGTAGAGTAGATATATACCACTATATGGTCACCGTATACTGATAATATCGGTATACCTAAGTTGGGGGCCCACTTGGACATGTTCGCCCCCCTAGCTACACCTCTGGTGCAAACACTTGTAATTTCCCAGCACTAGGTACTATATTCCCTTAAAGAGGACCTTTCATGTCCTCAGGCACATGCGGTTTTACATACCGCTAGAAAGCCGACAGCGCGCTGAATTCAGCGCACTGCCGGCTTTCCCGGTATGTGCCCCGGAGCTGGAGATATCAGCGGTGTAAGTTTCACGGTTTACTGTCAGAAGGGTGTTCCTGACAGTCTAGCTGTGCTGTGAGGAACGCCCTCCCTGACTGTGCTCGTCCATAGCGATGTACTGAGGGGGGAGTTCCTCACAGCTGAGCGTCATCGCTGGGCTGTAAGGATATCCCCCTCTCTCTGTACTCGTCTATAGCCAGTACTGTCAGAGGGGGCGTTCCTTACTGGCTGGCGATGACGCTGGGCTGTGAGGAACGTTCCCCCAGTACAAGTCTATGAACGAGAACTGTCAGGGAGGGTGTTCCTCACAGCGCAGCTAGACTGTCAGGAACGCCTTTCTGACAGTAAACCGTGAAACTTACACCGCCAATATCTCCAGCCCCGGGTCACATACCGGGAAATACGGTAGTGCGCTGAATTCAGCACGCTGTTGGCTTTCTAGCGCTATGTAAAACCGCATATGCCTGAGGACATGAAAGGTCCTCTTTAAGGCTGTGTCAGGGATGTGTTCATGTTGTAGCACAGGGTACTGTTATATTTATCTGTAATGTGTTTATAATATGTTGTTATGTCTTTAAAAAGTATTGCATCAGCCATTGCATCTGTGCCAGCACTGGTAAGGTTAATGCACAGCACCTCACACCACATGTACCCAAAACTTAGCCCTTATTGGACAAAGAGGGTGGGGACACTTTGGTGTAGATTAGGCACACTAGAGAAGTCTAGTTAGTTCTGCCAGTGGCAGTAGTGAGTTGGAGTGTAGTCTAAGGAGGCAGATAGTTGCCACACTATTGGCCACTGCTGGACCAACAGGACCCCAAAACAGAATTCAGAGTGGAGTACCACAAGTCTCAGGAGTCCAGGTACAGTCTGTTAAAAGAGAAGGAGAATTTAGGTCTGGTTCACATCTGCGTATGGGTTTCTGTTCGAGGAGTCCACTTCTGGAAAAGTTTGTAATAGAGAAAAAGCAAGGTGGCTCAGTGGTTAGCACTGCAGCCTTGCAGCGCTGGAGTCCTGGGTTCGAATCCTGCTAAGGACAACATCTGCAAGGAGTTTGTATGTTGTTTGCGTGGGTTTCCTCCGGGTACTCAGCTTTCCTCCAAAGACATACTGATAGGAAATGTAGATTGTGAGCCCTATATGGAACAGTGACTGTCAATGTCTGTAAAGTGCTGCGGAATATGATGGCGCTATATAAGTAAGCATAATAAATAAAAAGTAGATCCTGGCGCCCCCGTGACAGAGTAATGGTGGGTTAGTAAGGTAATAGAACAGTACTAGGCTTTTCAGATAAGGCTTGCTGAGGCTCTTACCCAGTGACCATCCAAAACTAGTTTGGTGGTAACATAATACAGAAAAAAGTAGGGAAAAAAACTGGGATATTATGGTTGAGCGCTGCAAGTAAGGGTGTATCAATAAAATATTTGCAAAGAGAATGCTTATGAATACAAACACACATTTTATTGGTTCCACACCGGACGTACAACAATAGGCTACACATTTCGACAAAAGCGGAGGAATTGTTATTCAAAATACTATAGACTACATTAAGGAAGCAGACCGCCTCCTCAATGATAGAGAATTCTACGAACCACTCACCAATAATCCACTCTCTATATTCAGTACATCACTCAGTATAAAAACCTTATTAACCAAGCAATAAAGAATAATCTCCTTACCAAAAAGGAGAAATTTTTTTTACATATAATTGAACCACCAATGCCCTTCTTCTACCATCTTCCTAAGGTGCATAAGTCCTTGTTATGCCCCCCCCCCCCCCCCCCCCCGGTATCGGCTCTTTAACTAGCAACCTTTCTCATTTTATAGACCTCCATCTCCAAAAATTTGTTTTACAATTACCTTCCTATCTCAAGGACTCCACACAGCTCATCAGAAAACTTCAAACATTAAACACCACACGCCAACCCGGGAAAAAATGGGCATTATTAACAGCTGATGTTTCTGCACTATACACTAACATCCCACACCAACAGGGGATAGCGGCCATAAACTCATTCCTTTCCAACAACACACTGATGCCATCTCAACAAAAAGACTTCCTCCTTGCCGGTATACAGTTTATATTAGAGCACAACATCTTCTCCTTTAAAGATATAATACACCGACAAACCAAGGGCTGTGCTATGGGCACACGCTTTGCGCCCTCTTATGCTAACCTATATATGGGTTGCTTTGAAGAGAAGTACATTTACAATTCCACTGACTATAAATCTAACATCATTTTATACAAACGGTACATAGATGATTTGTTTTTTATCTGGGAGGGTGACGAAGCTTCAGCCCTCAACTTCATTACTTCACTAGGACACAACGCTTTTGGTTTATCCTTTACACACCAATTCTCCATCCAAAAAATTGAATATCTGGATCTCCTCATTTCCATATCTCCAACAGGCACTATATCTACCTCCACTTATTTCAAAAGTGTGGACGTTAATAGTTACCTCGACTATACCAGTGCCCATTATAACCCTTGGCTTAACAACATACCTTTTAGTCAATTTAAGAGGATTAGAAAGAATTGTGACAACTCTCAGACGTTCAAAAATCAAGCAAAAATTCTAAAAAAAGTTTTACAGAGAAAAAAAACTACCCTAAATCCATCATTAACAATGCCTTCCAAAAGGCATTATCACTTACCCAAAGTTCATGTCTCACAGAAAAAACTAAACCAGCCATCTCGACACACTAGGAGTAATTTTGTCACAACATACAACTTAGAACAATGCTAAATAACCACTGGAGAGTTTTGTTCAGTGACCCAAACCTGATCAAAATTCTCCCTAATAAACCCACCCTCACCTTTAGAAGATCCACCACTCTCAGAAATATTCTAGCCCCCAGTCAACGTCGCTCATTAACACCATCTGGCATAAATGGTTTTTCAGCACCGCCTGGGGCGTATCGATGTTGTCACCCAAGATGCCTTTGTTGCTTAAACATCAAACATCAGGCACTCAACTTTCATTCTAACATTTCAAATGAAACCTTTCCAATCAAATCCCACCTAAATTGTTCCACTGATTACATAGTGTATTTAATAGAATGCCCATGTAAACTGCAATATGTTGGCCGGACCATCCAGCCACTACATTGTCGAATGAATGGCCATCGTACCAACATTACAAAAGGGTATCAAAAACACAATTTGACCCTACACTGCTGTCTTAAACATGAATGTAATTTCCAATGTTTAATAATACTGCCAATAGAACACATTCCATCTACAATCCCAAACTGCTTCCAAAAACTCAGACAGAGGGAGGCATTTTGGATCTACAAGCTCATTACACTTAGTCCCAATGGATTAAATGATGTTGTTGAATCATCATTCTAATACTTATCCTGCTAACACACTACAGCTATTTCACGACTACAGTTGAACCTGCACTATATTCATTTTTTGCATACCTTTCCTACGCATACATCTTGCTCGTATGTTCACCTTCAAGCCTATGGGTAGGTAACTTTTGACTTTAGTTACACATTTATATATACATATACTTCTGTATACTCATGTCCCATGCCCGTTGGGGTAGATGCATATCCACCAGCCATCTTCTCCATTATTTCATATATTATAACCATCTTTTGCCTTTCTCACGTCCCAACAACTTTCTAACATCAACTACTGTTAGCCATCAATAAAGAATAAGGAAAAAAAAAAATTGGCCATGCCCCCTCAAGATACTATATACTTGCAGCCTCCATGCTGCTTCCTGTCAATCTGGTTCCCCTCCTCCCCTGGACTCTGCTATATGTAAGTTGAGCTCTTCCTTCATAATTTACCACTCACAATCATCATCATCTCCTGCATCACTGTCTTCTTCTCTACTTGTACAACCACTTCCTATTCATACTTTCAATCATCATCATCAGTGTCTTCCTAACATGCAACTTTCACACTCTGCAAATCTGTTTTTATATAGTATTCATTTTATGTACTTATTTACTACTATTCATCCCATCCACTAACTACACTTACCTATGTATGTATTTATTTATTCAATTATAGTTTATGCATTTATTCATTTATCTACCCAGTCATTTATTCTTGTCTGCTAATACAATCCATATCCTACCATTGACATTGCTACGTATGCTGGTTCTATACTACTAAGTTTCAACCTGTTTTATATTATGCTATATTATTATTATGGGCATCCAACCCTTTTATATGTGTTACCCTATTCTATTTGTGCTACCTTCTTTTTTAATTGCTAATTTTAAACTCTTATCGTATATTTTATTTTACCTTACTATATGTTACACCCTAGTATTTTTATCTGGACCTACACTATGACTACCCTTGCTCTAAAACCTAGCCACTGATTATACCTACTGTGTTTTGTTTATATCTAGTTTATGGCCTGATGAAGACACTAGTACAGCATCGAAATGCATAGCCTATTGTTGTACGTCCGATGTGGAACCAATAAAACGTGTGTTTTTATTCACAAGCATTCTCTTTGCAAATATTTTATTGATACACCCTTACTTGCATCACTCAACCATAATATTCCAGTTTTTTTCCCTACTTTTTTCTATATTGCCAACACAGGATATATAACAAAGTATTGAGATGAACTTTTGTTATTGACCAAATACTTATTTTCCACCATAATTTGCAAATAAATTCTTTAAAAATCAGACAATGTGATTTTCTGGATTTGTTTTCTCATTTTGTCTCTCGTAGTTGAGGTCTACCTATGATGTCAAGTACAGGCCTCGCTCATCTTTTTAAGTGGGAGAACTTGCACAATTGGGGGCTGACTAAATACTTTTTTTCCCCACTATATGTTACAGGAAATGCACTCATGCAACAAGGGACAGAAGAAGACGAACAGTTTCCACATCTTAGTGAACATCATCGCCCTGTGTTGATGGAGGAGGATCTAGATCTGGGTCATTATGATGGAGTAACAGGGACTCCTAGACTGAAAGAGGAAGAGGAGGGAGACTCTCCTGTGGATGTAGATGGGGCCCTTGATATGTCATAGGCACAGCCAGGGGAGGAGGCTGAAGTTTATTTCTTCCAAGATGATGATGATGATGATGACAACAACGACAGCCACGCTGGCAAAGAACACCAACCATGGTAGGCCCCTGAGTCCGCGCATATACTGGCAAGCATGGCAGGCTGCATTCTCCATTGTTTACACAGCGACAAGCATATAATTAGCATCAAGCAGAGGGACGAGTACTGGATGGCAGTGATCTCAGACCCTCGCTATAAAGACAAAATGCCAAAAGGAAGAAAAAATTTAATATTAACAGGATAGACTGTATACCCAGCTTACTGCAGCATTTAGGGAGACCACTTTAACTGCCAGTAACACGTATACCCAGGAGGCCTCTGCCCGCTCCCAGTCCACCTGATTCAGCCAGCGATCTGCCTCCTCTTCCAGTGGCACAGCTCCAAGTGTCATGATTAAAAGCAGCAGCATCATTAGCCAGGCCCGATACAGTATTTGGAACATGATGAACCAGAAATTTTTAGCTCGCAGAGCCAACTGAAGCCACAATTAGCTACATACATCCTCTGGCTGCACCAGCAAGTACAGTCATACCTAGAGTGCATCTATATTCCACCAGATAACTGTGACCCCCAATGAATTCTGGGCCAATAGGTTAGACCAGTGAAAGGAGCTGGCCCAGTTTTCCATGGGAGTTCTATCTTGTCCAGTCTCAAGTGTAAAGGCTGATATGGTAAAAGGGGCGAAACTGTCCACTGCTAGCATTGAAAAAACTACTTTTATCAAAATTGATCAGGCATGGATAAATGAGGATTTGATGTCTGTGAATAGTGGTGCCACTGACTCCCTTTATCATCATGTTCCATTTACTGTACTGCTGATATTCCTGTATTACTGCTATTCCTAAACAGCTGACACCACTCAGCCAGACATGTCTTGCGGCCTGATCCATTATATTATGCTCTGCTAAACTGTCACACATGTTGCCACAGCTATCACCACTGCCACCACTCAGCCAGACATGACCTGCAGCCTGGTTCATCACATTCCACTATATAACACTGTTTGTGCCACAGTGGCATAAAAATAAAATCAAAACCATTTTGATTTCACATCTGCTCCCATAAAGGGATAATTTGTGGGAGCACTTACAAGGCATCAAAATGTGCTACTCAGGAGGAGTAAAAGCAGCAGCATCAGCAGCCAGGTCCTGTTCCAGTATTTGGAACATGAGGAACCGGAAATTTTTCACCTCACAGCGCCAGCTGGTGCCACAACAGGTAGCAACTGACACCGCTTGGCTGCACCAGCAGATACAGTCGTACCTAGAGTGCATCTATGTTCAAATAGATAACTGTGACCCCATGGAATTCTGGACCAATAAGTTAGAGCAGTGGAAGAAGCTTGCCCAGTTTGCTGTGGCAGTTTATCTTGCCTGGCCTCAAGAAGTATAAATGTCCAAATTAGGGCTCAAATGCACATGGTGCTCTTTCACTTCTGAGCAGGGCCGGATAGAACACTTGTCACCTTGGAATTTTACAGTGAGTCCTTTGCTTGTCAGATGCTTCACAGATAAAGAGTCATCCTTCTAGATCAGGAACATAAAGTACATCTTTTACTGGTATTGCTAAATTGTGTCCCGTATCATTGGGGCATACAAGGGTTCCATTCCCATATCTTTCTGTACATATTTTACTTCCATCTGCGAGGTAAATAATCTCTTTGTTATTCAGATCAAGTTCTGTGAAAAAACTTCTATTACTTGTCATGTGACTGGTTGCTCCAGAGTCAATGCACCAGCCTTGCAATTTATGGTTGCCTGTCACTTTAAATGTGGCATTCCAGTTCCCTTCACATGAGTCAGAAATTGTGGCGTTGACTTTCTGTTTAGTATAGGAGGGAGGCTGTCTCATCTGCTCTGCTTTCCATATTTAGTGCAGTCTTTCTTTATGTGTCCTTGTCTGTGGCATCTAAAGCACACTATGGTTTCCTTCCTGTGTGACCTTGTTTCTGTAGTCTTAAGAGCTGTCTTGGAGTGAGTTTCTGTATGATCATGTGTAAACTCCTTTCTTCACTGATACTCATCTATGAGCCTGGTCTTTACAAATGTTAGTGTCAGATCTGTCTCAGGCCATGTATCCAGCGCATTGATCAGTGCAGTGTATGTGTCAGGTAAACTGCATAATAAAATGGCTGCGACGTGACTGTCTGTTATATTCTCACCGACTGATCTGAGTAGTGTGATCACTTCCAGCATGGCATTTATATGCTCCTGCATGTCCTGCTCTCTACTAAGCCTCATTTTGTAGAGTTTCCTCAGCAGAAACAATTTGCTGTTTAAACTGGATCTCTCATGCAGTCTTTTCAGTACAGCCCACATGCCTTTTGCTGTATTCTCACTGTGTATGTGAATAAGCTGATCATCTTCTACTAGTAAGCTTATAGTGGCCCATGCCCATCTGTTTTCCTGTCCCAGTCCTGATAATCATCTTGTGGTCTCTCTGTAGTGATAACTTCCCACAAGTCATCCCTGGATAATAACATTTCCACTTTAAATTTCCATAGCTGATAATTGTCATTGTTCAGCTTGGCCACTGATAGTTTAGGTTCTGAACTACAGGCCATTCTCCCTCTATATATATATATATATATATATATATATATATATATGAGGAGTCTTACTTATGTACAGGAGATGTCTCTGTGGAGGCTTCCTTATGTCGATTTCCACATCTGCCACACTGTCTTCCGTTCTGGACTTCGCTCTGCCTTGGCCGCTTCTGGTCACTGGGCTTTATCTGGTTACTGGGGCTTCATCTGATCACTGGGCCCATAACCTGTTGCAGAGTGTGATTGCTGGATGTGGCAGAGTCAAAACCAGATAGACATTTGTATATAACAGGAACAGACTTTAGTGGAACATGAATGCAGTAAGAGAAGCTCCACCTCACATGGTGAATAACAGATTTTGTACAGCACACACTCAAACCAGGAAGTTTATCAACAGCATCAAAAACAACAAAGGTACAGAGTGTCTACAGATAAAAATTTAGTAACAGCTACATCTAGTGTCATAAATATGAACTGCAGTCAATCCAGCAAATATAGAGACGAAGCTGGCTGTTGCATATCTCTAACAATTATAACAATTATAAGGGGGAACTATTATATATAAGTAGGTGTCTGTTATATATAAACGTGGAACTGTTATTCATAAGGTGGAGACTATTATATATAAGGGGGCTATTATAGGAGCGGAACTATTATATATAAGGTGAATTGTTATAAGAGGGCTATTATGTAGAAGGGAGGAACTATTTATAAGGGGGCTAATATCAGAGGAAATTATTATATCTAAATCGGGCTATTATTTATTACGGAAGAACTATTTATAATAGGCCTATAATAAGGGGGACAATATATGGGTGGCTATTATAATGTGGTCTTTTTTATTGATAAGAGGGAAACTTTATAAGGAGGGTATTGTTAAAGGGGCTATTTATAAGGGGGAGCTATTATTTACAAGAGGGCTAATATCCCTTATGGGAATAAGCGGGCCAGAAATCATGGAAAACCAATATGGCTAACTAAAACGGTAAGGAGTGCAATGAGGGATAAAAAGGAATCATTTAAAGTGCTAAAAAAAGAAAGTAGTGATCGAGGCTGAGAGAAAAATTGCCAAGGAAATTAAAAATAATCCAAAATTATTCTTCAATTACATAAATAACAAGAGAATAAAAACTGACAGTGTGGGCCCTCTCAAAAATAATCTGGGTGTAATGGTGGAGGAGGAGGAGGAGGAAAAAGCACAACTATTAAATGTCTTCTTCTCTACGGTGTTTACACAAGAAAATCCAATGACCAGCAACATGATTAGGGGTAATGTTAACTCTCCATTAAATGTCACCTGTTCAACCCAGGAGGAAGTGCGGTGCCGCCTTCAAAACACTAAAATAGAGAAATCGCCAGGTCCAGATGACATACACTCCTGAGTTCTGAGGGAATTATGCACGGTGATAGACAGACCCTTATATCTAATATTTAAGGATTCAGTAATGATTGGTTCTGTTCCACTTTATTGGCGCATAGCAAATGTGGTGCCAATTTTCAAAAAGGGGTCTAAAAGTGAGCCTGGAAACTATAGGCCAGTAAGTTTGACTTCTGTGGTGGGTAAGATATTTGAGAGCTTTCTAAGAGATGCTATCCTGGAGTACCTCAATGTAAATAATCTTATAACACCCAATCAGCATGGGTTTATGAGGAATCGGTCCTGTCAGACTAATCTGATCAGCTTCTATGAAGAGGTCAGTCCAAGACTGGACATGGGTAATGCAGTGGACGTGGTGTATCTGGACTTTTCAAAGGCTTTTGATACTGTACTACATAAAAGGTTGGCATGCAAAATGAGAATGTTGGGACTGGGGGAAAACATATGCATTTGGGTTCGCAACTGGCTCAATGATAGGAAACAGAGGGTGCTTATTAATGGTAAATATTCAAACTGGGTCACAGTCACCAGTGGGGTGCCACAGGGGTCAGTATTGGGTCCTCTCCTGTTTAATATCTTTATTGATGACCTGTGTGACAACTTGGGGGAATTAGTCTCAAATGGCAGCAGACTCCTGGTCTGGACAGCAGTGGTTCGTGGTACTGGGCGCCGGATAGATAGCATTCAGACGGTCCAAGTGTAAGCTAAAACTGGCTTTATTCAGCTTAACTGCAACATAACAAAACAACAAAAAACCTATGCCACAGTTAGGGCACTCACTGACTCCTTGAGTCCCTAACTAGCCTCTGGGGCAATAAGAGCTTGACTTAGTGTGACCTTCTCTGACCTTAGTGTGACCTTCTCTCTCTGTCCTAGGCTGGTCTACCATTTCCTGCTCCATGCAGGTTTCTCCAGCCTTCTGGAGATACGCGCCTCCACCCAAAGGCGTGGCCGACAGCCTTTTCTGGCCTGGGCCTGGGTCGCTCAACAGCGCCCTCTGGTTCACATACTCACACCTGATAGACGGTTTGCAAAGCAGGGTGTCCATATTTGCAGATGATACTAAACTTTGCAAGGTAATCAAAATGAGGAAGATAATAGAATATTACAAGGGGATCTAAGGACGTTGGAAGCATGGGCCGAGACTTGGCAAATGAAGTTTAATATTGACAAATGTAAGGTTATGCATTTTGGTCGATGGAATAAAATGTATGATTATGTACTTAATAGTAAATTACTGGGTAAGACTGCCAATGAAAAAGACTTGGGGATTTTGGTGGACAGTAAGCTTACCTTTAGTGACCAGTGCCAGGCAGCTGCTGCCAAGGCAAATAAAATTATGGAATGCATCAAAAGAAGCATAGATTCTCATGACAAGAACACAGTTATGCCTCTATAAAAATCACTGGTACGGCCACACTTAGACTATTGTGCACAATTCTGGGCCCCAGTATACAAGAAAGACATAATCGAACTAGAAAGAGTGCAAAGAAGGGCATCCAAAATTATTAGAGGAATGGGTGGATTGGAGTACAACAATAGATTAACAAACTTGGGGTTAATCAGTTTTGAGAAAAGATGTTTACGAGGAGATCTAATAACAATGTACAAATACATGAAGGGACAGCACAAAGAACTTTCTAATGATCTTTTTACCCCTAGGCCAGTGACAGTGACAAGGGGACATCCTCTATGACTGGAGGAGAGAAAGTTTCACCAGCAACATAGAAAAGGATTCTTTACAGTAAGAACAGCGAGGCTATGGAACTCTCTGCCCCAGGAAGTGGTGATGGTGGATTAATTGAACAAGTTAAAAGAGGGCCTGGATGCCTTTCTTGAACAGAACAACATTACGGGTTATGGGTTCTAGATTTTAAGGCCACGTTGATCCAGGGTTTTATACTGATTGCCGGATTGGAGTCGGGAAGGAATTTTTTTCCCATGAAATGGGGCAATTGGCATAAGCCTCAAGGCTTTTTTTTGCCTTCCTCTGGATCAACACTGTAGGGTTATAGGTTGGACTTGATGGACTGATGTCTTCATCCAACCTCATCTACTATGCAACTATATGTAACTATGTACAGTAATATTGATAATGTGGACTATTATTTATATGGTGAACTATTATTTATGAGGGGGTCTATTACTGATAAGGGGGAACTATAACTGATATGGGGCACTGTTTATAAGCAGGGACTATTATTTATAAGAAGGTGCTATAATAACTGATGAGGGGGTGCGAAAATCTATTAGTCGGTACAGAGGCGTAGCTAGGGTCTCAGCACAGGGGGGGCGAAACACGTCTGAGTGGGCCCCCAACCCAATAATGGGAATACCAAATTTATATATTTTTATTTATATTTTAACCCCTTAAAAAAAGATCCAGGACCAAAACGTCACATGTCTTCTGCCAAACACCTAATAAAAGTCATTAATTAGCATCTGACGCAAGAGTGTGAAGTTCATTTTTACTAGTACATCAGGTTAAGACCCTACACCTCATTTATGAAGTGCTGATGTTATCTTCTAGCAGAAAGTCCCCCTGAATCTTCCTTGTGAATGGAATACTAAGGCACTTGTGTGGCTGATGCTCAATTTACTTCTATGGGGCTTGCCAGAAATGCAGCCAGCCCCATAGAAGTGTATGGAGCGTCAGTCACACAAGTGCATTATTATTCCATTCACAAGGGAGATTCAGGGGGACTTTCTGTTCCCCCTTCTCCTGATTACTGGAGTCTCAATGGTTGGACCCACTGCCATCTGACACTTATCTCATATCCTCAGAATAGGGGGATAAGCGTGTATAGTGGCATAACCCCCTTAAAGAGCCGCTCTGCACTGTACATGTACGCCACAGAGCAGGAACGGGTTAAATACTTTATCAACTGTACAACCTCTTTTATTAAAAGGGATGTACAGATCTGATGATATTTTATAGGATCCACAGGATAGGTCATCAGTATCAGAAAGATCAGGTGACAGTTCCAAAACTGAACCCCACATTGATCAGCTGATGTGGCCACCAAATGCAGCCCTGCTCCTATTAAAGGGAATGGGAGTGGGGCTGCAGCTCCAGGTGTCACCGCTACAGTGTACAAATGTGTTTTCAGTGTGCGGCGCTCCATTCATTGTAGCGGAGGTGGCCGGAGCTGAAATCCCACTCCCATTCACTTAAATAGGAGCAGGGGGCAAAAAGGGGGTGTTATTAAAGGGGCTTACACTGGAAATATGGCGTTTTTGGTATATCAGCATTTGGGGCCCCGCTTTTAATTTTGCCCGGGGCCACAGTTTGTCTAAAACTGGCCCTGCTTCTGAGACCTGTCGTATTTCCAGGCAAAAGATTAGGGCTGTATGTAGGGTGCTTCCAAAATGAGGGCAGAGCATAATAACTGGAAAGCTGACCTTTCACAGTGCCACAAACTGGGCATGACATATTGGACATTGAAATAGCATATGTTTGGGAACTTTTCAATTTTCATTTTGCATCATCCACTGCACATTTCTTTTTGGAAACCATCTTTTGGTCCAAAATGTTCATTATACCACTTGATAAATTCTGTGAGGGGTGTAGTTTCCAACATGGGGTCACTTCTTGGGGTTTTTTACTGTTTTGGTACCTCATGGTCTCTGCAAATGTAACATGGCAACTGGAAATTATTCCACTAAAATCTGCCCTCTAAAATCCCAATAGTGCTCCTTCCACTCTGCATCTTGCTGTGTGCCCATACCTCAGTTTACATCCATATGTGGGGTATTTTTCTAGTCGGGAGAACTAGAGCAAATTCGGGATGCCATTATTTTATGGTGGATGCCAGGTCATAAAAGATGGTGGCCGATATGCAGCAGAGTGGCCATCATAGCTACCGTGTCCCAGCGCTAATGCCCACTATCCATCCACTCTGATCGTGGGCATTGCTACCTCCAAGGGCCCTTCCAAAGTTAAAAAAAAGCCCCTGGGGCCGGTCCCCACCAGTCCTGTACCTTTCTCGTTGCAGACTGGCTCCCACGCGGCGAGACCTGTTTCTATGACAGCTGGGAGCCTACTGAAGGCTCCCAGGCCTGTCATACAAATATTACTATTGAGGCTGGTCTATGACATAGTAACATAGTGAAAGTCTGATAGATTGCAATACAGATTTATTGCAGTCTATGGGACCTGCAGTCAAAAGATTGCAGGTTCAAGTACTCTAGGGGGGGCTAATAAAATGGTAAAAAAAAATTAAAACAGGTTTAAAAAAAACCCTAAAAGTTCAAATTACCCCTTTCCATAGAATACATATAAAAGTAAAATAGTACTGTGAAACATACACATTAGGTATCCTTGTTTCCGAAAATGCCCAGTCTACAAACTTAAAAATATTTTTCCCGTATGGGAACACCGTTGTGGGAAAAAAATCAAATGCCAAACCTCTGTTTTTTCACTGTTTTGGCTCTGATATAGATTTGAATAAAAAGTGATCAAAGCAATAGACATTTCCCAAAATGGTATATAAAATATAAAAAACGTTACGGGTGTACGGGATTTTTGTTAAGGGGTTAAAATGTAAATAAAACTATATAAATTTGGTATCCCTGTAATCGTTTCGAAAAATAAAATACAGGTCACATGTCATGTTGGCTGCAGAGTGAACACTGTAAAAACGAAGCCCGTAAGAGAGTCGCACGAATGCACTTTTTCTCCAGTTCTACCCCATTCTGAATTTTTTCTATCTTCCCAGTACATTGTATAGAATAATGAATGGTACCATTATGAAGAACAATTTGTCACGCAATCATTAAGCCCTCATATGGCTTTGCCATCAAAGCTCCTTCAGAACTGAATTGGACCCTTGAAAAATGAGTTTTGGAAATGTTTTTGAAAATTTAGAAAATTGCTGTTTGAGTTGTAAGCCTTATAATATCAGAAAACAAATAAAGGATTATTAAAGTTTGATGCCAACATAAAACAGACATATGGTAAATTATATTTATGAAGTCATTTGGGTATGACTATCTGTATGAAAGGCATGTCAATTTGAAAACTGCATTTTTCCAAATTTTCCGCAAATTTCTTATTTTTTCAAAATTAAACACAAAAAATAATGACCAAAATTTACCACTAACATGAAGTTCAATGTGTCATGAAAAAACAATCTTAGAATCACTTTGATAAGTTAAAGCGTTCCAAAGTTATTGCCACATAAAGTGACACATGTCAGATTTGAAAAATGAGACAGTGTCCTTAAGGTATTTTTAGGCTGTGTCCTTAAGGGTTTAAGCCACTATATATGTTAACCCCTTCCCGACATCTGCTGTGTGAGCCCCCCAAAGTGAAAATTATCCACCCGGGGCCGGTACTTTTTTTTGGAGCAGGAGGGTTCCCTTGCCGCGAGATCGCGGAAGCCACCCTGTTCATTTGACAGCCAGGAGCCTAATTAAGGCTCCCAGGCCTGTCATAGGACTATAACTATTAAAGGGGTTGTCCGGGCCAACACTAATCTAAACACCCTCCCCCCTCCTACTTTCTAAATTACATAATTAATCAAAAATGTATATTTCCCCATATTTTCTGATTATCCGGTGACGATCCGTTTCCTCATTTCCGGAAACGGATCGTCAGTACTACTCCCCCCCATCCACTCCATCATACTTAACTATCTTCTTCCTGTTTAGGCTTCCTTCTGCGGGGAACGGCTCCTCCTCCTTCCTTGACGTCAGCACTACCCCCCCTCCACAACATAATGACCCCATCAATGGTCCCCATACAGTATAGGGTACCAGTGAAGGGGCCACTGTATGGGGGAAAATATTGAAGGGATCACTGTATGCCCATACAGTGGCCCCTTCACTGGTTTCCCCTATAGTAGTATTGGAGTTTCTGCGACTTAGGTATTGTTATGATGGAGCCCTAGAGCAGGCACCAGCATAACACTACAGTGAAAAATTAGCTGGGGTGGGAGGGGGGATTACAACTCTTAACAGACCCAGAGCATCTGGAGCTGTTGGTGTTGTAGTTATCAGAGTGGTCAGTGAAGTTGAAAAATTTGGGTCAAAATAGGGGGGAAAAGTTGTTGTTTTTTTTTCCGTGGGTAAGTTGTACTTACCTTTCACACTGCTGGTCTGGGCTCCTATGCAGAAACCCGCCACCGCACAAAGCGTCTCCATGTCAGTGACGCTTGCAGCAACAAGCTGCAACTGGATTGCTTCCAACAGCTGCCCATCAGGATCCAGGCTACGGGGGAGGGCCCACAAGAAGGTAGGGACAGTCTCCCGCCGCTGCGCTACGTCGGCAGCCGGCCATCTTTGATCATTACAATGTTGCCTGTAGCCTGGGGCCCCCGAGGTTGCCGATCCGGCCCCTGACCACTATTAGTCATCATTTTGCCAATGTAAATGCATTGGCAGAGGCGTAACTAAGGTCTTGTGGGCCCCGGTGCAAACTTTTGTCCGGGTCCCCCTACCCCCTCCCTAGAGCGAATTCTTGATAGTGACGGTTATAGGTGCTGCAGCGGTATATATGATACTTGAAAGAGATGCAGCTTTTGTACCCACAACTGCAGTTATCAAGAATACGGTGAGTGAGCAACATACTGGGATAATAATATGCTCCACAGTGGCCCTTTCACAGTATAATATGCTCCACAGAGGCCCCCCACAGCATTATATGCTTCTCAGTGCCCCCCACACAGCATTATATGCTCCACAGTGCCCCCCACACAGCATTATATGCTCCACAGTGGCCCCTACGCAGCATTATATGCTTCACAGTGGCCCTCACACAGCATTATATCTTCCGCAGTGGCCCCCACACAGCATTATATGCTCCTCAGTGGCCCCACACAGTATTATATGCCCACAGTGGCCCCCCACACAGTATTATATTCTCACAGTGGCCCCCACACAGTATTACAGTATATGCTCACAATGGCCCCCGCGCAGTATTATATGCTCACAGTGGCCCCCACACAGTATTACAGTATATGCTCACAATGGCCCCCACACAGTATTATATACTCACAGTGGCCCCCACACAGTATTATATGCCCACAGTGGCCCCCACACAGTATTAGATGCCCACAGTGGCCCCCACACAGCATTATGTGCTATACAGTGGCCCCCACACAGTATTATATGCTTACAATGGCCCCCACACAGTATTATATGCTCACAGTGGTCCTCACACAGTATTATATGCCCACAGTGGCCCCCGCACAGTATTATATGCCACAGTGGCCCTCATGCAGTATTACATGCTCCACAGTGGCCCCCACATAGTATTATATGCCCACAGTGGCCCCCACACAGTATTATATGCCCACAGTGGCCCCCACTCACTATTAGATGCCCCACAGTGCCCCCCCCCCCAGAGCTGGTGCTAATATTATACTCTGGGGTCTCCTCAGACCCCATAATATAATAAGTAGAGGCCCAGGAGAAGTGATTAAAAATAACAAACACTTATACTCATCTTGTCTTACCTCTCTGGGGCATCCTCGCTCCGTCGTGCTGTTTTTCCCAACTTCCTTGGTTCTCACGTCCCATACACCAGACGTCACTGCTGGGGCATTTGATGGGACCTCAGTGGTCACGTGGGGCGTGATGACATCATTACGCTGGCACGCCCCATGTCACCGCTGGGGCCTAATCACAGGCCCCTGCAGCGAGGCTGGAAAAGCGCCGAAGACGATGCTGAGCCCAGGACAGCCAGGTGAGTATTTTTTTTTTTAAATTTTTTGTCACTTCCCCTGGGCTGGCCCCTTTCCATTAATAATAGGTATAGCGGTCGGGGAACCAGGTGTTCCCCGACCACTATCATGGTAGTCTGGGTCCCCGGCCATTTCTGATCGGACCCCTGACCTTTGCATTGGCAAAATGAGTACTAAAAGTCAGGGCTTGGAGCCCACCAGGGATTCACCGGTTCCCTGGTGGGCCAGTCCGACCCTGTGCGGGGGTGGGCTGAGTGAGTTGGGAAGGGCTAGCAGTGAAAGGAATAGCTAGAGAGACAGGGAGGGGGTGTTAGAGAGGGAGGGGGGAGGAATGAGAGGGAGACAGTGTGAGAGCCTACAACTACCAGAATGCATTGCATCAGCTAAGGCAGCAGGAAGCTACACCATGTAAACAAATGCAGAAGATGCTAGGCACTCCCAGAGAAACCCAGAAATCACTCAAAACACTGCTAAAGGTATTTGGGGGCACTTATTAACCCATTAATAGCACTAACAGACCTTTTTTAAAAATATATATATTTTTTCTCGGAAAACCCCTTTAAGGTTAGTCAGCCTCAGTTGCTATGTCATAAAAGTCCTATAGACTGCAAGGCAATAGTATTGCAGTATATGGGACATGCAATCAAAAGATTGCAGGTTCAAGCCCCCTAGGGGTTTAATAAAATAGTTAAAAAAATGTTTAAGGCTAAAGCCCCACGTAGCGGGCTGCAGCGAAAAAGCGCTACGGGAAAAGTATCATGGTTTTTCCCACAGCGCTTTTCACAGAAAGTACGCTGAGTTTTCCTCTGTGGACTTTCTGCTTCCATTATACATATAGGGAAACCACCAGCATTTTCCTAGGTATAATTGACTTGCTTCTATTTTCAAAATCGCAACAGTTTTGGAAATTGCAGTGTCTCTGCTGCGGGTATTTTTCTGCAATATATGGATGGGATTCGCTAGAATCCCATCCACTTTGCAGGGAATGTAAAACGTCGCGTTTTTTGCGGTTTACTCCACGTGGGCCTAAAAAGTTTTTAAAAATATGAACAAAAAAAATCACCCCCTTTCCCTGGATTTGAAATAAAAATAAATAAACAAAAACAAACATAAAAAATTATACATCCCTGCATCTGAAAATGCTTGGTCTACAAACATATAGAAATATTTTTCCCATACGCGAACGTGTGAAAAAATAAAATAAAAAGAGCCAAATCTGCGTTTTTCGTGGTTTTGCCTGCTATAAAAATTTTAAATAAAAGTGATCAAATTATCAGATATTCCTTCAAATTATTATGAATATAAAGTACATCTGACTCAACAGAAAACAGACGCCTTATGCTTCCCTGTACATGGAAATATAAAAATCTGTGCCAGATTATGGCAACTCCAAGAAATGTGTTTTTTTTGCAATGTTTAAAATTTTTTTAAGGAGTTAAAACATAAAAAAAAACTATATAAGGCTAAGGCCCCACAAGGTATCCCACAGCAAAAAAGCGCTGCGGAAAAAAACGCGGTTCTTCCCGCAGCACTTTACACAGAAAGTTCGCAGAGGTTTCCTCTGTAGACTTTCTGCTTCAATTATACCTATAGGGAAACCACTGGCATTTCATAGGTATAATTCACATGTTGCGATTTCCAAAGCTGCAATGGTTTTTGAAATCGAAGCGTGTCCGCTGCGCATATTTTACCGCAAAGTGGGGAAGGGATTCACTAGAATACCATCCACTTTACTGTGATTTTAAAATACTGCGTTTACGTGGTTCCCCAGCCTAAATTTGATATCGCTGGAATCATACCGATCCATAGAATACAGGTGATATGTCATATTGGTTGCACAGTGAACCCTGTAAAATCAAAGCCCGTAAGAAAGGTGCACAAACACAGTTTTTCTTTAATTCCACCGCATTCTGAATTTTTTTTTCAGCTTCTCAGTACACCATATGGAATATTAAATTGTACCATTACAAAGTACAATTTGTCCTGCAAACATTAAGCACTCATAAGGCTCTGTGGAAGGCAGAAAGTCAAAAATGAAAATAAAAAAATGCCTGCTGCAGGAAGGGGTTAATAAAGCAGTGCACCGCAAAGTTTAGGACATGTGTGATGAACGAACAGTGTGTTATTCTACCCAACTGCAATATTCAATATTCCCAATATTCCCCAATATTTGTGCCATTGTTACTGGCAACACTCCCAGTTGTAGTTGGTGAGGAACAATCCAATGGGATACTTGTTGCTGGATATGGCTCCTCTGCTGTGTGACTTCTATGATTCAGACTTATTAGCTGTAAAACCACATAGAAGTGGTTCACCTTACTCCCATGAAACAAGGGAGGGGGAGTAGAAGCAACAGCTTGCCTTGATGAAGATGAGAGAAGGACATGGTCCAGAGAGGAGGAACCAAAGGAGGCGGATGGGCCCTACATAATGTTGGAGCTTGGCCTGCATTAGCACCTGGCCATGTTGTATTTCTGCCACTCAAAACATTGACCCAGTGTGCCGAAAACACTGACATATCCAAGGAAAGGTCCACATTCTCCAACACATGGTGATATAAAGCAGGGATAGCTTTACTAGAGAAACAATGGTGGCTAGACATCCTCTATGGAGGTTGAGCGCATGCCATCAGTCAGTGAAAGTGGTATGGCAGAGACTTCACCGCCAGCAACTTGGCCACGAGTGAGCTAATTTGTAGATCCGCTGGATGACTATGCATATATTGCTGTTTCCTTGACAAACATTCGCTTATGAATGACTGATGTTGGCATGAAGTAGAAAGAGTAGGAGAAACAGTTGGTGATGATGGTTATAAGGATGACCATGTTCTAGGTGTGGATGTAACCTTCCTGCAATCCACAGGAAGGAGTAGAACAATCTTCTATTTTGACACATATGCTGGTGATGCTTTTTCATATGATTATGGAGAGAGGTAGTTCCTACATTTGTTCCTGTGTGGCCGCGGCTAATTTTCTGCTTACAGATCTTGCACATTGCTATGGATTTGTTGTTTGGCAGTGTACAAAAAATTCTCACATGGGAGATGACTATTTGTAGTTGCTGCTAGCAATATCATCAGTGCTGGAAATGTGTCTTTGATTGCCAACACCAGTGCCACAACCCCAACCCCCGAGCTTCCCCTAAGTCTGGCCCAGGCAAACTTTTTGGATGGTGACTGGAATTATTACTATGATCACTACCACTAAACTCTTCTTTTTCTATGATGTCACTTTATTACCCTAACCAGGTTGCCAGGTCCTCTCTGCAAAAGAATCATCATCAGCGATGTCATCTTCCCTGCTTTTTCTGATTCATCATGGGCATGGGATTCTTGTACATAATTTCCTCATAATTTCCACCTCCAGATTTCTCCCTAGTGCCCCTACCAACATGACTACCAGTACCACACCCCCCGCCAGCAACAGTCATCTCTTCCATTTCCACCTCTGTCTCTGACTTCTAGAAGTCCACCTAGGTCACAGAAATCATGCGATCCTCCTTCTCCTCTGTATTTTAACTTTGCATACATGTCATGGTGGTCATTTTAACCTTTAGTTTTGTTAAAAACTGAAACTTTTGGAAAATATGGATCAACTCTGTTTCGTTACAAATTGGTTCACTCATTACTAGCACATATATATATATATATATGTAAAATATTAAAAAAAATCAGGCAGCACTCCATAGAACATTCTTGCCTTAGACAAGGGTAGCAGGGACATTGGGATTCAGCGACCATGCTATACTCGAGTTTGGGGTTGTAAGAAGAAGAAGACCTGAGAAGACAAAGACTAGAAGACTCAATTTTAGTAGGGCAGATTTTAGGGGCCTAAAGGTAAGGGTTAGTAGAATTCCATGGCGAAAATTACTTAAGCACAAAAATGCACATGAGGGGTGGGAAATTTTCCGTAGGGAAATCATTAATGCACAGGAACTAACAATACCTAGAAGCAAGAAAAATGGGAATCACCTAAAAACTCCAGGATGGATGACCAAAAAATTACATAACCTACTAAAAAAGAAAAAGGAAACTTACAACAAGTGGAAGATGGGAGCTATATCTAAGGGAGAGTCTACAGCAGTTTGCAGACTCTGCAAGATAAGCATTAAAAAAGCCAAGGCTGAATACGAATTGAAGCTTGCAAAAGAAATTAAGAGTAATGTAAAAGGTTTTTGGGGATATGTTAAGAGCAAAAGAAAAGTGAAGGAAACCATTGGAGTCCTAAAGAACGAAAAGGGTGAAAAAGTTAACATGGTGGATCAGCAAGTGGAGTTACTAAATTCATATTTTGTATCCGTCTTCTCCCAAGAAATGGATGGAAATATCAACATTAATGGTGATAGTGATGAGGGGAATGAGGACTCCAAGCTGATTATAAGTGAAGGTTTGGTAAGAGAACATTTAGCTAAGATTAAGGAAACCAAGTCCCCAGGACCGGATGATTTACACCCTAGAGTTTTAAAAGAATTAGCAGAGGAAATAACAGAACCCCTTGCAATAATCTTTAATAAGTCATGGGAGACAGGAGTGGTCCCTCTAGATTGGAAAAGGGCAAATGTGGTCCCCATCTACAAAAAGGGGAATAGGGACGACCCAGGAAATTATAGGCCGGTAAGTCTGACCTCGATAGTAGGAAAAATCTTTGAACAAATCGTTAAAGAACATTTAATTAGGTACCTGGATGGGAAGGCTTTAATTAATCAAAGCCAGCACGGCTTTATGCCTAATAAATCTTGCCAGACTAATCTTATTTCCTTCTATAATAAAGTCACTGAATGGTTGGACCAGGGGAATGCAGTGGACATAGTATATCTTGACTTTAGTAAGGCCTTTGATAAAGTATCACATAACATTCTTATTGAAAAAATGATCAAGTATGGCTTTGATAAAATATCAGTGAGGTGGGTTCACAATTGGCTTAATGATCGGGCACAACGAGTAATTCTAAATGGCTATACATCAAACTGGAAGAAAGTAAAAAGCGGGGTGCCGCAGGGCTCTGTCCTGGGCCCAGTACTTTTTAATATTTTTATAAATGATCTGGATGATGGGGCTAATGGGGAACTAATAAAATTTGCAGATGATACAAAGATAGGAGGAATGGCCAACACTAGAGAGGAGAGAGAGTGCATCCAAAAGGACTTAGACACACTGGAACAATGGGCTGAGGTGAACAAAATGGTATTCAACAGGGACAAATGCAAAGTTCTACATCTGGGTAACAGAAATGCAAGAAGCATATATAGTATGGGAGGAATAGTACTAAGTGAGAGTACAGGGGAAAAGGATCTGGGCATAATAATAGATCGCAAACTCAACATGAGTCAACAGTGCGGTGCGGTGGCTAAAAAGGCTAACCAAATTCTAGGATGTATCAAGACGAGCATTGTAGCTAGATCAAGAGAGGTAATTATTCCGCTGTACTCTGCCCTGGTCAGACCCCACCTGGAATACTGTGTACAGTTCTGGGCGCCCCAGTTTAAGAAAGACATCGATTCATTGGAGCAGGTCCAGAGAAGAGCAACCAAAATGGTGGAAGGTCTACAAACCATGTCCTACGAGGAGAGGCTAAAAGAATTGGGACTGCTTAGTTTGCAGAAGAGAAGGCTAAGGGGAGACTTAATAGCGGTATTTAAATATCTGAAAGGTTGTCACAGTGCAGAGGGATCTACCCTATTCTCATTAGCAGAAGGAAGCACGAGAAGTAATGGAATGAAACTAAGGGGAAGGAGATTCAGATTAGACATTAGGAAAAACTTTCTAACAGTAAGGGTAGTGAGAGAGTGGAATAGGCTGCCACGGGAGGTGGTGAGTTCTTCATCAATTGAAATCTTCAAGCGGAAACTGGATAGGTATATAGCTGGGATGTTTTAGGAATTCCTGCTTTTGCAGGGGGTTGGACTCGATGGCCCTTGAGGTCCCTTCCAACTCAAACAAACAAACAAACAAACAAACAAACTCATCAGGATTGCTCCCACCAGTATGGTAAAAGTATCACCACCAAAAAAGGTGGCACTCACCGCTCTGATCTATATATCACAGACCAAAGAGACATATTAGTACCCAATGGCGTAACAAGCAAAGACTGGGCCCAATAACAAACTTTTGACTTGGGACTCCCCCCCCCCATACGGCATAGCACCCCCTTTCCTGGCCCCCACATGGTATAACAACCCATTTACACACACTATAATGTCTCAAAATGGCCTCCACACAGTATAATGTCACATAGAGGCTTTTCCACACAGTATAATATCCTATCACTCCGCTCCACACAGTATTATGTGACATAGTGAACTCCACACAGTATAATGTCATATAGCGACCTCACCACACAGTATAATGTCACATAGTGACCCCTCCACACAGTAAAATTCACATAGCAGCCCTTGCACACATTAAAATGTTCCATGGCAGCCGCTGTACACAGTGTAATGTCACATGGCTACCCCTCCAAGCAGCATTATGTCACATAACAGCCCCTCCACACAATATAATGTCCCATAGCGGCTCCTCCACACAGTTTAATGTTACATACACACGTGGACAAAATTGTTGGTACCCCTAGTTTAATGAAAGAAAAACCCACAATGGTCACAGAAATAACTTGAATCTGACAAAAGTAATAATATATAAAAATTCTATGAAAATGAACAAATGAAAGTCTGACATTGCTTTTCAACCATGCTTCAACAGAATTTTTAAAAAAAAAAGAAAACTCATGAAACAGGCCTGGACAGAAATGATGGTACCCTTAACTTAATATTTTGTTGCACAACCTTTTGAGGCAATCACTGCAATCAAACGATTCCTGTAACTGTCAATGAGACTTCTGCACCTCTCAACGGGTATTTTGGCCCACTCCTCATGAGCAAACTGCTCCAGTTGTCTCGGGTTTGAAGGGTGTCTTTTCCAGACAGCATGTTTCATCTCCTTCCAAGGATGCTCAATAGGATTTAGGTCTGGGCTCATAGAAGGCCACTTCAGAATAGTCCAATGTTTTCCTCTTAGCCATTCTTGGGTGTTTTTAGCTGTGTGTTTTGGGTCATTATCCTGTTGCAAGACCCATAACCTGCAACTGAGACCACACTTTCTGACACTGGGCAGCACATTTCTCTCTAGAATCCCTTGATAGTCTTGAGATTTCATTGTACCTTGCACAGATTCAAGACACCCTGTGCCAGATGCAGCAAAGGAGCCCCAGAACATAACAGAGCCTCCTCCATGTTTCACAGTAGAGACAGTGTTCTTTTCAAGATATGCTTCATTTTTCCGTCTGTGAACATAGAGCTGATGTGCCTTGCCAAAAATGTCGATTTTTGTCTCATCTGTCCATAGGACATTCTCCCAGAAGCTTTGTGGCTTGTCAACATGTAGTTTGGCAAATTCCAGTCTGTTTTTTTTATGATTTGTTTTCAACAAAGGTGTCCTTCTTGGTCGTCTCCCATGAAGTCCACTTTGGCTCAAACAAGGACGGATGGTGTGATCTGACACTGATGTTCCTTGAGCTTAAAGTTCACCTTTAATTACTTTAGAAGTTTTTCTGGGCTCTTTTGTTACCATTCGTATTATCCTTCTCTTTGATTTGTCATCAATTTTCCTCCTGTGGCCACGTCCGGGACGTTGGCTACAGTCCCATGGATCCTAAATTTCTGAATAATATGTGAAACTGTAGTAACAGGAACATCAAGCTGCTTGGAAATGATCTTATAACCTTTACCTTTAACATGCTTGTCTATAATTTTCTTTCTAAGCTCCTGAGACAACGCTTTCCTTTGCTTCCTCTGGTCCATGTTGAACGTGGTACTCACCATGTTACCAAACAGCACAGTGAGTATCTGTAGCCCTATATACAGGCTCACTGACAGATTACGAGATTGTAGACACCTGTGATGCTATTTTCCATTGGTCTCAATATTGTATTCACCCTTACTAGTGTTACTCTATAAGGCTAGGTTTACATCTGCATTCGGGTTTCCCTTCGGGGGGGTCCGCTTGGGGACCTCCTGAACGGAAACCTAATCCGCATAAAAAAGTGGTTACCTTAGGAAACCCGCGGACCTCATAGACTATAATGGGGTCCGTGTGGTTTCCACTCAGTTTCTGCTCGAAAAGGGCGAAAAATGCAGCGCATTTCTCTTCGCATCTTTCATGCGGAGAGGGGTACGGAATCCCCAAACATAGTGCAAGCGCTAGTGTGAACCCAGCATAACTCCATATGGAGTGAACAGAATTGGATTTGTTGCCCTATTAATTTCCTTGTGTCCTAGCTATTTCATCTAAATTTATGTAGATAGGTAGTTTTTGATACTACGATTTATTTTTATTCTAGTATTTTTCCTCTGTTTCAGACTCCCTACAGATTGGTATACTGTATTGGCCACAAATATTAACACACACAAAGCTAGATCCAGAATGATATGGATTTCATCCATATAAGTTTTCCCACCCTCTTTGTCTAGTTATGTTAATATTAATTAAAGATACTTTTTTTTTGTATTTTTTTGTGCTGGTCTGGTTTACATCACAGCATTATACCCTACTATTGTTGATAAAATTTAGCAATTTTCAATTTCATTTATGAAATTTCTATGCTATTAGACACTAAATATGCAGTATGCAACTCTTTACATTACTGTGGGGAGTGTTATTTAAGGTTTAAGTACTGGTACCAATACGAATGTACTTAATAAGAGTATAGGTACTAATATGTCCCTTTGGTCTGTGATATATAGATCAGAGTGGCGAGTGTTACCTCTTTTGGTGGGGATGCTTTTACCATACTGGTGAGAGCAGTCCTTATCAGTTTGTCTAAGGCATAAATGTGGGATCTTTGCCTTTTATCTCCTGGATCTTTTTATTGCTGCTATATAAAATGTACCGACTTTATTAAGTCACATATTCCTCATAATGGTTACTTGAGTACTTTTTCTGATATATCTATACATTATATTAGTGTTCCTTTCTCCTTTTTACCCTTAGTCAACATGGCTATAATAACGTACCTCTAATGCGTACGCGCTGATTTACTAGGGTGTCTGTTACACAAATAAACCATTTCTGTCCTTGTGCATGAGCAGACATGCATAGAGGACACCGTTCAGTTTGACACTGGAGTGTTTTTCTGTTGTGGATCAGTTAAGGTGATTAGCCTTATTATTTTGCACGCCCCACTTTTAAGTTTTTTATTTTTTACAAAAGTTTAAAATAACCAATAAATTTCTTTCCACTTCACAATTGTGTCCCACTTGTTGTTGATTCTTCACCAAAAAATTAAAATTTTATATCTTTATGTTTGAAGCCTGAAATGTGGCAAAAGGTTGAAAAGTTCAAGGGGACCGAATACTTTCGCAAGGCACTATATATATCTACATAGCTGTTATTAAAAGTTTATTAATGATTTATATGCTTTACTCACTGTACACTTCCATGTATATGCAGTGTTTGAAATGTTGTTTTGATCACTTGATGTATATCACTATTGAATCAGTATGAATAATTTGGCACAATTGAATAAGATATTTTCACTATATTGGTAATAATTGATAATTATAGTGGATTTGTGATATATTTCCTGATTATATTTCCTGATCCTTATTTCCTGATACCACTCTGCTTGAGAGAGGCTCATACAAATGAGCTAAAATGTTGCAGATATGGTTCAGTAAAGTTACCTCTATTTTATTATATATATATATATATATATATATATATATATATATATATACAGTGCCTTGTGAAAGTATTTGGCACCCTTGAACTTTTCAACCTTTTGCCACATTTCAGGCTTCAAACATAAGGATATAAAATGTAAATTTTTTGGTGAAGAATCAACAAGTGGGACACAATTGTGAAGTGGAACGAAATTTATTGGTTATTTTAAACTTTTGTAAAAAACTAGAAAACTGAAAAGTGGGGCGTGCAATATTATTCGGCCCCTTTACTTTCAGTGCAGCAAACTCACTCCAGAAGTTCAGTGAGGATCTCTGAATGATCCAATGTTGTCCTAAATGACTGATGATGATAAATATAATCCACCTGTGTGTAATCAAGTCTCCGTATAAATGCACCTGCTCTGTGATAGTCTCAGGGTTCTGTTTAAAGCGCAGAGAGCATCATGAAGACCAAGGAACACACCAGGCAGGTCCGTGATACTGTTGTGGAGAAGTTTAAAGCTGAATTTGGATACAAAAAGATTTCCCAAACTTTAAACATCCCAAGGAGCACTGTGCAAGCGATCATATTGAAATGGAAGGAGTATCAGACCACTGCAAATCTACCAAGACCCGGCCGTCCCTCTAAACTTTCATCTCAAACAAGGAGAAGACAGATCAGACATGCAGCCAAGAGGCCCATGATCACGCTGGATGAACTGCAGAGATCTACAGCTTAAGTGGGAGAGTCTGTCCATAGGACAACAATCAGTCGTACACTGCACAAATCTGGCCTTTATGCAAGAGTGGCAAGAAGAAAGCCATTTCTCAAAGATATCCATAAAAAGTCTCATTTAAAGTTTGCCACAAGCCACCTGGGAGACACACCAAACATGTGGAAGAAGGTGCTCTGGTCAGATGAAACCAAAATCAAACTTTTTGGCCACAACGCAAAACGATATGTTTGGTGTAATGTGAAAGCAACACAGCTCATCACCCTGAACACACCATCCCCACTGTCAAACATGGTGGTGGCAGCATCATGGTTTGGGCCTGCTTTTCTTCAGCAGGGACAGGGAAGATGGTTAAAATTGATGGGAAGATGGATGGAGCCAAATACAGGACCATTCTGGAAGAAAACCTGTTGGAGTCTGCAAAAGACCTGAGACTGGGACGGAGATTTATCTTCCAAGACAATGATCCCAAACATAAAGCAAAATCAAAATCTACAATGGAATGGTTCACAAATAAACGTATCCAGGTGTTAGAATGGCCAAGTCAAAGTCCAGACCTGAATCCAATCGAGAATCTGTGGAAAGAGCTGAAAACTGCTGTTCACAAACGCTCTCCATCCAACCTCACTGAGCTCGAGCTGTTTTCCAAGGAAGAATGGGCAAGAATTTCAGTCTCTCGATGTGCAAAACTGATAGAGACATACCCCAAGCAACTTGCAGCTGTAATCGCAGCAAAAGGTGGCGCTACAAAGTATTAACTGAAGGGGGCCGAATAATTTGGCACGCCCCACTTTTCAGTTTTTTATTTTTTACAAAAGTTTAAAATATCCAATAAATTTCGTTCCACTTCACGATTGTGTCCCACTTGTTGATTCTTCACCAAAAAATTTAAATTTTATATCCTTATGTTTAAAGCCTGAAATGTGGCAAAAGGTTGAAAAGTTCAAGGGGGCCGAATACTTTCGCAAGGCACTGTATCACATATAATATATACAGCTCACAAAACACAAATACAGCATACAGTAGATATACAGTTCCCATACACTCAGCACACATACTTTCCAAATACACTGCAGGAACTGACCAATCAGATAGGTAGCTTGTTTTGCTTCCTAAGATCCTACATCCTACATTGTTCTGGCTGGTAGAGTCTAAAGCTACCCCTGAGGACTTCACCAGAGCCCGTTGCAGGGAAGGTTGTACTATAGCAATCAGGAACCCAAGTTACCACACTGAAGCTGCATTTGCAGATAAAGACCAAACCAGAAAACCTACAGCGAGAAGTGGACATAAAAACATTCAAGCAACCAGTGTCAAACCCAGGAGAGAACAGGGCTACCCAAATCAGTAGCAGAAGAATAACTATGTCCAAGCCAAGGTTGAGTCCAGGAGTTCACAGACAAAGCCAAGCTAGTAACAAAATGTTTAACCAGGAGAACAAGCCAAAATCAGAAACCAGGAAATCTGTAGATTAACAGGTAACATCAGAGACCACAAACCTAGCTATAATCCGTAGCAGGCACCAGAGTAGCCTCAAGCAGGGTTTACACAAGATTGGAGAATGAGGGAGCACTCTGGTTGGCTCAGCATCTCACTTGTAGGCATGGCAACCTTAAAGCAGTGGCTGTGAGCAGTGCTGCACTGAAAAGTATTAAGGCTGCAATTAGGGTCACAAATATTGAGATTCCTAACACAAACTCTTTACACAGACCCTTCTTCTATTCCTGGCCAGAGTTATCTTCTTCCTTTTACATAAAGGGGTTGGACACTTTCAGGCCAATATTGAGAGACAAATGTTATTATTTGTATAATAGAAACATATACAATTTTCCAGTATACTTTCTGTATCAGTTCCTCACGGTTTTCTAGATCTCTGCTTGCTGTCATTCATTCTGTTACTTCTAGTGGATAAAACTCCACGGTCCATGGTCATGTGATGAGCACACAGGTGCACAGTTCATTACCAGGCAGGTGTCTGATTACTGTGCTATAACTATAACGAGCTGTGCACCTGTGTATTCATCACATGACCATGGCCAGAGTTTTATCCAGTAGAAGTAAGCAGAATGAATGACAGCAAGCAGAGTTCTAGGGAACTGTGAGGAATTGATACATAAAGTATATTGGAAAGTTGGACAACTTTTTGCTATACAAACAATAACATTTGTCTCTCAATATTGGTCTGAAAGTGGCTAGCGACGTTAGGGACCTTTTGGTCATGTGATGTCATCCATCACATGACTTACTCTTCAAAGGTCATGCAGACAAAAGAAAAGAATACCAAGAACAGGGAGGCTCCTGCACACATCAGTTTTGCTATAACTCATGGTTATGTACAATTTTCATCATGTATACATACGTGTGCAGTGCTTCACAGGAGTGCAGGAAAACAGACTCAACTACCTCCCCCTGCAGTCCTGGAAAAGTGCCTGACGTCAGAGACTCACCTCATGGTTGGTGCAGCCCTGCAGTGACACCTCTACTCCCTGTCCTGACCACCAGGGAAGGTTTATATAGAATGAAATAGCTTTTTCCTAATTTTTGTTATTGTTAGTTTATTGAGCATTACACACTTTTACAAACATGGCACACAGTTGTGTATCAAGGATGTGAAATATATAGATAAAACTAATAATTCAACTTAAAGGGGTAAACAGCCAAGTGCTGTCTCCGGCACTCCCTTTGAAATTAAAGGATTAATGCATGTGCTGTCCCACCACAGGGATATGGAATAATTTGCTAAGATTAGAAAACCCCTTTAAGGGTTACAAATCAGTAAATACTTTATATAGTTTCAGTGAGGCATAAGGGAAAACCTATGAAGGTGGTTGCATAGAATATAGAAGGTGGAAGGGTAGGAGATGGTGACAGGTAGGTGGGGTAAGGTGGTGGGTGATGGGTGAAGGAAAGGGACTGGTGTATATGGTATTTGGACATTTATTTAAAATGACTTTTTTCCATTCTAGCAGTGGATAGTTTTATATTTTAGTGTTACAATGCCATCGATAGCACAGAACATCTTGGCCATTATGCTTGAGCCCGGACAAGATAAAACTCCCATGACAAATTGGGCCAGGTCCTTCCACTGCTCTAACCTAATGGCCCAGAATTCCATGGGGTCACAGTTATCTGCTGGAATATAGGTGCACTCTAGGTACGACTGTATCTGATAGTGCAGTTGATGGGTGTCTGTTGCTACCTGTTGTGGCTTCAGTTGATGCTGTAAGATGAAAAATTTCTGGTTTGTCATCTTCCAGATATTGTACTGGGTCTGGCTGCTTATGTTGCTGCTTTTACTCCTCCTGTCAATTAGAGCTGTAGCACTGGCAGAGGAGGTGAAGCACTGGCTGAATGAGGTGCACTGGGAATAGGCAGATGCCACCATGGTACGAGTGCAACTGGCAGTTGCAATCATTTCCCTAAACGCAGCGTTAACCTGGCTATACAGCCTATCCTGATAATATTCTCATTTTTTTCCCTTTGGGAAGCAGGGAAGAATTCCCCAACTTTGTCTTTATAGCGAGAGTCTAATAGCACTGCCATTCAGTACTTATCCCTCTGTTTGATGTTAGTTATATGCTTGATGCTATGTAAGTAGCGAAGCATAGAACCTGCCATGCTTTCCAGCGTATGCTTGGACCCCTGCCATGGTTGATATTCATGGTCATCGTCATCATCATCGTCTTGGAAGAAATGAGGATCAGCCTCCTCTCCTGGTTGTGCCTGTGACATATCAAGGACCTCTTTGCATCCAGAAGAGAGTCTTTCTCCTCCTTTTCCAGTCTAGGAGTCCTCTTTCCTCCACCATAATGAACCTGACCCAGATCCTCATATTTCTCCATCAACAGGGCGATGAGGTTGACTAAGAGGTGGAAACTGTTCTTCCTCTTCCTCCCTCGTTACATATAAGATATACAATATCAAATCAAATCGCTGATGCTGTAGTTGTCCCTACTAACAAATATGGTGGCTTCTTCAAAGGGCTTAAGAAGCTGGCACACTTCCCTCATGAGCCTCCAATGATATATCTCTATATAAAACATTGTCCCTGTGGTCTTTCCCTGTGTTGCATGCAATAATTGATCATCGTCTTCTGCTGCTCACACAGGCGCTCCTGTATGTTTAAGGTTGATTTCCACTGATTTGGAATGTCGTAGATAAGACGGTGCAAAGGCAGACCCTTTTGTTGCTGCAAATTCAAAGCTGTAATGCGCAGAGACTTTTCTGGCCATGAGGAGAACCTCTTTTTAAGCCACTATACAAGTTAATAAAGTGGCGAGAGACTAGAATAAATACATGTGCCATACAGGGACAATGTATTATTTTCTGTAACTGCAGCACAGCAATAATAATAGTGACATTGTTGTTGGCAATGCTGCCCAGTTGGAGTTGGCAAGGAGCCATACTTGCTGCAGGGTACAGCAAAGAATCTCCTCCACTTATTGGCTTCTCTTATCCTCTTATCCAGGCTCATTACTTTTAAGACCTCATGGCAGCGCTTCACCTTACACCCATGATATGAGCAGGGAAGAGGAGGATTGAAAGCAACAACTTCCCCTGCTAAAGATGGTGATTGGAGATGGTCCAGAGAGGAGGATCCAGAGGAGATAGATGGGCCCTGCATGGTATTGGAACTGGGGCTGCACAAACAGGGTGGAAGTAGTCTTTGGCCTTGTTGCATTTGAGGATTGTAACCGCTGCCGCTCAAAACATTGACCCGTGAAAGCCATGTACAGTAGGGAAAAAAAGTATTTAGTCAGCCACCAATTGTGCAAGTTTTCCCACTTAAAAAGATGAGAGAGGCCTGTAATTGACATCATAGGTAGACCTCAACTATGAGAGACAAATGAGAAAACATATCTAGAAAATCACATTGTCTGATTTTTTAAGAATTTATTTGAAAATCATGATGGAAAATAAGTATTTGGTCACCTACAAACAAGCAAGATTTCTGGCTCTCACAGACCTGTAACTTCTTCTTTAAGAGGCTCCTCTGTCCTCCACTCATTACCTGTATTAATGGCACCTGTTTGAAATTGTAATCAGTATAAAAGACACCTGTCCACAACCTTAAACAGTCACACTCCAAACTCCACTATGGTGAAGACCAAAGAGCTGTGCAAGGACACCAGAAACAAAATTGTAGACCTGCACCAGGCTGGGAAGACTGAATCTGCAAAAGGCAAGCAGATTGGTGTGAAGATATCAACTGTGGGAGCAATAATTAGAAAATGGAAGACATACAAGACCACTGATAATCTCCCTCAATCAGGGGCTCCACGCAAGATCTCACCCCGTGGGGTCAAAATGATCACAAGAACGGTGAGCAAAAATCCCAGAACCACACGGGGGGACCTAGTGAATGACCTGCCGAAAGCTGGGACTAACGTAACAAAGGCTACCGTCAGTAACACACTATGCCGCCAGGGACTCAGATCCTGCAGTGCCAGACGTGTCCCCCTGCTTAAGCCAGTACATATCCGGGCCCGTCTGAAGTTTGCTAGAGAGCATTTGGATGTTCCAAAAGAGTATTGGGAGAATGTCATATGGTCAGATGAAACCAAAGTAGAAACACAACTCGTCGTGTTTGGAGGAGAGTGAATGCTGAGTTGCATCCAAAGAACACCATAGCTACTGTGAAACATGGGGGTGGCAACATCATGCTTTGGGGCTGTTTCTCTGCAAAGGGACCAGGACGACTGATCCATGTACATAAAAGAATGAATGGGGCCATGTAGCGTGAAATTTTGAGTGCAAATCTCCTTCCTTGAGCAATGGTATTGAAGATGAAACGTGGCTGGGTCTTTCAGCATGACAATGATCCCAAGCACACCACCAGGGCAACGAAGGAGTGGCTTCGTAAGAAACATTTCAAGGTCCTGGAGTGGCCTAGTCAGTCTCTAGAGCTCAACCCAATAGAACACCTTTGCAGGGAGTTGAAAGTCTGTGTTGCCCAGCGACAGCCCCAAAACATCACTGCTCTAGAGGAGATCTGCATGGAGGAATGGGCCAACATACCAGCAACAGTGTGTGCCAACCTTGTGAAGACTTACAGAAAACGTTTGACCTCTGTCATTGCCAACAAAGGATATATAACAAAGTATTGAGATGAACTTTTGTTATTGACCAAATACTTATTTTCCACCATAATTTGCAAATAAATTCTTAAAAAATCAGACAATGTGATTTTCTAGATATGTTTTCTCATTTTGTCTCTCATAGTTGAGGTCTACCTATGATGTCAATTACAGGCCTCTCTCATCTTTTTAAGTGGGAGAACTTGCACAATTGGTGGCTGACTAAATACTTTTTTTTCCTCACTGTAATTTAGATGGTCATAACTCGCAACGTTTCAGGGTGTCACTTGTCCATGCCTCTGGGGCTGCTCCCACTACTATCCTCCTTATGCGGTACTGGACTCTATTTGGAGCAGTGGTGACATTTGCCCCATTTTGCACCCTGAATTTGTGTATAATCCTTTTAAACTAATACTTCTAGTTAATTTCTCTTAACCTGCTTCTGTTAAACACAGGAATGAGATATTGTGTGTTAAGACCACAATTGATGGAAAACAGCAACAGAAGCAAAAGGTTTAAAGAGATTTCTCAGAATCCTGTTCAAGACAATGTAACATCTGATTGCTGCAGTGAAGAAGAACATACAGTGGCTTGCAAAATTCATTCCCCTTGAACTTTTTCACATTTTGTTACCTTACAACCACAAACTTAAATGTATTTTATTGAGATTTTAAGTGATAGACCAACACAAAGTAGCAGATAATTGTGAAGTGGAATGAAAATAATACGTGGTTTTCAAAATTTTAATCAAGTAAAAATCTGAAAAGTGTGACGTGCAAAAGTATTCATCCCCCTGTACTCTGATACCCTTAAATAAAATCCAGTGCGCACAATTGCCTTCAGGAGTCACTTAATTAATTGAGTCCACCTGTGTGTAATTTAGTCTCAGTATAAATGCACCTGTTCTGTGAAGACCTCAGTGTTTAGTTAGAGAACACTAGTGAACAAACAGCATTATGAAGGCCAAGGAACTCACCAGCCAGAGATAAAGTTATGGAGACGTTTAAAGCAGGGTTAGGTTATAAAAACATATCCCAAGCTTTGAGCATCCCAAGGAGCACTGTTCAATCTATAATCCTACCAAGACATGGTTGCCCACCTAAACTGACACATTGAGCAAGGAGAGTACTAGTCAGAGAAGCAGCCAAGAGGCCCATGGTCACTCTGGAGGAGCAGCAGAAATCCTCAGCTCATGGGGGTGGAAACTATCCACAGGACAACTATAAGTCGTGCACTCCACAAATCTGGCCTTTATGAACGAGTGGCAAGAAGAAAACCATTGTTGAAAGAAAGACATAAGAAGTGCCATTTGCAGTTTGCCACAAGCCATATAGGGGACACAGCAAACATATGGAAGAAGGTGCTCTGGTCAGATGAGACCAAAGTTTAACTTTTTGGCCTAAATGCAAGTGCTATGTGTGGCGGAAAAGTAACACTGCTCATCACCCTGAACACACCATCCCCACTGTGAAATATGCTTTCTGCAGCACGGACAAGGAAGCTGGTTAGAGTTGATGGGAAGATGGATGGAGTTAAATACAGGGCAATCCGGGAAGAAAACCTGTTGGAGGTTGCAAAAGAAGGAGATTCACCTTCCAGCAAGACAATGACCCTAAACATACAGCCAGAACTACAGTGGAATGGTTTAGATAAAAGAAATATCATGTGTTACAATGGTCCAATCATCTAAATCCCATTGAGCATCTGTGGCAAGACATGAAAATTGCTGTTCACAGACGCTCTCCATCCAATCTGGCTGAGCTTGAGCTATTTTGCAAAGAAGAATGGGCAAAAATCTCACACTCTAGATGCGCAAAGCTGGTAGAGACATACTCCAAAAGACTTGCAGCTATAATTTCATTGAAAAGTGGCTCTACAAAGTATTGATATAGGGGGGCTGAATACTTTTGCATGTGACACTTTTCAGATTTTTATTTGATTAAATATTTTGAAAACCATGTATCATTTTCCTTCCACTTCACAACTATGTGCTACTTTGTGTTGGTCTATCATTTAAAATCTCATTTAATCATTTAAGTTTGTGATTGTAAGGTGACAAAATGTGAAAAAGTTCAAGTGGTATGAATACTTTTGCAAGGTACTGTATATGTGAAGGTAACCTTAAAAAGGAATCTGCCATCACCAAAATTGGGCAAAAGCAGATGTTCAGGCAGATGCAGCCACACCACCAGGTCCACCCAACGGTAAATTTAAAAACAGACTAAAAATAGCAAACTGTATTACTCATCAGCAGAATAGTGAAGATATCAGGCGATACCTTTTAGAGGCTAACTGAGTATATTTGATAGTAAGTTTTCAAGAGTGCTAGCTCTCTTCTTCAGACATGGTGTAATACTAGAAACTGAAAATTCACACTATTTATACACAGAAGACATGGATCTTCAAAAGGATGTTGAAATAACAAAATGCAATATACGTAGAGAAGTTATTTACAACAGGTCAGGAAATAAACAGTCTGGAAAATTTGTGGTGCGTGACAGAGGGATATGTTATCTGTTTGTAATCAGGTGGTGATTTGTGACCCTCACAGTTCATACATAGTGTGACATGAAACTGGAATGAATATTAAGTCCAAATTGCAGAGTTTGAAATTTTTGCATTAACTTGTATTCCCATTCCTTTCTCTCTCTCTCTGTGGCTTAAAATGTCCCATTAAAACCACAACCCTCAAATCTTCAATAGAGTGGTCTTCTCTGGAGAAATGTGTGGCCACTGGGAGATCTGTTCTGCTGTTATTAATGGTGGATCTGTGTGAGTTCATGAACTGACTAAGTCTCTGGCATGTTTCCCCCACATAGAGGCCTGTGGTGGGACATTGCACACACATTATGAGATACAACACCAGTGGCGTAACTAGGAATGGCTGGGCCCCAAGGCGAACATTTGACATGGCCCTCCCCGAACCACCGCCCCCAACCCCCCCCCCCGCACAAACCGCTGCCCCCAACCCCCCCGCCCGCATAAACCGCATTCCTGCACACACTATTATGCACCTTAGTGGCCCCTGCACACAATATTATGCCCCATAGCAGCCCCTGCACACAGTATTATGCCCCATAGCGGCCCCTGCACACAATATTATGCCCCATAGCGGCCTCTGCGAATTGTATTATGCCCCATAGCGACCCCTGCACACAGTATTATGCTCCATAGTGGCCCCTGCACACAGAATTATGCTCCATAGTGGACCCTGCCCACAGTATTATGCTCCATAGTGTCCTCTGCCCACAGTAGTATTCCCCATAGTGGCCCCTACACACAGTAGTATGCCCCACAGTGGCCCCTGCACACAGTATTATGCCCCATAGTGGACCACGCATGAATGATTATTATACTCTGGGATCCTTTCAGACCCCAGAGCAGGGGCGTAACTACCAGGGTAGCAGCGGTAGCAGATGCCACAGGGCCCAGGACATTACGGGGCCCCGCGGGCCCCCGATGCTTTTTTCTTTTTTTTTATAGGCCGTTACCTGCTGGAGTAACCCCAGCAGGTAACGGGCCCTATATACTTACCATTCCCCGGGGTTCCGCTCACGGCCGCCTGCGCTTCCGATTGGTATGTGAGGCCGCGGGCCGAACCTCACAATCTTTGCTATCGTTATACTCCGGGGTCTTTTCAGATCCCGGAGTATAATAATCAGAGGCCCAGGGGAGGTGAGGGAACATAAAAAACAATGTACTTACCTTTCCTGCGCTTCTCCAGGCTTCGGGCCTGTTTGGTGACGTCCCCGACGTCATTTTGCGTCGTGACGCCTTGCGCGCATCACGTGACGCCGGCCTGGTCCAACATTGAAGGTGGCCGAAGCAGAAGGAAGTGGACCGGAGTGAGGAACAGGTAAGCAACGTTGTTTTTTTATGTTTTTATCCTCCGCTGGGTCTCCAATCATTATGCTCTGGGGTCTGAAAAGACCCCATAGTATAATAATTGTTCATGGGTGGTCCACAATGGGACATATAATAGTGTGTGCAGGGGCCACTATGGGGCAAAATACTCAGTGCAGGGGCCACTATGGGGCAAAATACTCAGTGCACGGGCTACTATGGGATATAATACTGTGTGCAGGGGCCACTATGGAATATAGTACTGTGCACAGGGGCCACTATGGGGAATGATACTTTGTGCAGGGGCCACTATGGGGAATGATACTTTGTGCAGGGGCCACTATGGGGCATGATACTGTGTGCAGGGGCTACTATGGGGCATGATACTGTGTGCAGGGGCCACTATGGGACATGATACTGTGTGCAGGGGCCACTATGGGGCATGATATTGTGTGCAGGGGCCACTATGGGGCATGATACTGTGTGCAGGGGCCACTATGGGGCATGATACTGTGAGCAGGGACCACTATGGGGCATGATACTGTGTGCAGGGGCCACTATGGGGCATAATACTGTGTGCAGGGGCAACTATGGGGCATAATAGTGTGCGCACGAATGTATTTTCTTTTGGGGGGGGGTTGGCGGTTGGCGGTCCGGGGGGGGGGCAATTGGGGGCAGCGGTTCGGAGGGGCCCCCATGTCAAATGATCGCCTTGGGGCCCAGCCATTCCTAGTTACGCCACGGCCCCAGAGTATAATGATTGGAGACCCAGGGTAGAATACAAACATACAAAACAATGCTACTTACCTCTTCCTGGCTCCGCTGCACTCCTGTGCGCTACTTCGGCCATCTTTAATGTTGGAGCAGATCTCGCGTGAGTGAGGCTGACGTCGCGACGCATAATGACGACGGCTGACGTCTGGGACGTCACCCAACAGGCCCGAAGCCTGCGGAGCGTAGGAGAGGTGAGTTACAGTGTTTTTTATGTTCGCTCACCTCCCCTGGGCCCCCAATCGTTATACTCAGGGGTCTCAAAAGACCCCGGAGTATAATAATAACAGTGTTTGTGGGGTTCGCGGTAGCGGCTGCTACAGGGCTCTGGGTCCTAGGCCCCATAATGTTCCGGGCCCCATAATGTTCCGGGCCCTGTGGCAGCCGCTACCACTGCTACCCCGATATTTACGCCCCTGTACACCACATTGAAAGACCTGCAGGAAAATGTCCCCCTAATTCTGTGCACCTGTTGTGACTGTGGGATAGGTACACTGTCAGCGGTGTGGATATCCTTGCAGGTCATGCACCTGTTTTGCAGGCAAGGTGAGGTGCCATTTTCAGTTGGGGCCTTCAGGGCACTCCGGACAATTATACGCCTCAGGTTTGGTGGTTGTCGAAAGGAAAGGAGAGGGGGGACTGGAAATATGTCCTTGACTCTGTTGTCCCTATGTAGCACAGGTTGGAGCTCCTTGGCAATCCTTCGTAGGATCTTCAGCTGTGGGTTGTAGGTGACAACTAGGGGCACTCGGGCTTCTTTCTGGGTCTCTTTATATGTGAGCAGACTGTCTCTGTTAATGGCTGCTTCTTTGTTTAATTGGTTGTCCGTCACTTTTGGTTTGTATCCCAATCGGAGAAATTTCGTCCTCAGATCCAGGAGGTGCTTGTCCAGGTCTGCTTTGTAGGCGCAAATATGATTGTATCATATAGCCTGGCTGTAAATAATAGATTGTCTTGTGTGCTTGGGGTGGAAGCTGTCGTTTCCCAGGTAGGCCGTTCTGTTTGTGGGTTTGTGGTATATTGATGTGAGTAGCCGGTGGTCTTTAATGTATATTGTGGTGTCCAGAAAGTGGATTTCACTCTCTGAATAGCTAAGTTTAAGATTGATGGTAGGGTGAAAGTCATTGAAGTCATTATGAAGTAGGGCCTCCTCACCTGCAGTCCAGATGACAAGGATATCATCGACATAACGAAGGTAAACCATAGATTTGGTGGTGCATGTTGATAAATATGCTCCTTCCAGTTCTGCCATAAAGAGATTTGCATACTGGAGTGCACATCTGGTCCCCATTGAAGTTCCCATTCGCTGTAGATATAGATCCTCTCCAAAAGTAAAATAGTTGTGGCTAAGGATGAATTGTATGAGCTGCGTTACTGGTTCTGTTGGGAGGTTTTGTTTCTCCAGGTGTACATCCGACATGCTGCAACTCCATCCTTGTGGGGAATGTTGGTATACAAGGATTCCACATCCATGGTGGCTAAAATGGTACCCTCAGGTAGTGGGCCCAGGGCATTCAGTTTGTTAAGAAGGTCAGTGGTGTCCTGGATGTATCTTGGAGTATCCCTGACAAGGGTTTTAGGAGATTTTCCACCCAACCCGAGATGTTTTCCGTCAGTGTCCCAATGCCAGAAATGATAGGCCTCCCAGGGTTGCCATCTTTGTGTATCTTTGGGAGCATATAGAAGCAGCCTGGCCTGGGATCCTCTGTGATAAACCCTTTTACCTGCTTCTGAACCTGGATTGGAAACTTCTTGATCATATTCTTTAGTTGTTTCATATAGGCCTCTGTGGGATCACTTCCAAATTTGGAGTAATCGATGGGATTTGACAATTGCCTGTTTATATCTTCTGAGGTTTTCATTATGACTGTTGCGCCCCCTTTATCAGCCGGTTTTATTATTATATCCTGATTTTCTTTCAGTGCAGTAATAGCCTTCTGTTCCTGCAGGGTTAGGTTATGCACCTGGTTCTTTTGTTTCTCCACGATTTCTGATTTTACTTTGCTTCTGAAACAGTCAATATATTTATCCAGTACTGCGTTAGTTCCAGGGCGTGGGGTGCAGGTAGATTTTTTTGTGGGATTCCTTATGGGCTGTTCTATCTCAGAGTCGCTGCTGTATGGAAGGTCTTTGTCATAAAAATATTCCCTCAATCTTATTTTTCTAAAAAACTCCTCCATATCATTGCAAAGTTTGATATGGTCAGTGTGTGCTGAGGGGCAGAAGGAGAGACCTTTGGAGAGAACTGACATTTCGTGTTTGTTTTGCTCAGGAGGAAAGATTCACAACACAACTCTGGTGAGCTGGGCTGGTACTTGCGGTTATAGTAATGAGGCCTTTTTGTCTCAGTCTATGGAGCTTTTTCTTATTGTTGTTAATAAGCATGTCCTGAAGTTTCCGTTAGTATATGTGGAGTTTGGCCTTCATTTCCTCTGTGTCATTATCCAATGATGATTTCAGGGCCTGTATCTCCTCCTGTGTTCTTCTTTTGTTGTTATAGGAAATCTTTATCATATTGTTCTGCAGCCTTTCAGAAGCCCGAATACATAGTTGTTTTGCATATCGGCTGTTGTAGGTGTGGCGGGTTGGGTTACATAAATTGAAGCCTCTTGGGTTGAGTCTCTCCTTTTTGCATTTTGTTAAGAAGAAGATGTCGCTGTTGAGTTGTGCAAGTTTCTTAAGCAGGTTTTTTAGTTCTAATCTTGTTCAGTACATTGTGGTATCTTCCAAGTTGCTTGTAGTATAATGTTGTACCGTGTTAGCCATAGAAAGTAGTGGAAGAGTGAAGAAATCAGGCGATACCTTTTAGAGGCTAACTGAGTATATTTGATAGTAAGCTTTCGAGAGTGCTAGCTCTCTTCTTCAGGCATGGTGTAATACTAGAAACTGAAAATTCACACTATTTATACACAGAAGATATGGGTCTTCAAAAGGATCTTGGAATAACAAAATGCAATATACATAGAGAAGTTATTTACAACAAGTCAGGAAATAAAAAGTCTGGAAAATTTGTGGTGCGTGACAGAGGGATCTGTTATTAGGGGAACATTTTCCTGCAGGTCTTCTAATGTGGTGTATCTCATAATGTGTGTGCAATGTCCCACCACAGGCTTCTATGTGGGGGAAACAGGCCAGAGACTTAGTCAGCGCATGAACTCACACAGATCCACCATTAATAACAGCAGAACAGATCTCCCAGTGGCCGCACATTTCTCCAGAGAAGACCACTCTATTGAAGATTTGCGGGTTGTGGTTTTAATGGGACATTTTAAGACGCAGAGAGAGAGAGAAAGGAATGGGAATACAAGTTAATGCAAAAATTTCAAACTCTGCAATTTTTGCCCATTCTTCTTTGCAAAATAGCTCAAGCTCAGCCAGATTGGATGGAGAGCGTCTGTGAACAGCAATTTTCATGTCTTGCCACAGATGCTCAATGGGATTTAGGTGACTGGGCCATTCTAACACATTATATTTCTTTGATCTAAACCATTCCACTGTAGCTCTGGCTGTATGTTTAGGGTCATTGTCTTGCTGGAAGGTGAATCTCCTTCTTTTGCAACCTCCAACAGGTTTTCTTCCCGGATTGCCCTGTATTTAGCTTCATCCATCTTCCCATCAACTCTGATCAGCTTCCCTGTCCCTGCTGAAGAAAAGCATGTTTCAATGTTTCACAGTGGGGATGGTGTGTTCAGGGTGATGAGCAGTGTTACTTTACACATAGCACTTTGCATTTAGGCCAAAAAGTTAAACTTTGGTCTCATCTGACCAGAGCACCTTCTTCCATATGTTTGCTATGTCCCCTATATGGCTTGTGGCAAACTACAAATGGCACTTCTTATGTCTTTCTTTCAACAATGTTTTTCATGTCACACTATGTATGAACTGTGAGGGTCACAAATGACCACCTGATTACAAACAGATAACAGATCCCTCTGTCACGCACCACAAATTTTCTAGACTGTGTGGTAAGGTGTACGGGAAAGTCGTGGAAGGGGTGTATACTTCACCTGGTTACCTCAGCCAGGTGAGATAAAAAAAGAAAACCAGGTTTTTTCTGACCTTAGCAGACCTTAGTTTGCTAGGGTTTTATTTCAGCTGCTTTACATGGGCTGGTTTTTTTGGACTGGAGGGCAGGTTTGGTAGAGGGTGCCTTCCAGTCCACATTCCTAGTCCACTACGGGACTTCCTCCCAGAGGCTCCCAGGTGAGGTTTCCTGTTTGAGTCAATTGGGAAGTAAGGCTGACAAAAAGGGAGCTCTGTCTGTGTCAGGAGGAGAGAGAGAGAGAAAGACCCCTCCTGTGTGGGGAGCGTTTTGCATGTGGAACCCTGAACTTCCTACTCCGTGTTGCCTGTAAGGTACTTTGTGTTCTATGTAACGCCGGACAGGTGTAGGAACTGCATATTTGTTTTGTTTGGACATTTGTGTTCTTGGTGCTTATGCCACTACAATAAAGCACCACCAAGATTTAACCAGAGACCTGCTGTGTGTACGTGGTCATTGCCGCCCCACCGTATGAGCTAATCCTTCACAATTGGCGGAGAACGCGGGCAGAGCATTGCTACGGGCAACGGCGTGACCAAGTGGCAGCAGTATATGTCCTGGGTCAAGGCTGCTGCTTTGAAAAACCCGTCTATTAAAATGGAGGAGGTGATCAAGCAGTTGGTGCAGGCTAATCTGAGGCATGAGCGAGCCATGGAGCAGCAACAGAAGTTCCAGACAGAGGCCTTGCAAGCCCAGCAACAGGCCCAGCTGCAGTCCAATATGCAGCAACAAGAGACTAACCGCGTGCTGATGGAGCAGATTGCTGCACTCAGGGAGACTGTCGTGACTCAACCCCAGCGAGTGCAGGTAAGCCCACCTGAGGCTGTTAATATGAAAAGGGCTGTACAGCGGGCTCTGCAACAGATGACACCAGATGATGACATCGAGGCCTACCTCACGGTGTTTGAGAGAGTGGCAGAGAGGAAAAGTCTACCAGAGGCTGAGTGGGCAGCGGTGATCGCGCCTTTTCTGACAGGAGAACCACAAAAGGCCTATTATGACCTTAGGGAGCAGGATGTCCGGGACTATGCAAAATTAAAAATGGAGATCCTGGCTCGCCTGGGTGTTACGCCTGCTGTCCGTGCTAGAAGGGTGCATAAGTGGAGCTACACCATGGACAAGCCTGCCCGGTCCCAGATGTATGACCTGGTCCATCTGGTGAGAAAGTGGCAGGAGCCAGAGACCTCGTCGCCAGCTCAGATCGTGGAAAAGGTGGTGGTTGATCGTTTTTTCAGGGCTCTCCCAGCCGACTTGCAACGGTGGGTTGGGCATGGAGACCCCAAGACCGCTGAGCAGCTCGTCAGTCTGCTGGAGAGGTTCATCGCGACCGAGGACTACCTCCAGGACGTCCTTGCACCCCTGACGCCTTCCAGATTGGCCAGACCGGTCTCAGCTGTGGGTAAGAGAGTTCCAGCTGGAGGTGTGTGGAAGAATGTGAAAGCGAGCAGAGCTCTGGAGCCTGGGCGAGGGCAAGGGGCTAACCCTGAACCCCAGGGATCCCCTGGTCCTAGAAAGGACTCCCTGCCGAGGAGGCCTGATACCCGCCAGTGCTGGAGGTGCCATGAGTGGGGGCATATCGCCTCCTATTGCCCTCTTACCCCAGACCCCATGGAGTGCGACTCTGCTCGGCGATAATCCTTCTTTGCAGAGACAGTTTGTGCAGCCCTCCCAGGTCCAGGGACTGAGCCCCATGTGTGTATGCTTAAAATAGATGGCCGCTCTGTGAAGGCCCTGCTAGACTCTGGCAGCCTAGTGACTCTGGTTCGGGCAAACCTTGTAACTAGGGACTATGTCCCGGGCAAGTGCATGAAAGTCCTGTGCATCCACGGGGATATTGTCGCCTACCCTGTGGCACAGGTCAGATTGGTTACCCCATCTGGAACTGTGACATATGAAGTTGGGGTCGTAAAGAGACTCATGCACGATGTGATTGTGGGTTGTGACTTCCCGTTGTTCTGGAAGTTGTGGGAAACGGATAACACTTCTGCTGCCGGTGATAAAACGCCAGCAAAAACAGTACCTTCCTCTGAGAAAGTTGAGACATGTGAAGGACAAAAGGACAATGATAATGATGATGATGATGATGATGATGATAATAATGATGATGATGGTAATAATGGTGATGATGACGAAGTTTTCCCCTTGCAAGTGTTAATTGGGGAAGAAGAAGAAACTTCCCTGCCTGAATCACAGGTATTAGATTTAGAGGTGTCTCGGGGTAACTTTGGGACCGAGCAAGTGAGAGATCTTACTCTGAGTTCTGCTCGCGCCAATGTTACCGTGATAAATGGGGTACCACAGGATCCTGGGGCTGATGAAAGGTTTCCACACTTTGCCATGAATGGGGAATTGGTGTACCGGGTTACCAAGGTAAACAATGAGGTAGTGGAACAGCTTCTAGTGCCAAAGTCGTACCGCTGTAGGGTGCTGGACATGGCTCATAGCCATGTGCTTGGGGGTCATTTGGGCACCGGGAAAACCCAAGAGAGGATCCTTCAGAGGTTTTTCTGGCCTGGGGTATATGTAGAAATAAAACGGTTTTGTGAGTCATGTCCCACGTGCCAAATAAGTGCCCCAACATCCCACTTCCGAAGCCCCTTTGTGTCTCTTCCCATCATCGAGGTTCCATTTGAGAGGATTGCAATGGACCTGGTGGGGCCCATTGTCAAATCTGCTAGGGGACACCAGTACATCCTCGTTATGGACGACTATGCCACTCGATACCCAGAAGCAGTGCCCTTAAGGAACATGGCATCTAAGAATATTGCCCGAGAGTTGTTTTATATGTTCTCTCGTACCGGGCTCCCTAAAGAGATCCTTACTGACCAGGGTACGCCCTTTATGTCCAAGGTCATGAAAGAGCTGTGCAAATTGTTTAAACTTAAGCACATTCGTACGTCAGTATACCACCCACAGACGGATGGGTTAGTGGAGAGGTTTAATAAAACCCTGAAACACATGCTTAAGAAGGTTGTAGAAAGGGATGGTCGGAACTGGGATTGCCTGTTACCGTACCTTATGTTCTCCATAAGAGAGGTACCCCAGGCGTCTACAGGGTTTTCTCCCTTTGAACTAGTTTATGGCCGACATCCTAGGGGGTTATTGGACGTCGCCAAGGAAACCTGGGAGAGCGAGGCAACCCCTTATAAAAGTGTTGTGGAACACATCGCTCAGATGCAGGATAGAATAGCGATGGTGATGCCCATTGTCAAAGAACATTTGCAAAAAGCTCAAGAGGCCCAAAGCAGAATTTATAACAGATCTGCTAGGCTGAGAGTCTTTGGCCCTGGGGACAGGGTCCTGGTTCTAGTACCTACTGTTGAAAGTAAGTTTCTGGCAAAGTGGCAGGGTCCCTATGAGATCATAGAAAGAATAAATGAGGTAAACTACAAGGTGCATCAACCAGGCAGGAGAAAACCCTTCCAGATCTACCACGTAAACCTAATCAAGCCATGGAAAGATCGGGAGTCGTTGGTAGCCACCCAGACTGTGGCTAAGGAGGTGGTACACCCAGTCCCCCCAGTAACGGTAGGTGAGGCACTGTCAGGGCACCAGAAACAGGAGGTAAGAGAGTTTCTACAGGGAAACAGGCGTAAGTTCTCTGACTTACCAGGCCGAACTCACTTAATAAAGCATCATATTAAAACCGAGCCTAACTGTAGTGTGAACCTGAAGCCGTACCGCATACCAGAAGCCTGCAGGCAAGCGGTGTCATCGGAGGTCAAACATATGCTTGAGCTGGGGGTTATTGAGGAATCTGTTAGTGAGTGGTCAAGTCCCATTGTACTGATCCCAAAGCCTAATGGGACCTGGAGATTCTGTAATGACTTTAGAAAGCTAAATGAAGTGTCAAAGTTTGATGCGTACCCCATGCCTAGAGTAGATGAGTTGATTGAGAGGCTGGGGAGGGCAAGGTATATCACGACACTTGATCTTACCAAAGGTTATTGGCAAATACCCTTATCTGATGAGGCTAAGGAAAAGACAGCGTTTTCCACTCCAGAAGGCCTGTTCCAATATGTAGTGATGCCATTCGGGTTGCATGGGGCCCCTGCTACCTTCCAGAGGCTGATGGACCTGATCTTGAGACCACATCGGGATTATGCGGCTGCTTACCTGGATGATGTGGTCATTTTTTCGTCTGACTGGAGAAGTCACCTCTTGAAGGTACAGGCAGTGTTGGACTCCATCAGTGATGCGGGCCTAACTATAAACCCAGAGAAGTGTGCAGTGGGTCTAGAGGAGGCAAGATACCTGGGTTACATAATTGGAAAGGGCTTGGTAAAACCCCAGATCAACAAGGTTGAGGCAATACAGAACTGGCCTAGGCCGCTAACAAAAAAACAGGTCAGAGCCTTCCTTGGCATAACCGGGTATTACCGTCGGTTTGTGCCCAATTTTGCCTCAATAGCTTCCCCACTGACGGACTTGACAAAGGGTGGTAAGTCCATAATGATAAAGTGGACTCCAGAGGCAGAAAAAGCTTTTCAGAGCCTAAAATCGGCCCTGTGTGAACAGCCCGTACTTGTCTCCCCAGATTTTAAAAAGCAATTCCTGGTCCAGACGGACGCTTCTGATACAGGCTTGGGAGCAGTTCTGTCACAAGTGGTAAATGGGGAAGAACACCCAGTGATGTACCTGAGCAGAAAACTGACCCCTGCAGAGAAAAATTATGCTATAGTGGAAAGGGAGTGTTTGGCTGTCAAATGGGCGTTAGAATCCCTGAGGTATTATCTGCTGGGTAGACAGTTCGTGTTGGTGACAGACCATGCTCCTCTGGCATGGATGAAGCAAAATAAGGAGAGAAACGCAAGAGTAACCCGGTGGTTTCTCTCCTTACAGAATTTCAGTTTCAAGGTGGAGCATAGGCCTGGAAAATTACAAGGTAATGCAGACGCCTTATCCAGAACCTACTGTATGTTCAGTGGAAGTGCCCAGACCTCTGGTCTGGAGAAGAGGGGGTGGATATGTGGTAAGGTGTATGGGAAAGTCGTGGAAGGGGTGTATATCTCACCTGGTTACCTCAGCCAGGTGAGATAAAAAGAAAACCAGGTTTTTTCTGACCTTAGCAGACCTTAGTTTTCTAGGGTTTTATTTCAGCTGCTTTACATGGGCTGGTTTTTTTTTGGACTGGAGGGCAGGTTTGGTAGAGGGTGCCTTCCAGTCCACATTCCTAGTCCACTACGGGACTTCCTCCCAGAGGCTCCCAGGTGAGGTTTCCTGTTTGAGTCAATTGGGAAGTAAGGCTGACAAAAAGGGAGCTCTGTCTGTGTCAGGAGGAGAGAGAGAAAGACCCCTCCTGTGTGGGGAGCGTTTTGCATGTGGAACCCTGAACTTCCTACTCCGTGTTACCTGTAAGGTACTTTGTGTTCCATGTAACGCCGGACAGGTGTAGGAACTGCATATTTGTTTTGTTTGGACATTTGTGTTCTTGGTGCTTATGCCACTACAATAAAGCACCACCAAGATTTAACCAGAGACCTGCTGTGTGTACGTGGTCATTGCCGCCCCACCGTATGAGCTAATCCTTCACAACTGTTTATTTTCTAACCTGTTGTAAATAACTTCTCTATGTATATTGCATTTTGTTATTCCAAGATCCTTTTGAAGATCCATGTCTTCTGTGTATAAATAGTGTGAATTTTCAGTTTCTAGTATTACACCATGTCTGAAGAAGAGAGCTAGCACTCTCAAAAGCTTACTATTAAGTATACTCAGTTAAGGTATCGCCTTATTTCTTCACTCTTCCACTACCTTCTATGGCTAACATGGTACAACATTATACTACTCAGAAGCAGAATTGCATGCTGACACAAAAAAGGTATGTTCACTACGCCACTTACTGCCCCTATACAAGAAAGTAAGTGGTACAGAAGTGATTTTGGTGGTGGGAGACTCGCTTTCAATAGGTATAAATTACATGTAGAGAAGTCACCCATATCAATCGAATAGCTTTGTTACCTCTCATTTCTAAAATTTGGACAACCATAACTGAAACCATTTGCTTAGTAAACACAGCAATAATCCTTTACATGATATACTTGAGAATAAAAATCCAGTGGTTAGGCAACATCTCGCCTGTCATGTTTCATCATTACAGGCAATATGCCTTGCATGTGCAGGCATTCTTAGTCCACACTCTTTACATTTTTAAAGGTTATCAATGAAATACCACAGCAAGGTGAATTACATTAAAATATTTTTCTAGCCATTCCTGAAATCTTGTTCCAAGTTGGCATTGGGCTGCCAAGGCATGAACTTTTGACCGAAGCTCAGATTGCAAAGAGACATGCCCTGCTTGTTAGTTTCGGGTGACAGTTAGCTGTACTACAGATCCTCTTGTGTCTAAAGAGAGGAGAGGGCAGGATGATATTAGCACTGTATTTTCACAGGAGCAAGAAATTCCTTCTGTCTTAAATGTGTCTTGGATTGCTGCCTTACTCCTTGACAAACACATGACCACCACAAAAGCTTCCTATTTTTGTCTTTAAGTTGGAGCCTAGTGGATGAGCAAATACCAAATACATGTTATAATTAGTTGACTTAGAAGAACACTTGTGTTTTTGTCCAACAAAGTATACATACAATGCAGGGTGTTGTTAAATGTGTCAATGCTACTTGCAGGATTACAATTAAGGTTCTACAGTATCTTCTGACAGATCCAGGAGAAATATAGCCCAGCAGAATGAGGTAATCAAAGTCTAACGTCCCCAAATGTCATGTGACCTTAAGTGACAGAATATGGAAACTTGGATGGCAACTGGATCCCATCACTGATACTCTTGTTGCATCAATGTAAAACGAACAGTATGATGTTATAGCTCAAACATTTTAGTCTGACTGGAAACTCTTATTCATTTGCTACAATATATATATATAACTTGGCATTACTTATCAAGGCATTGGATAAATTTTGATTTACAGAATTATCCTGTGTATGAAATCATGAAATTGTATGTTTTACCTAATGACCCAAAGAAGGATAATGAATTTATATGGAATAATTAGAAATAACCATATGTAGTGACAAGTCCCCCATTTTTTTTTTACACTGTCTTAAAGATCCCTTGAGGAGCTCTACATTATCGTAGACAAAATGCATTGGGCGATGTACGACAGAGTGGTTTGTGAGATTTTGATAAGCTGATTCTTGGGAACTGCCCTTCTCAGGACAGGAGCTAGCTTAAATAAAACAAGAAAACAGCACCGAGCAGTGCACAGTGTAATACTAGGTGTTAAGGTAGGACTCTCACCTTGGGGAGTTGTGCGCTAGACCACAACTACCATATCGTGCATTGGAACCGTTTCACAGAGGGTTCCTCTCTGGGTGTACAGCATTGCTACTTCCTGTACACTTGACAAAAGGAAGATATCCCCGAAACGCGTAGTATTTGGATTTAAATAAAGAGTTTTTGGATATTACATATCTGGGTGAAGCGCGGTTCCTTCCCACTTGACCTAGCCCTCCGGCTTGGAATTTGGTCCTCCTGTCTGTTAATTTTTCAGGAATAAGGATGAGTGTAGGCTGAGATAGCTACTCACCCTTTCTTTTGGAAACAGAGGACCATATCGATCAATTGGCAACCTGGTAAGATTGTTCCCTTTGGGAAGCTTTCTGTCCTTTTTTATGTGTAGTGGATTATCTCTATACCAACATATGGAGGGCACATATACCATACCCTCAACACTTTAGGGTTTAGACAGATTTCCCCCTTTAACGTACTGTAGGTTACTATTCTTGATTATTGGTTGTTTCAAAATTTATATATGGTGCACTGGTTTAAGAGATATATTTTATGAGTATGAATAAAAGTTAAGCTTTATAATTAGTCCACATTCAGATGCCTTGGGATTTGATTATCTAGTGAACTGTATCTACCCCTTTCATTCAAGGATAGTGGCGGAAGCTGCTTCTAATACTTGTATGAGCTTACAATAAAGTACATGGAAAATTCTTATGTCTTAGAAGGGCATTCCTGACAGTCTAGCTGCGCTGTGAGGAACACCCTCCCTGACAGTTCTCGTTCATAGACTTGTACTGAGGGGGCGTTCCTCACAGCTCAGCGTCATCGCTGGGGTATAAGGAACGCCCCCTCTCTGTACTCGCCCATAGCACTGTACTGTCAGAGGGGGCGTTCCTTACTGGCCGGCGATGACGCTGAGCTGTGAGGAACGCCCCCCCAGTACAAGTCTATGAACGAGAACTGTCAGAGAGGGCATTCCTGAAAAGCGCAGCTAGACTGTCAGGGACGCCTTTCTGACAGTAAACCGTGAAACTAAGACCGCCGATATCTCCAGCCCCAGGGCACATACCGGGAAAGCCGGCAGTGCGCTGAATTCAGCGTGCTGTCGGCTTTCTAGCGGTATGTAAAACAGCATATACATGAGGACGTGAAAGGTCCTCTTTAAGGAGTTTTACAGCTCATTTTTATTGATGGTCTATCCTCAGAATAAAACATCAAGAAGAGATAAGTGATTCCCCACTGATCAGCTGTAAGAAGGGGCTATGGCGCCTGTTTATATCACACGCTGTCCATTTATAGTGACCGTGTGATGTAATTCCAGCCTTGTCACATAGACGTGTATAGGACGAGGCTGTAGTTACATTACATGGCCGCTATGAAAAGAATGACACTATGTAAACAGAGAAGGGGTCGCGGCGATTACACAGGTACCACGGTTTATTCAAACAGATGATCCTGGGTGTCCGGGGTATTGGAACCCCAATAATTTTTTTTTCCTTTTTTTTCAGGGGCATTATTAATTAAGGGGAACTATTTAAAGGGGTGCACAGGGAAGTTATTAACTTAAAGATACACTTGGGGGTATTATTCATTATAGGGGGTTATATTATATATTTTATAATTGGGGTCGCAGCAGGATGAGTGCTTTGTGCAGGTGAGGACAATGTGGGTCAGGTGCCTGGAAAAGTGAGGAGCCAAAGATGTCTGTGTTGCAAACTTTACAGAGACTGGAAGAAGTGGTCATGGCCGTCCAGATGAAAGAGATGGGAAATGTGAAGGATTGGTCAGAGACGTCACCGGTAAGTCACTAAATGCTACTGCCCTGTATTCACCTAAATCGTCTGCAGAGCCCTGTGTAGAGCTGCTATATACCACTATACACTCACCGTATACTGATAGTATCGGTATACGAACAAGTCCAAGTTGGGGGCCCACTTGGACATGTTCGCCCCCCTGTGCTGAACCCCGTAGCTACGTCTCTGCTTAAATCATAATCAACAAATTTGCAACCGTGCTCCAATGTAACTCACATAACACTGCACTTTAATAAACAAAACCAAGGATCTATTTGCTCAAAGGTTGATACTTCCCACAGGCTCTGCCAAAATATATAACACTTCCCATACATAGAACTGGAAAAACATGCACTGACTCTACCTATAGGGCGATACCTGCAATGGCATTGTTTTTTCCAGGTGAGAGCCCCACTTCAGCAAAAAGTAATCCTTGTGCTGTGCACAGGCAGTAGTAAACCAGTCAATTGCCCTGGAAGCCTGTTACATGGGAACATTCTGGCTGGTATTGTCTCACCTGCAGGAAAAACATGCTTTTTATCCAGCAACTAACTTCACCACGTGACATCACTTGCACTGTCCAATGTCTATTTCTGACCATCGGCACTCCTTCGAAGCATTTCCAAAAATTAAGTGGTTTCCTTCCTCAGGGATCTGTGCTGCTGGTGATTGTTGCTCTTAAACACTGCTGTGAGTTACATTGGAGCGTGTTTGCACATTTGTTGATTATGTGTATTACTATTAGTTTATATTTTATCATATTCTATAAATCTTCGTATTAGGGCATGTTCACATGACGGAATTTGCTTTTGCTTGATTTGTTTTCAATGGGAGACAGAAATCGCAGTAGAACACGGAAAAAAGAAGCGTCCTGCTCAATCTTGCCACGGATTCTGCGGCTCGAGACTCCCTGCTGATTAGGCCCATTCATCTGGGCCTAATCAGCAACGGGAACTGCGACAGAATGCCAATGCATTGCATCAGCATCCGGTGGCGGCTGAAAATGCCAGCAGTGGAAAATGGAGAGGAATTCCTCTTCATTTTCCGACGTGTGCACATAGCCTTAAAGATTTACAACTATTTTTTTTTACTTTTGCATTGGTAATAGGATGGATCAAAAAGATTGTGTTTTCTATGTGGATGTTCCAACTGATCAGTTACTATCACCCCTAGATATTATCAGGGACAATGTGTTATTATTTAGAGGTGGAATCTCGTCAGGGAAGAAGGCCACCAGACTTGTAAGTATGGACAACTGCGGCATCACTGACGTCAACCCCCAATATTTATATTAGAGAAACAATTTGCATTCATGCAACAAGGAAACAACAGTTTTCACATTTTGTTCACTGCCCTGGAGAAAGGCACAAAAATTGGCATGTGCAGGAGGAAATATATGAGGATGATTGCTTGAGAAGGAGCATCAAGAAAAGGGATGACTTTTGGATAGTCATGCTTATACTGTAGACCCTCGCTATAAAAGCAAAAATCTATTAAAGTAACTATTGGTGATACCAAGTGACCCCATTTTGGAAACTAGACCCCTCAAGGAATTTATCAAGGGGTATAGTGAGCACTTTGACCTTACAGGTTTTTCACAGAATTGGGCCATGAAAATGGAAAATTACATTCTTATCTATAAAATGTTGCTTTAACCCAAAATGTTTCATTTTTAAAAGGAAATGCACTCAATAATTTAAGCAATTTTTTCCGACTATAGAAATGCCCCACATGTGGAAACACATTTTTCTATTGTCACACAGCAGGGAAAGAGCACCACTACTTGATTTCGGAGGACAGATTTTGCTGAAATTGATTTCAAGCCCCATGTCGCATTTGCAGAGCCCCTGAGGTACCAGTGCAGTGGAAATCCCCAACAAATTACCTCATTTTGGAAACTAGACCCCTCGAGGAATTTGTCAAGGGGTATAGTCAACATTTTTCACCCACAGCTGTTTCACTGAATTTACTACCGATGGGATGTGAAAATAAAAAATCACTTTTTTCCAAAAAATTGTCACATTAGGCTCAAATTTCTCATTTCCACAAAAGGTTAAAGGAGAAAAAGTAACCCACAGTTTGTTACACAATTTTTCCTGAACATGCCAATACCCCATATGTGGTTGTAAACTGCTGTATGGGTACATGGCGGACCTTGGAACGAAAAGAGCGCTATTTGGCTTTTAGAAGGCAAATTTTACTGGAATTGTTTTTGGGCGTCATGTCTCATTTGCAGATTCCTACAATACCAGTACAACAGAAAACCTGAAAACATGACCCCATTTTGGAACTATACACCCTGTAAGGAATTTATTAGCGGCTATACTGAGCATTTTCATTCCACAGCTGTTTCATAGATTTTATTAACATTGGGTAGTGAAATTGAAAAATTATGTTTTTTGCAATAAAATGTTGCTTTAGCCACAAATTTTTCATTTTTTCAAGGGGTTAAAGGGGAAAATTTAAACAAAAATTTGTTATACAATTTGAAATACCCCACATGTGGAGGAAAACTGCTGTTTTGGGACGCGGCAGGGCACAGAAGACAGGGAGCTCTATTAGGTTATGGAGGGCAGAATAATTTTCATAGCCTCACTTTATTTTTATAATAAACTGGGAGATACATTTTCTCCTTTAACCCTTTGTGAATGTGTTAAATTTAGGGCTAAATGAAGGGATTAGTGGAAAAAAATGAAATGTCTAAATTTCACCTTGGTATCGTTTTAATTCTTGTGAAATGCTTAAAGGCTTAACAAACTTCCCAAATGCTGTTTTGAATTATTTCAGGGGTGCAGTTTTGAAAATGGGGTGATTTATGGGGGGTTTCTAATATATAGGCATTTGTAATCCCCTTCAGAACTGAAGTGGTCCCTAAAAAATTAGTTTGGGAAATTTTCCTGTAAATCTGGAAAATCGCTGTTACACTTGTAAGCCTTCTAACATCCAAAATAAATTAAAGGACGATTAAAAGATGATGTCAATATAAAGCAGAGATATGGTAGATAATATTTATTAATGTATTTGGGTGGTATGACTATCTGTCTGAAAAGCAGAGAATTTCACATTTTGAAAATTGCGATTTTTTTTTTCCAAATTTCCATCAAATATCCTATTTTTTTATAAATAAATACAAAAATATTGATTAGTGTTTACCACTAACATGAAGTACAATGTGTCACGAGAAAACAATCTCAAAATCACTTGTGTAAGTTAAAGCGTCTCAAAGTTCTTGCCACATAAAGTGACACATGCCAGTTTTGAAAAACGAGGCCTGGTCCTTAACGCACTTTTCGGCTGTGTCCTTAAGGGGTTAATGGAACACTTGGGCATAAAAATGTTCACTGTAACCTGGGAAATATCCCTTGAGGGGTGTAGTTTCCAAAATGGGGTCACATGTCAGGGAATTCCGCTTTGCTGTCATTTCAGGAACTCTACAAAATTGGCATGACATCCAACAATCAAACCATCTCCAAAACCCAAATAACGCTGCTTCTCTTCTGCACCTTCTGTGTATTCAAACAGCAGCTTGTACCCAGATATGATAGTTAAGAGGGGTATCTCAGGTACAACAATGTCATATATGTGGGCATAAACTGCTGTATGGGCACACATCAGGGCACAGAAGAAAAGAAGCGCTGTTTGGCTTTCAGAGCGCAGATTTAGGTTTGGTTTTTGGACGCCATGTCATGTTTGCAGAATCCATGAGGTGCCAGCAATGAGGAATCCACCAGAAAGTGAAACAATTTTAAAAACTGCACCACTCAAAGAATTTATCAAGGGGCGTAGTGAGCATTAGTTTCCCAAAAGTGAATATGTAAGCTGTGCGGAGTACATTGGGTACACTAAATCCCATGCTATTTTCCCACTAGCTACTATGACACATGGTGGGGGTGCATTCTTGCGGGGAGTAGGTGCTGGTGTATTTTCCCTCGTAAGCTCTAAATCTGGGGTGTACCCTGATATAGGCTTGCAAAGCTTATAAATTTTTTTTCTATCCGCAACCAGTTATGTTGTAAGGATTTGGTGATTTGGGGGGGGGGGGGTTTGTCTTCACATTATTTTCTGGCGATGTGGCCATATGAGGGCTTAGTTTTTGCAGGATGAGATTTACTTTTTATGTTTAATGAATGTTTATTAAGGAATTTTCAATGCGATACAAAATAAGAGATAGGGCAAGAAAAAGGAAACCAAAAGACAAGATAAACCAACAAAGGTGCTGAAGTGCGCAGGCCTCGCCCTAATACAAAAGGCTAGGGGGGGAACCCCGCCCGCTGTTATGAAATACAATATGCTAGTAATGAGGCGAAGGCCCAGAGGTATGAGAACATACGAACAACATCTGCATAGAACCGAAGGACGGACAAAACAGACCAGGGAAACACACATCTGGGACAAACAATAGGGATGACACATGAGGAAGATTAGGAGGGGGAAGGGGAGCATCAGGGGAAGGGCAAAACAACCAGTATCCGCTGAAGAAAAAAGGGAAAAGAAAATAATAATATAAAGTAATTCTGGATCATGAGAATAAAGAGGAGAACTCGGTCGATTCCTGAAACGCCACCCAAGGCCGCCAAAGAGCGTCAAATTTGGAAGGATCGGAAGAATCCTCCGCCACCAGGGCCTCCATTCTGTAGGAATTCAACCAGGGAAGGTGCAACAGTGCTCCGCCAGTGCCTGGGAATGACGGTTCTGGCGGCCGTGAGAAAGTGTCGCAAGAGATCCTTCTTCATTGCAGAAATCCTGCCAGGGATAGCTGAAAGAAGGGCCAGTTGGGGAGTAGCTGCGATGGTACGACCACACACCTTAGTGTACAGGTCAAACACAGCGTCCCAGAAGGGCATAGGAACGTCACACTCCCACCAGATGTGATATAGGGTACCTTTCTCAATGCCATAGCGCCAACACCGGTCAGTCACAGCAGGATATATTCTGTGGAAGAAGTCAGGACACCTGAACCATCGAGACAGAATTTTGAAATTCTTTTCTTGCGCACTGCAAGGCAATGGAAGCTTATGGGCAAACAGGAAACACCTATCCCAGTCAGCGAGGGGCAGACCCGCAAGGAGGTCCAACTCCCAGGGGCCTGTATATGAGGGGGCCCCGGGAATAGCATCTCGGAGAAGAATGCTGTAAAGCGTCGAGAGTGCACGTGGGGAAGAGTCAGTGTGGGAAAGGGCAGACTCCAGGTCAGTCATAGTCGAGGAAAGGAGGGGAGGCAAAAAGAATTTCCGCAAGAAGGCCACAGCCAGGACAAGTGAAGGTCTGGATGAGAAGCACGCAGCTGGGTCAATGGAGGAAGAGGTGGGTCCCCGGCGATCTGCCTAAGTCTTACGTCATCTCTGCTGCGCCAACAAAGGAATCTGTCTACCGAACGGCCCAGGGGGAACATAGAATTACAAAAAAGGGGACTGAGGGGTCCAGGAACTCTAGCCACTTTCCCACTGGAGCACACCGAATCCTAGGTCTTAAGGAAGTATGAAGAGAGGAATGAGTGCCCAGCGGATCCCGGATGGAAATGAGCCGGTATCCATTTTGGGTTGCCTATATAACTTATTGACTAATTTTTATTAACTCTTTCTGGGTGGGATGTAAAAAAAAAAAACCCTCAAATCTGGCATTGCTTTTCAACATTTAAATTTTCTGCCGTGCAGCGTACAGCATAAGTAACATGTTACCTTTAGTCTATAGGTCAGTACAATTATGTGGATACATAATTTATGGGTTTTTTTTTTTAATGTATTACTAATTTTGCAGAATAAAAGTCCATTTAGTGAAAAAAAAATCTGTTATTTTTGCATTACCATCTTCTGAAAGGCATAACGTTTTTATTTTTCTGCTGGCTGTTTGAGGGCTTATTCTTTGCGGAACTGACTTTCTGACTTTAGTTCACTTTTTATTGAACATTTTGTGAGACAAGACAGTGAAAAATCATTATTTCCTGTGAGTTTTCTACGTTTCTTTTTTTTCACGTCGTTCACTGTGCAGGTTAATTAATGTTTTAGTTTTATTGTTCGGATTTTTACGCATGTGGTTATACAAAATTTACTGTTTTGTTTTGTTTTTTTTAGTACAATGAAACTTTTTATATGGGAAAATGGGATTTTAGGTGCTTTAATCTTTTATTATTATTATTTTTTTTACCACTTTTAACAATATTTTTAAACTTTTTTTAACCAGTGATCTTCTGATCGCTGGTTCAATAGGTATACACTGCAATACACATGAATTGCAATGTATAGGATGCTGTGAGCCTATGCAGACGCATAGGCTCACAGCCTCCATTCTGGGCAGGATCAACCAAGTATGTAGCAGGGCAGTGGCGGGGCAGACCTGGGGTCACTGACTCGGGGCTGCCCAATAGGAACATTGGCATTCCCCGAAAACATCGGGGAGGGGGGGCAATCTGGGCCCCAACAGATAGTGAAACTCACAATTGGAGCTCAGCCTTGACCGGGGGTGTTAGAGGACAGTGTCAGATGTGTATAATGGCTGACACTGGCTAAGCATGGTGTGTGCACACAGTTTCTGTGTGTGCACCAGGCTTCTGCTGTACTAGTGTAGCAGCTTGCGGGAAGTCCTTCCCGGAAGGGCCAAACTATTACGGTCAGTGTCGGACTGGGATGTCTAGGGCCCACCAGTGGAATTGTTTCTAGGGGCCCACCATCAGGACCCCTGCAGATCAGCGGAGACAGGGCGGCTAAAGGTAATAACATGCCGGGAGCCATGCTGCTCACCCACTATACCATGTGCACCACTGCACTACCTACACCTACTGCTACACCTTGTATGGCAAGTGAACAGCGTGGCTCCAAGAATTGTTACCTTTCCCCGTAGCCGCACTGTCCTGTAAAAGCTGATCTGCAGAGGTCCTGGCTGTTGTATCATCGCAGATGTAATATTGATGGCCTATCCTAAGGACAGGCCATCAATATTAGAAAGATGGATAAATCCTTTAAAGAGGTTGTCCAGGAATTGGAACAATTTTATTATAAAAGTAGAAAAAGTTCACAAACAATGTCACATACGAAAAATACCATACAAAAACCATAAACAAGACAATACATAAATCCAAAACATAGCATAAATAACATCAATACAAGAAAACGTCAAGACAAAATTAAAATCGAAAACATGCGCAAACCAGCCCCCATCCATTCCATCTTTCATTCCGCCTTTCATTCTGCCTTTTACTCCGCCTTTCATTCTTCTTCAGCCATCCGTCAGTCAAAACTCTAGTTATCCTAAAAACAAAGAAAAAAAAACAAAATGAGCGATGTAAAATGAAACATATAACAAAAACATATAACACTAATAAACCCCAACTGAAACTTACTATGAAAAATTTTTTTTTTTTTTTTTTTCCTCCCTTCACCACACCCGGCCAGCACCACACCCCATGTCCTCCCATGTCCGCATAGTCCTGGTGCTGGCACCACCCACCACCGAGCCCCTGAAACCCCGACCTGGCTCTCCGCCTCATGTCCTCTCATGTCCGCATAGTCCAGAGCCAGGCCGGGCACACGAAAACCCATAAACCAAACCCTCCACCCCCAAAAAGAAACCCCCCTCCCAAACAACCTACCCCCCTAAAAAACCCCTAACTACTAACAAACAAAAGGGATTACGAAATGGAATATGGAAAATGAATATGGGATATGGAAATGGAAATGGAAAATGAATATGGGATATGGAAAAATAGAAAAATGGAAAATGGGAAAAGAGACACAACATATGATGAAGGACAACAATAACAAATAACAAGTACCAGACAAATAACCAATACCAGACAAGTAACAAAACCCACCATCCTACATAACCCGTTGAGATTACCTTCCCTCCCACGAACCTCCCATGGGCCTAGGGTCGGTTATCCTCAAGCCTCTTACCCTTCTATCCGTTTTTCCAAAACAAAAATGACTATGCGGTGACACGCCAGCCCTCCACCAGGAAGAGAGCACAGGAGGCCTGTTCCTGTCTACTCGCCCTACCACTATGTCCCTATCTATCATTCTGTCCCTACCCTGTCCCTACCTGTCCCTCCCTATCAGAAAATAATAAACCCCACCCCTCGTGCAAACCTTGCCCTACCTATCCCTATCTGGCCCTAACCTAACTAACCTACTTTAAATCCCTTATCTAACCCTCAGGGAACAGAAAAAGTGAACCCCCTCCAGAGGGTACCAGCCCTTTCTGCGCCCAGCCCCTCATACTCCCGAGAGCGCACCCTCACCAGGTCCACCATGATGTTTTTAACCACCTCCACCTCCGGGAGGATTTTGCCTCTCGTCGATACTAAACACCGTGCTGACCATAGGTGAAACCTGACCACTGCACTAACTACAAAAAGTGTTTGGCAGTCCCTGCCCTCCGTGTGTTTGAATGCCCCATAGGCCCACTCGGCGTAGGAAAGGCCAGCCAGCCGCAGCCAACCGGTGGAGGTCCCCACCAATTTGCAAACCCTTATATTGAAGGGGCACTGAAGCAGGAAGTGCTCCATGCTTTCCAGCATGTCGCCACACTCCTCCCGAGGGCAGCCTCGCTCGTCGGAGTTCCGGTACTTCAAGTTCCCCCTCACATATAACTTACCTAGGAGGCAGCGCCAGGTCAGATCCCAAAACTTCCGAGGAAACCTTTTGGAGTTAAGAAAACGCAACCCTCCCTCTAAGGTTTCTCCTGGGCAATCTTTGAGCGCCAGAGGCTTCTGGAAGCGGGTCAACAGGACCTTGTCGTCAAGAAAACGTCTTGACTGAGTCCTGATCTCCCACGCCCCCAGACCCCACCGACGAATCACTTTCAGGACCAGGGAAGCATAGGCCGGGAGATTTCCATGGGGTGCACGAAGATCTTTCACTTGCCCTCCTGACTCCCATTTCTGGAAGATTGGCCGAAACCACCCCTGGCAGGAGGCTACCCACGAAGGAGCCCCCTCGGAGGAGAGGTTTGGTAAATTGATCTTAAGAAAGGTGTTCATTAAGAACACCACAGGGTTAACCATATTTAACCCCCCTAGCCTCCTTGTGCGGTATGTAACCTCCCTCTTGATTAGGTTGAGCCTGTTCCCCCATAACAGTTGAAAGAACAGGCAACAGATCCTACTCCAACAAGACTCTGGCAAGGCACAGACGCTACCTAGATAGATCACCAATGGGAGCAGGAAGGCTTTGGCAAGGTGAACCCTTTCTCTCAGGGTCAAAGACCAACCCTTCCAGCAATCAACTCTCTGGGCGACATCCTTAAGTCTACCTTCCCAATTTTGGAGTGGGTAATCACCCTGGCCAAAATGGATGCCTAAGATCTTTACAGACCCCTGGGGTTCTGGGAGGGTGTCCGGGAGAGAAAAACCAGGCTCTCCCCCTCCCAGCCAGAGGCTTCCACACTTATTCCTGTTTACAGCTGATCCGGAAGCCTCCGAGTAACTGTCCACTTCAGACATCACCCATTCAAGCTCCTCCCGTGACGAGACAAGAACGGTGACATCATCCGCGTAGGCTACTGTCCTCAAAGGGGAGCCGGTGCCCTCCAGGTCCATCCTGACTACCGCCACCGGCCCACCATTAATCCGCCTAATCAGGGGATCAATGGCGAACACATACAGTAGCGGGCTCAAGGGACATCCCTGTCGGACGCCCGACCCCACCTCAAAAGGACGACCAACCCAACCATTCACAAGTGGGAAAGACTCAGCCCCAGCGTATAAGGTCTGCAGCCACTGAATGAACCCCCCAGGCAGGCCATACCTCGAGAGAGTTGACCACAAATACTCATGATTCACCCTGTCAAAAGCCTTAGCCTGATCTAGGGACAGCAAGTACCCCTTCCACCGACCTGCCCTACTCTGCTCCACAGCCTCCCTGACACTCAGGACCGCACTTAAGGTGCTACGACCGGGAACAGAGCAGTGCTGAGCCGGCGAGAGGAGCCGGGGCGCAAACTGTACCAGCCGGTTGAAAAGTACCTTCGCCAGAATCTTTCGGTCCGTATTGAGAAGTGCTATGGGCCGCCAGTTCTCAATATGGCTCGGATCCTTACCCTTTGACAGAACTATAAGGGCGGACCTCCTCATTGACTTCGGCAGAGTGCCCGAGGATAGACACTCATTAAGCACGTCAGTCAAGAGGGGAGCCAAAGCTCCTTTAAAGGTCCGATAGAACTCAGATGTTAAGCCATCTGGGCCAGGTGACTTCTTGAGGGCAAGACCCTCAATAGCCCTGACGACTTCCTCTTCCCTTATAGATTCTATCAAAACACCAAGAGAAGGGTCTTCTGCTGACTCAGGAATGGCTTCAGCCAAGAAACCTGAAATCCGATCCCGATTCAGTTCCTTCTTTGCCAAAAGGTTCGAGTAGAAGGACCTGACGACCTCCAAGATCCCTGACCTGGATCTTGTCAGGGATCCTGTACTGTCAATCAGGCCTGTTACTGTCTTACAAGTCACTGACATCTTACAGTTCCTGTAGGGGTCGGGTGAGCGGTATTTCCCGAAATCCCTCACAAGAACCAAAGATGCGTGCCTATCGTACTGACACCTTTTGAGCAAAGCCTTCACACCGGAGATATCCTCCTGGCTACCTCCGGTCGAGACCAGATGTCCAAGTCTCTTCCTCAGTGCAGTGTACATGCGGTACATGTCCAGTGACCTGAGGCTTGAGAGCCGGCGGAAAAATCCCGCCACCCTTTTTTTGAATATCTCCCACCACTCTGACCTAGTACCTTCAAGACCCAGTAATAGTACCTGATCCTGAAGAAACTCCTCAAAGGCTTGTCTTACAGCTGCCTCCTCAAGGAGTGACGAATTCAGCCTCCACAAACCTCTTCCTCTCCGGAGGGTCTCTGAAATATTCAAAGAAAACAAAATTAGACAGTGATCGGAGAACTCCACCTCCACCACGGACACAGGGGTGGTGACGGAATTCTCCTTCAAAAAAAACCTATCTATCCTAGACCTAACACTACCTCTCTGAATGGTGAACTCACGGTGACCTGGGGAATGCCTGATGTGGATATCCTCCAGGCGAGCTTCACTCACTATTCTATTTAAAGCGGCGCCATCATAGGGCAGTCTATCTCTGGTACCTCCTCGGTCTTGGGGTCTAGTTATGGTATTAAAATCCCCACCAAAGATGACTTGTTTGCCCGTAAAAAGAAAAGGCTTAATCTTCATAAAGAGGCTTTTACGGTCCCACTTTGTCTAGGGACCGTAGATGTTAATGAGGCGCAGGCTTTGCCCCTTCATGAAGACGTCTAAGACTAGGCACCTTCCCATTTCGAGCTCGATCAGTCGCTGGCATTTCACCTCTGCGGTAAAAAGCACCGCCACTCCACTATACGGCTCAGCCGCAAGAGACCAGTAGGAGGGCCCCCTGCGCCACTCCCTCCTTGCTCTGTTTATCTCTGATAGAGTACAGAGCCTGGTCTCCTGCAAAAACAAAATGTCAGCTTCAACCCGGCCAAGAAAATCAAAGGCTGCAAACCTAGCCGTATCAGACTTAATGCTGGCCACATTAATGGTGGCCAGCGTCAGTGGAGAGGGGACTGCCATTAAGACCGATTGAGCTCAATGACCTTCAGCTTCCCACCCCCTTTCCTCCTATCACCACCACCCCTAGATGAGTCTGAAGAGGACCCGCGACTTCTCCTTGTCTTGCGGGTCCTCTTCTTACATTGGGATTGGTCCATCACCTCCCCCGGTGCGGTTTGGCCAGAGGAGGGATGGACCTCCCCTGCAACTTCTCCCTGAGGAGTTACAGTGGTCGCAGAGACAGTAGCAACTTCGGCCCTGGGTGCATCATCTCCTCCTCCAGGCTCCAGGCCAGCCTCCCCCACAGAGGGCAGGGGGCCCCTCCCGGAGGGGAGACTCAGCAGCCCCTGACGGCTCCACCTCTCCCTCTGAAGCCTCCCCTGAGGCCGACGCATCCTCACAGAGGGATTGGTACCGGTTGGGACCTACCACTAGAGGGCCGTCGAGTCTGCGTTCCTTCGTCGGGGGGGGGGGCAGATGTTTTTGCCCTCACTTTACTCGGTGACTTTCTCCGCTTGACCGTCTCTCCCTCCCCAGCACTGACGTACTGAGAAGAAGACGACTGGTCAGCCTCTTCCTCCCTCTGCAGTCTCTTCATCTCCTCAACCAGGGTCGTGCCCACTGCTGCCTCGGCATCAGGATCTGGCCCAGCAGAGCCAGGGGCAGAAGGAAGGCACATAACTCCCTCCCTCTGCTCCCTCCTCCTCTCGCGCCTCCTTGCCCTTGATGGTGGCTGGGCCTTCTCCCTTTGCCTTGGCAGACAAGTCTCTCCTCCCCCACTCACCCCCTCCGCAGCAGGGAGAGCCTCCTCAACTGCTCCCGCTTGCCGAAGGGTGGTGTTGGCGAAAGACCGTGGACACGCCCCGATCGGGTGCCCAAGGACACCACACAGGTGGCAACGCACCCTGCCACAGGTCGCCGCGAGATGGCCCACCTCCCCACACATGGCGCACTTCTGCACACGGCAGGAGGCGCTCAAGTGTGAGGGGTCACCGCACCTGTGACAGAGTTTTGGCTGTCCCTGGTAGAAGACAAGGATCCTGTCTTTCCCAAGGAAGGTTGAGGACGGGATATGCATCACCGAGTTATCCTCGTGTCGCAATTTGACCATGAAGGTCCAGGCCCCCGACCATATCCCGAACTCGTCGAGATTTTTCTTTGGGAAGTCCTTGACCTCCCCAAACCTGTTCAGCCAGGTCATGATGTCCATATAAGAAAGTGACTCGTTACGAGTTAAAACGGTCACTTTCTTAATGTTATCCTGGCGTGACACCGCCCACACCATAAAGTCACGCCAGGCGGGCTCGTCCTTCACCAGCCTATAGTTCCCCAGAAGGTTTCTAAGCCCTCCGGGGCAACAAAGCTGATGTCAAACTCCGAGGAGCCGACAGGATGAATCAGGGCAAAGATGTCGCTTGCCCTGAAACCCATCCCGAGTAGGAGTTCCACGACCCCCCTCCTCTGGGGACAAGGGCCGGCTCCCCCCCCACACGAGACGGGCCACGTTCCTCCGTGTCGGCCCCCTACGCCCGGGTGTAGGGAGAGTCCATCTGGTCTCACCTCCTTCCTCTCGGAACTTCCCTAGGCCAAAACGCTCGATCCAGAACCTAAGGTCTCTCGACTGCCCATCTATGGTCATTGTGGACTGGCCCGCCCGTAAAGCCTCCAGGAGCTGCTGTTGCAAATCGCCGTCCCTGGAGCCGGGCGGAAGACATGATGCACCCCCAGGGGCCCCAGAAGCGACGCTGGCATAGGAGCGTGGGGGCCCGGAGGCCGCAGCAACCTCCGCTGCCGGAGTACCAGCGCCACTCCCAGGGACCCCCGCAGAACTACTTAGCCCAGCCACGGCAACCGGAGCACCAGAGGCGGCAACAGTCCGCCCTGGCATAGCCGCCGCGGACCGGGTCACTCCAACTGCAGCAGAAGGAACAGCGGCAGAGAGGACAACAGGAGCAACAATATCAGGAGCAGTGACAGGAGTAACAACAGGAGCAACGACAGCATCAGGAACAGCATCAGGAACAGCAGCAGAAACAACAGCAGGGACAACAGCAGGGACAACAGCAGAAATACCAGAAACAATAGGGGCCACAACAGAAATATTACCAGCAGTAGAAATACTTTTTTTAGCAGCAATGGTAATAGCCCCTCCTCCCACAGCCTCCCCGACTACAGGCTCTTGGACCCCCATGCATACTACACCACCTTCTTCAGGAATACTACTAATTACCCCTTTTGTCCCACCCGCTTTCCCCTTTACCTTACCTGTCTGCTTAACTAGCTTCTCCACTCGTCCATCATTCACACCTGCAGTCTTCCTTCTTACAGCGGGGCCGGCTGCACCACTCGCTGATGGCTTCCCCGCTTTTACCTCGGCCTCCGCATCCACAGTCACCCCGGCACCTGATGTTGTAGGAGGACACGCCCCCTTAGCCCCGGAAGTGACCTCCACATCACCGGCTTCATCAGCACTGGAGGAGGATGAGCCACGCCCACCTGCCACTCCCCCTTTCCTACACCTTACTCTGGGGAAAGCCATCGATATTTTAAAACCTCCTACCAGGGAGGGAGGTTTCCCTACGCCGCTCCCCTCCGCAGGGGGGGCTTCTTTGCCTTTGCCCTTGTCCGCAACTATGAGCGCCTTGTCTGCAACCATGAGCTCCTTGTCCGCCACCACCTGAAAGGTACTATCAGGCGCCATTTTGACTGCTGGCACCCCGGGCACCCCGCCACTTGGCGTGACCCGAGGTGCCTGCGCCTCCCTTTTCTCTGCTGGAGGCATCGCAACCTGGGCTGAGGTCCCGGCACGATGCTCCCCAGGCAACGACCTGACAAATTTAAATGTCTCTATTACTCTTTTTTTTTCCTTCCTTGCCTTCTTCCTGGTCTTGGTTCCTTTTCCCTCCTCCTCCCCGTCCAAATCTGACAAGCTGAATGCTAATTGGTCCATTCTGGACGGGGACTCCAATTGGCAGATTTGCCTCATCAGCTTCCCGCCTTCTCCCGAGGCTCCACCCTCCTCCTCCTCCGTCTCGGGCAGTGGTTGGTTCTCTGGGAGTGTGGGAGATTGCGTCACTTCCTGTCCTGTCATTCTGACTTCCTGTCTTGTCATTCTGACTTCCAGTTTCACTGCCGGCGCTGATGCCTGTGTATATGTGGGTATCAGGCTGCTGCTACTAGGGATGGCTACTCGACTATACTGTACCGCCATGCTGTCATCTGACTCCAGGTCTGACTCACAATAGTCGTCCTCTCCCGAGCTGTCTGAGGACGCGGGGCCATCCTTCAACAACCGCTCCTGCTGTTTGCGGAAGAAGCGGTCATCGTTCAGCAGCTTCTCTCTGAACGGCCCCGCGCCCTCCAGAATCTCTGTGCACCTGGCTTCCAGGGCCTTTATTTGTTTTTTCAGGCTCCTTACCTGCTTACTGAAAACCTTCTGAAATCCTTCCTTGAGGCCCTGTCGCTACGGGCGCGAGCACTCTGAAGCTCCCCACTCATTGCGAACAGGGACCTCCGGGCTCGGTCATATTCCTCCAGGACCGCCTCGATCCTCCGGCTGTAAATGGCGACTTCCTCTCCAGCCTTCCTGATGCCCCATCCTGCGAGTGATTGCGGCAGCGATGACGGTAAGCTTGTGTCTTTTCTACTGCTTGCAGGGACCCTTCCAGAGGGAACCGCATATCCTGCGGCCATAGCCCCCTTCGGACCGGCTTCACCCGCCACTGCCGCTGATGTTCCCGCCGTGGCTGATGTTGCCGTTTTCACGGATCCACCTGCCGAGACTGCTGACACCCCTGTCGCCACCGCTACTCCTGCCGGCATCGCCCGCTCTACGGACGTCGCTGCTCCCGATGCTGTTCCTGATGCTGCAGCCGCCAATGTCGCTGCTGCTGCTCCTGATGCTGCTCCCAATGCTGTTGTCCCGGTCGCCATTCTCATTGAGGCTTGCTGCCTCAGCGACCTCCGCCTGCCCTGCTCTGCTGGTGCTGTGTCGGCAGACATTCTCCTGCCCCCCGCCTGTAAGGTCCGGGGGGCAGGAGCTCCACGCTCCATGATAAGGCTCCCCTCCGCACGGGGAAGGGAGTCGGAGCTACGGTATGTATCACACAAAAGACCGAAAACCACACCCAATAATCGGTCTCCAAATATCCAAAAAAGCCTCTTAAGCCTCTGGACTCAGGAGCTCAAACAAGTGTGTCTGACTCCCACGATTGCCCCGAAGGAATTGAAGCAACCCATGTAGCTGGCGGGAGATGTAAAGTAAAAAATAAGTAAATTAAAAAGCATACTCACCTGTCCCCAGCGCTGCGTTGTCCGCTGCCAGTGTCCATTCAGTCTCATGCCGGCGACTCCTTGCTGGGAGTGCTGCGCCTCATGTGATCGCTAAGACCAATTAGGTACAGGATTTCTAGAAATGAGGCGCCACCATGAGACCGAACAGACGCAGGCAGGGGACAACGAGGTGCTGGGGAAAGGTAAGTATGCTTTTTATTTTTAATTTTCTTATTTTTACACCTCCCTGGTGGCCGACACAGTGGTCGCTCCAGTTTATGGACAACCTCTTTTAAGGGGTTGTCTGGGCCAAATTTTTCTATGGTCACTTCACTGGTCCCCCCACATAGTGGCCTCTTCACTGGTCCCCCATACTGTATGGGGAATAGTGATGGGGTCATTATATTGTGTGGGAGCAGTGATGGAGGCTAACATCCTGTGGGGGGGGACATTAAACTGTATGGGGCATATTAAAGGGGTTGTCCAGGGTTAATCTTTTTTATGGCCTATGCTCAGGATAGGCCATAAATACCTGATCGGTAGGGGACTGACACACGGCCCCATCAGCTGTTCGGAGCCACTTCCTGAGCCCGTTCTGTACACAACACAGGGCTGGAAGCAGAAAGCTCCATCCGCTGTATAGCAGCCCGGCGCCTTCACTGCAGCTCAGCTCCTACTAACTTCAATAAGTGCTGAGATACAGTGAAGGTGCCCGGCTAATACACAGTGGACAGAGCTTTCTGCTTCTGGCCCTGTATTGTGTACAGGACGGGCATCAGAAGTGGCTCCATACAGCTGATCGGTCTGGGGTCAGCCTCCTACAGATCAGGTATCTATGGCCTATCCTGAGGATAAACCATAACAAATTATGTCTGGACAACCCTGTTAATATACCCCCCAGGGCCCCCCTAATGCGCCACACTTTTGTCCAGTATATTTTTTTTTCTTTTTTATAATCAGTCGGGGGAGGTGAATCTCCCCCTACCCCCCCCCCCCCAAAAAAACCATAATAAACATACTCACCAGTCTCCGTTGCTCCGCTGTCCTCCCAGCACGGTCCGGTCCTGCAGCTCCGCTGTCTTCTTTTTGCCAGAAGTCCTCACTGGCTGGGACGTCCCAGGTCCCTTCCCTTAGGCCGCTGATTGGCCTAATGGCCTCAGGGGTCACGTTACGTCACAGGTAGTCATGTGCAGAGGGAACTTGTGCTGGAAGAAAACAACAGAACTGCAGGACCAAACTGCGCTGAGAGACACTGGGGACAGGAGAGAAAGTTTGGTTTGTTTTTTTTTTTTGGTTTTTTTCACTTGCCACGGCGTAATTAAAAAAAAAAAAAAAATGAAGGAGCCACTGTATGGAGTATAAGCTCCACAGTGGCCCCCACCCAGTATTATAAGCTCCACAGTGGCCCACACCCAGTATTATAAGCTCCACAGTGGCCCCCACCCAGTATTATAAGCTCCACAGTGGCCCCCACCTAGTATTATAAGCTCCACAGTGGCCCCCACCCTGTATTATAAGCTCCACAGTGGCCCCCACCCAGTATTATAAGCTCCACAGTGGCCCCCACCTAGTATTATAAGCTCCACAGTGGCCCCCACACAGTATGATATGCTCTACAAAGGCCCCCACACAGTATTATATGCGCCCAATAGCCCCCCCCTCCGGTGCTATTACTATACTCTGGGGTCTCCTCAGACCCCAGAGTATAATAATCGGAGGCCCAGGGGAAGTGATTAAAAATAACAAACATTCATACTCACCTTGCCTTACCTTTTCTTGGCATCCTCGCTCCATCCTGTCGTCTTCAGCGTATTCAAGCCCTTTTCCGACGTCGCTGCTGAGGCCTGTGATTGGGCCTCAGCGGTCACGTGGGGACGCACTGACATCATTACGCGGCCACGCCCCCATGTGACCGCTGGGGCCTAATCACAGGCCTCAGTCACATGACGGAAGAGCGCCGGAGAAGACGCTGTGCCCAGGAGAGGTGAGAATATCTATTTATTATTTTCAGTCACCTCCCCTGGGTGCCCTGCCATCTATTGGAAAGGGGCCTGCAATATGCCAGGGTCCCTTTCCAATAACAGTATGTATAGCGGTCGGGACCAGGCTTTCCCCGACCGCTATGATAGTGGTCTGGGGCCCGGCCATCTCCAGCTACCCCGCCGAGCCCGGTCGCGGTCGCACACCCTGCGACCGCGATCGCTACGCCACTGGTCAGGGGCCCGATCAGGATGGTCAGTATTTTTTTGCGGGGTCAGATGTACTTTTTAGTTATACCATTTTGGCGAATGTCTATTGCTTTGATCAATTTTTTTCAAAATTTTTATCAGAGGCAAAAAGGCTTCAAAACGGTTGGTTCGGCACTTTTGATTTTTTTCTCCCGCTACGGAGTTAACCGTACGGGAAAAATATTTTTTTTTTTTTTTTTTTTTATAAATTCTTTATTTTAGAAGTTGTACAGAAATAGCAACAAACAAAGATGGCGTGAGCCAAACAAGTGCCTGACCATAATGATCAAGGCATATATCAACATCCATACATAGTAACATGGCAACATGAAATAGATAAATTAGAACATCAGCTTCAGCTGATCATAACAGTTGTCAGGGAGAAAAGAAAAAGGAAAAAAGGAGGAACAGAGGGGGGGAAGGAAGCAGGAGGGACTGGAAGAGAGAGGGAGAGGAAGAAAGACAAGGAGGGGACAAATGTGGGGGCCAAGAAATGACACACAAATGACGAACAGACAAACAGACAAGGACCCCGACCCCTCCATATCGGCTGCGTAAACCTTCAATCAAGGTCTACCCGTCAGGTCTTTATAGGCCTGGGATCCCTGAAAGAGAATCCACGGCGTCCAGGCCGCCATAAAGGATTCCCTTGTATCCCGAAGGGATGCCGTGAGATCCTCCATGTACTGAATATCTTCCACTTTGCGAACCCAGTGGAGGAGGGAGGGGGGATTAGACGATTTCCATAGCGCTGGGATACACGCCCTAGCGGCACTGATCATGTGCCGTAGGGAAGACTTGCGGTAGGTACGCAGGGGGCAGTCCGAAAGGTGTAGGAGAAAGAAGGCTGGCGTGTTAGGAATGGAAGTTTGGAATATCTGACCTAGCACCCTATGTACTCCCTCCCAGAAGTCTCTCAATATCGAGCACTCCCAGAAAATATGTAAAAGCGTCCCCTCCTCCGAGCCACAGCGCCAACAAGCGGGAGAGGAGGACGGGAAGAGTCTGTGTAGTTTAGACGGAACATGGTACCATCTAGTCAGGATTTTATATCCCGCCTCTTGATATCTGCTAGCCATCGAACTCTTGTGAGTAACTCAAAAATTCTGGAGCACTGTTGGTCAGAGAAGGTCATGGCCAGATCAGCCTCCCATCTGGCCAAGTAGGAAGGTCTGCGGCCCGGAGGAGGGGACACCAGGAGCAAATAGAAATCAGAAAGGGAGTGTCTTAGCAAGCCCCTTCCCATGCAAGTCTCCTCAAACCTCGTGAGCTGTCTGTCATAGCCCGGGGAGTTAGGTAATGAAGAGAGAAAGTGCGTAAGTTGAAAGACCCGCCATGGGCCAAGCGCCAAAAGGTCCGGTGCGGTGAGTAGTTCCCGGTGAGACATCCATTCACCACCAGAGCGAAAATGTAGGGCCCTCAGTCTGCCCGCCAATCGCCACTGCCGGAATGGCCCTTGAGATAAACCCGCTATAAAGGCAGGGTTTCCCAGGATGGGAAGTAAAGGTGAAGGGGAAGGGGAGACCCGCTCCCTACAAAAGAGAGACCTACATACCCGGAGAGTGGGACCTATGGTAGGGTGGGCTCTCAGGGCCCCGGGGCGTAGTGAGTCTAACCAGGGAAGCGAGTCCAGGGGGGCGTCAACGAATACGTTTTCCAGGGCTACCCATTGTTTGTAAGGAGCGTGGCGGCACCAGTCTAGCACTCTTTGGAGCATTGAGGCCTCGTAATACTTTCGAGGGTCAGGAAGACCCAATCCACCGCATTGTTTAGGTAACGTGAGAGTAGAGCGCGCCAGCCTAGCACGCCCACCCTGCCACACGAAATTGATTAGGTCACTATACAATAACTTAAAAAAACCAGAGGGTATGTGGATCGGTAAAGTTTGGAAGAGGTATAGCAGACGGGGCATAATATTCATTTTGTATATAGCGCAGCGGCCAAACCATGTGTAAGTACCTATGGACCATCTTTTGAGGTCGGATCTAGTAGCCCGCAGAAGGGGGAGGTAATTTTTGTCATAGAGTTCGCCTAGGTCCTTGGTTATCATAACCCCTAAGTACTTGATAGCTATTCTCGACCATCGGAAGGGGAAGGAGGTCTCCAGAGAGGACTGAATCCCCTGCGGAAGCGAAACATTGAGGGCCTCAGATTTCTGAAAATTAATTTTAAAGTTAGTAAGATGACAGAACTTGCTAAATTCAGACATTAGTGGGGGGAGGGATTTGGCCGGATCCTGCAAGAAGAAGAGGAGATCATCTGCATATGCTGCAATTTTCAGGACTCTACTGCCTACCCTTAGGCCGCCTATGTCCGGGTTAGATCTGACCTTTCTAAGCAAAGGTTCTAGAGTTAAAACAAAGATTAGGGGGGAGAGGGGACACCCCTGACGCGTGCCATTCCCTATCGGGAAGGGAGATGAAATAGTTCCGTTAACTCTCGTAGAGGCTGATGGATTGAAATACAAGGAAGCAATCCAGGATCTCATAATCGGGCCAAGCCCCACAAGATCCAGGACCTCAAATAGGTAAGACCAGCTCACTCTATCAAATGCTTTTTCAGCATCAGTAGAGAGGAGACAAAGTGGGAGGTCATGGGTTTTGGCGTAGTGTATGGTGTTAATTACCTTTACTGTATTGTCCCTAGCCTCACGTGTGGGGATAAAACCTACTTGATCAGACTGTACTAGATCAGGCAATAGAGAGGCCAGTCTAGAGGCTAACACCTTAGAAAAGATTTTAAGTCAACATTAAGGAGTGATATTGGTCTATAACTGGCACACATCGCAGGGTCTTTACCCTCCTTATGTATTACCGCTATATGAGCCCTAGTCATGTCCGGGGGGAGAGTCGCACCTGCCGACAGAGAATTTAAGGCACGCACCAGGGGGCCCAACAACTCTAACGAGTATTTTTTATAGTAAGAGGCTGGGAAGCCATCGGGGCCCGGGGCCTTACTAGGTTGCATTGTCTGAAGCGCCTGAGCTAATTCCTCCTTAGTTATAGGTGAGTCAAGAACAGTTCGGGCCTCCGCCGGGAGTTTAGGCATTCCGGAGTCTGCTATATACTGTTTCAGAGCAGAGGCCAGGGAGGGGCCATTCGACTCTGGGGGACATGGCGGTAGGTTGTAGAGGTTACGATAAAACCCAGCGAACTCTTCTGCAATACAGTGTGGATCAGTATGGCGCCTTCCCGTCGAATCAGTGATCGAGGGGATATAGTTGCGTGTCTTTTGTTCCCTAAGGGACCTGGCAAGCGTGCGGCTACATCTATTTCCAAATTCATAGAAGTGGCGCCGTCCTCTAGCCAGGAGATATTTTGTACGTATATCTAGGCGTTCTCGTAATTTTTTACGAGCTACTAAAAGGGCTGACTGGGTATCTATGGCGTGAGTGCGCTTGTGGGTCTGCTCGAGGGAAACCACGTCGGCAATCAGCGCGGCTATCTCTCGAAACCTCTCCTTTTTGATGCGGGACCCATGCTGTACCAGCACCCCCCTAACCACACATTTGTGGGCGGCCCATAGTGTCAGGGGAGACACTTCCGCTGTATCATTCTCCTGGAAGTAGTTAGCCAGGGCAGAGGAGACAGCCTGAGATGTGGGGATGTCCTGGAGCAGCGACTCATTGAGATGCCATTGCCAGGCTCGGGGCCTCATGGCGGGGGATGTCAGGACAGCATGGACCATCGCATGGTCCGCAAAAGTGATAGGGTCAATCTCAGCTCCGTTTATTAAAGGAACGTCTGCGTGTCTAATGAAGAAATAATCCAATCTCGAGTAAACATCACTAGCATGTGAATAAAAGGTATAGTCTCTCGCGTTAGGGTGGACCGTGCGCCAGAGGTCTATCAACTGATGAGAAAACAGCAGTCGACGGATACGTCGGAGGACCTGCTTAGGTATGTAGGACTAGCCTCTGGAGATATCTACCGAAGGGTCCAGGGCTACATTGAAATCTCCTCCCACTAAAAGAGTGCCCTCCGCAAAATCGGCCAGCTTAGCCAGAATGCCTTCTAAAGCGGCCGCCTGGTTAGAGTTGGGAAGGTAGACATTGGCTAGAGTAAACAAAGAGCCTGCTAATTCCCCCTTTACAAACAGGAATCTACCAGAATCATCACGTAAGGCTGCCTTATACTTCCAGGGAACAGAACGTGCGATAAGAATGCTCACCCCCCTGGACTTGGACTCCGGAAAACAGCTATGGTATACGTCTGGGTATCTTGGGGAGGAAAAGGTAGGGACCGCCCCCTCTCGAAAGTGAGTCTCCTGGATAAAGGCCACCTGGACCCTCCTACTCCAAAGAAGGCGGAGAAGGGATGATCTCTTCTCGGGAGTGTTAAGACCGTTAGCGTTAATGGAGGAGAACACCAGAGAATCCATGGCGAAGGGCTGGGGTCCTGCAAGGGGAAGAGACAAAAACAAACAGACAACGCACACAAGACCACAAAACTCACAGAGAGGAAAGAGAGAAAAAAAAAAGGGGGGATAGAGCAAGGGAAAGAGGGAGCACAAAGGAAGGGACCAAAAAAAAACAAAAAAAAACAAAAACCAAGAAATACCACAAATTAATTACTCTCAAGGCTAGACCAAGAGCGGTAAACACAAAACAGTGGGTTAACCCACTTAGGCAGGTCTCAGGAGCACACCGCAGTATACGCCCAGAGAGCTGCTAAGCTAAACTATCGGGGAAAAAGTAAAAACTCAAATCTAGTTGCCACCCTTTCCCCGAGCATTAGAATGGAAAATGTAACCAAGACCTTTCTACTAAGGGTGGAGAGAAAAGGGGGGCTGAACCCTCAAAAAATAGTAATCCCAACAGATCAAACGGGGGGGGAGACCCCATATGAGGGTATGTCTTACAACTGGGTAGGGGGAGCCAAGGCACACGAAGCTCAACAGCTAAGGAAGGGAGGTGGGGAAGTACTTTTAGATTAAAGTCTCCAGCCGCCCTCTGTTGTATGGAGAACCCTTATACACCCCCGAAGGGGAGATAAGACTAGAGACCCGCAAGGTGCCCCTTATCCCCTAAAGCACACCACGGGACCTACCAGTCATTAACCGATATGTAAGTTAAAGGGGAACACCCTAGAAAAATACAGCACAATTTTGTATTATGAACCCTTATACACCCCCCACGAGGAGATAAAACTAGAGACCCGCAAGTTGCCCCCTCTCGCCTAAAGCACACCAAGGGGCCTACCATTCATTAACCAATATGGGAGTTAAAGGGGAACATCCTAGAAAAAAAAAAAAAAAAAACATCACATTTCAAGTAGACCTCCGCCAGACACCCTCCCCTCGGGGTCGTCTCCGAGACAGGGCAGAGGAAGGCGGGCGCCCCCCCCGGAGGCACAGGTGGCAGTGGGTAGACCAGCCAGTCAGGGAGGGAGAGCTCAGGCAGATCCAGAAACTTCGCCAGCAAAGTCTCTTGTTCCGGAGAGTGAAGTGCAAAGGTAGCTCCGTTGCGACGGATTTGGACATGGAAAGGGTGACCCCATTTATATGTGGCCCCAGAGTCCAGGATAGCTTGTAGGGTTGGTTTAAGGATTCTGCGCATGGCTAGGGTACATCGGGAAACATCCGGTAATAGATGCACCTGGGTGTCCATAAATGGGACCGGGCCACCACGCCAGGCCTCTTGAAGAATATCTTCCTTTTCCCTGAAGAAATGGACTCTGCAAAGAACATCCCTGGGCTCCGTGGTGTCCTTACGCCTAGGACCCAACACCCGATGGACTCTGTCAATGGTGATCTCCGAATCCGGAGGACGAGACAGGACTGTGTTAAAAATCAAGGTCACGGCAGAATGGAGCTCAGAGGGGGGAAGACTTTCAGGGATACCCCTCAGTTTGACATTATTTCGACGACCTCTATTTTCTTGGTCATCGACCTGAAGAAGGATGGATCTGTTGAGGTCTCTTTGCATAGACTGGAAATTTTCTACGGCAGTGAGGCGCTGATCCAGAGAAGCCGCCCGCTGTTGTTGAGTAGAGACTTGTGTAGATAGAGTCTGTAGTTCCATTTTAAACTCAGACATGATTTTCTCTTGTTTTTCCTCGACTCTGCGGACCATAGCTTCCAGGTCCAATTTAGTAGGCATATTGCTAAGAAGGTTCCAGATGTCCGATAGTTAAGGACACTTTCGGCGGTGGGAGAGTGAGGCTGCATCCCTCCCAGAGAAGTCAGATGAGTCAGAGGAAGCTGGAGAGTGAGGGGCTATCAGGGTGCCAGAGAGGTCAGGTTTCAGACCCTCACGTTGGTCTAAGGCACCAGGGGCCCCGGGCCCCATCCGTGGGTCTGCTTCGTTGTGGGATGCTCTAGTTGCTCCTGTTGTCAGCGGGATACCGCCAGGAGAGGGCCTGGCCATATGAGGATCCGTTGTCAGAGGAACATCTGGGGTCTCTGCAGAATGTATTATATTCTGGGAGGTCATAGGCTGATAGGGCAGTGACCCTGATTGTATTATAGAAGGCATGGGAGAGAGAGACTGCAAGCTTGCACCAGATCCAGCTGGGCCAGGTATTCCATTAAAGGAGGGAGGCTGCAGGAGCTCAGGGGTTAACAGGTCCTCAGTGAGAGGTGAGGATTGGAGCGTGGGGACACTGCTGGGGCCGCCATTTTGGGAGCGGGGGGGAGGGGGACCGGTATCTGCCGGGTGAACGCTGAAACCTTCTCCGTTGGCGGCTGGGAAGGCAGCAGAGAGGAGAGCTGCGTGTCAGGCTTCTCCTGTGAGCCTGAAAGGTCCACTGGACTTTGAGGAAGCGCCGCTAGCTGCGCAGAGGCAGTGGAAGCGCGCGCCGGCGCCATTTTGGCTCCCTCCGCCTGGAGGGAGGAAGGAGTGGAGAGCAGGTAACGGGCAATGTGCGGCTCCGTTAGAGAGGAGGAGGTCCCCCTGCGTCCTGGTCGCTTCACCATTGCGGGTAAGCCGTCCAGAGCCGCTTTTTGGGTTAATTTTCCCCTTAGGTGGTGGTAGGTAGCGCTTGGGGTCCGGGAGCAATGCAAGAGTGCGTCTTCACGGTAGCATGTTCAGGCCACGCCCCCTCGGGAAAAATATTTTTATAGATTTGTAGATTGGGCATTTTCGGACACAGGGATACTTAATGTGTATATGTTTGAAGTACTTTTATATGTGTTCTAGATAAAGAGGGGTGATTTGAATTTTTTATATTTTTAATATTTTTTTTTACTTTTTTGGATCAGTTAAAAAAAGGACACATTAGCATCAGTTAGCATCAGTTAGTGTCCGTTTTTTAACACTGTTTTTTTGTTTTTTTTTTATTTCTGTTTTCTGAGCATGCACAGAAACAAAACGGACATAAAATAACGGACAGTAACTGATGGCTATCAGTTACTGTCCTTTATAAGTCCGTTACCCATAAACTTCAATGTTAAAAAAATAACGAACACTTGCTGTCCGTCAAGAATCCGTTTTTCCAAATGGACAAGAAAGTCCTGCATGTAGGATTTTTTGTCCACGGAAAAAAAACGGACTTCTGACGGATTGGGTGTAAATGGACACAAACGGACACTAACGGATACAATAATAATAGTCCTTTAATAGTCCCACAATGGGGAAATTCAGTGTGTTACAGCAGCAAAGATAAGCAGATACAAATACAAATACAACATGTACAGGAATGTTCCAAGGTGAGAGGCATTACATTAATAGCAGACAGACAGATAGGACGTAGCAGAGGAGGGGGGGGGGGATTTAACAGGCAGAGAGATATTTCAGTTCTCTGTGTGTAATGATCTCCGCTTAGGTCGGTGTTGGTTGTACAGCCTAACCGCGGTGGGGAGGAAAGACTTCCGATAGCGCTCCTTCTCACACCTAGGGTGGAGCAGTCGGTCACTGACAGTACTGCTCAGCGCGATCACAGTCTCATGCATGGGATGGGACTTCTTCTTCTGCATGGAGCTCACCACGGACAGTATCCTTCTGTCACCCACCACCTGCACTGGGTCCAGTGGGCTCCCCAGGACAGAGCTGGCCTTTCTAATCAGCTTGTCAAGTTTATTTCTGTCCCTGGTTGATATACTGCTCCCCCAGCAGGCCACTCCAAAGAAGATGGCTGATGCCACTACCGAGTTGAAGAAAGTTCTAAGAAGTGCCCCCCGGATTCCAAAGGCTCTCAGTTTCCTAAACAGGTAGAGCCTGCTGTGGCCCTTCCTGTACAGGGCCTCCATATGATCTGCCCGGTCCAGCTTATTATTAAGGAGCAAACCCAGGTACTTATAGGTGTTCACAATCTCGATGCCCGTCCCCAGGATGTCCACTGGTTTAGGAGGGCTTCTGCCTTTGCGGAAGTCTACCACCATCTCCTTGGTCTTCCCCGCGTTAATCTTCAGGTGGTTCCGGTGGCACCAGTCCACAAAATCCTGGTTCAGTTCTCTGTACTCCCTGTCATCATCATCTGTGATGAGACCCACTATTGCAGAGTCGTCAGAATACTTCTGTAGATAGCAGCTGGATGAGTTGCACCTAAAATCTGCAGTGTACAGTGTGAAGAGGAAAGGGGCGAGAACCGTACCCTGAGGTGCCCCCGTATTACAGATCACGGTACCTGACACACAGTCTCGGGCTCTCACGTATTGAGGTCGATTTGTGAGGTTGTCTAGGATCCAGTTGGAGAGGTGGTGGTCCACTCCAGCAAGGCCCAGCTTGTCCCTCAATAACCTGGGCTGTATGGTGTTAAAAGCACTGGAGAAGTCAAAGAACATTATTCTCACTGTGTTCCCTGGTTTCTCCAGGTGAGACAGAGCCCTGTGCAGAAGATGGATGATGGCATCATCTACCCCAATGCCCGGCCGATAAGCAAACTGGAGGGGGTCCATAGCGGGGCTCACTAGAGGGCGGAGATGTGTGAGAACCAATCTCTCCAAGATCTTCATCAGGTGGGATGTCAGTGCTACAGGTCTGTAGTCGTTGAGGTCCATAGGGTGGGGTTTCTTTGGAGCTGGTACCACACAAGAAGATTTCCATAATTCAGGGACTATTTCCTGCCTCAGGCTCATATTATACATATATGTAATTATACCACACAGGTGGTCCCCACAAGTCTTAATTAGCCTTGCACTGATGTCATCTGGCCCTGCGGCATTCCTCGCCTTGATCTTTTTCATCTCCTTCCTCACCTGGGCCCGTGTGAAGGTCAGACTGTGGCCAGATAAAGACGGATTTCTGGATTTATAAATATATATATAAAAATATATATATATAAAAATTTATAAATATAAAATATAAAAACCATTGAAATGAATGGAAATTTTAGTGGATTTCTGACGGTTCAGCTAGTGTCCGATGCTAAAATCTTGTAACGGACAATAGCAACGGACACTACTGACAATCACCAACGGTAGTGTGAACGCCCCTTAACTACAGTATACAGTTTGCCACCACTCGCTTTTACACATTTCAAAATTTAAAACACTGTAAAAGTTAACCCTTTTTTGGGGAAATGTGCTCATTTTGATGATTTGTAAGTGCTCCAAATCATTTGAGAGACAAATTTGTGGCTCTGTGCCTAGTTGAAAAGTAATGAAGAATTGGCTTTTCAAAAAAATAAAAAGCCCACAAAAATTATCCCTTCATGGGAGCCGAAGGCCACATCAACATTGTGTTGGTATTGAAAGAAGCATGGTGGGGTTGTTTGTTTTATTTTTTTTGTTATCATGGCAACAGAATGGCAGTGGCAATTTGCACTGGCAGCTATAGAATTTGAAGAAAAAATTGTGGCACACTGTCAAAAGTGAAGTGATAAAGAATTGACTAAAGAATAAAGCCACCAAAAATTGTCCCTATATAGGAGCAGATGCAGCACCAATGAATGATAATTACAGAATTTGAAGAGAAAGTTTGTAAAAATGGCCAATTGTGGAGGAATTGGATGAGACCACATTAACATTGTGTTGCTAGAGTGACAATTTAGAGCATGTTAAGAATAATTTGTGTCACACTATCAGCGTGTTTGACCTGGCAGTTGATAAAGCTAGAATATCTTCTGAAATGGAGAGGATTTTAATGACCATGAGAACAGCACTTGGGAGCCAGAAAAGAACCTGGATAATCCTGCTAGTTATCCCTGAATGGGAGCAAATACCACATCAACGTTGCATTGGCATAGCGGCAATTTACAGAATTGAAGCTCTGCCTGCCCTGCAACCATGAATTGATGTCATGCTTACAGAGATGAATAAAATAATAAAAAGTAAAACTTAACTTTTATTAATATACTCATAAAATAATGCCACCCAGTTTACAACAAACTGAAGAAATTATTTTTCAATAACAGGACTGACTTTGTTAGTAAAAACTATGTTAAACACTCTGTAGACCGATCAATCTGCTCTATTGCAAATCAGACTCAGACAAAATTAGATTATTGGTAATGAAAGGGTTACTTAAGGGAATTGCCAGTTGAGTAATTCCCCAGTGCTGCTGCAGAAACCTGAGAGGAAGGAATGACAGAGACAGTGTGTCCTAAACTCACCCAGCCACTGTCCCTGCCTATTTATCACACTGTACTAATGACAGGAGCAACTGGGCAGCAAAACCCTTCCTAGAAATAACTTCACAAAGAGTCCAATCCCATCCAAAACTTAATTACACTTCACATATACTGAATGGTACAAATATTAAGATAAAACTTAACTTTTAATAATAAAAAATATAAAAAATCTCCAAGCGGACGTCCACTACCATAAAATACACAATCAGTAGTATCCTATGTTTGCATCACCTACATACATCAAAAAGGTTTAAACAAACTGCTTATCAGAGCCGGGGCTTCTTGCTTACCTGCCCTCACACTCCACAGCAATATCAACTAGGGATCACCCACACGTTATTGACCTATCTAAATGACCCTTTAATTCCACAGTATACTGAATAAATACGGTGCCATGATTCCACTAACTAATTGTACTCACAGCACATCTTACCCAGTCTTGGAGCCCCTCTATAGGCGTGACAGAAATCCCATACATATATATTGCTGGTACTAAAACAAATCTATATTAAATATCCCACAGGTGGCAAACAATTACCAAACTATAGTCGGTTCCCCCTGATTTAGGAACCCACTATACTATTACTAACTCTGTCAGGATACATGACCGCTACAAAAGCGACACACTTGGTCAATTGATAATCTATGACCACATTATAACTGTTCTAAATATTCATAACTGTTCTATCTGCTCTACGCGTTTCCCCTATGCAACCCATAGGTTCATCAGGAGCGATATTCAGGAACCAACTTCCCCTACTGATAACTGCCAAATCCCATTACTATTCTATTGATGAAGAATATCGTTGTGCGGTAATAACCGCAGTTCCCAGGAGCACTGATGGTACGCTCCCGGTACTTCATGTAGCAAACGCCGCCACTGAGCACTCCCTGTTATATAACATAGGACAAACCTTAAGCCACGCCCCCTGCCGATGACACATCAGCCTCAGGAGCCAATCAACCGCTCACTTCAGCCAAGCCCTTCATCCCTCCCATTCAGGGGGTGTGTGCCTTCAATCATGCTATCGGTCATGTGAATGTCATGTGACCGCTCCCTTTAACTTCAATGCCACGATCAAAATATAGATCTAACGCATACTTCATACACAGAGACGATCACATCCATACATATAAAATTACGAGTTGAAACCAAACTGGGGAATAGAACGAGAGTGGGAGGAACAGTATAGACCCATTCCTTAGGAATATTCATAATCCTCCGTTTATCTTCATTCAAATACTGCAATCCACAACACTTATATACCATCTACAAAAACGGATCCCATGTGTAACTAAAGGGAGACTAGAACATAGATATAAGTGACAACACAGAACGCAGCCAGGACAAACAACAACAAAGAGAGGTCAGCAAGCCAAGGGTCGGTAACAGTCGAGCACTGCAGTACCAAAACGAAATCCAAGTGAATAGTCAAAGTCAGAGGTCAGGAATAAGAATACAATAATAACAGAAGAGGAGCTAGCAGGGAAAAGTCACAAGACAGAATCTCAATAGCCAGTGATCATGTGAGGGCTGATGACCTGTTTATAGAAAGTCCAGGACCTACCCCAGACTTGATTGGTAGACAGGCTGTCAATCACACAGGCAAGGCTAAGATTAACTATTGAGGAGCCAAAAGAAACAAGGTGCAGGAGACGGGTGTGGCTGAAATTCAATTACATAGTCTAGGACAGGGTACAGATTGAGCAACAAGAATCTTAAGCAAAGAATCAAACTGAACATGACTCTTGCGCCACATCGTGCAGACAGAGGGTGGCGCACAGACCAGAACAAACAGAGACATTACAGTTATTCTGTTTTTATTACTGCAGCAGTCTGGCTCACAACACAGATATTCTCCCTTACTACTACGATTTCTATCACTAATCTGCCTGTAAAAGTCTGACTAAACTGTGTTCTAATTCTCCTACTCCTACGATTCTCTATCTGTAATGCAAGCTTTGTGTCAGGATTTTCAATTCAACTGTTATACTTTTAAGTTTACTATGTCAACCTGGAAAGCTACTGCAGTTTCAGAAGTACCCTGGGCTTGTCTAATTAGCAGGTGAGGAGGCTGACCCAGGTTGCCTGCTAATTTACTTTTGTAGTTTGGCTAAACCTGATCATGTGTATTGGACTGCTTTACTGACCCTCAGCTTGATTTCTGGTTATTTGTTGCTTCTGATTCTGCCATTGACGTACCTGTTCGGATTTTACCCTTGGCTTTCTACTGGATATTGCTTGTGTCTCCTGAATCTGCCCCTGACAACATCTCCTGGTTTTTGGCCCATTTACCTGGACAATTATTTTCCTGTTTCTAATCTGCTCTGTAATTCAATTGTAAGTTCTGGTTTGTTTTCAGTCAGTGGAGCATTTATTACCTGTACAGTTCCTGGTGGTGACAATTCAGACGCCCAGATTCTGCAAAGTCCAACGGGCCTTGCGGCCAACACTGGTGAACGCATTGTTGTGGTCTGTCTCTGTTTCACAGTGCTGTATTGGTTTTTAAATAGCTTGTTTTTCTACTTGCTGTTATTATCCAGTTCTGCTATTGCTGTTATTTGCCCTTGCATCTCAACCTTAACTGATTAGCAATAATTAGCAATAGTCATTTTCCATTATGGAAGAAATTCAGACAATTGTGGACCAGATGCAAGGAATAACCCAGCTGGTTCAAGATTTAGCAGAGAGGGTTCAACAGCAGGAGAAATCTTTGTCTCATGTTCCAGTTACTTCTGCTGTTCCCAAGGAACCTAAAATAAATCTACCTCACTGGTTTTCTGGAGACAGAACATTTTTTGCTATTTTTTGTGAAAGCTGTATTTTCGTCTCTGACCTTACTCTTCAAGTGATGAGCAGCAATGGGTTGCCATTATTATTTCTCTTCTGCATGGTGCCCTTCAGGCATGGACCTTTTCACTAAAACCCCAATCTCCAGAATTGTTTTCTGTGGAACGGTTTATTGCTCCGCTGGATTTTCTCTACGATGAACCTCACCTTACAGACATCGCTGAATTTAATCTAATTCCCCTCCGCCAAGGTTGCCGTCCAGTGGAAGATTATTGTTCTGAATTCCGAGGTGGTCGGTTTACTCTCATTGGAATGATCCCGCTTTATGTTGCCAGTTCCGTCATGGCCTGTCGGACACTATAAAAGATTTGTTGGTAAATTACCCGCAACCCGCATCTCTGGGTGACACCATGACCTTTGCTATTTGTTTGGACAGGCATTTACGGGAACATAAGAAGGAACAATCTTTTCACTCCACGACTCTGCCTCCACTCGAATCAACTTCTGAGTCAGTTAGAACTTATGCATTAGGATTCACTATTTCGACTCTTGACAGGAGAACATCTCGAAGGCAAAAAAGACATTGTTTCTATTGTGGAGACGCCAATCACTGGCTTGAGAACTGTCCTAAACGTCCGTGTCAAGAAAGACTTCAAGTCTAGGTGTGGTAAAACAGTTGCTGTGAAAGCATTTATTGATTATGGCTCTGGATCTAATTTTTTACACTCTCGGGTTGCTAAACAGCTGGGGAACTCTGTTTCCACTGGTGACTTCGGTCAATGTTACCGCTGTGGACAGTACCCCACTGTCCCAAGATCCGGTTAAATATGCCACTCCACCAGTCACACTGGAAATAGACTCTGTGCATTCTGAAGTTATTTCTTTCCTAATTCTGGACAATTTACCTACTGAAATTGTGTTGATCATGTGTATTGGATTCTTCATGTGGAGGTGGCCATTTTAGTTAATCTGAGTTGTGTTGCCATTTATTTGTTTGTTTGGTTTTTTTTTTAAACAACGAACAATTTGGGATATTTGGGTTGCACCTTACTTTGCATGTCTTTTCCCTGCTCTGTCTGTTATCACAAGTACAGGTCTCTGCACTGATAAACATAGCTCACTCTGTGAGGTAGATATAGAGAGCACCCCCCCATCTTTGGGTACCTGAGCAGGCGTGGAGGTTGTTTCAGGTGTCTCGATGCCAACATTGGGATGTGGTGGAGAAGCAGCAGGGACTCTCAGATGGGTAGGTGAGTAGAGGTACAGTGGGGAAAAAAGTATTTAATCAGCCACCAATTGTGCAAGTTCTCCCACTTAAAAAGATGAGAGAGGCCTGTAATTGACATCATAGGTTGACCTCAACTAAGAGACAAAATGAGAAAACAAATCCAGAAAATCACATTGTCTGATTTTTAAAGAATTTATTTGCAAATTATGGTGGAAAATAAGTATTTGGTCAATAACAAAAGTTCATCTCAATACTTTGTTATATATCCTTTGTTGGCAATGACAGAGGTCAAACGTTTTCTGTAAGTCTTCACAAGGTTGGCACACACTGTTGCTGGTATGTTGGCCCATTCCTCCATGCAGATCTCCTCTAGAGCAGTGATGTTTTGGGGCTGTCACTGGGCAACACAGACTTTCAACTCCCTCCAAAGGTTTTCTATGGGGTTGAGATCTGGAGACTGGCTAGGCTACTCCAGGACCTTGAAATGCTTCTTACGAAGCCACTCCTTCGTTTCCCTGGCGGTGTGCTTGGGATCATTGTCATGCTGAAAGACCCAGCCACGTTTCATCTTCAATGCCCATGCTAATGGAAGGAGGTTTGCACTTAAAATCTCACGATACATGGCCACATTCATTCTTTCATGTACACGGATCAGTCGTCCTGGTCCCTTTGCAGAGAAACAGCCCCAAAGCATGATGTTGCCACCCCCATGCTTCACAGTAGGTATGGTGTTCTTTGGATGCAACTGAGCATTCACTCTCCTCTAAACACGACGAGTTGTGTTTCTACCAATCAGTTCTACTTTGGTTTCACCTGACCATATGACATTCTCCCAATACTCTTCTGGAACATCCAAATGCTATCTAGCAAACTTCAGACGGGCCTGGATAAGTACTGGCTTAAGCAGGGGGACACGTCTGGCACTGCAGAATCTGAGTCCCTGGCGGCGTAGTGTGTTACTGACAGTAGCCTTTGTTACATTAGTCCCAGCTTTCTGCAGGTCATTCACTAGGTCCCCCATGTGGTTCTGGGATTTTTGCTCACCATTCTTGTGATCATTTTGACCCCTTGGAGTGAGATCTTGCGTGGAGAGATTATGGTCTTGTATGTCTTTCATTTTCTAACTATTGCTCCCACAGTTCATTTCTTCACACCAAGCTGCTTGCCTATTGCAGATTCAGTTTTCCCAGCCTGGTGCAGGTCTACAATTTTGTTTCTGGTGTCCTTCCACAGCTCTTTGGTCTTCACCATAGTGGAGTTTGGAGTGTGACTGTTTGAGGTTGTGGACAGGTGTCTTTTATACTGATAACAATGTCAAACAGGTGCCATTACTACAGGTAATGAGTGGAGGACAGAGGAGCCTCTTAAAGAAGAAGTTACAGGCCTGTGAGAGCCAGAAATCTTGCTTGTTTGTAGGTGACCAAATACTTATTTTCCACCATGATTTGCAAATAAATTCTTAAAAAATCAGACAATGTGATTTTCTAGATATGTTTTCTCATTTTGTCTCTCATAGTTGAGGTCTACCTATGATGTCAATTACAGGCCTCTCTCATCTTTTTAAGTGGGAGAACCTGCACAATTGGTGGCTGACTAAATACTTTTTTTTCCTCACTGTATGCTCCTGTCAGGAGATCCAACCCGCGTAGTGGTAGTTGAAAGAGAAGTCCTACTGCACAAGATGGCTGCCGGAAGCAAGGACTGTAGCAGGCCACAAGTCCCAGGGACAGTGCAGTCACTGCAAAGATGAAAAATAAGGGCAGCCAGAGGTAGTGCAGGATCTTGGAGAGCACCCTTGTGGGAAAGGGTTAGAATTTAGGTGACAATGGTGATGATTTTCAGTGGCTAAAGTGCTGTAGGCCACGGAGCTCTGGAGAAAATGTGCTCTCCCTATAATGGCCAAGCCATGCCCCCTCAAGTATCTGAATTTTTAATTAAAGTGATTTGCAATTATGTTCAGGATGGGGTGTTCTGTGAATTGAGCATAAGTTGTGTGAAAAGTTAGCAACCATTTAAAGGGAAAGGGTTGCCAGGAAATTACCTATTGTTTATATCACGTTTTTATATTAAAGATATTTTTTAAGAAATTTTGGTGATGTTGTTTTTAATTTTCTATGTTATCTATAGCTTAAAAAATCCTAAAAATCTTGCAATTCCAATTCGTGCCACTAAACTTTAAATAGTTTGTGAATTCCTGTCTCCTATAGACGAACTATTGGCCATCGACACAATTGTCTGCAGCAGACCCTATTAACTTTAATGGGGAAGTTTTCTAGGCATGCTCTGTAACATCTGCTGAGGTGTTTGCATGGGGGGGGAGTAGATTGTGAAATCTCTTATCGTGACAGGTGGATTCTGTGTCTTATTTACAACTACATTATAGTTGTCATCATCAGTGTGCTGATAAGGGAGATGGCTGCTACAAAAAAATCTCCTACAGAAAACAGGAAATCTCAGCATATTAACTGGCCTAGTGGCCAGAGACAGAACTGCAAGATTTTTAGGACCTTTTTTTTAATATAGATAACATGGAAATGCTTTAAAAACTTTAACAAAAATTCTTTAAAATTATGTTTAACATAAAACTTGATTAAAAAATAGTACATTTTATGGTGAAACATTCCCTTTAAGGATTAAGAGGCCGGTTATCATAAAGGCAGCATTCTTGCTATGAAATATAAAAGAATAACAGGGCGAGGCCACTTTGACCTGAATACCTCCTAGATATGAAAAGTTTACTTTGTTAGTTCTCTTCGAGTGATATTGTGTACAGTTGTCACTACTGATGTGCAGCTGCTATAGTGATTTTTCAAAGGCATGAACAGTGAATGTGATTTATCACAGGGATTCACTGTACTGAACTCTTGCATTAAAGCATACCATATGTTAGTAAATGATGAATGCATAGAATAATAATCTTATTTCTATGAGAATCCGCACTTTACATAGACACCTGTCATTTCTTAATAATAAGGAGGTAAGAAAGGAATTTGCACATTTCTCGCCATCTATGGTAACTGTACCTTTTATTTTTAGAACACTGCACTATAATAAAGTAAACCAAAAGCTGTTACCTTCAGCTTTGACCATTAAGAAATATCTTTCTTTATCTTTATGAACAGTTTTCATACATGGATTTTAACTATTATGACATTTTTACCAATGGTATACATACAGTGGGTACGGAAAGTATTCAGACCCCTTTAAATTTTTCACTCTTTGTTTCATTGCAGCCATTTGCTAAAAGCAAAAAAGTTCATTTTATTTCTCATTAATGTACACTCAGCACCCCATCTTGACAGAAAGAAATCAGGAATGTAGATATTTTTGCAAGTTTATTAAAAAAGAAAAACTGAAATATCACATGGTCATAAGTATTAAGACACTGTGCTGTGACACTCATATTTAACTCACATGCTGTCCATTTCCTTCTGCTCCTCCTTGAGATGGTTCTACTCCATCATTGGAGTCCAGCTGTGTTTAATTAAACTGATTGGACTTGATTAGGAAAGGCACACACCTGTCTATATAAGACCTCACAGCTCACAGTGCATGTCCGAGCAAATGAGAATCATGAGGTCAAAGGAACTGCCCAAGGAGCTCAGAGACAGAATTCTGGCAAGGTACAAATTTGGCCAAGGTTACAAAAGAATTTCTGAAGCACTCAATGTTCCTAAGAGCACAGTGGCCTCCATAATCCTTAAATGGAAGAAATTTGGGATTACCAGAACTCTTCCTACACCTGGCCATCCAGCCAAACTGAGCAATCATGGGAGAAGAGCCTTGGTGAGAGATGTGAAGAAGAACCCAAAGATCACTGTGGCTGAGCTCCAGAGATGCAGTAGGGAGATGGGAGAAAGTTCCACAAATTCAACTATCACTGCAGCCCTCCACCAGTCGGGGCTTTATGGCAGAGTGGTCTGAAGGAAGCCTCTCCTCAGTGCAAGACATATGAAAGCCTGCATAGAGTTTGCCAAAAAACACATGAAGGACTCCCAGACTATGAGAAATAAGATTCTCTGGTCTGATGAGACAAAGATTGAATTTTTTGGCGTTAATTCTAAGCGGTATGTGTGGAGAAAACCAGGCACTGCTCATCACCTGCCCAATACAATCCCAACAGTGAAACATGGTGGTGGCAGCATCATGCTATGGGGGTGTTTTTCAGCTGCAGGGACAGGACGACTGGTTGCAACTGAAGGAAAAATGAATGCGGCCAAGTACAGAGATATCCTGGAAGAAAACCTCTTCCAGAGTGCTCTGGACCTCAGACTGGGCCGAAGGTTCACCTTCCAACAAGACAATGACCCTAAGCACACAGCTAAAATAACAAAGGAGTGGCTTCGGAAAAAAACTCTGTGACCATTCTTGACTGGCCCAGCCAGAGCCCTGACCTCAATCCAATTGAGCATCCCTGGAGAGACCTGAAAATGGCTGTCCACCAACATTCACCATCCAACATGACGGAACTGGAGAGGATCTGCAAGGAAGAATGGCAGAGGATCCCCAAATCCAGATGTGAAAAACTTGTTGCATCATTCCCAAGAAGACTCATGGCTGTACTAGCTCAAAAGGGTGCTTCTACTCAATACTGAGCAAAGGGTCTTAATACTTATGACCATGTGATATTTCAGTTTTTCTTTTTTAATAAATTTGCAAAAATATCTACATTTATGGGTTTTTTTCTGTCAAGATGGGGTGCTGAGTGTACATTAATGAGAAATAAAATGAACTTTTTTGCCTTTAGCAAATGGCTGCAATGAAACAAAGAGTGAAAAATTTAAAGGGGTCTGAATACTTTTCGTACCCACTGTAATTGTAAACACAACTAAAATAGTCTAATTTGGTTAAATTAGCCTCTGTTTTTAAAATACAGTACAGACCAAAAGTTTGGACACACCTTCTCATTCCAAGAGTTTTCTGTATTTTCATGACTATAAAAATTGTAGTTTCACACTGAAGGCATCAAAACTATGAATTAACACATGTGGAATTATATACTTAACAAAAAAGTGTGAAACAACTGAAAATATGTCTTATATTCTAGGTTCTTCAAAGTAGCCACCATTTGCTTTGATTACTGCTTTGCACACTCTTGGCATTCTCTTGATGAGCTTCAAGAGGTAGTCACCTGAAATGGTCCAACTAAACGCAAACTGGATGGAATAGCATGCCGCTGCAAGATGCTGTGGTAACCATGCTGGTTCAGTATTCCTTAAATTTTGAATAAATCCCCAACAGTGTCACCAGCAAAGCACCCCCACACCATCACACCTCCTCCTCCATGCTTCACGTTCACCTTTTCTGCGTCGCACAAGACATGGTGGTTGGAACCAAAGATCTCAAATTTGGACTCATCAGACCAAAGCACAGATTTCATCAGGTCTAATGTCCATTCCTTGTGTTGTTTAGCCCAAACAAGTCTCTTCTGCTTGTTGCCTGTCCTTAGCAGTGGTTTCCTAGCAGCTATTTTACCATGAAGGCCTGCTGCACACAGTCTCCTCTTAACAGTTGTTGTAGAGATGTGTCTGCTGCTAAAACTCTGTGTGGCATTGACCTGGTCTCTAATCTGAGCTGCTGTTAACCTGCGATTTCTGAGGCTGGTGACTTGGATGAACTTATCCTCCTCCGCAGAAGTGACTCTTGGTCTTCCTTTCCTGGGGCGGTCCTCTTTTGTGCCAGTTTCTTTGTAGCGCTTGATGGTTTTGGCCACTGCACTTGGGGACACTTTCAAAGTTTTCCCAATTTTTCGGACTGACTGACCTTCATTTCTTAAAGTAGAGATGGCCACTCGTTTTTCTTTACTTAGCTGCTTTTTTCTTGCCATAATACAAATTCTAACACTCCATTCAGTAGGACTATCAGCTGTATATCCACCTGACTTCTGAACAACACAACTGATGGTCCCAACCCCATTTGTAAGGCAAGAAATCCCACTTATTAAACCTGACAGGGCACACCTGTGAAGTGAAAACCATTTCAGGTGACTACCTCTTGAAGCTCATCAAGAGAATGCCAAGAGTGTGCAAAGCAGTAATCAAAGCAAAAGGTGGCTACTTTGAAGAACCTAGAATATAAGACATATTTTCAGTTGTTTCACACTTTTTTGTTAAGTATATAAATCCACATGTGTTAATTCATAGTTTTGATGCCTTCAGTGTGAATCTACAATTTTTATAGTCATAAAAATACAGAAAACTCTTGGAATGAGAAGGTGCGTCCAAAGTTTTGGTCTGTACTGAATGTATTTACTTTTTCAAGGAGGGAAACATAGGCCTCTTTCCCTCCATGTCTTGCCCTCTACATGGCAATTAGTAAACATAGAAAAATATCCTTTTTGAATGCCCTCCTGCTGGACACATATTATTACAATGTTGGGTAGGAACAGGTTAAGTAACTAAAACATACATTTAAAAAAAAAAAATAAAACAAAAATGTAAAACAAAGAATAAACATAACAATCTGAAGACTATATGACTATATAGAGTCGTAAGATATGAACATGATATCAACATTTATAACCTATATTTACTGGTTAAACCATATACTCATACATATTTTTATCTAAATTTGTTTTATTTTCTAATTGTAAATTTTTTTTATTCAATTTTTTTGCACATTATTATAGGGACAACCATTTTTCCTGAGCTACTATTAAAGATGACCTTTCACGTCCTCATGTATATGCTGTTTTACATACCACTAGAAAGCCGACAGAGCGCTGAAATAAGCGCACTGCCGCCTTCCCTGGTATGTGCCCCGGAGCTGGACATATCGGCGGTCTTAGTTTCACGGTTTACTGTCAGAAGGGCGCTCCTGACAGTCTAGCTGCGCTGTGAGGAACGCCCTCCCTGACAGTACTCACCCATAGCGCTGTACTGTCTGAGGGGGCATTCCTTACTGCCCAGTGATGACGATGAGCTGTGAGGAACGCCCCCCCAGTATGAATGAGTACTGTCCGGGAGGGCGTTCCTCACAGCGCAGCTAGACTGTCAGGAACGCCCTTCTGACGGTAAACCGTGAAACTAAGACTGCAGATATCTCCAGCCCCGGGGGTACATACCGCGCTGTCGGCTTTCTAGCGGTATGTAAAACAGCATATACATGAGGACGTGAAAGGTCCTCTTTAACAACATTTTAGAAAAATGCTTTTCAGTAGCCGTGTCAACCATAGAAATCTGCCTATGCAGTATGTAGCTGTTACTATTCATTGTCATCCTTTCTGTGATGGTAATAATAACTGCAGAAAACTGATATGTACAGAATTGGAAGTTTTAGCATACTATAATTTATTTAAAAAAATTAAATTATTGTATCTATTCCATAGATAATGACATGGGACATTTAAAAAAATAATCAAAAAATTATTTTAAAAAATGTGTTTAACTTAACACTTTTGTAAGTATTTATGAGAAGTAATAAGTTTGTTTCTGATTACACATTCTCTTTATGGTCCCTTGCAAAGCACACTCAGGGGATTTGTTCTTCTATATATCACACCAAATTTCCCCATGGTGGGACTATTAAAGGATTATTATTATTATCCTTTTTTTTATTAAAATAATTTCAGAAAACATTCCCAAACATTTTTAGGACACACATTCAAGTTTTTTGATGCAGTATTTGGAGCCAAACCAGAAGTGGATTGAAAAAGTGGAGATGTACAAACTGTCCTTTAGGCTGGGGCTCCACATGGTGCAAACAAGAATCCCATCCCCACTTTGCGGAAAAATACGCGCAGCGTTTATGCTGCAATTTCCAAAACCGTTGCAGTTTTGGAAATCACAGCACGCCAATTATACCTATGGAAACGCCGGTGGTTTCCCTATAGGTATAATTGAAACAGAAAGACCGCAGCGGAAACCTATGCAGATTTTCTGTGAAAAGCGCTGTGGGAAAAACCGTGATCCCCACTATGTGGGGCCTTAGCCTTATAAGTTCTTAGCATTTATTACCCACATCTAGTTTTGGCTTCAAACACTACATTAATAAACCTGAGTATGTGCCCCTCCCTCTATCGATCAAAGAGACAGATCTCCTGAAAGTGATGTGCGAAGAAACTAAACTGGGTAACTCTGCTTCAGGATAATAGGAACCCTTCAAATATTTCATGTTTATCAGTTTTTCCTTACTGTCCATATATGAGGACCATACCACAAACAATCATAAATTAGTCTGTAGCCTGTTGACAGAAAGAAAACTGAATTTCCAGCAGTAGTCCTACGGTAAACTTGGATTGCTCCCAAAAAGTATGATTCCATGCATAACATAATATTTATTGCTACTTAACCCCTTCCCGCCAGTGACATTTTTCGATTTTCGTTTTTGACTCCCCGCCTTCCAAATCCCATAACTTTTATTTTTCTGTTCACAGAGCCATATGAGGGCTTAATGTTTGCAGGACAAATTGTTCTTCATGATACTACCATTTATTATTCTGTACCATGTACTGGGAAGCTGGAAAAAAATTCAGAATGGAGTGGATTTGAAGAAAAAGTGCATTTGTGCAACTTTCTTACGGGCTTTGTTTTTACCGCATTCATTACTCTGCAGCCAAAATGACATATCACCTATATTCTATTTTTTAACTTTGGGGGGGGGGGGGAGAAGGAGTCCTGCCCTGCAATGCCCGCGATCAGAGTGATCTCTGTTTGCGGTCATTAGCGCCAGGTGTCTGCTGTATAATACAGCGGAGACCCGGTTGCTATGGTGGCCACTCTACAGGAGAGCGGTTGCCATCTTTAAACACCCAGCATCCGCCGTACTATTGCAGAGGAAGTCGGGAAAGGGTTAAAGAAGCACTCCTGAATTTTTTTTTATTTATTCATTCCTTATGTACCAATTCCCCCAATGTATATAACTCAGCTAGTATTACCTTATTTAGTTATTCCTTTCTATCTGAAAATTCTTCTCCACATTTGGATCATGTGATTTCCAGGGGATCCCCTGATAATAACACAGATTTCTGTTCTCTCATGGTGGTCACAAACAGCATATACCACATGGGCTGTCCATAGGGGGGGGACACAATCTGCTATCACTAGCTACTGCTGACATAAAACAGCTCGTGTCACACACCTATAATGGAAAAGATCACAGTGCAGCCTCCAGCCTCCCTGACTGTATATTTTTGGTTTCTTTGATTATTTGGAAGAATAGGTAAAGAAAAGGATTCCATTGATCCCCGGCAGCAGTGATAGTACAATCCTCTAGCTGTCCATGAGATGCTGTACTGAGGCATCCTGGGATTGATAGCACAGACAAAGAGAAATATACAAAAAAAGTCAAGATGGAGTCTGATCCTGAGTGAGGAGAAGCTGGGGTGTAGGGTTATGAGGGCAGTATACATAAAAAAAAGTCTGAGGAGTGACAGTCAGGTGAGAAGTTCAGGGATCAAAAATAATGTTTTTCCTGGAGTGTTTCTTTAAGCAAAAATCATTTGTTGTTTTGTCATCATTTATCTAACAACATATACAAACTTGTTGCAAATAGGTGAAGAAAAGATGCACTTCTATCATGTTTACCTCCTTCATTTGGGCACTACGATACAATTCAATCTCCTTAATAAAATGAAGCCATACAGATTTTAAAATGAAAATACATGCTCACAGAACTAAACTTAGAGTCTTAGCTAGTAATCATTTCCTGACAAGTTGTATTGGATACTTAGGAAGTGGTTACATTTTGGCTTTGGACATTTTATCTTTGAAAGGTGTTAGTAATAATAATTATTAATCGCTTTCATCATGGCATTTTCAAAACCAATAATCCCTTCTATTTGTACCTAGGCTTATGTTTACGGTCTGAGTGTGCCAAGCATTCAGACTAAATGAAAATATAGCTCTTCTAACCATGAGTGGCATGCCTCATAACAAGCTGTAGAAACTCACTAAAGCATGGTTGCTATGTCGTGGGAATCTTGAGAATCTCCAGCTCCACTCATTCAGCTTCAGAGCCTTTAGCTAAATAAGCTAGTTGGAAGGGCATTGGAAACCAGCGAAGATCCTGGACAACTCACAGCAAAATAGCAATCTCAAAGCATCTATTAAAAAATGGCCAACACTGTTGATGTGATTGGAAAGATGTCCAAGAATAGAATTAAAGTGTGATATTAGTTAATTCAAAATGGAGAATACTGGTCATTTGATATGATTTAAAATAAAACGAAAATGTAATGGCTGCCAAGGAAAACTTCCCATTCTGAGACATGAAACAATAATAATAAGCCATATCTGGATTACAATGATTTTATATTTTACGGTAAAATATGAAATATTAATCAGATATTACAGTTACCAGGGCTAGTATACTCTGCCTTAAAAATATGTACACTAAAATTGTATATCTAGCTTAGAAGTTGATGACACCAGTATTGAATAAAGTTTTGAACAAAATAAATAACACAAACATTTCAATCTGTATATATAGAATCAGCACAAAATACATTCACATTGCAATTAGAAAATGAATATTTGAAAAGTAGTAGAATGCTGTAGTTGGCAGATTGATATGGACTAGCACACAAGTATAATGTACAACCTAATAAAGGTTAAAAATACTTAAAAGTACTAATGCTCACAACTTGAATGGCTTCATTAACATTATTCAGCAGTTTCATATTTTTACTCCAGGAGTACTGAAAACTGTAGCCTTAAAAACAAACAGATCCCAATATAGGTCAGTAGGATCTGTCAGGAATCTGTTTGAAAAATAATGGATTGTGACTGTCATTGCTCAGTATGGAGCTTAGGTAAACAGATCCTTAAAGTGGACAGTACAGCAAAGTGAAGTATTTAAAAAAAACAGCTTGGAATAAAAAATAATTCCTTACTGATCTCACTTGTGATCTGATGCTTCTGAAATTTTCCTGCCAATTTCTGAATCCTGACCTTCAGCAATGATGGCCTTACATGGACTTACATGTGACTGCTGGAGTTAATCAATGACCAATGCGGTCATAAAGATACAGAAACTATTAAGGGACCTGGGAAGCACTGCAAAGGGGGCAGTAGAGGAGTGGTGTGGTATTAATTCTTTTAACATTTGATCACAATAAAAATTTACATGCATTGCTCACCAGACTCCATAAGTCATGACCTGCTGGTCAGGACTTGCAGACAGTTATTCCTGACTTAGCAGCAATTTGCCAAGATGGAAATAACCCTTTAAGGCAAACAGACTCAAGCAAATCTGATTTTTTTTAAAATTTGCAATCCACTATTTGAATACATTTGAAGGTAAAGAGTAGTAGAACATGATGTAGTCAAGATATAAAAACCACTACATTTAGCTGTTTCTGAATGTACTACATGTAGTGAAATTGTTACATGAAAGAGAACATGCATCTGTTGCTCTCAGGGAGGCAACTGAAAGGCAGCTGTCAGCTAGAGGGTTAGTAAGATTTCCAGTGGGGACAGGACAGCTGTGGCCATACATTTTACTCATTGGCATACCAGGCACAGCCAGTCCTTAGAGAGACATTCTTGACTATTTTGCAGCTAATATGTATGTACTGTAAAACTTATCAACAAGTGTCTGTTAGAGCTGACCACACAATATATCCCTACAATGTAATAGACCACAGGTCATTCAGTAGCCCTTTTAGGGTTGGTATTAGGGACAATTCATTTTAAAGTAACACAAATGTACATAAAACTACATACAAATTCAGAAGATTCATTGAATCGTTGAATGACACTTACAATTACACTGTTTTCTTAGACTATCTTATCCACATCGTCTTTGTGTTATCTTTTAAAGGCAAATGGGTGGCCAGTAATATAAATAAGTAAGGAGATGCTAGCCTGGAATGTCAATCATTATTGTAGTCAGACGCATAATCACATTGCCTAAATCCTTAACAAATTCCAGAACAAGTTCACATTCCTATGACTCTACTACTGTAATTCAACCAGTGCTTTTGTCTGTAGCATTTACTGGACATCTGCCTGTGGTCTTCTTTATACATTTCACATGTGCTAAACAGAACAGAATAATAAGTTTATCAACAATCCAGCCTTAGGCTAGGGCCCCAGGTAGCGAGCTGCAGCCGAAAAACGCTGCAGAAAAGACTGTGGGAGAAACGCATCGCGTTTTTTCCACAGCGTTTTTCACAGAAAGTCCACAGACTTTTCCTCTGTGTACTTTCTGCTTCTATTACACCTATACGGAAAACGCCATTGTTTCCATAGGTATAATTGACATGCTGCGATTTGCAAAAATCACAGCTTTCCCGCTGCAGATTTTTTTCTGCAATGTGTGGATGAGATTAGCCAGAATCCCTTCCACTTTGAAGGTACTGTAAAACGCAGCATCTTTTGTCATGGTGTTTCCACCGTGGCCAAAACGCAGCATCTTCGCAAGTCAGGCCCTGGACTCAAAGTGGTTTCCCGGGTTTTATTAATTGATGACTAGAGATGGGCTTCGCATTGAGCACCAAATCGCATCAGTTCAAACCCAATTCCAATTTTAACACAAATTGTTCGGTTTTTTGTGAAACCGAACAAATGAGATTCATCTTAAGCGAACTAAAATGGCCACCACATTACACTCTGGGGTTTCTTCAGACCCCAAATATAATTGGGCCTTAGTGATGACCTGGACATGCTGAGTGTCATGACCCTCAGCATTTCCAAGTGAACACTTGGTCCCTTCTGCTTGACAGGCCATGGGACTTCATGGTCATTAGTCTCATGGCCTGTTCACAGCTCAGTCCTCTTCAAGTAAATGGGATAGAGCTGCAATAGCAATCATAGCTGCTGTACAAATGTATGGCTCTGTGCTTGGTAAGTACTGACTGACTGGAGCACTCTCTTCCAAATGCTGCAGCCAGTGGCGTAACTAGGAATGGCTGGCCCCCAAGGTGAACATTTGACATGGGGCCCCCCCTGAACCGCCGCCTCCAACTTCCCCCCCAGACCACCCCCTCCAACACCTCTCCCTGCCCAAACCGCATTCCTGCGCACACTATTATGCTCCATAGTGGCCCCTACACAAACTATTATGTCCCGTAGTGGCCCCTGTACATACTATTATGCCCCATAGTGGCCCCTTCACACAGTATTATGCCCCATAGTGGCCCCTTCATACAATATTATGCCCCATAGTGGCCCCTGCACACAGAATTATGCCCCATAGTGGCCCCTGCACACAGTATTATGCCCCATAGTGGCCCCTGCACACAGTATTATGCCCCATAGTGGCCCCTGCACACGGTATTATGCCCCATTGTGGACCACCCATGAACAATTATTATACTCTGGGGTCGTTTCAGACCCCAGAGTATAATGATCGGAGACCCAGGGGAGGATACAAACATAAAAACTAATGTTACTTACCTCTCCCTGGCTCCGGGCACACTCCCCGCTACTTTTGGTTTTCTTCAATGTTGGACCAGACATCGCGTGAGCCAGGCCGGAGTCACGACGCATAATGATGTCGACTGACGTCTGGGATGTCACCAAACTGGCTAGAAACCTGCCGGAGCGCAGGAGAGATAAGTAACATTGTTTTTTATGTTCCCTCACCTCCCCTGGGCCTCCGATCATTATACTCTGGGGTCTGAAAAGTCCCCAGAGTATAATGATAGCAGTGTTTGTGTGGTTTGCAGTCCGTGGCCTTACTTACCAATCCCCACTCGAATCCCCGCAGAAGGGGAAGTGCAGGCGGCCGTGAGCAGGAGCAGGGATCTGTAAGTAAATAGGGCCCATTACCTGCTGGGGTTACTCCAGCAGGTAATGGCCTAATAAAAAAAAAGAATCGGGGGCCCACAGTGCCCCCTAATGTCCCGAGGCCATGTGGAAGCCGCTACTGCTGCTACACCGGTATTTACTCCACTGGCTGCAACCTCTCAAATAGCTGATCTGCTGGAGACTGGTTGCCAGACCCTTGCCAATATTAAAAAAAACTTTGGCAACCTTCAAACTTTGGCTCTACAACAGTAATGTGCATCAAAAATTCAGCTTTGTTTTATACAGAAAAGAGAAACAAGCAGCTCTTTAAAGTGTTTTTCCAGGTTAACTAATTGATGATCTATCCTTAGGAAAGATACGAAAACTGCAGCACTACAAGAGTAATATGCATCAAAAGTTATGTTTTATTTTATACAGAAAAGCAAAGTAACTATTACACCCATACATGTTTATTACATCCATGTGCTAAAGAAACATAGTATTCCAAACATCTGGAATAATGTTTTGTTCCTATTCAGGACTTTTGTCAAGTCTTATCTGGATAAAGGTTTGCAGTTACACGTGAGATGCTTTTATCCACTGCCTCCATGCTCACAAGCTTTCATCCAGATATGACTTGACAATGGTCCTGTATAGAAAGATGACATAATAGTTTTGCAATCTATAGGATATTCATATTATTTATAGTTTATGATGTGTGTGTTTTGTGTTTATATACAGGATTAGTTTATATCAGTTCAATACCGTTCTGTTTTTCACATGGTCCAAAAGACTCATTAGAAACATTGTCAACCCTGACATTTTAGTATAGTAGTTTTTGCGTCTGCATATTATTTCAGACATCTATACTTAATTATGAGTAAATAATTTCCTTGGACAACATCAGTTTTCATAATGTTTTAAATCAGTAATTTTTAGATATAGTTCTAGATTTTTTTTTTGGATCTGGATCTAAATTTATAGGATCCCAAAATATCACGCACCACCTGACCTCTGAAACCCAATCACAGTTATCACCAGTGACATCACCCAGGAGGCCAGAAGAGGCTGGAAGATGACCAAAGAGGAAGCCAAGGGAGTGCCATATGCCACAAGGAAAATGAGGAGAAGTGACCAAAAGTAAGTACCAGTGTTTATTATGTTTTTACTGTGGGGTCTGAAGAGACTACAGAGTGTAATAATAGCACTTCTGGTTTGGACATAAAAAGTTCACTCTGAAACAAAACAGGTTAACAAACCTTGTGAATATTGCCGAGTGCTGGATGGTGAATACAGGCAAAAATGGATGCAGTGGCACGCATTGCCATGTCTTGAGAGCACTGAATAGCTTATTTGTATATGGATAAAAAGTTTATTTTCTCAGCAGCAAGAATGAACTTTGGTAGAAAAATAGTATGATCACTATTTCACTAACTCTAAAACATCATCTAAGTATTATAGAAGTGATTTGATGGTGGCAGATTCCAGTTTCATTAAAAAACAAGATTATTTGTGCAAAGGATATCACTACATAGAATTAAATGCTTTTGCTTTAGGAATTGCAACATGATCACATAAAACTTAAAGAAGTTGGTCAATTATTACTAACTTTTCAAACTATGGAAGTGATTTATGGATATCCAGGCATGAAATCACTTGCCTACTTTCACATTTTAACCTCTAGTTTGTTTTCATCAGTATTCAAAGCTGGCTGTACAGTGCTCTGGCCCTTCAGTTCCAACATGGCCACTGATGGAGGATCAACTGATGGCCACTGAAGAACACTAGCATGGCACTGTGCATGCACCCATTTTACTTGATGTGTTCATTGCTATTTAATGGAGGTAGCTGATCTACACATGTCTGGTCACACCACCATCCTTCAACAGTGACGTAGGGATTGCAGAACTGCAGTGCTGCACAGCCAACTTTAAATACTGGTAAAAACAAGCTTGCTGTTGACTGATGAAAGCAAGCCATCGGTGCTAATAATGACATAAGTAATTCCCTTTGTGTTGATTCCAGTCAAGTTTAAAAGTTAATAAAAAGGGGCCAAAACCTTAAATTAGCAAGTGGCCTTTTGAGTTATTAGTAGTGGTTCAATTATTGGCACTGGATTGAAGTATATTATAAAATCCATTCTTCTGTGGCACCATATAATAGAAGCTTAATAATGACAAGTCTGAGAGGGTTCAATAGGCTCCAGGCTATCATGGTAACTGATCGCTGCCTCCTGATGACATTCCAGGGGGTGGTGATTGGGATCAATATGACAGCGCTCAAATGCTTATTTCCTTGGCCTTGGTTTAAGGCACCAATATCAGCTGTTAGCAGCTGGTTCCTGCTTTATAATATAGCTGGCACATGGCAAGTATAGAGAGGACTGAGCTCCTGAATACTTAATCGTACTTAATGTGACATTAAGGGGTTAGTAACAGAGCTTTAACTATGCACTGTGATTGGCTTAAATTATCTCCAAGATACAGGAAGCAGACTAACTGGTAAGAAGCATTCAGCTCAGCCAATCACAAGTGGTTTATCAATTTGGCAACTGATTAAAGATAATAATTTATGAAAAAATGTGACACTTTTCTTTAATTAAGTTGTAAATATATTTATTTAGGGAGTCACAAATGTCTGTTTTGGTATGTCAGTGGTTAACTGTGTAGCAAGTGGAAAGAGATGTCACCTTGTCATATTTCTTAGATTATATATCAGGATTTAAACTATGAATCCTTTTTCCATGTTCCACCGTATGAATTGAGCCTTGCAATAATGTTGAGATTTTTGCAGACAAGTAAAACACATAAACTAGACAAATCTTATTCATGCAATTGTTACTTTCAAGGACAATAGCAAGGACAGAAGAAACTGTTTACCAGCTTGTACTGTACTGTAAGGTCATTCTCAACGACTTTATAGTAAAGTACTTGAAATGTAAAATACTAACATGTTCATTTTTGTTTGCCGAAATGACAGTAACTTCTTTTTAAAATGGATAATTATAATTTGCCATCAAATTTATAGGTGAAACAGTAATTTATTTAATAAAAAACATTATTTGTATTAATATTTGTAACTATGTTGCAAGTACATTATCCACATACCATTTCTGAAAACTGTAGTTCAAAACTGCTTGCTTTATGAAATCTGATAGATGTACATTACTCTTTGTACAATTTGGAATAAAAAATCTCGTGGAACTGTGATAAGTGTACTTGTCATTTGAGGGGTAAAAAAAAATCAAGGAAAAACATTTGTAGGCTAAGGTCCCACGTAGCGATAACGAGCCACAGTAAAAGAAAAAAAAAAAAGTGCGGAAAACCATCACATTTTTTTTTCCACAGCGTTTTTCGAGTTTTCCTCTGTGGAGTTGCTACTCCTATTATACCTACATGGAATACGCCAGTTTTTCTGTAGGTATAACTGACATGTTGCAATTTTCAAAAACGTGAGTATTTTGAAACTGCAGTTTTTCCGCTGCAGATTTTTTTTTTTTCTGCAATGTGTGGATGGGATTAGCCAGAATGATTAGCCACTTTGTAGGTACTGTAAAATGGAGCATTTTCGCAGAGTGGAGCCCCAGCCTAAGGCAGATTTTTGAATCCACCTAAAAGAAAAAATGTCTTTTTTTGTTTCATTCAAGAATTTTTGTTTTTCACATTTTTAAACCAGTTATAACAGTTCACATATAATGCAGTAAGAAAGAAAAAATGTCTTTGTGCCAATAACAACCAATCACAGCACAGCTTTCATTTACCAAGAACACTATATGAAATGAAAGTTGTGTTGTGATTGGCTGACATGAGCAACAAAGACAGTTTATCTTCTAGAACGTTTCATAAGTCTCCACCAAAATTTTGCATAACTAATAAAATGTATTAGTTGTGCTATCCCGTACATAAAATATATAAAAAGAAAGGTATTTAGAATTCTCCCTTAGGCGCCCTTGCAAATGTCATTATGCAGTTTAGTGATTTTGTGCCAAGAATGGGATTGGATCCCTTCTGAATAAAGGAAGGTAACCGTTCTTAAAAGTAGTCTACTACCACCAAAACTGCTTGTAAACCACTTATATACTGTTCTAGGGCCAGTTAGTGGCATAATGAACATACCTTTCCTGTGTCAAAGTCTTACTGCTGAGAAATCCAACTTTTCAATTCCATATGCAAATGCGCTGTTTGGTATACTTGGGAAAGGGTTGAACTTGCTGGAACTTAATTTTCTTTTGTGGTTAAAGAAAAATGAATAAAATACTAAAAAATAACTATAAAAATAATAATAATCAATATTCATCCTCATCGCCATAATATTTTTCTGTGTAACACTCAAGGTCTGGTTAATTAATAATGTAAATAATGTATATATGTATAAATAGAATAAAGGACTTTACTAATAGGTTTAGTACTGTAAAAAGTAGACAAAGATATTTAGTGAAGAGATGGGGCTTGGGATATATGCTATGGTATCAATAGTGTAAGAGTAGTTGAGGCTTGGAACAAATTTACAGCATGCGTGGTAGGGAACCCTACAGTCAGTGGAGCAGATTTATGAAGACTGTCATTTTCTCAGCCTCTAAAAGGTGTCTCCTGATTTCTTCACTCTTCCACTACTTTCTATGGCTAACACGGTACAACATTATACTACTGTCATTTTCAACAACAGTCTTCATATCCCCTGCAACTTTTTTTATGCCTTTTACACCACAAAACTGGTTAAACATAACCCCCCCCCCCCCAATTAATTTAAACATGCCTGGATTAAACACATGTCTATCCTAAAATAGAATAGAAATAATAAGAGCGGTCTAAATAGTGGTATTTTCCTGCTGTCAATCTTCTATGCCTTCAAGTTATAACTTTCTAAGGCTAAGGCCCCGTGTTGCGAAACGCAGCCAAAAAAACATCACTTTTTTTCTGCAGCATTTTTCATTGTGTTTTTGCTGCGTTTTTCCCTCCGGTTTTTCTTCCCTTTTTAAATCTATAGGGAAAATAGAGTGTTTCCAGGTAAAATTGGCATGTTTGAAAACGCAGCTTTTCCGCAACGTTTTTTTTTACCCACAATGTATGGATGGAATTAACTAAAATCTCATTCCCTTTGCTAGTACTGTTAGGCTGAGGCCCCACGTTGCAGAAACGCAGCTTTTTTTGTTGCAGATTTTGCTGCGTTTTTTTCAGCCAAAGCCAAGAATGGCTACACCAGGAATGGGAAGTATCTAGGAAGTTCTTATGAAACTTTTCCCTTCTGCTCAATCCACTCATGGCTTTGGCTTAAAAAAACTGCAGCAAAATCTGCAACAAAAAAACGTTGCGTTTTCGCAACGTTGGGCCTTAGCCTTAGGTCTCATACACACCATTGTGTGCATTGTCAGTGTGCTAGCCATGTTTTTCATTGCTATAGCCCCATACACAAGACCATTTATTTTCACAGTCCCATGTATGGGGCCATGAGTCCAGGGCAAAACTCAGGACAGGTCCTATTCCTGTTCGTTTTGTGGCCTGTGATCACTGACATCAGTGAATGGGGCCTTGGAGGCATGGGTGGCACACGGATGTTATACTGAATTTCCCAATGGTGACTATTAAAGCCAATTAATCACGGCTCGGCTAAACACACACAGTTGTGTGCATGTCCCCTTACTAAGTAATTAATTGACTGGAAAGTACTACAAGATCTAATAAAACAATGACAATAAAGAAGAAAAGAAAAGAGAAAATAAATGTATTTATAATATCACTTACAACATGTCTATTGTTTGATATATAAAGCTCTACACATGCACTTATTTTTTTAGTTATAAATTTCAAGTTACACACATCATATGACCATCCAGTTTACAGTATAGGTTTGTTTTAAAATAAAAATAAAACAAAATCTATTATGGTTGCCTTCTACTACCTAGTAACTGAATAAATGGTTGAATTTTTGTTACATTTCTATCTACAAAAAAAAAATAGAAGGTAGAAAGGATAATCTCTACAGTCTCCACATTAGGAATTTTAGGCTCATTCCTTGCTTTTTTATGGATTGAGTCTATAAACGCTAAATTTATCTGTGTTTCTGTTTAAATAAAAACAGTTGAATATATAGCTTTTCACTGCAAACAGTAACTTTTGTTGTTGTCGAAGAAGATTTAGTTGAGAAATAAAAAAGATGACTGAAATAATTCCATTGTCAGATCCTTCAACAATTGTTCAATCTACTGCGAAAAAAAAATAAAATTACATATTTCAGTGGTTTTGAGATTTTAAGTTAGTTTAGGGTCTTGCTCTAGACTTTGTTTCTAGGACCAAATTTTAGCTGCATTTTCAAATTATTTTATACAAATAAGCAGTACTTATTGACACTAGTGTTTATTTTTATTAAAACCAAAAAAATTGGTAGATTTACTAATTAAAATGAGCCCTCATTCTGGTGCAATCTAAGCAAGACATTTATATGATTTATATTTCATGTTGTGTGTGTTTTGTGTTTACATTAATATTAGAATTAATTTATATCAGTTCAATAGGTTTTTTCATGGTCCAAAAGATTCATTACAAGTGCTGTAAACACTGACATTTTAATATACTGTAGTATTTTTTGCATTTCTGCATCTCCATGTTTTTTCACGCATAGTTATTAGTGTTTTTTTTGTTAATTATATGTAAATAATTTACTTGAACAACACAAGTTTTCATAATGTTTTCAATCAGTAATTTTTGGATCTGGTTCTAGATTTTTTGGTTCCAGGTCTAAATTTTTAGGCTCCCAAAAAATTCACAAAAAAATAGATCCACCCATGGCATATTTGAAAATTTCAGTGCCAGATTTCTTCCATGAAAACGTTAGACAATGAATAGAATCTTTGAGAAATATTCTTTATTTACAAAAAAACTTACCATAAAGGTATATGCAATTATGAATGTACATGACATTATTACAGTACCATGAAGAGGCATACACTAAATGCTGCATATAAGGAAGTATCCTTCCCTTAATGCATTATTTCTAAGTGATAATATATCTGTGTATATGACACCTGACAGAGGCAGAAGCAAACAGAGGAATGGCAGCTCCATACTAGAGAACTATATGACCTCCATGCATGAGGCTCTGCCATGTACATGAGGTTTACTCTAACTGGAACTACATTAACTTTTCTGTTCCCTTTGTTTTGGTAATTTCATGTCTAAAAAATGCATCTATTGAGGGATCCCATTTTTTGTATGGCAGAAATATATGTTAGTTGAAAAAAGAAGCAACAAAATGAAAAACTGGTAAAACTGTTACAATTTTATCCATTTTTTTCCTGTTGAATGATTTTCACTATATACCATTTGCAGTTCAAACATAAGTCTAGAAGAAATACGAATATATTCCTACTCTGCAAAACACTATGGCTCTGAAAACCAGCACCCTACACAATGCATTTGCAAATAAGTAGCTTTGTTCTATTGTTTATTATTTGCACTTTTGATGGAAATATTTGCAATTATTGAAGATAAGAAGAGGACTGGACTTTGCTGGAGGAGTATTCATTGAACTGCTATCACTTTGCTTCCCCTGCTGTGTTTACCAGGAATCAGATACGAGAGTCTACTCTAACATGATGACCTATGATTTTATTTATAAAGCGCCTTAGGTCAATGCGCGCTATCCTGTGACCATGTCAGCTACCAGTTTACAGTATTACAGGCTGAGGTCACAGTCTTTTTCTTTGCTCAGGCTGATTGCCTGCTTCTCAACACCTGCCTTATACATGACAGCTCTGTGTCCTCATAAATTATAGATCATGTGCCTTCTGTCCTGATGCTTTGGGACAACCACTAAGTTAGAAACTGTCCTGTAACTTTAGAACATGAACTGTTTGATGAGACAGCTGAGAGAAAAACAGACATACATCATGGCATCAAGGTCTTGAAACTTTTTGCAAGCAGAAAGAATCAGATTAGAATGTAATTAATGGTAATTAAAGAGTTAGAACAAATATGTTAAGTAGAATATTGGACAAGAAGAATAATTCCAGTCTAGTTTGTAGTGAGATTGCTGACTGACCGAACATACAGGCATCATTAATCACTTGTACATGATCACTATGATCTTTTAGAGCTCTTTGATCTAAGTTGCAAGGTCATAGACGTATATGAGCTACTAAAGCAAACTGAAGTGGAGGAATTGGTACATGGTAACAGAAAAAGTTCAGTTACTAAGTAAAGAATCATGCTCTAGATCAGGGGTCAGCAACCTTCGGCACTCCAGCTGCTGTGAAACTACAACTCCCAATATGCTCCATTCACTTCCATGGGAGTTCCAAGAACAGCAGAGCAAGTATGCATGCTGGGAGTTGTAGTTTTACAACAGCTGGAGTGCCGAAGGTTGCCTACCCATGCTCTAGATAAAACAAATGTATGCTATAGTAACTTCCACTAATTTAACCACATTGGTCCAAAATTAAAAGGGCCCTAGAAAATTATTAAATTAATTGAGGCAAGTTTAGTAATGGCAGATTTCCACAATATAGTCTAAATCCCTAGAATCCATGATAATCTTCATTCACAGAGTAATTTCAAAGAATAATGTTTATTCTGTGGCAGATTTGTTGCAGATTTGTTCACGGAATTTCTCAATAGACTCTAATAGAAAAGATGTCAATGAAATCCACTTTTTTGATTTTTGTAATGGAATCCTTTTTTATCAGTCTTTCAGAAAATTGCATCATGTTTTTTTCCCCCACAGCATTTTTTTTATTGCATTTTTGTGGCGTTTTTGAGAATGCAGCTTTTGCTTTTCCACAGTGTTTTTTCTGCAATGTGTAGATGAGTTTAACAAAAATTTTATTCACTTTGCTGGTACTATAAAATGCAGTGTTTTTTTTTTTCCACTGCGTTTCTGCATCATGGAGTCTTAGCCTAAGCCCTCTTGCAGACGACCATATGACTGGTCAGTGTGCTATCCAGGTTTTTCCTAGATTGCACACTGACCCGTTCATTTCTATGGGCCCGTACACATGACGGTAAATTACGGGCAACAAAATATGGAACAGGTCCTATTTCTGTCCGATTTTTCGGCCCTACTATTCATTGAATGAAAGGGGCCGCGGAAGCATGGGTGGCACGCGGGTGGCATCTGTGTGTCACCCTCGCGCTGCCTGTGCCGTTCATTCACAGCCACTGGTTAGCACATTCCCATTGTTTGCTGTATTTATTTTGTTATAAATTGGCACCTGTAGTCAAGGTCAGTAAAACCATTAAAATGTAACTAAACTTTTTTTTTCATAAATCCATAGTTCAGGTAAAGATAACAAACTTTGAAATAACTTTATGTAAGAAAAGTGCCTGCTTCTTCAGTTATTTGCCTCCTGATCAAATCTGTACAAAATAAATCTATGGAGAGGAGATGGGGGAGGAAGAGGAGAGCTCCTCAAACAGAGAGACATCAGAAATAGAGAGAGAAAGTTCTTTTTTACAACACAGCTGGGTTATCAGGAATTACTATACAGCCTTCTCCTGACAGAAATAACTGATTTAATGCTATAGATGCCCTCATATCTCTGTCTCTATCCTTTTCCTCTTTCCCATTCCCTCTCCATACAGCCAATGGTAAAACGCTCTCTGTACAGAGTAAGGACTAAGTCAGTCTTCATAATCAAAGAAGTAAAGACAGGAGTAATTCTTAAAGACTCAGGCGCTTTTCTTTAGTGAAGTATATGGCAAAGTTTGTTCTCTTCGCCTGCACTATTAATTCATGAAAAATGACATAAAAGTTTACTTATGCTTTAAACATAATTGGTTGTCTGTATCTGTGTCCATTAGATCCTGCATGTTACAGCTGAATTATTCAATTTCTATAGGTTAATAGGCATCATGTATTTTAAAGTACCTGCAAAGGGGATGGATTTCTGTCTAATCCCATCCACACACTGTAGAAAAATATCTGCACTGGAAATGCTGCAATTTAAAAAATGCTGGCATTTTTGCAAATCGCAGCATGTCAATTATACCTATGGAAACACTGGTGTTTATAGGTATAATAGGGACAGAAAGTCCACAGAGGAAAACTCTGCAGACTTTCTGTGAAAAGCACTGCGGAAAAAACTCGCAATGCGTTTCTGCCGCAGAATTTTCTGCAGTGATTTTTGGCTGTGGCTCGCTACATGGGGCCTTAAAGTTTTTGCTCCTTGGTTCATCTTCCTTGGTATATCAGACAAGATTTCAAGGAATGTAAAACCTGCAGAGAATTCTGGCTGGGAATACTAGGTGCAAATTGTTATATGATTAAAGTGAAATACTACTGTTGTGACACTTGTGATGTGGGGGCCAAAATTAACCCCTTCCCGCTGCAGAGATTTTTTGATTTTTGTTTATGACTCCCTGCCTTCCAAACCACATAACTTTTTATTTTTCCATTCACAGATGAGGGCTTAATGTTTGCATGACAAATTGTTCTTCATAATGGTACCATTTATTATTCTGTGCAAAGTACTGGGAAGCTGGAAAAAAATTCAGAATGGTGTTGAATTGGAGAAAAAGTGCATTTGTGCGACTATCTTACGGGCTTTGTTTTTATGGTGTTCACTGTGCAGCCAAAAAGACATGTCACTTGTATTTTATGATGATAAGTGATCAAAACAAGATTGGTATAACTAAAAATACACCTGGCCCTGCAAAAAACGACGCTCTATGCATCTCCGTACACAGAAATATAAAAAAGTTATGGGTGTCAGAATATGGCAACTCTAAGAAATAAAAAAAATGTTTGCAAAGTTTTAGATTTTTGATAAGGGGTTAAAATGTAAATAAAACTATATAAATTTGGTATCCTCACAACCATAGAATACAGGTGACATGTCATTTTGGCTGCAGAGTGAACGCTGTAAAAACGAAGACCATAAGAAAGTTGCACAAATGCACTTTTTCTCCAATAAATAGCACCCATATGAAGAAAAGTTTGTCCCACAAACATTAAGCCCTTATATGGCACTGTAAATTGAAAATTAAAAAAGTTGCAGGGTTTGGAAGGCAGGGAGTCAAAAAAAGAAAATCGAAAATTTCCTCCGGTAGGAAGGGGTTAAACAATAACATTTGTCTCTCAATAATGGTCTGAAAGTGGACAATCCCTCCTTCTAACTGTTATCCTTTACAACAGTTCCTGTCACATTCACCATTTTCAGTTAAGAATAATTTCTGTATGGATGTGGGAACGGGAGTCACAAAAGTTGACGTTACTCTAAGTGATTCTCTTAACTTAAATGTGTAATTCTGCCAAGCTTTCAGTTCACTTAAGTGTAATATATTTATGACTATGTCTAGGTAACTGCACCCTACATAAACTTAGAACGTCTCCTGTCTCCCTAGAAGAATGGCATGGAATTATGTTACAGCTGAGAAGAGGCCATAATAAATCATAAATATTTCCTAAGGAAAATCAAATGGAAGGATGTGGTGCACTACAAAACATTTGTAATAAACTGAACTCTTTAAAGATTACCATATATTGGTTTATTACAAGTACCCTAAATGAAAAATATCCAAAATCCGCTCACATTGTAGATGCTTCTAATAGTGTCTATTGATTATAAAATCCTTCTTAATTTTCATATCTATCAAATGTATCTGATGAAAATGGACAATTTCCCTATTTTTATTATCATTTACCTGATTTCCTACAGAACCCATAACAATTTCAAAGAGCTGGATTCTATTTTTTTGGGTAAGTCTGGGGACACATACATTCATGCAAGTTTACACTAGCACCCTGTGGATGAGCTTTCAAGTAAGTCTCATTCACATGCTTCAACTTAACTTGGCCATAAACATTAGATTTTAGTCTGCTGAAGTGGCAGATCTTGAACATGCAGTAAATGATCGTTCATGCATAAACCTACAAACGTTTGTCCCATATGGCTTACTATCAACTTAAGTTGGTCGCGACCAAAATCAATTTTGTTGGATTTTTTTCAGCTCTCTGTAGGTTGTAATTGTTTGTGTATGGGCTTTGACTGGCAGAACTGTGGGCAGGATTTATGTATTTTTCAAAATTAGGGCTGGCCAGAAACCTGGTGGGTTTGGACACTCTGTGGAATTTCCATCATGAAATGTATCAGTGTGTTTCCCTGAAAGCCGCTGCCACACAAACCCCAACTGGTTATTGCGATGCACACGTGCTGGAATCACAATGAGTCCCTGTTGCTTTCAGTCTTGATTGACATCCTGGGAGTTTAACCCCTCAAACGACCACTAAACCCAGAATCCAAAACAATAAAAACAAAGCCTAATTAATTCCTTATATGACACCTGATACTATAGGTATATCTACTTAATAAACTAGCAAATAAATAGCATGGCATAACATGCAAGATTTCCTTTTCGCTGTCCTGGGAAAGCTGGGTAGCATACCAGGTAATAATGTAAGGCCCCTTGCAGATGACTGTGTGGGAGATCTGTGTGCTATCCTTGTTTTTCGCAGATAGCACACTGACCTATTCATTTCTATGGGTACATGCACACGACCATGTTTTTCACTGATCAGTGTGAGAGCCGTGATTCCGCACCACATCACATAGAACATGTCCTATTCTGTTCAGTTTTTGCAGAATGGACTCGCCCATAGAAGCCTATGGGAGACTAAAAACCTAGGACAGCTCACTGATGTACTCCGTGTGTCATCAGTGTGCCGTCGTTTTCGCGGACAAGCTAGGGATATAATTAGATATCACCTGTGGTTTTTTTTATGGTGGATCCGCAAACTAGGATCACACACTGAAGACACTCTGTCCGTTTTCACTGATGCTGAAGAAACACTGAAGACACTCCACAAAAACTGAAGACTAATTACTAGTTTGCTGACCGCAAATTACACACGGTCGTCTGCAACTAGCCTAATAGAGCTGTAATACAGACTTCTGCTTAAGCAAACTCTACCTGCTTAAACCTCTTTCTAAATTATGACACAGCTACTATTTTTGCCTTTAAGGAATCTCGAAAAGCTGAGCGATTTGCACAAAGTCGATGAAAATCACACATATGTAATCCTCCCCATTATAATTCATGCACTGGACCTGCATTGTCTCCATTACACTCAATGGCACTACCTTACTTCATTTGACAGAAAGAGTTAAGCCCCGTCTCTACTGTGATAAGGCTGGCCCCCTGACTATATCATGCATATTTTTGTTTTTATTCTTTGTTTTCAGGGTTTAGTGTCACTTTAACACTCCATAACATATACAGTCATATGAAAAAGTTTGGGCACCCCTATTAATCTTAATCATTTTTAGTTCTAAATATTTGGGTATTTGCAACAGCCATTTCAATTTGATATATCTAATAACTGATGGACACAGTAATATTTCAGGATTGAAATTAGGTTTATTGTACTAACAGAAAATGTGCAATATGCATTAAACCAAAATTTGACCGGTGCAAAAGTATGGGCACCTCAACAGAAAAGTGACATTAATATTTAGTAGATCCTCCTTTTGCAAAAATAACAGCCTCTAGTCGCTTCCTGTAGCTTTTAATCAGTTCCTGGATCCTGGATGAAGGTATTTTTGACCATTCCTCTTTACAAAACTATTCCATTTCAAGTAAGTTTGATGGTCGCCGAGCATGGACAGCCCGCTTCAAATTATCCCACAGATGTTCAATGATATTCAGGTCTGGGGACTGGGATGGCCATTCCAAAACATTGTAATTGTTCCTCTGCATGAATGCCTGAGTAGATTTGGAGCTGTGTTTTGGATCATTGTCTTGCTGAAATATCCATCCCCGGCGTAACTTCAAATTCGTCACTGATTCTTGTACATTATTCTCAAGAATCTGCTGATACTGAGTTGAATCCATGCGACCCTCAACTTTAACAAGATTCCCGGTGCCGGCATTGGCCACACAGCCCCAAAGCATGATGGAACCTCCACCAAATTTTGCAGTGGGTAGCACGTGTTTTTCTTGGAATGCTGTGTTTTTTTGACGCCATGCATAACGCATTTTGTATGACCAAACAACTCAATCTTTGTTTCATCAGTCCACAGGACCTTCTTCCAAAATGAAGCTGGCTTGTCCAAATGTGCTTTTGCATACCTCAGGCGACTCTGTTTGTGGCGTGCTTTCAGAAACGGCTTCTTTCGCATCACTCTCCCATACAGCTTCTCCTTGTGCAAAGTGTGCTGTATTGTTGACCGATGCACAGTGACACCATCTGCAGCAAGATGATGCTGCAGCTCTTTGGAGGTGGTCTGTGGATTGTCCTTGACTGTTCTCACCATTCTTCTTCTCTGCCTTTCTGATATTTTTCTTGGCCTGCCACTTCTGGGCTTAACAAGAACTGTCCCTGTGGTCTTCCATTTCCTTACTATGTTCCTCACAGTGGAAACTGACAGGTTAAATCTCTGAGACAACTTTTTGTATCCTTCCCCTGAACAACTATGTTGAACAATCTTTGTTTTCAGATCATTTGAGAGTTGTTTTGAGGAGCCCATGATGCCACTCTTCAGAGGAGATTCAAATAGGAGAACAACTTACAATTGGCCACCTTAAATACCTTTTCTCATGATTGGATACACCTGGCTATGAAGTTCAAAGCTCAGTGAGGTTACAAAACCAATTTTGTGCTTCAGTAAGTCAGTAAAAAGTAGTTAGGAGTATTCAAATCAATAAAATGATAAGGGTACCCAAATTTTTGCACCGGTCAAATTTTGGTTTAATGCATATTGCACATTTTCTGTTAGTACAATAAACCTCATTTCAATCCTGAAATATTACTGTGTCCATCAGTTATTAGATATATCAAATTGAAATGGCTGTTGCAAACACCCAAATATTTAGAACTAAAAATGATTAAGATTAATAGGGGTGCCCAAACTTTTTCATATGACTGTATATATCTATCATGAGAGAATGTCAATTTCTGATCCTGGTTGGATAAATATACAGTCATGGCCAAAAGTTTTGAGAATGACACAAATATTATATTTTCACATGATCTGCTGCCCTCTGGTTTTTATGTGTGTTTGTCAGATGTTTTTATCACATACAGAAATATAATTGCATTCATATTATGAGTAACAGAAGCTTATATTGACAGAATAAGTTAATGCAGCAAGTCAATATTTGCAGTGTTGACCCTTCTTCTTCAGGACCTCTGCAATTCTCCCTGGCATGCTCTCAATCAACTTCTGGACCAAATCCTGACTGATAGCAGTCCATTCTTGCAGAATCAATGCTTTAATTTTGTCTGAATTTGTTGGTTTTTGTTTGTCCACCCGTCTCTTGATGATTGACCATAAGTTCTCAATGGGATTAAGATCTGGGGAGTTTCCAGGCCATGGACCCAAAATCTCTATGTTTTGTTCCCTGAGCCATTTAGTTATCACCTTTGCTTTATGGCAAGGTGCTCCATCATGCTGGAAAAGGCATTGTTGAGCGCCAAACTGCTCTTGGACGGTTGGGAGAAGTTGCTCTTGGAGGACATTCTGGTACCATTCTTTATTCATGGCTGTGTTTTTAGGCAAGACTGTGAGAGAGCCGATTCCCTCGGCTGAGAAGCAACCCCACACATGAATGGTTTCAGGATGCTTTACAGTTGGCATGAAACAAGACTGGTGGTAGCGCTCACCTCTTCTTCTCCGAATAAGCCACAGTCCACTCCCTGTACCTTTTGCAGAATATCAGTCTGTCCCTGATGTTTTTTCTGGAGAGAAGTGGCTTCTTTGCTGCCCTCCTTGAGACCAGGCCTTGCTCCAAGAGTCTCCGCCTCACAGTGCGTGCAGATGCACTCACACCTGCCTGCTGCCATTCCTCAGCAAGCTCTGCACTGCTGGTAGCCCGATCCCGCAGCTGAAACACTTTTAAGAGACGGTCCTGCCGGTCTTTCTTGGGCGCCCTGGAGCCTTTTTGGCACCAATGGAACCTCTCTCCTTGAAGTTCTTGATGATGCGATAGATTGTTGACTGAGGTGCAATCTTTCTAGCTGCAATACTCTTCCCAGTTAGGCCATTTTTGTGCAGTGCAATGATGACTGCACGTGTTTCTTTAGAGATAACCATGGTTAACAGAAGAGAAACAATGATGGCAAGCACCAGCCTCCTTTTAAAGTGTCCAGTGGTGTCATTCTTACGTAATCATGACAGATTGATCTCCAGCCCTGTCCTCATCAACACCCACACCTGCGTTAATGGAGCAATCACTGAAACGATGTTAGGTGGTCCTTTTAAAGCAGGGCTGCAATGATGTTGAAATGTGTTTTGGGGGATAAAGTTTTCTAGGCAAATATTGACTTTGCAAGTAATTGCTGTTAAGCTGATCACTCTTTATAACATTCTGGAGTATATGCAAATTGCCATTAGAAAAACTGAAGCAGTAGACTTTGTAAAAATTAATATTTGTATCATTCTCAAAACTTTTGGCCATGACTGTATATATCATAGAGGTTGTACAGGCCCTGACAATGTATTCGCATGATTAGCAGCAGGAACCCAGCAGCCACCCATAGCTGCTAAGGACAGATAACTACTATCCCTGCTAGTTTAACCCTTTACATGCTGCAGTCAATAGTGACTAAGTGGTTAGTCAGAGGGAAGTGGTTTGCCCCTTGTCCCTCTCCTACAATAAGATTGTGGTGTGCCAGGGATTGCCATGACAGCTGGTGACCTGATATTGGGGCCGTTTTTTTGGTCGGAAACTAAGTCAGACATGCAGGACTTTGTATTCGACCAAAAAACCCGGCTTCGCGGCGCAGAGGCTGCAATCGGACACCTGCACATTTCTTTAAAAACCCATTGAAGTGAATGGGTTTTTAAACAAACCGTTTCAAACCTTTCCCAATCCTTTTTTCTGACATTTAGGTCATATTCACGGCGGTCGGACTCCGTGCGCAAGTGTGAATGAAGCATAATCTGCAGCTAATCTTCAGTGCGTTGCCCCAGCCTTAGGCCTTATTCACACATCTGCATATCACGTACGTGTGGTGTCTGAGAAAAATACCCATTCGTTTCAATGTGTTTATTCAGACAACCATGTATTTTTTTCTGGACAGCAAAAAAAACCAACAAAAGCATCTTTTTTTCACTGATGCATTAGATCAATGTAAATCCATGGGTCTGTTAAATAAAATGGATGACATACAGTATGTGTGTCATTTGCTTTCATGGGCCCAGAGACATACAAAATATAGAAAGTGAAACAAAAAATGTGAAATGCAGATCAACCACGAACAGCACACCACCAACAAATGAGCAGGATTGGGTGCTGTCCGTGAATAGCACGGACTTCACACATATGCAGATGTGGATATGTGAATGAGGCTTTAAGCTGATTTCAAAATACATACACTACCGTTCAAAAGTTTAGGGTCACTTAGAAATTTCCTTATTTTTGGAAGAAAAGCACAGTTTTTTTCAATGAAGATAACATTAAATGAATCAGAAATACACTCTATACATTGTTAATGTGGTAAATGACTATTCTAGCTGCAAACGTCTGGTTTTTAATGCAATATCTACATAGGTGTATAGAGGCCCATTTCCAGCAACCATCACTCCAGTGTTCTAATGGTACATTGTGTTTGCTAACTGTGTAAGAAGGCTAATGGATGTTTAGAAAACCCTTGTGCAAGTATGTTAGCACAGCTGAAAATAGTTTTGCTGGTTAGAGAAGCTATAAAACTGACCTTCCTTTGAGCTAGTTGAGAATCTGGAGCATTACATTGTTGTTTCGATTAAACGCTCAAAATGGCCAGAAAAAGAGAACTTTCATGTGAAACTCGACAGTCTATTCTTGTTCTTAGAAATGAAGGCTATTCCATGTGAGAAGTTGCCAAGAAACTGAAGATTTCCTACAATGGTGTGTACTACTCCCTTCAGAGGACAGCACAAACAGGCTCTAACCAGAGTAGAAAGAGAAGTGGGAGACCCCGCTGCACAACTGAGCAGCAAGACAAGTACATTAGAGTCTCTAGTTTGAGAAATCGACGCCTCACAGGTCCTCAACTGCAGTGGTGAACCTAGCCTCTTTGCTGCCTGAGGCGGACTATCGAAAGACCCCCCCCCCCCAAAAAAAAAAAAATATATATATATATATATATAAAATTGCGTTTACATGCTGTTAGCGTCACACATTGTTATTGTAAACAATGTAAACAATAAACATACACAAACTTATGAAACAGTTTTTAAGAATTCTTCTTCCTGTATCAGAAATCTACAACACGGCATTAACAATGACAATAACTTCACACATCTCCTGCTTGGTGGATGGACGAGCCCACGTGGCCCCCATTCTCTATAATAGGAGCGCCGCAGATAGCTGAGTACTGGACTTCGGCTATCTTTGGCACTCCCATTGAAGTGAATGAGAGCCACGCGGGTTCGTCCATCCACCAAGTGACACGCTTATATTCAGCCTGGCTGCGGTCAAAATAAGTATAAAATAAGTATTTGGTCACCTACAAACAAGCATGATTTCTGGCTCTCACAGACCTGTAACTTCTTCTTTAAAAGGCTCCTCTGTCCTCCACTCATTACCTGTAGTAATGGCACCTGTTTGAAATTGTTATCAGTATAAAAGACACCTGTCCACAACCTCAAACAGTCACACTCCAAACTCCACTATGGTGAAGACCAAAGAGCTGTGGAAGGACACCAGAAACAAAATTGTAGACCTGCACCAGGCTGGGAAGACTGAATCTGCAATAGGCAAGCAGCTTGGTCTGAAGAAATCAACTGTGGGAGTAATAATTAGAAAATGGAAGACATGCAAGACCACTGATAATCTCCCTCGATCAGGGGCTCCACGTAAGATCTCAAAATGATCACAAGAACGGTGAGAAAAAAATCCCAGAACCACACGGGGGGACCTAGTGAACGACCTGCAGAAAGTTGGGACTAACATAACAAAGGCTACCGTCAGTAACACACTACGCCGCCAGGAACTCAGATCCTGCAGTGCCAGACATGTCCCCCAGTACATATCCGGGCCCGTCTGAAGTTTGCTAGAGAGCATTTGGATGTTCCAGAAGAGTATTGGGAGAATGTCATATGGTCAGATGAAACCAAAGTAGAACTGTTTGGTAGAAACACAACTTGTTGTGTTTGGAGGAGAGTGAATACTGAGTTGCATCCAAAGAACCCCATACCTACTGTGAAGCATGGGGGTGGCAACATCATGCTTTGGGGCTGTTTCTCTGCAAAGGGACCAGGACGACTGATCTGTGTACATGAAAGAAAGAATGGGGCCATGTATGATGAGATTTTGAGTGCAAACCTCCTTCCATCAGCAAGGGCATTGAAGATGAAACGTGGCTGGGTCTTTCAGCATGATCCCAAGTACACCGCCAGGGAAACGAAGGAGTGGCTTCGTAAGAAGCATTTCAAGGTCCTGGAGTGGCCTAGCCAGTCTCCAGATCTCAACCCCATAGAAAACCTTTGGAGGGGGTTGAAAGTCTGTGTTGTCCAGCGGCAGCCCCAAAACATCACTGCTCTAGAGGAGATCTGCATGGAGGAATGGGCCAACATACCAGCAACAGTGTGTGCCAACCTTGTGAAGACTTACAGAAAACATTTGACCTCTGTCATTGCCAACAAAGGATATATAACAAAGTTTTGAGATGAACTTTTGTTATTGACCAAATACTTATTTTCCACTATAATTTGCAAATAAATTCTTTAAAAATCAGACAATGTGATTTTTCTGGATTTGTTTTCTCATTTTGTCTCTCATAGTTGAGGTCTACCTATGATGTCAATTACAGGCCTCTCTCATCTTTTTAAGTGGGAGAACTTGCACAATTGGTGGCTGACTAAATACTTTTTTTTCCCCATTGTATATACAAGCGGCTATTATTAGGGAGAAAATATAATATATTAGGTAGGCTTTTATTTATGAGGGAGGAACTATTTGTAAGAGGCCTATAAAAAGGGAGAAACTATTAAAGGGAGTCTATCATTAGAAAAACACATTTTTAACTAATGGCACGTTGGTATAGCCTTTAAAAAGGCCATTCTACTCCTACCTTTCATTCTAAGCTTCTCCCTGCCGTTTCTGATAAAATCGGTTTCTTCTGTTATGCAGATTAGGATCACAGAGCAGCGAAGTTTCGGCGAAGAGGAGGAGGGGAGTGAACATAAGCAGCTAAGGGGCGGTGGAGAGTTATGATGCGGAGGGGGAACGCCCCCAGTGCTCTGTGATTTTAATTTGCATAACAGAAGAAACCGATTTTATCAGAAAAGTCACAGAGAAGCTTAGAATGCAAGGTAGAAGTAGAATGGCCTTTTTAAAGGCTATACCAATGTGCCATTAGTTAAAAATGTGTTTTTCTAATGATAGACTCCCTTTAAATATAAGGCAGCTATCATAAGGGGGGGGGGTTATTATTTAGGAAAGCGGTACTATTTCTAAGGGGAGTATTGTTAAGGGGACTATTATTTATAAGGGGGCTATTAGTGATAATGGGGACTATTATTTATAAGGGGGTATTATTTATGAGAGGGCTATTATTAATCGGGGGAACTATTTATAAGGGAGCAGTATTATTTTTAAGCGGGAACTATTACAGATAAGGGAGACTTTTATTTAAAGAGAGGACTATTACTGATATAATACTTACTATTTATAAGCAGGGATTATTATTTATAAATGAGCTACTACTGATAAGGGGACACTACTGTTTATAAGCAGAGACTATTATATATAAGATTATAAGTTGCTATTATTTATAATAACTGATGAGTTGGTGCAAAAATCTATTAGGTGGTACAAAGGTGGTCATTTTAATTGTGTGTAGGAAAAAAGGGGATTGTTATTACTGTTTTGAGGCAGAAAGGACGCATTATTAAAGGGGTTGCCACTGGAAGTTCTGCAGCTGCCTTTAGAATTCACTGAATATGATGGAGTTGTTGGTATATCAGAATATAGGGCCCTGCTTTTTAATTTTCTCGAGGGCCACACTTTGTCTAATACTGGCCCTGTAGGACAGTATTATAGTTACAGTATTTGCAGCTCGGTAGGCCATTTGATGATCATTAGAATACATTGTGTAAATTGATTTTCCAGGTTTTAGAAATGGTTCTCTATATTGTATAGACTGGCAGATCAATATTGGGTTGTTGTATCATATTGACTACAAAATGAATAGTTTTAGCCATTCAAATTATCAGATCCTGATCTGTTGTTTCTCTTGTCTAAGTTATTACAGATACCGTTAGATTATATTCATATACCTCCAAGTACCTTGATGTATGTCTTAACAATATATCACAGGGAGCCTACATACTGACTTGTATGTTAACGAATGCAAAACAAAAATAAATCAAGTAATAAAAATAGACAAATATTTTATTATCAAGACAAAATTAAAAAATCAAAAATAAATACAAACAATACAAAATTATAAAAAAGCCAAATACAATAACCCCTTACAATGTGTGATACAAAATGGGGGGCCACAACACCACTGGACAGAATAATGTACATGAAAATGATGACTAGTAATACCAGTTACAAAATACTCACAGGGGCGCATCTTCTATGAGGTGACCTGAGGCGATGGCCTCAGGCGGTGCCTCATGGAATAAACTGGGGGGCAATAATTTTTTTAATCGTCAGCGACTTATTGATCTATTGCAATAAGCAGCTGCTGATAATTTTGACTCACCTGTCCAATCTCCTGTCCTGGCCGCCCATCTCTGCCTCCTCTAGGTGACGCTACACTTACATCATGGTGCTGAAGATTGCCGGGACTCTATGTACAGCGTCCTGGCATTCTTCAACGTTGGCTACTGCGCACCCTGGAGGTGGCAGTCGAAGGCGGCCTGGATAGGGGCATGGACAGGAGAATAAAAATTATTGGCCTCTATACTGTGTGGAGGTGGGGGGAAAAAGGGGGAATTTTTTGATTTTCGTTTTTGACTCCCCGCCTTCCAAACCCTATAACTTTTTTTATTTTTCAATTCACAGAGCCATATGAGGGCTTAATGTTTGTGGGACAAACTGTTCCTCATAATGGTACCATTTATTATTCTGTACAATGTACTGGGAAACTGGTTTTCATTTTTACAGTGTTCATTCTGCAGCCAAAATGACGTTACCTGTATTCTTTGTTTCGTAAATTTATATAGTTTTATTTACATTTTAACCCCTTAGGGCATCTTTTTTTGCGGGGCCAGATGTACTTTTTAGTTATACCATTTTGGGGAATGTCTATTGCTTTGATCACGTTTTATTCATATTTTATCAGAGGTGAAACAGCGAAAAAACGGAGGTTCGGCACTTTTGATTTTCTTATTCCCCACTACGGCGTTCACTGTACGGTAAAAATATTTTTATAAGCTTGTAGACTGGGCATTTTTGGACACAGGGATACCTAATGTGTATGTGTTTCATATTAATTTTTTACTTTTAGATGTACTAGGGAAAGGGGGTGCTTTGAATATGTAATTCTTTGGTTTTTTATATATTTTTTTTACTTTTTTTTCATTGCATTTATTAGATCCCTTGGGAAAGGAGGGTGATTTAAACTTTTAGGGGTTTTGGTTTTTTTTTTTTTTTTTTTTTTACTTTTTTTTATTATTGCATATATTAGACCCCCTCGGGGTCTGATCAGTAATGCAATGCATTGCAAAATATCAGTTTTTGTATGACAGGCTGTATAAAGCAGCCTGCTATACAATTGTATGGGAGACATGCTTGGGAGCCTTCAATAGGCTCCCGGCTGTCATAGCGTCCCGCGGGCATTAGAGCCAGGTCTCTGCTGTATAATACTCTGCTCAGCTCCTGTGTGGCCGCCATATTTATATACCCAACATCTGCCGTACTATTACGGCAGATGTCAGGAAGGGGTTAAAAAAGAGGTAATATACTGTTTGGGGGCCATAAATAGAGGGATCATATGCTGTGTGGGGCGTAAAAAAGGGGGTCATATACTGTGTGGGGGCCATAAAAAAGTGTCATATACTGTGTGTGTGTGTGGGGGGCAAAAAAGGGTCAGATATTGTCGGGGCTATAAGAAAAGGGTCATATACTGTGTGGGGGGCATAAAAAGTGGGGTCATATACAGTGGGGGGCAAAAAAGGGGGTCATATAGCGTGTGGGGGGCATAAAAAGTGGTTATATACTGTGTGGGGGCAAAAAAGGGGTCATATACAGTACAGACCAAAAGTTTGGACACACCTTCTCATTCCAAGAGTTTTCTGTATTTTCATGACTATAAAAATTGTAGATTCACACTGAATTGATCAAAACTATGAATTAACACATGTGGAATTATATACTTAACAAAAAAGTCTGAAACAACTTAAAATATGTCTTATATTCTAGGTTCTTCAAAGTAGCCACTTTTTGCTTTGATTACTGCTTTGCTCGCTCTTGGCATTCTCTTGGTGAGCTTCAAGAGGTAGTCACCTGAAATGGTCTTCCAACAGTCTTGAAGGAGTTCCCAAAGATGCTTAGCACTTGTTGGCCCTTTTGCCTTCACTCTGCGGTCCAGCTCACCCCAAACCATCTCGATTGGGTTCAGGTCTGGTGACTGTAGAGGCCAGGTCATCTGGTGTAGCACCCCATCACTCTCCTTCTTGATCAAATAGCCCTTACACAGTCTGGAGGTGTGTTTGGGGTCATTGTCCTGTTGAAAAATAAATGACGGTCCAACTAAACGCAAACCGGATGGAATAGCATTCCTTGTGTTCTTTAGCCCAAACAAGCCTCTTCTGCTTGTTGCCTGTCCTTAGCAGTGGTTTCCTAGCAGCTATTTTACCATGAAGGCCTGCTGCACACAGTCTCCTCTTAACAGTTGTTATAGAGATGTGTCTGCTGCTAGAACTCTGTGTGGCATTGACCTGGTCTCTAATCTGAGCTGCTGTTAACCTGCGATTTCTGAGGCTGGTGACTCGGATGAACTTATCCTCCGCAGCAGAAGTGACTCTTGGTCTTCCTTTCCTGGGGCGGTCCTCATGTGAGCCAGTTTCTTTGTAGCGCTTGATGGTTTTGGCCACTGCATTTGGGGACACTTTCAAAGTTTTCCCAATTTTTCGGACTGACTGACCTTCATTTCTTAAAGTAATGATGGCCACTTGTTTTTCTTTACTTAGCTGCTTTTTTCTTGCCATAATACAAATTCTAACACTCCATTCAGTAAGACTATCAGCTGTGTATCCACCTGACTTCTGAACAACACAACTGATGGTGCCAACCCCATTTATAAGGCAAGAAATCCCACTTATTAAACCTGACAGGGCACACCTGTGAAGTGAAAACCATTTCAGGTGACTACCTCTTGAAGCTCATCAAGAGAATGCCAAGAGTGTGCAAAGCAGTAATCAAAGCAAAAGGTGGCTACTTTGAAGAACCTAGAATATAAGACATATTTTCAGTTGTTTCACACTTTTTTTGTTAAGTATATAATTCCACATGTGTTAATTCATAGTTTTGATGCCTTCAGTGTGAATCTACAATTTTTATAGTCATGAAAATACAGAAAACTCTTGGAATGAGAAGGTGTGTCCAAACTTTTGGTCTGTACTGTATATAGTGGGGTCATAAGAAAGGGGTCATATACTGTGGGTATGGCATAAGAAAGGGATCATATACTGTGTGGGGGACCATAAAAATTGGGGTCATATACTGTGGGGGCAAAAAAAAGGGGTCATATACCATGTAGGGGGCTAAAAAGGGGGTCATATACCATGTGGGAGACTAAAAAAAAAGTAACGCCTTTTTCCCCATGAAAAATTGTGCCTCTGTTGCAGAGATATTCATTTCAGAATATGCAAATTTGCAATCTGGAGCACCAAGAACAGCTACCTTTAAGTTTGCCTGAGAGTACATGGATTTTCCACAATGCCTCTGGGAAAATACTCTATAGAAAGTTGAAAGATGTGACACTAGTCTGCAAAAAAAAACAAAAAACGGCACACCAACACAAAAAGCTCATCTCATTTGTGAAGCTTGGTGGAGGGAGCTTTAATGTTTCAGGATGTTGAGGAACCATTAATTATAAAGTTTAGCAAGAGAGAATATAAAGGGCAGCAGTCCATGATCTCAAGCTGCTGAAACGTTGTATGCCGTAACAAGACAATGATCCAAAGCAGACAAGACAATCAATTAACTTCTTGGGGACACACCGGTACCTTCCTTGCAAAATAAGAGAGCCACTTCTGGACATAAATAGTTTATGGGCAGTCTGGAAGTGGCTATGGACCATGCGACATTTTTCAAATCTGACTTATGTCTCTTTATCTGGCAATAACTTTGAGATGCTTTAAGTTATCAAAGTGATTCTGAGAATGTTTTTTCATGACACATTGTATTTCGTGTCACTTTTGTGATTGATATGTTTGATTATGAAAAAATAGGAAATTTGGTGAAAATTTAAAATTTCATGCCTTTCATATAGAAAGTTATACTACCCAAAGTACTTCATAAATATAATTTATCATATCCCTGATTTATGGTGGCATCAAACTTTAATCACCCTTTAATTTATTTCAGATATTATAAGGATTACAAGTGAAGCAGTAATTTTCCAAATTTTCAAGAATACAGTATTTCCAAAACACATTTTCAATGTTCAGTTCTGAAGGGGCCTTGAAATACCTCTCTAATAGAAACCCCCATAAAATCACCCCATTCTTAAAATTGCACTCCTGAAAGAATTCAAAACAGCATTTAGGAAGTTTCTTAACCCTTTCAGCATTTCACAGCAATTAAAACAAAATGGAGGTCAAATTTACACTTTTCAAGTTCTGTTACTAATATATTTGTTTATCCCTAGAAATTACACATTCATAAGGGGTTAAAGGAGAAAATGCATTCTACAATCTGTTAAGCAATTTCTCCCAAACATGAAATTATCCCACATGTGGATGTAAACTGATGTATGGACACACAGTAGGGTAAAGAACAGAAGGAGCTCTATTGGGATTTTGGAGGGCAGATTTTGCTGGAATCTGTTTCAGGCACCATGTTGCATTTGCAGAGCCCCTGAAGTGCCAGAACAGTGGAAATACCCCCAAAATGACCCCTTTTTGAAAACTAGACCCCTCAAGGAATTTATCAAGGGGTATAGTAAACACTTTTTTTACCATTGAGATGTGAAAATGAAAAATTACTTTTTATTACAATAAAATGTCAATTTATCCCCAAGGCTAAAGGGGTTAAAGGAGAAATTGCAACCCACATTTAGTTACACAATTTCTCCAGAACACAAAAATACTCCATATGTGCTGGTACACTGATATATGGGCACATAACAGCGCTTTGAAAGAAAAGAATGCTAATTGGCTTTTGGAGGCCAGATTTTGCTGGAATAGTTTTCAGGCACCATGTCCCATTTGCAGAGCCCCCAAGGTGCCATAACAGAGGAAAGCCCCAAAATTAGACCCCATTTTCTAAACTAGACACCTCAAGGAATTTATCAAGGGGTATAGTGAGTACTTTGACCCTACAGGTGTTACGCGGAAAATGGAAAGCGACATTTTTTTCCATAAAATGTTGCTTTAACCCAATTTTTGCATTACCACAAGGGGTTAAAAGAGAAAATGCACCCCAGAATTTAAGAATTGTCTCCCAACTACAGAATTACCCCACATGTGGATGTAAACTGATGTATGAGTACACAGTGGGACAGAACAGTTTTTTGATGGCAGATGTTGTTGTAATAGTTTTCAGGAACCATGTCTCATTTGCAGAGCCCCCAAGGTGTCAGAACATAAACTCCCAACATATGACTTAATTTTGTAAACTAGACCCCTCAAGAAATCAAGGGGTATAGTCGGTTCTCCCGACTACTGAAATGTCCCACATGTGGACTTAAACTGATGTATAGGAGCATTTGGACCTCACAGGTTAATTTATTTTCCAGAAATTGATGGACAACAGAGGTTTAAAGGTAAATCCGTTCAGAGTACATCACAGTATAAGGAGGTGATATACCATGGAAAATAAATTTTAAAAATTAATAATCCATGGATCTGTGATACAATCTGAAGCAATCCTTCATGCACAGGTTAGGTTTTTCGGGGCACGTGTCACACTGATAAATTGTGTATTTCCTTATTCCCCTTTTGGAACAGACTCTGCACCTTTTTTGGGTCTTCCCATTCTTTGCACTTTGTGGGACTTCACTGGGAAGATGTTGCCCTGGTACATGACATTGACACTGAAGATGTCAGTTGCTAAAACCATCCTTATACCTACTTGTGCTGCTTCATATTCTACCAAAAACTCACTCCGCATCCAGGCCCCAAAATTCGCCCATGGTTAATAATGACACCACACCAAGGTTTGGATTAATTGGCCACAACATCCATTTTATTAACCCCTTAATAACCAGGGTGCATAATAGTATGTCCTTGGTCGCATGGGAATGTATGGAGAGGGCTCATGACCTGAGCTTTCTCCATACACGGCGGATGCCAGCTGTATAATACACCAAGGACCTGCCGCCAACAGCTGCGATTGGTCAACCCCTTCCATGTACCGATTATACGCCAGTATGCAGTCTGGCTTGTTGGTAAGCATACTGGTACCCTATAGAGAGACAGGGGTGCTGTTGTTGCATGAATTGTGGTCAGTACAAGAACTTCCCTCTTGTCCTTATACTTGACCAACATCATAGTCTCATTGCAAACTTGGGCCTTAGCCTCAATTTGTATTCCTGACCTGCCCACAAGCTGAGGTTTATAATTTTCTGGGGGTGGGGTCCACATTTGTTCTGCAGTTTCGGCAGCTACCTCAGCAATTCTTCTGGGGCACCTCCTTTGGGTTGCTCATCTGGCTAGGCCACTCCAGGACCATGAAATGCTTCTTACGAAGCCACTCCTTCATTGCCCTGTCGGTGTGCTTGGGATCATTGTCATGGTGAAAGACCCAGCCACGTTTCATCTTCAATGACCTTGCTGATGGAAGGAGGTTTGCACTCAAAATCTCACGATACATGGCCCCATTCATTCTTTCATGTACAGGGATCAGTTGTCCTGGTCCCTTTGCAGAGAAAAATCCCCAAAGCATGATGCTGCCACCCCATGCTTCACAGTAGGTATGGTGTTCTTTGGATGCAACTCAGCATTCACTCTCCTCCAAGCACGATGAGTTGTGTTTCTACCAAACAGTTCTACTTTGGTTTCATCTGACCATATGGCATTCTCCCAATACTCTTCTGGAACATCCAAATGCTCTCTAGCAAACTTCAGACGGGCCTGGATATGTACTGGCTTAAGTAGGGGGACACGTCTGGCACTGCAGGATCTGATTCCCTGGTGGCGTATTGTGTTCCTGACGGCAGCCTTTCTTACGTTAGTCCCAGCTTTCTGCTGGTCATTCATTAGGTCCCCCCCCCCCCCCGTGTGGTTCTGGGATTTTTGCTCACCGTTCTTGTGATTATTTTGACCCCATGGGGTGAGATCTTTCGTGGAGTCCCTGATCGAGGGAGATTATCAGTGGTCTTGCATGTCTTCCATTTTCTAATTATTGCTCCCACAGTTGATTTCTTCACACCAAGCTGCTTGCCTATTGCAGATTCAGTCTTCCCAGCCTGGTGCAAGTCTACAATTTTGTTTCTGGTGTCCTTCCACAGCTCTTTGGTCTTCACCATAGTGGAGTTTGGAGTGTGACTGTTTGAAGTTGTGCACAGGTGTCTTTTATACTGATAACAATGTCAAACAGGTGCCATTACTACAGGTAATGAGTGGAGGACAAAGGAGCCTCTTAAAGAAGAAGTTACAGGTCTGTGAGAGCCAGAAATCTTGCTTGTTTGTAGGTGACCAAATACTTATTTTCCACCATAATTTGCAAATAAATTTTTAAAAAATAAAACAATGTGATTTTCTGGATTTGTTTTCTCATTTTGTCTCTCATAGTTGAGGTCTATCTATGATGTCAATTACAGGCCTCTCTCATCTTTTTACGTGGGAGAACTTGTACAATTGGTGTCTGACTAAATACTTTTTTTCCCCACTGTATGTAAAAAATGTAACCAGAAAAAAGAGAGATAGAAATGAAGGTGCTGGTTAGAAATGTTTATCAGCGTTGACCAGTGCTCAGCGCTTCAGGTTGCACACAACAAGACGGCTTGTGTGTGTACTACAGTAAAGCTAATTAAGGCTGGGGCCTATGTGGCGTAAATGCCACGGTTTACAGTCCCTGCATAGTGGATGGCAAATCCCATCCACACACTATGGAAAAATATGCACAGCTGACGCACTGCAATTTCCAAAACCGTCGCTTAAAGAATGGTTAAAAAGATTATTTCTTTTGGAATAAATAAGTCCTGACCTAAAAGGGGTTGTTCAGGATATATATATCTCTTATATATATAAAAATGAGTTCCTGTCTGTCTGTCTGTTCTTTATGCGCGACCAAATGACTGGACCGATCCTCACCAAATTTGGCACACATGTACATCAGGTGTCCGGGAATATTATAGACTGGGTCTCTGCTCTTTAGGACGTACCGTTCCTGAGATACAGTATTCCCAAAAAATGACCTGCATTAGTCTATACAAGCCTGTAAGTCTTTCACTCATATTCCAACTGCCATACACACGGTCACATGTCCCTTATCAGCCAATAACAGCTCGCAGGCGCTTACTCTCCTTAGGCACACAGGTTTCCATAGCAACCAAGCTATGTATGACCTGTTTTAGTGAATAGCAGTTCACAGGACCTTAAATATTCAGTCATATCACGCGTATCAGCCAATATAAGTTCACATTTAATTTACCAGGTTTCCGTAACAACACAGCCATAAATAGACTGTACCTATACTGGACTCAGTGGTGTAACTAGCAATGGCAGGGCCCCAAGGCGAACATTTGACATGGGACCCCTCCGGCAACCCCCCCCACGCACAAACTGCATTTCTGCACACACTATTATGCCCCATAGTGGCCCCTGCATACACTATTAGGCCCCATAGTGACCCTTGCACACAGTATCATAGTGGCTCTTTCATATAGTATTATGCGCACTTCCCGCTACTTCTTCAATGTTGGACCAGATGTCACGTGAGCCAGGCATGTAGCGCAACGCATAATGACGTCGGACTGGCCCACCGACATCTGGGACGCCACCAAGGAGGCCTGAAGCCTGCTGAAAAGACCCCAGAGTATAATGATAGCAGTGTTTGTGGGGTTCACGGCCCACAGGCCTTACTTACCAATCCCCGCTCCTGCTCACAGCCGCCTCTGCAGAAGGTGAAGTGCAGGCGGCCGTGAGCAGGAGTGGGGATCGGTAAGTAAATAGGGCCCGTTATCTGCTGGTGTTAAAGAAAAAAAAAAAACATCAGAGGCCCGCCGGGTCCCCTAATGTCCCGGGCCCTGTGGCAGCTGCTACCACTGCTAAATCGGTATTTACGCCACTGACGGGACTGCCATACTGGATTTCAGCATTCTTATAAATTGAAACGTTTTTTAAACTACTCATGTCCCCTGCAGCAAAACGCATGGCTGCTGCTCAAGCTAATGAAAACTCTCAGCAGACCCAAGCCTGTCTCCAATCTGATAAGGTATGTTACAGACAACAGCGAGCTGCTGAAACTCCCCAGCAGACCCAAGCCCGTCTCCAATCTGACAAAGCATTGTCAGCCACATGCACACAGCTGCACTCCAGGTTTTAATAACAACCCAGCCATTTTTCTTCTTTAAAGGGGCAGGGCGCTGTGGATGACACTGTTACACAAGGTCACATACACACAGCTTTACTCCAGGTTTTCCATAACAACCGATCGCAGGTTTTTCACTGATGTCCAAACTGAGATGCACATGATCACATGACACTTATGAACCAATGGAAAATCGCAGGTTCAGTCTTGACATACACACAGCTTTACACCAGGTTTCCATAGCAACCAAGCTATTTATGTCCTGTATGAGTCAATAGCAGTTCGCAGGTCCTTAAATATTCAGTCATATGACGTGTATTAGCCAATGTAAGTTCACATTTCATTTACCAGGTTTCCATAGCAACACAGCCATAAATAGACTATACCTATACTGGACTGCCATACTGGATGTCAAGTGCAAAACTGGCCAATTCTTATGGGGTCACTACACAAACAAAAAATGAAATATACCTGTGCGAAGCCGGGTCCTTCCTCTAGTCTCTTATATATATAAAAATGAGTTCCTGTCTGTCTGTCTGTCTGTCTGTTCTTTATGCGCGACCAAACGACTGGACTGATCCTCACCAAATTTGGCACACATGTACATCAGGTGTCCGGAAATATTATAGACTGGGTCTGAGCTCTCTTGGACGTACCGTTCCTGAGGTACAGTATTCCCAAAAAATGACCAGCATTAGTCTATACAAGCCTGTAAGTCTTTCACTCATATTCCAACTGCCATACACACGGTCACATGTCCCTTATCAGCCAATAACAGCTCGCAGGCGCTTACTCTCTTCAGGCACACAGGTTTCCATAGCAACCAAGCTATGTATGACCTGTATTAGTGAATAGCAGTTCACAGGACCTTAAATATTCAGTCATATCACGTGTATCAGCCAATATAAGTTCACATTTAATTTACCAGGTTTCCATAACAACACAGCCATAAATAAACTGTACCTATGCTGGACTCAGTGGCGTAACTAGCAATGGCAGGGCCCCAAGGCGAACATTTGACATGGGACCCCCCCCCCCCCCCCGCAACCACCCCACGCACAAACTGCATTTCTGAACACACTATTATGCCCCATAGTGGCCCCTGCATACACTATTAGGCCCCGTAGTGGCCCTTGCACACAGTATTCTGCCCCATAGTGGCCCCTGCACACAGTATCATAGTGGCTCCTTCATATAGTATTATGCGCACTTCCCGCTACTTCTTCAATGTTGGACCAGATGTCACATGAGCCAGGCATGTATCGCAACGCATAATGACGTCGGACTGGCCCACCAACATCTGGGACGCCACCAAGGAGGCCCGAAGCCTGCTGAAATGACCCCAGAGTATAATGATAGCAGTGTTTGTGGGCTTCACGGCCCACAGGCCTTACTTACCAATTCCCGCTCCTGCTCACAGCCGCCTCTGCAAAAGGTGAAGTGCAGGTGGCCGTGAGCAGGAGTGGGGATCGGTAAGTAAATAGGGCCTGTTACCTGCTGGTGTTAAAAAAAAAAAAAAACATCAGAGGCCCGCCGGGTCCCCTAATGTCCCGGGCCCTGTGGCAGCTGCTACCACTGCTAAACCGGTATTTACGCCACTGACTGGACTGCCATACTGGATTTCAGCATTCTTATAAATTGAAACGTTTTTTAAACTACTCATGTCCCCTGCAGCAAAACGCATGGCTGCTGCTCAAGCTAATGAAAACTCTCAGCAGACCCAAGCCTGTCTCCAATCTGATAAGGTATGTTACAGACAACAGCGAGCTGCTGAAACTCCCCAGCAGACCCAAGCCCGTCTCCAATCTGACAAAGCATTGTCAGCCACATGCACACAGCTGCACTCCAGGTTTCAATAACAACCCAGCCATTTTTCTTCACTGCTGTAGGTCAGCTTTAAAGGGGCAGGGCGCTGTGGATGACACTGTTACACAAGGTCACATACACACAGCTTTACTCCAGGTTTTCCATAACAACCGATCGCAGGTTTTTCACTGATATCCAAACTGAGATGCACATGATCACATGACACTTATGGACCAATGGAAAATCGCAGGTTCAGTCTTGACATACACACAGCTTTACACCAGGTTTCTATAGCAACCAAGCTATTTATGTCCTGTATGAGTCAATAGCAGTACGCAGGTCCTTAAATATTCAGTCATATGACGTGTATTAGCCAATGTAAGTTCACATTTCATTTACCAGGTTTCCATAGCAACACAGCCATAAATAGACTATACCTATACTGGACTGCCATACTGGATGTCAAGTGCAAAACTGGCCAATTCTTATGGGGTCACTACACAAACAAAAAATGAAATATACCCGTGCGAAGCCGGGTCCTTCCTCTAGTATATATATATTTTTTATTTATTTTAGTTCGGGGAGGATGAAAACAACCCATACTCACCTGTTCCTGGTGCTCTGGTGCCTCCCAGCGTGGTCCAGTCCTGCTGCTCCACTGTTTTCTTTCGGCGGAAGTCCCTGCTGCAGGTGACTGCTACCTGTGATGTTCCGTGTCCTTTCCTTAGGCTTCTGAGGCCACTGATTAGCCTCAGCGCTCATGTGACCACTGAGGCCAATCAGCGTCTTAAGGAACGTCACAGGACTTCACAGCTGGCGAGGACTTCGGGAAAAGAACACAGCGGAGCAGCAGGACTGGACCAAGCTAGGAGGCACCAGAGGATCTGGGGACAGGTGAGTATATTTTTTAAATAGTCTGCCCCTATTATACCTATACGGAAAATACCAACATTTCACTAGGTATAATTGGCATGCTGCGATTTTCAAAATGCAAGTGTTTTGAAAACTCAGCTTTTCCGCAGTGGATTTTTTTCTTCAATGTGAGCAATGTGCTAGCCAGAATCCCAGTCGCTTTGCAGGTGATGTAAAACGCTGTGTTTTCGCAATGTGGGGCCCTGGCCTTAGGCCTTAGAAATGCAGATTTTTTTGTTGCAGAAGGGAGAAGTATAAGTACTTTCTATATATTTCCCCATTCCTTCTGTAGCCATTCTTGGCTTTGGCTCAAAAAATGCTGAAAAATCTGCAACAAAAAAAAAAAACTGTGTTTGTATGATATTAGCTAGAGTGTAACTCCCAATTTTTTTTATTTATTTTTTTTTTTTCTATCGTGTCGGGCAGTGTTAGGTTAATTAAGAATATTAGAAAAAGTTCACAAAGGTAACAACCTTTTAATAGAAAACAGCAGGGCCGGCATCAGCACCTGGCTTAACCGGGTAAGTGCCGGGGCCCCAAGCTCCTGAGGGAGCCCACTCGGCAGTGGCATAACGGTACGTAGTTCGGGGCCCGTGGCCAGCTGGAATTGGCCGGGGCCCCGGACCACCATGATAATGGTCGGGGAAAAACTGGTTCCCCGACCACTATACATACTGCTGTGACGTCTGGGGCACATGACCTGAGTCGCCAGGCAGAAGCGGACCGAGTAAGATGTTAAAGACAGTCGGAAGGAGCGAGGATGCCCAGGAGAGGTGAGACAAGGTGAGTATAAGTGTTTATTTTTAATCACTTTCCCTGGGCCTCTGATTATTATCCTCTGGGGTCTGAGGTGACCCCAGAGTATAATAATAGCACTGGCTCTAGGAGGGGGGGCTCTTGGGAGCATATAATACTGTGTGGGTGCCACTGTGGAGTATATAATACTGTGTAGGGTCCACTGTGGAGTATATAATACTATGTGGATAATACTATGTGGGAGCCACTGTGGGCATATAATACTGTGAGGGGGCCACTATGGAGCATATAATACTGTGCGAGGGTCACTGTGGAGCATATAATACTGTGTGGGGGCCACTGTGGTGCATATAATACTGTGTGGGAGCCACTGTGGGCATATAATACTGTGAGGGGGCCACTATGGAGCATATAATACTGTGCGAGGGCCACTGTGGAGCATATAATACTGTGTGGGGGCCACTGTGGTGCATATAATACTGTGTGGGGGCCACTGTGGACTGGCACTATTAACAGTATCAGGCCCTGTTCACATAGTGGAATCTGGCACTGATTTTGCAGCGGATTTTGCCCCTAAAAATAGCAGCAGATTGATACCTCATTCTGCCTCCTATTGAAACTAATTGGAGCAGGAAGCTGCAAAAAAAACAAAAAAACAAAACGCCCTGCTGGATTTTGCCACAGGTTCGGCAGCTGATTCGGAGGCTGCAGCTTAAGACTTCCCATAGGTTAGACTAATTTATTTGGGCCTAATCAGCGGTGGAAAGCCGCAACAGAATGCTGATGTTCTGCACCATGAGCCGGGGGCAGAAAATAAAGAAGAATCCAGGGCAGATGTCTGCCTCAAATTCCTCTTTACTTTCCAATGTATGAACAGGTTGTATCTACTTGTATGAAATGGACTGTATTACAGTCCATTCCTGTTGGTCTACCTCAGCAAAAAACACTGCAGTGTGCCTGAGTTACTCCAAAAGGGGGTTCTATCGCCCAAGGGTCCACACAATCCTGGAGCTGGCCCTGGAAAACAGGCTGTAAAATTCTCCCTAACAACCATATAACAGCTGTTACCAGGGGAAATCCATATACATTTGTACATCTAGTATATAAAGCCGTGGCATTTGCCAAATGGGGAATGGTCACTTCAAGTAGTATCTCTGGTTTTACACATCCTAGAAAAATGGTTCTGTTATGACATGAAAGATGAGATTCTGTAGTGTTAGCTATAAAATAACATGAGATAGCTCTAATTAAAAACACAGTCGGGAATTTTAGATTTATATGCAGCAATTCGTGATACCTTGTGATACCAGAAACATTGTTGTAGATTGTATAAAAGTGGAAATAGAACCATCTGAAGTGACCGTCTTTGCCTTTGGCAAATGATACAGCTCTGCTTACTATATTGAGTACAAGTGTCTGGGACAGACTCTCACTGGCAAAGTTTAGTTAGAGCATTGCTGATGGGAACTTTACAGCCTCTTTTCTATTAAAAGGAAGTTTATTAAAAGGAAGTTAAGCACAAAAATGTTCAAAAAAAAGTTAAAATGGACCTTTGTGCTATAAAAAAACATGAAAAATGTGAAAAACTGACACGTGTCCCTTTTTATTGTTTACATTTTCTCAATATAAAATAAAGAAAACATGGAAATATAAAACCAAAATAAAAACCATATTTAATCACCAAAAAAAATGCAAAAATGAACTGAAGGATGATTTTTTCCCAAAGGAAAAAAAAATGTTATAGCTCTCAAATCTGTGTGTACGAAAAACCCCAAATGTGTCTGAACCAGGGAAAATGGCCCGATCTTGAATTGGTTGAATTAGATTGTGTTTTTGATAGCATATGTAAGTGTGAAGCAGCCGAGCACTGGCATATTCCATCCAAACATACAGAAGTTGCCATTAGTTCTGTTCAATTCCAAGACCCCAGTGCTGCAAAATTTTAAATGTAATTTTTAAATTAGGCCAGGGAAGGTGGAAAAAAAACCATACTTACCTGTCCCCAGTGCTCTAATGTCTCCCAGCACGGTCTGGTCCTTTTTCTCCAGTGTTTTCTTCCAGTGGAAGTCACTGCCAGAAGAAAACACAGCCAATCAGCCGCTGAGGCCAATCAGAAACCTAAGGAAAGAGACCCAGGATGTCACAGCCGGCAAGGACTTCCGCTGCAAGAAAACATCAGAGCGGCAAGATCGGACCTTTCTGGGAGACACCGAAGCAACAGGGACAGGTATGTTTTTTTTAAAAAAAATTTTCACCTTCCCTGACCTAATATAAAAAAAAAATAAATTATCTTGGACAATCTCTTTAACCTTGATAAAACTGCACTTGGTAGTCCTAATAAGTATTGAGTCCCTAACTAGACTATCTCCAGTTGAAAGCGATATGGATTCGGGCAGCCATCAAAATGTATTGAAATAGCTTGAATTGAGCATGTTTGAGACTCAGAGGTTTAAACCCTTCCCACCGGCGACATTTTTTGATTTTTGTTTTTGACTTTTTTGTTTTTTTTTCCACCTTCCAAACCCCATAACTTTTTTATTTTTCCATTCACAGAGCCATATTAGGGCTTAATGCTTGTGGGACAAATTGTTCTACATAATGATACTATTTATTATTCTGTACAATGTACTGGGAAGCTGGAAAAAAATTCAGAATTGGGTGGAGTTGGAGAAAAAGTATATTTGTGCAACTTTATTGCAGGCTTAGTTTTTATGGCGTTCACTCTACAGCCAAAATGATATGTCACCTGTATTCTATGTTTCGGTACAATTCTGGAGATACCAAATTTATATAGCTTTATTTACATTTAACCCCTTTACAAAAATCCTAAACTTTACAAAAAAACCTTTTTTCTTAAAGTTGCCATATTCTGAAGCCCATAACTTTTTTTATATTTACATGTAAGGGGATGTGTAGGGCATCCCTTAGATCACTTTTTGTTAAAATTTTTGTCAGAGTGAAAAAATGGCAGTTCGGCCATTCAGACACAGGGATACCTAATGTGTATGTGTTTCACAGTATTTAAGAACTTTTATATGTGTTCTTGGGAAAGGGGAATGATTTTAATTTTTAATATTTTTTTATTTTTTTTTTACTTTTTTTTTTTTAATTCTTTTATTGCATTTATTAGACCCCTAGGAGTCTTGAACCCCAGGGGGTCTGATCACAAATAAAATGCATTGCAATGCTAATGCAATTCAGTGCACTGCAAAATATCAGCATTTGTATAGCAGCTTGCCATACAAATGAATGACAGACAAGCCTGGGAGCCTTCAATAGGCCAAAGTTTAAGGCAATCAATTTAGAGGTGGCTCAGGGTACATTACAGTGAAGAATTTCCGATTTAGATGTGTTGAGCTTAAGCCCTGACAATTGCATAAAATGGGAAAGGGTGTTAATCAAGTTCAGGAGGCATACTAAAGGGTTAGTAATAGTTAACAGCATATCATCTGCAAAAAGGTTAGATTTGTATTCGCGGTTGCCAATTCGCACAACCTTAATTTCAAGGTGGGAGCGAATGGCCATCGCCAATGGTTCTATCGCTAAAGCAAATAGGGCAGGAGATAGAGGCAACCCTGTGCGTGCCACGCTATATTCGAATAGGTATCGGGTAATCTGTAGAGAGTTTCAGGTAACAATGGGGTCGCAGTAGGGAGCACGAAGGGCTCTCTGAAATTGGCCAGTGACGTCCATAAATTTCAATACATGAGCGAGGTAGGTCCAGGAGAGGCTGTCAAAGGCTTTTTCTATGTCCAAAACCAATAAAGAAAATGGGCTTGCGATGACAGTTGGCCCAGTGAATAATATTATAAAGTTTTCTGACATTGTCAGAGGCCTGTCTACCAGGAATAAACCCCACCTGGTCAGAATGTATAAGTGATGCGAGGAAACTATTCAGACGAGTGGCGAGGATATAGGAAAATAGTTTGATATCTAAGTTTAGGAGCGAGATTGGTCTGTAATTAGCAGGGGTAGTGTAATTGCAATGTGCAGGGGAGAAATTTGTTTATCCCCTTCGGTTGCCATTAAAATCACGCCAGGTGTTGGCTATATGAAACTGTAGAGCAGAGCGGACCTCTCCCTTAGGCTGGGTTCACATCTGTGTTCATCAGTCCGCTCGAAATCAGTATTTAAAATCTTCAAAAACTGATTTTGAATGGTCCGGATTAAAACCCATCGATTTCAATGGGTTTTAAAAGTAATCCGCATGTATCAGTTTGTGCCATTTCCGTCTGCTTTCTGCTTTTTTGTGTGGAGAGAAAAGTAGAACTTGCAGGACTTTGTCTCCGTACTAAAAATAAGTATTCCAGATGGACAGCAATCAATCCGTTTTTTTTTTTTTAACAACGAGGTCTATGGAAAACGGATTATCAACGGATAGCAGTCAGTTTGTGTCCGTTTTGCAATCAGTTTTTCCCTCTGCGCATGCTCAGAATGATGAAGGGGGAAGAAAAAAAAAAACGGATTTTTCAAAAATGGACACAGAGTTTTTTTGAACGGACACCCATTGACTAATCCGTCTAAAAAACTGGATTTGGGTATCCTCTGTGTAACCGTTTGGAATCCTTTTTGTACCAAACCGTTTTTCTCTTAAAACGGTTTGCAAGCAAACGGATACCAGACGCAGATGTGAACCCAGCCTTAGAACAAAGCTTATCAGCAGAAGGAGAGGTCCGGTCTACGACAGCATTGACAGTGAAATTAAAGTCGCCACACCAAATTAATTTAGTGTAATCTAATTGGCCTAGAAGATTACAAAGTTCATGAAAAAAACGGAATGGGGGATTCAGTAGGGGCATAGGAGTTGACAAGACAGATACTATGGCCATAAAGTCAGAGGTTGATGTAGCGGCCATGGGGGTCTGTAACCATGCTACTGACCTGTAGGGGGACACAAGTTCTGAGAACTACTGCCACTCCTCGAGATTTGGACTGGTTTGGGGCTTGGCCTATAAGGGTATAACGTGAATGAAAGTATTTAGGGAATGAGGTGGGGGTAAAGTGGAATTTCTGAATACACAAAATTTTCGGTTTCAGCTTTTTGTACTGGAGAAACGCCTTTCGATGCTTCTGCGGGGAGTTAAATCCCCTTACATAAGGAGAATGAAAGTGGGAGCTAAATAATGCACATGTAAAGTGGACCACACAGGTTAGGTATCTAGATGACAGATTAGGTATGTTGTTAGTGTATTCCCAAATATATGCAATGGGGAAATTGCACTGTAAAGGAAAAAATGTATGAACAGCGCTGTAAGGGAGAAAGGATTAAAACAGGAATTAACAATAACATTAAACTCAGAATCAAGGAGTAGATGGAGCACTGTCAACCTTGTAGCACCTAGGGTGCAGGGGGGCATGGGGACCGCCGTCACGGATCACTTCCCTTGAACATTAGGGATTCAAATAAGTGCAAGAGGCTGTGAAATAAAAGAAAGAAAGCAGGAATTCCAGGGACCACCCTGGTAAATGGTGGAAGCAATAATAACAATAACAGTAGCATCTCTGTACCAAACAGTGATAGGACAGCAGCAGGTCCGGGGTTGGCTGAGCTCCAAGTAGGTATGGGAGACAATTAAGGGGAGCCTAAGCCTCCGAAACTGCCAACATAATGAACAGGATAAACTATAGCACTGACATTAGGTCGGCTGCAGTAAACACAAGGCAATCAAGTCTAATACTCAGCGTAGATGGACTGTGGGTTCAGTCACTAGTGGAGCAGAGTCCAGTGGTCTTCTACATTTCGGCAGCCAGGCCGCTGGGGTTGCGGATGAGATGGATTTGGTACCTCCACTTGCAATCCCTCACGATGTAGAATCTGAAGTCCTGTGATGGTCTGATGGTCATGTGACAGGGGAAACCCTACAGTAGCGCACTTGGGCCTTCTGAAGTGCTAGAGTCACAGGGTGCATAGTCCTGCGTCTATCCAGGTTAGCTGAAGCCAAGTCGGTTTCAGAACTGGACTGAAGGGGCCATTCCTGTTAATGGCTGTACCAGTGGGGTAACTAGGAATGGCTGGGCCCCAAGGCAAACATTTGACATGGGGCCTCCCCGAACCGCCGTCCCCAACCCCCCCAGACCTCCCCCTCCAACCCCCCGCACAGACCGCATTCCTGTGCACACTATTATGTGCCATAGTGGCCCCTACACACACTATTATACCCCATAGTGGCCCCTGCACACACTATTATGCCCCATAGTGGACCCTGCACACAGCAGTATGCCCCATAGTGGCCCCTGCACACAGCATTATGCCCCATAGTGGCCCCTGCACACAGCATTATGCCCCATAGTGGCCCCTGCACACAGCACTATGCCCCATAGTGGCCCCCTGCACACAGTATTATACATTTTTTTTTATACTGGAATGACCACATATTCCACATGTCATGTAGTAAATTTCCCGTTCTTTCTAGATGTGGAATGAACAGGTGATATATATAGTTTTCAGTGAAATGAACACATATTCCACATACTCAAGCATGTAGTAAATTCTCTGTGCTTAGTAGATGAGAAAAGAACAGGTTATATGTAGGTAAAAGTGTAATGAACAAATATTTCACATATACCACCATGTAGTAAATTTCCTGTGCTACGTAGATGTGGAATGAACAGGTTATATGTGTAGTTTACAGTCAAAATTAGCGAATAAATAGTTCAATGACAATGAAGTAGAGCTGCTGGATTAGTCCCCAGACCTCAACCCAATAGAAGACTTGTGGGTAGAGTTGAAGAAAAAGCTGTATTCGTACCCAAGTTAGTCAACTGGTATGCACCAACATTGGGAACGTGTAGAAGAGACCTGGGATCAGATTCGAGACATACTTGAATCTGACCGAGAGTATGCCTAGAAGGATTCAGGCAGTGTTGAAAGCCAAAGGTGGATTTACAAAATAATGAAAATTAAAATTTAGATTTTTAGGAGCATGACAGTAACAATGCAGTTACATGACAAAAATCTGCATAACTAATTATATGCTAAAAAGTTGTAGTCAAATTTATGCATGAAATAGCCAAAGTGATTGTCTATAAAATGATGGTAGTCTCATGTTTGACACTGTAGTGGATGGTGAGATATGGAGCCTGAAAATCAAAAGTACAAAACATTGTTACCCTTTTGCTCATGGGTTTATGAGTAGAGTACAGTGGAATTAACACATATTGGACAAATAGAGACATGTAGCAAATTCCTTGTGCTTCGTAAATGTGGAATGAACAGGTTGTATCTATAGTTTATAGTGGAATGAACACATACAGTGCGGGCCAAAAGTATTGGCACCCCTGCAATTCTGTCAGATAATACTCAATTTCTTCCAGAAAATTATTGCAATCACAAATGCTTTGGTAATAATATCTTCATTTATTTTGATTGCAATGAAAAAACACAAAAGAGAATGAAAAAAAAAGTCAAATCATTGATCATTTTACACAAAACTCCAAAAATGGGCCGGACAAAAGTATTGGCACCCTCAGCCTAATACTTGGTAGCACAACCTTTAGACAAAATAACTGCGAACAACCGCTTGCGGTAACCATCAATGAGTTTCTTACAATGCTCTGCTGGAATTTTACACCATTCTTCTTTGGCAAATTTCTCCAGGTCCCTGAGATTTGAAGGGTGCCTTCTCCAAACTGCCATTTTGAGATCTCTCCACAGGTGTTCTATGGGATTCAGGTCTGGACTCATTGCTGGCCACTTTAGAAGTCTCCAGTGCTTTCTCTCAAACCATTTTCTAGTGCTTTTTGAAGTGTGTTTTGGGTCATTGTCCTGCTGGAAGACCCATGACCTCTGAGGGAGACCCAGCTTTCTCACACTGGGCCCTACATTATGCTGCAAAATTTGTTGGTAGTCTTCAGACTTCATAATGCCATGCACACGGTCAAGCAGTCCAGTGCCAGAGGCAGCAAAGCAACCCCAAAACATCAGGGAACCTCCGCCATGTTTGACTGTAGGGACCGTGTTCTTTTCTTTGAAGGCCTCTTTTTTTTTCCTGTAAACTCTATGTTGATGCCTTTTCCCAAAAAGCTCTACTTTTGTCTCATCTGACCAGAGAACATTCTTCCAAAAAGTTTTTGGCTTTCTCAGGTAAGTTTTGGCAAACTCCTGCCTGGCTTTTTTATGTCTCTGGGTCAGAAGTGGGGTCTTCCTGGGTATCCTACCATAGAGTCCCTTTAAATTCAGACGCCGACGGATAGTACGGGTTGACACTGTTGTACCCTCGGACTGCAGGGCAGCTAGAACTTGTTTGGATGTTAGTCGAGGTTCTTTAGCCACCATCCGCACAATCTTTCGTGGAAATCTCTCGTCAATTTTTCTTTTCCGTCCACATCTAGGGAGGTTAGCCACAGTGCCAGTGCTTTAAACTTCTTGATGACACTGCGCACGGTAGACACAGGAACATTCAGGTCTTTGGAGATTGCTCATGCTTCCTCATAATTTTGCTTCTCAAGTCCTCAGACAGTTCTTTGGTCTTCTTTCTTTTTTCCATGCTCAATGTGGTACACACAAGGACACAGGACAGAGGTTGAGTCAACTTTAATCCATTTCAACTGGCTGCAAGTGTGATTTAGTTATTGCCACCACCTGTTATGTGCCACAGGTAAGTAACCGGGTAAGTAACAGGTGCTGTTAATTACACAAATTAGAGAAGCATCACATGATTTTTCAAAGGGTGCCAATACTTTTGTCCACCCCCATTTTTATGTTTGGTGTGGAATTATATCCAATTTGGCTTTTTGACAATTCTTTTTGTGGTTTTCCATTGCAGACAAATTAAATGAAGATATTATTACCAAAGCATTTGTGATTGCAATCATTTTCTGGAAGAAATTGAGTATTATCTGACAGAATTGCAGGGGTGCCAATACTTTTGGCCAGCACTGTACTCCACATATACAGACATGTAGTAAAATCCTTGTGCTTCGTATACTTGGAATGAAAAGTTTTAATTTACAGTGGAATCAACACATAATCCAAATATCTAAGCATGTAGTAAATTCCCTTTGCTTGGTAGATGTGTAATGAACAGGTTATATGTGTGGGTAATAGTGGAATGAACATACACACGTGGACAAAATTGTTGTTACCCCTTGTTTAATGAAAAAAAAAAACCACAATGGTCACAGAAGTAACTTGAATCTGACAAAACTGGAATTTGCCAAAACTACATGTTGACAAGCCACAAAGCTTCTGGGAGAATGTCCTATGGACAGATGAGACAAAAATCTAAATTTTTGGCAAGGCACATCAGCTCTATGTTCACAGATGGAAAAATGAAGCATATCTTGAAAAGAATACTATCCCTACTGTGAAACATGGAGGAGGCTCTGTTATGTTCTGGAGCTGCTTTGCTGCATCTGGCACAGGGTGTCTTGAATCTGTGCACGGTACAATGAAATCTCAAGACTATCAAGGGATTCTAGAGAGAAATGTGCTGCCCAGTGTCAGAAAGCTTGGTCTCAGTGGCAGGTCTTGCAACAGGATAATGACCCAAAACACACAGCTAAAAACACCAAAGAATGGCTAAGAGGAAAACATTGGACTATTCTGAAGTGGTCTTCTATGAGTCCTTACCTAAATCCTATTGAGCATCTTTGGAAGGAGATGAAACATGCCGTCAGGAAAAGACACCCTTCAAACCCGAGACAACTGCAGCAGTTTGCTCATGAGGAGTGGGCCAAAATACCTGTTGAGAGGTGCAGAAGTCTCATTGACAGTTACAGGAATCGTTTGATTGAAGTGATTGCCTCAAAAGGTTGTGCAACAAAATATTAAGTTAAGGGAACCATCATTTCTGTCCAGGCCTGTTTCATGAGTTTTCTTTAAAAAAAAAATTATTTTGAAGCATGGTTGAAAAGCAATGTTTGACTTTCATTTGTTTATTTTCATAGAATTTTTATGTATTATTACTTGTGTCAGATTCAAGTTATTTCTGTTACCATTTTGGGCTTTTCTTTCATTAAACGACGGGTACCAACAATTTTGTCCACGTGTGTATATTCCACAAATATAGGCATGTAGTAAATTCCCTGTGCTACATAGATGTGGAACGAACAGGTTAGATGTGTAGATTACAGTGTAATCAACACATATTTGACATATACCAGCATGTAGTAAATTATGTGTGCCTCATAGATGGGGAATGAACAGGTTATATGAGTAGAGTATAGTGGAATCAACATATATTCCACATATACAGGCTTCTAAAGAATTCCCTGTGCTTCCTAGATATGGAATGAACAGATTTAATGTGTAGTTTACAGTGAAATTAACACATATTCCATATATACCCAAACATGTATTAAGTTCACTTTGCTTTATAAATGTGGAATGAACAGGATATATGTTTAGTCAATAGTAGAATGAACACATATTCCACATATACAGGCATGTAGTTAATTCTCTGTGTTTTGTAGATGTGGAATGAATAAGGTTATATGTTTAGCTCATATTGACATCAACACATATTCCACATATACAGTCATGCAGTAAATTCCCTGTGCTTTGTAGATGTTGAATAATTAGGTTATATGTGTAGTTTACAGTGAAATAAATACATATTCCACAAATTCAAGCAAATAGTAAACTATCAGTGCTTTGTAGATGTTGAAGGAGCAGGTTATATGAGTAGTTTACAGTCAAAGAAACACATTTTACACATATACAGGAATGAAGTAAATTTCCTGTGCTTTGTAGATATGGAATGAACAGGTTATATGTGTTGTGTACATCAGAATCAACACATATTGTCAAAGTCATTGGATCTCCTTATTCTGGTTCCAGAAGACACCCCCGCACTACTATTATGGATGGAAAAAGGCCACCAGATAGCGAGATTTGAAGAACTCATCAGCTGGAAGAAAAGGAGATACGACCGGTATCAGAGAGTGTGGTCCCCTTGGTGGGATTTTACCAAATAAGCCCCACCCCTCGCCCCTCGTCCAAACCCCATCCATAATTTTAAAAATCTAAGATATACCAACATTAACTCACAATACAACACAATACATCACGCAAAATACCCCTCTACCTGATAACTAAGAAAACTTCATTCTCTAACACATTGATCTACGTACGCCCTGAGTCTCTACCCAATGTGACAATTGGGGGTAATTTAGCCTCAAAGGTAGCAGCTTCCTGGACTTCACAGAGGTGTTGGTGGTACAGGGTGCCAAATAAGCAGCATATCAGGTAGTAGTAATCCAAAATAAATGGCATTATTCAGCTTGTGAGAAAAACAGGAACAAAACAAAAAAACAGCCTAGCCAACACACAGGGCAATACCTCACTACTTGAGCCCTGTCTAACTTTTGGGGGCAAGAAGCTTTACTGAGGTTACTTCTCAGTGGTCTGGCTCACACTAGATCTTAACTAAGTCCATTTTAGAATCCAGTCCTCTTGGGACAGACCGCCTTGTCTGTCTCCAACTGGTTCCACCATCTACCTGCTCCCTGTAGGTCTCCAGAAGCACTCTCCCTGGAGTTGGGCCCCACCTATGGGTGTGGTTGAGGACCTTTTAACCCTGGCTTTGGGTCGCTTACCAGTGCCCTCTAGGTTCACACTCTCACACCAACTAGGACATTACTCACATTATTTCCAGACTATAAACTGGATATGTTTAGCTGTAAGAACTTATGCATTTCTCTCTTTGAAGAACAGTTATGTATTTGTCTGTATATGGAATTGTAAAACTGTTAAAATTGAATAAAAAAGAGAATTATAAAAAAAAAAAGGATCAACACATATTCCACATATACAGTGGGGAAAAAAAAGTATTTAGTCAGCCACCAATTGTGCAAGTTCTCCCACTTAAAAAGATGAGGCCGGCCTGTAATTGACATCATAGGTAGACCTCAACTAAGAGACAAAATGAGAAAACAAATCCAGAAAATCATATTGTCTGATTTTTTAAGAATTTATTTGCAAATTATGGTGGAAAATAAGTATTTGGTCAATAACAAAAGTTCATCTCAAAACTTTGTTATATATCCTTTGTTGGCAATGACAGAGGTCAAACGTTTTCTGTAAGTCTTCACAAGGTTGGCACACACTGTTGCTGGTATGTTGGCCCATTCCTCCATGCAGATCTCCTCTAGAGCAGTGATGTTTTGGGGCTGCCGCTGGACAACACAGACTTTCAACCCCCTCCAAAGGTTTTCTATGGGGTTGAGATCTGGAGACTGGCTAGGCCACTCCAGGACCTTGAAATGCTTCTTACGAAGCCACTCCTTCGTTTCCCTGGCGGTGTACTTGGGATCATGCTGAAAGACCCAGCCACGTTTCATCTTCAATGCCCTTGCTGATGGAAGGAGGTTTGCACTCAAAATCTCATCATACATGGCCCCATTCATTCTTTCATGTACACAGATCAGTCGTCCTGGTCCCTTTGCAGAGATACAGCCCCAAAGCATGATGTTGCCATCCCCATGCTTCACAGTAGGTATGGTGTTCTTTGGATGCAACTCAGCATTCACTCTCCTTCAAACACGACGAGTTGTGTTTCTACCAAACAGTTCTACTTTGGTTTCATCTGACCATATGACATTCTCCCAATACTCTTCTGGAACATCCAAATGCTATCTAGCAAACTTCAGACTGGCTCGGATATGTACTGGCTTAAGCAGGGGGACACATCTGGCACTGCAGGATCTGAGTCCCTGGCGGCGTAGTGTGTTACTGACGGTAGCCTTTGTTACGTTAGTCCCAGCTTTCTGCAGGTCATTCACTAGGTCCCCACGTGTGGTTCTGGGATTTTTACTCACCGTTCTTGTGATCATTTTGACCCCACGGGGTGAGATCTTGCATGGAGCCCCTGATCGAGGGAGATTATCAGTGCTTGTTTGTAGGTGACCAAATACTTATTTTCCACCATAATTTGCAAATAAATACCTAAAAAAATCAGAGAATGTGATTTTCTGGATTTGTTTTCTCATTTTGTCTCTCATAGTTGAGGTCTACCTATGATGACAATTACAGGCTGGCCTCATCTTTCTAAGTGGGAGAACTTGCACAATTGGTGGCTGACTAAATACTTTTTTTCCTCACTGTACAGGCATGTAGTAAATTCCCTGTGTTTCATAAATGTGAAATTAACAGGTTATGTTAGTAGGTGTTAGTGGAAACAACACATATTCCATACATGCAGGTATTTACTACATGCCTATATATGTGCCATATGTATTTATTACACTGTAAACTACACATATAACGAGTTCATTTCACATCCACGAAGCACAGGGAATTCACAAAATGCCTGTGTATATATGGAATATGTATTGATTCTTCTGTAAACTGTTCATTGCACAGGGAATTTACTTCATGCCTATATATGTGGAATATGTTTTAAATCCACTGTAATGGATACATGTCCCCTGATCATTCCATGTCTACAAAGCACTAGGAATTTACTACATATATGTAGAATATGTGTTCATTTCACTATTAACTACACGTACAGTACATCCTGTTCATTCCTCATTTACAGGTAATTTTTACTTGCCTGTATATGTGGAATACGTGTTGAATCCTCTGTAAACTAGACATATAACCTATTCAATCCACAAATACGAAGCACAGGGAATTAACTAGATGCTTGTATATCTGGAGTATGTGTTCATTCCACTATTAACTACACATATAACCTGTTCATTCCTCGTGTAAGAAGCACAGGGAATTTACTACATGTCTGAATATGTAGAATATGTGTACATTTCACTTTGAGCTACATACTGTATATAACCTGTTCATTCCACATCTACAAAGCACAGGGAATTAACAACCTGACTGTATGTATGGAATATGTGTTGATTCCACTATAAGACTAGGTTCACACCCGCGCTCGGTCTCTGCTCTGGGATTCCGTTCCCCATTCAAGCAGGACTTCTCTCTCCGCATTTTTCCACCCTTATCGGGTGGAAACCGAGTGGAAACCCAGCGGACCCCATTATAGAGATTTTAATCAGTGAGTTCTCCATTTTTGTTAAAGCTAGCACTAAACGGACATACAACTAACTGGACATACAGCTATATAAGGTAACCTCCCCCTTTTGCAATTGCTATATCTTTACATAGTAGCAATACACATTGAATATGGGATGGATCTCACTAAGGCTAAGGTCCCACGTAGCGTCCTGCAGCAAGAAAGTGCTGTGGGAAAAGCCGCCGAGGCAACGCATTGCGGATTTTCCCACAGTGTATTTCACAGAAGTCCGCGGCGGCGTTTCTGTAGGTATAATTGACATGCTGCCATTTCCAAAACCACAATGGTTCTGGAAATCGCAGCGTGTCCGCAGCGCGTATTTTCCCGCGCTGTGGGGATGGGATTCCCTAGAATCCCATCCACTAAACAGTGACTGTAAAACGCTGCGTTTTTTTCCGCAATGTTTCCGCCACGTGGAGCCCCGATCTAACAATGTTTACAGCATTGCTAGAGAGAATGTCAGAGCCTGTTTTCTGCTGAAAGGAAGTATAATGGGTGAATAAAGTAAATTACAAAAATGTTCACCAAACCTCTCCCTACACACAAAAAAAAAAAATTGATACAATACTTACTGTTGTACCAGCACAGCGCCAAAATTTTTTGGGTTTTTAACTATTCAACTTCCCAACATCATAAAGTCATTCACTTTACCACCACAGTGCACAAGCATAGAGCACCGCTTGTTCAAAGTGACCCAGAAGGGCTGTACTATGTAAAATAGGACTGCTACATCTGTATATACAGTCATGGCCAAAAGTTTTGAGAATGATACAAATATTAATTTTTACAAAGTCTACTGTTTCAGTTTTTCTAATGGCAATTTGCATATACTCCAGAATGTTATAAAGAGTGATCAGCTTAACAGCAATTACTTGCAAAGTCAATATTTGCCTAGAAAATGAACTTTATCCCCCAAAACACATTTCAACATCATTGCAGCCCTGCCTTAAAAGGACCACCTAACATCGTTTCAGTGATTGCAACATTAACACAGGTGTGGGTGTTGATGAGGACAGGGCTGGAGATCAATCTGTCATGATTAGGTAAGAATGACACCACTGGACACTTTAAAAGGAGGCTGGTGCTTGCCATCATTGTTTCTCTTCTGTTAACCATGGTTATCTCTAAAGAAACATGTGCAGTCATCATTGCACTGCACAAAAATGGCCTAACTGGGAAGAGTATTGCAGCTAGAAAGATTGCACCTCAGTCAACAATCTATCGCATCATCAAGAACTTCAAGGAGAGAGGTTCCATTGGTGCCAAAAAGGCTCCAGGGCTCCCAAGAAAGACCAGCAAGCGGCAGGACCGTCTCTTAAAAGTGTTTCAGCTGCGGGATCGGGCTACCAGCAGTGCAGAGCTTGCTGAGGAATGGCAGCAGGCAGGTGTGAGTGCATCTGCACGCACTGTGAGGCGGAGACTCTTGGAGCAAGGCCTGGTCTCAAGGAGGGCAGCAAAGAAGCCACTTCTCTCCAGAAAAAACATCAGGGACAGACTGATAGTCTGCAAAAGGTATAGGGAGTGGACTGTGGCTTATTCGGAGAAGAAGAGGTGAGCGCTACCACCAGTCTTGTTTCATGCCAACTGTAAAGCATCCTGAAACCATTCATGTGTGGGGTTGCTTCTCAGCCGAGGGAATCGGCTCTCTCACAGTCTTGCCTAAAAACACAGCCATGAATAAAGAATGGTACCAGAATGTCCTCCAAGAGCAACTTCTCCCAACCGTCCAAGAGCAGTTTGGCGCTCAACAATGCCTTTTCCAGCATGATGGAGCACCTTGCCATAAAGCAAAGGTGATACCTAAATGGCTCAGGGAACAAAACATAGAGATTTTGGGTCCATGGCCTGGAAACTCCCCAGATCTTAATCCCATTGAGAACTTATGGTCAATCATCAAGAGACGGGTGGACAAACAAAAACCAACAAATTCAGACAAAATTAAAGCATTGATTCTGCAAGAATGGACTGCTATCAGTCAGGATTTGGTCCAGAAGTTGATTGAGAGCATGCCAGGGAGAATTGCAGAGGTCCTGAAGAAGAAGGGTCAACACTGCAAATATTGACTTGCTGCATTAACTCATTCTAACTGTCAATATAAGCTTCTGTTACTCATAATATGAATGCAATTATATTTCTGTATGTGATAAAAACATCTGACAAACACACATAAAAACCAGAGGGCAGCAGATCATGTGAAAATATAATATTTGTGTCATTCTCAAAACTTTTGGCCATGACTGTACATATAATTTTTATTTTTTTATTTTTAGCACTGAATACATTCCTTCTAAATTTAAGATAAAACATGTAGAGTTAATAGCTTTTACCAAAGGTTCAGACAATTATCACTTACAATAATAATAGGGAACATACTTTTTGAACATTACAAATGAAAAATATCCTTTCTTGAGGCCAGCTGCATAAACAAGGTCGGGGAGGTAGTCCATAAAACCTCACAAAGCTTCATTAATGTCTTGTGAGGCAACAAAATAAGTGCTATTGTTTAATATCTATTCTGGTGACTAAAAGGCAATACCTTTATCCTCTCTCTGGCAGTTACTTGCAGGATGTACTGTTAGTCTTTCATTTAATTAACTGCCAAGGAGATGGAGAACTATGTGTTTGACTGAAAAAAATGCAGCCATTATTATTTTAGTTAATCTAAAACCAATGACTCTAATGGGCTTTCAAAAGAATTAATTAGAAATAATGGCTAGATATGTCTCCCAGAATGGTTGTGAAAGCACATTGTCACTGCAAAGGCACCTCAATAAATATGGAAATAAATGACAACTGAAAATATATCTAATATAAAATTACCTTAAGAGTAGTGGCTGTAGAACGTACAATGCTGCCATTCACACCTGTGCCCTGGTGACTGTGGGGATCTATGGGCCTCAATTTCACATAAGTAGGCAACAGTTCTATACTTAGCATAACACAGATGTTAAGGCATTATTATAGATTTTGCATTGTGTCCCAGGAGTTTCAAGGATATAGTGTTGAATTTTAAAAAGAGACATCGGATTAACAATAATATGATCTGGGGAAATACTAATACTCTTTAGGATTACTAATTGTGATGATGAGTCCCTCAATTTATGTATCTTTCTTGGACATGTATCATTCCTCATTCCTATCAGTCACCTATCTGTAGGAATGTAAAGCTGTGTTTACATTGGTGGTCAATTCGCTCCAATGGTTTTATGTGCATACCATGGCGAGAGGGCCGGTCTGGCTCGTCAGTGTGATATCCCAGATGTCCATCCTTCCCCCACTGGTTGGAATGTGGTGCCTACCCATCTGTCCGAGGATTCTGCAAAGGAGAGAGAGGGAGGGCTGGCTAAGGGGGAGGTGAAGGGTGTAGCTGGGGGGGGGGTCACACACTGAGGTGAGAGTGAGTTTGAGTATTCATTGTGCTGAGCATGGAAGAGAGACAGCTAGGACAAAGCTGTGTGCTCAGGTATCTTTTCTAAACTTTTATTTCCCTTTTACTTTGTTTTGTATAGTATCATCGCTCTTTTGCTTGTATGTTTATGCTTGATCATATTAATATTGTATATTTCTGTATATGCTATTAATTCATACCGACCCACTTGGGTTATTAAACATATAAAATTTATATCGCTCATTTCGTTTTATCCTATGACCCGGTCTACTCACGGTGTGTGAGTGGGAGGTTAAGAAAGAAGTTTGATCGCAGGCGTGCCAGGCGGCTGGGCGAGGCGATATTCTTCACAGTGGTGGCAGCGTTGTGGGATCTTAGGATAACAGTGTGTGGGTGTGGTATCACGCAGACACTGGGGATTGCGGCAATCCTATGGAACGAGCGCGGTATGAGATCAAGCTTAAAATACGGTGAAAGTTTGGTACAGTACTGTTCCCTCCCTTCTTCTTTTTTTCTGTCCTATCTTTTATTTGGCAACGACTTCCAGTGGATGTCTCGGACTCTGAGAAGTGGAGTCAGGGGACGGCAGCAACTGACTGATACAAACGCTGCGCAGATGGCTGATATGGAAGGTGCTGCAGCCGGGCAGGACGAGGAGCAAAGTCCTGAGGGGCTGGCACAAGAAAACATCACCATGCCAGACGGTTCAGCAGGTGCCCGAACCCCAGAGGTAACTGTGCCTGGAGGGACCAGTAACCCCAATTCTGTGGGGGTAACGGACTTATACTTGCAAATGGCCTTACAGCAGATAGACGCCAGTGACTATAGCGCCCGTCTGCAGGTGATTCACCAGTACAAAGCTGCTGCAGAGCGCCGGGCGGAGAGAGAAGCTGCAGAGCGCCGGGCGGAGAGAGAGGCCGCCGCTGCAGAGCGCCGGGCGGAAAGAGAGGCCGCTGCTGCAGAGCGTCGGGCGGAGATGGAGCATCAGCTTGAGCTAAAAAAAAGCTGGCACTTTGCCAGCAGGTGCAACCTTCCCCTGCACCAACTCCAGGAGCCCGAGCACTAAAGATCCGATCCGAGGACTTTCCAATCTTGGAAGATAACGGGGACTTGGACTCGTTTTTGCGGGGATTTGAGTGGGTGTGTAAGCAGCATCATATTCCCCAGGCAGAATGGGCCCGTTACCTGTCTCCCCGGCTGAAGGGAAAAGGCCTGGATGTTTCCACGAGCTTACCAGTGGACGCGGACTATGAGACCATCAAAGCGGCGCTGATCCGGAGATACCGGCTCACGCCGGAGGTGTACCGCAAAAAGTTCCGGAATATCCAGCGGGGTCCCACAGAGAGCTATGCGGATGTTCTGCACCACTTACAGGTTACATTCTGGCAGTGGATCAAAGGACTTACTGTCACCACGTTTGAGGGAATTGGGGATCTTATGATAAAGGAACAATTTCTCCAGGTGTGCCCTCTGGAGGTCCGTCAGTTCGTGTGTGACTGGAAACCCAAAACAGCAGACAAGGCTGCAGAGATTGCTGACGACTATGTGTCCACCAGGGAGCAAGGGATCAAGAGAGGAGCCACACTGCAGAGACCCCCAAGCGGGAAGGAGGGGCAAAGTTGGAGTTCACCACAGCCTGCGGTCTCCAAGTGGGGTAAGACAAACTCTGTCCCGGGTGCCCCCTCTACTTCCCCTGTCCCAAGAACTCTGGGCGCCCCGGGGACCCCCTCTAAATCCCAAGGAGAGGTCCGGCGATGTCACGCCTGTAACCAGCCAGGACATTTCAAGGCGGAGTGCCCCAACCGCTCTAAGAACCCCCCTGTTTCCCCAGCCACGGCAGCTGGCCCATCTGTATACTTGGTGGGGAGGGAGGGGTTGCAATCCGATGCCAACAGTCAACAGGTCATTGTGGGGGGTAAAGTGGTCATGGGATTTCGGGACACTGGGGCGCAGATTACTCTGGTGCAACCTGACTTGGTCCCTGCGGACAGTATTATCCCTGGAAAAACTCTGACCCTGAAGGGTATTGGACAAGAACGCGTAACTGTGCCCATGGCTTGCGTCCATTTGAACTGGGGTGCGGGAAAAGGGATGCGTGATGTGGGGCTAGTGTCTGATCTGCCTGCCAATGTACTATTGGGAAGAGATTTGGGGCCCTTGGTGTCCCAATATGGGGTGGGAGCAGCCCCACCTCGCTGTGACAAAATGTCTGTACTGAAGGATGATTTTAATGAGGTGTTGAAGCCTGTCACACAGGCAGAGGGAGGGGTTAGCCTTTTGTCTCCCCTTGCTGTGTGTCCAGCTAAAGTAATCAGTGAGCATGTGAATGAGACATTGTGGAATGCTGACCTGGCTGTAGCCCCGCCCACATCTGAGGGTGGTGAGAGCCCCCTCAGTGTGACCCTGGCTCAGCCAGTCACCCATGCATTTCACTGTGAATCAATGAATGAATGCAATGTCAATGTAATTGCTAATTCTTGCCTTGCAGGTTTACAGGGTAGCTCTTCTGAGATGCTGGGGGCATCCCCAACTGAGGACAATGTGGCAGGTGGTCAGGTGGGTCACGGGGATCTCAGGGTCGATCCGGATGAGGAACGGACTGCTGGTGTTGCAGTGTTAACCCGCAGCCAGAGTGCTAGAGGGGTGGAAGGCGCTCCGACCCCTGAGCCGTTCCCTCTGTCACCCGGAGATGGCACTGAGGCCGCCGTGACTAACCTCCCCACACTGGAGCCGGAGGAGCCCGGCGGGTATGTGACATGCACATCTCTTCTGTCTGGTTCCAGTCAGGAGTTCAGGGACGCTGTCCAAGCTGACCGCAGTCTGGATGCATTGAAGGAGCGTGCTGGTCAACCTCCCTTGGAGTCGGACAAGGACCGCGTGTACTGGGAGCAAGGGAGGTTGTACCGGGAAACGATCCCCACAAAGGGAAAAGAAAGTCGGCTCAGGGAGAAACATTTAGTGGTACCCCAACCCTATCGGGTGGAGTTGTTGCGGATTGCTCATGATATTCCACTGGCAGGCCACCTGGGGATCGCTAAGACCAAGGCTCGCCTCAGCCACTTATTCTACTGGCCTAAGATGGGGACAGATGTAGCAGAAATACTGCCGTTCATGTGACACTTGTCAGAGGATGGGCAAGGCGGGGCAAGGCTCCAAAGCACCCATGATACCTATGCCCATCATAACCGAACCTTTCCAGAGGGTGGCTGTGGATCTCATTGGACCCCTGTCCATTCCCAGTCGCACCGGGAAACGTTTCATATTAACGGTAGTAGACTACGCTACTAGGTACCCGGAAGCTGTCGCGCTGTCTTCCACCCGGGCTGATGTAGTGGCCAAGGCTCTGGTAGGCATCTTCGCCCGTGTTGGATTCCCCAGAGAGATGCTCACAGACCAAGGTACCCAGTTCATGTCTGCCTTGATGCAAGGCCTGTGTAAGGTAACAGAGGTGCAAGATCTGGTGTCCAGCCCGTATCACCCACAGACCAATGGCCTGTGCGAACGGTTCAATGGCACCCTGAAGCAGATGCTCAGGATGTTAGTCGAGTCCCACGGGCGCGACTGGGAGCCTTATCTCCCGCACCTGCTGTTCGCTTACCGGGAGGTGCCTCAAGCCTCAACGGGGTTCTCCCCCTTTGAGCTCTTGTACGGGAGACGTGTACGTGGGCCCCTAGCTCTTGTGAAAGAGTCCTGGGAAGGAGAAACGGCCATCCAAGGTGTGCCAGTCGTGGAGTATGTCCTGCGATTCCGTGACCAAATGCAGGCTATGGCGCAGCTGGTGCATGACAACATGGTCCAGGCTCAGGCTGACCAGAAGCGCTGGTATGATCAGAATGCCCGTGAGAGAACATACCAGCCGGGGCAGAAAGTATGGGTCCTAGTCCCTGAGCCCCAGGACAAGCTTCAGGCGAAATGGACCGGCCCATACGTCGTGCACCAGCAGGTCAACAGCGTCAGCTACCTGGTCACTGTCGATCCAGGCCGGAACAGGCATAAGGTCTTCCATGTCAACATGATGAAGGATCATCATGACCGGGAAGCTAGTGCCTTTCCGGTATGCAGTCTGTTAGAGGAGGGGGGAAGAAGAAGACCTTGTTGACTTGCTTGCTCATATTCAGGAGGATGGGTCCAACAAGAAGGCACAGGTGAACCCCCTGCTGGCTGAGGCCCAGCTGTCCCAGCTGGATGGAGTTTTGCACTCCCTACCTGGTCTGTTCTCCGCGAAGCCCGGGAGAACTGACCAGGCCATTCACCATGTGGATGCTGGGAATCATGCCCCTATCCGGCGGTCGCCATATCGCGTCTCCTTGGAGGTACAGGTCCAGATGCGCAAGGAGATTGGCGAGATGCTGGACCTGGGGGTGATTCAGCCCTCTCACAGTGCATGGGCTTCACCTGTGGTTCTTGTGCCCAAAAAGGACCGGACCACCCGGTTATGTGTAGATTACAGGGAACTTAATGCGGTTACAGTCGACGACGCGTACCCCATGCCGCGCATCGACGACCTGCTTGACCGGTTAGGTAAGGCCCAGTACTTGTCCATCATGGACTTGAGTCGGGGATACTGGCAGATCCCCCTGTCCCCTCAGGCCCAGGAACGATCGGCCTTTATCACCCCTTTCGGACTGTACGAGTCCACTGTCATGCCATTCGGCATGAAGAATGCCCCTGCCACTTTCCAGCGGATGGTCAACTCCCTGCTGACGGGATGCGATGGGTTTGCCACGGCGTACCTGGATGACATTGCCGTCTTCAGCTCCACTTGGGAGGAACACCTACAGCACCTGGCGCAGGTGCTGAGGCGGATCCACCATGCGGGCTTGACCATCAAACCGGAAAAGTGTCAGCTGGGCATGCGCGAGGTCCAATACCTGGGACACCGGGTAGGTGGGGGAACCCTGAAACCAGAACCTGAAAAGCTGGATGTAATCACATCCTGGCCAACCCCCCCCGGACCAAGCGACAGGTGATGTCTTTCCTGGGAACGGCAGGGTACTATAGGAAGTTCGTACCGAACTATAGTGCTCTGGCTGCCCCCTTGACGGACCTCACCAAGAAGAAGTTGCCGCAAACTGTCCAGTGGACGGATGCTTGTGAGCACTCTTTCCAGACCCTGAAGGCGGCCCTGACGAACGCACCTGTACTTCAGGCGTACGATGAGTCACGTCCGCTTGTGCTACAGACCGACGCCAGCACCTACGGACTCGGTGCCGTACTGAGCCAGCTTGACTCAGCGGGGCAAGAGCACCCGGTGCAGTACCTCAGCCGAAAGCTACTGCCGCGGGAGGTGGCCTACGCCACAGTGGAGAAGGAATGCCTAGCAATTGTTTGGGCCTTGCAGCATCTGCAGCCTTACTTGTATGGGCGCCACTTCACCGTGGTGACGGATCACAACCCTCTGATCTGGATCAAACGTGTTGCCGGTCAGAATGGACGGTTGTTACGTTGGAGCCTGGTGCTGCAGCAATACAACTATGATATCCGGCACAAGCCTGGCCAGGCCCATGGCAATGCCGATGGCCTGTCCCGGCGGGGTGAGGCTGCGGAGGTGCGGGTGGAAGAGGAACGGAGGCTCCTCCTTCCTCCCGACACGCTCTAAAAGGGGGAGGTGTGATGATGAGTCCCTCAATTTATGTATCTTTCTTGGACATGTATCATTCCTCATTCCTATCAGTCAACTATCTGTAGGAATGTAAAGCTGTGTTTACATTGGTGGTCAATTCGCTCCAATGGTTTTATGTGCATACCATGGAGAGAGGGCCGGTCTGGCTCGTCAGTGTGATATCCCAGATGTCCATCCTTCCCCCACTGGTTGGAATGTGGTGCCTACCCATCTGTCCGAGGATTCTGCAAAGGAGAGAGAGGGAGGGCTGGCTAAGGGGGAGGTGAAGGGTGTAGCTGGGGGGGGGGGTCACACACTGAGGTGAGAGTGAGTTTGAGTATTCATTGTGCTGAGCATGGAAGAGAGACAGCTAGGACAAAGCTGTGTACTCAGGTATCTTTTCTAAACTTTTATTTCCCTTTTACTTTGTTTTGTATAGTATCATCGCTCTTTTGCTTGTATGTTTATGCTTGATCATATTAATATTGTATATTTCTGTATATGCTATTAATTCATACCGACCCACTTGGGTTATTAAACATATAAAATTTATATCGCTCATTTCGTTTTATCCTATGACCCGGTCTACTCACGGTGTGTGAGTGGGAGGTTAAGAAAGAAGTTTGATCGCAGGTGTGCCAGGCGGCTGGGCGAGGCGATATTCTTCACACTAATCCTCTTTTATTGTACTACCCAGCTTTTACAAATACAATTACTGCAAGAGGAAAAGTGAAGTTATGCCTTTCTGTATGCCTTATCTGTATGTCTGTAACGTATAAGTGTGTATGGTAACTGTAAAGAAGATAGATACAGTAAATGTGTCTGGTCAGCATAAAGGGAATGTGTCACCAAAAATGGCCTACATTAAACATATTTTAAGAATTTTAGATGATTTTCTTTTTAAATTTCCATGTCACTAACTATATATAAATAAAAACAAAACAAAAAGTACTGTATGCTGCAATTTTCACTCTGATTTCTAAGCTTAACAGTAGACTAACATTTTCCAGTTCTGTAGGGGTTTTCTTTGCAGCAGTCACCTCATTTACATCACATATTGGGCTACAGTAGAAGATATAGATAACATTACTGACTTGCATCTACTACTGACAATAAATGATGTCACAGCTTATCTACTCCCTTCAATGCACAGAACATGCCTAGAAATCTCTCCCATAGGCCTAAATTAGTCGGCTATAGACTATTGCTGTTTATGGCCCAAACTATGCTGTATAAAAAAGATCCTACTACAAAAAGAAGTTAGATGAATAGTGACACTGAATACGTCTTCTCCCTTTGATTTGAATGAAGCAGTCAGCTTCAAACCTTTCTGTGATTTGATAATTTTTTCCCAATGATTTTTTTGTTTTTAAGTATCATTTTGGGGGTATTATATGCATAATTTATATTGTGTTTATTTTTGGTTTGCTAATTTGTTTTTGTTGTACTTTCTCTTTGCTATAGTGTCTATCGTGTTTCGGTGTACTGATGGGGCTTATTTCTTTATATTGCGATGTGCCTTACCTTCTCTCCTTGATGATTCTACGGACTTTCATCTATATGTGTATATTGTGGCCATTTTATGGTGAAGATCTCAAAAATATATTTATTGTATAATTGTATTTTTGTTGTATATTATTATGTATATTTATTTATCTTATAAAAAATTAAAAAATATTTTTTTTTTCATGTATTGTTTGCTGTGTTCACATTCGCAATAATATTTCATTTGCTTGCTTATATATATTATGTATTCACGTAGGGGTTGTTCATCACAAATCATTTTTTTTTCTTTAGAGGGTTATTGCACTTCTGTACTGCTTATTGTTTTCTTTTGAGTACTGTATAGTATCAATACTTTATGGCCAGTAGATATAACAGAAAGAGTAGACAAGGGGGAAAGAAAGTAAGTAAACATCGCCATTTCTGTGTTATGGCTGTCTCATCATTAGCAGAGGAATCTCTGGGACGATGTACGCATGATGTGCATGCGCTGCCCTCCGGTCTATTGGGCCATTCGATATCGGTCGTGTGACTGATTGCTTCACTGTACGCGTCATGTCACGTCCGCGCATGCGTGGTACGATCCTCCTGATGCCATCATAGCTTCATGCGTCATTCTATTCGCTCCCAGGTGAGACATATCTTGTCATTTCTTTGTATATAAAAACCCCTATGTTTTTATTGTTCCATAACATTGGGTTCTGACTGGGAATTGCTATTTTACTTTCATCATGGCTACTGGTAGGCATTATATGGATTGATACTGGAATTCTCTCTGTTGGGATGTTTTTGCATTCCACTATAAATCTTTTAGATTATATTGTGCGCTCTCTTTAAATTTATTCATTTTATATTTATATACTTTGACTGTGCACTTCATTGTGATACAAGTATTCTTATATTAAATATTAAATATGAGATTTAGTAACCAATTGATCTAATGTGAGAGCCTGTATGTGTGCTTTTACCAACACTATTATGTGTTAATATATGTGAATAGCTGTCTCCAGTATACAGTGGGGAAAAAAAGTATTTAGTCAGCCATCAATTGTGCAAGTTCTCCCACTTAAAAAGATGAGAGAGGCCTGTAATTGACATCATAGGTAGACCTCAACTATGAGAGACAAAATGAGAAAACAAATCCAGAAAATCACATTGTTTGATTTTTTAAGAATTTATTTGCAAATTATGGTGGAAAATAAGTATTTGGTCACCTACAAACAAGCAAGATTTCCGGCTCTCACAGACCTGTAACTTCTTCTTTAAGAGGCTCCTCTGTCCTCCACTCATTACCTGTAGTAATGGCACCTGTTTGACATTGTTATCAGTATAAAAGACAACTGTCCACAACCTCAAACAGTCACACTCCAAACTCCATTATGGTGAAGACCAAAGAGCTGTGGAAAGACACCGGAAACAAAATTGTAGACCTGCACCAGGCTGGGAAGGCTGAATCAGCAATAGGCAAGCAGCTTGGTCTGAAGAAATCAACAGTGGGAGCAATAATTCGAAAATGGAAGACATACAAGACCACTGATAATCTCCCTCGAACAGGGGCTCCACGCAAGAACTCACCCTGTGGGGTCAAAATGATCACAAGAATGGTGAGCAAAAATTCCAGAACCACACGGGGGGACCTAATGAATGACCTGCAGAAAGCTGGGACTAACGCAACAAAGGTACCGTCAGTAACACACTACGCCGCCAGGGACTCAGATCCTGCAGTGCCAGATGTGTCCCCCTGCTTAAGCCAGTACATATCCGGGCCCATCTGAAGTTTGCTAGAGAGCATTTGGATGTTCCAGAAGAGTACTGGGAGAATGTCATATGGTCAGATGAAACCAAAGTAGAACTGTTTGGTAGAAACACAACTCATCATGTTTGGAGGAGAGTGAATACTGAGTTGCATCCAAAGAACACCATACCTACTGTGAAGCATGGGGGTGGCAACATCATGCTTTGGGGCTGTTTCTCTGCAAAGGGACCAGGACGACTGATCCATATACATGAAAGAATGAATGGGACCATGTATCGGGAGATTTTGAGTGCAAACCTCCTTCTATCAGCAAGGGCATTGAAGATGAAATGTGGCTGGGTCTTTCAGCATGACAATGATACCAAGCACACCGCCAGGGCAATGAAGGAGTGGCTTCGTAAGAAGCATTTCAAGGTACTGGAGTGGCCTAGCCAGTCTCCTGATCTCAACCCCATAGAAAACCTTTGGAGGGAGTTGAAAGTCCGTGTTGCCCAGCGACAGCCCCAAAACATCACTGTTCTAGGGGAGATCTACATGGAGGAATGGGCCAACATACCAGCAACAGTGTGTGCCAATCTTGTGAAGATTTACAGAAAACGTTTGACCTCTGTCATTGCCAACAAAGGATATATAACAAAGTATTGAGATGAACTTTTGTTATTGACCAAATACTTATTTCCCACCATAATATAGTTGATGACCTGTGTTTTTTTGTGTTTTTTTCTTTTTGGGTTAATAATTGTTCTTGTGTGTGGTCAATGATTTGATGTGAAGGATGTTTTTGTATGGACAAAACTATGCTGTAAAGCATATCACTAAATGCTGTTAACACAGCAGAGGAGAAGCTGAGGCAAGACTGCATAATAATGTACAAATAATAATAATGTACAGAAAGTACAGTAAAAAAAATCAACAGAAAACAGGTTAGAAAAAGTGATTTATTTTGCTATCTGGTTTTAATAAATACATTGGTAATACATTTGTTTTAAAGACAATGTATATATTTTCTACTGTTTATTATTATTTTCTCATACTGTCTTTTCTTTATCTTCTGATTATACCATATGGCACCATTGCATTTCTGAATGTCCATTCTTTGTTTATATTATGTTATTCTATTATATTCAACCTTGTGTTTTAAAACAGTTTGGTTCATTTCACTTTGTTATAAAGACATATGCATTGAGACTTTTATAGATGGACGAAAAGAGTCCTGAAAGGTAGTGCGATATAATAAAAGGTTGAATGGCACGGATAATACAATGGGCATGTTAAGATGAAGCACCTCTTTTCCTTCTCCAAGCAGTTTCCAGGCAACTTTTAACAGAAGGTCAGCAACAAGCTGGATAAAAAGACTAAAAAAAAAAGACATAATTTCACCATCAATTTATTTCCAGGTCTGTATGGCACAGAAAAGGCCAGACAGCCTAACATCTGATTTATTTTTCAGAGAAAAATAACAAAACACAATGGTACCATATATTGCACATGTAGGAAACTAAACAGATCTTAATGCTTACGTAAGTTTCTCTGTCTCTGCGAATAGTCTACGAGCTAGCTATTTATTTGTACTTTTGTAAAAAATATCAATGCGGAGATAAATGACTTGCTTTGGGTTTAATCAATATGAGCAGCACTTTATAACTTAGGAACCTCAGAGAAAATACTACATAGAGTGCACTCTGCAAAGAAAATCTACAGAAGGTCCATAACTAGAAACTTTCATACCTGTAAAGATTTTTAACCTTTCATTTAAGAAAACTATAAATGGGAGCTTTTATTTATAAATCTCCACATACATTTACTACAGCGTGCGCCATTTATGAAAGTACATGTTTCTGAAGAGCTTTTGATTTAAAAGTGTGAATGGAAAACTATGGCAGAAGAGATAAAAGATTGATATTGAAAGCAAATAGTTTACCTATAGAGCTTTTCTACCTTGATGTGCAAATTCAACAAAGTTGTGTGTTTAGGTGCTTTATACTGAAAGTGTTGCTAGTTTGGTCAATATCTTTTTGTTAGAAGAGTTTCCAGAAAATAAGATAATCACATTGTATGCCACTACTTGGACCCCACAGATTGGCTAGAATCTGCTGGGGACTCCTGCAGTACCATCAAACTTAAATGAAACATTACATGGTGCTCACTGGAATGAAGTAGCAGTATGAACAGGATCTGGGGGATTACTCTCAGGCTAAGGCCCCACATAGCAAGCTGCAGCCAAAAAACGCTGCAAAAAAGACAACGGCAGAAACGCATGGCGTTTTTTTTTCCACAGCGTTTTTACCCAAAGTCCACAGAGTTTTCCTCTGCGGACTTTCTGCCCCAATTATATCTATCTGGAAAATGCCAGCATTTTTGTAGGTATAATTGACATGCTGCATTTTCGAAATCACAGGTTTTCCACTGTGGATTTTTTTTTCTGCAATGTGTGGATGGGATTAGCCAGAATCCCATCCACTTAACAGGTAGTGTAAAATGCAGCGTTTTTTGCCACGTTGTTTCTGCCGCAGCAAAAACGCTGCGTTTTCGCAATGTGGGGTCATGGACTCAAGAAGTATTGCAATATTAACAAACAAGAGAGTGACGGAATATTGTAAGAGATACTATCCATCTGTGCTGTAAATTACTCCATGCGATAAGGGAAAATATGTAGTTGCTATCTGTACTGAGATTAGGATTACAGTGTCGCAAACCATTTTCAGGAGGGAACCCCTTTGATTATTTTTGCCTTAAAACTCGTATCATCTTTTTACATAAAAATTCCCCGTGACTGAGGAAGTCACACAAAAAAAAGCATCTAATCTGCATGGTGCACAGTGCACCTTAGGTTGGTTCCAGGTGTCTGTAATCTTTACAGTAGTCATACAGTAGTTTCTGATGCAAGGTGTGAAGAGTATCCTAAGGATTAGCAATGACAGGGTGTGTTTACATATTCAGGTTTTCAAATGCAGTTTTTGATGCCAAACCAGGTGTGGATCATAAAGAGCAGTGAATGTATAGAGGCCCAGCGCAACTAGTCTTTTTCCAACCCACTCTTGGGTTTGGCTTCAAAAACTGCATCTGAAAATCTGAATTTACAAACATACCCAGCAGGAAAGACTTTTACATCTGCTCCTTATTTGACCCAAAGAAACTTGCTCTATGTGAATATGGCAATCGTCAAATTCACCTGCATTACATTTGCTGGGTTCTTTTTTAAAAAAATGAAAGAAGTGACAAAAAATTAAGAAAAAACTGTGTTCAAGGCCGGGGCCCCACGTGGTGTAAACGCTACAGCAAAAACTGTGACATTTTACAGTCCCTGCATTGCAAAATATTGGTATTTGTATGGTCGGCTGCATAAAACAACCTGCCATACAAATAAATGGCTGACAAGCCTGGGAGCCTTCAATACGCTCCCAGCTGTCATGTCATCGGGGGCCTTGGTCAGCTTTGACCGAGGAACCAGGACGGGTTATTGCCCAAGATCAGATCGGTTATGACGGCTGCTCAGCTCATGAGTGGCCGCCATATTTAAATACCCGACATCCGCCGTATAGAAAGGGTTAATACCATTATTATTATTATTTATTTATTTATTTATTTATATAGCACCATTAATTCTATGGTGCTGTACATTTGAGGGTTTACATACGGTACACAAAATATACAAAAGAAAAGCAATACTAACAGTGACCAACTGGCACAATGGGATAGAGGGCCCTGCCGGCAAGGGCTTACAATGTATGGGGGAAGAGGGATAGAGACAGAAGGTGAGGGGAGAGGCTGTACAGATGGTGGTGTGGTGACGTGACAGTAGAGTTATTGGAGGTTGTAGGCCTTCCTGAATAGGTGAGTCTTCAGGGCCTTCTTGAAGCTTGTGATTGTGGGGATCAGTCTTATGTGTCTTGGTAATGAGTTCCAGAGTATAGGGGATGCACGGGAGAAATCTTGGAGACGGTTGTGTGAAGAGCAGAGCAGAGTAGGAGGTCTTTGGAGGATCGGAGGTTGCGTGTGGGCAGGTAGTGGGAGATTAGGTCAGAGATATATGGAGGGGACAGGTTGTGGATGGCTTTGTATGTCAGCATTAGCATTTTGAATTCTATTCGCTGGACAACGGGTAGCCAGTGAAGGGATTGGCAGAGAGGAGCGGCTGATGAAGAGCTGGGGGAGAGGTGTATTAAGCGAGCAGCACAGTTTAAGGTGGACTGGAAGGGGGCAAGAGTGTTTGCTGGGAGGCCATGGAGAAGGGAGTTACAGTAATCTAAGTGGGAGATTATGAGGGCATGGACTAGCATCTTTGTAGTTTCAGGGGTAAGGAACGAGCGGATTTGATGGATGTTCTTGAGTTGGAGGTGGCAGGAGGTGTTGAGGGTTTGTATGTGCAACTTGAAGGATAGGTCAGAATTCAAGGTTATCCCAAGGCAATGGACCCATGGGACTGGGTTAAGTGTGGTTCCATTAACTTTGATAGATGGGTCAGGTAGAGGGGCCGTGCGAGGTGGGGCAAAGATGATTAACTCAGTTTTCTCCATGTTGAATTTGAGAAAGCGGGAGGAGAGAAAGGAGGCTACGGCTGCTAGACACTCTGGGACTCTGGACAACAGGGAGGTAATGTCTGGTCCAGAGAGATTTATCTGATTGTCGTCAGCATAGCAATGGTATTGAAAACATGAGATTCTATGAGTTGGCCAAGGCCGAGGGTGTAGATGGAGAACAGGAGGCAGAGCCTTGGGGGACACCTACAGAAAGAGGGCGTGGCGAGGAGGTGGTGTGCAAGTGGGAGACGCTGAATGTGCGGTTGGTGAGGTATGAGGAGATCCAGGAAAGGGCCAGGTCTGTGATGCCAAGGGATGAGAGCGTTTCTAACAGGAGGGAATGGTCGCCTGTGTCAAAGGTGGAGGAGAGGTCAAGGAGGAGGAGGACAGAGTAGTGACGCTAGGCTTTGGCAGTTAGTAGGTCGTTTGTGACTTTGGTTAGGGCAGTTTGGTTAGGGCAGTTACCATCATCTAAATGGACCTACTGAATTAGATTTTTTCATAATCCCTAAGTTTTATTACTAAATTCCCCCATGCAACATTCGCAGGGGAGATTTCTGAACGCCATTTCCCAATAATTAATATCCCAAATATTATCCCACTGGCACCCATAAAATCCATCCAGATCCCTTACCCACTGCCCTTGACTTGGGCAGACTATGTTACTAAAAAGCGTTTTACATAAAATCCAATATAAATGAGCAAGTGATTTCATAATCAAACCAGAATTGTTTATAAGGACGTCAATTATTTGAGACTTATCCACCCTTATCCGTTGAAGTACAAAACGCATGTCTAACTTGATAATATCTAAATATAAACCCTTCACCACCACCACTGCCAAAGCCAACAAAGTCCTATCTCTTCTTATCCTAAGAACTAGCGGTTCTATAAAAATGTCAAACAGTAGTGGGGAGAGAGGACATCCCTGGTGGGTTCCTATAAATAAAGAGAAGGAAGCAGTTAGCTCTCCACTGATATTTAACTAGGCCCTCTGCCAGATATACATTAATTAAAATACTTCCTAAATGAAAATCATAATCAAAAAACCATGTGTTGTTTCTAAATATATGGATGTTTGGAGGTTATGCAGGAACGTATAGATTCAGAGATGTTTCATTACATCCAGGAGTCATTGCAAACAATATGTTTGTCCAGTAAGACTATAATCACATGTGTCTTTTTTGTTGCATGTTTAAGCTGCAGTTTGTTTCTTCCAAACCACTGTGGTTTTGGGGAAGCTTTGTGAAACAGCAGCAATTTTTACAGAAAGCAGAGGCAAAAAATACTAACAAGAACACTATGTGTATGTGAGGCTTAAAAGAACAGGTGTTTCCTAAAGCAGTCTCCCTGACTAGACTATGTTGTTCTACCACCAAATCTCCCATGTCACTTTAGTATGTTAAATGCATTTGAATTTATTACTGGGAAAACAGAAGTTAGCTGTATTGTGCTACATGTATAATAAACTTTTCACATTCTTCCATGCCAATCTTCAACAGCTGACAAAGAAGACCACCTAGAAAGATCTTAAAATAATTATCATATTAGCAAAACTTAAAAGGAGCAAGAACTGTCACAAGCCAAATTCATATCTATTATAGTCCATGAGTATGACATTTATGACATTACCTTTACGATGTAATGATGTGATGAAATACTGTCACAGTTACAAAGTCAGAAATAGCATTATGAGGACAAGGGTTAGTAAAAACATCAGCACAAGATATCAATTGATGTTAATTATAGGTCAGAGTATATGTATAGCAATCTATATATAAAAACATGTGTGTGCAGCTCCTCAGCAGTTATTACTGATACTAAGCAGCAGGGCATATCTATGAATGACTTCATCCTACATCAGAATAGAACCAAGGACCAGGATTACAGGGACTGCGCAGGACCAGTGAAGTTAGGACAAAATCTTTTATTTCAGGAGAAAAACACACGATGCGTTTCGGGGTCTTTTAGTACCCCTTTTTCAAGTGTGTACTACAAAAACAACAACAACAACGATACCTGTAAGCATGGATCAAATGTGATAAAATGAATTCAAACTCATTAGTTCAAAATAGAAAAGAGGGTTCAACTGAACAGAACCAAAAGGCGGAAGCCCGCATATAGGATAATAAAATGCAATATAATATCATGCATATATAATATAGAGGTCGAGGACAATATAAAAATGTATATAATAATAAAAAACCATATGCACACAAAAATGTAGAAAAGTAGACATTGTAAATTATGGTAGATAAAAAAGGAACAGAAAAATCATATATGGATAAACTATGCACAAATACCTACATGAATAGATGGACATGCAAACTAAAACCTTCATACAGTGAAAAAAGTGTTATAAAATAAAAAAAAGGGTGCTGGTTAGGGATCTGAATAAAAAATCTCCAAGGAAAAATGAAGTGGTTATATAGATATAAACGTATGTAAATATACACTCAATAGATGAACATATCATGAGGAAGCGCAGTTAACAAAAACCTTTCTTGTCAATTATACAGAATAAATAGAGGATAAAATTAATATAAAAGAATCACTTGCAGATGAAAAACTGTGGTCAACAGAAAATAATTCTGTAGGTTTGTCAAAGAAGATTAAACCATATAGAATGGCCACATAGAGGGTATCTAATATCATCAAAATGGTAATGGAGAAGGTTTATATCTATATACCCACTTCATTTTTCCTTAGAGATTGTTTATTCAGATCCCTAACCAGCACCCTTTTTTTTTTTTTTTTTTTTTTTTTTATAACACTTCTTTCACTGTATGAAGGTTTTAGTCTGCATGTACATTTATTCATGTAGGTATTTGTGCATAGTTTATCCATATATGATTTTTCTGTTCCTTTTTTATCTACCATCTGTTACAATGTCTACTTTTCTACATTTTTGTGTGCATATGTTTTTTTATTATTATATACATTTTTATATTGTCCTCAACCTCTATATTATATATGCATGATATTATATTGCATTTTATTATCCTATATGCGGGCTTCCGCCTTTTGGTTCTGTTCAGTTGAACCCTCTTTTCTATTTTGAACTAATGAGTTCAAATTCATTTTATCACATTTGATCTATGCTTACAGGTATCGTTGTTGTTGTTGTTGTTTTTGTAGTACACACTTGAAAAAGGGGTACTAAAAGACCCCGAAACGCGTCGTGTATTTTTCTCCTGAAATAAAAGATTTTGTCCTAACTTCACTGGTCCTGCGCAGTCCCTGTAATCCTGGTCCTTGGTTCTATTCTCTGTTTACACTTTTCATGGTGTCACAGGGTGACAGCTGCAGCTTCCAGTTCTTTCCTGTTTTGGTTCCTTATACCTCTTGTGGTCATACAACCCCTAAAGGTGAGGAGCCGTCTTCTACTATTTGGATCATTGTGTCTGTCTAATGATACTATACTATGTATTGCTCAGTGTCTCTACCTTTGTCGTTTTCATCCTACATCAGGCTTACATAAAGCTCATAACTTACTGAGCTGAAGACTCCACATTTAAGGCTACCAAATTCATGAAATATATTAAAGGACAAGTGAATGCTAATCTATGAACAACATTTGCAGTACACAGGGCTGGAAATTTTTGACAATGATAGGGCAGGATAATCTGCCTAACTATTTTATTCTGAAGAAGATAAGTTTTCTCCCCTCTCCCAGGTAAGTACACATACCCCCCTTAGCCCTAACAGCATGAATACGTAAGGGTGGGCCAGGCAAGATAACTGACGGCCCACAGTTATCTAAAGTGTATGGGCAGCTTATTGCATTATAAGAAGTTACTGCATTATGGCAGCTGAGCTTTGCTGCATGTCTCTCAATAATAAGATGATTAATTGAGTTGTAGATTGTAACTCAAGTTGAGTGCAAGATAAGGCATATCATGCATTTACAGTTCCTCAGTTTATGAGATTATCTCTACAGTATATACAAACTGGAAATCTTATTCCAAGCTGGGATATTACAAACCGGAAACCTCTTCCCTTGCTTTTGGGGTTCCTCAGGGCTCGATACGAGGCCCCGTCCTCTTCTGTCTCTACACAGTACTTATTGAACAAACAAACACCAGCAGATTTTGCTTTCAATAGCATCACTGAGATGATGACACCCAACTATATACAGAACTACAGAAGTGACTATCTTTCTGCTGTCTTTAACATCATATCTTCTTCTCTTTACCTGAAACTGAATCTTTCAAAAACGGAACTTTTTGTGTTCCCTCCATCTTTACGGCATGCGGTAGCAGCACATTTGCTATTTATCCACACATACCCCATATGTCTATTGAGCGTTCTTCTTCTGTGGCACCTTCCGATCCAGGTCCATTATGTCCATTCCTCTATTATCTCTTTTTCAAGCGGCAATCCGGTGTGTATTTATTTAGCACAGCGAGCCTTTACTTTTTCCATGTATTAGAAATCTGGGCTATTCTTCTGTGACTTGATATTTTGTTAACCAAGACTTTTGGACTACTAGTATGTTAAATTGCATTATTACAGTGTTCCATCAGTGATACACTTACACGGTCCCACTTATCTTTTTCATAAGATGTAATTTTTGAACTTTTGTACCTCATGGTTTTCTTTACTATAAATTCCACTTCCCCTCCATCCCTCCCTTTTTTGTATTTATCAATCCACCATATTATGTAATATCTCATGCATTACATCTTGAATTATGTCATGTATTTACCACATGCTTCCATATGTATTTATTCAATAGATCTGATGAAGGTCTTTGTCAACCAAAAACATTTATCTTTTTATGGATTGCATTTCTCTAAATAAATCAAGCATACTTACCTGTAAGATGCCTGGATTGCATCTTTACTTCCATCTACTAACTGACCTAACCCTGATATTTTAATTTTCATCGGTGGTCTTACTATAAAACCAAGACATCTCTAGAATTCGCCCTTTTCTCTCTGTGGAAACATCAAAAACCCTCATTGTTGCTCTGATTCTCTCTTGTCTTCACTATTGCAATTCTCTTCTAATTGGGCTTCCTCTTACTAAACTCTCCCCATTACAATCTGTCCTGAATGCAGCCGATAGACTCATCTTTCTGTCAAACCGGTACACATATGCATCTACGTTGCATCAGTCTCTGCACTTGTTGCCCATCCACCTCAGAATACAATATAAAATTATCACACTCACCCATCAATCCAACCATAGTGCTGCACCTCCTTCCTCTTCACTGTCTACCGCCCTACTGTCTTCTCTCTCTCTACCACCCTAACCTGGTGCATCTCCTCCCTCTTCACTGTTTACCGCCCTAACCATCCTCTCTCTGTTGTGCCAATCACCTTAGATTTGTATCCTCTGTTATCCAATCATCCCACTCTCATCTTCAAGACGTTTCTTGAGCTGCATCAGTGCTCTGGAATGCTTTACCCTGGATAATCAGATTGACACCCAATTACGGCAGCTTCAAAACTGTCCTAAAATCACATCTGTTTAGGCAGGCTTATCACATGACCTGATTACATTGTTCTACACTTCCGGACACTAAGCTAACATTTCTCATCCTAAAGTATTCTTTCTACTCTATTCCTCAGAACCTGTCCCCTCCATCTAAAAGTTACTATGCACTCCATGCACTTAGTATCTGTATATTCAGATACTGGCTGGTGACAGGCTCATACAGCTTCAGTTATGTGACCAAACAAGCTTTATTACCTCGTGTCCCTCTATTTCATCATAGATTGTAAGCTCTCGTGAGCAGGGCCCTCACTCCTATTGTTTGATATGTTAATTCTTTGTCACATTTTAATGTGAAATACTGTCTGTTCATGTGTCTTCTGATTTGTAAAGTTCTGTGGAATATGTTGGCGCTATATAAATAAACTTTTATTATTATTATTATTATTATTATTATTATTATTATTATTTAAAGGTAGCCATACCCAGTTGGACATGTCTGAATGATTTCTAAAATCTAAGTACTACTTGTGCATGGGAGTATATTAGCAGCTGTATCTTAGAGTAAATATTACAAAATAATACAGTAAGTTATTTCTAGTCTGTCATTTTGTGACAAGTGTTTTAAGCAGCCCAATATCCATGGCCACACAGAGAAATGCTACATGCAAAGTTTTTTCTGTCCAGCATCACAAATGATGCCATTTTTGGGGCATGCAATAATTGTGCAGGTTTAAGACAAAGTTTCCGACTACTTTGTTTTAAGACTAAATACTATTTTCCCATAGTGACCAAACATATTCCAATTGGCATTTTTATCTAGTACAGATTAATAAATGAAAGAACTATTTTTATTCTTTTCCATAGGCAACTCCTCTAGCATTTATCTACAATGTTTTTTTTTTATTTTAATTCTCATTTTTTTCACATTATAGCTTAAGTAACATACAAAGTTACAATCTTACAAATCTGTATACTTAAAGGGACAATGCCAGGGTTTTTTTTTACCATAAACTGGTCCAATGTTCAGGATCAAGTAATCTAGAAAAAAAAAAATCCAGAAAATCACATTGTATGATTTTTAAATAATTAATTTGCATTTTATTGCATGAAATAACTATTTGATACATTAGAAAAACAGAACTTTATATTTGGTACAGAAACCTTTGTTTGCAATTACGTTTCCTGTAGTTCTTGACCAAGTTTACACATACTGCAGCAGGGATTTTGGCTCACTCCTCCATGCAGATCTTCTCAAGTTCTTTCAGGTTTCAGGGCTGTCACTGGGCTACATTGAGTTTCAGCTCCCTCCAAAGATTTTCAACTGGGTTCAGGTCTGGAGACTGGCTAGGCCACTCCAGGACCTTGAAATGCTTCTTACAAAGCCACTCCTTAGTTGCCTTGGCTGTGTGTGTTGGGTCATTGTCATGCTGGAAGAACCAGCCATGACCCATCTTCAATGCTCTTACTGAGGGAAAGAAGTTGTTACCCAAAATCTCATGATACATGGTCCTATCTTCCCCTCAATACGTTGCAGTCGTCCTGTCCCCTTTGCAGGAAAGTACCCCCAAAGTATGATTTTTCCAATCCCATGCTTCACGGTTGGGACGGTGTTCTTAGTGTTGTAGTCATCCTTCTTCTTCCTCCAAAATCGGCAAGTAGAGTTGATACCAAAAAGTTCTATTTTGGTCTCATCTGACCACATGACCTTTTCTCATGCCTCCTCTGGATCATCTAGATGGTCACTGGCGAACTTAAAACGGGCCTGGACATGTGCTGGCATGAGCAGGGGGACCTTGCGTGCCCTGCAGGATTTTAATCCATGACCTTTCTCAGAATCATCCTTACCCCAAGAGGCAAGATCTTGCATGGAGCCCCAGATTGAGGAAGATTGACAGTCATCTTATGTTTTTTCCATTTTCTAATAATTGCATCAACAGTTGTTGCCTTCTCACCAATCTGCTTGCCTATTGTCCTGTAGCCCATCCCAGCCTTGTGCAGGTCTACAATTTTGTCCTTGGTGTCCTTAGACAGCTCTTTGGTCTTGGCCATGGTGGAGAGGTTGGAGTGTGATTGATTGAGTGTGTGTACAGGTGTCTTTTATACAGGTAACAAGTTCAGACAGGTGCAATTAATACAGGTAATGAGTGCAGAGTAGGAAAAACTAACAGGTCTGTGAGAACCCGAAATCTTTTGGGTTTTTTTGTTCATGCAGTTGTGAGGACTATAACATTTATTTATTTGTGTTATTCAAACAATTTTTGCAGCTTTTTTTTGGTAACACATAGATCTTTTATGTTTTTTTCAATTTTGCATGTTTTTATATATATATATATATATATATATATATATATCTGGGATATAAGTGCAGGGATGAATGTAAACAAAAAAAAAAGAAGGAAAAACGTCTGTTTTTCACATGTTTCACTTTTTTTTTCTTTAATAGCACAAAATTGTACTAAAAAACTTTTTAATGCTGAGGCCCCATGTTGTGAAAATGCAGCTTTTTGTTGCAGATTTTGCTGCATTTTTTTTTTAGCTAAAGCCAGGAGTAGATTGAGCAGAAGGTAGAAATAGAAATACTTCCTATATATTTCCCATTCCTTTTGTAGGCATTCTTGACTTTGGCTCAAAAAACTGCAGCAAAATCTGCAAAAAAAAGATGCATTTCTGCAACGTGAGGCTTCTCCGTTATGGTAATTTTATTTGGTATTGTGTCATTGGGGGGGGGGGGCTTGAACCTGTGATGTGAATGTGGTATTGCCGTATTATTTTTTAAATTATTTTACTGTAATTTTTATTTTTTCATTTTTAATTATTTATTAATTGATTTTTACATTGTGTCCACATAAGGTCATAATAGACCTTTTGCGGGCATTTTGACAGTATTGTTTTGGTGGGGGGGCTGATTTCTCCTGTACCTGGGGGCAGGGCTGATACATTTAGCCTCAGTTACAGGAGGAATGCAGCCTCCAGTCCATACCTGTTGAGATGATCTGGGTCCTTTAGGTCCAAAAGCTAAAAAGCGCAGTGCTCCTTCCCTTCTGAGCCCTATTATGTGCCCAAGCAGCAGTTTACTCCCACATATACAACTTTTTTTGTACCTGGGATAGCCCACTTAATAGTTTTAGGATTGTGTGTCTCTGATGACACAAAATGGGCACAACATATTGAGCACTGAAATGGCATATTTCTATAAAAATTTTAATTTTCACTTTGTACATTAATTTTTGGGAAGCACTTTTGGGCTCAAAATGATAATACAGTGGGGAAAAAAAGTATTTAGTCAGCCACCAATTGTGCAGGTTCTCCCACTTAAAAAGATGAGAGGCCTGTAATTGACATCATAGGTAGACCTCAACTATGAGAGACAAAATGAGAAAACATATCTAGAAAATCACATTTTCTGATTTTTAAAGAATTTATTTGCAAATTATGGTGGAAAATAAGTATTTGGTCACCTACAAACAATCAAGATTTCTGTCTCACAGACCTGTAACTTCTTCTTTAAGAGGCTCCTCTGTCCTCCACTCATTACCTGTAGTAATGGCACCTGTTTGACATTGTTATCAGTATAAAAGACACCTGTCCACAACCTCAAACAGTCACACTCCAAACTCCACTATGGTGAAGACCAAAGAGCTGTGGAAGGACACCAGAAACAAAATTGTACACCTGCACCAGGCTGGGAAGACTGAATCTGCAATAGGAAAGCAGCTTGGTGTGAAGAAATCAACTGTGGGAGCAATAATTAGAAAATGGAAGACATACAAGACCACTGATAATCTCCCTCGATCAGGGGCTCCACGCAAGATCTCACCCCGTGGGGTCAAAATGATCACAAGAACGGTGAGCAAAAATCCCAGAATCACACGGGGGGACCTAATGAATGACCTGCAGAAAGCTGGGACTAATGTAACAAAGGCTACCGTCAGTAACACACTACTCCGCCAGGAACTCAGATCCTGCAATGCCAGACGTGTCCCCCTGCTTAAGCCAGTACATATCCGGGACCGTCTGAAGTTTGCTAGAGAGCATTTGGATGTTCCAGAAGAGTATTGGGAGAATGTCATATGGTCAGATGAAACCAAAGTAGAACTGTTTGGTAGAAACACAACTCGTCGTGTTTGGAGGAGAGTGAATGCTGAGTTGCATCCAAAGAACACCATACCTACTGTGAAGCATGGGGGTAGCAACATCATGCTTTGAGGCTGTTTCTCTGCAAAGGGACCAGGACGACTGATCCGTGTACATGAAAGAATGAATGGGGCCATGTATCGTGAGATTTTGAGTGCAAACCTCCTTCCATCAGCAAGGACATTGAATTTGAAACGTGGCTGGGTCTTTCAGCATGACAATGATCCCAAGCACACCGCCAGGGCAACGAAGGAGTGGCTTCGTAAGAAGCATTTCAAGGTCCTGGAGTGGCCTAGCCAGTCTCCAGATCTCAACCCCATAGAAAACCTTTGGAGGGAGTTGAAAGTCCATGTTGCCCAGCGACAGCCCCAAAACATCACTGCTCTAGAGGAGATCTGCATGGAGGAATGGGCCAACATACCAGCAACAGTGTGTGCCAACCTTCTGAAGACTTACAGAAAACGTTTGACCTCTGTCATTGCTGACAAAGGATATATAACAAAGTATTGAGATGAACTTTTGTTATTGACCAAATACTTATTTTCCATCATAATTTGCAAATAAATTCTTTAAAAATCAGACAATGTGATTTTCTGGATTTGTTTTCTCATTTTGTCTCTCATAGTTGAGGTCTACCTATGATGTCAATTACAGACCGGCCTCATCTTTTTAAGTGGGAGAACTTGCACAATTGGTGGCTGACTAAATACTTTTTTTTCCCCACTGTACTTCTTGAGAAATTACTTAATGGGTAGAGTTTCTCAAATGGGGCCACTTTTGGGGGCTTTCCATTGTACTGGTAGTTTAGGGGCTCTGCATAGGCGACATGGCACTTGAAAACTATTCCAGCAAAATCTGCCCTCCGAAAGCTAAACAGTGCTCTTTCCATTCTGAGCCCCACTATGTGCCCATACAGCAGTTTACGACCAAGTATGGGGTGTTCCCGTGTTCAGGAGAAATTGTGTAACAAACGGTGGTGTGTTTTTTCCTCTTTAGCCCCTTGTAAAAATGAAAAATATGGGGCTAAATGGACGTTTTTTTGTAAAAAAAAAAAAGTAGTTTTTCATTTTCACTTCCCAATGTTAATAAAATATGATTGATATATTCTGTAAGGTGTGTAGTTTCCAAAATGTGGTCACTTTTGAGGGGTTTTCATTGTATTGGTACTCTAGGGGTTCTGCAAATGTGACATGACAGCTGAAAATAGGATCACTTCTTGGGGAATTACAATTTACTGACTCCAAAAAAAATATGCCATTCTGAAAGTCCACCTAAATCTATACTCCAAAAGCTGAAAAGTGCAGTGCTCCTTCTCTTGTTTTCTTCATTTGTAACTTTTATTAAAGTTTTTCAAAGTTTACAAAAACAACAAAACACAGAGGTGAAACATGAAGCAAAAAAATAACAGAGAATATGCCATGCAGGGCGTTTACAAGAAATTAGGAGAAAACAAGAATAATCATATAATCAGACATAGTACAAGTAAAATCAGAGGGGGACACAAGACAATGACCAATAGGAGAGGGAGAGGAACGTCATAGGGGAAGGGGAAAATATACATCCAGGGAGTTACAAATCATGGTGAGCCCAGAACGTAGCCCAGGGCTCCCAGATCACCTGGAACTTCTCCTCCTCATTATTCAAGAGGGCAGTCAGGTAGGCTACCGCATAATGTTTTCATGACCATGAGCTGTTTCCTATGCACCTTATAATCCTCTAATATTAGAAAAGAGGAATATTGCACTACCTAGTAGCAGTGATTATCTATACATACCTCTGCCGCTACCTGCCTACAGGTACATTAGCGATCCCTGGGTTTCTGTATACAGGTGTTCACGATAGGATTTGCTGACAGCCACCTGCCAGAAAGTTCCAACAGACTTTGGCTGCACACGGAGCACTCACGATTACCTAGAGGGATATTGCAGGAACCAGCGGCCACTGGGCACATTTGTGTATACTGCCACTGCTTTGCATCACCATACTCCCCACAGCTGCAACAGAGGATCGCGATACGGTGTCCTTTTATGTGGTTAATAGAATCTGAATCTATATTTTCTTTGTATTTAATACACTATATTTTGGCAATTTGGGCAGTCAATGTAGGTTGCCCCAAGGTTAGCACATATACTGTATATAATTATTCCGGTGAGATGAGGGGACACCTCACCTTCCGTTGTAACCCATCCCTGGGCGTTAATTTTTTTACCAATACATATTTTTATACTTTTATATATATATTAGAATAAAAGTTAAGTTTTAATTTATTTTTCTTACATTTTTGCTTCTGTCTTTCCATCTCTCTCTTATATAGACCTTATCACTATAAAGGGGTGGGGTCATTTATATAAGGGCACATTATAACTATTTAGGGGGATCATTTTTATAAGGGACCATTAGGGGACATAGAAAAACAAAAATGTATGGCTCTTGAAATGGGGGGGGGGGGATTGGACAGAAACACAAACATGAAAATTGGCCAGGTCTTTAAATATCATTTCCAGAATTGATATTCTCTCTGTAACCCCCTCAGAAGGTAAGTTATAGACACCCCAAAATGGTGTCATTGAAAAATATATCAGAGTTCGTACAAAATTGCCACATCCTTTGGGTCAAAACTGGCTGCACATTCAAGGGAATGTATAGGCTGTGCAAGAATACATCAGGGTTAGAAATTAATTTAATTTCAGGTTCAGGCAACTTTTTCCAAAAAATTGTTTTGGGTCAAAAAAGTTCAACACAAATCAGAGTTTAAAACATAGTGTATGACACTGCTAGTACTCTGAGGACTCTCTATTGCCCATTTATAGCTCTCTTAGGCAAACACAGCCAAAGTAAAGTTAAAGTGACAGTGACATGTATGTGTATGGGAAAATAGATGGTAGGGACAGAGGTGAACCCAGCATCTCTGCTTCCTGAGGAAACCTATAGAAAAGTGCCCCAACCAAAAAAATACCTGACCTGACGAACTTTGGTTCTGTGCTTGGGCCCTCCTAATTAAAATTGTAGGCCACACTCCTCCATTTGCAGATAATAAAATCCCCTTATTTGGCCCACACACAGTATAATGCCCCTTTACTGACCCCATCACAGTACAACACCCTCTTTACTGACCCCTACACAGTATTACACCCTCTTTACCGGCCCCCACACAGTATCTTGCACCCTTTACTAGTCCCCACACAGTATATTGGCCTTTTACTGAGCCCCACATAATATTGCCCTATTCTTTTTACTCTCCACACGCTATACTACCCACTTGTTTTGGACCTCACACACTGATGTGTTAGATTCAACCAAAATTTTCCAAAAGTTTTGGGCTCAGTAATCAATAATGTCATTGGGGTCAATGAAATATTATTACCTAACAATGTTTATCTGATAGCAGATATAGTGACAATGACATTATTGATTACTGTTCCATTCATTATTTTTATTATCAATACATTAGAATACTTTTTTTATTATTTATCTGCCAGTCTCTTTTGGTTCTTATACTTTTTATTAGATCAGCATTGCTTTGGATTATCTATTTTAAGAATTTTATATATATATATATATATATATATATATATATATATATAGTACAGACCAAAAGTTTGGACACACCTTCTCATTCCAAGAGTTTTCTGTATTTTCATGACTATAAAAATTGTAGATTCACACTGAAGGCATCAAAACTATGAAATAACACATGTGGAATTATATACTTAACAAAAAAGTGTGAAACAACTGAAAATATGTCCTATATTCTAGGTTCTTCAAAGTAGCCACCTTTTGCTTTGATTACTGCTTTGCACACTCTTGGCATTCTCTTGATGAGCTTCAAGAGGTAGTCACCTGAAATGGTCTTCCAACAGTCTTGAAGGAGTTCCCAGAGAGGCTTAGCACTTGTTGGCCCTTTTGCCTTCACTCTGCGGTCCAGCTCACCCCAAACCATCTCGATTGGGTTCAGGTCTGGTGACTGTGGAGGCCAGGTCATCTGGCGTAGCACCCCATCACTCTCCTTCTTGGTCAAATAGCCCTTACACAGTCTGAGGTGTGTTTATGGTCATTGTCCTGTTGAAAAATAAATGATGGTCCAACTAAACGCAAACCAGATGGAATAGCATGCCGCTGCAAGATGCTGTGGTAACCATGCTGGTTCAGTATTCCTTCAATTTTGAATAAATCCCCAACAGTGTCACCAGCAAAGCACCCCCACACCATCACACCTCCTCTTCCATGCTTCACGGTGGGAACCAGGCATGTAGAGTCCATTCGTTCACCTTTTCTGCGTCGCACAAAGACACGGTGGTTGGAACCAAAGATCTCAAAATTTGGACTCATCAGACCAAAGCACAGATTTCCACAGGTCTAATGTCCATTCCTTGTGTTCTTTAGCCCAAACAAGTCTCTTCTGCTTGTTGCCTGTCCTTAGCAGTGGTTTCCTAGCAGCTATTTTACCATGAAGGCCTGCTGCACACAGTCTCCTCTTAACAGTTGTTGTAGAGATGTGTCTGCTGCTAGAACTCTGTGTGGCATTGACCTGGTCTCTAATCTGAGCTGCTGTTAACCTGCGATTTCTGAGGCTGGTGACTCGGATGAACTTATCCTCCTCCGCAGAGGTGACTCTTGGTCTTCCTTTCCTGGGGCACTCCTCATGTGAGCCAGTTTCTTTGTAGCGCTTGAAGGTTTTGGCCACTGCACTTGGGGACACCTTCAAAGTTTTCACAATTTTTCGGACTGACTGACCTTCATTTCTTAAAGTAATGATGGCCACTCGTTTTTCTTTACTTAGCTGCTTTTTTCTTGCCATAATACAAATTCTAACACTTCATTCAGTAGGACTATCAGCTGTGTATCCACCTGACTTCTGAACAACACAACTGATGGTCCCAACCCCATTTATAAGGCAAGAAATCCCACTTATTAAACCTGACAGGGCACACCTGTGAAGTGAAAACCATTTCATGTGACTACCTCTTGAAGCTCATCAAGAGAATGCCAAGAGTGTGCAAAGCAGTAATCAAAGCAAAAGGTGGCTACTTTGAAGAACCTAAAATATAAGACATATTTTCAGTTGTTTCACACTTTTTTGTTAAGTATATCATTCCACATGTGTTAATTCATAGTTTTGATGCCTTCAGTGTGAATCTACAATTTTTATAGTCATGAAAATACAGAAAACTCTTGGAATGAGAAGGTGTGTCCAAACTTTTGGTCTGTACTGTATATATATATATATATATATATATATATATATGTTTTTATGTTCTTATTGTTGATGTACAGTAGATCTGATGAAGGTGTGTCTTTTCTAAAGCACTGTCCATGACTGTAATACCAACCTCTTAATGAGCATGGTGAGTATCCCCAAATCCTGAGAAAGATTGGGGACTCCTTGAACGTTGACGTCTCTTTGTGGTTTCATAAAAGGAGTGCATCCCTTCTGAAAAAATTTTTTCTCACACAATAGACATACAAATTGAAATAGTGTATTCCTTGAAAATTTAATTTTCACATTTCACCGTTCGCTGAGCATTAATTTTTGGCAAGGACTCTTGTGGTCAAAATAATCACTATACCTGATGATAGCTTCTAAAATGTTGGTTATTTTGGAAGTTACGTTTTTTACTTTCACCTCAGAATCTATGCAGTATAAGACTAAGGCTCCATGTAGCGGGCCGCAATGTGTTTTTTCACGCAGTACTTTTCACAGAAAGTCCTTCTGCGGCAATTATACCTATAGGGAAACCACCAGCATTTCTGTAGGTATAATTGACATCCTGCATTTTCCAAAACTGCAACGATTTTGGAAATCGCAGTTTATGTCACGTGGGGCCCCGGCCTTAATCACCAAATTAGATCTCAAAAGTGCCCAATGCTCTTTCACTTCCGAGCCCTGTTTTATATCCAAGCAAATGATTAGGTTCACATGTAGAGTGTTTCTAAAATCAGGAAACACACCTTAAGGCTAAGGCCCCATACGAATCATTGCAAAAAAAACGCTGTGGAAAATACTGTGGCAGAAACGCATCGCATTTTTTTCTGCAGCATTTTTCACAGAAAGTCCGCACAGTTTTCCTCTGCACACTTTCTGCCTCTATTATACTTCTACAGAAGTAAATATAACAAAAAATGGGAATGGCACACACAATCAATTAGCAAAATATATCTTTTATTAAGAATAAATAAAAAAATATATATAGTTAAAAAATTGATGTTACAAACAGCAAAGATAGTGTCAAGCAGGTGGTGGAGGCCTAATATACATTGCAAAATCTATGATAAGTAACTACAACACAGGTAAATATAAATATACTGTATATGGGTAAGTGCATCAAAAATATAATAATAGAGCCATCAATATGCAACCCTCAAAAACGGGCAAGATTCCCAATATGTATAGAGAAACTATTCATGCAGATGTATATATAGCAGCAATAAGTCAAAAAATAGCAAATAGATATATGTAAACATACCCATAGTGATGTAGATATCACAAAGACCTCCGCAACCGCTGACACACACCCGACGTGCGTTTTGGCGCAATGCCTTCGTCCAAGGGTGGTGTCATGAATGAAGATCTGGTATGTGTGGGTTGTCCAAATCCTTAATTGATGAATAGAAGACCCCAGAGTAAACATACACTTCCTATACATGGCGCATGTTGAGCCAATGGGAATGCCGGTCACATGACCACATCCGCGTCATGAACGTGATGACGCAAGTGCATGATGCGTGATGTCATTGCACAAATCACGCCATCACTCGCAAAATTGTGGAGCAACCATGCCCTGACATATCTCACCAGCCGGACATGTGCACCAGGGGTAGAAGGGGAAAATACTGTAAAGGTAAAAATGTATATGAATTTGGAATGGACAGCAACACATGGCTCATTGAAGACTCCGGAACAAAGGAATAATAAAAATATGAAAAACAAAAGTGTAACAAAACACATAATAGGGAGAAATATGTGAAATAAATTAAGAATGCAAATTACAAATATACAGCCAAAGTGTGACACGTTATAAATAAACATTTCATATACATAAAGTTGAAGTGAATACAATATAATTAAATAATTCATGTTGCATAAACATTAAGTAAGGAAAAAAAAAATCCTCAAAAAAATCTAAGTGAAATAATCGGTGATATAGATAGTCCATAGTCACCACATTCTCCAACTTAGATGACTAAGTGTCACAACGTAAATAAAAGTCCAGCTCACAACGACGCCATCAGAAATTAACATCACTAAAAATAGTCAAAGACAAAAATTGACACATGTCAAGATAATATACATACAAGATAAAAAGTAACCCTGTAAACCACAAAAACAGAAAATGAAAAACAAGGGTCACTGGGTCAGAACAATATAGGATCATAAGAAAACTCCAAAATTCAATGATTCATTAAGTCCCATGGGAGCCAGAGTCCACCTCGCTTTGCAATGAGCTAGGCGTTTTTTAACATTCCCTCCCCTTATATTTGTTGGGATATAATCAATGCCTAGAATCTGGAGTAAGGAGGGGTCACTCGAATGACATTGAAGAAAATGCCTCGCAATTGGATTTAATCGTTATGGATGGATTTCATTTTTAGCCGCCATAATATCCCTCGCATGTTCACGTATTCTTACTTTAAATTCTCGAGACGTAAATCCTACATAAATTAGGGGATGGGCAAACCGCATAGTAAACAACCCCTCTTGTACCGCATGTGATGTGATGTAATATACGAAAATATTTAAGCACCCGGCATCCGCTGTTCTATTACGGTGGATGTCGGGAAAGGGTTAGATCACGGGAGTGACGTTTCTGTAGGTATAATTGATATGCTACGATTTACCAAAATGTAAGCATTTTTGAAATCACAGCATTTTGGCTGCAGATTTTTTTCTGCAATGTGTGGATGGGATTAGCCAGAATACCATCCACTTTACAGGTAAAGTAAAATGCAGCATTTTTGGCGCAGCGTTTTCACATTGTGGGGTCCCAGCCTAAACAGCGTTCATTGTTTGATTTTTGGAATGCATCACTAGTGTCTAAATGAGCATTATACTTATTTCTTGAGTAGTGTACTCTCAAAAATGAGGTCACTTCTTGGTACTTGGTACAAACATATGAATGGACAGCACAGAGATTTTTCCAATAAACTCTTTATACCAAGGCTTGTAACTGTGATAGCCTCTATGTCTGGAGGTACAAAGATTATACGTGTACCATCGTCATAGGCGGGGCATCTATACAGTAAAAGATAGGAAATTATGGACTTCACAGCCATCAACACATCATGTGGCAGACAACTTATACAAGTTCAAGATGGGCATGGATGCCTTTCTTAAAAGTAAGAAAATCATAAATTATGGGACCTAGCAGTGTTTGGGATAGGATGTCGACACAATTTTAACACATTGTTGGTCTCAGTGCAAAGATTTCATAAGTGCCACCTCCCCCATCACCACCCGCTATTATACCCATCTGAAAGCTGCCAAAAACTGGGATTTTATATGGTGACATTCAATGGGTGAAAATGTGTTATCTGACTGATGGAACTTTTCCACCTATCAGAAATGTTTTATACATTCATCTCTAGTAATAATTGTTATTGCTATTATTTTAGCATGTAACGGATATTGCTAGAGAGGCGGTTGGAGTATTTTACTCTATAAAGATCAGATTTGGACAGTGGTATGTGTTGTGTAAGTGTTTGGTGCTACTCTTTTTGTGCTGTGACCTCGACAATGGTAAACGTCTGGTTCACAGCGCCAATAAACTTCCTGGTTATGTTCAGAGGGGTATTACAGAAGAATACCCCTGTGATTAGGCTCAGAGGGATATTACATTATCCCTCTATGTGACAATCAGAGAATAAAAGTATAGTATGCTCTCTGATTGATAGGAGAGGGGATAGCATGGACAAAAGTCCAGGCTACCCCTCCCCCTGGGGTCACATGCAGGTTATGTACAGACAATGATGACTTCTCATTGTCTATGCAGTCTGCAGCTCTGCTCCTTCACCCTCCTTCCTCCTTCACACAGTATTAAGATGCTGCCTGAGGCAGGAGGGAAGAGGACAGTTTAGAGCCCCATATCTTAGGATCAGTTAGGTCTATGAAAATGACATTGGATTCATTTTGAAGATGAGAATCATCATGATAGCCCTTACAGATTCGGAGCAATTTGCTGTTAAAAACGCTGTCGGGAATTGAGATCTGCTTTGGGATTTCAATGCAGAACATCGTTTTCACTGGTGAATTGCTCTGGATCTGTAAGGGCTATCATGATGATCTTGGTATCATTTTAAAGATGAGATTCTCATCTTCATAGCCCTAAGGGATCTTGAGAAATTGGCATTAGTAGCAAGGATGTATTACATACATTCTCTGCAACTAAAGTGCCAACCTGGCCAGACGGCAGGGAAAGGGTTAAAGTCCTCCTGTAGTTGTCCCCACAATTTAATGTCCCTTTCCTACCACATTAAAAAAACTCACCTCTCCTCGCTTCCCTGTTGTCTCAGTCCAGAGTCTTCAGGGAGATGCAGGTGCTATATAAGTGACCTCATCACATCACACCTGCAGCTCCAGGGGAAGAGAGGATGAATAGTGATGCAGAGAACTGACATCACCCTGCTTAATCATTGTATGCAACTGGGGCAGCCTGGCGGGACAGCATATGCAGAACTGTCCCGTTGTCCCCACGGGGCCCCTGCTACCATAGGTGTTCAGGAATAGAGGAATTCAAAATGCCCTCCAGAAGCCTAATGATGCTTCTTCCATTCTTCACTATGCTATGTGCTCAAGCAGCAGTTTCCATCCCCATTTAATGTATTTTCTGTGAAAAATGTGTGGCTAAATTGATGTTTTAATGAATAAAATGTATTAATAAATGTTAATAAATTCTAAGACACACCTGTGAGGTCAAAATGCTCACTATACCCCTTAATAAATTCCTTTAGGAGTGTGGGATCAGTGGGAGCGTCTTCCTTTCCTTGCCCTACCATGTGCCCAAACAGTTGTTTTCAAACAGGCATGGGATATTTCTGTACCCCAGAGAAATTTTGTAATAAATTGTGGGGTTCATTTTCTCTTCTTTTTTTTTTTTTTATTATTATTCAAAGTTTCTTTTTGATTGTTTTCAAAAAAGGCAGGTACAGCAGTCAATAAAGGGTACCATATGATAGGGGGCATCAACACAAGCATAGTGAACTTGCAATACAACATGTGTAGTAAGGCAGTACTGTCCATCTGTTGTATGAGCAAGAAAACTCAGTTTGAATAGATCTACACATTACGGACATACAGAGATAAGGACTACATGTGTCCAAACAGTAGATCATGAAACAGACAACTGAAACATTGCAAAACCAAGGTGTGGCTAGAGAAGCAGACTTACAGTATTGTTATATAGGGAATTTAACACCACCAGGGGAAAAGGGAAATCTAGATCAAATCAATATTTTTGTGACCATCATTTGGAGGAGGAGCCCTGGAAGTGATGGTATTGCCACCACATAGCCCTGATCTTAACATCATGAAGTCATAAACATATATTTGCCTAGCTGCCTTGTTACCTCTTTGAGTGTGCTCCTGTTTCTTTAAGGTTTAGTATGCTCACCTTCCATCTACCAATTCCTGTCAGTTCGTGCATATATGCAGTGCTATGCAAAAGTTTTAGGCATATGTGGAGAATAGGCTACAAAGTCACACTTTCAGAAACAGAAGATTTAGTAGTTTATTTTTGTCAATTAAACTAAATGAAAAAAGTGAATGAAAAAGGAGACATCTAAATCTAGTTAATATATGATATGACCTCCTTTGCCTCCAAAAAGCATCAATTCTTTTAGCTATACTCGCACACTGATTTTGAAAGAACTCAGCAGGGAGGTTGTTCCGAACATCTTTCAGAACTAACCACAGATCATCTGAGGATGTAGGCTTGCTCAAAATCTTCTGTCTATTGGATGATGTTGACATCAGGGCTCTGTGGGGGTTCTTTTCGCACTTCCAGGACTTATTGTTTTTCTATACATTGAACTTAAGTTCTTAATAACATTGTCTATATGATTGCAGTTATTGCCCTACTGCAGAATAATTTTGTATTTAATCAGACACCTCCTTGATGGTACAAACTGTCTTCTGTTACAGCCAAATTTGAAGCAGCACCATGAAATGGGCAATCACACTTACTTTCCTTCTAAATCAGAAAATGTCTAGCAGTGCCATCAGCTCAGATGACAGAAACCAATTGGACCCAGCTATACCTACACCTATACCTATTTACTGTTTGGTGAAGTCTGGACAGAAGTGGTGTTCATGGAAGAATTACAGCTAAAAAGCCATATCTGCACATGGAAACAAGGGCAAGCGACTCAACTATGCATGAAAATATAGGAACTAGGGTGCAGAGAAATGGCAACAGGTGCTCTGGACTGATCAGTCAAAATTTGAAATATTTGGCTGTAGTAGAAGGCATTTTGTTCACCAAAGCGCTATTGGTCGGGATTATTTGTGTCCTCAAATATTGATGTGATTTAGATTTCTCTTTTTTTCATTCACTTTGCATTTTGTTCATTGAAAAAAAAAAACTATTAACACTTCTATATTTGAAAGCATTCTTACAGTACTGTGTGTTGTAAATTATGCTATTTTAATGAACTCCTGTCTTCAGGGTTGGACAGAGAATACCTGTGCAGGTGAATTATTTGAACTCCGGTACATACAGTCTTTCAGCTACTTTAATAAGAATTGCATTTCCCTCATAATGTAGGTATCTTTAAAAAGTTGCAGTTTATTGTTAATGTCGGTGATGTACATTATTATAGTCCAGAAGAAAGTGTGAGTTATGGTTCATTGTTTTGGGCAGCCACTGACTATCATATATGATTACAATTGTACTTTGCTGTACTGTATGATGCCCCTAGCATTATATTTTCTCAAACTAGTAGATTCTTTTGAAATAATCCACTAGAAGATTGCTAAAGAAATTGTGAGTCATGGGAATATTGAGTACAGTTTCTTACATACAATCTAATAAACAATAGGAATTATACGTAATAAAATTTAATGGTGGCTGGAGACTCCCCCTCCCCACAGGTTGCACATATGGTATTTTCATCCCTGTCAATCTCCATTGTTTAAAGTGAGAAATTTTACCAAAAAATCTGAACTCAGAACCCATTGAGGAATTTGAGATTCTTGGTTAGGACTTAAAACAAGTTGACATGATCTGCATCTTCCACAGAACACACTATTCCAGAAAGACCAGCATGAATGGATAGAAATCAAAGAATTGTGTTCTATTGGAAAATATAATCACAAAACACATTCTTGGATTGGATTTATGATATTTGCAGTGCAGAGAGTACAGAGAACCATTTACTAACAAAACTATAATTTTACACAACTGAATGTTTACACTCCTTTATCAACAAAGCTAAATATACAACTGTATGTCATATAAAGGAGTTAGTATCTGGAACATGTGAAGGATCATCTATTTAACTGCTTGTAAATTATGCAAAAATAATCTCTGAAAACTGTGCTCTGATGGAGAATTAAACATATCGGATTAATTTTTTAGCACACTAAACAATGCAGAGTTAATTTTAAGAACTAACATAAAAATTTCATATTTCTCAAGCAACTCACAAAGTCAAAGACGCTATTATCAGTTCTAGGCCAGATGTTAAAGTTTACTGAGCATGTTTGATCCCAGCACCTGTCTAAAACCAGCAGTTGCAGGATTACCATTCCGGGCTGAATTAAACAATCTGAACAACTGTTTCTGAGCAAGTGAATGGTGTGAATGGCGTGAAAGGGAACATGCTGTCTGTATAAAGGGAGAACTGTTTTCAACACACAATGCCACTCACATAATGATCAGGACACAACTTGCTATGCAAGGTTACCAGACGGCTGAGCCAGAATAGTCAGTGCAGCAGCTAAGCAAGACATTGAAAAAGGCCACATTACACCATACATCTGCAGGACAGCCGTGCAATTACTAGGAATTATATATTATTTATGGAGGATTACTCTGATTCTAAAAGGAAGAACTTGGCCTTAGCCCTACAACAATTGTTACCATGTTACCCATAAGGAAGTAATATATTTTCACTCTTACTATTCCCAAGGTCTTTAGTCCTTTAGCTCTTACCATGAAAAATTACTTCCTTTTCTTTTTGATTATAATATTCGCCATGTAGCAAAAACAAGATTTTATCATTGGAATAAAAGATGAAAATAAATAAAATACAAATACTTTGAAATGGTGCCTGTTATTTTCTATTACTGTTATTTGTATTAATTTATCATTACCATATTTTTGCACATATTTTATAATCTTTACCTTTCCATTTTTCCTTTTGTTAAAAAGATGTGGTGCGTCGATTCAAACATGGAGTGAGGCAGCCATCCCTTTTCCATGCCTAGAGCACATATGCACATTATACTGCTACCAATGAAAGCAAAACCATTCTTGCCTCCTGAACTTTTCTAGCTTACTTCAGCTAACTACTAACTTATTTGGTTCTCCATAGAGTGCAACAACATTATTAAAGTGACAACATACAATGCAATACCTATCTTTACAGTGACTCTGCAATTGCAATAGTATCAACAAAGCTTACTGTACATAATAATATAAACTAAAGTACATTAGAACACATAAGTTACATGGAGGTAAAATTATAATACAATCATGGAAAATAATACATAATATAATAACATTAATAACATTATAAAATATTTTACAAAAAGTATGAATTAAAAATATAATAGGAGGAGAGAAAGGAGAGAGAAGTTACACTGTTTTCAACATAGTGCTAGAACGAATGAACTTCAGTATGCGCCAATGTATTCAGTGCCCCGACCAACTTCAGATAGACATCTTGATCCCATGAGGTTCACTACAAAACATCAACTATACTGTTCTTTTCTGAAATCATACACCGTAAAAGAACACATTAAAATCTAATAAGCACATAGAACATCTATGAGCTTATTCAGAACAATAATTGCTAACGCAACAACCCATATGCACTCATTTTGCCAAAATCTTCTTCACTTCACCCATTCTCATACCACAATGTACTTTATTAACGTTGCAACTTTAAATGTATTTGGAGCACTACCATAACAATAGGTAGTTTAAAGTCATGTACATGTTCTTTTTTATACATCCTCAATTTCTTAGATGTTAGTCCAACATACACCCTATGGACAAAGGTACTGGGACACCTAGGCATTACACCTAGAGGAGCTTTTTGGACATATCACTCTAAATCTATAGGAATTAATATGGAGTTGGTCCTCCTTTTGCAGTTGAAAAAGCTACCACCCTCCTGGGAAAGTTTTCTACAAGATTGAATTGTGTCTGTGGGATTTTTTGGCAATTCATCCAGAAGAGCATTTGTGAGGTCAGACACTAATGTTGGACGAGAGGGCCTGGATTGTAATCTTTGTTCTAGTTCATCAGGGCTCTGTGCAGACCAGTCAAGTTCTTTCACATCAAATTTACCCAACCATATACTTGTTTAAAATGTCTTGGTATACTGAGGCATTAAGATTTCCATTCACTGGAACGAAGGGGTGTAGGCTAACCCCTGAAAAATAGACCCTTAGCATTATCACTCCTCCATCAAACATCATGGATGTACTTTACAATCAGGAAGGTAACATTCTCCTAGCATTGAGAAAACCCAAACTACCATTTAGAGAAGCATGATTTGCCACTCCACGGAACAGGTTTCCAATGCTCCATAGTCAGGTTGAGGTGTGCTTTACACCACTGCATTTGATATGTGAATGTAAGGCTTGCATGTAGCTGCTCTGTCTTGGAAACTGATGTTATGTAGTTCCAGGGCCACAATTTTCTTGCTGATGTTAATGCCATAGGGGGCTTGCTTTCTACTTTTAAAAGAGCTCAAGACACTACTGCAAAGAAATATGCCTAAAGCAATATGCTAGAACCACCAAGTTACACATTTGGTTAGATGTGTATTTTTCTGTTGCTTGGTTGGCTTATGCCACACATTTTTTACACTGTGCGACATAAAGTTTTGGATTTTATGTGTTTTTTTTATTTTCATATTAGGCTCACATTTTTATATCCATTTAGCAGATCTGTTTAACGGATGCAAAAATGGATACAAAAAAATTAGCACAAACAGAGATAGAGATTAATGTTAACCCCCCCCCCCAAAAAAAAAAAAAAAAGAAAAACGGATCAGTTTCTGTAAGTTTTTTTTTTGGATGGACACAAAGTATATTGTACTATGTTTTTGTGTACTTAAAAAAACAGACAGGAATGGATCAATTTTTTTTTTTTTAACCACTTCCGTACCGCCCATAGACTATATACATCCAAGTGGTGGTTGTCTAGTTCTGCAAGGACGTACCGGTACGTCTAGCAGAACTAGCTCTATTGCGTCCCCCCCACTGTACTGAACATGGAGGTTCCACTGTCAATAGACAGCGGAGACCTTAAAGCTTTGGCCAGAGACCACTCTGGGTGGTCTCCATCGCTGTGACACACCGTCACAGCGATCACAATGACAGTCGGCACTTCAGCCGATTGCTCCGCTTTGCCCCCACACCCCTCCTGTACTTAGCACTGAAGTCCCGCTGTTAACAGACAGCAAGGACCTCAGAGCTTTGCCCAGAGACCACTCTGTGTGGCTTCCAAGCATGAGATCGCTGTGACAGCCAGTCACAGCGATCACATCGTCTTGTGCATGAGCAGAATATGCTCCTCTGCACCCCCCCTTCCCTCCATCCCCCTTGCACACAGCACCGAAATCTCTGCTGTCAACAGACAGCAGGGACCTCAGATCTTTGCCCAGAGACAGCTCTGTGTGGTCTCCGGGCATGTGATCGCTGTGACAGCCAGTCACAGCGATGACAATGAAGTTTGTCACATAGTGACAAACTTCATTGACTGAATGCCGATCTCCCTCTCCTTAGCCTAGCAGAGAGGGAGATCGGCACTTCTGCCTCCACCCCCAGCAATACTCCATGGTCAGCTGTCAGAAGACAGCTATGATCACAGAGTTTTGCCCAGAGACAACCCTGATTGGACATAGCGGTCTCTGGGGCATGTGAGCACTGTGACAGCCTGTCACACTGCTCACATAAAGTAAGTAATAAAAAGATAAAAAGTGGCTTCCAATCTCCCTCTCCTCAGATCCTGACAGAGGGAGATTGGTAAGTAAAAATCACTACACACACACACACACACACACACACACACACTCCCCGCCCCTTGAGTGCCCCCACTCTCTTCTGTCTCCCATATCTATCTATCTATCTATCTCATATCTATCTATCGCATATCTATCTATCTATCTATCTTTTATCTATTTTTTTTATCAATCTATCTACATAAATTCATATTTTTTGTGACCCATAAATAAAGATTATTATTCCACTTTTAGGATGCAGACATGCAGTGGTTCTGGCGGTACACAATTTATTATCTACAACTTGTTACTGGCCGTGCGGCGTGTGGTCATGTATCTGGAGCCTAAAATACATTTGTCATATAAGAGCAGATTTTTTTTGTGCCATATACATGAAGGTTATTGTCATACTTTTAGGGTGCAGACATGCAGTGGCTCTGGACGCACATAGTATAGGGAAGAAATGTATTGATTATTGTCTACAACTTGTTACTCGCCGTGTGGTCAGAGTCACTGCATGTTTCTGCAGCCTAAAATACATTTGTCATATAAAGGCAGATTTTTTTGTGCTATATACATGGAGGTTATTGTCATTATTGTTATTGTATGGTGTCAGCAAACCAGCTATGGAGAATTTGGCCTCCGGAAGCCAGTTTGCGCACCATTCATTGCAGGCTCTACTGTAGGCCCAGCAAGTAAGGAATGTACCTACATTTGGTATCTTTGAAAACGGCATAAGTTGCTAAATATGTTATCAGGTGTGTTTCTCAAGTAGCACTCACCAGATTTTAAAAATAGTCACCTGAATTCACATATTTGGGAAAAAATGTCATTTTCATTTTTTAAGACCAAATTCATTAAAAAGTGTGGAAAAAAACAAAGGCCCAATATCTTTTATATGTCCTTATTGAATACCTTGAGGGGTCTAATTTATTGAGTGGAGTCATTTTGGGGGTGTTCATACTGTTTTGGGCCTTCACAGCAGCTGTAATGATAGCATGGTGTCAGAAAACCAGCTATGGAAAATTTGGCCTTCAAAAGCCAGTTTGTGCACCATTCATTGCAGGCTCTGCTGCAGGCCCACATAATGGAGAAAATACTCAAATGTGCTATCTGTGCAAACAGCAGAAATAAGAAAATATATTTTAGAATATATATATTTATTATAATTTATTTTTTTGAGGTTATCATGTGTTTAAATGTAGGAAAAAGCATTTTTTTAACTCTTTTTTGCCCTTTTCCTTCTATATTTTTGTAAAAAGTAAAATGTATTGCTTATTTTGTTATAAAATGTGAAAGCCCATTATGTTCCAAGAAAAAGGAGGCCAAATACATGTAGGTTGGCACAGTAATAGAAAAGCAATTTTCAGCTAAAACTTGAAAATGTGCCTGGTCTGGAAGGGGGTAAAGCATCTGGTATGGAAGTGGTTAACATTGATCTCTATGTAAACGGATGGCTATCTATTTGCGTTCATTTTTTGCATCCATTAAATGGATATGCTAAACGGATGTAAAAACATGATCTGAATGGAGCCTTAAACTTATTTTTTCAAAATTATTATTAATGCTGCCCTTTTTGAGCATAATAATATACCTTGGTTATCTGCTACTACGTGTTTTTTAGAACCAGGATTTAGTAGTTAAGTTTCCCACACTATGATAAAAGTGCAATACAACCCAGATATGTAAACTGTATAGTCATGTTACTTTTTCAAAAATCCATAATCAATAAATCTTGTGATTGTGATTTTACTGCTAAAACATTACAGGTTTTAGGATGATTTATACAGAACACATTCAAGCACTCTCTGTGCTGCCATAGCGCTTCATAAGTAATGCTTTAATGAGAAGTATTTCCTTATTGAAACAAAAAGCATTGAAAATTTACAAAAGCAAATTTTAACTAAACCGTGACAGTATCTTATTGGAGTTCATTCTTTCCTGATCCCATTTTATACTATATTGCAATTAAAATTGATAAATAAATAAAGAATTAACAACACGAGCGCCAAATTATCAGTACTGCGGCTATTAAAAGTACTGTGAGTGAATAGCACAGCACCTGGCATGAAAACAAAGCTGGGAGCTGGAGGCTCCTAGAAACAGATGATATAGGGAGGCCCAAAAGTTTAACCCTGACCAACCTAAAATTGATTGCCTATCAAGGATAGGATCAAGCTGGATATCCCCTTTAATGAACTTAATAACTTATGTCATTTTGCTAGTACTAACAGCACAAGATCAACTGAAATACCATGTGACATGTTTTCTATGCACCTTGTGTAGTTTAGTAAAACAGAGGAATGATAAGCACATTATACTGCAGAACAACAATGCTAATCCACCCCCACTCTTGGGATAACTACATCCCTTCACAATTGCTGTTTTTAGTTTTGGTTTCTTAAAGTGTCAGTTTTCACAGGTATGGGAGCTTTTCTCCATTAGTAAAAGCATTCAACACTAGAATGTTTTGACTTCTCCTGGTTTAACCATCACTTTCTGAACATCAGTAGAGAAAACTAGAGTGGGGCACTTTTGAAGTGACAGGTACTTAAGAAGAAACTAATGGTATCCTCTTTGTTTAAAACATACTGATATTAATAAATGTACGATGGCCTTAGTTTTAAAACTATAACAGTATATAATATAATATAACACAATAATGGAGCCCATTAAGATAATATGAAATATATCAAAACCTCAACATTAGTCCTGATGAACAAACATGCAGTTTACAATTTAGACCAGTTTCAGATAAGCATATTCAGTTATTAAATTCTGTAATAATTCTTTAATTCTGTAATAATGCTTTCCTAGTAGGACAGTAGTGCAGCACTATGGCAGTGACTGAAAGCATCATAGTCGAATATGGTGCTGTGAGACTAGGTCCTTAAACAGTTCTCAGTCAAGAAAATACAGCTGACATATTGAACATAATTCCCAGACTGACCCAAGATCTTAAAAAAGAAATTACTGAAATCATATTTTTTCTGTATGGTTTCACTTTTCTAGTCTTTTATATTTTATATTATAATTTATTCTTTTTTGTTTAAAAAGATCATTATATCATTTTGTAGCTGTAGTGCTTTCAGCAACCGTATGTTGAGGGTCCTTATGTAAAGAGCATTACCAACAATGCTGTCAAACAAAATACATCAAGCTAAATGCATACATATACAGTGGGGAAAAAAAAGTATTTAGTCAGCCACCAATTGTACAAGTTCTCCCACTTAAAAAGATGAGAGAGGCCTGTAATTGTCATCATAGGTAGACCTCAACTATGAGAGACAAAATGAGAAAACAAATCCAGAAAATCACATTGTCTGATTTTTAAAGAATTTATTTGCAAATTATGGTGGAAAATAAGTATTTGGTCAATAACAAAAGTTCATCTAAATACTTTGTTATATATCCTTTGTTGGCAATGACAGAGGTCAAACGTTTTCTGTAAGTCTTCACAAGGTTGGCACACACTGTTGCTGGTATGTTGGCCCATTCCTCCATGCAGATCTCCTCTACAGCAGTGATGTTTTGGGGCTGTCGCTGGGCAACACGGACTTTCAACTCCCTCCAAAGTTTTACTATGGGGTTGAGATCTGGAGACTGGATAGGTCACTCCAGGACCTTGAAATGCTTCTTACGAAGCCACTCCTTCGTTGCCCTGGCCATGTTTCATCTTCAATGCCCTTGCTGATGGAAGGAGGTTTGCACTCCAAATCTCACGATACATGGCCCCATTCATTCTTTCATGTACACGGATAAGTCTTCCTGGTCTCTTTGCAGAGAAACAGCCCCAAAGCATGATGTTGCCACCCACATACTTCACAATAGGTATGGTGTTCTTGGATGCAATTCAGCATTCACTCTCCTCCAAACACGACGAGTTGTGTTTCTACCAACCAGTTCTGCTTTGGTTTCATCTGACCATATGACATTTTCCCAATACTCTTCTGGAACATCCAAATGCTCTCTAGCAAACTTCAGACAGGCCCGGATATGTACTGGCTTAAGCAGGGGGACACGTCTGGCACTGCAGGATCTGAGTTCTTGGCGGCGTAGTGTGTTCCTGACGGTAGCGTAGGTTACGTTAGTCCCAGCTTTGCAGGTCATTCACTAGGTCCCCCAGTGTGGTTCTGGGATTTTTGCTCACCATTCTTGTGATCATTTTGACCCCACGGGGTGAGATCTTGCCTGGAGCCCCTGATCGAGGGAGATTATCAGTGGTCTTGTATGTCTTTCATTTTCTAATTATTGCTCCCACAGTTAATTTCTTCACACCAAGATGCTTGCTTATTGCAGATTCAGTCTTCCCAGCCTAGTGCAGGTCTACAATTTTGTTTCTGGTGTCCTTGCACAGCTCTTTGGTCTTCACCATAGTGGAGCTTGGAGTGTGACTGTTTGAGGTTGTGGACAGGTGTCTTTTATACTGATAACAATTTCAAACAGGTGCCATTACTACAGGTAATGAGTGGAGGACAGAGGAGCCTCTTAAAGAAGAAGTTACAGGTCTGTGAGAGCCAGAAATCTTGCTTGTTTGTAGGTGACCAAATACTTATTTTCCACCATAATTTGCAAATAAATTCTTAAAAAAATCAGACAATGTGATTTTCTAGATATGTTTTTTCATTTTGTCTCTCATAGTTGAGGTCTACCTATGATGTCAATTACAGGCCTCTCATCTTTTTAAGTGGGAGAACTTGCACAATTGGTGGCTGACTAAATACTTTTTTCCCCACTGTAGCACATACATAAAGTGAGACAGTTTCCCTAAGCCACTTCATGCGCTCTATATGTAGTACAAATATAAACACCCTCAAATGGCTGTTCAAGGAATATATGCCTAAATTGGGATAAACCGTTTAAAGATACTATATAAAAGTTGTAGCTTGTAGCTCTCGTATTTTTCAATACATCAGTAAATATCAAATATAGGTTTATAAGAGGAAAACAATGCAAACATGAAACTATACATAAGAAGTCTAATGTATTGAACACCTAACTACCTAACTGTGGCTCAACACTAATTTAAATGATCATTTGTAAATGCAGTTACAAAGCTAGCCATACAGACAGTTATAGAACTAGCCGGGCATTTCATTAGTGGTGGATGTTCAAACACTGAAAATAGTGCATCTTGCACTACGTATTGGAAAGTAGCTCCCTATATATCAATGCTGACCTTCAAAGAAGCTCTGTGACGTGACTTGGAATATTATCCAAAACAGAAAATTTCTTCCAGTAGGAAAAGGCTCTGTACCATCAGGTGAGCAGTATCAAGCAGGAGCAGGGGCAGCATGATTCAAAGTTCGAATCAGAGGTGGGCAGTGACAGTGAATCCCGCCCCTTGTCTTCTTCTGCCTGGCACTGCCCACCTGATAGTACAGAGCCTATATAGCATATGAAACACCAAATTTAACAGAACTTATTGCTAGGGATCGGTGGGGGCTTCAGAAAATATTACAAATGTATTGGAATCAGTGGAGCAGATCGTATTAAATTATGCAAACAGCTTCAGCTTAAGGTCCTCCTTAACATAATATAGGTCATTTCCTGGTGACACATTTAAAATGGCTTACTTCGGCAAAAAAAAAAAATCAAAAGTAAAAGAAAATGTCCTTAATGACAGGTACAAATACAAGACTCAAAGTTCTGTGCTTCACACCAGCTCAGGCTCAGTACAATCATGCCTTCCGCTTTGCACTATAGTACTGTAAATGCAGGCTTAGCATCCTCAAGTAGATCTTTGTCCTCCAAACCAACACACCACACTGCACTCTGGCAGTTTTAATTTCATTAGGTACTGACCACATCTAGTTCAGGTATATAACACCAGGGATGGAGTAAGGTAAGGGAGTGACCTTCCTACAAAGGAGCTTCAGTCACTCCTAAACAAAAATAAGATAAACACAAAATAAATCCTTTTCTGTCCTGTACTTACTATACTGACAACAAGAGAGCTTCTCTCTGCCTGTTTACAAAGACCACACTTTAGCAAACTTTCCCTTCCACTTGTCTTGCACCTCACACAGACAGACTTTCTGTGTCCCTAGACTGAGAGTTCATTCTGTGCCCAAACACATGTTGTGGTTGCTTCAAATGGAAAAGAACCACACATTCTCCCCAATCCAATAGTGCCCACGTAACTATATGTATATAGATAGATATATGATATGATTTGTAGATAGAGAGAGATAGATTACTGGTAGATAGACTATCAATGATCTAAAAGAAATATGAAAATAATCTATTGTGAACTAGAAACTATATATTTGAAGAATAGTTTTATTTTGTCATATATCTTTTGATTAACCTTTGGAATTGATGTCTATCTGCACAAGAAATACATTTAGATGTGGTTTTTTTTGTATTAAGATAATACATTTAGTTACTTTTCAGAATAAAATAAAGTGACATTATGTTATATTCAAAGCTATCACCAAAACATGAGTATGTAGCTTGCTATTAACAAATATGAATATTATGAATACTATGCTTCTTAAGCTTTTTAAGAAGGACAAACCATCTAACCAGAAAGCCCAGTGTCTTAGTTAAAAACAAATTCAGCTTTAGTATTCTTATTATTGCTGATCCTTTTCATTCCAAAAATGTGTAGCAGCAATGTTACATCATGTATCCGTCACTTCACAATGGCTAACTGCTGCAACACTATTAACAGTGTTGAGAATCATTAGAGTTTCTATAAAGCCAGTTGGCCTTGGTTCCTTCGATTTTTTTTTTTCATGATTTTGGTAAATGGAAAGCAATTCTTTGTGACTATGTACATTGTTACATTATTCCTTGAATTTTTTTTTACAAGGACATGCCAAGTGGAGAGACATATTTTAACAAATGACTCTCATTTGACAGGTTCATTTTTTAATTTCTAAGAAATTGGTGAAAATTAACATCACAGCAGCATCTAGAAAGCAACAATTCCTAATTTCTGAAAGCCTTAGACCTTATTTATAAACATCTAGCAGAAAATATATCCACTTTATAAAAAAGATTCTTCTACCTAAGCTTTCAACCACTTGTGTTCTAAGATGCATTAAGGTGTAAGAATAAATGTAGTATATCATTCACTGATTTCTTTTACTTTTCCTCCATCATTTACTTTGTTAAAATAATAAAGATATATCTTTGCCTTGGGACTAAAATTTAAGGGAAAAAAAAAATCACATGTAAAGTATGTTTTTATTTTGTAGTCATAACGGTGCTTTAAAGTTTCATAATAATGTAGTTTAGAGATACACAAAGGCTATTTCTATATGAAAAATTAAAAATGAATAAATTGCTGGCAATTAGGCACATTACTAGTTAAAAAGGTCACATTCTTTTTTTAATATAAGAAGGGTGCATGTGTCATTGCAATGTCAGTCTCTTTTAGCACAAGCTTGAAGAATCACTACAATAGCATGTGACATTGGCATTTAACATTGATTTGGTTTAGCTCACCGATTCTGTTTTTAAAAAGATGCCCAACCATGAGTCAATAAACTCCACATCTATGGGAACATAGGTCATAGCATTTTGGCTATAGTAGTAAAGGAGTTATTTTAATATCCTGATAGACTATCATTTCCAGAGACCTTGTCGATTTAAAATAGAAATTAGAGAAAAGTAATGTATAAACTCTGGTAAGACAGCTGATGCTATAGATGATAGGACTAATGTTTATGTAATTTCTAAGCATGCCTACAAGTATAAATGGAAATGGTGATAGGACATTAGACGAAAACCCTTTCAATTCTTATCAATTTCTGGTGCCTTGCACCCACTAGAGACATGTGAATGGAATCCCGTCCTCTGTGCTTCTAGAGGAATACTTTATGAAAGACATTTAAAGGTTACCCTAAATCTATATCAGAGTTTTTGTGCTAAAATTACATTCTATACTTTTCAGAGAAAAATCCAGTTTTGGATGGTTGACTTAGAAAGGATTCCAAACCCTATGTCTTTTATAACTATCATGTAATTAAAGGGGTTGTCCAAGATTTACAAAAAAACCTTCACTCCCCTCTTCAATCCCCCACTGCTCATATGGTGCTGTTTTAGTGGTTTTTGACACTTTTTGCTTACTTTGTGAGGTACTGTACATGCACATGTGACCACCTGAGGATTTAACTGACCTCAACGGTCACATTACATATGTCAGGATCATCTCTGAGGCCTGAGAAATTATCACTGCAGGCCAGTAAACAGTGGCAGAGAAGATGTGAGTATGTGGCCACATTTTTTGTAAATCCTGGAAACCCCATTAATAATAAATTACATCATTAGCCAGCATTGTGACAGGAAATAGGAACATACTAAAGACACAGCTTTTGGGAAGGCTTTCTACAAGATTTTTGAGTATACCTGTCGGTAGTTCCGCCCAATTATCCAAAAGAACATTTGTGAGGTCAGACACTAATATTATTTGAGAGGGCTAGGCCTGTAATGTCCATTTCTAGCCAGTAAAGTTCTTGCATACCAAATTCACCCAACCATGTCTTTATGGACCTTGCTTTGTGCACTGGGGCACTGTCATGCTGGGACAGAGAAGGGCCTTCCCCCAAACTGTTTCTACCAAGTTGAAAGCATACAGTTGTCCAAAGTGTGTTGGCATGCTGAAGCATTAAGATTTTCCTTCACTAGAAGTGAGGGGCATAGCTAGAGATGGGCGAACCGACTTGTACTTAGCCGTGTTCGAACTGAATATTCCAAATTGTTCAGTTTTTTACAAAACCGTACAAATGGTGATTCATCTTGAGCGAACTAAAATGGCTGCCGCATTACGCCATGTAATATGTCGCGGTCGAGGGGAGGTGACAAAAATTTAAAAAGAAAATCATACTCACCTTCAGTTTCCTCTTGTGGACCTCCTTGCGGCATCCAGTGCACTCCTGGTCACGTCATGTGCCCGGGGTCACCGATGAGGCCTGTGATTTGGTCACCAGCGGTCAAATGGGCACGCTGAGTGTCATGGTGTCATGTCTCCACTAAAACCCAATCACAGGCCTAGCAGCGACCCCGAGTGAATGACATCACCAAGGAGGTGGAGAGAAAGCACCGGATGCTGCATAGAGGTCCAAAAGAGGTAATGTAAGGAGAGGATGAAAGTTTATTTTTATTTTTTACACCTCCCCTGGGTCTCCATCTCTGAAGAGACCCCAGAGTGTAATAATGTCACTTTCATATTCAGATAAATTTGGCTGTGTTTGCCTTAGAGAGCTAAAAATTGGAAAATAGGTTTCTAGTAGTCCTTAGAGTGTTCTACACTTTGTTTTAAGCCATTGCACTTGGGCCACCTGAATCCAAAATTAAACTAATCCTGAGAGGTTCCCCATCTCTAGACATAGCTCAAGCTCTGTAAATTAACCCTTTTACAGGCTTTTACAGTTACCACAATGCATTTGCCAAACCCAAATTCATCCATCAGACTTTCAGATAGAGAAGCGTGATTTATCACTCCACAGAACACTGAGTCCAATGGCGGCATGCTTTGTACCACTACATATGATGCTTCATATTGTGCTTGGCGATATCTGGCATTCATGCAGCTGCCCCCCTTTAAAAACTTATGCCATGAAGCTTTCAGGTCACAGTTATTGTGCGCCTGTTAATGCCAAAAAAGTAAAGTTGGTGACTTTTATGCACTATGCGCCACAGCATATAACAACCCCGTTCAGCTGAGTTGCTGTGGCTTCTAAGGACAGGCCATCAATATTAGAAAGATGGATTCTTTAAAGGGATTCTATCATTGGGAAACCCATTTTTCACTAACACCACGTCAGAATAACCTTTAGAAAGACTATTCTTCTCCTACCTTTATTTTTCTGCTCCGTGCAGCAGTTTCTAAGAATTTGTTTTTCTTCTTTATGGATAATGAGTCTTCAAAAAGCACAGGGGGCGTCCTCTGTGCTCAAAGAAGACGCTCGTCCGAAGATCCAGTGCCGCTTCTCTCTTCTTCTGCTGACACCTCTCCGCCGTGTCATCAGCCGCTAAGTCTCTGTTCGGAATCCAAATCCACATGAAAATGGTTGGCTGGACATGCGCAGTCGGCTCTGTCCAACGCGAAATGGCAGAGCCAACTGACCATGCGCGGGATTTGAATCCCAAACAGAGACTTGGCGGCTGGTGATGCGGCAGAGGCGTCAGCAGAAGAAGAGAGAGCAGTGATGGGGGCTGACGTCCTGTGGGGGGACATTAAACTGTGTGGGGCATATTAAAAGGGTTGTCCAGGGTTAATCATTTTTTATGGCCTATGCTCAGGATAGGACATAAGTACGTGATCGGTAGGGGGCTGACACATGGCCTCATCAGCTGTACAGAGCCACTTCCAGTGCCTGTGGTTCTGTACACAACACAGGGTCGGAAGCAGAAAGTTCCATCCACTGTTTAGTCACCCAGTGCCTTCACTGCAGCTCAGCTCCCACTGACTTCAATATGTGCTGAGATACAGTGAAGGTGCTCGGCTAATATACAGTGGGCAGAGCTTTCTGCTTCCGGGCCCGTATTGTGTACAGGACGGGCGCCAGAAGTGGCTCCATACAGCTGATCGGTCTGGGGTCGGCCCCCTACAGATCAGGAATTTATGGCCTATCCTGAGGATAAACCATAGCAAATTATGCCTGGACAACCCCTTTAATAAACCCCCCTAATACGCCACACTTTAAAGAGGTTGTCCAGTATAATTTTTTTCTTTTTCATAATTAGTCCAGGGGAGGTGAACTGCCTCTACACCCCCCCCCAAAAAAAAAAACATACCCACCTGTCCCTGGTGCTCTGGTGTCCTTGTTCACTGGCTGTTACGTCCCAGGTCCCTGCCCTTAGGCCGTTGATTGGCCTCAGGGGTCACGTGACATCACAGGTAGTCATGTGCAGAGGGAACGTCCACTGGAAACAAGAGATCTGCAGGACCATATCATGCTGGGAGACACTGGGGACAGGAGAGAAATTTTGGGGTGTTTTTTTTCCACCTGCCCCGGCGTAATTAAAAAAAAATAAATAAATAATTTATCCTGAACAACCCCTTTAATGTCCCCCAGGCTATTGGCCTCCATCACTGCCCCCTCCTCCACAATATAATGAACTCATCAATGGTCCCCATACTGTATAGGGGACCAGTGAGGGGGTCACTATATAGGGGGGATAGTGAAGGGGCCACTGTATGGTGGGGAGTAGTGAAGGGGCCACTGTATGGGGGATAGTGAAGGGGCCACTGTATGGTGGGGATCAGTGAAGGGACCACTGTAATGGGGGGGAGGAATAGTGAAGGGGACACTGTATGGACAATCTATAGTAGATTGGGTGATTACTTACCTATCTGCTCCCATGTCCCGCTCCTTCTTGCTCCGGGTGCACAGATGTGGCGTCATGTTTGCCGTTTGAGAAGATAGAAGCAGGAGGCGCCGGAGAGCAGGTAAGTATCGGAGCTTAGCTTGTAGGCCACAGGCTTAATGGAGCCTGTGGTCTACAAGCCTGTGAGTTGTAAAACAGGAAGCCTGTGGCTTTCTGCTCTACTAGGAGCAGAATCGGGTCGGCGGCGCCGTTTCTCCCCAGTTTTGCAATCCGGTTCTTAAAACTGGATCGTAAAACCGAGGAGAACCTGGCTGCATCACTTTCCTCTCCCCGCTCCTGCTCGCGGTCTCTCCTCTTCCCGCTTCAGTCTGGGCCCTGTGCGCCACGAGGATGTAATACGCGGTGCACGGGGGGGGCCCCCTGGCCAGAAGCGGGAATAGGGGCCATTACCGCACCTCCACTGTCTATTATAAAAAAGCAGTGTGGGTCTGGTAGAGCCCCCTACGGGCACGGGGCCCATTGGGGGAATTCACCAGTCCCCGGTGGGCCAGTCCAATCCAGAGTGGAGGTATATTGGTGCTGAAGCAAACGGCACCGATATGTCTGGCATCGGGGCACATGCCAGAAAAGCTGACAGGGCGCTGAATTGATCACACTTTCTACCAGTATATAATACCGACGATGTCAAAGTACATGAAAGGTCCTCTTTTAGGCTATACAAATTAAATTTTTTAAGACTTTCCTGACTTTTTTATGCCTCATAAGAGCACACAATGGAGTATCATGAAGTTGATATTGCATGCCATATTATGAAATTATTCTCCCTTGGAAAAATTGCTTCTAGTGGCATTGTACAGGAATTTTGTGCACTGATTCGCCATCTGAATGAGCCCTGAGTCTTTAGAATACACCTTTTGTGGATAAGTTTTAATAGGACTTTTGTCTGTATAAAAATATGCTTCATTATATGATTTGCTTCACCTTTTTTTTTTACAAATGTTAAAATAGTTAATTTTCCTCTTAGAATATTGAATAATATTACAGACGAGCAGTGTTACTTATATAAATCATTATCTATACCCTGGATATTCAATTTATAAACAACAAAAAAAAGAATGTATTTACCATATTTTCTCGGTGACAATATGTTTCATTTTTTAAGGTACCCTTCAACAAATTTACTTTTTTCTCTGCTATTTTGATGACAAAATTCAATAAATGGTGAAACTGTTCAATTTCTAGAGCTTTCACTCAGTTTGAGTGAAAAGCAGCATAAGAGACATAACTATTAGTAAAACCTTCAAAGATGATAGCATAAATGTATTTCTTTGTAAACTACGAGGGTAGGGTTTTAGTAGTAGGGTTTTAGTTATGACAATGGACCTGAATATATTTCTAGTTTAAAACAACTTTTATTTGAAAACAGTATTTTAAGATGAATCCATGTCCCCTTTTCATGATCACTAGAAAAACACTTAAAATCACTCTGTTACATCTAAGCTAATGGAGGCTATGTTCAAAGTGAACTGCTGAACAGTGGTTGCTTCCAAATCTATACTGCACCATGAAACAACTGGAATTAACCCTTGACTAGTAACAAGTAAATGTCACAATATTTGTCATTTGTGCTTGTGTCTGATTTAGCTTGAAATGTCATATTCATATGAAGGCTTCTTACTTCATTCCCCATTATGGCCCATGCAACTCTTTATATGTTCTGTTTGCTTTTCCTTAAGAAAGAATACACTTGACTTAGTGCAAAGTCAGTACAAAATCATTACTTAAGCTGTAACATCATCTTGCATTAGTCTTTCGAACTATTCTTTGCACTTTGGCTTAATGTTGATGTGTTCTTCCTTAGCTATTTTTTCCTTTTCTATTTATATATATATTTTTACATTTAATGGTCCATTAAGCCATACAAGGGTCTTCAATATGAAACAAATTTTTCTTCCCAAGGTAAACAAGATGAGTGTATTATTGATTACTGATTATTATAAGGATTGGTTTTACATTTCACTAAGTTGGTGCTATATAGTTGAAATTAAGTGGAGAGATATATTTTTCTTATATAAGAATACTGTAAGAATATATAGCTGAAAAAATGTATTTAGCAAAATGGTAAAAATAACTTCAGCATTAATTATAATATATAGCAAATATAACAGTACAATTTCAGCTTACTGAAAGATGACCAATTACCTCCTCCACCAATTGTAATTGATCACGTCATTCAATAGGTGTAGCTGCACTGATTCTGGCACCTTTGGAATTTTTTTTTCTCTAACCAGTATTGTCCTTGAGCAATCATTTCTGTTAGTTTCAGCACAGCTATTCTCTCTACTGTCAGATAGACTGCCCAGGGCTGGAGTAGATAGATAGCAGAGAGCATATTCGTGCTGAAAATCACAGCAATGATTACTCAGGAATGCTGGAGGCCAGTGAAAAATGTCCAAAATAGGGAAGCATCTATTGAAGGATGCAAAGAGTTGGAATTGACGGAGGTGGTGCAAGTTCCTCTTTAATTATTATGCTCCCACAAACATAACCATTTCTATATAAAATACATATATACATAAAATTCTAGAAAATTAAAAGTTAAATATTTTTTTGCAAATATAAAAAATTTTGCACAGTTTTACAGTTTTGTTTCTCTCACCATCTTAGTAGTGATAGCCTTTTTTTCTTGATCAGTTGCTAACTGATATATCCAGGATTACAGAAACTTCTATGGTCTTATACTTCTCAGCCCAGCTGTGATTTCCTTATTGTGGACAAGTTATCAGGCAGGAACATTACATGCATGAAAATCATGACTGGGGTTCTGAAAAGTGCTACACCATAGAAAGTTCCTGCATTCATAGTTGTATCCATTATCAATCTATCAAGACAAAAGACTGTCACTTCAAAGATGGTTAAAGTAAATATTTAAAATCTTTTACATCTTTAAAAATTTCCAATTACTTGTATTTGCAGAAATTTTTGACTTTACAAATTTAAATATGGTTATGTTCATGGGATGCCAGCTTCAAAGGTAATGTTTTGCCAATTTTTTTTACTTATTAAAGCCAGAATGTGAATGATATCACTTTTTTTATAATCTGTTTTTATTTTCTTATTTTGATTATGGGTGCTGCCATCTTGCCTTAGCTTCTACTCTGCTGTGTTAACAGCATTTAGTAATATGCTTTACATTACTATCATGGCCAAAGGTAACAATAGTCTAGAGCCAAATCACTGAGGTCTACAGGAGAGTTTTTTTTTTTTACACACTCTAAACTGTGACAATATATATTGTCAACAATGGATGCAATGATCAATGAGTTGGGTTACCTATAGAGATGTTATCATCTATTGTAATACTATCTGTCTTGTCTGTGATGTAAAGGTGACTGCCGCAAAGCCGTTTTTTTTCGTCAGAAACAAAGTCCTGCATGTCCGACTTTGTTTCCAGCGAAAAAATGGCTTAGTGGCGCAGAGGGTGTAAGCGCACACCTGCGCATTGCTTTAAAAACCCATTCAAGTGAATGGGTCTTTAAGCAAAGTGTTGAAAACCTTTCCCTATCCAGTTTTCCGACATTTAAGTTGGATTCGCGGCGGACAGAGCGTCGCCGCAAGTGTGAACCCACTCTAATTCATTTCTCATAATATCGATTACAGAAAGAAAAACTTTGTATTGCTCAGTTAGCTTCTTGATATTTTTTGTGGTTAATTTTGTCTTAATAAGAGAAAAACAGCAACACATACAGTGTAATCAAATGTCTACGCACACCATCAAATCATAATATCCCAGCAATGATGCAACAATATATAAACCATAACTTTTACTAATATTCCATAAAATCAGTCTGACAAATCCAACATGTAAACTAACAATTACACAAAACCGGGGAAGGGATAAATATAAAAAATAAAGTGAAAATGCACAATTAGCCAAGGCAATCTTATCTTCGTTTAAGAAATAGGCAAAGACAATATTATCATAGTTTAAGAAACAGGCAAAGACAATCTTATTGTAGTTTAAGAAATAGGCAATCGGTTAAGGCGGGAGACATTCTTATAAAAATATCAATATCATTATGGTCATTTTTAGTTAAGAGTTGTTGCTGGTTAAATTAATTGATCATTACCTGGCAACATAAACGCCTCGTGTATGATTCCAGTGGTGCTGGAGTTCTGGTAAATGAGGATGCTTGGATAGGTCTCTGTGAAGCATGGGATTTTCCAAAAAACAATCAGACCTTGATTGAAAAGAAATCCAAAGGAGTTTATTCTAAGTCCAATTTTAACAGAAAAATTATTTCATCAGAACATATCCAAAATGTGTACTATGAAATCCTCGTGTCAACTCCACCAACAACAACAACAACTAAGCTTGCTGGGTAGTGGAATCCTTTTATATGATAGACATTTCCCATAATCCTATGCAGTTTTCTCTATAAAACACTGGAGTTGATGCAAACTTGCCTCTTATAAGGCCAGGGCAGACACACCCTACTACATCTCCACTACTGCAGGTAAGTAAATGAAAACATTTCTTTAGTAAACACAAATTGTGAGCATTTCCTTAGTTTTGGTACATTGTTTCCAGATGGCAAGACCAGAAAGAGTAGAAAAATAGAGCATTAGGTGGCCAGCCTAATGAGGAAAGAAAGAAATAAGAAGCAGTAATAGAACATTCACACAGAGGCTTTACCAGACCTGGCAACTCATGTACCACAACTAAGGTTACAAAACAGGAAATCAATTATAAACATAAAACAAAACATTTTACCTCTTCACAGTCTCCATAGTAACGAATATCCCGCACATGTGCACTATAGTCTACAGCACAGTGAATTCCATGTTTGTTGAGGGAGGGTGATTATACTGTGCCCTGATGGTGAGTCCTTTATTTGAATTGGGACGCAAATGGAGAAAGCCCTCGATGGGGTTATATGTGACTATTACCGTTCTCAGTCGTGTACAAACAGTGTTTTGACTCAATCACTGGTGGCCACATGAAGCGCTGGTAACTCAGTTTAAGCATGCACGATGATCTGCGATGGCACTTTAGACACTGGCAGCTCCATATGTGCATGCGCGAAGAAGTGCGTGACGTCAATTGCTCATGTGCAGTGGAATGCTTCTATACGCCAGCATACACAGTAACAGGGTATGCCCATAGTATTATATGCCAACAAGCTCACGCTGTACCCCACTTGCGGCGTACGCACGAGGATGTATATTGATACACATGTGATGTCGTTAACACATGCGCAAGCCAGGAAGGCCGGCATGTTAAGTAATACATAGTGTTTGTTATGATTATGATAATGGCCCTCTTCATCCTCTAAAAGGGTCTACAGATGAGAATGATTAGTGGTGAAGGGGATAAATATAGACCATAAAGACATGCTACTACCCTGTTAGCATTGTGGACTTGAGCCATGGCTGAACTTTAAGATTTATCTAAATGAATGGTCTTGCTGACAAGGAAACGCATAGGAATATATAGGGATAGCCTTCAAAGGGTTAGCTTCATGGTCTGCCCCTATCAGGGCGGGAATCTTTTTGGGGGACAGGGCATACTGATACAGGGACATTTAAGGGTATTACAATCTTCCGGAATGGACCTTTGATCTGGTGCTCCTGACTCCATATGAGAAGCTGTAAATTGGAGAGATCAAACCAGTTTTTTATTGCTGATCTTTGATTTTATGTATCTGTAAATTGTTGATGATAATGTCTCCCACCTTAACCAATTGCCTGTTTCTTAAACTAAGATAAGATAAGATTGTCTTGGCTAATTGTGCATGTGTACTTTATTTTTGATATTTATCCCTTGCCAGGGATAATTGTTAGTTGACATGTTGGGTCTGTCAGACTCATTTTATGGAATATTAGTAAAAGTTATGTTTTATATATTGTTGCATCACTGCTGGGATATTAATTTTGTCCTAAGACACATGCCACACGACACAGTATAGGTCTAATTAGAAGACACATTGTTAAGAAAAATGTTAAATAACATTTTGTGTGCTAATTATCATTAATTATATTAATGATTATATTATGCATCATCTACTTGACTAGTTTTACACAAAGGTGGTGCAGCATATTATTGTGTTTAACTCTTTTTGCAATAGGGATTTATCTATGTGATTTATGCTAATGGAGTTTTAGGCCTCTATGCCACCACCATAGTACCAGCAATAGTATTCTAAAAGTTTCACTGTATAATATGATGCTGCATGATGTAAAAACTAAAATTATACCATATCAGGCATTTGTGTAATTTACCAGTGTAGGGTCTTTTGGGCATAGTGCAATTCTGAAGATTCATGCAGTGTATGAATGGAGTTGTGGTAGGCTTGCTTGGCCACTGGTCAATTAATATACAGTCATATGAAAAAGTTTGGGCACCCCTATTAATCTTAATCATTTTTAGTTCTAAATATTTGGGTGTTTACAACAGCCATTTCAATTTGATATATCTAATAACTGATGGACACAGTAATATTTCAGGATTGAAATGAGGTTTATTGTACTAACAGAAAATGTGCAATATGCATTAAACCAAAATTTGACCGGTGCAAAAGTATGGGCACCTCAACAGAAAAGTGACCTTAATATTTAGTAGATCCTCCTTTTTCAAAAATAACAGCCTCTAGTCGCTTCCTGTAGCTTTTAATCAGTTCCTGGATCCTGGATGAAGGTATTTTTGACCATTCCTCTTTACAAAACAATTCCAGTTCAGTTAAGTTTGATGGTCGCCGAGCATGGACAGCCCGCTTCAAATTATCCCACAGATGTTCAATGATATTCAGGTCTGGGGACTGGGATGGCCATTCCAAAACATTGTAATTGTTCCTCTGCATGAATGCCTGATTAGATTTGGAGCTGTGTTTTGGATCATTGTCTTGCTGAAATATCCATCCCCGGCGAAACTTCAAATTCGTCACTGATTCTTGTACATTATTCTCAAGAATCTGCTGATACTGAGTTGAATCCATGCGACCCTCAACTTTAACAAGATTCCCGGTGCCGGCATTGGCCACACAGCCCCAAAGCATGATGGAACCTCCACCAAATTTTACAGTGGGTAGCAAGTGTTTTTCTTGGAATGCTGTGTTTTTTTGATGCCATGCATAACGCCTTTTTGTATGACCAAACAACTCAATCTTTGTTTCATCAGTCCACAGGACCTTCTTCCAAAATGAAGCTGGCTTGTCCAAATGTGCTTTTGCATACCTCAGGCGACTCTGTTTGTGGCGTGCTTTCAGAAACGGCTTCTTTCACATCACTCTCCCATACAGCTTCTCCTTGTGCAAAGTGTGCTGTATTATTGACCGATGCACAGTGACACCATCTGCAGCAAGATGATGCTGCAGCTCTTTGGAGGTGGTCTGTGGATTGTCCTTGACTGTTCTCACCATTCTTCTTCTCTGCCTTTCTGATATTTTTCTTGGCCTGCCACTTCTGGGCTTAACAAGAACTGTCCCTGTGGTCTTCCATTTCCTTACTATGTTCCTCACAGTGGAAACTGACAGGTTAAATCTCTGAGACAACTTTTTGTATCCTTCCCCTGAACAACTATGTTGAACAATCTTTGTTTTCAGATCATTTGAGAGTTGTTTTGAGGAGCCCATGATGCCACTCTTCAGAGGAGATTCAAATAGGAGAACAACTTGCAATTGGCCACCTTAAATACCTTTTCTCATGATTGGATACACCTGGCTATGAAGTTCAAAGCTCAGTGAGGTTACAAAACCAATTTTGTGCTTCAGTAAGTCAGTAAAAAGTAGTTAGTATTCAAATCAATAAAATGATAAGGGTACCCAAATTTTTGCACCGGTCAAATTTTGGTTTAATGCATATTGCACATTTTCTGTTAGTACAATAAACCTCATTTCAATCCTGAAATATTACTGTGTCCATCAGTTATTAGATATATCAAATTGAAATGGCTGTTGCAAACACCCAAATATTTAGAACTAAAAATGATTAAGATTAATAGGGGTGCCCAAACTTTTTCATATGACTGTATATGGGACTTTCTGCTTTGATTATACCTATAGGAAAACTGCCAGCGTGTCCACTGCACATATTTTTCTGCAATGTCTGGATGGTATTCGACAGAATCCTACCCACCTTGCAGTGACTGTAAAATGCCGTGTTTACACCATGTGAGTCCCCGGCCTTAAATGAGTTGTATGCTTTAGACAATCCCTAATAATGATGTCCCTCTGCTGAAGACCCCAGCGATAATTTTTAATGTGTGGGTTAACCTGACATGTGATTCTCCCTCCTTTGCCACACCACCAGCACCACATTATGCATATATCATTGAAATCAATAGACTGTCAGGGTAACACATGAATGTGTCATTTCCTCCAGGGAACAGGAAACATTCATGGGCAATGTTTGTTCTGGATACTAGATGATGGGGGATCCCCATTTACTAATTCAGAACTCCCTAATAAGGTCTTTGAAAATGTTTTTAAATAGAGGATCTATTTAAAGAGGATGTCACATACTTTTACAATTTTACAAAAAATTTAATAGGATCAAGGGTTTTTTAGATTGAGTCTAGCAAAACATATGTGTGTGTCTAGATATTGCTGTGACATACGTTATGGCACAAGTGTTCAGTACTTATCAGAAGAAACCGCTCATAGTGTGCTGATTCCTTTTGGATGGTACTGTGTGTATAATAGCAGGAATTATTGTACCTCTAATGTACAGTAAAAGGAGGATATTGGCAGCGTGACTAAACTACTGGGAATGTGTGACTACCAGCAGTGGACAATTTAGGTGGATGTTCTGAGATGGACTCAAAATAACAACAGGGAGAGTAATAACTAATATCTAACAGCAATTTCTAAACATAGCGTTGCTTTAATAATATGGTTATAATGGAAAAGTGTTATGTTCTGGGCAATAAATACATACTTGTTGGTCTTTTTAGGTATTATTTCTTAAGCAGAAAATAATATACTTGTTTTTTTTTAGATATTATTTTCTGCTTCAGTGTTGATTATTCTTTAGGGGTTTACTAAACTCTTGCTTTTTGAATTTCCATTATTTCACTATAGATAATTGCTGTGATCATTAGTCCTTTAAAAGCAGCTGTTTGTTTAAAATGTGTCACAAGTGCTTACAAAAAGCTCTTACAAACAGAGCATGTTTATTGAATGTTATCATTGAGGAAAAGCAAACACAGGGATTAAATACAATTTCAACATTTACTTTGACTGGGATTACCATAGAGTGCACTGCCACTGCCTGAAGGTATCAAGACGACAAAAACGCTAAAGATCTAGCAAAACTTCCCTTCACAGATTATACGGAGATTACTGTGAATTGTCTGTAGTGTATGAAGAGTTGTGAATAGTTAGGGATCTAATTTGGTCTATGCAGAATTCTCATAAATATTTGTAGGATCACATAAATATACTCCATATTTACATTTATATTAGCAATAAAAATAATATAATTGTATTTGCAGCAACATGGTAGGTACCATTATGTAGTTTAATCAACAAGTTAAAAAAATAAAGGAGTATTTTGAAGATATTCACTAGATGGAGGATAACTGTCTGTTCGATGGGGGTCTGACTTAAAATTTAGGACCACAAGTTCTGAGAATATGTATATTGTATACATTCAAAAACTCTACATATGTAACATCAACAAATACCACAAAACATAATAACATCAAAGAGTAAAAAAAAATTTAGTTAACACAATAAATGGAACAGGCAGATATCCAAATAAAAGCACAATATTTCATTCACAATAGATATATATATATATCATAGATATACATCTGCAATCATGGTATAAATAATAAATCCATATATAATATAATCCAGACTCCACAATTACAAGTAAACATATACAGTGCCTTGCGAAAGTATTCGGCCCCCTTGAACTTTTCAACCTTTTGCCACATTTCAGGCTTCAAACATAAAGATATAAAATGTACATTTTTTTGGTGAAGAATCAACAAGTGGGACACAATTGTGAAGTGGAACGAAATTTATTGGTTATTTTAAACTTTTGTAAAAAATAAAAAATTGAAAAGTGTGGCGTGCAATATTATTCGGCCCCTTTACTTTCAGTGCAGCAAACTCACTCCAGAAGTTCAGTGAGGATCTCTGAATGATCCAATGTTGTCCTAAATGACTAAGGATGATAAATATAATCCACCTGTGTGTAATCAAGTCTCTGTATAAATGCACCTGCTCTGTGATAGTCTCAGGGTTCTGTTTAAAGCGCAGAGAGCATCATGAAGACCAAGGAACACACCAGGCAGGTCTGTCATACTGTTGTGGAGAAGTTTAAAGCCGGATTTGGATACAAAAAGATTTCCCAAACTTTAAACATCTCAAGGAGCACTGTGCAAGCGATCATATTGAAATGGAAGGAGTATCAGACCACTGCAAATCTACCAAGACCCAGCCGTCCCTCTAAACTTTCATCTCAAACAAGGAGAAGACTGATCAGAGATGCAGCCAAGAGGCCCATGATCACTCTGGATGAACTGCAGAGATCTACAGCTTAAGTGGGAGAGTCTGTCCATAGGACAACAATCAGTCGTACACTGCACAAATCTGGCCTTTATGGAAGAGTGGCAAGAAAAAAGCCATTTCTCAAAGATATCCATAAAAAGTCTTGTTTAAAGTTTGCCACAAGCCACCTGGGAGACACACCAAACATGTGGAAGAAGGTGCACTGGTCAGATGAAACCAAAATCGAACTTTTTGGCCACAATGCAAAATGATATGTATGGTGTAAAAGCAACACAGCTCATCACCCTGAACACACCATCCCCACTGTCAAACATGGTGGTGGCAGCATCATGGTTTGGGCCTGCTTTTCTTCAGCAGGGACAGGCAAGATGGTTAAAATTGATGGGAAGATGGATGGAGCCAAATACAGGACCATTCTGGAAGAAAACCTTTTGGAGTCTGCAAAAGACCTGAGACTGGGACGGAGATTTATCTTCCAACAAGACAATGATCCCAAACATAAAGCAAAATCTACAATGGAATGGTTCACAAATAAACGTATCCAGGTGTTAGAATGGCCAAGTCAAAGTCCAGACCTGAAGCCAATCGAGAATCTGTGGAAAGAGCTGAAAACTGCTGTTCACAAATGCTCTCCATCCAACCTCACTGAGCTTGAGCTGTTTTCCAAGGAAGAATGGGCAAGAATTTCAGTCTCTCGATGTGCAAAACTGATAGAGACATACCCCAAGCGACTTGCAGCTGTAATCGCAGCAAAAGGTGGTGCTACAAAGTATTAACTGAAGGGGGCCGAATAATTTGGCACGCCCCACTTTTCAGTTTTTTATTTTTTACAAAAGTTTAAAATATTCAATAAATTTCGTTCCACTTCACGATTGTGTCCCACTTGTTGTTGATTCTTCACCAAAAAATTTAAATTTTATATCCTTATGTTTGAAGCCTGAAATGTGGCAAAAGGTTGAAAAGTTCAAGGGGGCCGAATACTTTCGCAAGGCACTGTATATACATGGTTGGGTAAATATAATTAATAAACCCCAAAACTGGAGAGTGTACTCTGGTGCTGGAGGTTGAGGTGGCAGCTGTCTCTTTGGTATTTCTGTACTTTTTCACTTCAGTACTATATATGGGCGAACCTTACAAGATTTTTCGTGAGGTTCGACCCTCCAGTTTGTTTTGGGCAAAACTTGTTCAGTACGAATCGAAATTGTGATACTCTGGGGTCTCCTCAGACTTAAAAGTATAATAAGTGGAGGCCCAGACGAGGTGAGTAAAAATAACAAATAGTTATACTCAGCATCTGGCGGTCCTTCTGCATCTTCTTCAGGCCTCTTTCAGCCTCTGGCTGATGTCCTGGGAGTCACCAATGAGACACTCAGCCTACCAAAGGTCGGAAGCAGCCAGGAGAGGATGCTGGGAGATGGCCTGATGTCCAGGAGAGACAAGATGATTATAACTATTTGTTATTTTTACTCACCTCCCCTGGGCAAGGAGACCTCTAGAGTATATTAGCATTTTGTGGGCGTTGAACCCCAAAAGTTTCAGGTTTGGGCTGTTCAGTCTGAATCAGTATGCTGATCCCTACTCAGTGCTCTCTCCAATTTTGGTATGGTACTTTTAGTGTTTCTAAATTATATTTACCAAACCATGTATATATAGGTTTACGTGTAATGGTTTAATGGTCTTGTAATGGTCTGAATTATATATGAATTTATCTATTATTTATATCACGATTATAGGTGTATAACTATGGTGTATATATATTGTGAATGAATTGCTGTCCCTTGATCTCAGCCGTAACCTCCACCTCTCTTTACCATTTATGTATTCTTTTAATTGGATATCTGTCTGTTCCAGTTTTTGAATTAAGAAATATTTTGTTACTCTTTGACATTATTACGTTTTGTGTTTTTTTTGTTGAGGTTACATCTATAGATGTTTTCATGTGAGGTTGTTGTACCTATTGTTATTTTTGAAGCTATGAGGCAATCTATACATATCCTAACTTCCTAATACAGTGTCTGTTACAAACATCTATTTGCTGATCTCAAACATACTAGTTGTTAGAAAGTGGAGACCAATGTTAGAAATAGTTAGCAATGTTAGAAAATGAGCATATAAGTAGCTAGTGTTTATTTTGCTGTCTAAAAGTACCTACAAAAACTTCTCCAAAAGACCACAGTTTCAGAAGACCTCCCCTTATCCAGACTAGAATTTATATGACAGATTTTCAGCTATACCATATATTATGTGTACTGGCAATCTTCTTTGACCAGAGGTTTCACTGTATTTAATTACAGGTGCAACCAGTGCACACTTATATGTTCTATTTCCAATTAGATCCTATAAATTTGTGCTGAAACTCTTCATTACAGTTTGATGGTGGTATCGGTTATTTATTCAAGGATCTTCTGATCTTCAGGATCAGACAAAAATTATATATATATTTTTTTTTTTTTGCAGAAACAGCTGTATTGTTTTACTTTGGCTTTATCTATATTAGCTTTATTACAGCTTGGGCTAAGCTGTAATAGCAGATACTGCCAAAGGCCGAGTATGGCGCTATTTCTAGAAATAAGTAGACCCTTTAGAACAACTTTGGTAAATTAAGGTGTAGTTTTTATTTTTTTTTCTTGCCTTCTTTCATGCCTTTGGTTTAGTGCCAATTCTCCTTTGACAACTATGGTGTACCATGAGTACCTTTTCAATTATCTTAATGCACAGTAACTACCCATGCAGGGGGGAACCTAGCCTCTCTGCTGCCTGAGGCGACCTATAGAAAGGTCCCAACCTGCCCAACCTGCCCCACTCCCCCACCCTTCCAAAATACCTGACCTGGAAATTTTTGGTTCCTTGATGGGGCTCCCTAATTAAAATTGTAGGCCACAGTCCCTATTTGCAGATCCCCCTATTCGGCCCCCACAGTATATTATCCCACTTACAGGCCCCCACAGTGTGTTATCCCCTTCATTGACCCTCACAAAGTATAAGAACCCACTTATTTTCCCCCAGTTGAAAGACTCAGACTAGGAAAAATATCTTTCTCATCAAGTGCATCTCTACTATGGATCTCAGTCAGTGAAGCTAAAAAAGACGTGGTTGACAGTCCAGAAAGGACCTGCGATAAAATTATGCATTACAAGAAGAATAACACACAGAAGCTTGGTTTAAGACTACATTACTCTTAGATGTAATATCCTCCTGAGAAGAGCAAGCTAAGTAATCAAAAACTTCATCTTCATTCTCAGAAAGCACTACAATTCTGCGGCTACTGGCAGTACCAATAAAACCAGAAGTAATATTTTCACCCACATTCTTATTGTTAGCACTTGCTTGAAGGATGGTGTGACAGTGGCATAAGTGTTTCCTTTTCCCCCTTATTTAGGGTGTCACCTGCCCTGTTTTTTCCAGTCATGTTACTGCACTATTTATATAATAGTCTTTGGCAACAATTCTGACACTGTGTGTATTTCTTCTTTTTTTTTTTTTTGCAAAAAATCTCTATTTCATTGAAAGGGTTACCTGAATTAGACTAGAACACACTAACTGATAATGGCAGTTTTTCTGTATTAACAAAAAAAAAATATTTAAAAAAATAATTAACAAGAAAATGAGTTTTAGCACTAAAATGTTGTCCTGGTCAGTGAGTATTACACTGTGTAAGTCAGCTTGGCCTTTAGTGCCCATCACTCAGTATAATGTGTGCAGTTCTGTGTGGGGGCACTCAGAAGCATTATACTGTGGAGTGGGCACTAATGAGGTACACAATATAATGCCCCATTAGTGCCTGCCACAATGTTTAACGCTCCAAAGTGCATTTCAGGCAGTATAATACTCCATTAGTGCTTCCACAAAGTATAATTTTCCACAAGTGCCTGCAAAACAGTACAATATCCTATTTGTGCCCATCACACAGTACAATGCCCTATTAGTTCCCATCACACAGTATAATGCTCCATTAGTGCTCCCAGACAGTATAATGCTCCATTATAATGTGTGGAGGCACCAACAGGACTTTATATCATATGGAGACCACTAATGGGACTTTCTGTGTATGCCCCATGTGAGCAGCAGGAGCAGACTGTAAGCTAATAAATCCTCTTTATCTTCCCTAGCATACCAGTTAGTGACATTGACCCCTTTACTTGATTTGTCCACTAGGGAAGGCTAAAATAATAAATATTTTCTCCTAATTTTTCTTGTGTCATATAGTCAGATGCACAGGAAGGACCATCTTAGACCCACATTCTGGGTCTGAGGAAAGAAGGAACCGCGCTTCGCCCAAATATAATTTGAAGCAAAACTTTATTTTCCAATCACTACGCGTATCGGGGTATAAACCCCTTTATCAAGTGTACAGGAAGAACACAAAATAGTGCGCTGTATTCTGTGTTCTTCCCATACACTTGATAAAGGGGTTTATACCCTGAAATGCGTAGTGATTGGAAAATAAAGTTTTGCTTCAAATTATATTTGGGCGAAGCGCGGTTCCTCTTTCCTCAGACCCAGAATGTGGGTCTAAGATGGTCCTTCCTGTGTATCTCCTGACACTCTAGAGTGGTCACTGGATCCTGCTGCTGCCCTACATCCAAAGAGGAACCCTCTGTTAATCGGTTCTACTGTGCTTCATGGTGGTTATGACCAGGGGCGTAACTACCGGTTAACAGCGGTAGTAGCTGCCACAGGGCCCGGGACATTACGGGGCCCCGCGGGCCCCCGATGCGTTTTTTTTTTAAATAGGCCGTTACCTGCTGGAGTAACCCCACCAGGTAACGGGCTCTATATACTCACCGATCCCCGGGGTCCCGCTCACGGCCGCCTGCACTTCCAATTCTGTGGAGGCGGCTGTGAGCAGGAGCAGGGATCGGTATGTGAGGCCGCGGAACGAACACCACAATCTCTGCTATCATTATACTCCGGGGTCTTTGAAAAGGCCCCGGATTATAATAATCGGAGGCCCAGAGTTGGTGAGGGAACATAAAAAACAATGTACTTACCTCTCCTACACTTCTCCAGGCTTTGGGCCTGTTTGGTGACGTCCCAGACGTCAACGAACGTCATTTTGCGTTGCGACGCCGGCCTGGTCCAACATTGAAGAAGGCCGAAGTAGCGCACGGGCATGCACCGGAGCGAGGAACAGGTAAGCAACGTTGTTTTTTTTTTTTGTTTGTATCCTCCCCTGGGTCTCCGATCATTATACTCTGGGGTCTGAAAAGACCTCAGAGTATAATAATTGTTCATGGGTGGTCCACAATGGGACATATAATAGTGTGTGCAGGGGCCACTATGGGGGAAAATACTCAGTGCAGGGGCCACTATGGGGAATAATAGTGTGTGCAGGGGCCACTATGGGATATAATACTGTGTTCAGGGGCCACTATGGGACATGATACTGTGTGCAGGGGCCACTATGGGACATGATACTGTGTGCAGGGGCCACTATGGGACATGATACTGTGTGCAGGGGCCACTATGAGACATGATACTGTGTGCAGGGGCCACTATGGGACATGCTACTGTGCGCAGGGGCCACTATGGGACATGATACTGTGTGCAGGGGTCACTATGGGACATGATACTGTGTGCAGGGACCACTATGGGACATGATACTGTGTGCAGGGGCCACTATGGGACATGATACTGTGTGCCAGGGGCAACTATGGCACATAATAGTGTGCGCAGGAATGCGTTTTTTGGGGGGGGGGGGGTTGGAAGGGGAGGTCTGGGGGGGGGTGATTGGGGGCAGCGGTTGGGGGGGGGGGGCCCATGTCAAATGTTCGCCTTGGGGCCCAGCCATTCCTAGTTACGCCACTGGTTGTGACCTTTGTTCACAACCCTCTAAGGTGAGAGTCTAATCTAATATATTCACTCCACTTTCTATCAAACAGTATCACACTATGCACTGCTCGGTGCTGTTTTTTTGTCTCTTTTGAATTATATAGTCAGATGCGTCTTATTGTCCATAAAATACAGTAGTATCTGTTAACGCTTTTGTGGTTTACTGCCCTATGTGTGAAGCAGCAAATTACTGTTTGTGGTTTTTGATTGTCTTTTGGAGCATGACAGCACTACTATAATACAAATAGAAAGACACAATCCTCCTGCTTTTCTCTTTGACAGCTCTTAAGCCTCCTTTTTGTCTTTGGTAATGTGAGTACTAAAAGTTATGTGTAACTACTAGGATATGGCAGGTGATTATCTCAGTGAAGTGATAACATCCTGTTTGTCCCAGGAGTTTGATCCTAAGACAAATTAAATGTAAAATAGTAAAAAAAATATATATAACTATTGTTGTGCTAGAAAAGATAGTCCTTTTTAAATTATTATTAATTATGTATTTTTATGGATTTCTACAATCTGACAATGTATTTTTTTACTTTAACTCTTCCATGTGTACCAGATTATTTTTGCATGTTTTGCATTTTGTTTGTGTCTAGACTGTTATAATATAACATTCATATCTCTAGAGGGCAGACCTAATATAAATATAACTGTATAGTGTACAAGTAACCATACAGTGCACAAAAAAAAATCTTCCAGTTGCTTAAGTAACACTGCCCAATCAGTAATCAGCACTTGGATCCACTACATCTGCCTTTCCATAGGTTTGGGAAAATGTAAGGTTGGCTGCCAAAAGTCCTGATTCTTAGGATGTTTCTAAAGCTAGGTTCACACCTGCGTTCGGGTTTCCGTTGAGGCGCTGTGTAAAGAAAACAAGAATGCAGTAATTTGGAAATGTCATATAACTATATTTTATTCACACATACTGTAGGACACATATCAAAACTTTGAAAGTTAGATATTTCTCGCTTATTTCATTGGGGGACACATCACCATGGGTATAGACCTGGCCACTAGGAGTCTGACACTAGGAATAGCAAAAGAAGTCGGCTCTGCCTCCAGGCTATACCCTCTTCACAGATACTGTGCTAGTCAATTTTAACCTAGTGTCCATAGGAGACAGACACAACCTGTCTCAGGTCTTTCTGTCTTACATCTTTTTTATTTTTCTGTCAGGTGCAGGGGGGTTTTCAGCATGTACGCCACACTAGTCGTATCCCGCTGTGGGCACAACACTCTACAAAGTGCACCTCGCTGGTCACCAGCCGGATTGCTGGTGACCCTACTCCCATGTGCGTGGTCTACCGAAGGGGTGACCATGTGGTGCCTGATATGGGGGCCTCCATTTTAGCGAATGAGCCCCACTTTCTATGGCGCTCTCGGGGCTTTTCTTGCGATCACCGAGTGACTATTGTTCAAGAGGCTCTTTCTTGGGAGCCCCTGTCCTGGCCCCTGGTACCTTTTTTAGGCCTCCATCAGGCCTTCCAGTACCCTCGGCCAGGGACTAGGCCACAACTGAACACACCCCTTTCCAGGGCTTCCCGGCCTTCAAACTCCTCCTAGGCCTTTCCATTGGCCAGGAGGCAGGTCTGGGAAGGTCCCCTTCCTCTGCTTATTCCCTGAGCGCAGTAATCTCCGGGGGAGGGCCTTGTGCTCTTCTCAGAAAACTTTAATGTTTAATTTTCTATTCTGCAGCTCCTGCTGCTCTTCTTTTCTCTGCTCTCTGTTTCCCACCTTCGTAGACTCCCTCTGTTCACTATTTGCTTATGCCTAAGAGTCCTGGGCATGATGGTGTTGACCTTTGTGGCTCTCCCTTTGGCTCAGTTCCACTCGAGCCCTTGCTATCAGCATTTCTGGCTTGCTGGGACGAGACCCCATCCAATTCTACCACCTGTTTCTTCTGCCTCCCCGGGTTCGCTGAGAGCTTTTTTGATGGTTCTCCTCCCCAGAAATCTCTCAGGAGAACTCCTTCTTCCCCTTCTTTGGCAGGAGATCCCTCCAGCACCAGTCTTCTGGTTGGGGAGCAGTCTTCAGTGCCTTGTCCGTTCAGGGCCTATGGTCCAAAGCCGAGACCTCCTCCAAATCTACCTTCTGGAACTGGGGGCCATCTTCTTGGCCCCTGTCTCATTGGAGCTCTCCCCTCCTAGGGTGTGTGGTCAGAGTCCAGACCGCCAACTCCACTGCAGTCTCCTGCTTGAGCCTTTAGGCGGGCACAAGGCGTCTGGCCTTGCTAGTAGTCTCCTGCTCTCTTCTTTGGGCAGAACTGCTTGTTCCAGCCCTGTTGGCGGTCCTCTTTCCAGGCATGAATGGGCTGCAGACTACCTAAGCTGAGGAAAGCTCATCCAGGATGTGTGGTTGCTTCTCCAGAAGATCTTTCTAAAGTTGTGCCCCCGATTGGGCAGTCCCGACGTAGACCTCTTCGCCTCCCACCTAAACCACAAGCTCTCCCGCTACATGGCCAAGTCCCAGGACCCTCAGGCCTTTGTGATTTCCTGGTTGAACTTCCACCTTCTGTACCGGTTCCTTCCATTTAAGAAAAAAAAACTCATTTAGAAATTGATGGCAGTAACACCTCTCAAAAAAGTTGGACCAGTGCCATGTCTACCATTTCTAAAAGAAAAAGGGATGCTACACAACAAACATCTGTGTGGAAACATCTGAGAAGTGAGAAGACCAATTGCTGGAATTTTGAGAAGAATGTTGTCCCATTCTTATCTGTTGTAGGATTCTCGCTGCTCAACAATCCTGTGTCATCTTTCCTTTATTTTCTATTGGTGAAAGGTCTGGACTGCAGGTAGGCCAGTTCAGAATCCAGTCTCTTCTTGTGCAAAACCATTTTCATTGTGTAGTTTGTGGTGCAACACTGTCTTGCTGAAATAACCAAGGCCTTCAACGAACGAGATGTCATCTGCATGGGAGCATATGTTGTTCTAAAACTTCTAAATACTGCTCAGCATTGATAGTGCCTTTCAACATGTGCAAGCTGCCCATGCCGTAGGCACTAATGCATCCCCATACATCAGAGATGCAGGCTTTTAAACTGAGCGCTGATAACAAGCTGGATGGTCCCTCTCCTTTTCATTCTGGAGGACACGGCATACATGCTTTCCGTAGTTTCCATCAAGAATTTAAAATTTTATTTATCTGACCACACAACAGTTTGTAATTTTTCCTCAGTCTAGTTTAAATAAGTTTTGGTGCAGAGAAGATTTGTCATTTCTGGATTGTTTTAATATATGGCTTTTTCTTTACATGTTACAGCTTTGACTTACATTTTTGGACTGCACAGTGACAATGATTTTTGGAAGAATTCCTGAGCCCATGCAGTGATTTGCCTTACAGATTTATGCCGGTTTTTCATTCGTGTCATCTGAGGGTCTGTATCAGATCAATATATTCTCTGAATTTTTTCATGATATTTATGTACTGTAGATGATGGAATAATGCAAATTTAATTTCAGGAAAATTTTTCAGAATACTTTTCTCAAATTGTTCTAGTTTTAGATGCAGTTTTTCAAAGACTGGTAAACCTCTCACCAGCTTTGCTTCTGAGATACTCTACCTCTCTAAAATACTATTTTTGTATACAATCAATAAAAATTGATCCCACAGCTGTTTATCATTAGCATATCTTACTTTTCTAGAATTTTGTTAGCATATTGTGAATAAAATATGGTTATATGAGATTTCCAAATCATTGCATTCCTGTTTTCTTTACATTTTACAGTGTCACCACTTTTTGGATTTTATAAAACAGAATGCATTGCATATTTTGTTATTTGTATACTATCTAAATCATTTGTATATATTTAGTGTTTTAATGGTATGATATATATTTATTGTTCACTTTGATTCGGTTGTTGTATTGTTACACCTGACTGGTCCATAGGCCTTTACATATTGAATGGATGTTCCTATTAGCACTTGAAAAAGGCCCCTTTGTGGGCTAATTTGTAGTGTATGTTCCAATAAATTGTCTGATCACCCAGGCTGGGAAACTGGGTTTCTGTCAGTTGGTTGATGCTGTCTTGGTTTTTTCTTTTTTTTTATTTATAAAAATATTTATAAAATATATATAGCTATTTGGCGCAGATAAAAAAAAACTCAAAGAAAAAAATAACACATTATCTAAACAGGTTTGTGCATGTAGTAAAAGGAAAATACAAAAAAAAAAACTATTGCAGAATTACTGGTTTTTCATGTCTCCCTGTAAAAATGAATACAAATAAATAATTTCAAAATGGTATAAAAATGCAGCTAATATGTCAAGAATAAAAATGAGTCTCAGTACATCAAAAAGAAAAAAAGAAAAAAAAATCTGTACATTTGGTACCATTTGAATACTGCATACAAATAAACAAAAATAATGGCAAAATTGCTATATTTTCCATTCCTCCTCCCTCCAAAATAAAACAAGCCCTTATACATCTGTGTCAATAGAAAAAAAAAACATGTACCTGAAAACCCAAAAAGACTGGTTCTTAGGGTACTACACAGGCTTGACAGGTATAATTTTAGTGGTAACAATTGGAAGCTTCATAGTATACAGTATACAGTGAGGAGGAATAACGAATATACACAGTGACAACTTATCTCTAGATTCTGCTGCCCAAAGAAAATATTGTACAGGCTGGAAAAGTGTGACCACTTTTTATGATTATATATTAACTTGTAAATTTTATAGCAAACTCAGTGTTCTTCTTTCTCACTTTAGATTGCCCCCAGTGTTACTTATATTATTAAAAAGAAGTTACGCACACAGTATATGTGGATGCTTTGATGCCAGTGTATATGGTCCATGTGGCCTGTATGTTAATCCTCTGAAAGAACTCTTGCACATTCTAGGAAGTCTGTTACTTTATCTGTATAACAACTGCACAGATTTTAGACAGCGTAAAGTTCAGCATCAGCACTGGCTTCAGAACTGCATGACACATGATGTAAGTAAAGCTTCAACTACAAAGTTTGCCACTGTGTTTCTAAAGGAATAGATTTTACAAGCCATGAAATAACATCAGACAGAATGTTTGCCAGCTGCCAGAGTACATCACCCCAAATGTAATCCCTTTTACACAGTCTAGGATCCAGCTTTTATTACCCAGCATCCACAAGAATGGCAACGACACATCTTATTTCAACAGCTGCAGGTGACCACTCACAAATGTTTTTGCTTTGCTTTGGGAACTCAAGCAAAAGATGGTATTTAACAAAGGTGATCCCTCTCTATGATCTATGGCAAAGGCATAACTTGAAAGGATGCAGAGGGTGCACTGCTACCCAGGCTCAGGAGCCTGAGTGGACCCATAAAATGTCTCTTCCCAGTATGAGGAGACCAGTATTATAAATAATACATTATAGTTGGGGGGTCTGATACAGATTTTGCATTGGGGCCCAAGACTTTCATGTTCCACCTCTGATTCATGGCTAAACCTCATTGATGTTCATGAGCAATATCTCTGCATATAATATAGAAAATAAATATTTTCCACAATATAAAGACTTATATCTTTGAATTTACCCACTTGTCAGTATATAGTATGATTATAGCATCTGCAAGCAAGTAAATAATACATGTTCACCTATAGCTGAAAATGTTAACTCTCATATGGGAAAACAGATACACAACTAATGTAAATTCAGGCAAATCATATTGCATCTTAGGAAAGAAAATTTTAAACTTTTAATACTGGAAATCAAAACACATTTTCTGTACTTTTTCTAAAGTTTATCATTTTAATTAATTTGCTCTTTTCATCATATCCTAATGCAGCCCTTTACATATTATATCAATCAGGTTTATTTTGCCAACACATGGATAGTTCAGTTTGATTCAGAGGGCTTTTATTTTCTGCCAATTTTTCTAATTTGTTTCCACGGCATGGGGGATTCATTCAGTGAATCTTATTCATTTCCTTGCTGTCTGCCTTACCTTCTGAAATAATTAAGTAACTGGAGAGGCTGTCAATTAAACAGTGATACTAATCAAAGCATAAAAGCTCCTTTAAGAAACAGTAGGTCTGAAAACATTTTCCAACATTGTCAGCATTGACTTCATTCATCCAATTCTCACACAATTGCGTGCTCCAGATGTTTATGTGTCATCAAGGCAACATTTGTAACACGGATGACCCTTTATATAGCAGAAAAAGAAAAGAAGCCACCTATTATGTGGCCAAGCTGAATTCTAGAAAAATGTAGCTATTTTCATCTCTAATTAACGCTAGCTTCTTTAATGAGGACACTGTCAAGGACAGTTAAGAAAATGACTACAAGTGTCCTTGGTAACTTGAATGTAGTACTGCTGAATTTACCTTACTTCCACTAAGTGTGACATAAATGTCAGTTTCTTTAAAGTGTAAGGAGCAGCATTCCTTGGACCAATCGCATTAGACAATCACAGTAAATAGAAGCATCTGCCATCTGCTTTAGAAAAAAAACATATTACTCGTCCTTTTTGACAAATTAAAACATGATGTTCTTTACACTGCTTTTGTACTCAGTGGGTTTGTATAACAGGATAAAGAAGTGCTATATGAATTAGTATGGACACATAGGAAGTAATAAAAAAATGAGGGATTGCGTAGTTTAATGGAATTGTCATTATGAGAGAATAAAATAGATCATTATTGGGCACTGATGACAGCAACAGCTTTAAATGATTACATAATGCAAGAAATTGTTTCATTTTCACAAAAGGACACATGTATAATAACATATTTATAGCATTAAATACCACCTGCTACTCTGTTACTAAAAACAACCAGTCACCTATTCTAGAAGGATGTAATGCAGTAATAGATTACATTTACATCTCACTCAAGAATGTCAGGGGGATTGATATTACTGGCTCAGGAGGGTGGCTTTAAAGGGAGCCTGTTACATTCATTATGGTATCCTGTCTGCAGGCACATGTTATAGGGCAGGAGGTGTTGAGAAGACAGACGTAGAATTTTGTAGAAAATAATTAGTATAACTTGCAACTTATATCTCTGGTCTTTCTATGTTTAATGGGGTTGTCTATTTTCAGACCAATATTTGCCACCAATGATATTCTTTGCATGATGAAAAGTTATACAAATTTCCAATATACTTTCTGTATCATCTCTGCTTGCCATCATTCATTCTTCTTACACCCATATATCACATGGCCATGGACTGATTTTTATCCACTGGAAGCAAGCAGAATGAATGAAAGCAAGCAGAGATGTAGAAAACCACGAGGAATTGATACAGAAAGTATATTGTAAAATTGTATAACTTCATTATACAGTCAATACCATTTCTCTCTCAATATTGGTCTGAAACTGGTCTGAGTCCACAGGCAGATACCTAACCAAAAAGAAATGGACTGATTGACACAAAATAACCTTAAGGCCTTCTTGACATGTGAGTGAGCTGTGTTTTTCTTTTTTGAATGTTATCCTAAGTTTAGGTCATCAAAAACAGATCTGCAGGGGTTTGTAACCCAGAACCCCCACCAATCAGTTGTTCTGAGAAACTGATACACAAAGAATGGAGCAGGAAGCAGAGAGGTCCCATTCAAGTGACCAGACTAGATTACTACAGATCAGTTCCCATACAAAGCTCTATTATAACTTGTGTACAATTCTCTCTCACAAAAATCCATCAAATCTCTCCAGGTTTTGGGGTGTACATCAATAGGGTGGCAAGTCTATCCTATGATGCAAGCAGGGTCCTGAAGCCCATATAATACTTATCATCAGATGCTTATACTCTCCTCTGTAACATTAACCAAGCAGGGATTGTTTCCATCTCCCGAGTTCACGCAGCACTGTGCTAACTGGACTGTCTCCAGGTTAAATAGGGTTCTGGCCCAGTCTCCCATTGCACTTAACACTTTCTTTCTCTACTAAGGACAAGAATTCTGGGAAAGGAATATGCAAATGAAAACAGTATTGATCTATAACAGCTATCTTCCAAAGGGTGGCATTAGAACAAGTTTTCCTTTTTCCATTCAAGAACTTATTTGCATATTTCTTCCACCATATCTCTACTATGTAGCCTCCTACCATCCAAATCCCACACCTTCCTTACTTGTGTAGCCATATTAAACCTTAGATGTGAACAGGAGTGGTTATTATAAAACACATTAAGACATATCAAATTAAGTGTCTGGGAATGGGAGCTTCATGTACAGTGGGGAAAAAAAGTATTTAGTCAGCCACCAATCGTGCAAGTTCTCCCACTTAAAAAGATGAAGCCGGCCTGTAATTGACATCATAGGTAGACCTCAACTATGAGAGACAAAATGAGAAAACATATCTACAGTAGAAAATCACATTGTCTGATTTTTTAAGAATTTATTTGCAAATTATGGTGGAAAATAAGTATTTGGTCACCTACAAACAAGCAAGATTTCTGGCTCTCACAGACCTGTAACTTCTTCTTTAAGAGGCTCCTCTGTCCTCCACTCATTACCTCTAGTAATGGCACCTGTTTGAAATTGTTATCAGTATAAAAGACACCTGTCCACAACCTCAAACAGTCACACTCCAAACTCCACTATGGTGAAGACCAAAGAGCTGTGGAAGGACATCAGAAACAAAATTGTAGACCTGCACCAGGCTGGGACGACTGAATCTGCAATAGGCAAGCAGCTTGGTGTGAAGAAATCAACTGTGGGAGCAATAATTAGAAAAAGAAAGACATACAAGACCACTGATAATCTCCTTCGATCAGGGGCTCCACGCAAGATCTCACCCCGTGGGGTCAAAATGATCACAAGAACAGTGAGCTAAAATCCAAGAACCACACAGGGGGACCTAGTGAATGACCTGCAGAAAGCTGGGACTAACGTAACAAAGGCTACCATCAGTAACACACTACACCGCCAGGGACTCAGATCCTGCAGTGGCAGACGTGTCCCCCTGCTTAAGCCAGTACATATCCGGGCCCGTTTAGAGAGCATTTGGATGTTCAAGAAGAGTATTGGGAGAATGTCATATGGTCAGATGAAACCGAAGTAAAACTGTTTGGTAGAAACACAACTCATCGTGTTTGGAAGAGAGTGAATGCTGAGTTGCATCCAAAGAACACCATACCTACTGTGAAGTATGGGGGTGGCAACATCATGCTTTGGGGCTGTTTCTCTGCAAAGGGACCAGGACGACTGATCCGTGTACATGAAAGAATGAATGGGGCCATGTATCGTGAGATTTTGAGTGCAAACCTCCTTCCATCAGCAAGGGCATTGAAGATGAAACGTAGCTGGGTCTTTCAGCATGACAATGATCCCAAGCACACCGCCAGGTCAACGAAGGAGTGGCTTTGTAAGAAGCATTTCAAGGTCCTGGAGTGGCCTAGCCAGTCTCCAGATCTCAACCCCTTAGAAAACCTTTGGAGGGAGTTGAAAGTCCATGTTGCCCAGCGACAGCCCCAAAACATCACTGCTGTAGAGGAGATCTGCATGGAGGAATGGGCCAACATACCAGCAACAGTGTGTGCCAACCTTGTGAAGACTTACAGAAAACGTTTGACCTCTGTCATTACCAACAAAGGATATACAACAAAGTATTGAGATGAACTTTTGTTATTGACCAAATACTTATTTTCCACCATAATATGCAAATAAATTCTTTAAAAATCAGACAATGTGATTTTCTGGATTTTTTTTTCTCATTTTGTCTCTCATAGTTGAGGTCTACCTATGATGTCAATTACAGGCCTCTCTAATCTTTTTAAGTGGGAGAACTTGCACAATTGGTGGTTGACTAAATACTTTTTTCCCCACTGTACAAATACCACATCAATGGATGTGCTCCACATTAACAAATACAGAAGTCAATAGCTGCAGTCCCTAAAAATGTTTTATGGGGTTTAGTCACTGTGCAGAGCAATTCTTACCACTTTAATCCCTTTAAAGTTGAAATCAGGGGCGTAACTAATGGGGTAGCAGCGGTAGCGGCTGCCACAGGGCCCGGGACATTAGGGGCCCCGAAGCCCTGTGGCAGCCACTACCGCGAACCCCACAAACCAGTAATGATCGCGGTCGCACCTCCTGACCCGGCAGGTTATGGAGCCCGCGGCCAGCTGGAGATGTCCGGGCCCCGGACCATTATGATAGCGGTCGGGGAAAACCTGGTTCCCCGACCGCTATACATACTGTTATTGGAAAGGGGCCCTGGCATATTGTAGGCCCCTTTCCAATAGATGGCAACCGAGGGGAGGTGACTGAAAATAATAAATAGATATTCTCACCTCTCCTGGGAGCAGTGTTCTCTCTGCCGCTCCTCCGTCATGTGACTGAGGGCTGTGATTAGGCCCCAGCGGTCACATGGGGCACAGCCGCGTAATGACGTCAGTGCTCCCCCATGTGACCGCTGAGGCCCAATCAGAGGCCTCGGCAGCGACGTCGGAAGAGGGCCTGAAGACGCTGAAGATGGCAGGATGTAGCAAGGATGCCAAAGAAAGGTAAGGCAAGGTGAGTATGAGTGTTTGTTATTTTTAATCACCTTCCCTGGGCCTCCGATTATTATACTCTGGGGTCTGAGCAGACCCCAAAGTATAATAATAGTACCGAAGCGGAGGGGGGCTGTTGGGAGCTTATAATACTGTGTGGGGGCCACTGTGGAGCATATAATACTGGGTGGGGGCCACTGTAGAGCATATAATACTGGGTGGGGGCCACTGTAGAGCATATAATACTGTGTGGGGCCCACTGTAGAGGATATAATACTGTGTGGGGGCCACTGTGAGCATATAATACTGGGTGGGGCCCACTGTAGAGCATATAATACTGGGTGGGGGGCACTGTAGAGCATATAATACTGTGTGGGGGCCCCTGTAGAGCATATAATACTGGGTGGGGTCCACTGTAGAGCATATAACACTGGGTGGGGGCCACTGTAGAGCATATAACACTGGGTGGGGGCCACTGTAGAACATATAATACTGGGTGGGGGCCACTGTAGAGCATATAATACTAGGTGGGGCCACTGTAGAGCATATAATACTGGGTGGGGGCCACTGTAGAGCATATAATACTAGGTGGGGCCACTGTAGAGCATATAATACTGGGTGGGGGCCACTGTGGAGGGCATATAATACTGGGTGGGGACCACTGTGGGGAGCATATAATACTGTGTGGGGGCCACTGTAGGGAGGATGTAATACTGGGTGGGGACCACTATGGGGGGCATATAATACTGGGTGGGTACCACTGTGGGAAGCATATAAAACTGGGTGGGGACCACTGTGTGGAGCATATTATACTGTGTGGGGCCACTGTGGGTAGCATAGTATACTGTGTGTGGGGGGAGAAATGTAGGGCATATAATGCTGTATGGGGGCCACTGTGGAGCATATAATGCTGTGTGGGGGCCACTGTTGAGCATATAATACTATCTGGGGCCTCTGCTGAGCATATTTTACTGTTTGGGGACCTGTAACCGGTTCGGGGGGGGCCATGTCAAATGTTCGCCTTGGGGACCAGCCATTCCTAGTTATGCCACTGGTTGAAATATTCTACATTTTATCTCATTAAACACAAAAGCCAGTACTGTGATAAATAATCCACTTATCGAATCACCAATTGAGCAGTAATTAGAAACACAGAATATTGCCCATGCAATAATAAAATGGATCCCACCACACTATTGTTAGCCTGTATCTTCGACATAATGCAGAACAGACAATGTAGTCAATGCTTCTTTATCTACCGTATAAATTACTTACATTAGTTACAGATGTGCCCACCCCTAACTTAGTTCTAATTTTCTAAAGGAATCCAATTTCGCTAACAAAAGCTTTGAAAGATTGCAATTAACACCCCAAATGGGTGGCCACACATAGACACATATAGGATGATATCACTTTGTATTATCATTCTCTTTGTGATAGCATATCTGTTCATGCCAGGCAAGAGGAAAGGTAAGGCAGGACACATCTATACATAAACACAACTATACAGGCAACTATACAAAAGGCACACAGCAGAAACCAGCATAGGGCACTAAGAGGGCATTATACTATGTGGGGGCACTAATGGGACAGTATACTTTGGTGGGGGACTAAATGGGCACTATATTATATAGGAAGACTCAGTGAGAGCTGGAATGGGCTGGGTGAAAGGAACATGGGCAGGACTGGGTGGGGTTAGGGTCATATATAATAAGCATTGCCTGAAAATGATATTGCCTACCAAGCACTATGTTAAAGATAAACAGTCCCCGGTCTCACGCTTCCATTGCTTGTTTGCTTTCATGCCACTTATCATGTATAACTAATGTGTTAGGCAGTCTCTCAGTAATAAGCTTTGTATTGATAACAACATGTACAATGTACATACAAAAACAGGTATGCATATAAAACAATTTTGCTAGTCCTTGATCTCAAATAATTTCCCGTTTCAGTGAGTCAGAGAGAAATATATGAGGTGAATTTTATGTAAAGTATTTCAGTGCTTTTAGAGCTGATGATCTGTTGACCGGACTGTTTTACTGTGTTTGAATAACTTTGTTTATTACAAGTGCAAGTTTCATGTCAGGATTTAAGTGAATGCACTTTTACTGTGCCAAAAATGTAGTGCGATTTCTTAGATATTTGCCACCAATGAGAGAAATGCCTTCAATGTCTGTCACAGGAGTCCACACACAGTACTACATTGACCTTTTGCTCTATGGTAGTTAAGAAACATGCACTTGTGGAATTCAATACCTTGGCTCTAGCAGAACTTCATGAAATCATGGTCATGTTTTTCATAATACTGTGTCTTAAGAGTAGGATGAAGTTTACTTTATTCAAGTTAACAATTTTACAGTTTTTTTTTAAGATATACGCTGCTTGTGAAAAAAATCTTAAAGCTGAGATCTATGTTCTCTTCTATGCCTTATTAGTGTCACACACCCAATAGGCCAGGGCCCCATGTTGTGAAAATGCAGCGGCAAAAAAACTCTGCATTTTACAGTACCTGCAGAGCGGATGGGATTCTGGGTAATCTCATTCCCACATTGCAGAAAAAAAATCTGCAGCGGAAAAGCTGTGTTTTCAAAAATGCTCGCTTTTTGAAAATCGCAGCATGTCAGTTATACCTACGGAAACACTGGCTTTTTCTCTATAGGTATAATAGAGGCAGAAAGTCCACAGGGGAAAACTCTGCAAACCTTCTGTGAAAAACGCTACGGAAAAAACATGATGTGTTTCTGCTGCGTTTTTTATCTCAGTGTTTTTTTGCTGCGGCTTGCTACGTGGGGCCTTAGCCTTATAGTGTTTCCATCCCTAACTGCTATAATATAGCAAACATGTCTGATGTGAATGGTGACAATCTGTACAGAGCTGCAGTATACAAGTAGTGGAAAATAAAGTACAACACCAGCTTACCCATTACAAAATGAGCATCTTCCCTATACATCTATCACCAAAAAATTTTCTTTAAAAAATAGTTATTCTTACTATACTATGCAAATTCATCAGGATGAATGTAAAAGCAACATTTATTTCTAAGTTTAGTGTAACATACACTACGTAAAACTTGATAAATTGTAACATCTAAACATATAACACTCAAAGAATTACATATGTTATTAAGAATATAAAGATGAAAATATATATTATATATATCCATTCATATTTACAGTCATATGAAAAAGTTTGGGCACCCCTATTAATCGTAATCATTTTTAGTTCTAAATATTTGGGTGTTTGCAACAGCCATTTCAATTTGATATATCTAATAACTGATGGACACAGTAATATTTCAGGATTGAAATGAGGTTTATTGTACTAACAGAAAATGTGCAATATGCATTAAACCAAAATTTGACCGGTGCAAAAGTATGGGAACCTCAACAGAAAAGTGACATTAATATTTAGTAGATCCTCCTTTTGCAAAAATAACAGCCTCTAGTCGCTTCCTGTAGCTTTTAATCAGTTCCTGGATCCTGGATGAAGGTATTTTTGACCATTCCTCTTTACAAAACAATTCCAGTTCAGTTAAGTTTGATGATCGCCGAGCATGGACAGCCCGCTTCAAATTATCCCACAGATGTTCAATAATATTCAGGTCTGGGGACTGGGATGGCCATTCCAGAACATTGTAATTGTTCCTCTGCATGAATGCCTGAGTAGATTAGACACCATCTGCAGCAAGATGATGCTGCAGCTCTTTGGAGGTGGTCTGTGGATTGTCCTTGACTGTTCTCACCATTCTTCTTCTCTGCCTTTCTGATATTTTTCTTGGCCTGCCACTTCTGGGCTTAACAAGAACTGTCCCTGTGGTCTTCCATTTCCTTACTATGTTCCTCACAGTGGAAACTGACAGGTTAAATCTCTGAGACAACTTTTTGTATCCTTCCCCTGAACAACTATGTTGAACAATCTTTGTTTTCAGATCATTTGAGAGTTGTTTTGAGGAGCCCATGATGCCACTCTTCAGAGGAGATTCAAATAGGAGAACAACTTGCAATTGGCCACCTTAAATACCTTTTCTCATGATTGGATACACCTGGCTATGAAGTTCAAAGCTCAGTGAGGTTACAAAACCAATTTTGTGCTTCAGTAAGTCAGTAAAAAGTAGTTAGGAGTATTAAAATCAATAAAATGATAAGGGTACCCAAATTTTTGCATCGGTCAAATTTTGGTTTAATGCATATTGCACATTTTCTGTTAGTACAATAAACCTCATTTCAATCCTGAAATATTACTGTGTCCATCAGTTATTAGATATATCAAATTGAAATGGCTGTTGCAAACACCCAAATATTTAGAACTAAAAATGATTAAGATTAATAGGGGTGCCCAAAGTTTTTCATATGACTGTATGTTATTGAATAATTCATATTTAAGATATCTAAATAATGTCCCTGCTACATTTTAACGTATGTTGTCTGTGTAAACAGAAATGACATGATTTTCATTTATCTTGTGTAACTACACTACTTTTGTTTACTGATGTTTTGGTACAGAGGGGGCAGGGAAGACCTAGATAATGTCTCTCCTGTTCAAACACTGCACTTCTTTAAGTGCAGGAACCCCTGTTTGAAAAGACAAAGGGGAAGATTTACTTATAGCGTATAAGGTTTAAATACTGAAAACTTAGAACAGACTATCCTAAACTGTGCCACATTTATCAAAGAGTCTGGTGTGGTTTGAGAAATCTAGTGTATGTTTAGACTGTCTACTCTAACATTATGCCACTTAGTAGTTGGCTTAAAAAAAAATGTTGCCACTTTTCTGGTACATGGTGAGACGACTTAGGTCACACCCCTTTCCCTTGATGCCGCACACCTTTCCTGTTAGGTCGTACCCTTTTGTGCAAGTTGTCATAGTGTCTATAAAATATCTAAAACACTTGAATATGACACATGACATGTTAGACTGTTTTTTGTTTCAAATTATGGCACTAATCTGACACATTTTTCTTCATAAATCTTCCTCAAAATGTATAAGGATAGAAGCAAATAATGTTTACTTCAATGGAGAGTACATAACACAGTTAGTGCAGAAATCTATCCCATCCCCTAAGAATCATATATAGTTATATTTTCAAAAATGTTTCAATTTTAATTGGCTATAAATTTAAATATGATTCTTGGAAATTACCCTTTAAGGCCAGGGCCCCATGTGGCATAAATGCTGCGGTTTGGCCGCGGCAGAAACACCACGGAAAAAACTGCTGCGTTTTACAGTTCCTAGCATGTCCCATTAATACATTGCGGGAAAATACACACAGTGGAGATGCTGTGATTTCCAAAAATGTCACGGTTTTGAAAATCACAGCATGTCAATTATACCTACAGAAATGCCAACGGTTTCCCTATAGCTATAAATCAAGAAGAAAGGAAACCTCTGCAGACTTTCTGTGAAAGCGCTGTGGGAAAAAAACACAATTTTTCCCGCTGCATTTTTTTGCACTGTTTTTTGTTGCAGTTTGATGCATCAGTTTTTACACAGAGACAGTAAAAAAAAAAAGAAAAGAAAGAATGCATGGGTTTCTTGTATTCCTGTCTGCGTTATTCTGTTCAGCAAAAAAAGGTTGTTGTTTTTTTTTTTTGTTCTTTTTTTTTTATAAAACGCATGCCAATGCTTGCCAACTGATATAACGGATACATTTTAATTTTATAAAAGCAATTGATTCCTTGTCTTAAACAAGAAACGTGGTGTGAAAGCAGTCTTAGATATTGTTGAAGTAACAGTACCACCGGTACTTCATTCAAGGGCTTTACCCATGAACAAAACCATATTTGTAAGCAATTAATATTCAAACATTTTTTGCAAAGTTATAAAGGTTTTCTGTAACCATCTTAGTGGTGACAACCTGTTGTCTTGAATGATTGCCAGTGGGTATGACCATGAATGCAGGAACTTTATCTGGTCTGGTACTTGCCAGAAATCTAGCCATGCTTTCTTTATTGTGGCTGGATCTTCTTATACATGTAGTGCCCCAGCCTGATAATGCAGCCACAACAAGGAAATCATGGCTGGTTTTCTGGTAAGTGCCAGACCTTAAAAAGTTCTTGCATTCATGGTCGCATCCATGATTACCCTCGGAAACCCGCAGACCCCCTAGCCTGTAATGGGGTTCACCGGGTTTCTGCCCCAAAGGGCGGAAAAATGCAGAGAGAGAAGTCCTGCTTTCAGGACTTTTCTCTCCACATTTTTAAAGCAGAATGGGGAATCCCCAAGCAGAGACCCAGCACAGATGTGAACCTAGCCTGACCCTGTTTCTAAAGGATAGCGATAACTTTCTGAATGGACTCCAGTTTTGAATGGAGCTGCAGGTTCATTTCATAGTGTTAGAGCAGTACAATGGTTGACACTAGAGATGAGCGAATCGATTCTGCAGAAGTGGAATTCGATCCGAATTTCAGGAAATCTTCGATTCACCACGATTCCGGATTTCCTGATGCTTCGCGGTAACAAATATTTATTAAGGACCTTTGTGATATCAGATGGTCACAAGATATTCTCTAGTGTTGTGATTGGGTAGGCGTGTCTTTGTTTGTTAGTAGATCCTTCCACATGAATAAAACTTGTCCGTGCTGGAGAGAGAGAGAGAGAGACATGACCGTGGCATCCAAGGGCTTCCGCAATTTTGCCGCCCACCCACCCAACCCGGATCTCTTAAGAAATAGCTGTTTATTCGCTGGGAAGTAATTCGGATCGAAGCAAATTTTTTTAGAACTTCGAATCGAACTGCCGAATCGAACTTTTGAGAAATTCGCTCATCTCTAGTTGGCACTATTGCTTTGCAACATTGTGGTCCTGGATTCGAATTCAATCAAGGGCAACATCTGAATGAAGTTTGTATGTTCTCCCCATAGATGGATTCCCTTCCGAGACTCTGGTTTTCTCCCACATGCCAAAAATATACTGGTAGGTAAATTGTCTTCCCATAAACTGATCCTTGTGGGTGTTGGGGATGAATAACCCCATTGCTGGCAGTGGGTGTGCCATAAATGAGGAAGGAAAGTGGTGTGGGTGGTGCAAAAAAATTGTGAATTTTTATGCTTTGTACACCGGAAAACTGGATAAAAGGCATAATAAATATTCTCAAATATGTTTTTTGCTATCCTGTTTTTTCTATGGGACTAATAAACAAGTAAAAAACAAGTGAAAAAAAATATAAAGACTAGTCTGAATAAACAAACAGGCTTGAACTGACCCACAGGGGAGGAGGTGAATCCCCCAGAGGGCCCCAAGATCCCTGACAATTGCAAGAGTGGTGCATGGCACAGTATACTCACTGCACTACATGCAGCCAGCTTCTGCTGGGTAGAATATTTAATACAATTTAATATGTGTAATATGTGTAGATGCATTGGGTGGCTGAGATTACTTCTAGTCACAGAGAGGCAGGTCAACCACTTTCCTTCCTCCTAGGCCTCATCTCCTTACTGTCACTACAGGGCCCAAATCCCATCCCATTCTACTGTTGGGCCCTAGGAATCCCAGTCTGACATTATAAATGAAGCTTTAATTATAACTGTGAAGTTCTAATGTAAAAGCAATCTTGAACTACACTATATGTGAGTTTTGCCTGACATCTACAGGTGATTTGTAAAACTGACAGACACCGGACTTTCTATTTACAAACTACAAAGTTTTCCCAACCTATAGTATATTCAATATAGTAATACTCAGTATATTCAATATAATATTTTGTATATTCAGTATATATTCAATTAATTTAGAAATTAATCTAGCTATTTATCAAAAATTGCTTTATACTTTAATGCCATTTTAATGTCACACAATAGTACTGTAATATTATATAAACATCTGGCAGAACCAGTCCACCAAAAAAAGCTTTTTTATATCCCGCAGTGTACAATGTGACTTAAAGGGGTTTTCCGGGCAAAAAAATCTTTTTTTAAAAGGTCTTTTAGTGTTATTAATGGGTTAATAAGTACACCCATATACCTTTAGCAGTGTTTTGAGTGATTTCTGGGTTTCTCTGGGAGCACCTGGCATCTTCTACATTTGTTTACATGGTGTAGCTTCCTGCTGTGCAGCTTCCTGTGTACCTTCCACACTACCTCCCTCTCACTGCCCTCCCCCTCCTCTCTCACTCTGTTACACCCCCTCCCTGTCTCCCTAGCTATCCCACCCACTAGACGCCTCTCTTCCTCTCTGCTAGCGCGTGCACAGACCGGTAGTGCATCTGACGCCTGCGCAGTAGAGATGGAGTGCCATCTCTACTGCGCATGTGTCGCAGACACCTACAGACTGCACAAGCACAGGCAGAGAGGAAGTGGGGAGCAGCCGTTCCTGGAGAGGAAGATCTGTAAGTATGATGGTGTTGGGGGGGGTAATGATGATATTCTGTTTCGGAAACAGCAAAACGGAATGCCACTGGATTATCAGAAAGTGTGCCTGGCGGTCACATGACTGCCCCAGGTATATGGGTAATTATAGATTTTTTTTTTTAATACAAGCAAATTAGAAGTTAGGCAGGGGAAGGGGGTTTAGTTTAGGGGTTAATATTTATTTAATCAGGACAACCCCTTTAAATAAGGTTTCCAGAAATAGATATAGATGACCCATCATTAGTACAGGCCAGTGTTTCTTATGTCCCTGTCATTGTCTCTTTGGCACAGTACAAGGACTTTAAGCCCTTCCCGCCGGTTACATTTTTCGACTTTTCTTTTTTGACTCCCCGTCTCGCAAACCCGATAACTTTTTTATTTTTCCAGGACAAATTGTTCTTCATAATGGTGCCATTTATTATTCTGTACAGTGTACTGGGAAGCTGAAAATAATTCAGAATGGGGTAGAATTGGAGAAAAAGTGCATTTGTGCTACTTTCTTACAGGCTTCGTTTTATGGCATTCACTCTGCAATGCACTCTTCACTAATGCAAAGCAATATTAGGAGTGGCAAAATCTACAGTTTGGTACATCCAGAGAAAGAAAGAAAGCACTGGTGAACTCATCAATGCAAAAAGACCTGGATGCCCATGGAAGACAACTGTGGTGGATGATCACAGAATAATTTCCATGGTGAAGAGAAACCCCTTCACAACAGTCAACCAAGTGAACAACAATCTCCAGGATGCAGGCGTATCAATATCCAAATCTACCATAAAGAGAAGACTGCATGAAAGTAAATACAGAGGGTTCACTGCACGGTGCAAGCCACTCATAAGCCTCAAGAATAAGAAGGCTAGATTGGTCTTTGCTAAAAAAAAAAACATCTAAAAAAGCCAGGACAGTTCTAGAAAAACATTCTATGGACAGATGAAACCAAGATCTACCTCTACTAGAATGATGGAAAGAAAAAAGTATGGCAAAGTCATGGTACAGCTCATGATCTAAAGCATACCACATCATGTGTAAAAACAACGCAGAGGCAAAGTGATGACTTGGGCATGCATGGCTGCCAGTGGCACTGGGTCACTAGTGATTATTGATGATGTGACACAGGACAGAAGCAGCCAGATGAATTCTGAGCTATTCAGAGACATACTTTGTGCTCAAATCCAGTCAAATGCAGCCAAACTGATACATAATACAGATGGACAATGACCCAAAACATAAAGCCAAAGCAACCCAGGAGTATATTAAAGCAAAGAAGTGGAATATTCTTGAATGTCCAAGTCAGTCACCTGATCTCAACCCAATTGAGCAGCATTTCTCTTGCTCAAGCCTAAATTTCATACAGAAAGGTCCACAAACAAACAGCAACTGAAAACTGCTGCAGTAAAGGCATTAAAAAGGAAGAAACACAGCGGCGTCTGGTGATGTCCATGAGCTCAAGACTTCAGGCAGTCATTGCCAACAAAGGGGGAACAACCAAGTATTAGAAATTAACAATTTATGTACAATTATTTCATTTGTCCAGAGGCGTAGCTAGCGGGGGGTACGAGACCCCGGACGAAGGCTGAGCGCCGAAACGCGCGTTGGGTGGTGTCAGCTGAGCACAGACCATCTATATACTACTTTACTCACCATGGGTAGGTACCAGGCATTAATTTGACTATTTCTCAGTATGGTATCTCTTAGATGTATGTATCTCTTGCATCCTCATTTCTTATGCGCTATTTAGTGCACTCTATCAATTTTGAGATTTGAGACTTACTTAGCCACTTCTCAATTTGTTATAATAGCCAGGTATACCATTATCTGTTTAACATGGTGTTACTTATGTATTTTTCCATGATAGTGGTGCATTAATGTTAGATTATTTATTTGATTATGTATACATACGCTATATTATTTATTTTTTGGAGTGCATACTTTTTGCAATTTTGGTCTCTGCCCTATGTGTGACACCTTTGTATTGTCATCCCGTCTTTTTGTTATTTATGTAGTCTTTTAATGGATTAATAAATTTCATATTTTTTTCATATTTGGTTTCATACGTTGAGTGTCCTTTTCCTTTTTTTGTTTGTGGTTTATGCTGTCTGTCGAGGCACATGCACGCCGCTTCCCTGCCGCAAGTCCTGCACTGCACATGATTGGCCTCAGTGGTTGCTGGAAAGGACTCGGTGATGTCACTCATATACATGACTGGGTCCTTTCCAGCAAACACTGAGGCCACTGATGGCCTCAGCAGTCACGTATGGCACGTGTCTGAACAGACAGTGGCGGCAGACACCAGAGCCCTGGGGACAGGTAAGGCTGGGTTTACACTAGTGCAAGTGGACCTGAAAAACGGAAACCCAATCCACTTAAAAAGCAGTTACCCACGGACCCCATAGACTATAATGGGGTCTGCTGGGTTTCTGCTCGGTTTCTGCCTGAAAAATGCGGAGAAAAAAGTCCTGCTTGCAGGAGTTTTCTTTCCGCATTTTTCAAACGGAATGGGGGACAGAATCTCCCAATGGAGTTCAAGCACTGGTGTGAACACAGCCTGAGTGTGATTTTTTTTTTATCACCTACCTCACCTCCACTGTGATTTGTTCACTTCCTGGACAACCCCTTTAAAGAGGACCTTTCATGTCCTCATAAACCTGTGATTTTATATACCGCTAGAAAGCCGACAGTCGACTTTCCCGTTATGTGCCCCAGGGTTGGAGATATCAGAAGGGCGTTCCTGACAGTTTAGTGTCATCGCTGGGCTATGAGGAAGGCCCCCCTGATAATATTAGCATAGCCTTGTACTGTTAACGGGGACATTCCTTACCTCCTAGCAATGACGCTGAGCTATGATGAAGGGCCCCAGTACAAGTCTATGGATGAGTACTGTTGGGTGGGGGGGGGGCGTTCCTCACAGCCCAGTGATGACGCTAGACTGTCAGGAATGCCCTTCTGACGGTGGGGAGAGATTGGTGCCAAAACTAACGGCACTGATATCTCCTCCACCGGGGCACATAACAGGGAAGCCGACAGTGCGCTGAATTCAGCACACTGTTGACTTTCCAGCAGCATATAAAACCACATATGCATGAGGACGTAAAAGGTCCTCTTTAATAGAAAGGTGTTATTAAGAGGCATTATTAATGCAAGAGGGGCATTTATGTAAGAGGGCATAATTTATAATACAAGGAGACATAAGAGGGTATAATCAATAATAGGGGAATTGGGCAATATTAATTTTAAGTGGCATTCAGGTCATTATTAATTAGGGGGAATTATTCATTGAGGGGCACTATTAAATAAATGGAGCACATAGGAGCATTATTAAATTAAAAAGGCACATGGGGGTATTATTCATTTCCAGGGGATTTTATATCATATATTTTATCATTGGGGTAGCAGCAGGATGGAGATTTTATGTAGTTGAGGACAATGTGGGTCGGGTGCCTGGAAAAGTGAGGAGCCAAAGATGTCTGTGTTACAAACTTTACAGTCACAGCTGGAAGAAATGGTCTTGGCGGTTCAGATGGAGGAGACAATAAATGTAAACCATCAGAGATGTCACCTGTAAGTCACAACATTGTTCCTGTACTGTATTTACCTACTGGTCTTCACAGCCCTGTGTAGAACAACTATCTACCACTATACGGTCACCGTATAGTGATAGCGTTGGTATAACTGAGTTGGGGGCCCACTTGGACGTGTTGCCCCCCCCCCCCCGTGACTTCTCTCTTCTTATTCTTCTAGATCTCTCAGCAGCATTTGACACAGTTGATCATCAACTTCTCCTCACTATGCTCCACTCTGTCGGCTTCACGAACACTGCTCTCTTCTTGTTCGGTCCTAAGTCCCCTGCTTTTCTCCCTCTACACAGCCCCCATTGGGCAAACCATCACTAGATTTGGCTTCCGGTACCAACTTTATGCTGATGACACCCAATTATATACTTCATCCCGTGATATCACCCCTGCACTAATACAGAACACCAGTGACTGCCTCTCTGCTGTCTCAAATATCATGTCTTCGCTCTATATGAAACTGAATCTCTCAAAGACTGAATTACTGCTGTTTCTACCATCTAATAGATCTGTCCCTGATATCTCCATTGCAGTCTCCGGCCTTACTATAACTCCTAGGCAGTATGCCCGCTGCCTCGGGGTTATGTTAGACTCAGACCTTTCCTTCACCCCCCCCCCCATATCCAATCACTCGCACACTCATGTCATCTCCACCTCAAAAACATCTCCAGAATCCGCCCTTTCCTTACTACAGATACACTAAAGACACTTATTGTTTCCCTGATTCACTCTTGCCTTGACTACTGTAACTCCCTACTAATTGGTCTTCCCCTTACAAAACGCTCTCCTCTACAATGTATTCTGAAAGCAGTTCCCAGGTTCATCTTTCAGTCTAGACCAGGGTTAGGCAACCTTCGGCACTGCAGCTGTTGTAAAACTACAATTCCCAGCATGCATACTTGCTCTGCTGTTCTTGGAACTCCTGTGGAAGTGAATGGAGCATGTTGGGAGTTGTAGTTTCACAGCAGCTGGAGTGCCGAAGGTTGCTGATCCCTGGTCTAGACGCTACAGCGATGTCTCCGGTCTGTGTCGGTCACTACATTGGCTGCCTATTCAATACAGAATACAATATAAACTTATCACCCTCATCCACAAGGCACTCCATAATGCTTTTTACAGTAAGAACAACAAGGCTATGGAACTCTTTGCCCCAGGAGGTGGTGATGGTGGATTCATTGAACAAGTTCAAAGAGGGCCTGGATGCCTTTCTCGAACAGAACAACATTACAGGTTATGGGTTTTAGATTTTAAGGGCACGTTGATCCAGAGTTTTATGCTGATTGCCAGATTGGAGTCGGGAAGGAATTTTTTCCCATGAAATGGGGAAATTGGCATAAGCCTCATGGGGTTTTTTGCCTTCCTCTGGATCAACACTGTAGGGGACTAAAGGGTTATAGGTTGGACTTGATGGACTGAAGTCTTCATCCAACCTCATCTACTATGTAACTATGCTGCACCTCCCTACATTTCCTCCCTCATCTCTGTCTATCACCCAACCCGTACTCTCCGTTCACTCAATGACCTAAGACTAACATTCTCTATTATCAGAAGCTCCCACGCTCGTATACAAGACTTCTCCCGAGTTCCACCACTTCTCTGGAATGCTCTATCCCGGACTATTACATTAACCCCCAATTTCTACAGCTTCAAGCGCAAACGAAAGACATATCTTTTCAGACAGGCCTATCACAACTCCTAATGTAAACCCTTCCGTAGTTAGATTCCCTAAAACATACCCTCTGTTCACGCTCCCACATTATCTCACAGGATATGATGCCGTATCAGACTAAGTTTATATGTCCAGGCACCGTCTGCACGTTAAAGGACACGACTGGTGACAGCTCATACAGCTTTATATATGTGTAATGACAGTAACCTCTATTACAATATTGTCTAACCATTGTACAAGCAATGCTACCTCTGATACCGCCCCTGCTACCTCTTGTGTCACTCCCTCTACCTCATAGATTTTAAGCTCTTACGAGCAGGGCCCTCAGTACCATTGTGTGAATTGACTATTTCTTTGTAATGTATCTTTTCTTTGTCTATACTTGAACCCTACAAATTGTACAATGCTGCAGAATATGTTGTAACTATATAAATAAAATGTATTATTATTATAGTTTTGCTAAAAAATTAACAATTTGAAATGTTCAGGTCAAACTCTACTTGGAACAAATCAGTTCGTCCATCTCGGTTTGTTTTTCATTCATTTTAACTTGTCCGTAAGGTGCTTGAAGGGCACATTAATATGGGGAAGTATTTCTCTATACGTGTCCTGCATGATCCTGTGGCTGGTTCTCAGTGACTGAAAGAAAGAAGATTCTACTCTACTTACTGTGAGCAGTGAATAATAATTGGCAGCAGCAACATTGCAGTAACAGGGATTCAGCAAAGTTAGTTTGCGTAAAAGTAGGTTTCACAAGTCGTTGGTCAGTAGTTAGTCCGAGCACAGTAATATGAGTAACAAGGCAAGATATTAGCAATAATAAGAAAAACCATCTGACAAAAATTTGTAACGTCAGGAGCAGGAGAACCATTTAAATGATCTGCCTGGTGTGTTCTGCTGATGCCAGTTGTGATGGCAACAACGCACCACAGTGAAGGTAAGCTGGAACAGAACTTTAAGGCAGAAAGAGAGGAGGAAGATGCTGCTGGCCGACTAACATCAACTAGATCAGACCAAAGAAGGGGAAATTGCCATTGATCTGAGATGGCCAGAAGCAAAGACATGTGCATAAAAGATATGATCAAAGAGGTGCAAAGAGGTCATCACTGTTGCTCTCATCATACCACAGAGCTATGCTTTCCAACTCCAAGTCCCTCCATGCCTTACTGCTATGACTGACATGTACAGTCATGGCCAAAAGTTTTGAGAATGATACAAATATTAATTTTTACAAAGTCTACTGTTTCAGTTTTTCTAATGGCAATTTGCATATACTCCAGAATGTTATAAAGAGTGATCAGCTTAACAGCAATTACTTGCAAAGTCAATATTTGCCTAGAAAATGAACTTTATCCCCCAAAACACATTTCAACATCATTGCAGCCCTGCCTTAAAAGGACCACCTAACATCGTTTCAGCGATTGCTCCATTAACACAGGTGTGGGTGTTGATGAGGACAGGGCTGGAGATCAATCTGTCATGATTAAGTAAGAATGACACCACTGGACACTTTAAAAGGAGGCTGGTGCTTGCCATCATTGTTTCTCTTCTGTTAACCATGGTTATCTCTAAAGAAACACGTGCAGTCATCATTGCACTGCACAAAAATGGCCTAACTGGGAAGAGTATTGCAGGTAGAAAGATTGCACCTCAGTCAACAATCTATCGCATCATCATGAACTTCAAGGAGAGAGGTTCCATTGGTGCCAAAAAGGCTCCAGGGCGCCCAAGAAAGACCAGCAAGCGGCAGGACCGTCTCTTAAAAGTGTTTCAGCTGCGGGATCGGGCTACCAGCAGTGCAGAGCTTGCTGAGGAATGGCAGCAGGCAGGTGTGAGTGCATCTGCACGCACTGTGAGGCGGAGACTCTTGGAGCAAGGCCTGGTCTCAAGGAGGGCAGCAAAGAAGCCACTTCTCTCCAGAAAAAACATCAGGGACAGACTGATATTCTGCAAAAGGTACAGGGAGTGGACTGCTGAGGACTGGGGTAAAGTCATTTTCTCTGATGAATCCCCTTTTCGATTGTTTGGAACATCTGGAAAACAGCTTATTCGGAGAAGAAGAGGTGAGCGCTACCACCAGTCTTGTCTCATGCCAACTGTAAAGCATCCTGAAACCATTCATGTGTGGGGTTGCTTCTCAGCCAAGGGAATCGGCTCTCTCACAGTCTTGCCTAAAAACACAGCCATGAATAAAGAATGGTACCAGAATGTCCTCCAAGAGCAACTTCTCCCAACCGTCCAAGAGCAGTTTGGCGCTCAACAATGCCTTTTCCAGCATGATGGAGCACCTTGCCATAAAGCAAAGGTGATAACTAAATGGCTCAGGGAACAAAACATAGAGATTTTGGGTCCATGGCCTGGAAACTCCCCAGATCTTAATCCCATTGAGAACTTGTGGTCAATCATCAAGAGACGGGTGGACAAACAAAAACCAACAAATTCAGACAAAATTAAAGCATTGATTCTGCAAGAATGGACTGCTATCAGTCAGGATTTGGTCCAGAAGTTGATTGAGAGCATGCCAGGGAGAATTGCAGAGGTCCTGAAGAAGAAGGGTCAACACTGCAAATATTGACTTGCTGCATTAACTCATTCTAACTGTCAATATAAGCTTCTGTTACTCATAATATGAATGCAATTATATTTCTGTATGTGATAAAAAACATCTGACAAACACACATAAAAACCAGAGGGCAGCAGATCATGTGAAAATATAATATTTGTGTCATTCTCAAAACTTTTGGCCATGACTGTACACTACCTGGCCCTGATGAGGGAGGAAGCTGTTTGATACAATAACAACAAACATGCTTATTGTATTAAAGAGTTTATTAGAATATAAAAAAAACTAATATCTCAGCAACAGAAACACTGATGAAGAAGCAGAAAAATATTTTATTCACGTGAACTCTGATTATCTAACTGTGCTTATAGTTCAATAGAAACTGTTCTAGTGACAGACTCCCTTTAAGTGATCATCTCCCCCTGTAGAAGAGTTGGTTCATTTAAATTTTAATTTTCATTTATGTCCCATATAAAGTGTAAACCTAAATCTGCCATCTTTTCTTGAAAGATAATGTCAAATGCTTCATTCTGTGCCACAGTCATGGTATTTTTCCAGTCTCCAATTGTACCTGCAGAGAAAGTCACACATAAATATAAAGAAACTGCACATACTGAACAAAGTGGGAAGCTATATGTTTACGATAAATAAATTATTTAACTTTATGCATCTGCATTTCATTGATAGACAAGATGTACATAGCCTCTAAGGCTGAGGCCCCACGTTGTGGAAATGCAGCTTTTTTGTGTCAGATTTTGCTGCAGTTTTTTGAGCCAAAGCCAGGAATGGATTGAGCAGAAGGGAGAACTATAAGTACTTCCTATGTATTTCCCATTCTTTTTTTTAGCCATTATTGGCTTTGGCTCAAAAAAATGCAGCAAAATATGCAACAAAAAATGCTGCATTTCCGCAACATGGGGCTTAAGCCTAAAGAAGTATGCTAGACTAGAAAAATTTGGCTACTATTTTCTAGAAACAGAGCCACACCTGTCTTTGGGCTGTTTCTCATACTGAAGCTGCATTGAAGGCACAACTACAATACCACACAGTTTGTTTGTGAGAACAAACTAGGTTTTAAAATATCAATAAAAGTTATATTTTATTTTGAGCTGTTTTTTTGGTGCTATTTTTTTGTTTATACAGCTTGTTTGTGCTACTGTTTTTGGAAGAAAGCAGCCATGTTTTTCTAAGCTTGTACACGCTGTTTAATTTCTGTTCAAATTAAAACAACAGGGACCAGAGGTCAAAATGACACCTGTAAAAGCATTTTTACACATTCAAAAAAGGCTCATACCTATTAATAAGCATGAGCCTTTTCCCAGCATTTGAAGCATTGCACTGTTTTACATTACCTGCAAAGTTAATGAGATTCTTGCTAATCCCATCCACACATTGCAGAAAAAAAATCTGCAGCAGAAAAGCTGTGTTTTCAAAAACGCCCGCGTTTTTGTAAATAGCAGCATGTCAGTTATACCTGTGCAAATCCGGGCATTTTCCCTATAGGTATAATAAGGGCAGAAAATCTACAGAGCAAAACTCAGCAAAAATGCAATAAAAAAAGTGCAGAGAAAATTCCCTGTCCCATGTTCCTTTACTTAGGCTGATTGGCCTCAGTGGTCAAAATGGTATAAACAAAAATTCCACAAAAAAAAAAATATAAATATATGCCTTGCACACCTCCATAGATAGAAACATAAAAAAAAGTTATGGGAGTCATATAATGACATGCAGGACTTTGCGTCCGATGAAAAAAAAACTGTTTTTGCGGCGCAGAGGGTATAAGCGCACACCCACACATTGCTTTAAAAACCCATTAAAGTGAATGGGTTTTTAAGCAAAGCATCGCAAACCTTTCCCTATCCAGTTTTAAGACATTTAGGTCGGATTCGCGGCGGACAGAGTGCCGCCGCAAGTGTGAACCCACCCTAAATTGGCTGTATTTCTTGGACTGAACACTATCTGGGGACCTGGTGTCACAGCATTATACTTATCTATGAAATGGTGTTTCAATGTCTCACCGTAGGATAACTGTCCCGTTATTTAGACCCACATTGACCTTACAGCATTATAGTGAACTATGATACTGTGAGGCTGGATTCACAGACGGTGATAAGTCCAGGCAATACAGCCAACATACAGTTTGTATTTTACTGACTGAATACACTCATCTGAAACTGACCTTAGATAATATTTTATTATATAACGTTTGTCCCTTTTATATGTTTACCTTTTCGCATAAATTTCCCAATTTTCAAATCAAAAAAGTCTTCTGGCATATTTTCTTTATTTGCAAGTGGATCCTTTTTCATTTCGTTGAATGTTGCTCGCTTCACTATAATATCCAAAGATTCATTATCTAGTTCTTTCTCTAAAAATGTGCACATTTGTTTGACAACAGAACGCAGATCCTGTACAGTGTAAAGTATATAAATTAATCAAAATGACAATATTATATATTTATTTTTATAGTTATTTATTCATTTATTTATTAAGATGTACATCTCTTTTCAATATCAAAGTGGTGGGCTGTGTGCCACTAAGACTTTCTTCCCTAGAAGCAATGCACTTTAGGGAGAAGATCTCTATAATACAATATCTGATGGAACATAGCATGATTTCTTTTCTATCAAAAGTACAGATGGTAAAATAAGAGTTACAGATGTGTGTACCCTTTCTTAGCTTAAAATTTGGTTATCCAGTTTCAGACTGCTCATTTGCTATATACACCATATGTCTTGGCGGTATGCTCCTAACTCCACAAGAACGTAAATATACATCCTACTACTTGCTTTTACACATTTTAACATTTAGGCTAAGGCCCCACATGGCGTCCCGCAGTGAAAAGCGCAGCGGAAAAAGAACGTGACGGCAATGCATCGCTGTTTTTCCTCTAGTGCTTTTCACAGAAAGTTCACAGAGGTTTCCTCTTTGGACTTTCTGCTTCAATTATACCTATGGGGAAACCACCCGCATTTACGTAGGTATAATTGACATGCTGTGATTTCCAAAACCGTGCGTTTTTTTAAAATAACAAACTTTACGCTGCGCATATTTTCCTGCAAAGTGGGGGATGGGATTCGCGAGAATACCACCCACTTCGCTCTTACTGTAAAATGCCTTAAAAAGTTTAAAAAAGAGCCTGTTTTTGGGGAAGGTGCTTGTCTTTTTTTTTTTTTTTTTATACATTGGAAAAACCAATGTTTTGTTATTTTGAATAACAATTTGTGGCAGTTTGCCTGGTTGAAAAGTGATGAAAAAAGTGCTTTTGAAAACAGAAAGGTGTCAAAAATGATCCCATTATGGCAGGAGAAGACCACACCAACATGGTGTTGACATTGTAGAAAGTAATGTTGCTTTTTTTGTTATTATGCCAGTGGCAACTTCAGAATTTGAATAAAAATTTGTGCCACCTGGGCAAACATCCAACTGGCACTTGCAATGGTCTTCCTAAAAACTGCGGCAAACTGGGTTTACAACAGATCTGGATAACACCAATTTTGGGAGGCAGGGAAAAACTCCCCCATTTTGGCTTTATAGCAAGAGTCTAAAGGCATGGCAATCCAGTACCTAACCCTCTGCTTCGTGCTAATAACTGTTGTTCTTCTTGGTCAGCGTGGTGGTCATCATCATCATCATCATCTTGAAACACATAAAAAAACTGTCTCCTTCCCTGGCTGTCACATATTAAAGCCCTACTTTGCATCCAAGTCTTTCTCCTCTTTCAGTTTAGGAGTCTCAGGTCTTCCACAATGATGACCTTGGCCCAGTTCTTTATCCTCCTCCAATTCCTCTTGAATCAACCCAGGGTGATGACGGTGACCAAGAGGTGGAAGCTGTACTTGTTCTTCCATCCCTTGTTGCATGAGTGTGTTTCCTGTAAGATATATAATAAAGGGATGACATCACTGACGCTGCAGTTGTCCTTGCTGACAACGAACTTCAGAAGATGACAATTTGTCAGTGATAACACATTGTCCCTGTGGTCTGTTGCATTCAATAATCATTCACCACCGTCTGCTGCTCACACAGATACTTTAGCATGTGCAAGGTCAAATGCCATTGTCTTGGAACGCTGAAGATGAGGTGTTGCAAGGGCAGCCCATTTTGTCACTGCAAGTCCAGCAGTGTGTTTTTTAGCCACAAAAGAACAGCTGAAATTCACAGACAATTTTCTGGCCATAAGCAGCACCTCCTTTAAACCACTCTCTCAATAAAATGGTGCACTACCAAATTTAGTACATGCAGGGAAAATGTGTTATTCTAATAAAATGCAGGATAGCAAAATGTTTGTGCTTTCTGCCACTGTTGATAGCAACACTGCCTAGTTGTAGTTGGCGGGGGAAACATCCAATGGGATACTTGCTGCAGGATACAACAGAAAAGCTCCTCCACTGTGTGACTTCAATCCAGGTGCACTCACTGTAAAACTGCATGACAGTGCTTCATCTTACACTCATGAAATGAAGGAGGGGGAGTGGAAGCAACAACATGCCCTAGTGAAGATGGGTGTGTAAAACAGTCCTGAGAGGAAAATGATGGAGGAGGTGGATGGGTCTTGCATGGTGTTGGAACTGGGCCTGCACAAACAAGGTGGAACTAGCGCCTGGCCTTGTTGTGTTTCTGGGCTGTGGTCTCTGCCACTCAAAACATTGACCCAGTGGGCTGTGAAAGCCATTTATTTTACTTGTCTATAACTGCTTCTCCACTTGTCTACAGTGACATACATCTTTCCCCACACTGACATATCCAAGGAAAGGCCCACATTCTCTGAAACAAGGCAATATAAAGCAGGTACAGCTTTCCTAGATAAATAATCTTGCCTAGGTATCCTCCATGAGGGTTGAGCACAAGCCATCAGTTGGAGAAACACATTCCCTTATGGATGACTGACAGTGGCATGGAAGAGGAAGAGGACTAGGAGAAACAGTTGATGATGATGATGATGATGATGATGATGATGATAACGATAACCATGTGCTAGCTGTGGATGTGGCCTGCCTACTAAGAAAATCATGAGGAGAAGGAGTAGGATGGTTCTGCTTAATTCCACTTCTAGCGCCACTGGCAATTCTACTTTGCCACCAAATATGCTGGTGATGCCTTTTCATGTAAGGAGAAACATAACTCTCAAAACGTGTTTGCCATGCCACCCCCACCCCCAGAGCTTCCTCTAGGTCTTTCCTAGGCAGGCTTTTTGGATGTTGGGGGCTGCACATTGCCTGGAATTGTTACTACCACCACTGCCATCACCCTCTTCCTCTATCCCCCTGACCTAGTTGCCAGGTCCTATCCGCAAAAGAATCATCATTTGGTCTTCCCAGTTGTTTTGACTCATCCTGGCCATGGGATTCTTGCACACCCTCATAATTTCCACCTCAATAATTACCCCTACTGTCGCTATCAACACCACTAAGAGTACCACACCCCCTGCCACTATCACCTTCACCACTAAGAGTCATATCTTTCTCTCCCTCCTCTTCCTTCAAAAAAGGCTGACTGTTTTTATCCAACTCATGAAAAAGATGAGGAATACTCAGACTAGAAGAAATATCTTTCTCAGCAGGTGCCACATCACTACTAGGGATCTGTGTCAGTGAAGATGAAGAAAATATGGTTGACAGTCCAGAACCACCCTGTGGTAAATTACATGTACAACAATCCTGCGGCTACTATCAGTGCCACCAAAACCAAAAATAACAATGCTGTTATTCTTATTCTTATTGTTAGTACTTATAGTCATTGATGGTGTGATGGTAGCACAAGTGTTTTCTCCTCCCCTTTCTTTAGCCTTCTGTTTTTTGTCTTACAGTCATTTTACTCCACTGTTTATATAATAATTATTGGCAAGAATACGGACACTTTTTTTTTTTTAAACTATATTTCAATAAAATTAGCTAAGCATTAAACTGAGAGGGTGACCTGGTCTGTTTGTATTAAAGTAGAACACACTGCATAATTGTCAGGAGCCTCAGTTCAGCTATTAGGGGGAAAAGTATGGCTTTCTTCTAAAAGTCTGCACCTGAAGATTCCATCTCATAAATTGGGTCCTAGGTGTATTGGTCCTTAATTCTTGAGGTTGTTAATCCTGTATCCTTTTGTTTATGTTTTCCTTTTCCTTTTTTTCATAAATCCCTCCTTAAGAAATATTTGCCCAGTTCCCCCACCCAATCAACCTCCTCCCCCTATTCAAGTGAAAGGGGATCTAGAATTTGAGGTTCATAGAATTGTTGACTTACATAGAGTTATAGGTGATCTCCAATAGTTAGTTCATTGGAAGGGTATGGACCAGAAGAACGTACTTGGGTATCACCTCGTTCTGTTCATGCTGAGATACTAGCTAGAAATTTTAAAAGAAAATTTGCTTTGAAACCTGTTCCAGGGATTAAGGGTTTTGTGGCCCCTCATAAAACAGGTGTGTGTGTGTGGGGGGGGGGGGGTACTGTCAGGAATCTCAGTTCAGCTGCTTTTGCTTTACAGTTACCTGTGCCGACCTGTGAAGCTTCTGCAGTGTCAGGGTTCACTGGGCTTATCTAATTAGCAACTGAGGAGGCATATTTAAATGCTCTTCTTCCTCAGCCAGGTGCCTGCAATTGGTTGTACTTTGTCTGGCTTTCATTCCTGATTCATTGTGCTGCACAACTTTATACTGATCTCTAGGAACTGAATCTCGGCTTGATACTGCGAACAGGCCTGGAGGGGGACTTGGCCCATGGCCAGCTGGAGATAGCCGGATCCTCAGACCACTATGATAGCAGTCAGGGAAAGCCTGGTTCCCCAAGCGCTACACATATTAATGGAATTGGCATGTAGCCGGGTCCCTTTCCAATAGATGCCAACCCAGGGGAGGTGACTAAAAATAAGAAATCCTTCTTATCACCTCTCCTGGGCTTCGGACGCTCCCTAGCATCCTCTCATGCCCCACGTGACCACTGAGGCCCAATCATAGGCCCCGCGTGACCTCAGTTGCAGGCAGAAGAGGACCAAAGAAGATGCTGAAGAGAGGTGAGGCAAGGTGAGTATAAGTGTTTGTTATTTTTAATCACTTCCCGAGGAGACCCCAGAGTATAATAATAGCACCAAAGCGGAGTGCTGAACCTTACAAATATTCGTCAAATTTCGTGAGGTTCACCTGAAGCAGCTCTAGGGGGGCTCTTGGGTGCATTTTATACTGTGTGGGGGTCACTGTGGAGAATATTATACTGTGTGGGGCCCCTTCGCTATTCACTTCACACGGCATCTGTTTTATAGCAGCCGTGCACTATTATTACAGAAAAAGCTCCACAGTCCCTTCAAACAGTTGATCAGCAGGGGCCCCAGGTGTTGTACCCCCACTGATCTCTTACATCTCTTAGACTGTTAGGACCCTGCAGATCATCTGTTTCCCACAGCACGCAGCTCCTAGTATTGTTTACATTCACTGCTCACTCACCGTATTCTTGATAACTGCAGTTGTGGGTACTAAAGCCTTTGAAGTATCTGAGATATCACTGCAGCACCCGTAACAGTCATTATCAAGAATATGCTGTAGGGAGATGGTAGGGGGCTCCAGTCAAAAGTTTGCACCAGGGCTCACAAAACTTTAGTTACGCCACTGCTCCTGAACTGAATACTGGCCTGGAGGTTCACTCTCCTAATACGTCCTCTTGATTCTGATTAGCATTCTAAGTTTCTCATGGGTTCTGGTTTGATTTCTGATTGTGTAGCATTTAATTCTCATATGGTTTCTGAGGTGATAACTTAGACCCCAAATTCAGCAAAGTCCATTAGGCTTCATAGCTGGGGCAGGCATTTGGGTGCCTTGAACCTCTCTCAGCACAGTAAGATTTAAACAGCCAGTTCTATTGCTCTCTGTTATCAGTCAGATCCTGCTATTTTCTGATATTTTCTCCAGGGACTCTACCTTAACAGTTATTATGACAGGTTTTCTGCATTGGTTGACAAAAAACATTTCCAAAAAAAACCCAAATCCCTGAACAGATTGAGATTTTGCACTATAGACTCTACAACAAACTTTTTTTTTGTTTTTTGCTGTGATAATGGCGCTTTTCTGTTATCGGTTATCTAAAAGACTATTGCAAAAAAAAGCTAGGTTAAGTATGTTACCAAACTGGTTTGGCTTGGGGTCACTTCTAAGGGTGTTATCCCAGCAGACTCCCTGGTTGTCACCCTTTACTCTCCATATGAAGATCTGGTCTTTGCTGATGGCTCCCAGGCCTCTACCACCTGAGGTGGTCCTGGTTTGGTAGCAGCTGATCAGGAAGGACAGAAATGTGGTGCGGTGCACCACAGAAACAGGATAAAATGCATAATCCGAACAGAGTCTAAAACCAGGGTAGACAGGTGAACACAAGCCAGGTCTAACACAAGAAACAAGGGCAGGACTACAGGACAGATAGAGCTATATTGCAGAAATCCCAGGGGCCAGGCAGGTACCAGAAATATATATCTTGCAAAAAGCCCCAAAAAAAGAAAGACACAAAAGGACAAACATAAAAACAAAGACAAATACTTTGGCATAAATAACTGAGTGGCATGTCTGCAAACAAAACTCAGGACTACCAGACACCAGAATAAAACTGAATGCGTACGTGGAATAAACTCAATATAAGACATTGCTCAGCCAAAGACTCAGACCTATATATACTCTGCACAGGGATTGGTGGGAGAAAGTGTAGTAGGTCTAAACACTTATAATAGAGACAGGAGGAGCAATAGAACACAGGTAAAAAGTAATCTAGGTTTGCTATGAATGGCAGTATGGTGGTGAACACAGAGTGCAGGAGTTACACACTGTATATCTTGGAGGATGTACAGAACCACCAAAACCCAACAACTGATCTATAACTCTCTCTTTACCATGATCATATCTTCATACTTTATGAAAAGTATATTGAAATCATCTTTGTGAGTGTACCATCCTTGGACATGATCAAACCAGGTGCCAGCAAAAACTGTGGAAAAAAAAAGTAAACAAACTATTCAGAATACTACTTGGTCTCTATACCATAGCATTGGTTGAAAATAATAGACTCTAATCAATGTGATCATCCAATGTTAACATATTGCAATATAAAGAGAAAAATTACTACCAGTTACCATCTTTGAAGAAAAGTTAAAGGGCTTGTCCAGGAATTGAGCAATCCATGGGATGTGTGAAAATATTTAAAAAAAAAAAAAAAGCATACTCACTGGTCCCCAGAACTCCAGTGACCTCTGTCACTGTTCTTTCAGCCTTGTAACATTACTACATTGCTGGAAATCCTGATTGGTCTCAGTGGTCCACCGGTGGAGAGCCGTAGACAGGCGAGTATGTTTTTTTTCACCTCCTCTGGCCACCCCACAGGTTGCTCTAATTCCTAGACAACCCCTTTAAAGTACATTGTTATGTTAAATGCGGTTGTCCACTCTTTTTTACATATAACTTAACAAAAATGTCTTTGTGCCATAGAGATATGTCAGAAAAGAGAAGTGGTCGGGTTATAGGCACTGGAAATTCAAATTACTGAAATATAGGTCCTTGCTTTGAAATTTTTTTTTTCTGACATATCAGAAAATAGATGTATGTGTAAAAAAGTTATACTCTGTCTCCTTAAGAAAACTATTGCCTTTTCGGGTCACCTTGTGGTGTGCAGGGTCTTATTGACTGCACATGCTGTCCTTGCTAAGGATTTTGGCAAAATAATATGCAAATGTGTCTTCCTTGGGGGAAAATGGAAAACTTGCTTTAGCGCTGTCTTTTGGAAAGTAGTTCCTTTTAGATCAATACCTGGTTTTCCAAAACACCTAGTGGCATGATCTGTGAATAAAACAAAGCCAGAAAACCTCTGGCTCACTGCAAGGTGGCTTGAAAAAGCAATAGTCCCCTTAACAAGACTGAGTAACCCTTCTAAGTCACATCTATGATCTCCCACTCAGTCAGTACCCTGTTTTGCACAAATAAGAAGTAATAACCCTGAATCAGATGTCTGCATATGGGTCTCTCATCCTTTTGGAGGAGATATTATGGATTGTCTTTACTCCCAGACCATTTCACTAGTTTTCAGAAAAACAAGGCATTGTTCTATTAGGAGCTACTACCTACTTGGCACTAGAGAAAATTTTCTTTTTTCCACCAAGGTGGACTTATTTGCATATTCTTTTCCTAAAAAGGTGCACATTCCCTTTAACAATCAACCCCTTCCCGCTGCAGTCAGTTTTACTCTCTGCCTTCCAAAAGCCACAACTTTAACATTTTCTGTTCACAGAGCCATACAGTGGGGAAAAAAAAGTATTTAGTCAGCCACCAATTGTGCGAGTTCTCCCACTTAAAAAGATGAAAGAGGCCTGTAATTGACATCATAGGTAGACCTCAACTATGAGAGACAAAATTAGAAAACAAATCCAGAAAATCACATTGTCTGATTTTTTAAGAATTTATTTGCAAATTATGGTGGAAAATAAGTATTTGGTCACCTACAAACAAGCAAGTTTTCTGGCTCACACAGACCTGTAACCTTCTTTAAGAGGCTCCTCTGTCCTCCACTCATTACCTGTAGTAATGGCACCTGTTTGACATTGTTATCAGTATAAAAGACACCTGTCCACAACCTCTGTCACACTCCAAACTCCACTATGGTGAAGACCAAAGAGCTGTGGAAGGACATCAGAAACAAAATTGTAGACCTGCACCAGGCTGGGAAGGCTGAATCTGCAATAGGCAAGCAGCATGGTGTGAAGAAATCAACTGTGGGAGCAATAATTAGAAAATGGAAGACATACAAGACCACTGATAATCTCCCTTGATCAGGGGCTCCACGTAAGATCTCATCCCGTGGGGTCAAAATGATCACAAGAATGGTGAGAAAAAATCCCAGAACCACACGGGGGGACCTAGTGAATGACCTGCAGAAAGCTGGGACTAACGTAACAAAGGCTACCCTCAGTAACATACTATGCCGCCAGGGACTCAGATCCTGCAGAGCCAGATGTGTCCCCCTGCTTAAGCCAGTACATATCCGGGCCCGTCTGAAGTTTGCTAGAGAGCATTTGGATGTTCCAGAAGAGCATTGGGAGAATGTCATATGGTCAGATAAAACCAAAGTAGAACTGTTTGTAGAAACACAACTCGTCGTGTTTGGAGGAGAGTGAATGCTGAGTTGCATCCAAAGAACACCATACCTACTGTGGAGCATGGGGGTGACAACATCATGCTTTGGGGCTGTATCTCTGCAAAGGGACCAGGACGACTGATCCGTGTACATGAAAGAATGGAGCCATGTATCGTGAGATTTTGAGTGCAAACCTCCTTCCATCAGCAAGGGCATTGAAGATGAAACGTGGCTGGGTCTTTCAGCATGACAATGATCCCAAGCATACTGCCAGGGTTACGAAAGAGTGGCTTCATAAGAAGCATTTCAAGGTCCTGGAGTGGCCTAGCCAGTCTCCAGATCTCTACCCCATAGAAAGCCTTTGGAGGGAGTTGAAAGTCCGTGTTGCCCAGCAACGGCCCCAAAACATCACTGCTCTAGAGGAGATCTGCATGGAGGAATGGGCCAACATACAGCAACAGTGTGTGCCAACCTTGTGAAGACTTACAGAAAACGTTTGACCTCTGTCATTGCCAAAGGATCTATAACAAAGTATTGAGATGAACTTTTGTTATTGACCAAATACTTATTTTCCACCATAATTTGCAAATAAATTCTTTAAAAATCAGACCATGTGATTTTCTGGATTTGTTTTCTCATTTTGTCGCTCATAGTTGAGGTCTACCTATGATGTCAATTACAGGCCGGCCTCATCTTTTTAAGTGGGAGAACTTGCACAATTGGTGGCTGACTAAATACTTTTTTTCCCCACTGTACTGTATGTACAAGAGAGAGAAATTGCACTCCATAATTGTAACATTCAATATTCCATAAGAGGTACTGGGCAAGTGCAAAAAAAAAAAAATTCACAACGGGGTGGAATTAGAGAAAAACTGCTTTTGCGTGACTTTCTTACTGGCTTCATTTATACTGTATTCACTGTGCAGCCAAAATATGTTACCTATATTCTGCAGGTTGGTATAATGATACCAAATTTCTATAGTTTTCGTTACTTTCTAACACTAACAAAAAAAATGCAAAACTTTGAAAAAAAATAATTTTTAAGTCGCCCTATTCTGACACCCGTAGCTTTTTTATATTTGTGTATACATGACTGCAGAAAGCATCTTTTTTTTGTGGGGCTAGATATACTTTTTTATATAAACCACTTTGGTGAACATTTTGATTGCTTCTTATACAAATCTTTTTGGGAAACAAAATGTTGAAAAAAGGGTGGTTTGGCTCGGATTTTTTTTGATCCCACTACAGCATTTACATCATTGGAAAAATATTTTTATATTTTTTTAAGCTTGTAATTCAGGCATTTTTGGATGGAGTGATACCTCATGAATGTGTTTTCTCGATTTTTATATCTGATCCAGGGAAAGGGGGGGGGGGGGTGATTTAGACTTTTTTAAATATATTTTTGATCTTTTATTTTTTTTTTTAAGTTTTATTTTTAGACCCCCTTGGGTCTTGAATCCCAGGGGTTTTGATCACCAACACAATCCACTGCAATTCTAAAGCATTGCAGTGTATTGTTAAATCCATAGAGCAGTTTGTAATAGACCTATACCAATGACAAGCCTGGAAGCCTTCAATCGGCTCCAACCAGTTCTGGGAAATTGTCATCAAGACAACAGTGCCCATGTACCTTCGGTAAGTAGATGGTAGGTCACATTTGACCGAGACAACTATAGATTTAATGTTCATGATCAGTGAGGGCATTGATCACAGGAATTGCTGCCAGTTCTCTACTGTATAATACAGTGAAATTCTGGCAGCTATTGCGAAAGCTCAGCTCCTGAGTGGCCACCATATTTAAAAACCAGATATCTGAAAAGATTAAACAATGAAGATTTCTACAGCTTTCTTATACATTTTTTTGTGTTTCATAACCTTCTAGATCTCTGGGTATAGTAAACTGTCAAAATAAATACAGACTTACTATAGCTATGCTTATATATAGTTGTAGTCTAATAGTGTAATACATATCACTAGATAAAAAAGGAGTCTGGAAACCAGCATAAATATTTTGTTAGCAGCTGCTTTTTGTAACTCACATGTGATTCCCTATACTTATACATTGGGACAGTAACCAATCACAGCACAACTTTAATTTTGGATTCTGCTAATTTTGGATTTAGATTGAAAATTAAAAGCGTGCCTGTGATTGGTTGGTATGGGCAATGTGATATCCTCCAGTACTGAGAGATAAGGTTCAACAGCTACTTCTTTTATTTCTACTTATACATCTGCAGCATCCCATAATAAACACTGCTTAAAATGTCTTTTTGTGTTTGGTGCCTCCGGTTATGTATGTATTTTATGTTTTGCAGCTTCCCTTATGTGTTATCCCTAATGATTTATTCCCTATTGTTGGTTACCCCTTCATTTCTGAAGGCTTAATACAGCCCTGGCCAATCACGGGCCACTGGGTGGGGTTTGGAGACAGTGTTGGCACTGTGAGACCTGTGCACTATTGTGTTCCAGTCAGCCCCTGAGGGAGAGTAATACCACCCAATCCTGTGCATAGACAGTCCTGAGACAGAGAAGAACAGTCTGTCCACTGATCAGACACTCTGCCAAGGAGGAGAGAAAGAGTCCTAGTATTACCCACCAAGTGAAAGGTATTTGGGCCCAGAGGACTTACTTCTAATCAGCCCCCAGAACCATCTACTGGCTGAGGATAGGTTCGCTACTTATTTGTTGTAGTAGAGTACAAGGCACTATTCAACGCTACAGTCTGGGCATACATCATCCCCAAACTTTGGTGAACCGTACAGTTCAGAAACTACTACCCTCACCGGGAAGCTGCATGTGTTCATGGTTGCAGTATTACTACAGTAAAGTTCACTTAATTTCAACTGAATCACTGCCTCCTGAGTCGTTCCTGCATTTACCATCAGGGCCCTTCCGAACACCATCACACGGCTCAGGGTGAGAAAGGACCCATCTCCAACTGGAAACTCCCCAGAGGAACAACTACCACCACCATCAGGTACTGTGTAGGCCCCCCTTGTTAATGTCCTGCCCGGGGGGTGAGCTGGAGGAGTTCGGTTCAGTGCACTCGGCCTACTCTGTGACATCACCATAGTCACTACTACTCCCAGCCTCTGGTTCCCACCATCTGGGTTGCGGCACATCTTCATTCCTATCCTTCATCTTCACAGTAAGCCACTCCCTACTTCCAATGCTTACTGTATGTAAGCAACAAAGACAGTTTTTCTTTCACACAGTTTCATAAATATGTCCCATTGTGTGAAACTGCAGCATCGTGAAGATAGGACTTTGGGTTTATTTTTTTTTGTGAACAAAAATATTAACATTCATTGGCAGTTTAAAAAAATAAATGTGAAAGTTAAAGTAGATAAGAATATTACAAAATTGCATAACACTAGCTTCACACTAAAAGAAAAAACTAAATGACCAAAAATAGTTTTACTTGGAGAGGTCAATCCCACTTATGAACACTATCCTGGTGTATAAATCAATCAATAACTAGCTTAGTGAAAGGTCTCAAAGATACAACAACAAATAAATGTGTATAAGGAAATATAATATACCTGTAACTTTTTTAGAGTCGCAGTAAAAATACTTATTTTATACCCAGACTAGCAACATAACTTTAAAAAAAAAAGGATGCTGCCTTTTTAAATATATAGTGTAAAGATAGCTAGCCAGACTCAAAGAAAAAAATTTGTGGGTTCAAACAAATGCTAATATGGCACTACCCTTTCACTTGATTATACCAACCATCTCAATCCTACTGAGCCGAGAGAGAGAGAGTAAAACAGTGGTCTCCATCCTATTCCTGGTTAAGGATCCCTTATTGTATGGCTCAATAACAGATATTCTGGCATGGGTTATGGAGTTTTGATTCAAGGGAAGGATGATTGCTACATTTTCAGACTAAAACAAATATCTTTATCTTAATCAGGGCTATTTTGAGATCTTTAGTTAGGAATAGGAGTACGCTCTTCTCAGAGCGCAAGGGGTAAATCAAAACTTCATAATCCATGTCAGAATATTTAGCATTGAGCCAAACAATAATGGATCCTTAACCAGGAATAGGTTTGGACTTCACTTTGGGCAACTCACGTCACCCCCTGCACTGTGCTGTGATCTGTCAGTAGAGCACCTTCAAACTCATTCAGTTCTGCTGTTGCTGCAAAAGGTTCAGGTGGTTGTTCATCCCTGCTGCCATATCCTGCTTAAATAGAACGGTCACCAAATTGGATCAGAATGTGAACTTGGTCCCACTCAACCCTCCAGCACTAGCCATCATCCCACTAGTCCACCCAATCACCCCACAGTACAACTATGCCAGCAACTTACCACATCTTCACCCTTTTTTCTTGCACAACAATGCCACCCATACTAATGTGTTAAAGTGTTTACTTCTAACACATGCTACTCTAATGTACTTGTCTGTGTAATGTTGTGTGGCGCTGTCAGTAATGCATTGTGGAGCTAGGGTACAAAGAAGTTCCCTTGTGGAGCAAACAAAAAAAAAACACCCTATCTGAGCATGAGAGTCTGGAGTAAAATGTAATATGCTTTATTTAAAAATGTTGCTATTTTCTCTCTAAAGTTACCACTGGATGTCTCCCATCTAGCTAACTAGCTGTTCACTCCCTGTTACTAGGGAAGTCCCACCCATAGATACCATTAAAAAAGCAATACATATTCGCAGTGAGTGAAGGGTGGAGGAACTGGTCTTGTATCTACTTCTGAACGTTTGTGTTATCACAGAGGGGATGTTAACCATAGACAGCAAGCAGCTTTCCCCATCATGCTCAGACTGTTCCTAATTGTACACACCACAGCCTAAGAGAAATTTAAAATGTGCTTCGGCCATCTGGCTTATACAGCTAGAGAACAGTTTGCCCAGCAAATAACTAATCCTTTAGTTATTTCAACTTTTCATGAAAATTCAGTAGCCTTTAAATATGATGAGTACAAATGGGAAAGTCTGGGAAGATATAAATGTCTGTTATACTGATCCTCTGAAGAAGATGTGAAACTCTTCAGCATACAATGATTAGGTTGTATTTATTTTTTACTTTTTCTACCACTTTCTACCATAAATTATGTTATTATAAACAACACAGTAAACTATACAAAGTAAAATATTAAACACTTACCATCACCATCTAAAAACTTTTGAAAGAAGTGGTCAAAATCTGGAGAGGTCTCAGCATAGGTTGCCATGGCTTCAAAATGATATAGGGATTTCATAACATCCTTTGGATTTCTCATCACGTAGATAATCTTAATAAAAATGTATAGCTTATGACTGGGATAAATTAAACAATAACCAAAATGTGTTATGTTTCAATCACCACATTTTTTTTAATTATTTAAATTTGCAAAAATGTTTAACAAATTAAAAGTTATCATTTTGAATTTATGGAGCAAAACTGGTGCCTTGTGTATTTTAAGCTTTTAGTGATCTAATGCATTTTAGCCTTAAATCAGTAACATTTTATCCCTGCATTTCAGCTTTCATAACTTTTAAAATTTTATTTTAAAGGTAGCTTTATGAGACATGGGTACACTGGGGACTTTTATTTTTATTAGATTTTTGTTTTTAAAAATAAAGATCATACAGTAATATAAAGACACAAAGAATGAATAACAACTATGCATGCGATAAGAGAAAACCTGTAACAGAGAGGAAGGAATAGTGTGGTGGCCTGGCACAGTTGAGTATGGAAACCGCACGATCCAAGGAGAGATATATAACATAACAAAAACCTTATGAAGGGGAGGGGCTATAGTAAGAACTAAATGCTGGGGGAGGGTAGGGGAAAGGAGATATGGTGGTCTGTAGTATATGAAGAGCCTTGTTCTCTTTCCCAGTGTGATACAAAAGACAGTGCCATGTAGGGGAGTGGGTTGGTCATCAGTGTAAATGACAGATGGAATGGAGGGGTGGATCTGGTGACATACAGAGTTTTTCAAAGGGAGCTATGGGTTGGTGTAGTTCGCAGTTGTGATTTTGGCATAGTAGCGTCTAAGTTGGGAATAGCGACAGTGGGAGAGCATGGTACGCTTTTCGGGAGGGACTATAGACTCAAACGTGGCAAGTAAATCCAGACTAAGGACATGAGAGAAGTTAAGTGGAGTGGATTTTGTAGAACGCACCAAAAAATAAGGCACAGGCGGTCGAAAAGTCAGGGTTATGCGATATAGGGGTGAGAGGACCATTATTTCGGCTTCTAAGGGGGAGGAGAGCAGTGAGTCTCCTAGATGTAACCAGATCTTGGTGAGCTTATAATGATGCCAATTGAGGATATGTGCAGTCACCACTGCCATTTAATAGTTTAGGCAGTTCAGCGATGGCAAACCTCCTAAATGTTTAGGCCTGTAAAGCATGAATTTTCAAAACTTTGGGAGGTTTGTGAGACCAGATGAATTTAGCAAAGAGGCCTTGAACTGATGCAAAAAACTGTTTGGGTATGATCACGGGAATGGTTTGAAATAAATAAAGAAGCCTAGGCAAAACGTTTATTTTAAGAACATTTATCCGTTCTAACAGAAGAACCCTTTCGAGTCCAGGTGAGCCAATTCTTTGTGGAGAGTGCGAAGTAAAGGGATAGAGTTTAAAGCAAAGGCCTTCATTGGGTTATCGAATTGGAAATCCCTTCAAGTACTTCAATGAATGTGGGGACCATGAGAAAGAGAAAGAACTACGAAATGTGCGAAGTGTTGGAGCATCTAGTGATATGTTAAGCACAGTGCTTTTGGAGAGATTAAGTTTAAAATTACTAAAGTGACTATAAAATAGAAGCAAAACAAATAGCACCAAAAAAAAAAAAAATTTTACTTTTAATAATGATATTTAAAACGGAATAAGCCACAAAAAAATAATTCAAATCAAAACTGAACCCAATCTATAGGTTCATCTAGATAATGTATCCAATCAAAAGGACAGTATAGGGCTAGTGTACTGTGTCTCCAAGATTTATAAGAGGAAACGTGTCCATTAAATAAAGGGTTAATGGGACCTAATGGGACCTGTACACGTGTTTTGTTTTGGTTGAAAGTGACTATAAGTCCAATGTCTTTATATGGGAGGTCACCAGACTGAAACCCTCTAATATTGGGATTATTGCGGACAGCAATAAGCAAATGTTCCATAGCCAGGGCATATAGGATTGGGGAAAGGTAAGGCAAGGGGAGGAGACAGGATACCGTTTACTCTGATTGGAGCCTGGCACGAGTTGTAAAGAGTTTGGATGCAGGTCTGCATATTGGCTCCCAATCCTATCCTTTTTCGGCGTCATTGAGAGCAGCATTAAAGGCACACGATGACGGGTGGCATGATGAATGATAGAGTAAGTCTTAAGGGTATTATCCCTGGCTTCTCTGTTAGGGATGAATCCAACCTGATCTTTGTAGATGAGGTCCTCCATAAGGCTGCTGAGTCTATTAGCCAAGAGCTTAGCAAAAAGCTTTGCATCGGTGTTAAACAAAAATATGGGACAGTAGCTGGGGCATAATTGATGATCTTTGCTTTCTTTGGAAAGGACCATAATGTGAACGTGTAAAAAGGAAGGGGGCATCCAGAGTAGTGACGTTAAATGCATGAAGGAGGATAGGGATATAGGGTATTCTAGAAAAGATTGGTAAAAACGGTAAAAAAAAGTAAGGATATAGCCAAATCAAATTCCTCACTGGTAAATGGTTGTCCAAATTGGGTAATGACCTCAGGGGGTAAAACTGGGTGGGCCATGTCAGTTATGTACCGAATAGAGAGTGAGGTGGAGTCTGTGCTGGATTAGCAACATGGGGAGGTGGGAGATTATATAAAGAATGATAATCCCGAAATGTGTTGGCTATATCTTTAGTGAATAGGACAGGCTTACCCAAAGGTCTTTTAATGACAGTAATGTAGGAGGAGGCCTTAACAGCACGAGCTATAAATTGCCCAGCTTTATTTCCCCACTCAAAGCATGCAGGAGACAAGGTAATGGATCCGTTGATGTTTATGTTCGAGAAGTTGGAGGAGTTCATGACGAGTGTCAATGATGTCACAATGACAATGATGCAAAGGGTGTCACGTTGCAGAGATTGTTTGTGTTGGGTTTCAAGTGTGCCCAGTGTGGATAAAAGCGCTTCCTGTTTAGTGCCGGCCTCAACTTTTTTCAGGAGGCATGCTTAATTAGGACTCCTTGGAATACGCACTTCCAGGGCCTCCCATTGTGTAGGGAGGGGAGTCGAGTCATTAGTATGGTCATTGACAAAATGGGAGATCGTCTGTCTAACTTCCATGATACAAGGAGTTTCAAGTAGCAAAGACTCATTGAGTCTCCATATTAAGGTGCAAGGAGAGGTTGACCGAGGGGGGGGGAAGAGAACAGAAGACATGGGAGTCATCAGATAAGTAGATGTTGCCAATGGAGGCAGAGTGGAGTTGGAGTAGAAGGCTATAGTGTAGGAAAATATAATCCAGTGTGCTGTAAGACTCTTGGACTTGTGAGAAGAACATTAAGTCCTTGTTATCTGGACGAAGGGTACGCCAGGAGTTGCACAGCTGTATGGAGTACATCTTTTTCCGTAGGACAATTATTCTGTTATATGACGGGCAAGTTCTTCCCATGGAGGAGTCAAGGAGGGGGTTCAGGGTCAAGTTGAAGTCTCCACATAAAATAAGTTTGCTCTGGGAGAACGTGTGCAGTTCATAAAGCATATGGAGCAGGAAAGGAATACATTAGCGGCGTATACATTTGCAATTGTGTAAACAGTATTATAGATTTCACATTTGATAAAGAGGTACCTGGCATCGGAGTTAGCTAGAGTATCAAGAATCTTATGTTATCTTTAGTTTTCCCCAAGAGGATTGCTACTATGAAACCATGAAGGGTAGTAGCGATTCTTGCATAGGGGGAAGACGACCTTCATGAAAGTGTGTTTCTTGAAGGCAAAGAATGTGGGCATTTTTGTGAGAGCTGTAGAATACCTGACAGCGTTTTTCAGTGATATTTAACCCTTTAACATTGAAAAAAAGATTACAACATGAAAATATAGTAATGGAAAAAAAAAGGAAGATATCAAGGAGGAGGGAGGACAAGGAGCAAAAGAATCGGAAACATGAGGGGAAAGGAGTAAGGTAGGAGGTGAAAGACAGTAGGGAAGGTAAGGGAGAGATAGAGAGATCAGTGGGAAAATAACTGAAAAAGAGAGAAAAAAAAAAAAAGACGTCAATTTAAATGCCAAGGTATTGCTAGCAAGAGTAAGAGACAATATCTCAAACGGCGCTCTACAAATAGATAACACCTAAAATCTATGGGGGGGGGGTGGGGAAGGCAATTGGAATCACAGTATCAAGAAAGGGCAAAGTCATGAATACCGTCTTTAGTGATTCCAATTGCCTTCCTCCACCCCCCATAGATTTTAGGTGTTATCTATTTCTTCATAGTTCTTCAAGGCCCACATCAGAGAATTCTGAGTAGCATGCATGAAATAAGAGGGATACTAGAGTTAAGGCTAACATAACCAAAACTATAAGAGAAAAGATCAAAGACAACATGCTAGTAAGAAGGCAAAGTATACCAGATGGCAGGGAGTCACGGTACCCGGAATTAGGTAATTGGGTGTAGTTGGCTCCTTTGACTCCGTTGCTGTCTAGAGTGCTAGATCTGGTGTGGTTATCTGTCTCTCCCAGCTGTGGAGGTCAGCGAGTGTCAGTCGGCTCGTTAAGGAGATTATCCAAATCCAGGAGTTGCAACCAAATCAGCAAGATTCTCTGGGGCTGATAGGTCAGAAGCCTCTCTCCAGACCGGACCTGCAAGGAGAAGGGGAAACTGCAGCGGTAGGAGATTCCACGTAGAGCCCTGGCTTTGGACATGATCTCTTCTTTGATAGCTTAATAATGTATTATTATATGCAGATGACATCCCGTGGCTTTTAGGGTGTAGTGCTCGGTGAGCCCTGTCAATGTCAATATGGGTGTCCAGTGGCTGGTTCAGCATGGTATTGAAAATACCAAGAAGGGTAGGGACAAGATCAGGGCTTCGAGTAACCTCAGGGAGCCCTGTGATTTTATATTATTCCTCCAAACTCTATTTTCAACATCATCAATGTGGGCCATCAACTGACGGTGCTGAGAGGCATGGGCCAAGGAGGTTTGTTGCAGAGTATGTATAGAGGATGTGACTTCACCATGGAACTGCTCAGGATCATCCATCGGGACTGCAGGTATTTGATGTAATTTTTGACAGCCATCAATACTTGTCTCCAGGCTTTTTTTCAAATTAGATGCCAGTTTATCCATGTCAGATTTACTTGGCAAAAGGGCAAGTAAGGCTTGAAGTTTAGAATGTCCCTTAAGGATGTGTACAGCTTCCTCTGGGGAAAGCAGAGTAGAGGATAAGCCAGGTTCCACATTATGCTTGGAATGTAGCCCGACCAACAGTTCTTATTGGGTTTGCAAGTGAGGTGAGGAGGAGAATCAGTATCCAAAGATGAATCATTATCTCTATCAGGGGAAAGATAGCACCTTGTGAGCTTCTCGTATGGTGCTGGGGACAGGAAGAGGGATTTTTTAGTAGGGGGGCTGACACCCCAATCGGAATCACCAGAGTGACCCCCAGGTATACACTTATGGCCAGGAGAAGGGATGGGGGTTCAGCAGAGCTGTTGCACTTACTTGTGGTACAGGTGAAGGCTCCATAATCACCGCGGTGTGTTCAGTAGTGACACATGCGGGCTCCAAGATGGCAACTGAGCAGCAGGAGGAGTGGACGCAGTCAAGGCTGGCACATCACGTAAAGAGCTAGGCAGAGGTTGAGCAGTAGGTTTGGCTTGAGAACACTGCAGAGGAGACTGTGGAGAAGGTAGGAGAGGAGGGAGTAGATCCAGATTCACCTGGGAGATGGATGATGGGCTAGAGAGGGAAGGTCCTGATTCACTGCCCGCAGAGTGCGATATGTCCAGAAGCAGCTTAAAAATAGTTGGAGATGGTTATTTCGGAAGCCAGAGGCATTGGGGTACTTTTTGAAGGCTTTTTGGAGTGTTTGATAGGTCCAAGAATGGAGCTAAGACTAGAGACGTCCGGATGCCAGCATGCCAAGTCATGCCTTTGTGGTAGATATGACTTTTTGATCATTTTATTACTTTTTGTCTTTGAGAGGCGATATGAACAGAAAACATCAATTCTGCCATCTTTATATTTTACTTATATAGTGCAAACATATTCCACAGTGCTTTACATATATTGTCAATACTGTCCCAAGTAGGGCTCACAATCTAAAATCCCCATCAGTATGTCTTTGGAGAACATACCAACTCCATACAGATGTTGTCCTTAGCCACAGTGCTGCCCATCTGGCATTAATCATGTAGAATAAAAAATGTACTTATTTTATTTTAGGGGTTGTTGCTAAATGTGGCAATACCAGTTGTGTGCTTTTTTTTTTTTTTTTCTTTAACAAAGGAAATAAATTGCCTACTTAATTTTTTTTTTCTGTAAAACCACTTATCGCAGGATCTAAGGTTAAGTGGCAAGTATGCACTCTATTTGTTGATAGGGGGTGATATCATGAACAAAGCTCCACGTGTGGAAATGTGCCACAGGAACATCTAGAGATAGAGTCTAAGGTTGCTCAGACAACTTTATCAGAGTCCCCCGCAAAGCTGGATGGTCTTTGCAGGATCTGTGGCCCAGGTTATTGCCCCAGCTATGTGTAGAAAATAGGTCTACAATCGGAAATCAAAACCAGAATCCACAGCAACACTCACAATGCAGGTCAAAAGAGTATACATATCCAGATCTATCCGAGAGCTCACAGTCAATGCCAAAAATGAAAAGACAAGGGAATATATGGAAAACAAGCCAATGTTAGTATAACAGCAAATAAACAGTTCTGAACAGATCTATGAGGACTAACTAATACAATTAACTAATAGCAGGCATATGGAAAGTTGAGAACATTCTTTATCCCTCCACAAGTGCTCATTGGTTCAGTGTAACAGAGCCCTGATAACTTGTTCATATGTTGGCATGGCAACCTTAAGGCAACAGTAGTTAGCAGTGCTGCACACTGAGATTCCTATCAGCATGCCCCCTTTTATGAGGAGCCACTGGACCCTTAATCCCTTGACCCAGTTTTGATGGAAACTTCCTGTGAAAATTTCTAGATCTGCATGAACTGAACAAGCTGGTACCCAAGTTCATTCTTCTGATCCATAGCCCTTCCAATGAAGTAGGTATTGGAGTGCACCTCTTACAAGTCAACAATTCTTTGAACTTCAAATTCTAGATCCCCTTTCACTTGAACAAGGGTTTATTGGGCAGTGAAACTGGCAGCAAATATTTCTTAAGGATAGACTTATTAAAAACATTATGTACTGTATTCTAAAGGACAGAGGAAGACAGAGGAAGAGACACAGGATTAATAACTTCAAGAATTTTGTAAAGACCAATAAACCTAGGATCCAAGTTATGAGATAAAATCTTGTACATTTTTTTTAAAGATGTAAATTTTAAGTAGTGAGCCAGACTTTATCCCCCAACAACAAAAAATAGGACCTGCCTTTTAGAATTTAATTTAATTCTTCAGGTTTGAATGAACCCGAGCCCAAATTGTACACAGTTTATCTGATTCTACTTCTACTTCAGGAATTTCTGTACTAATAGAAAACAAACTAAAATGAAGCTGAAACCCATAGTTACAAAAAAAAAAAAGCAAAATATCCAGAGAAACATGATGATTATTAATGGCAAATTCTCCTAAAGGTAAATAAACTACCCACTCTGACTGATTACACCTAAGGTATTGCTCAAGTGTTTGGTTAAAATATTCTGTCTGACCAACGGTTTCAGGATGAAATGCAGAGGAGAAATATAATTGTATCCCCAGTTTAGTACAAAAGGCTTTCCAAATTTATAAACAAACTGAACACCTCTATTAGAGGAATACCATGTAAGTGTCAGGATTCTCAGTTCAGCTGCTATATACCTTTAAGGTTACCGTTTCAACCCGGAAAGCTTCTGCAATTTTAGAGGCTCCCTGGGCTTGTCCAATTAGCAGCTGAGGAGGCATTTATAAGGCCCCTCCCTCCTTGCCTGCTAATTTAGTTCTCTAGTTTGGCTCTGAACCTGATCATGTGTATTGGATTGCTTTTCTGACCCTCGACTTGTCTGATTATTTGTTTGCCTGCTGATTCTGCCTTTCGGATTTTGCCCTTGGCTTTCTTTTGGATATCAGCTTTGTCTCCTGATTCAGACCCTGGAAGATTATTCTCCTGTTTCTGATCTGCCCTGTAAATTAATTGTGGGTTCTGGTTTGGTTTCAGTTAGTGGAGCATTTATTTCCTGTACAGTTTCTGGTGGTGTTAATTCAGATGCCCAAATTCAACAAAGTCCATCTTGCCTTGTGGTTGGCGCTGGTGAAGGCATTTTGGGTTGTGTCTCTATCTCACAGTGCTGTGCTGGTTTTAAATAGCTTCTGCTTGCTGTTTTGAGCCAGTTTCTGCTTTTGCTGTAATTTGACCATGGCCATGTCAGATTAGCTGGCCTATAACAGTCATTTTCCATATTAACAAATTCAGACACTTGTGGACCAGATGCAATGAATAACCCAACTAGTTCAATATTTGGCAGAGAGGATTCAACAGCAGGAGAAATCTTTCTCAAGTTACTTCTGCTGTTCCCAAGGAACCTAAAATAAATCTACCTGACCAGTTTTGTGGAGATAGAACATTTTTTTGTGAAAGCTGCATTTTTGTCTCTGACCTTCCTCTTCAAGTGTTGAGCAGCAATGGGTTGCCATTATTTATTTCTCTTATGCAGGGTGACTCTCAGGCATGGGCCTTTTCACTAAACCCCCAAGCTGCAGAATTGTTTTCTGTGGACTGTTTTTTTTTTTTTGATGCTCTGGGTTTACTCTATGATGAACCTCAATTTACAACCGTCACTGAATTTAATCTGATTGCTCTTTGCCAAGTTCACCATCCAGAGGAAAATTATTGTTCTGAGTTCCGAAGTTGGTTTACTCTCATTGGGAAGATCCCTCTCTCTGTTGCAAGTTCAGTCAGGGCCTGTCTGACACTATAAGAGAGTTGTTGGTAAATTACCCACAAGTCGCATCCATGGATGACACCATGACCCTCGCTATTCGTTTGGACCGGCGTTTACAGGAACATAAGAAGAAACAATCTTTTCACTCCTCTGCCTTCACATGAGTCCACTCTTGAGTCATAGGTTCTAACTATGCAGCTAGGATTCACTATATTGACTCCTGAAAGAACTTATCAAAGACAAAAATGTCTTTGTTTCTATTGTGGAGAAGCCAATCCCTGGCTTAAGAACTGTCCTCACACACGGCATGTTATCCTGTTCACTCCCCCACTACCCTCCCTATCAGACCAATCCCCCCCTTTTTTTTCCTCTCTCTCTGCTCCCCTCCCCTCTTTCTTCATCTTTCTCTAATCAATGTTTATGTTGCCTTGCTGATTGTGGCCGTCTTGGCGTTCCCCTTGGTGGCTCCGGTCTGTATTGTTTATATTTCTGTATTCATGGTCTGTTTTGATTTATGTTGTTTATTCGTGAAAATTCAATAAAATGTTTGAATTGGGGAAAAAAAAAAAAAAAGGGAACTGTCCTAAACGTCCATGTCAAGAAAGACAGTGCCTAGGTGGTTCACAGAAGAGCCACCTAGGCAACCAGGTATTTCCTTGTTTATCTCAGTAAATTCTGTTATCTGCTAAAGCATTTATTTGGTTGGTTGCTAACCAGTTGGGGACCTCTATGTTTCCACTCTTGTCTCTTTTACCACTGTGGACAGTATCCCATTGTCTCAAGGCACGGATAAATATGCCACTCCACCAGTCGAGATTCCCAGTATGTATTCTCCTCACTGTAGTACTGCTTGCCACTGTTGCTTTAAGGTGGCTGTACCAACATATGAAGTTTTCTTTGACTCTGTAGCTAATCAATACTCTGTGATGGTGACTCAATCAGAAGCTGAGGAGGTATATTTAAAGTCTTTTCAAAACTTACCAGGTGCCTGCTATTAGTTTAATACTTACTAGTAAGGCTCTTGTGCTCTGTTCATATCTGTATGTTTTCTGTTTTACTGATCTTGGCTTGTTTACTGATTTTTGATGTTGACTGTAAACTCTCGTATTGACCTCGGCCTGGATACGTTTACTCTATTGATCCTGCTTTCCTGGTTTGACCTGCCCTGTGATTTGTTGGATTCTGGTTTGATTTCAATTTTGTAGTGCGCCTTTTTCTTGCACTAAACTCCTCAATCGATAACCTGGGTATCAGATCCTGCAAACACCAACCAGCATGTGAGTCATGCTATAAATATTTATAAATAACAGGCAAAATATATAATAGTTACTTTTATAGGAGAAGGTCTATCTATCTGCCCATCTACTGTGTCTGCTTAATCTATGCATACTGCTCTTACCTTTGCCTTTCGATTTTTCAGTCCTCGCGGTACAAAGCTATATGACAAATGCGATGCAAACAAACGAGGAGAGGGACGACTGTTATAGTTTGCATCCTTATCAAGCGATTGAAATTCAATCCATGGTACTCTTTCAGAAGTATCTATTTGTTCTGTTCCATTTCTATACTCTTCACTGTATATTAAACTTAGAATCTGTTGAGTCCAAATAGTTCCTAATAAAAAAATAAGAATTTATTTACAATAGAACTGGATTGATGATCATGTGACATCTTCATACCTAATCAAAACTATGCAAATGGAAACCATATCTTACTTTCCTGAACTGCAATGACATTAGAACGGTTTGCCCACACCAGTCTCCAATACTTGTCTTCTACAGTCTGCAGGCAACTGCACAACTACCTGTATGTCACACTGTACAGTCATGGCCAAAAGTTTTGAGAATGACACAAATATTATATTTTCACATGATCTGCTGCCCTCTGGTTTTTATGTGTGTTTGTCAGATGTTTTTATCACATACAGAAATAGAATTGCATTCATATTATGAGTAACAGAAGCTTATATTGACAGTTAGAATGAGTTAATGCAGCAAGTCAATATTTGCAGTATTGACCCTTCTTCTTCAGGACCTCTGCAATTCTCCCTGGCATGCTCTCAATCAACTTCTGGACCAAATCCTGACTGATAGCAGTCCATTCTTGCAGAATCAATGCTTTAATTTTGTCTGAATTTGTTGGTTTTTGTTTGTCCACCCGTCTCTTGATGATTGACCACAAGTTCTCAATGGGATTAAGATCTGGGGAGTTTCCAGGCCATGGACCCAAAATCTCTATGTTTTGTTCCCTGAGCCATTTAGTTATCACCTTTGCTTTATGGCAAGGTGCTCCATCATGCTGGAAAAGGCATTGTTGAGCGCCAAACTGCTCTTGGACGGTTGGGAGAAGTTGCTCTTGGAGGACATTCTGGTACCATTCTTTATTCATGGCTGTGTTTTTAGGCAAGACTGTGAGAGAGCCGATTCCCTTGGCTGAGAAGCAACCCCACACATGAATGGTTTCAGGATGCTTTACAGTTGGCATGAGACAAGACTGGTGGTAGCGCTCACCTCTTCTTCTCCGAATAAGCTGTTTTCCAGATGTTCCAAACAATCGAAAAGGGGATTCATCAGAGAAAATGACTTTACCCCAGTCCTCAGCAGTCCACTCCCTGTACCTTTTGCAGAATATCAGTCTGTCCCTGATGTTTTTTCTGGAGAGAAGTGGCTTCTTTGCTGCCCTCCTTGAGACCAGGCCTTGCTCCAAGAGTCTCCGCCTCACAGTGCGTGCAGATGCACTCACACCTGCCTGCTGCCATTCCTCAGCAAGCTCTGCACTGCTGGTAGCCCGATCCCGCAGCTGAAACACTTTTAAGAGACAGTCCTGCCGCTTGCTGGTCTTTCTTGGGCGCCCTGGAGCCTTTTTGGCACCAATGGAACCTCTCTCCTTGAAGTTCTTGATGATGCGATAGATTGTTGACTGAGGTGCAATCTTTCTAGCTGCAATACTCTTCCCAGTTAGGCCATTTTTGTGCAGTGCAATGATGACTGCACGTGTTTCTTTAGAGATAACCATGGTTAACAGAAGAGAAACAATGATGGCAAGCACCAGCCTCCTTTTAAAGTGTCCAGTGGTGTCATTCTTACTTAATCATGACAGATTGATCTCCAGCCCTGTCCTCATCAACACCCACACCTGTGTTAATGGAGCAATCACTGAAACGATGTTAGGTGGTCCTTTTAAGGCAGGGCTGCAATGATGTTGAAATGTGTTTTGGGGGATAAAGTTCATTTTCTAGGCAAATATTGACTTTGCAAGTAATTGCTGTTAAGCTGATCACTCTTTATAACATTCTGGAGTATATGCAAATTGCCATTAGAAAAACTGAAGCAGTAGACTTTGTAAAAATTAATATTTGTATCATTCTCAAAACTTTTGGCCATGACTGTACATACTGTGCTTGCTTCTAGAACTGATGGGCAAATTATTATAGGATGATTATTCTTTTATCATTTCAGCAAGCACTAGGGGAGGCTACATACAAATGGACAAATTTAGAGGATGTCCAAACAGCACACTGCAAGCAGCAACATTAGTATGACAAAATAGAAAATCATTAACGGGTATTTCTACTTCATTTTTTTTTATTTAACCCCTTCCTGCCTCAGCCATTTTTTGATTTTCGATTCTTTCTTTTTTACTCACTTTTTTCCAAAAACCATAACTTATTTTGCTGTTCTGACAACCGTATAAGGGCTTAATGTTTGCGGGGCAATTTGTTCTTCATAATGGTATCATTTAATATTCAGTAGAAAGCTGGAAAAAAAAATTCTGAATGGGGTAGAAGAGAAAAAAACTGTGTATGACACATCACCTGTATTTCATGGGTCGATATGATTTACTTTTTTTTTTTAATGTTTTAACCCCTTAATAAAAGTTCAACATGATTAAACAAAAATATTTCTGTGGATGGGGATGGATGTCTTTTTTTTACAGGGCCAGATGTACTTTCTATTTATACCATTTTACGGAATGGCTACAGCCGCCATAGTCACTGGGTCTCCATTGTATTATACAGTAGAAACCCTGTGGTAATACCAGTTTATTAAACCTTTCATTATGGCCCACCACTTCCTCCAGTTCTTCCTCTGGTATGGCTCCCACTTGGTGATATTGCGAGAGCCATCCAGTCGTCATGACAGCTGGGAGCCTTATGAAGTAGTATTGCAATCTATGAGACAAGTGATCGAAAGATCGCAGGTTCAAGCCCCCTGGTGGAATGTAAAAAAAAAACTAAAACGTTTTTGCAAAAATAAAAATTTTAGTCACCCCCTTATCCTAGATCTCAACTAAAGATAAAATATACAAAAATAAACATAATCAAATTATGCATCCCCATATCCAAAAATGCATAAAAATGTTATTCCCATACTTTTTCTGGCACACCCCATAGCGGGGGGAAAAAAAAAAAAAAATCAAAAAGGGCCAAATTGGTATTTCTCGTCCCGTAAAAAAATAAAATAAAAAGCGACAAACATTCCCCAATATGGAAAAAATATATCTGACTTGCAAAAAAAAATATATATGTATATACACGCAAATATAAAAAGACTAAAATGGAGACAGAAGGAGAATCTGTTGACTCAGAAGTAGCTCTAAAAGCGGGAAGAATAAATGCAGATGCCTTTTTTGCACAATGTAATACACAAGATCATTTGCAGGTGTTGAGCACCAGAAGTTTGGAATTTAAAGTAACGCAACTAGCAGAAAAAGAAGTGAGATTGTTTTGGACGATTAACTCTTTGCAATCCTATGATAATAGTGGGAGAGTCCCACGAGGCTTGAGAATTTTTAAAGAGCCATCACAATATCAAGAAGATAACTCCTTTATGGAAGAGTGGAAACAATTACATTTAGATCATTCTCAAAGAGTATTAAAATTAATATTGAGATGGAATCAAGAAGAGTATGAATAAATCACAGCTGAACTCTGTAAAGCAAAAACGGAGTTAAGAACAAGACTGACAGAGGTTCAATTTGCCACATATTTGAAAAAAATTTGTGAAACGGTTAGTTCCTATTCAAGCTGAAATTAAGGAACGAAAAAGAGATACATTTCTGAGAGATGAGCAAGATTTTGAAAAGAATCAAGTATTTGGTGGGGCTGATAAAAAATTAAGAAGAAAAAGTGTGCAAAGGCGTAAATCTACGGATTATTGGACTACAGAATCTGAGTCCAGTGCTTCAGACGACCAAAATACCAATGGAAAGAATAAAATTATTGCCATTCAATCGCGATAGTAATGAATCTGTCCCTTTGGGAGAAATACACGAAGAGGGAGAAGAAAAGAAAAGAGGAGCAAGATCAAAGAAAGGATGGAAACAGAAGCAGGTGTCCTGGCGACAGTAATTTGTAAGAAGTCTGAAAATCAAGGGACTTATAATATTTCTAATGTGGTTAATTTAACTAATCTCTTTCAGCCAATTGCCTTTCCCTATTGTCTAAGGGTTTAAATTTTTTTCGTATACCTGAATGTTTTGATAGTGTACAATTTGAGATAGATTTGTATAAAGCAATTAGAAAAATGAACCTATTTAAATTTTTTGATAAAACTAACAAATATGAAAGAGTGAATGAAAAAGAGGGAGAGATGCCTGCCATAATAGGACCTTTAGGTTTTATGCCATTAGATAGTAATGAACAACAATGTATTATAGATATGGCATTATAGAAATTTATTTGATGAAAATGCTATAGAGTCCTTTGAAAAAGAGGTTTATGAGGAGAAGATTTTTCAAGGTGGGATTAAATCTAATTTCTCCCCTCCGTTACAAATTGTTAGTTCACTGATCTATTTGCTACTCAAGTGATGAAGGATGTAAAAGCTTTGCATTATCCCATGGCCCCTTCCAATTTAACAAAAGGTGAAGAAGAGGCCTTAACATGGTTGAAATCTCAGAAAAATGTTGTGATAAAAAAGGCTGGCAAGGGAGGGAACATAGTATTAATGGAGAAGGAATATTATTTGAGAGAGGCACAGACAGTTGGGTGACACTGTTACATATGAAATGTTGACGGCAGATCCGACGAGAAAAATACAAGGTTCCTTTTGAGGAAAAATGTTGAAAAGGGTGTTCTGTCATGAAGTATGGCTGAGAAGCTTTTTTCCCTTACACCACGTAAACCTATACAGTATTTTTTACTTCAAACCCATAAGGATTTAGAGAATCCACCAGGTCGCCCTATAGTGAGTGGTGTAAATTTAGTGTTGGAATCTTTATCAAGTTATTTGGACTGGTTGTTACGACCTTTATTACAAGCTGTTCCATCTTATTTAAAAGATACAGGTGATTTTTTGAATGCATTACCTTCAATTGTATGGAAAGAAGGGTTTCTTTTAGCATCAATTGATGTTGAGAGTTTAGGTGCGGTGGCTAAAAAGGCTAATAAAATTCTAGGATGTATCAAGACGAGCATTGAAGCTAGATCAAGAGAGGTAATTATTCCGCTGTACTCTGCCCTGGTCAGACCCCACCTGGAATACTGTATACAGTTCTGGGCTCCCCAGTTTAAGAAAGACATCGATTTATTGGAGCAGGTCCAGAGAAGAGCAACCAAAATGGTGGAAGGTCTACAAACCATGTCCTACGAGGAGAGGCTAAAAGAATTGGGACTGCTTAGTTTGCAGAAGAGAAGGCTAAGGGGAGACTTAATAGCGGTATTTAAATATCTGAAAGGTTGTCACAGTGCAGAGGGATCTACCCTTTTCTCATTAGCAGAAGGAAGCACGAGAAGTAATGGGATGAAACTAAGGGGAAGGTGATTCAGATTAGACATTAGGAAAAACTTTCTAACAGTAAGGGTAGTGAGAGAGTGGAATAGGCTGCCACGGGAGGTGGTGAGTTCTTCATCAATTGAAATCTTCAAGCGGAAACTGGATAGGTATATAGCTGGGATGTTTTAGGAATTCCTGCTTTTGCAGGGGGTTGGACTCGATGGCCCTTGAGGTCCCTTCCAACTCAAACAAACAAACAAACATACCCGTATACCACAAGATAGGGGTATTAAAGCTATCCGCCATATTTTGGACAGAACTAATAAAAGTGCTCTATTTAAGGATTTTGTATGTGAAGCACTTTCTCTTGTCTTAGGTAGCAGTGCATTTATGTTTAATGGTGCTTGGTATGTGCAGAAGACTGGAACTGCCATGGGCACGCCAGTCTCTTGCACATATGCAAACTTATTTTTGGCATTCTTAGAAGAATTTTTTGTGTTTCACATGAACAATCCCTTTATCACTAAAATTAAGACATATCTACGTTTTGTAGATGATGTGTTTATAGTTTGGGATGGATCATCAACAGAATTTAATGATTTTGTGAAATACTTGAATGACAAGAATGGTTTAAATATGTTCTTTACCAGTAAAGTTAGGTATGAGAAGCTAGAGCTTTTGAATGTTCTGGTGGAGGATCAAGGAGGTAGCTTGAAAACTTCATCATTTAGGAAATTAACTGCAACTAATGCATATTTGCATTATGATAGCTATCATCCAGAACATACAAAGACTTCTATTCCATATAGTCAGTTTTTAAGATTGGATAGGATTAATAATGATGAGGAACTTTTGAAACAACAGGCTTTTGAGATGAAGGCGCGTTTTGTAGAAAGAGGTTATCCTGTTAGATTATTGGATCAGGCATGGGATAAAGTAATAAGAAAGAAAAGTGAACAGTGGACAGATTAAAAATAAAAAAGTGAAAAAGAGAAACGGTTCATTTTTTTCTTTTAAGTTTAACTCTATGGCTAGAAGAATTAGGGAGATTATTAAAAGTAATTGGTATATGATAGAAAGAGATCTGGCTTTGAAAGAAATAGCAATACGTAAACCAGTAATTTCCTTCAGACGTAGTAAGTCATTAAAGGATATATTAGTTGAAACTCGATTTATGGACAATAGGGAGGACAATAAATATTGTGATATTGGAGGTATCTCAAAGCCAATTAATCAGTTTATAAACTCCAAAACACAATTTGTAGTTTATGCTCTTGTTTGTCCTTGTAAAAAATTTTTATATAGGAAAAACTATTCGATGCCTATATGTTAGAATAAAAGAGCATTTTAGATCTATTTCCACTGGGATTGGTTGTCCAAGACTGATCAAACATATTCGTGAAGTCCATAGAGGAGATTATAATGTTATTAGATTTTTTGGATTGGAAAGAGTAGACCCACCAAAATATGGAGGAGATAGAAATAAAATCTTATTAAAAAAGGAAGCTAGGTAGATAATGTTAACTAATGCTATGGGACCTCTGGGTCTCAGTGACCGAAATGATCTGAGTGCTTTCCTTTAAATTAAGATAAGAATTTTATGTTTTTTATTTGTTTGAATTTATTTGTTTTGATATTTGTGTATAGAAATGGTTGGACGAATGCACTCCTGGATGGATGAGTGTGGGGAGAGGAGACGGTGCTTTCATCCAACGGGATGCAATGTATGATAAGCGCATGCGTAGCCTTTTCCTAGAGACGTGACTTACGTCATTACGTTAATCTCGGAGGAGAGTAAAAGGAAGATGGCTACGACATGTGGTATACGACTGAGGGTCGGAGGAAGCACGGCAGCGCAAAACGACCATTGCCCAAACAGTTTGTGTCTGTGACTTACTGATATATATTGTTTATCCTGTGATGAGCTACTAATAAAGCAAGAAAAGGTTTTAGAGAATCGTGAGTGCCGCTTCGCTTTGTTCTATTTCTTGTACAAATATTAAAAAAAAGTTACAGGTGTCAGAATGTGACTACTCCAAACAAATTTTTTCCAAATTTTTCTTTTTTAAGCGGTTAAAACGTAAATATATATATATATATATATATATATATATATATATATATACAGTACAGACCAAAAGTTTGGACACACCTTCTCATTCCAAGAGTTTTCAGTATTTTCATGACTATAAAAATTGTAGATTCACACTGAAGGCATCAAAACTATGAATTAACACATGTGGAATTATATACTTAACAAAAAAGTGTGAAACAACTGAAAATATGTCTTATATTCTAGGTTCTTCAAAGTAGCCACCTTTTGCTTTGATTACTGCTTTGCACACTCTTGGCATTCTCTTGATGAGCTTCAAGAGGTAGTCACCTGAAATGGTCTCCACTTCACAGGTGTGCCCTGTCAGGTTTAATAAGTGCACACAAATACCTTTAGCAGTGTTTTGAGTGTTTTCTGGGTTTCTCTGGGAGCGCCTAGCATCCTCTGCATTTGTTTACATGGTATAGCTTCCTTCTGCCTTAGCTGATGCAATGCATTCTGGTAGTTGTAGACTCTCACACTATCTCCCTCTCACTCCTCCCCCCTCCCTCTCTAATACCACTTCCCTGTCTCCCTAGCTATTCCTCCCACTGCTAGTCCTTCAAAACTCACTGTACCCTATTATACTTTACCTATCTTCTTCTTGTCTAGGCTTCCTTCTGCGGGGAATGACTCCTCCTCTTTTTTGACTGCAAGCGCGCAGCACTGTGCCATAGCCTTCAATACATCTCTATTGTGCAGGCTCCCAGCTTGCACAATAGAGATGTAGTGTCGGCTTCAGTGCTAAGCCAGGACTCTGGCTCTGTTGCGCATGCTCATGCTGATGCCAAGGACAGAGGAGGAGCCGTTCCCCGCAGAAGGAAGCCTAGACAGGAAGAAGATAGGTAAGTATGATGGAGTGGATGAGGTGGGGGAAGTAGTAGTGATGATCCATTTCTGGAAATGGGGAAAATCACCGGATAAATCAGAAAATGTATATGGGTAAATATACATTTTTGATTAATTATGTAATTTAGAAAGTAGTAGGGTGTTTAGATTAGTGTAGGGTTTTATAGTTATCCCTGACAACCCCTTTAAGGATACAACCTCATTTTTCAAAACTGACATGTGTTACTTTATATGGCAATAACTTTTAGACGCTATAACTTACACAAGTGATTTTGAGAGTTTTTTCATGACACATTGTATTTCATGTTAGTGGTAAACATTGATCAATATTTTTGTTTTTATTTATAAAAAAAATAGGAAATTTGATGGAAATTTGGAAAAAAAAAAATCGCAATTTTCAGATAGATAGTTATACCACCCAAATAAATTAATAAATATTATCTACCATATCTCTGCTATACGTTGGCATCATCTTTTAATTGTCCTTTAATTTATTTTGGACGTTAGAAGACTTACAAGTGTAACAGTGATTTTCCTGATTAACAAGAACATTTCCCAAACTAATTTTTTTAGGGACCACTTTACTTCTGAAGGGGATTATAAAGGCCTATATATTAGAAACCCCCATAAATCACATTTTCAAAACTGCACCCCTAAAATAATTCAGAACAGCATTTTGAAAGGTTGTTAACCCTTTAAGCATTTTAAATAATATGGAAGTAAAATTAAGACACTTCATTTTTTTTTCAATAATACATTCATTTGGCCCTAAAATTAACACATTCATAACACATTCACAAAGGGTTAAACAAGAAAATGCATCTCACAGATTGTTATGCAATTTCTCCCAAGCACAGAAATACCCAACATGTGGGTGTATACTGAAGTTTGGGCACAGCGTGTGGAAGGGAAGGAGCGACACTGGGTGTTTGAAAAGCAGCTTTTGCTGGAATAGTTTTCAGGTGCCTTTTGTAGAGCCCCTAGAGTACCAATACAATGGAAACCCCCAAAAGTTACCCCATTTTGGAAACTACACCCCTGACAGAATTTATCAAGGGGTTTAGTAAGAATTTTGACCCCACAGCCGTTTCACATATATTATTAACATTGGGATGTGTAAATGAAAAATGACTAAAACGTCACTATATCCCCAAAATTTTCATTTTCACAGGGGGTTAAAGAAGAAAAAGCTCCCCACAGGCTGTTAAACAATTACTCCTGAACACAGTAATACCCCATATGTGGTCGTAATCTGCTGTATGGGTACATGGTGGGGTTCAGAATGGAAAGAGCGCCCTTTGGCTTTTGGAGGGCAGATGTCGCTGGAATTGTTTTTGTGTGCCATGTCCCATTTGCAGAGGTGCTAAAATACAAGTACAATGGAAACCCACAAAAAGTGACCCCATTTTGGAAACTACACCCCTCACAGAACAAATCAGTATAGTGAGGGGTATGGTGAGCATTTTGACCCCACAGCTGTTTCACAGATTTTATTAACATTGGGATGTGAAAATGAAAAATTACTTTTTATTGCAACAAACTATCAATTTGGCCCCAAATTTTTCATTTTCACAAGAGGATAAAGGAGAAAAAGCTCCCCAAAGTTTGTTACACAATTTCTCCTGAACATGAAAATACCTCATATGTGGTCATAATCTGCTGTATGGGTACATGGCAGGGCTCAGAACAGAAAGAGCGCTATTTCTCTTTTGCAGGGCAGATTTTGCTGGAGTAGTTTTCAGATGCCATGTCACATTTGCAGAGCCCCTAAAGTACCAGTACAATGGAACTCCCCAAAAATTACATTTTGGAAACTACACCCCTCAAGGAATTTATCTAGGGGTATCGTGAGCATTTTGACCTCACAGTTGTTTCACTAATTTTCTTAGCATTGGGACATAAAAAATGAAAAATTATTTTTTTCCAATATTTTGTCCATTTAACCCAAATTTTTCATTTTTACAAGGGATTAAAAAAGAAAAACAACCACAGTTTTTTACTAAATTTCTCCTGAATACGGGAATACCCCATATGTGGTCGTAAACTGCTGTATTGGGTATATGGTGGGCAGTAGCGTTACAATCATGGTCACAGGGGGGTCCGACCGAGCCCGGGGCCCGCAGCCAGCTGGAAACGGGCCCCTTTCCAATAACTGTCAGCCCAGGGGAGGTGTACAAAAATAAAAAAAATACTTATACTAACTTATCCTGGGCTCAGCATCCACTCCTGAGCTCTTCCTGCCGGTAACTGAGGTCACGCCAGCGGTCACATGGGGTGTGTCGGCGTAATGACATCATCGTGCCCCATGTGACTGCTGGAGTACAAGACCTCAGTCACCAGACAGAAGAGGATGCCGCAGACAGCAGGACGGAGCGAGGATCCCAGAAGAGGTGAGGTATGGTGAGTATAAGTGTTTGTTATTTTTAATCACTTCTCCTGGGCCTCTACTTATTATACTCTGGCGTCTGAGGAGACCCCAGAATATAATAATAACACCTGCTGTACGAGGGGGGGCTCTTAGGAGCATATAATACTGTGTGGGGGGCCACGGTAGAGCATATAATACTGTGTGGGGGCCACTGTGAGCATAATATACTGTGTGGGGTTACTGTGGAGGATGTAATACTGTGTGGGGGCCGCTTTGGAGCATATAATACTGTGTAGGGGCCGCTGTGGAGCATGTAATACTGTGTGGGGGCTACTGTGAAGCACGTAATACTGTGTGGGGGCTGCTGCAGAGCATGTAATACTGTGTGGAGGCCACTGTGAGCACATAATACTGTGTGGGGGCCGCTTTGGAGCATATAATACTATGTGGGGGCCGCTTTGGATCATGTAATACTGTGTGGGGGCTGCTGTGGAGCACGTAATACTGTGTGGGGGCCACTGTGCAGCACATAATACTGTCCCAGTATTGTTTACATGCCGGGTGCTGCGCTGCTCACTCACCATATTCTTGATAACTCTAGTTGTGGTTCCTATATTTGTATCCCTTTCAAGTATCTGAGATATCGCTGCAGCACCGTAACCGTTACTATCAAGAATTCACTCTAGGGAGGGGGTAGGGAGCCCACAAGACTTTATTATGCCACTGATCGGGGGGCTCAGAATGGAAAGAGCACTATTTGGCTTTTGAAAGGCAGATTTTGCTGGAATAGTTTTCAGGTGCCATGACGCATTTGCAGAGCCCCTAAAGTACTAATACAATGGAAACCCCCCAAAAGTGACCGCATTTTAGAAACAACACCCCTCAAGGAATTTCTTAGGGGGTATTATCATATTTAGCCCAGGAGTGTTTCCCAAAAATTGATGCACAAAGTGAAAATTTAAATTTTTATAGAAATATGCCATTTCAATGCCCAATATGTTTGTGTCAGCAGCAACATGCACTCCAAAAAACTATTAAAACTATTAAGTGGGCTATTATTGGTACAAAAAAGTTGTATATGTGGGTGTAAACTGATGCTTGGGCCCACAGCAGTGCTCAGAAGGGAAGGAGCACTGCGCTTTTTAGCTTTTGGAGTACAGATTTAGAGGGACTTTCTGGACGCCATGTTGTTTTTGCAGAGCCCAGGAGGTGCCAGTAAATTGGAATTCTCAAAGAAGTGACCCCATTTTGTAGGGGCAATTTTAGAGTCTCTGCATATGCAACATGGCATCTAAATCTGTGCTCCAAAAGGACATTGCGCTCCTTCGCATCTGCGCCCTACTGCGTGCCCAAACTGCAGTTTATGCCCACATGTATGACACTGTTGTACCCAGGATAATGTACTTAACAATATCATATGTGGGTATAAACTGCTGTTTGGGAACAGAAGAGAAGGAGCGCTATTTTGGTTTTTGGAGCACAGTTTGGTTTTTGGACATCATGCCACTTTTGCAGAGCTCCTGAATTGCCAGTAAAGTGGAATCCGCAGACATGTGACCCCACTTTGGAAACTACACCCTTCAAGGAATTTATCAAGTGTGTAGCAAGCAATTTTACCAGAAATGTATGTGCAGCTGATAATGAAAAGTGAAAATTGCAATTTTTTTCAGAGATCCGCCATTTCAGTGCTCGATATGGTGTACCCAGCTTGTGTCAGCAGAGACACACACTCCAAAAACTGTCAAGTGGTTATCCTGGGCACCACAGCTTTTGGAGCGTTCATCTCTGACACAAGCTGAGCACAACATATTGTACACTGAAGGGAGCCTGACCACGCGCTGTGATGGCTGCTTTTGCATAGAGCTCCATCACATAGAGCCTGCAAACCACCCCTACACAATACTTTCTTGCACAGACATGGTGAAAACGGGGAGAGACTAAACCGAGGACCCCCCCCTGGCACCCCTAAGAGGTCCAGATTACAAGGAGACCTCCAGCGTTTTGCGAGGAGAGGGGGAACGGGCTCCCCACTAGCGGCGCTCAAAATGGCGCCGGCAGGGAGACAGGAGAGAGAGGAGAGGCAGGAGCGGGAGAGCGGAGGACTCAGACGGCGACAGCGTGACCAGCTCTGAGAGGAGACACAGCAACACTCTGCAGATATCCAAATCCTTCCTACAGAAAGCGCTTGCTAAAGCGGTGAGTCCTGTATTGTCTGAGCTGGCTGATATTAAGGCTGAAATACAGTCCACTAGTCACAAAGTATCTGATCTGGAAGAGGCCTACTCCAACATAAAGTCCCATACAGACACAGTCTCTGAACACCTCAACTTACACAAGGATCTGATAGACCGCTCACTCACTTTGATAGAAGATCAGGAAAATAGAAGCAGGAGGAGGAATATAAGATTGAAAGGCCTCCCAGAATCCTATCTGCCTGATTCTCTCCCAAATATGGCTACACAGCTCTTCTCAGATTTACTAGGCCCTGAAAGAGCTGCGCAGGTGGTGATAGAGCGGATACACAGGGCCCTACACCCTCGCCCCAAACAAGGAGACCCGCCGCGAGATATCATATGTGGATATGGCGGCGATACTGTCAGCCGCCAGAAATAAACAAAAGATCACATACGAAGATACTGAGCTATCCCTGTACCCAGATGTCGCTCCCTCTATCCTTTTCAAGAGGAGGTTGCTGAAACCGCTACTGGAGGAGCTACGTGCACTGAGCATTCAATACGCATGGTTATATCCTTTTGGGCTTGCTATTTTGCTGGTTACAAAGAGACTGGTCATCCATTCTCCGGCGGACCTACCGACGGTATGGTCTTCCCCTCGAAATTGAGCCACTGGACATACCCTCCTGGATACCGTCAGCGAGTCTTAACGTGAGAGATCTACCGGTACTCCCGCACCTGAACCCACTGAAACCCAAGTCTCCAAAGAGGAAGAAAACGGCCATGAAACCCCATCTGGACTCCTTCTGAATGCCTAGCACTGGTCCGGCTGGAGTCTCGCGGTAATGGACCGAGTTCTGAGCTGATACTGGACTCTAGCTAGACAGTACCTATTTGTTCTCATTAACAAGTTGATATGACGGGTACACACACTGGACAGGGTTGTTAACTTGAATCCTCCAGAGCGCTTCATATTACTACCCTTTATTGTACTCTTTATTGTATTTTTTAGAGTGGCTCTGGCCTCCATTGCGGTTGACAGAACTGCCCGGGTGGCTGCTCACACTTATGTGGAGGGGCGCCTGGGCCTTCTGTTTTCAGCTGGATGCTGGAGCCTCTGGTACTGTTGGTTCTTGGGATTGCCTGTCTCACCCCTCCCCCCCTCCTCCCCCTCCTCCCCTTCACATGCCCGGACCCTCACTTGTCGGGTCCAGAAGTGAGGCTTAGTTATCACCAATAAGCTCTAGGCTTCCTTAAATACCTTCACCATACAATTCATTCCCCTTTAAAGGGCAGTGTCATGCAGGCTCGACACCGATTAGGGTACCCTCCGTTTCCCCAAACTCGCCATGTAGGCGATTGGAAACTATCGTTTTGTATACAATTGCATGCACAGTCTGGTTACTAAAAATTGCTACAGTTCCCGTTTCACCCACACCCAAAGTGCCCCTCCCCCCATCCCCTGTGACTGGGGATTACGCCCCCCCCCCCCTCCTGATCCCCTACCTTGACTCTACCGAATCCCCACACTAGCTTTCAAATCCGCTGAAACGAGAATTGGAGATGTCGTCAGTTACTGTAACCACATTTAATGTGAAGGGTCTTAACTCACCGAACAAACACCACTCTATTATGCTTTTAATATACAAACTTAAAACCGATATACTACTCCTGCAGGAAACTCACTTTAAACACAATAAAGTTCCCAAGATGCCCAAGGGACCCTTTAATCAATGGTACTACAGCTGCCACCCCACGTCGACCTCGAAGGGAGTTGCTGTGACGATTCGACACTCAACCCCCTTCGTTTGCCAGCAGACTCACACTGACGCAGATGGAAGGCTTCTCTTTGTTAGGGGAACTCTGGCCTCGCGTCCTGTGACTATTGCTAACTTTTATGCACCCAACCATAACCAGGTAGAGTGGATCGTAGCCGCCCTTCAGGACCTTTCTGCGTTCGCGACTGGGGAGATCCTGCTAGGGGGAGACCTGAACATAGTTTTAGACCCCCTGCTGGATTCCTCTTCGGGGAAATCTCCCATAACCCAGAGGGGTCTGAGAAGAGTCCATTCGGCTCTACATGGGATGCGCCTCATTGATATGTGGCGCTTTCATAACCCTCAGATCAAAGACTACTCCTTTTATTCTCCTTTTAGTCTCGTTGGTCCTGAATGTCCCTAGCCTTACCCCCGCACAGTGGACTTGGAGGCTCAACGAGTCTTTACTTGATAGGGAGCTTGTACACCAGGAGACAAAATCGGGTGTTGGTCCAATTTTTTGAGACTAATTGTACACCTGAGGTCTCGGAGTCTACTGTGTGGGAGACGCACAAAGCATATATTAGTGGCTTTCTAATTTCTAAGGCGTCGGCAGTTAAGAAGCAACAACAAAGGGAGGTAGATTCCTTGCTAGCCCAGATTGCCCCAATAGAGCGTCTGCATAAACTTCAAGATTTTTCTAGAGTGCATGAGGAATTGCTGGCTTTGAGAGAACGGTTAAGACAGGCCTTAAATCACTCAGCTGCGAAGCAACTACTACATTTTAGAGCACAACTACACTGTGTTCCAAATTATTATGCAAATAATATTTTCTCATATTTTCCAAAATTACCTATATGAATTGCAGTCATTGTAATTTTCCAGTCATCAACGATTCGAGTATAATTGAAAGGTTTTTGAACAAACTGCCTATGATAACAGTATATTTAAAAAAAAAAAAATAAACACTCAAAATGCATGTTTTAAATTATTATGCACAGAAGAATTTGCAACCTTTTCATTTTTATTAAGAACAAAAAAATGGTCATTGTGAAATTATAAGCATTAGCAGGTTATTACAAACTGAAATCAGTTTTCAAGCCAAAACTTTATTCGAGGTGATGTTACATTTGCACATAGGACCCCTTGTTGGAAAGAAGCTTCTGAACTCTCTCGTCCATTGAATTTGTCAGTTTTTGGATGGTTTCTGCTTCAATTGTTTTGCATGAGGACAGAATACCCTCCCAGAGCTGTTGCTTAGATGTGAACTGCCTCCCGCCATCATAGACACTCCTTTTGATGATGCTCTAGAGGTTCTCAATGGGGTTGAGGTCAGGGGAGCATGGGGGCCACACCATAAGTTTGTCCCCTTTTATGCCCATAGCAGCCAGAGATGCAGATGTGTTATTTGCAGCATGAGACGGTGCATTATCATTCATGAAAATGATCTTTCTGCGGAATGCATGGTTCTTCTTCTTGAACCATGGCAGGAAGTGCTGTTTAAGAAACTGCACATACATTATGGAGTTCATCTTTACCCCTTCAGGGATCCTAAAGGGGCCGACAATCTCTCTCCCCATGATTCTAGCCCAAAACATTACTCCACCTCCTCCTTGTTGGCGCCGTAGCCGTGTTTGCATGGGGTGTCCATCACCAAGCCATCCTCCACTCCATCCATCTGGACCATCGAGCGTTGCACGGCACTCATCGGTGAACAAAACAGTTTTGAAGTCAGTCTTCATGTATTGTTTGGCCCACTGGAGCCGTTTCTGCTTGTGTGCAGTGGATAGAGGAGGTCGACAGGATGGCTTACGCACAGCTGCAAACCTCTGAAGGACCCTGCATCTTGTTGTTCGGGGGACGTTGGAGGCACCAGCAGCTTCAAAAACTTGTCTGCTGCTATGACAAGGCATTTTTGAAGCTGCTCTTTTAACCTGACGTAATTGCCTGTTGGAAAGAGTCCTCAATTTTCCCTTATTAGCACGCACACGTGTGTGCTGTGAATCAGCTACATACTTCTTGATTGTGCGATGATCACAATGAAGTGTCTTGGCAATGTTGATTGTAGTCATGCCTTGACCTAAACACTCCACAATTTGTTGCTTCTCAGCAGCCGACACATCCTTTTTCTTTCCCATTTTGGCTGAAAATGTAGGCTGCTTAATAATGTGGGACAGCCTTCTTAAGTAGTCTTGCCTTTAATTGGACACACCTGCCAAACTAATTAGCACAGGTGTCTGCAATTGCTTTCAGCGATATAAAGAGCCCTGACACACATCACCATCAATGAGTTTAACTGACAAACAAAAAAATTCTTACCTTATCACTCCTAAACACTTTTTGCATAATAATTTGGAACACAGTATATATGCCCACAGAGATAAAGGTAGTAAGCTGATGTCAGCAATGATCAAGAAAGACAGAGCCAAGTTACACATAGCGGAGGTTAAGGGGGTAGATGGATCAATGGTTAGTGATACTCCCAAGATAGCTGCCGCTTTTAAGAAGTTCTATTCCAACCTTTATAATTTGAATGCTGCCACCTCTCCTCCTGTAGACCCCATCTCCAAACACAGCCAAATTCAAGACAAGAATTCTCTTTCCCTCCCTAAACTCACGACCACTGACACTGACCCTTTTCTAGCCCCCGTAACTGCTTCTGAACTAAATAGAGTTTTAAATAGCTTCCGGGTAGGTAAGAGCCCAGGGCCTGATGGCTTTCCATTGCTTTATTGCAAGAGATTTCGAGACACTCTCGTACCCCATCTAGCGAACATGTGTAATTCCTTATTGAAAGGGCATGAGTTACCTAAACAAACGCAAGAGGCGCACATTACATTGATTGCAAAGGAAGGTAAGGACCCCCATGCCTGTGGGAGCTACAGACCCATATCCCTACTTAACTTAGACCTCAAAATTTGGGCCAAACTACTGGCTTTGAGACTACAAAAACTAGTACCCAAGCTACTTCACGAGGAACAAACTGGTTTCGTGAAGGGCAGGAAGGTCTCACACAACATGGCCAGATTACTACATGTGATTGCCCTAGCCAGACGTGCCAGATGTCTCCTGGTGCTGCTGGGAGTGGATGCCAAGAAGGCTTTCGATAGGGTTGATTGGCCCTTCATGAGGGCGGCCCTTTCGGCATATGGGATTCTGCTACCTTTCATCTCATCCATATTCTCCCTTTACTCCCGGCCGCACGTGCGGCTCAAGGTCAATGGTTCACTCTCCCAGCCGTTCGACATTATCAATGGCACCAGACAGGGGTGCCCACTTTCCCCTATACTGTTTACACTTGAGACCTTAGTGCAAGCGGTCCGTCTTTATCCGGACATACGAGGCTTCAGCGTAGGCACACATACGCTTCAGTCCGTGGCATTCGCGGATGACGTCCTATTTTTTGTCACAAATCCGGAGAGGGGCCTGCCAGCACTACAATCCCTTTTGACACACTACAGGACACTGTCAAATTATAAGGTAAATGAGTCCAAGTCTGAAGTCTTAAATATAACACTCCCGCCTCCCTCAGTGTCAGTTTTACAGAAAAACTCTCCCTACACTTGGAAATCAGACTTCATAACCTATCCCAGCAACCTGGATGCCAACATATCCACTGAACTTCCAGTCGCTTATAAGCGACGTAAAAGAGACCCTGAAATCTTACGACTTTCCTTATCTATCGTGGTTTGGGAGAAAGAACCTCCTACAGACCTATAAAGTCCCTAAACTCACCTATGTTTTACAAATGCTACAGCCTACAGCCTCTCTCTATAGGGTCGAGATTTAAGACTCGAACGCTAGGTGATTTATTGCAAGAAGGTTCCCCTCTGACCCAACCCCAGCTCAAGGCCAGGTTCCCTGAGGTCCCATTCACCTTCGTTCATTATGAACACTACAAAAAGATAGTGGCAGAGATACAAAGCACGGGCCCCACGCGCAAACAGCTCACAGAGTTTGAAAAATTTTCTCAAGTAAGCTCCTCCTGACGAGAAAAAATGCAAATTGCAAAAAACATCGAATGGCCCCCACTGCCGAATTCACCCCACTCTACATGCAGTCTTGGGAAAAAGAACTTAACATTTCTCTGACACCAGAGGACTCCAAAGCTGCCCTCAGATCCTCACATTGCTTTTCCACATGTGTCAGGATGCAAGAATCCCACTACAAAATTTTATCTAGATGGTACAAAACGCCAGAGTGGCTGTATGCCCACGGCCTAGCAGCCTCGAGCCTGTGCTGGCGGTGTCAGAAAAGTGTTGGGAGCATGTCCCATATCTGGTGGTCATGTGAGATGGTCGAACTGTTCTGGCCCCAGGTACAATCCAATTTACGTCCATTCCTTGAATACAAGGGGGCCCTATCCCCAGAGTGGGTGCTCCTCTCATGCCCCAGGCAAAATATGCGGCACTCTAAGTTGAATCTCACAACCCATTTGATTGAGGCAGCTAAGGCGGTCGTCCCCATGTTTTGGCTACAACCCATTACCCCTCCCATCCAGGTTTGGATTGATAAGGTTAATCAAATCATGAGGTTTGAGGAGCTGATCAGCTGGTCGACCAGAACTCATGACAGGTTCTTAAAAATATGGTCGCCATGGCGTGAGAGAGTGCTACCTGCCTCAACAGACTCTGAATAACAGAGAAGACCCATGAGATCTTACGAGATCCGATTAGTGCACTTCCCCACATCCCAGCAGACATTACGCCCACTGTACACACTCAATTCTCAGACCCCCCTTTACCTTGCCCCTCCCTTCCCTCTCTACTTCTGACTAGGGATCAAGTCTTAGTTTCTTTGTGTTAATTGAGGTTTAAGATAAATCTTTCCTGACATTCCTTTCCCCCCCCCCCTTTTTTTTTTCTTCCCACCAAACATTGATACATATTGTGCTGTGCATTGCTAGTACATGTAACAGTCTACATGTATCCAAAATTTGCTTTGTAAGCTTCATTTGCACCTGAACATTACCTAGCGGCATGAATTGTGCAAGTGTCGTCAGTTCATCTGTAAATCTTGACTCTGGACAGTTTACTGAGTCACATGTTCTGTATTTCTTTTTAGTGCACATAAGGTATTTTTTATGTATTCATTTCTCTTTTTGTAAAATGTTGTATAAAAGATTAAAATGTAAAAATTCAAATAAAATAAGAATTAAAAAAAATATATTGTGCACTGAAATTAAGTATTCCTGGAAAAATTGCCATTTTCACTTTTCATTATCAGCTGCACATACGCTTCTGGAAATTTAATTAATGCAACGCGTATTCACTGTACCCCTGGATAAATTCCTTCAGGGGTGTAGTTTCCAAAATGGTGTCACAAGTCAAGGGATTCCACTTTACTGGCATTTCAGGGCTCTGCAAAATTGTCATGGCGTCCAAAAACCAAACTGTCTAAATCTGTGTGCCAAAAAAACAAGTAGCACTCCTTCCCTTCTGTGCCTGGTTGTGTGCCCAAATATCAGTTTATACCCACATATGACATTTAGTATGTTATCCTGGGTACAACAGTGTCATACATGTGGGCATAAACTGCAGAGTGGGCACACAGTAAGGCGCATATGTGAAGGAGCTCTATATGGCTTTTGGAGTGCAGATTTAGATGTTTGGTATCTGGACGCCATGTTATGTTTGCATAGCCTTCAAGGTAGCAGATAAATGGAATCCCCTAAGGAGTGACCCCATTTTGAAAACTGCACCCCTCAAAGAACTTATCAAGGGGTGTTATGATGATTCCACTTAAATATGGCTATAACTCAAAGCTGTATTTTGATCTCTGAGTAGTGTACCTCTCTCTTAGTTACATTTATTCATAATGTGCGCAGCTCTAATCCTAGGTGTATGTTGTCATAATGTGGCAACATTGTAACAATAGGGCTTTGTATCCATCCCAGAATAGCTCTATTGAATTCCTACACATGCATTGTTCAGCCTGGGCTGTTGATCAGATATGGCTGATAACATTGTATCATTTCACTTGGTCTCAGCTCCATACAAAGAATCTGGACTTGAGTGCATTAATCAATCAGACTTGCCGTCGCCGGTGACCTCATTCTGGTAGGTGGCATAAAGGGTATATAAGATGAGGTAAGAGGTCAGTGGGAGGAGATTGTGCTGGGACTACAAGAGATTACAGACAGACTTCCACTGAGAGGAGACTATGACAGACCACTACTGGACTATACTGTGAGGAGCATGCAGGCTGGAATACTGTGTTGATGCCACATGCTAGAAGCCTCCACTGGTTATTCACACATATCAGAGCATGTGTGAATGTTGGACTACAGAACCACATCAAGGAGCTGTGTGGTAAAGTAATTATTTCATCTTTATTCCCTTTTATTTTATTGCACTGTATCTTGTAACTAGTAACTGTTAATGCTTGTACTGTATATATCTACATATCTGTTCTGAACTGCATGTGTTAGATGTTAATACCGACCCATTTAGGGGTTAATAAATATCTAAAATTTAGAAAGCTTGTCTTGTATTTATCTTGTGAACCCAGCACTCACTGGCGGTGAGTGTGGTTTTTTTATGAAAGAAGACTCAGGTGTGGGCCAACGCGGTGTTGGCGCACTGAGGATCTTTCACAGGTGTAGTGAGCATTAGTATCCCAGATGTGAATGCACAGCAGTTGGTGAATAGTGAATATATAAGCTGTGTAGAGTGCATTGGGAACACCAAATTCCCTCCTGTTTCCCCAGTAACTCCTATGATGGGCGGTCAGTTCTGGTTTCTTTTTCCTCGTAAGCTCTAAATCTGGGGTGTACCCTGATATACGCTCACACAGCTTATACATTCCCTTCCTGCCGCAGCCAGTTTTGTTGTAATGATTTGGCGATTTTTGGGGTTTTTGTCTTCATATTGTACATGGTATATTTTTTTTATTTTTCTGATGATGTAGCCATATGAGGGCTGTTTTTTTTCAGGATGAGATGCATTTTGTAATGACACCTTTTTTGGGTGCCTGTAACTTACTGACTAAATTTTATTAACTCTTTTTTTGGTAGATTAAAAAAAAAAACATCAATTCTGGCATTGCATTTTACTCTTTATTCTGCAGGTCGGTACAATCATGACAATACCCATTTTATATTGTTTCTTATGTGTTACTAATTTTATGCGTTACTAATAACAAAAACCCATTTGGGGACATAAATCTTTTTTTTTTTTTTGCATCACCATTTTCTGAGATGCATAACATTTTTATTTTTAGGTTGACAGAGTTGGTCGAAGGCTTATTTTTTGCAGGATTACCTGTGCTTTTTATTGGTACTGTTTTGGGGTACATATGACTTTTTGATCACTTTTTATAGCATATTTTGTAAGGTGAGATGGCAAAAAATCATTACCTCCGGCATTTTTGTTTTCCATTTTTTTTCCCGACGTTCACCATATACAGTAGGTTAAATGATGTTTCTTTTATTATACGGGTTGTTACCGATGCGGCAATACCAAATATGTATTGTTTGTATAAATTTTTATTTGATATATATATATATATATATATATATATATATATATATATAGTCTGGATCTGGAGTGCTGGGTGGGCTGACATGAACACAGACTCCAAGGTCTTAGTCCAAGTATTGAGTTTTATTCACACAAAACACTCCTTGGTACATGCAACATTACAGAAACCGAAAAAAAAATAAATATTTGCCCGTCTGAGCTCTAACTAAATAGAAATAGGTTATCTCACCTAGAATAGGAACAAGTTCAAACAGTCAGATTGTCTTTCAGCAGTAGCCACTTTCTTTGTGGCTTTCCAGCCAAGCTCTGCCACAGTCTGCTCTCCTAGCAGACTTCTTATATCTCCTTAATGAGGAGATCCCAGTCAGCTGGGTTTCTTCCAGGAGTGGACTGGAGGGGATGGGAATGGCAGGTCCCACTACCAGCCTACCCGCCATTTCATAAAAAATCTAGCCTAGTGCGCAGCACTTAAATAATGCTCAGCAAACATAGTTGTCTGCTGAGAGCAAACTTTCTGTATTTCCCTCATCTCACCCATCTGAGCAACCTGGGTGAGATATACATCCCTTCCAATATTTTTCCAGTCATCGGCTTACAATATATATATGTATTTTATATAGGAAAATGGCATTTTGGGGGCTTTATTCATTTATTCATTTTTTTCACACCGGGTCACTGGGGTCACTGCCCCCTGGGGGTGCCGATGGGGGCATTATTATTGTGCAACCCCTTGGATGCCAGTCATGTTTGACTCAGGCGGCCAGGATGTAATAGTACATTCTATGTCGCTAAGGGGTTAAGCAAGCGGCAGAATTTATGGTGGTTTGAAGGGACGATTTGTTGGTAGGGAGAAGGGTGTTACAGTAGTCTAAGGGGGAGATAATGAGGACGTGGACTAGCATTCTATAGTTTCAGGGGCAGGGAAGGTGCAGGCTTAATGAATGTTCCTGAGTTGAAGGCAGCAGGAGGTCTTGAGGGCTTGGACATGTGGCTTAAAGGAAAAGTCAGAGTCAAATATTATCCCAAGGCAATAAACCTGTGGGACTGGGGTAAGTGTGGTACCATTAAGTTTGATACATGAATCAAGTGAAGATGAGGTCCAGTGTGAGCCCCCCTATGTGAGTGGCAGAGGAGGACCACTAAGAGAAACCAAAGGAGATGGTGAGAAATAGGAGTTTGGAAGCAGAAGGGTGGTTTGAGTCAATGGGGATGTTGAAATCTCCTATAATGATAGTGGGGTGCATGAGCCAGGTGGTGAAGTGGTCAATGAAGGTGGTGGTATTTCCTGGTGGTTGGAATATGATAGCCACTTAGACACATAGAAAACTGAGGGCTCTATTACAAGAACAGTTATGACCCCTTGTTTTCCCGATATCTCAGCATAGAGCAAGTCTGGAATGTCTCTCTAACAATCCCCCAGTAATCATTAGCCATGAACATCATTAGCTTAGGCATTTATCTGCAGCCTAATAGACAGTAGATAGCTGCTAAGTTGCTACGGCTCCTGTGCCATGGCACTGGTTGCACCAAAGGTATGTCTGCCCCTCATGTTGAATTGTAGTGCAATTGACAGGCCCAAACATTGGGAGATCAGTGCACACAGCCTGCAGTATGGTAACATATAATTTTACAAATATTTGTGTGGTTGTGTTCACAAAGATCCAAACAAGCATGTTAAATGATGTGAGTGCACTGATGTAAAGTGAGAGGCAGAGCTTGTCTTTAATAATGACCACCCTATGTATATCTAGTTCTGGCTTTTCTTACTTAACACTTACACAATACCAGCTATATGCTGTAGTCTGAACAGTTAATTACAGGGATTACATGGCTACGTGTAAATTACTGTCATTAAAATGGAGGCCTCATTAATACCAATAATTTCAACACCACCAACATAATCTGCACCCTAAACTAGTCCAGTGCCAACCTTGTTATCCTCTCTACTCACTGCCTCTCTCTATTAATAAGTGGGATTTCTTGCCTTATAAATGGGGTTGGGACCATCAGTTGTGTTGTTCAGAAGTCAGGTGGATATACAGCTGATAGTCCTACTGAATGGAGTGTTAGAATTTGTATTATGGCAAGAAAAAAGCAGCTAAGTAAAGAAAAACGAGTGGCCATCATTACTTTAAGAAATGAAGGTCAGTCAGTCCGAAAAATTGGGAAAACTTTGAAAGTGACCCCAAGTGCAGTGGCCAAAACCATCAAGCGCTACAAAGAAACTGGCTCACATGAGGAGTGCCCCAGGAAAGGAAGACCAAGAGTCACCTCTGCTGCGGAGGATAAGTTCATCCGAGTCACCAGCCTCAGAAATCGCAGGTTAACAGCAGCTCAGATTAGAGACCAGGTCAATGCCACACAGAGTTCTAGCAGCAGACACATCTCTGAACAACTGTTAAGAGGAGACTGTGTGCAGCAGGCCTTCATGGTAAAATAGCTGCTAGGAAACCACTGCTAAGTACAGGCAACAAGCAGAAGAGACTTGTTTGGGCTAAAGAACACAAGGAATGGACATTAGACCTGTGGAAATCTGTGCTTTGGTCTGATGAGTCCAAATTTGAGATCTTTGGTTCCAACCACCGTGTGTTTGTGCGACGCAGAAAAGGTGAACGAATGGACTCTACATGCCTGGTTCCCACCGTGAAGCATGGAGGAGGAGGTGTGATGGTGTGGGGGTGTTTTGCTGGTGACACTGTTGGGGATTTATTCAAAATTGAAGGAATACTGAACCAGCATGGTTACCACAGCATCTTGCAGCGGCATGCTATTCCATCTGATTTGCGTTTAGTTGGACCATTATTTATTTTTCAACAGGACAATGACCCCAATCACACCTCCAGACTGTGTAAGGGCTATTTGACCAAGAAGGAGAGTGATGGGGTGCTAGGCCAGATGACCTGGCCTCCACAGTCACCAGACCTGAATCCAATCGAGATGGTTTGGGGTGAGTTGGACCGCAGAGTGAAGGCAAAAGGGCCAACAAGTGCTAAGCATCTTTGGGAACTCCTTCAAGACTGTTGGAAGACCATTTCAGGTGACTACCTCTTGAAGCTCATCAAGAGAATGCCAAGAGTGTGCAAAGCAGTAATCAAAGCAAAAGGTGGCTACTTTGAAGAACCTAGAATATAAGACATATTTTTAGTTGTTTCACACTTTTTTGTTAAGTATATAATTCCACATGTGTTAATTCATAGTTTTGATGCCTTCAGTTTGAATCTACAATTTTTATAGTCATGAAAATACTGAAAACTCTTGGAATGAGAAGGTGTGTCCAAACTTTTGGTCTGTACTGTATATATATATATTATACATACAGTATACATAAATTTGGCATCACTAGAATTGTACTGACCCATAGAATACATGTGACATGTCATTTTTCATGAACACTGAATGCTGTAAAATTGAAGCCAGTAAGAAAGTCACACGGACACAGTTTTTCTACAATTCCACCACATTCAGAATTTTTTTTCCAGCTTTCCACTACATCGTATGGAATATTAAATGGTACCATTATGAAGTACAATTTGTCCCACAAAAACTAAGTGCTCATATGGCTCTGGAAAATGTAAAAAATTATGGCTCTTGGAAGGCAGGGAGTCAAAAACGAAAAATACTTGCAGTGGGAAGGAGTTAATGACTTAAATTAAAGAGGTTGTCCAGGCAAAAAAAAAAATATATAGGTTTAAAAAAAAAAACAATTATACTCACCTGTCCCCGATGCTCCATTGTCCTCCCAGTCCGGTCCTGCTGCTCTGGTGTCTTCTCAAAGTGAAATTGCTTGCCGGCTGTGACATCTTGGATCCCTTCTGATGAAGCCACTGATTGTCCTCAGCAGTCATGTGTGCCGGGGACTTCCACCAGAAGACAACAATGGATCGGGAGTACCAGACCGCACTGGAAGGCACCGGAGCATAAGGGAAAGGTATGATTTTTTTTTTTTTAATTATTTTTTTGTAAATTTTTGCCTGGACGACCCCTTTAAGGAAACCATTTAATTCAGGCAGAAAACAAATTTAGCCCCTTCATGCCACAGCCAACTTCGCTTTTGCATTTCCGTTTTTCCCTTCCCCCATTCCAAGAGCCATAATTTTTTAATTTTTCAGTTCACAGAGTCACATGATGGCTTTTTGTTTGTGAAAAATTATTCTTTGTAATGGCACCATTCAATATCTTGTACAGTATACTGGGAAGCTGTAAAAATGCCAAGGGAATTGGAAAAAACGCATTTGTGCCAATTTCTTCTGGGTTTAATTTTTACGGCATTCACTATGTGGTAAAATGACATGTTAACTGTATTCTGCGGGTCAGTACGATACCAAATTTATATAGTATTTGTAATGTTTTTCTACCTTTTAAAAAATTAAAAACTTTGCAAAATACAGTAGAAAAAAAAAAAAGTTGCATTGCCATATTGTGACACCTGTAACTTTTTTATATTCATGTGTATGTAGCTGGGTATGGTGTCTTGCTATGTGGGACAAGATGGCGTTTTTAATCGATACCATTTTGGGGAAGGTCTGATGGCTTAAACCCTTTTTATAGGAGGCAAAACGTTGAAAAAAACAGCTGTTTGGCCACTTTGTATTGCAGTGAATAGTAAAATCCCACAACTTCTATTACACGCTGCCTATGGCAGTGTGTAATAGAGCCATACTAATGACAAGCCTGGGATCCTTCAATAGGCTCCTGGTTGTTGTGACAACTGATCACCGCCATCTGATGACGTTCTGGAGGGCGGTGATTAAGTAAAGATGGCGGCGCCCATGGCACCTGTGCACTTTAGTTGCCGCGTTTGACCATGGCATCTAAAGTGTTAACAGCTGTGATGGGTGTCGGCATTGATCACAGCTGTTAGCGTTGGGTGCCGGCTGTATTATACAGCTCCTGAGCTCTCTCCATAAACCCCTCCACACCCAATCAAGTACATGAACATGAAGTGGTTAAGGCCAGGGCCCCATGTATCGTAAATGCAGCAATTTTGCCATGGTGGAAATGCCGTGGCAAAAAACGCAGCGTTTTACAGTACCTGCAAAGTGGATGGCATTCGTGCTAATCCCATCCACGCATGGCAGAAAAATATCTGCAGTGGACATGCTGTGATTTAAAAAACCGTTGCGTTTTTGTAAATTGCAGCATGTCATTTATACCTATGGAAACGCTGGCATTTTTCATATAGGTGTAATTGAAGCAGAAAGTCCGCAGATGAAAGCTCTGCAGACTTTCTGTGAAAAGTGCTGAGGGGAAAAACACAATGCGTTTTTTTTTTTTTTTGGCTGCAGTTCGCTACGTGGGGCCTTAGCCTAAAGGAGTACTCCCATATCAGACATTCATGACATATTCACAAGATATGATATAAATATCTAAGAGATGCAGGTCCCATCTCTGATACGTACATTTGTCTGGGGATCAGTACCTTGGATGTTCCGTAACTTGGGAATTGCAGAAATGCTGTACTACAGTATACTGTTTCCATAACTTCCATTCACTACTATAGAAATTACAGAAAGAGTAACTAAGCCATGTGAGCCAGAGTAACTTCCCAGCCATGATTACAAGCTTTGATGCAGCCGAACAGGGACACTGGAGTTATATGCAGGTAGTAACCCCTCAGATATATGCAAATCTCTGACAAGTGATAGTCTTCCAAGTATGCCTTAACCCCTCGGCACAAAAAATTTCACTCCAGGTTTTCGATAATGAGTTGGAGAATCGATTGCGTCTGAGTAGTTATTGCAGATTTTGAAGGGGGTTGGTTATATCTGATGGGTTACATTTTGTCTCCTTTGAAAAAAGAGATTATTGAGAATGTAGTCAGGTGTCAGATAGATTTTTAATCTGGGAAGAGTGAAGCCAATTTGTGCTTTCATTAACATACCAAAGACTAATTTTCATATAAATAGTGGCGGGAATATTGACAGAGCAAAGGAACTCATGAAGAAAAAAAAAAAAAGTGGCTATAGAAACAGGGGACAAAGAACAAAATTAATGTGGTATTTCACTTTCTTTGGGGAGGTGACAGGTCCTTTTTAAGCTTATAGACCATGTAGCTGGCCGTAGTTTTCCTCTGCAGACTTTCTGATTCATTTACAAATATAGATATAATTGACATGCTACGATTTCCTACTTAGCATGGACTGTAAAATAATCAACAGTGTTTATGTCACGTGGGCCCCGGCCTAAAGGGGTATTTCAGTCAAAAGCATTTCTCACCTATGCTCTGGCAGGAACTCTCTGTAAAGGAGGTTCTGACTACTGAAGCTGAAGGACGAGCATGTGCACTGCTGTTACTGTCTATGGGACTCCCAGATATAGTTGAGTACAGTGCTTAGCCATCTCCAGCAGTGCCATAGAGGATAGATGGAGCAGCAGTATACATGCGTGGCCTGCTACTCCATTCAGGGAATTTAGGAAAAGGGGAAGAGAGATTTGATCATCTCCGGCAAAAAAACAAGCCTTCAACCAGCTCTAACAGCAAAATAAAAATGTTATGCCTCGCAGAAGATGGAGGCAAAAACAACAGATTTTTTTCCTCCAATGGGTTTTTATTCTGCAGAATTAGTAATGCACAAAAAAAAAAAAAACACACACACACACACACACACACACACACACACACAACACAAACAATATTAATTGGGTATCGCTGTAATCAGACTGACCATGAAAACAAAGGTAACATATTATTTATAGTGAACGCCAAAAAATGAAAAATGTGAAAAAGCAATGCCAGAATTGATTTTCTCTATTCCTCCCCCCCCCCAGAAAGTGTTAATAAAATGTAGCCAATAAGTTATAGACAACTCATAATGGTGTCATTAAAAATTCATGTCATCCCACAGAAAACAAGCCCTCATATGGCTACATGGAGTCAAAAAAATTGCCACATCTTTGGGGCATAATTGGTTGTGGCAGAAAGGGAATGTAAGTGACATGTAAACTAAGGTACAGATTTAGAGATTAAAAGGGAAAAAAACAAAAACAGAAGTGAGAACTTGGAATATCATATGGACGCCGCACAGCATGTATATTCACTTTTTACCATCCAAAGTGCATTCATATTTAAAAAAAAAAACACCTTGCTGTGTGCCCAGACAGCAGTTTATGCCCACATAAATTACATCATTGTACGTGACATAACCCACTCACTGGCTCAGTGGTTAGCACGGAGTTCGTATGTTTGTGTGAGCTTCATCTGGGTACTCTGCTTTCCTCCCACATGTCAAAAATATACTGATAGGTAAATTGACTTTCTGCAAAAACAACTGGCTCTTGTGGGGGTTGGGGATAAGCACCAGGATGGCAGCCCCTAACTCCCCTACTCCACAATGCTCCCTGCACTTTGAGTCTCTGCGAGAAAAGCACATTGCAAATATCATTGTCATGTTTGTGTATAAACTGCTGATTGGGCGCGCAGAAGGAAACGTGTATTATTTTAATTTTGGAATGCCATTTGGAATTTTTTGGATGCCATCTCACATTTGCAGTGCCCCCCTCCCCCCCCCCAGTTGTTTTGCATTAATTTATTTTACAGAATGGCAGTAAACTGGCAGTAAAAATAGAAATTTTTCTAGAAATACGTAATTTCAATGATTCAGTGATGAACACTCCAAAAGGTGTTGTACATGGAATAACCCAGTTAACAGTTTTTGTAGTGTGTGTCTTTGCTGACAAGCTGGACACAACATATTGAGCACTCAAATGGCATATCTCTGGAAAATGTTTCTCTTTTCACCGTCAGCTGCGCATTCATTCCTGGAAAATAAATTAATGAAAACTCAAGGGTTAAAAATGCTTGCTACACCTCATCAATTCCTTGAGAGGTGTAGTTTACAAATTGTGTCTACTTCTTGTGGAATTCCACTTTACTGGCACCTCTGGGCTCTGCAAAAGCAACATGACGGCCGAAAACCAGTCCTTCTAAATCTACACTCCAAAAGCCAAAAAGTGCAGCACCACTTCTCTTCTGAGTTCTGTGGTGTTCCCAAACAACAGTTTACACCCACATATACAACTTTTTTGTACCTGGGATAACCCACTTTTAGGAGTGTGTGTCTCTGGTGACACAAAGTGGGCACAATGTATGGGGCACTGAAATGGCATATTTATTTAAAAATTTAAATTTTAACTTCATTTTTAATTTTTGGAAAGCACTCTTGGGCTCAAAATAATAATACCCCTTGAGAAATTCCTTGAGGGGCTTAATTTCTAAAATGGGGTCACTTTTGAGAAGTTTCCATTGTACTGGTATTTTAGGGTCTCTGCAAATGTGACATGGCACCTGAAAACTATTCCAGTAAAATCTGTCCTCCAAACTCCAAATAGTGCTCTTTCCATTTTGAGCCCCGACATGTACCCATACATTTTACGACCACATATATGGTATTGCTGTGTTCAGGAGAAATTTTGTAACAAACTATGGGGTGCTTTTTCTTCTTTAACCTCTTGTAAAAATTAAAAATTTGGGGCTAAATGGACGTTTTATTGGAAAAAAGTAATTTTTCATTTTTTTGTCCCAATGCTAATAAAATCTGTGAAACAGCAGTGGGCTCTAAATGCTCACTATATCACTTCATAAATTCAATGAGGAGTGTAGTTTTCAAAATGGGTTCAATTTTGGGGGGTTTCCATTGTATGAGTACTTTAGTGGCTTTGCAAATGAGACATAGCACCTGAAAACTAGCAAAATCTGCTTATCGAAAGCCCAGTGTTGCTCCTTCCCTTTCACATGCCTCTGTGTGCTAAAACATCAGTTTACACCCACATGTGAGTTATTTCTCTGTTCGGGAGAAGTTGCATAACAAACTGTGAAATCCATTTTCTCCTTGGCTAAATGAACATATTATTGAAAAAAAAAAAAATTTTTTTTTCTAGATTTCACCCTCCGTAGCATTTTAGTTTCTGTAAAATGCTTAAAAGGTTTACAAACTTCCCAAAAGCTGTTTTCAATTATTTGAGGGGTTCAGTTTTTTTTTAAATGGGATTATTTATAGGGGTTTTTCTAAAATATAGGCCTTTTCAGTACTCTTCCGAACTAAAGTGTTCCCTAACAAATGGGTTTGGGAAATCTTCTTGTAAATTAGGAAAATTGCTGTTAGGCTTACAAGTCTAACATCCGAAATAAATTAACCCCTTCCAGACATCTGCCGTAATAGTATGGCAGATGTCGTGTATTTAAATATGGCGGCTGCTCAGGAGCTGAGCAACTGCCATAGCTGTCGGGTCTCTGCCGGGTATCATACAGCAGAGACCAGGCGCTAATGCAGGGCATTAAGGCCCTCAGTCAAAGCTGACTGAGGCACCATTTTGCCAGGAATCGTTGTCATGACACCCGGGAGCCTAGTGAAGGCTCCCAGGCAGGGCTGGCATCAACACCCGGCTGACTGCTACATACACTTTGCCTCTTTGACCACGCAGACAGTTTTAACTGCAAGATGCGAGTATGCAATTAAAGCTGTCTGCATTGGCTTCTATGACTTCCCAGGGCCGTGTAACTCTCCAGTGTTTGCTGCTACTCTTGCTCCTTGCTCTGCCATAGCACTTCCCCTTCCCCCCTCGGTCTCTGGCACCTCCCCTAAGAAGGATCTGTGAGAAGAATCAGTGATGATGAGATGAGAAGAAGCCTGTGTCATGCGATAGTAATATGACTGTGAGTACCCGCTACAGGCTGCAAAATGGTGTAAAGTGGTATATGTGGCATTGAGACCTGAATAAGTGACTATAGCCCCCAGCCCCAGGGTCAGGAATGTGAGGGAGAGATCTCACTGACTGTTCAGAGCTGCCCTGCTCCCTTCCCCTGCTACTTGAGTGTCAGCTGTGAGGTGAGGAGTGAGTGAGGCACTGACTGGCTGCATCACCACCATTTTATACTGCCAGTGCTAGGTCTCCTCAGTCCTCACAGTGCCTCCTGCTACTGCACCCTCTCCCCTTTCTCAGCTCCCCAGGTAGGTGCCCCCCCACTGGTGTACCCCACCCCCTCTAAATTCCCCATGTTATCCCCCCCATCATTATTCTCAGAGACCTCTGGTGGTGCACCTCCAACCCCTTCTCAGGGGACATTAACAACTGATGCAGGCGGAGCCCCTCCATCTGGTGTCGTCTTCATTCACCCTCTTATAAGAAACATAACAATAGCTTTCTTCTGTCATGATTTTTACTTTTCTGATGCATGAAGGGCTTTTTCTTCTGTTACAAAAGTAAAGAAACATGACAGAAGAAAGCTTCCACCATGTTTTTAACATGAGGGTGAATGCTGTGAGCTATTTATGAAGGAGTTGGGCTGTATAAAATAGAGGAGTCAGGATTGGAGGTTTGACCTACCGACTCCACAGTCCTGGGCTGCAGGGGATCATTAATGGTGTCAATCCAGTTAGGAAGAATAAAAAGACCAGCACAAGTTCAGGTGTCCAGAGCAGCAGGAAGCCATGAGGGGTGTGATGATTCCACTTAAATATGGCTATAACTCAAAGATGTATTTTGATCTCTGGGTATCTCTCTCTTAATTCCATTTAATCTAACTGTGCGTAGCTCTAATCCTAGGTGTATGTTGTCATTAGTGGCAACATTGTAACAATAGGGCTTTGTATCCATCCCAGAATGGCTCCATTGAATTCCTACATAGCCCTGGGTGATCAAATTAACATGCATTGTTCAGCCTGGGCTGTTAGATCAGACATGGTTGATAATATTGTATCATTTCACTTGGTCCCATCTCCTTACAAAGAATCTTGACTTGAGTGCATTAGTCAACCAGACTTGCCGTCGCCGGTGACCTCATTCTGGGTGGTGTAATCAAGGGTATAAAAGATGAGGTAAGAGGTCAGTGAGGAGGAGACTGTGCTGAGACTACAAGGAGAATACTATGAGAGACTTCTGGGATATACTGTGATGAGCATGCAGACTGAGAATGCTGTGATGCTGCTGCTAGGAGCCTCCACTGGTTATTCACACATACCAGAGCATGTGTGAGTGTTGGACTACAGAACCACATCAAGGATATGTGTGGTAAAGTAATTATTTCACATTTATTCCCTTTTTATTTCATGCGCTGTATATTGTAACTAGTAACTGTTAATGCTTGCATATATCTGCATATCTGTTCTGAACTGCATGTGTTAGATGTTAATACCGACCCATTTAGGGGTTAATAAATATATAAAATTTAGAAAGCTTGTCTTGTATTTATCTTGTGGACCCAGCACTCACTGGCGGTGAGTGTGGTTTTTAGGAAAGAAGTCTCAGGTGTGGGCCAACGCGGTGTTGGCGCACTGAGGATCTTTCACAAGGGGTATACAGACTGTATATTTATGTAGCGGTAGCCTCATGTGGCTACCAATAATCGAACAATGCATGATTATAGTATAATTCTGCCATCATTGGCTGCAGAATCCAGGCAGATTTTTGGCTGTCGCTATGTGAGCAATGCACCATTAGGGTATGTTCATACTGAGTTTTTTGCAGGTGGATTTCGAGGCAGAATCAGACTCAAAATCTACCTCAAAAAATGCCTCAACTTTTGCATTAATTTCATTGAGAGTCAGTAGCAGATTTTTTTCCTCTGAGTTTTCAGCTAGAGGAAAATAGAAGCATCATGATCTACAGGCAGATACCGTGAGGAGGCCACTGTGGAGCATGTGATACTGTGTGGGGGCCACTGTGGAGCATATAATACTGTGTGGGGGCCACTGTGGAGTAGCACTATTAACAATATAAGGCCCTGTTCACACGGTGGAATCTGGCATTGATTTTGTAGCGGATTTTGTCCTTAAATCGGCAGCTGATTCCTTCCTCATTCTGCCTTCTATTGAAACTAATTGGAGCATGAACCTTGCTGCAGATTCTGCAGCTGATTCGGAAGCCGAGGCTTGAGACTCCGCACTGGTTAGACTCATTCATTTGGGCCTAATCGGCGGTGAAAAGCTTCAACAGAATGCTGATGTTCTGCACCATGAGCCGGGGGCAGAAGATAAAGAAGAATCCGAGGCAGATGTCTGCCTCAAATTCCTCTTTACTTTCGGAAGTCTGAACAGGTTCTACCTACTTGTATTACAGTCCACTCCAGTAGGTCTACCTCCCAGGCTTAGGATTTATGCAGCCTCTCATACAAATGCTGATATTTTGCAATGCATTGTAATGACCAATAGTTCAAGACCCCATAGGGGTATAATAAATGCAATAAAAAATAAATAAATAAATAAATTTATATACATACCAAAAGAAAACGAATGAAAAGTTCAAATCACCCCCCTTTCCCTAGAATACATATAAAAGTTAAAAGTTACTGTGAAACACATACACATTAGGTATCCCTGTGTCCAAAAACGTCCAGTCTGCAAACTTAGAAAAATATTTTTCCTGTACAGTAAACGTTGTAGTGGGAAAAAAAAAATCTAAAGTGCCAAAATGCAGTTTTTTTGCTGTTTCGTCTTTGAAAAAAAATTTGAGTAAAAAGTGATCAAAGCACTAGACATTCCCCAAAATGGTATAGCTAAAAAGCACACCTGGCCTCCCCAAAAAATACGTCCTATACATCCCTGTATATATACGGAAATTTAAAACATTTACGGGTGTCAGAATATGGTGACTTTTAGAAAAAAATTTTATTTGCAAAGTTTTACATTTTTGCTAAGGAGTTAAAATGTAGATAAAACTATATAAATTTAAAAAGCTGGACTTATGGACTGTCTTCTAAAAGTGATCATTGTGTCTGTGGTTTGCTGCATGCAGTAATCATATACTTCTTGACTTGGACCAGAAAGGAACAGAAGGTAACTCACCACTAATAGGACACTTAGTTATAAAGTATAGAAATGCTTCTCACTATAATCACTGTTCTTCTTCCCATACTTGTAAAAACCACTTTGCCACCTCAAACCAGCCATGTCACTAAGCATATCTTTATATCTCCATCTATCCTACCCCACCATCTGACCTTCTCTGCGCAGCTACTCACACACCTACAAGCTTTCCGCCCCAGACACATACAACCACCCCACACTCTCTCCTACTTAAACCTGCTATCCCTCTCCCTGCTACTTCTCACTTCTGGCGACATATCCCCTAATCCTAGACTGCCCCAGCACCTCCCTGCTGTCAGATCTTTCCGCACAACCGCCACCAGCGCACGGAACCCCCTAAATCTTACACCTATCTCACCTGCTCCTGCCCCTCCCCACACACTTCCCGACACACTATGGAATGCTCGCTCTGTATGCAACAAACTTGACTACATCCACGACCTCTTCATTTCTCATAAATTATCATTTCTAGGTCTCACAGAAACGTGGATAACACCCTCCGACACCACCTCCCCTGCTGCCCTCTCCTATGGAGGTCTGCAATTCTCACACACTCCCCGCCCCAACAATAAACCCAGTGGAGGCGTAGGCGTACTCTTGTCTGACAATTGCTCCTTTGCCCCAATCCACCCGCCACCTGCTCTCACCCTCACCACCTTTGAAGTGCACTCTGTCCGCATTTACTCGCCCTCCAACCTTCAACTGGCCGTCATATATCGACCGCCAGGACCTACTACTGCCTTTATCGACCACTTCACCACCTGGCTAATGCACTTCCTATCCTGAGACACCCCCACCATCATCATGGGTGATTTCAACATCCCCATTAACACATCCCACCCCGCCGCTTCCAGTCTCTTGTCCCTCACTACCTCCTTTAACCTCTCTCAATGGTCCTCCTCTGCCACCCACACAAAGGGGCACACTCTGGACCTCATATTCACCCGCCTCTGCACTCTAGTCAATCTCTCTAACTCTCCGTCCATGCTTTCCGATCACAACCTGCTGACATTCTCTGCCCTCTCCTCTGTAATTGAACCCCAAATCCCTAAACCAACACGTCCCCGCAGGAACCTTAATCGCCTTGACATCCGCATGCTCTCAGACTCTCCGACCGCTCGCTGACATATCCTCACTCCAGGACGCAGACACCGCTGCTGACTTCTACAACACCACCATTACTTCAGCCCTTGACTCTGTGGTCCCTCTCACTAACACCAGAACCCAGACGATCAATAGGCAGCGATGGCACACTGATCTGACTAAAAAACTGAGACGTGCCTCACGGGTTGCAGAACGCCTCTGGAAGAAAAGCCACTCCCAGGAGGACTTCATCAGGTATAAAGAGGCAGTTCTCACATTCAAGAACGCACTCACCTCTGCAAAGCAGGTCTACTTCACCACACTAATATCTGCCCTATCCCGCAACCCCAAACAGCTATTCACTACCTTCAACTCCCTCCTCCGTCCTCCTGCGCCCCCTCCAACATCACTTATCACAGCTGATGACTTTGCCTCTTATTTCAAAAGCAAAATCGACACCATCAGAGACAGTCTCACCCTAAACCCCCAACAACCACTCTATCCAACTGCTCGGTGCTCATCATCTTTAACCTGTTTCTCCACCGTCACTGATGAAAAGCTCTCTACCCTAATCTCTAAATCACACCTCACCTCCTGTGCACTCGACCCAATCCAGTCACATCTCATCCCAAAACTCTCGGAAGACATTACTCCTGCCTTAAGCCATCTCTTCAACCTATCCCTAACCAATGGATCCTTCCCTTCCGCCTTCAAACATGCTACCGTCACACCTATACTTAAGAAACCCTCCCTGGACCCGTCCTCTCCAGCCAACTATCGCCCCATCTCACTGCTCCCGTATGCCTCAAAACTACTAGAGAAACACGTCCATTCCAAACTATCCTCCTACCTCTCGTCCAATATGCTTCTTGACAGACTACAGTCAGGCTTCAGACCCCATCACTCCACAGAAACTGCCCTAACCAAGGTCACTAATGACCTTCTAACTGCCAAAGCCAAACGTCATTATTCTGTCCTCCTCCTCCTCGACCTCTCCTCTGCTTTTGATACAGTCGACCATTCCCTCCTGCTAGAAACTCTCTCATCTCTTGGCATCTCAGACCTGGCCCTTTCCTGGATCTCCTCATATCTCACCAACTGCACATTCAGCGTCTCCCACTCACTCACCATGGAATTAATGGTGCTATATAAATAAACAATAATAATAAAAATAATAACTTCTGCTCAAAATGACGCTCCAGCATGTGCAAAAGGTCCACTTAATGTGCACTTCACCTTATAATCATGAAACGAGGGAGGCTGGGTGGAACCAATGGCTTACCCTGGTGAAGTTGGGGTTGGAAAATGGTCCAGTGTGTAGGAACTGGAGGAGGCGGATGGGACCCACCTGGTATTCAAACTGTGACTGCCCAGCACCTGTGAGATGATGTCAGTACTAGAAAGCATGTGGCTATGTTTCTAGACTGTGGCTTCTGCCTCTCAAAACATTGACCCAGTGGGCCATGACAGCTAATCTATTGTCCCCTGCCCATAATTGATTCTCCATGTATTGAAGGTGGCATTAACTTTTCCCCACATGGACATTTACAAAGAGAAGCCCACGTGGCCATCAAGAAGAGACAACTTTTCTCAAGAAATAATGTCGACTGAGTATTCTCAGTGGATTCCACTAAGTCTATGACTGTACTGCCAGTAACTTTGCAAGGTGCAATCTAAACTTGCAGACAAGCTGGATGACTGGGTGCAGATAGCATGGAAGAGGAGGTGAAGCAGATGATGATGATAATAATAATTAATGATAATGTGACGATGACCACCAGGTGTGGAATGGATGTGGACTGCCTAAATAGATGATCATGAGGAAAAGGAATGGAATGCTCTTACTCACTTGGTGCCACTGCTAATATGACTTTGCCAAATATGCTGGTGATGCCATTTCATGTGAGTATGGAGAGACCTAGTTTGTACATGTGCGCCAGCTTGCCCACGGCTAATTATCTGTTTTCAGATCTTGCACCTTGCCATCAATTTGTTATTTGGTAATGTACAAAAAAAAAATTACTATACTGGAGATCACAGGTAGCTGCTCCCGTCAAAACCAGAAATGCCAGTGCCATCACCACCCGAGCTTGCCTTAGATCTAACCCAGGCAGGTCTCTTGGTTGTTGGGGCTGCACTTCAGGTGGAACTGTTGCAGATGCCACCACCTTCTTATTGTGTCACTCAACCAGTTGCCAGGTCTTATCTGTAATAGAATCACCATCAAATCACCTTCCTCACTTTTTTGTGACTCATCATGGCAATGGAATTCCTGCATGTACTCACAATTCTTAACAGATTTTCCCCTACTGTCCATACCACCAGTATCACACCCCCTGCCACTGCTACCTCCACCAACACTCATGTCTTCCACCTCTACAACAAAAAAAACAAACAAACTGGCAGTTCTCAACCAACTCATCAAATGAGGAGGAACAAAAAGAAGTCTTGGGGTATGAGGAATATCTCTCTCAGCATAAGTCACATGAATGCTAGAGAATGGGATCTGTGTCAGTGAAGTTGAAGGAGAACACATGGTTGATAATACAGAAAGACAGCATGGTAAATTATATATCAATATTTGTGGTTCACTGCTTTCAAAAAAAGTCTTTATTCTCAGGAAGTATGACAACACTGCGACTACTGATGGGGTTGTCAAGACCAGAAGTAGTGTTGCTGTTTCCATCCATTCTTATTTTTAGTAGTAGTAGTAGTAGTAGTAGTGTTTCTTCCTCCCCCTGCTTTTGCCTGTTGACTTCTGTTTTTTTTTTTTTAAGTCATTTTACTGCACAGTTCTTAGTGATTTGGCAACAATTCTGACAGTGTATATTTTTAAATTGTTTTTTTAACAAAAAATATTTCAAGAAACATTGGTCAGTGAGTATTAGACTAGATCACTACAACGGTGTCAGTCAGCTTATATTAGCCAATGGTAGGAAAAAAAGCCCATGTAATTACAAATTATTATTTTTTTAAGATTAGACTGTATATTGGGTGAACAAAAAAAAAAAAAAAACACAAACTTTTTTTAGATTGGCGGAAGCTGCCCTACTGTATATGTATACAGTGGGTACAGAAAGTATTCAGACCCCTTTAAATTTTTTACTTTTTGTTTCATTGCAGCCATTTGCTAAAAGCAAAAAAGTTCATTTTATTTCTCATTAATGTACACTCAGCACCCCATCTTGACAGAAAAAACAAATGTAGATATTTTTGCAAATTTATTAAAAAAGAAAAACTGAAATATCACATGGTCATAAGTATTCAGACCCTTTACTGTGACACTCATTTAACTCACATGCTGTCCATTTCCTTCTGATCCTCCTTGAGATGGTTCTACTCCTTCACTGGAGTCCAGCTGTGTTTAATTAAACTGATTGGACTTTATTAGGAAAGGCACACACCTGTCTATATAAGACCTCACAGCTCATAGTGCATGTCAGAGCAAGTGAGAATCACGAGGTCAAAGGAATTGCCCAAGGAGCTCAGAGACTTGTGGCAAGGCACAGATCTGGCCAAGGTTAAAAAAGAATTTCTGCAGCACTCAAGGTTCCTAAGAGCACAGTGGCCTCCATAATCCTTAAATGGGAGAAGTTTGGGATGACCAGAACTCTTCCTAGGCCTGGCCATCCAGCCAAACTGAGCAATGGTGGGAGAAGAACCTTGGTGAGAGAGGTAAAGAAGAACCCAAGGATCACTGTGGCTGAGCTCCAGAGATGCAGTAGGGAGATGAGAGAAAGTTCCACAAAGTCAACTATCACTGTAGCCCTCCACCAGTCGGGGCTTTATGGCAGAGTGGCCTGAAGGAAGCCTCTCCTCAGTGCAAGACATCTGAAAGTCCGCATAGAGTTTGCCAAAAAACACATGAAGGACTCCCAGACTATGAGAAATAAGATTCTCTGGTTTGATGAGACGAAGACTGAACTTTTTGGCGTTAATTCTAAGCGGTATGTGTGGAGAAAACCAGACACTGCTTATCACCTGCCCAATACAATCCCAACAGTGAAACATGGTGGTGGCAGCATCATGCTATGGGGGTGTTTTTCAGCTGCAGGGACAGGACGACTGGTTGCAATTGAAGGAAAGATGAATGCGGCCAAGTACAGAGATATCCTGGAAGAAAACCTCTTCCAGAGTGCTCTGGACCTCAGACTGGGTCGAAGGTTCACCATCCAACAAGACAATGACCATAAGCACACAGCTAAAATAACAAAGGAGTGGCTTCGGAACAACTCTGTGACTATTCTTGACTGGCCCAGCCAGAGCCCTGACCTCAACCCAGTTAAGCATCTCTGGAGAGACCTGAAAATGGCTGTCCACCAACGTTCACCATCCAACCTGACGGAGTTGGAGAGGATCTGCAAGGAAGAATGACAGAGGATCCCCAAATCCAGATGTGAAAAACTTGTTGCATCATTCCCAAGAAGACTCATGGCTGTACTAGCTCAAAAGGGTGCTTCTACTCAATACTGAGCGAAGGGTCTGAATACTTATGACCATGTGATATTTCAGTTTTTCTTTTTTAATAAATTTGCAAAAATATCTACATTTCTGTTTTTTTTTCTGTCAAAATGGGGTGCTGAGCGTACATTAATGAGAAATAAAATGAACTTTTTTGCTTTTAGCAAATGGCTGCAATGAAACAAAATGAAAAATTTAAAAGGGTCTGAATACTTTACGTACCCACTGTATATGGGCACTTGCGCATATAAAGCAATACTTAAGCAATTAATATTTTTTCAGATTAACAACAATGCTATGAAACTACATAATTTTCTTAATATTAGCACAGGCTAGACTGTATATTGGGTGAACAACAAGAAACCGCTTCTAACAGGATTGTCTTGTCAATAAAAAGTATGTTTAAAAAATGTGTTTAGAGATGAAATTGCTATTTTGCACAACAAAAAAAATTAGATTTTTGGCAATGTAAACGTTAACTGTCTGTGTAACCAGCAACAGCAGAAGAAGCACGGATTCACCTAGTCACCGTCTATAAAACTATACTATCTCAATTAAATTCTAGCACTAATCTGCCTGTGTAATTGCTTGATTCTAAGTTCACCTAAGTCCTCTAACTATTGCTGGAATTCCTATTGCCTTTTCAAAACTGTGCTATAACCTATGATGAAGTGAGATGTATCACAGATCTATTGCATGTCCACCATTACAGCAACTAAAGGCTGATCATAAGTGTCCAAGCTTTTACTACATATGACATGAGCAGTGTTAGGTCCACCTTCCACTATCTATTAGCTGAGAGGCTTGCAGATGTTGCTACAATGTCAGTGACTCACAGTCAGTGTCTGAGTCATTGCACACGTTTCTGCTCTGTATTTCCTGGTCAAATATGTGGCCATTTTTTCATATCATGGCCATTTTTGTTCGTCCAAAGCAAATCACCATTGGTTCAGTTTTGTTAAAAACCAAACAATTTGGAATATTCAAGTTGAATTTGGTTTGTTATGAAGTGATTCGCCCATCTCTACCCAAGATCAAAAAAACTCTTATAGGATCTTGCCATGTCCACACTGGTCAAGTGGAGACTATTAAAATGTGGCATGACTACTCCATGCATTAAAAATTCTGTAGAGTCATCATCTACACACCAGTCAACTTATAAAGGCCATTGGACAAAAGAGAAAAAATTCAATTGCTTGAAGACAGTAAACAGGAAAAAGTCACCTAAGATTTAAGAAGCAGCAAATGAAGCCATTCCTCAACTAAGTTATTTGGACTACACTTTACACATCTCTAAATGGTTAACAGTAACCCACACTGTGTCAATCTCTGGTATTGTTTTGTCTATTTCTATATCTGATGTTTATCTTACCTGTTGATGCATTAAGACAGTTCTTAATCAGCAATGAATATTATTTACCTCTGCTATTATGTGGCATAATTTGGAGATAATTAAAAGTTAAACATTTTTGCAAATATAAGTAATTAAACATTTTGCAGAGTTTTAAAGATTTTCTCTAAATAACTTGTGGTCATGAGTTGTCGTCTTGATTGGTTACCAGTGGATACGACCATGAAAGCAAGAACTTTCTAAGGTCAGAAAATCAGCCATGATCTGCCTTATTGTGGCCGGGATATCTTCTGATACATGTAGTGTCCCTACCTTATAAACTAGCTACAATATGAAACTCATGGCTGAGTTCCTGACAATTTCCAGACCATAGAAAGTTTCTGCATATGTGGTCGTATCCATTGGCAACCGATCAAGACAACAGGCTGTCACCACTAACATAGTTAGAGAAAATCTTTAAAACTCTGCAGAATTTTTAGCTACTTATATTAGCAAAAATCTTTAACTTTGCATTATCTACAAATATAAATATGATTATGTTCATGGGAATACCCCTTTAATCTTATAATCTAGTGATTGTTCTTTGATGGTTTTGGGAGAAGTGCTTGTCTTTGCATAATTAGTCATCCATCTTTTCGTGCAGGCTCGGACTGGATCACCAGATCGCAGAACTGGGGAGAAGTGACTACCCGACCAGGTTCTGCTACTGGTAGAGCAGAAGCCACAGGCAGTGTCGGACTGGGATGTCTAGGGCCCAACAGTGAGATTTAGTCTAGGGGCCCACTGTCCACAGCCAGGACACCTGCAGATCACCTGTCCCTGGCATTCTGTTGTCCGCTGCCTGTGTCCATTCAGTCTCGTGTCGGCATATTCTTGCCGGGAGTTCATCGCTTCAAGTGACGGCTGAGACCACTTAGGTACAGGATTGATAGACACTGGTGGAAGACAATGGGGTGCTGGGGACAGGAGAGTATGCTTTTTTATGGCCACTTCACTGGTTCCCCCCATACAGTGGCCTTTTTACTGGTCCTTCATATTGTAGGGAAACCAGTGATGGAGCATTCATTGGGGCCAATCAGATATTTCTAGCCCATTAGGCCGAGGGAGGTAAAAAAAAAAAAAAATAACACACATATTGACCTGTACCAGGATGCTCTGGTGTCCTCCCAGTGGTGCTCCAGTCCTGCTGCTCAGCTGTCTTCTTGCAATGGAATTCTTCTCCGGCTGTGACGTTCCAGGTCTCTTCTGCTCATTGGTCACGTGTGGCTGGGAATTCCACTGTAAGACAACAATGGACTGGCAGGACCTGACTGCACTGGGAGGCACCGGAGACAGGTGAGTATGATTTTTTTTTTTTTCACCTCCCGAGGCCTATTTAAAAAATAAAATTTTTGCCCAGACAACCCTTTTAATGTGGCCTAGTCGGGATGAGGGGGGGGGGGTGTTGAGCAGGAAGCCTAAGCTCATTAGCTTAGCTCATTAAGATTTTGTTCAGAAATGTCTGAATTAAGTGCAACAACCTTTAAAGTAAAAGGATTTAATTTCACACAAACAAACCAGTTATGTCATTCTGCTCCTACAGAAACAATGCATCTAGTATGTTTCTTCGAGAGATTCATTTTAAAGCTGCCAGGATCCCAACATTGGCCACAAGTACTTCTCTCAATGTTACCATAGTTGTAATTCTGCAGTTGCTTCCAGTGAAGTTACTATTGCCATTCATGACTATTTTCAAGATGCAGAAGGCCATTGTTTTATTTCTAAAAGGTGCCATAACATTTACTCCAGTGAATCTTTATTGTGTAACACACTCTTGATCTAATACACAGATTAGAGCTATTAGACTCATCCTCTAACAAGTTGCATATTTCCCAAGCAGCTATCAATAAGCTTCAAACAAAATTGCAGACCCTATATGGATCTTTTTATGGGCAATGTTCAAGCAGATTGGTCTTTGTGGGCAAAGACACGGCTGTCTACAAGAATCCAATGGCACAAGTGAGAACCAATGGGTTCCTATTGGAGGCCCTTACAATTAGGAATGACATTTGCCAGGGCTGTCCCCTGTTCCCTTCTCACTCTGTCCTGAGTGTAAAACATCTGGCTGTGGACCTCTTCTGTAGTCTGGATTTGGGATTCTGGCAGATGAAGGCATCTATCTACGCAGAGGACCTCGCCCTGTACATCACCAAAAATTGAGTTTCATTCCCTTCGTTTTGCAAGAGTTTTTGAGGTTTGGTTTCTTGAGTAACTTCAAAATTATTCTGACAAAGACAGAGGTCCCTAATGTCACACTCCCACAGAAAGAGGTACCCACAGGTATTCCCTTTTAAGTGGCAGTCGATCTCATTCAAATATTTGGGTTCGACTATATTACCGTCCTTAAAATAGAAATCAATCCCCGTTTTCTCTGCATCCTCCCATCAGATCACCCACAATCCATGTTTGGTGACTGCAGCAAGATCAAATTTAGGAATGTGTCTAGTGGGGCTCCCCAACCAGTGATGTGGTTCTTCTGCATTTATCCATTTGGCATTTTCATAGCTCAGGAAAGCAGTGGGTGGAGATAGAGTAAGCAATAGTTTCTCAACAACTTTGAGTTATCCCCTGGCTTGACACTAGAAGCAGCTTCGTCTCCCCCTCCCTTTTCTCTAGGGTCTTCCTGGACTCTTGGGACAACCTAGTGGCTAAGGGAATCCTATCACTCAGAAAAAACATAGAAGCAGTTAATTTGGTTGTCACTCAGTTTTCAAAACACATCACAATAAAAGACTTCACTTGCACAGTCAGCAAATTGGACACAGTGAGGCACATTTATGAAGACTGGTGTTACTCATGCCAGCCTTTATAATCCCTAAGCCAATGGAGGGTGTGCCTCATATATGATGTGGTACACTCCTCCTCATAAATGAGGCTTCCCTTTCACTGGGCTGTGTGCACCTTGGGGTAGTTTAGCTTGTAATTGGCACACATTTTCCACATAATTTATTCCAGATTTCTGGCGTAAATGATAAATTTGGCAGGGATATGCCAGAATAAATCTGCCTCATTGGGATTCAGGAATGAGGGGCTTGTTAAACTTGCAATGTAGTTTTTGTATGGCTCTACCCATATATTGCAGGAGCACTGTAACAAATAACATAATCATAATTGCAGTTCATGAAGGTTTTGCTCTGAAACGATTCACCTGTAACTACTGAGCTGAAGGTCTTTTTCCTGTGTGAAATGCTGTCACAGCAGAGAAATTTTGGTTTTTTACAACTGAAAGAGCCTGTGAGGTTTGGAAACATGTTGGAAATTTTGTTAGGTTTCCTTGCAGAATGCAAGCAACTTGATGCCACGATATTACATAAGGTGGTAGATCACCTGTAGGTGATTTTTGAGAATTCAGAGATATTGTATTTTAGGAGGGGGTCATTCCTGAGGATGTGTCAATGATCTTGTAAAATGTCTCTTACTTTTTGGTGTTCTTAGTTGAAGGAGAAAACAAAATTGTGAGTTTATTGATTGCTTGCGTCCTTTGAGACAGTGTTCCCTGAACAAGTCCATTATTTCTTATGGAGCATTTTTTATAATACCTGGAGGATATTTCTTTTTTTCTTGTTCGATACATTTTATGGTGTTTTTTCGAAACTGCTGAAAAAGGTATAGGTTTCAGCCAAGGTAGGGGGGGGTAGTGGGCACTGTTGAAGTCCATGAAACATCCACAGTTGGAAAATCAGTAGAGGTGTGTAGCTGCTTTGTACTATCTCAGAAGGTAAGGAGGTCCACCATCATCATGGTTGATGTCAACATCCCTATTAACACAAACCACCCCTCCGCTTCCAGTCTCCTGTCCCTCACTGCCTCCTTTGGTCTCTCTCAATGGTCCTCCTCTGCTACCCACACAAAGGGTCACATGCTGGACCTCATATTCACCCACCTCTGCTCTCTAGTCAACCTTTCTAACTCTCCATCCACTCTCTGACTACAACCTGCTGATATTCTCTGTCCTCTCCTCTGTAATAGACCCTCCAACCCCTAAACCAACACACCCCCACAGGAACCTTAAATCGACTTGACATCCGCACGCTCTCAGACTCTCTCCTACCACTCACTGACATATCCTTACTCCAGGATGCAGATACCGCCGCTGACTTCTACAATACCACCATTACTTCAACCCTTGACTCAGTGGCCCCCTTCACAAACACCAGAGCCCGACTGATCAATAGGCACACTGACCTGACTAAAAAACTGAGACATGCCTCGCGGGTTGTAGAACGCCTCTGGAAGAAAAGCCACTCCCAGGAGGACTTCCTTAGGTACAAAGAGGTAGTTCTCACATTCAAGAACGCATTCACCTCTGCAAAGCAGGTCTACTTCTCCACACTAATATCTATCCTATCCCTCAACCCCAAACAGCTATTCACTACCTTCAATTCCCTTCTCCATTTTCCTGCGCCCCCTCCTACATCACTTGTCACAGCTGAACACTTTGCCTCTTATTTCAAAAGTAAAATTGACACCATCAGAAACAGTCTCACCCTACACCCCCGACAACTACTCTACCCAACTGCTCGGTGCTCTTCATCTTTAACCTGTTTCTCCGCAGTCACTGATGAAAAGCTCTCCACCCTAATTTCTAAATCCCACCTCAGCTACTGCACGCTTGACCAGATCCAGTCACATCTCATCCCCAAACTCACGAAAGTCATTACTCCTGCCCTAACCCATCTCTTCAACCTATCCCTAACCAATGGATCCTTCCCTTCCACCTTCAAACCTATACTTAAGAAACCCTCCCTCAACCCATCCTCTCCAACCAACTATCGCCCCATCTCACTGCCTCCATACACCTCAAAATTGCTGGAGGATCACGTCCTCTTCGAACTATCCTCCTATCTCTCGTCCAATGTGCTCTTTGACAGACTACAGTCAGGCTTCAGACCCCTTCATTCCACAGAAACTGCCCTGACCATAGTCACTAACTACCTTTTAACTGCCAAAGCCAAGCATCACTACTCTGTCCTCCTCCTCCTCGACCTCTCCTCTGTCTCGACCATTCCCTACTGTTAGAAATGCTCTAATCCCTTGGCATCTCAGACCTGGCCCTTTCTTGCATCTCCTCATCCCGCACATTCAGTGTCTGCCACTCACACACCACACCCTCTTTCAGTAGGTGTCCCCCCCAAGGCTCCATCCTACGCTTTAGTAGAAAGACAAAAAAAAAACAACAACGCCGAGCGGCACATAGAGTAATACTGTTTTTTTTGAAAAATTATCGTATGATAGTAATATATTACACAATATAAATTGTGTTATGAAAGTAGTTTGTACAGGGTGACCAGGACGTGCCCACTAATAAAGGTTGAGAGTAGGTAGGTGAGCACAGAGTGTGGGTATACAGTATGTGAATGTGCAACCGACAGGGTTTGGTGTGAACCAATGTCCCCTCAATTGGTAAGTTCATATGGTAACACTCTTGTGCATGGTGACACCAGTATCGATGTACTCTCACCTTATATAGTTTCCGTGTGATCACAAATGGTATTGTGGACTTGTCCAGTATATGTCACAGTATGTGCGAGCTGAGGAACCTCTGGCATATCATGTACAAAAATGGTAGGAGAGTATCCAAAAAAAGTGAGGTATGGAGACCATGCTTCGCTAAGAATGCTTTTTATTAAACTCAATAACACAACGCGTTTCGAGGAATGAGTCCTCTTTATCAAGTGTACTATGAACTGAATAAAAACAAACAAATATTTATGGAAAAGTTATACTCATAAATAAATAAATAGATACATAAAAGGCTTATACTCATACATAAATAAATAGATACATAAAAGGCTTGCTAAAAGCTCAAAAAGCAGTGTCAGAGGAAAGGCTCCATCCTAGGACCTCTCCTGTTCTCCATCTACACCCTCGGCCAACTCTTAGAATCTCATGGTTTTCATTACTATTGCTACGCTGACGACACTCAAATATATCTCTCTGGACCAGACATTACCTCCCTGTTGTCCAGAGTCCCAGAATGTCTAGCAGCCGTAGCCTCCTTTCTTTCCTCCCACTTTCTCAAACTCAACATGGAGAAAACGGAGTTCATAATCTTCACCCCCCTCCTCATGCGGCTCCTCTGCCTGACCCATCTATCAAAGTGAAAGGAACCACACTCACCCCAGTCCCATGGGTCCGCCGCTTTGGGATAACCTTAGACTCTGACCTATCCTTCAAGCCGCATATTCAAATCCTCAACACCCCCTGCCGCCTCAAAGATGCTAGTCCACGCCCTCATAATCTCCCACCTTGACTACTGTACCACCCTTCTCCATGGCCTCCCAGCAAATACTCTTGCCCCCATCCAGTCCACCTTAAACTGTGCTGCTCGCTTAATACACCTCTCCCCTCGTTCTTCATCAGCAGCTCCCCTCTGCCAATCCCTTCACTGGCTACCCGTTGCCAAGCGAATAGAGTTCAAATTATTAATGCTTACATACAAAGCCATTCACAACCTGTCCCCTCCATATATCTCTGACCTAATCTCCCGCTACCTGCCCACACGTAACCTCCAATTCTCGAAAGACCTCCTACTCCGCTCTGCTCTTATCCGCTCTTCACACAACCATCTCCAAGACTTCTCCCGTGCATCCCCCATACTCTGGAACTCACTACCAAGACACATAAGACTGTCCCCCACAGTCACAAGCTTCAAGAAGGCCCTGAAAACTCACCTATTCTGGAAGGCCTACAACCTCTAATAACACTACTGTCACCACACCACCATCTGAACAGCCTCTACCCTCACCTTCTCTTTCTATCCCTCTTAGATTGTAAGCCCTTGTGGGCAGGGCCCTCTATCCCACTGTGCCAGTTGGTCACTGTAAGGCTGTGTTCACATGGCGGAAAATGAAGAGGAATTTTCAGCATTTTCCGCTGCCGGAATTTTCGCCGCGGTCTAGCCGCAACGGGATGCCGCTGCAGTGAATTGGCATTCCGTTGCAACATCCCATTCATCTGGGCCTAATCAGGAGGGAGTCTCGAGCCGCGGCAAGATCGAGCAGGACACTTGAAAACAATGGGAGGCGGATTCGGGGAGGAATTCCGCTCCCAAATCCGCGGCAAATTCCTCCGTGTGAACACACCCTTAGTAATATATTTATTTTCTATATTTTGTGCACCGTATGTAAACCCTCAAATGGAAAGCAGTATGGAATTAATGGTGCTATATAAATAAACAATAATAATCTTGAACAGAGAGCAGTGATGTGTAAGAGACAGACCATAGTCATTGTTGTTGACCCAAGGAATGAATTATTCTGCCTCTTCTTCATTTTCCCTCCAGATGAATAAAAGGTTGTCAATATTTCAGATTAGGGGGTGGTGGCTACTGTGTACCTTATGGTATTTGAAAAGACCCAAATACAAGTTTGCATAAGCAGGTGCGAAGCATGTGCCCATTGCTCAACCCTTGCATTGTTTGCAAATAGAGCACTGCAATTCCAAAATATTGAATGCTATACTTTCCAGTAGGAACTCTCTTTGGTTTCTGGACATTGCTGTGTCAATGCATAGAAAGTGGCTGACAGGTTCCAGTCTCTTCCAGCTATATGAGGCTGTTATATCTGTTGTCATGAGTAATGTATTTTCTAGGTCCAGCTCTATAATACATGTTTTTAAATCTCAAGTCAATTTATTATAGAGTCTTTCAAGTATGAAAGGAATGAAGCCTGATAGGGTACTAGTCAGAGAGCCTATTCCTGAGATGATAGGTCTTTAAGGAAGATTTTATTGCATTTATGAACCTTTGAGAAATATATATATAAAAAAAAAAAAATTAAAAAAAAACACAGTAAGATAGGGTGCATGAATAGTAAATTGTTTTTTCTTTTGTACTGAGCAGTTTTAGGGAGTATGTTTTGCTCATAAGGCTGTAAAACATTTAATGAGTGGGTCCTACAGAACAGGATGCAGGCTGTGTGAGGATTCATAGCAGCAGGATAGCATTCAACAGGAGATGATGTCTCACTGGGCGGTGGTGGCAGCAGCAGTGGATATGCAGGTGTAGTAGCAGAAGGAACAACAGCAGTACAGCATAGAACATAGTGGACAGGCAGACAGTGACAGTGGCATCATTGGGCAAGTGATAAATATCCAGAGCCCCCACCATCAGTAACGGCATCAATCAGTGGCATTAGCTGATTATGAGACAATTCTTCACTTTTAGTGGACAACTTTGACAATCTGCACTAAATACCATCTCTGAGATTACACTGGAGAATGGTCAAGACAGTAGGCCCACAGCAAACTGGGTCAGTTCCTGCCACTGGTCCCATTTGCTGTGCCAGAAGTCAGTGGAATCCGGTCACAGTTTCAGGGCCATTTTTGGAGTAAGGGCACAGTCTAGGTACAACTAAACCTGTTGTGTATAAAGTACCTAGCCATTTGCTCATCTATGTCAGATTGGCAGTGGCACAGTGGATGAAAAGTCAACTGCTTCATCATTATGTCAGACCTGTATTGGTTGCTGCTTGTAGAATCAGGGCCAACAAAGGAGGTGGAGAGGTGACAGGCCTCCTGGTCAGATAGGTGGCTTGCACTGGCAAGTGTCTGCTCAGCTAAAACTGGGGTGAGCTGGCTACAGAGCGTTTTCTTGTAATTCCTTGATGCTAATGATTGTCATCATGTAAGCAATAAATCATGCATCTTGCCATGATCACTAAGGACCCAGTTTGGTTCCCTGTCTTGCACTGCCTTGGTTGGACTTGCCTAGTGTGATTGTGGTCATTATCATTGACATGATAAGGGTCCTCTTCTACATCTTCCATTTTCTCCTTAAGTCCAGGACCCAGTTCCTCATACATCTCCATTTCCTCCTGCACATCACATTGTCTGTGCTAGTCCCCAACAGTCCCAGTACAGTCAGCAATCTGTTGTTCTTCCTCCATCCCTTTTTACATCACTGATGTATTTTTCCCTACCGACAAATCTGTCTTCCTTCAAGGGTCTCAGGAAGCGACACATTTCCCTGATGAACTTCCAGTGCCTGATCTCAAAATAATAATACAGTCTCTGTCCTCTACTGGCGCTGCATGTAACAATCATTGACCATTTTCTGCTGCTCATAAAGACGGTTCAAGTTTTTGTGTTGCTCAGTACAGTGCAGGCAGGTGGGAAAAAATGCTGCAAAATAAGAATGCTTTCAAAAATAGAGGAGTTAGCAGGTTGTTTTTGTCAATTAACAAAATGCTAATCCTTGTTGAAATCCTTCTGTTTCTTCGTCTAATTCCAGACATAGTTCTTCTATACACCGAAAGTAGTTCTTTATGACATTGGCTGCATGTTTGAGGTTGTTAATATGTAACTGGGTGAATTACAAAAACAGGCCAATTATTAATGAATGAATGAGTCTTATGCAGCAAAGGAATGCCGACCATAATAGTGTAAGTATAGCTAGTATATAATTTATCTATCTCTGGGGGTTTTGAAACCTGTATATAACTAATGTTTACTTATTTAAAAATAGGGCACTTTTTAATGAATGAGGAAAAAAAGAGGTACTGTATATTACCCTTACTGGGTTTTCTGTTGTTTGGCAAGGCACAAGTAAAAGTAAAATATATAAAAAGAGTGTGTCTGACATGACTAAAATGTCTGTTCTTGGTCTTCTCGGAATCTGTCACACACATTACGGATTGAGTTTATTTGACACATCAGGGTATGTTCACACAGAGGAAAATGAAGAGGAATTCCTCTTCATTTTCTGCCACTGGCGTTTGCGCTGTGGTCTAGCCGTGACAGGATGCTGATGCAGGGCATCGGCATTCTGTCACGGCATCCCGCTGCTGATTAGGTGCAACAAGATCAAGCAGGATGCTTCTTTTTTATGCGTCCTGCTGCGATCTCTGCCTCCCATTGAAAACAAAATCCACCCCCAAATCCGTGGCACATTCCTCCTTGTGAACACAGCCTTAATTCATGCAGCTGCTACACACTCAGTATAGAAGCCCACACAGTACAAATTGAACATTGAGAATTTAGGATTGATTGTTTGATGCGGCTGCTGTATATCAGTGACTACATATATAGACTGTGGCTGAATTACACTGCAACCTTCTCTAACAGTGTTGTCATGAGACAGACAGACCCCTCTCACTCAGTCTCATGTATCTATCAATTAATTAAATCTAATTTTTCTTCATCAGTCCTAAGTATAATAATTTTCTGAACTCCCACATTATCTGTATTTTATCTTATTTCCCATCTATCTCAATCTGACTGATATTTTATCTGTCTAATTTCTCCCTACAAAATGGAGTCCTTCACCATTAGTCATTTATAAATGAACTTAGATGCATAGTCTCTTATGAATTTGCAAACTCGATCCAAAAGAAACTGGTTCACTCATCTCTACTAACCAAAGAGAAACTGCATTAATCCCTTTTAGATGAACTGGAACAACATATATCCTTTAAATCAGAAACAAGATATTGATGAAATATCAACCATATGAATGCTCATAATCCTAGATTATATATAATTAGTTTTGCATAATAAACTATTATTTTAAGCAAGTGAGTTTATCCCCTTCTCACTTTATGGCATACTATTACGTCACGCTGAGCACATAGTTAATGCACAGCGCTGTAATAGTATGGTGCTGAAATGTTGTAGGGACAGGAGCTGTGTCTGCAGCATTACTTCTGGCACTCGGCTGTATTACACAGCTGAGGCCTGAGACTAGCTGCCGGAGTTGGAAAGTACTCCGACTGTGGTGGATCAACCCTATTCATCACGGCATTCGGGGGATCCGGGGCCAAGATTCCCCATTACACATAGTGAGCATATGTTCAATATGCTTCAATACAATGTACTTGGGATGGATCAGAGATGCTACGTTCAAGTCCCCTTGTGGGAAAGGTAAATCTGTCTATGTAAACAAAGATAACAATCAGTCCCTGCGAGAATGTAAGTTGTTTTATTATACAAAGCTGTGTAAATAATATATTTACTGTGCATATTTGATTTGCATTTTTAGTAGATCTGTAGTAATCATAATAAATAATCTCTATTGGTAAATGGCAACACCTTTATCTACTGAGGTACTTCATACTTGTACTTTATGTCCTTTCCATCAAACAGACAAAGCCCTCCCACCAGCTTGTTGAAGAATACAGGAAGTGAGAAGAAGAGACAGTAGGCAAACAGGTGAGAGAGGGAGGTGGGAAAACCCGTTTAACAGTTTACTGTTCACAAAAACAAGCCTGTAAAGTAATTATTAATGTTTTATATTTATGCAGCACATTGTTTGCAGCAAAAAAAATCGACTTATAGTACAGTAGTTCTTTGAACTTTGCACTTTATGCAAACATAGTGCTTATGTATCTTTATGTAATATGGAGCACAGTCCTCTTTGACAACTATTCTGTGTTTACCATTATTTTATCTCCTGGACCCAATGACTGAATAGTTTGTACGTTAACTATATCCTCATTAACCAGCAGCGTACATGTTTTTTCTAAACAATGTACACAAAAATATTATACAAAATAACTGTAGTTTAGTAGCATTACAGGGGTTTTCCATATCAGGATTTCACTTGCTCTCCTGTCTCCTTTCCCCTCCACTTCCTGGTTTCAGTGACATGTTCCTGGGCAAGCTTAGAGTGTGTGATGGACAGTTCAAGTCAGTTTGCTCCCAAGACTAAACTACACATTGTTAGCTGTAGATTTACATACAGAGATATCAGAGACACTGAGCAAGCACTGTTCTAGCCATTGTCAGGACTCAGCAGCTGAGTGTACCTTACAGTGCTGATAGGCTTCTCCTGTAGCTGGCAATCACAGTGAAGAGAAACAGGGACTGATGTCACAATCCTTGCTGTGCTGTTAGATAGCAGAGATAGTCTGAAACCTAGGCAATGAACTGAAAACACAGATTTGGCAGTATCTGACAAACAGAGCAAGATACTGTAGATAAAGCAATATATTTACCTAACTTAGCTTAACCCCTCTATAGCTTTGGATGAGCAGGACAAGGGGCTTGAGCTAAGTACATTACTGTTCACCCAGTGTCCAGCACATTCAGAGACACTGTAACTTTAAACTGCTCTAATGCCAGAGCTGTGGGGGCTTTAAAATAAGACCAAGATCATGTCTGCAGCCCCCATAGGTTTAGAGATACAGGTGCATCTCAATAAATTAGAATATCTTTGAAACGTTTATTTCTTTCAGTAATGAAATTAAAAAAGTGACCTCCTATATTTTCTAGATTCGTTACATATAGAGTGTTCTATTTCAAGTGTTTTATTTCTGTAAATGTTGATTATGGATTACAGGTAATGAAAATCCAAATCTAAGAAAATTAGAATATTGTAAAAAAGTTCAGTATTGTAAATTCAGTGTGTCACCTGCCAAGGTTTCCTAAGCCTTTAAATGGTCCCTCAGTCTGGTTCAGTAGGACACACAATCATGGAAGATGCTGATTATGAATTGTATTACTGAATTACTGAAATGAATGAACGTTTCAAAGATATTCTAAATTATTGAGATGTAGCTGTATCACTGATTAAAGCGGATGTACATATACTCACACTTTTAGTTTAATCAGTGTGCAGGAGAACATGATCAGCTGAGAGAGGAGAACACGATTTTATTATTCTCCTGTCACTTCAGATAACTACAGAAGAGGGGGTACCATAGACTTTTGCTCATGATATCACTCCCAATATCAGCAAGAATCATGCTTGCCATTTAACCCCTTATCTGCTGCAGTCAATGCTGGAGCTTTCCAACAGGTATATTTCAGAAATTTTTCCCAAATCATACCTAAGATGCAGTTTGCAGAGAGCCTTACAGATAATCTTTGTATCTGGTCTCTGCTGTGCTCTATTAATATAATGTATGAGGGTCCTTTACAGTTACACCCCTTTAATTATCTAAAAAATGAATAATAGGCTATTTAGTTCTCTAAACCAAACCCCTTTAACTCACCTGATTTGGGATACGTAATCATGAACACATCATTATCCCTTATTTCAAAATCCTGCAGTGATTCTATAAACTCTAGGTGCATGAGTTCTTTAAAAAAGCAGAATCCTTTATATCTGTAAAGATTTGAGTCACGTAAAACTGGAGTAATTGGGTCCATGGTTAAATAGTGCTACCTGTAGTAAAAAGGAAAATGGAAATAAAGTTAGTTGCCATGACTTGTAAATATGTTATTATTACTGGCTACATTCACACTACCGTTATTACAGTCCGTTGCTGTAATGTAATGGTAGTAGGGTAATGGACACAGACGGAGCCTCCTATGCAGGGTCGGACTGGTCCACCAGGGTATCGGTGAATAGCCCTGGTGGGCCCCGTGCCTTTAGGGGACCCTACCAGACCTCCACTATGCATGATTACTACACATAGACCACGGCTTAAGAAGAAGAGGAGGCGGCTGCTCTGTACCTGTCCTTCAAAGGATCGCAGGCAGGTGAGTACAGCTCACTTTTATTGATGATCTATCTTGAGGATAGATCAGTGGACCCCCCTCCTCTGATTGAAGAGGCCATGGCGTTGGTTCACATTGCACGCTGTCTGGTTTATAGTGTCCGTACAATGTAATTACAGTCTTGTCACATAGTCGTGTATAGGATGAAGCTGTAGTTACATCATATGGCCACTATGAAATAAATGCTATAATGTAAACAGAGTCATGGTTCCTACACAAGTACCATGGTCCCTTCAAACAGCTGATCAGTGGGGGTCCCGGATGTTGGAATCCCACTCATTTTTTATTTTTTTTTAATTCTTGACCTGGAAAACCCCTTTAATTAGGAGACACATGAAGTATTAATAATAAGGGGCATTATTTAAGGGGATCCACAGGGATATTATTAATTTAAAGATACAATTGGCAGTATTATTTATTCTGTGGGGGGGTTATATCAGCAGGATGGGGACTTTGTGTAGGTGAGGACAATGTGGGTCAGGTGCCTGGAAAAGTGAGGAGCCAAAGATGTCTGTGCTGCAAACTTTATAGAGACAAGTCACAGATGGAAGAAGTGGTCATGGCGATCTAGATGGAAGAGACGAGAAATGTGAACGATTAGTCAGAGACGTCACCTGTAAGTTACAACATTGTTCTTGTACTGTATTTACTTAAATGGTCTTCACAGACATGTGTACAGCCGCTATATACGACGATACGTTCACCGCATAGTGATAATATCGGTATACCTGAGCAGGGAGCCAACTTGAATGTGTTTGCCTCCCCTGTGCTGAACCCCTTGCTACGCCTCTCCTGAAGAGGCAGCAGGTTTTCACCAGTTCTGCCGATCTGGTTGTTAAAACCTGATTGCAGAACCGGGGAGAAGTGGCGTCGCTGACCCGGTTCTGCTACTGGTAGAGGAGAAAGCCACAGATCTACAACTCCCCGACTTGTAGGCCATAGGCCACATTGAGCCTGTGGCCTACAAGCTAACTACCAATACTTTCCCCCGTCTGTTTTGGTCGCCTCCTACTTCTTCCTGCTCATGATGTCACAGCAGTGCGCCTGGAGCAGGGAGACAGAGCGGGACCAGGGAGCAGACAGGTAAGTAATGACCCAATAGTGCTGTAAGGGGGACCGGTGAAGTGGCCATAAAAAATTTAGGCCAGACAACCCCTTTAAAGAGGTTGTCCATACATTTGAGCAACCCCTGTGGCGGCCAGGAAGGTGTAAATTTGAAAAAAAAAAAAAAAAAAAAAAAGCAAAGCATACTCACCATATAAAGACGCTGGCATGACACTGAATAATGGATACTGGACAACGGAGCACCAGGGACAGGTGAGTATGCTTTTTACACCTCATGCCCATCACATAGATTGCTTCAATTCCTGGACAGCCTCTTTAAAGGGTTTATCCATCTATCTAATATTGATGGCCTGTTCTTACGATACGCCTTCAATATTACACCTGCAGGGGTCCGACAGCCAGGACCTCTGCAGATCAGCTTTTCCAGGACAGTGAGGCTACAAGTAATGATAACAATTTTAGGAGCCATGCTGCTCGCTTGCCATATAGAGTGTAGCGTTGGGTTTAGGTAGTGCAGTGGTGTACAACATATGGCGGGTGAGCAGCATGGGTGACATCACCAAAGAGCACCAGACGCCGGCTCTGGCACTTTTCTGAGACATCATACACACGGAGAAGGAAAAACAGATCATCATCAGAAAGAGGTGAGGTTATTTTTTGCACCTCCCTTGGGCCTACTCCTATTATACTTTGGGGTCTGAAGAGACCCGTCCGGTTCTATCCGAACAAGTTCAGACCAAACCAGAGGATTGCTTTGTCCAAACACCAGACAAAACGAATCTTCAGAGGTTCACCCATCCTTAGTCATCATGTAGTCATGTAGTAGCATATGGCAGCAGAACACAGGCTGCTAATTCAGGAAGGAAACACTCGGTAAGAAGATTACATGTACCATTATGTACCCTATGCCCATTACTAGCAAGCGTATTAACAACATAATTTGTTGGAGTTTTAATTGATTTTTGATGACTCTATCTGCAGGAAAATCTGTATCATACTCATAAGAGTACCTTGTAGGGCGGCTTCTATACTTTCCAAAGATTCCTTTCTTATTCTGCATTGTAACTCTATTTTCATGAAAATCAGTGTTTTATTCTGATGTAGATTAGATGAAAAGGGCTTTAGGGGCATTTCTTCTCCTGCTTCAGCTTCACTCTCTGCTCAAGATGAGAGTCCCTAACTGCAGACAAAGTGGGAGATGGGGGTGGATGGCAATTATGTGTTGTTATCTGGAGTGAAGTGCTTTTTATCTAATTTGCAAAAGAATAAAACACTGATTTTCATGAAAATGGAGCTGCAGTGTAGAATAAGAAAGGCCTCTTTGGAAAGCATAGAATCCAGCCTATGAGGTACTGTCATTAGTTTGATACCAATTTACCTGCTGACAGACTCCCTTTAAAGGGATTTTACCACAAAGCAATTTATTTCCTATCCATAGGATAACTTGCAGAGCAGTGGGGGTTTAACCTCTTAGACACCCACTGATCAAGAGCAGTGCATCTGCTGCCCAACCATCACTACATTCAGAATGTTCTTCTTGTTCTCCTGATCAGTGGGGGACTGAGCAGTTTGACCCCCATTGTTCTGCAAGTTACCTCGCTTAACTCGTTAACTTGCTTTGCTGGAAAACTCGGCGGCAGCGCATCATGGTTTTGAACGCAGCGCTTATCACAGAAAGTCTGCAGAGGTATCCTCTGCGGACTTTCTGCTTCCATTATACCTATAGAGAAACCGCTGATGTTTCCATAGGTATAATTGACATGCTGAGATTTCCAAAAATGCAAAGTATTTTCCCGCAGGGTGGGGGATGGTATTCTATCAACTTTGCTGTGACTGTAAAGACTGTGTGGGTGGGTAGACCAAGGTGTTTATGCTACGTGGGGCCCCAGCCTTAAGGGTCTGATGCGGTTTCCCACTTTTTTTTACACTTAATCCTCTTGAAACTCTAAGTTACTTTTATAATTCTTGTGTGGAAACAGGTGAAACCTTTATTAATACTAGAGAATAAGGCGGTCATAGAATAATATGAATGACCAGACCACAAGTACTAGAAAAATATCCTGAACTATGTATACATTTGAGTACTGTGTATAAGCAGTGGGACTGGGATGTCTAGGGCCTTCCAGTGGAATAGATTCTAGGGCCAACACTGTTACTCGTATGAAAGCCATATAAAAGTAACGCAACTTTCCTGGCACGTTTCATTTCAAGGATTGTAAGGATAAGCCATCAATATTAGAAAGGGGGATAAACACTTTAAATTGGATGTTCAGGAATTTGAGCAACCTTTTTTTATTCAAAGTTTTTATTGAGTTTTCCATTTTTTTTTTACAAACAGAGTATGGAATAACAAAGTAACAATTGTATAATACACAGGATAATCAGTGTGTCAAGGCATATTCACATATGCTTTCTGGGAAAACCAGCTCTTCCAGTCAGCAAATATATGAGACTTTAGCTCTCCAGTAGGTAATCATAAGTGCTTCAGGTTGCTTCCAATAGATGGGTATTAGCAATTTCGCCACTGAGAGGAGGGGTGTGGGCAAGTTGAATTTACTAGGCGTAAAAGAGGGTTGAGGCTTCCAGAGAATGCTTACGCTAGGTGAATGAGGCACTCTAAATGAATACACAGGACTAATTTCCTTCAGAATAAGATCCCAGAAGACTACTATCTTAGGGCAATATGACCAGAGGTGTGCTAAGAAGGCTGTCCTTGACCCGCACCTCCAGAACCTGTCTGGAACACCAGGGTCAAGAGTATGCAGCCATAAAGGTGTTTTATACCACCCAGATAGTAGGCAAGAGGAGGAGTGTGGGCAAGTTGAATTTACTAGGCGTAAAAGAGGGTTGAGGCTTCCAGAGAATGCTTACGCTAGGTGAATGAGGCACTCTAAATGAATACACAGGACTAATTTCCTTCAGAATAAGATCCCAGAAGACTACTATCTTAGGGCAATATGACCAGAGGTGTGCTAAGAAGGCTGTCCTTGACCCGCACCTCCAGAACCTGTCTGGAACACCAGGGTCAAGAGTATGCAGCCATAAAGGTGTTTTATACCACCCAGATAGTATTTTGTAGGCATTTTCTTACATTTGGAAAAGCCCTGAGAATATCTGAGAATGGCAGTGGTCTCTAGTTGCGTAAACTTCTCGACTAGGTCTGTTTCTTAGCTACAGAGATAAGCTCGTACGTCCTCTGAATAGAGTCAGGAAATATAGATATAAAAATTAGATAGAGGTTTGCTAGCAAATGTCGGCTGCAGTAGTTGCTGTTCAATCCATGTGGGATTGGAGATGTCAGGGCTGAGGAGAGCATATTTCCTCAGGTTTTTAAAAAGTCCTGTGCATGAAGGAATTTGGGTAAGGTTAAACCTGTGTGTAACATGAGAATTTCAAGGGACATTCTGTTGTCTCTCTACAGTAGGTCTTTAATCAAATATTGGGAGAGACATGACCAAAATGGGTTACCTTCTACTGGATTGGAATCAACTATGTATGGTAAGAGGTCTAGAGGTATAAAGGGGGTCCCTACTGAGAAGAGGAATCGTCGGCCGTTAAACTTTTGTGTAGTGGAGAATATACCTGATAATAAGTTACCAGCTTGTCAGTGCGAGTGGTAGGGCTATTCAGTCCCCAGAGTTTCCTCCTATCTTGGAGAGATGTTAAGTGCTTTTTTAAGGCATTATAGCGGGAGGGTAAACAAGGAGAGACTATTGAACTAGCTGGTTGGCTTGTTAATATGACAGGAGGTCAGGTAAGTCTATGCCCCGAGGTGAGGAGGTCTGACTACCATATGATATTTAAGGCGACGTCTACCAGGGTTCCATAGAAAAGTGGTAAAGCAATTACGTACTGAGGAGAGGTGCAATCATGGGATAAGTATTGAGAGAGCCTGAACCAGGTAGAGTAGTTTAAGAAATATAAATGTTTTGATAAGGTCTTTTACGGCCAAACATGGACATATATGGGAGGCGGAGTGAGGATAGCTGGCTATGTATGGAATGTAGCAATGGGGTATAATTTAATTGAAAAAGCTGGTCTACATCTGGGGCTAATTTAACATCTAGATAGGTGATATGGAAGTGGAACCATCAATAAGGGGAGGTAAGTTTAACCCTTTAAGGACGCAGTGTAGTATGTTAGTTCGGTGACTTTTTTCATATTCTCCCTCCCCGCTTTCCAAAATTCATAACTTTTTTTTATTTTTCTGTCAACATAGCTATGTGTGGGCTTATTCTTTGCGTGATCAGTTGTACTTTCATTTCCCACAATTTTGGGGTACAAATAATGTTTTGATTAGTTTTTATTTACAGTGGGGAAAAAAGTATTTAGTCAGCCACCAATTGTGCAATTTCTCCCACTTAAAAAGATGAGAGAGGCCTGTAATTGACATCATAGGTAGACCTCAACTATGAGAGACCAAATGAGAAAACAATTCCAGAAAATCACATTGTCTGATTTTTAAAGAATTTATTTGCAAATTATGGTGGAAAATAAGTATTTGGTCAATAACAAAAGTTCATCTCAATACTTTGTTATATATCCTGTGTTGGCATTGACAGAGGTCAAATGTTTTTCTGTAAGTCTTCACAAGGTTGGCACACACTGTTGCTGTATGTTGGCCCATTCCTCCATGCAGATCTCCTCTAGAGCAGTGATGTTTTGGGGCTGTTGCTGGGCAACACGGACTTTCAACTCCCTCCAAAGGCTTTCTATGGGGTAGAGATCTGGAGACTGGCTAGGCCACTCCAGGACCTTGAAATGCTTCTTATGAAGCCACTCCTTCGTTACCCTGGCAGTGTGCTTGGGATCATTGTCATGCTGAACGACCCAGCCACGTTTCATCTTCAATGCCCTTGCTGATGGAAGGAGGTTTGCACTCAAAATCTCACGATACATGGCCCCATTCATTCTTTCATGTACACGGATCAGTCATCCTGGTCCCTTTGCAGAGAAACAGCCCCAAAGCATGATGTTGCTACCCCCATGCTTCACAGTAGGCATGGTGTTCTTTGGATGCAACTCAGCATTCACTCTCCTCCAAACACGACGAGTTGTGTTTCTACCAAACAGTTCTACTTTGGTTTCATCTGACCATATGACATTCTACCAATACTCTTCTGGAACATCCAAATGCTCTCTAGCAAACTTCAAATGGGCCCGGATATGTACTGGCTTAAGCAGGGGGACATGTCTGGCAGTGCAGGATCTGAGTCCCTGGCGGCGTAGTGTGTTACTGAGGGTAGCCTTTGTTACGTTAGTCCCAGCTTTCTGCAGGTCATTCACTAGGTCCCCCAGTGTGGTTCTGGGATTTTTGCTCACCGTTCTTGTGATCACTTTGACCCCACGGGGTAAGATCTTGCGCGGAGCCCCTGATCGAGGGAGATTATCAGTGGTCTTGAATGTCTTCCATTTTCTAATTATTGCTCCCATAGTTGATTTCTTCACACCAAGCTGCTTGCCTATTGCAGATTCAGTCTTCCCATCCTGGTGCAGGTCTACAATTTTGTTTCTGGTGTCCTTCCACAGCTCTTTGGTCTTCACCATAGTGGAGTTTGGAGTGTGACTGTTTGAGGTTGTGGACAGGTGTCTTTTATACTGATAACAATGTCAAACAGGTGCCATTACTACAGGTAATGAGTGGAGGAGAAGTTACAGGTCTGTGAGAGCCAGAAATCTTGCTTGTTTGTAGGTGAACAAATACTTATTTTCCCTCATAATTTGCAAATAAATTCTTAAAAAATCAGACAATGTGATTTTCTGGATTTGTTTTCTCATTTTGTCTCTCATAGTTGAGGTCTACCTATGATGCCAATTACAGGCCTCTCTCATCTTTTTAAGTGGGAGATCTTGTACAATTGGTGACTGACTAAATACTTTTTTTTCCCCACTGTACGTTTATTGGGGGTCCATGTGAAAAAACTGTATTATAATTTTTTGCATTTTGTTTTTACAGCGTTCACTCTGCATTAAAAATGACATGGCAACTTTGTCTGGCGGGTCATTACAATTATGGCGATACCATATTTATATTGATTTTATTATGTTTTAACATTTTTACAAATAAAATCTTACTTTTTGAAAATGAGCGATTTTCCTGGGGTCACCATATTCTGACACCTAGAACTTTTTTACTGTATTGTTGACTGAGATATGTCAGGGCTCTTTATTTGTGGGGCAAGTTGTACTTTTTATTGGTACCAATGTTTATGTATGACTTTTTGATCACTTTTTATTGTTATTTTTTTGGGGGGAAAGCAAAGTGACCAAAATACATTAATTTGCACATTGCAGTATTTTTTTTTTTTTATGGTGTTCACCGTACGGAATAAATAAGGTTACTTGGTATTGATCATGGCATCCAGGGGGTTAATCTGCTGGAGTCAGAGTATCTTCTGACTCTGGTGACTGGTCCCGGCCCACAGCTATATAACAGCTTCTGTGCCCGCGCCTTATGCACTATACGTTCAGAGCGATGTAATAGTATGGTGCAGAGTGGGAAGGAGTTAAAGTCAGATATAATTCGAATAGGGGCCGAAATATTTAAAATCTCAGATTTAGTAAAGTTAACTTTGAAGTAGGAGAGTTCCCCATAACTATTAAATAAATGAGTGAGGTGGGAAATTGAGACGGGTTGGTGGTGAGGACCAGTAAGTCATCTTCCAACAAAGACATAGTATGGGTATGGTCTCCAACTTCAAAGCCTCGGACAAGAGGGTCTTGCCAAATACTTTACAGTAGGGTCTCCATTACTAAGATATATAGAGTAGGTGAGAGGGTACACCCTTGCTATTCCGTGTATCAAATGACTTAGATAGAATCCCTTTGACCCTCGCACTGGTTGCCAAGTATAGAGAGAAAATAGTTTGGATGAACACATCTGGAAAGTCAAATTTTTTTGTAAGGTAGCCTTGACGAAGGCCTTCTTGACATCTGTGCCAAAAAGGACCAATGGTATCTTCTCTGCCGTGCAAGTTTGATAAGTTGAACTACCCTGCATACATTATCTTTGCCCTCTCAGCCAGAAACAAAACCAGTTGGTTCTGGGAGTATAATTATAATAATCGAAGGGAGTAGAGGTGCGAGTCTCGTCGCCCACCACTTTAAATTTGTATTTAATAAACAAAAGAACAAATGGACAGCACTCCAAATTTATGAACTTTATATGGTATGCACTTGTGATTTTTTTTTTTTCATAAACCCACAGTAACTGATTTTTTTTCACCAATTTGGAGTGCTGTCCATTTGTTCTTTTGTCTATGTGGATTGCCAGACCCTAGTGGACTTGCACCCATCACCCTTTAAGGTCATGCATACATGGTGCTGCTCTTAAACTTCTTTTGGAATGTATTTAATAAAGAGATGGAACAGTAATTCTAACATCTCGTAGGATCTTTACCCTCTTTGTGCAATATAGTAATGTGGGTCCATCCATGGTGAAGGGTCCTTTCAGGTCAGTGATATCATCAGTAGTCAGTCTAGGAAGGGATAGATCAGCAAGGAAAGACTGAATTCTTTCCGCTAGGGGAAGGCAAAGAGTGAGTATTGCTAAGGGGCAGGTTATACAGGTTTTGGTAGTACTTCTGAAAGGCATTAGCTATAAGATCCACCTCTGTCGAGATCCTGCCATCATGTAAAACCAGTTCAGAGGTATAGGACTTCTCTTTCTGCTTATGGACTGGAGAGGTCATGATTGTTTTGCCTTTGTTTCCTTGTGTATAGTACTTAAAGCAGGAGCATTGCAAGAGTGAAAGAGGCAGGAGAGAATGGAGTCCGGGGGCAAAGGGTTAAATAACTCAGGTATGTAAAGCATAACTCATGACCGAAGAGTCGTATCGTAGACCATGAGATGTCAGTTAGAACTCTGAAACTGGATCTTCATGGCGAGCTTCTTAGCTTTGGGGAATTTGAACTTGTGCGTAAGTCCGCTCTGGTCCAGCTTCAGTAGCTGGGGAAAGGAGCGGCAGTCAGGACGGGACTTCCACTGGCAGGATGTCTAGTATCTGCCAGCCTGAAGTGAGATCCTTTGGTGTGTGGATATTAACACAGCGTCCATTCTTCAAGACCGATATCCCAAAGAGAAACAGCCACTCATAGGCCAGGCCATGCTGGCAAAGGGAGTCCAGGAGCAGTCTCAATAGGCGGTGTTTCATGAGAGTGGAGGGAGCAATAGCTTTAAAAAGGCGAATCTCAGCATCCTCATATTTGACTGCGTCTCTCTCCGGTGGCCTGCAGGATGTTGGCGGTATCAACGGTGGTGAGTAGGTAGCATATTACATTCCTGGGAGGATCACCTTGCCTCAGTTTTGATCGGATGGCTCTGTAGATTCTTTCCACATTAATTTTTTTAGCTCTTTCCTGCTCTAACAGGTCAGTGAATAGTGTGACTGCAACATGTCACAAAGTATTAGGAGTGTGGGTTTCAGGCAAGTCTTTGATTCTAATGTTGCACTTCCGATTGTGATTTTCCAAATACTCTATAAGGGAGTGAGCCTTCTTAAGGTGGGAGTGCTGGTCGTCAAGATGGTGAGCAAGAGCCGCCGAGTGGAAGACAGTGTCACTTTACACTGTCTCGAGGGTATCTACTCTCTTCCCCACAGACAGAAAGTTGGCCCAGAGGTCCACGAGTTCAGACAAGACAGGGGCTACTGCATGAGACGGCGCTTTCGCAATAAAGATTTAGTGATGATGTTGCTCGACACTTCAGACTTCTCATTTTTAGAAAGGCTGTCCATATCTGAATCTTCAACTACGTCACCTTTACTAAATTCTAATCTTGCACGCTATAACAGGGGAGTGAGCAGATTTCTTCCTGAAGTATTTATGCATATCGGGCTGATGTCACCGCATCTTTTCCTGGTGAGTTAGCTCATGCTGGTCAGCTATGGTGAGGTGGAGAATGTCTTACAGTCCAGGTGTTGACGGGTTTGCAGGCTCAAGCCTCCATCAAGTATAGTGGTCAGGTTCCAGCCCCCAAATTTAAACAAACTTTGTGGCAGTCGGAGGAGATGTAAAAAAATAAAACAAAATGCATACTCACCTGTCCTTGGCGTTCCATCGTCCACTGCCAGTGTTCATTCATTCTCGCACCAGCCACTTCTTACAGGGAGTCCTGCTCCTCATATAACCACTAAAACCAATTAGTGGCCTGCTGATAGGTCACTGGTGATGTATATGAGTGATGTCATGGCTCCCTCTCCAGAGACCCTTGAGGACACTGATCACTCTCAATGGTGACATGATGTGCAGGACTTCCGGCAATGAGGAACCAGCATGAGACTGAATGGACACTGGCGATGGACAATGGGGTTTTGGGGACAGATGAGTATGCTTTTTGTTTTTTCTAATTTTACACTTCTCCAGTCACCTCAGGGGCCACTCCAATTCATAGACAAACCCATTAATATTCACCCTAATGCCCCATACATTTTAATGTCCTCCAACAGGATATTGGCCCCCACAATATAATGACCCCATCACTGGTCCCCATACAGTATGGGGGGGTGGGACAAGTGAATGTCAACTGTATAGCGGGGACCAGTGAAAGAGCCACTGTATAAGAGGGACCAGTGAAGGGATCAGTGTATGAGGGGGTCCAGTGAAGGGATCACTGTATGGTCGGGCAGTGAAGGGACCACTATATAGGGCAGGGGTAGGCAACCTTTTCGGTTGGGGGGGGGGGTTTTAAAAAAAAAAAAAAAAGGGGGGGGGGGGGGGGGGGGGGGGGGGGGGGTGGGGGGGTGTTCTTTTTTTGTGTGTAAAAATTATTGTGTTGGGTTTTTTTTTGTTGTTTTGCTTTTTTTGGGGGGGGCCTTTTTGTGTTGTGGTGGGGGTGGGGGGGGGGGACCCCCCCCCCCTTTTATGTCAGCCTGCCTGTTCTGAAGACAGAGTGTGAGCAGAGGAGCAGGAAGTGACGAGACAGAGAGCAGCAGCCATCTTGGCAAGTGTTGTATTGAACTGGTGTGGAGATTTTTCTGTGCAGCTAAGCTGTATCTTGGTCCAGAGACAAACAGAGTGTAAAGAGACAACAGGACTAGTGAGTCCACGTGAAAGGAACTGTGCTCAGTGGCTGATCAGTGAGACTGACATTGTGACTGTGTATATGGATACCACAGATAGAGACTCGCAGTGCTGTTGATGTACTGGACAGCACCTGCTAAATCCCGGCTTACATCCCAGCTCAGTGTATGGATTCGGCAGGACTGTCAGTGTGCTGAGTGGAATCTGCTGTTGGATTACATTGCATTCAGTTGGTTTTCCTGTCTGTTAAAGAGGACTTCATTTCTCCCAAGATCCTGATAACCGTGAGGAGAGGACGCTTCACTATAAAAGAAAGGAACGACTTTGGGCCCCACCGCGCGCTTCTACGGACTGTAAGCGGTCCACCTGGACCACTGGGGAAAAGGGGGTGCACCCAAATGTGATGTCAGGGTCAGTTAGGGATAGTTTTGAGTATATTGTTCATTCAGTGTCCATACTGCAGAAGTGGACAGAGTAAAAGTAGAAACCATTGCAGAATTTGCCTTGAAATTGTTCATGATATATTGTATATTTTGCTTGTCTTTATCCCTGTCATTTTACCTTTAACTAGCCTTTATTAACTTATAGTAAATATATATTTTTTTTCTTGAACTACTGCGTGTGCGTTCATTTCTGGTTGCGGAGTCCAAACCACCTGCCTTGCTCTCGGTTCACAAATTGGCGTAGTCGGCAAGATCCGCTTACCAGAATGGACGGTGACGCACCCGTTCGGGAGAATGGTGCTAGAGGAAGAATGCCAGCAGGGGCTATAATGAGTCAGTTAGCTAAATTTGATGGCAATAATATGTCAGTGAGTATGTGGGTGGAACAGATACGAATGATACAGCGAATGTACCAGACCGCACCAGAAGTACTAGTAGAGCTAGCAATATTGACATTACAAGGGGATGCTAAGACCACGGTGATACTGAGGCCATTTGAACAAAGGCAGACATTTGAGCAAGTAGTCCAGATTCTAGAAACCATCTATGGAGAAACTGCATTGCTGCGGTCTCTGCAGGCTCGGTTCTTCCAGAGGGTACAACAGGAGAATGAAAGCCTTCCCCAATATGCAAATGCCCTACAAGAACTGCTCCGAGATAGTCAAGTGAAGGAAAGAGGGGGCTCGCCAGCCTTCTGTAACCCTGATCGGACTCTCCGTGACCAGTTTGTCCTGGGGATACGTGACGGCAGTTTAACTGTGACTATGCAGGATTTTATACGACGAGAGACTGATGCTAAATTCCATGATGTACAGGTAGAGGCCATCTCCCGTGCCAATAGTATGGTCCCGAAGCCCCAGACCGCAGTTGGAGTTACTTTGTCACAGGGGGCTAGTTCTGGCTCAGAGACAGTAGAAAAAGGGACGGTTAAAGAAATTCTCACAGTAATGCAGAAACTGCAAGAACAAATGGAACACTTGCACACTCGTTGTGATGAGCAGTCTATGAAAATTGCAGACTTCCAGAAGACTGGAGATGAAAGGGTGAGCCATCCACACCCAGCAAGTCAGAATCACCCACCACCCCGCTGGAGGGGTGAGGATAGGACCTACCGAAGGGGTCCAAATCATTTAGTGCAGTGCTCAGGAGAAATCGAAGGGGCTTACCGAAGGGGCCCAAACAGATGGCCAGAACAACGGGAGATACACTGCTGGAAGTGTGGACGGATGGGCCACGTTGCTGCTAGATGTCCAGAGCAGCGACAAACTTATGAGAGACCGCCGTTAAACTGAAGTCTCCTGCTGCTGTAGGGCGTGTAGTAGGGGAGACTGACAAGGAGACTATGTGGGGAGAATGCCCTGATGATGACCTGATCGCTGCAAGTCCTGTCATACAGGTGGAAATGGAGGGTATTCCGGTTACCGGGATGATTGACACGGGTTCCCAAGTAATGACCTTGAGTAGAGACTGTTATGAACGGTACTTCCGGCAACATGTGAAATATGATCCCCATACATTCGTACGAGTGGTCGCAGCTAACCAGTTACCAGTTCCGGTCGTGGGAGTGGCCTGGATGAATGTCCGGGTATGTGGCCAAGATCTAGGTAGGAAAGGCATTGTGGTGGTACAGGAGTCACATGAAGTAAAGGTCCCTGTCATTTTGGGGATGAATGTGTTAAAAGAATTAGATCAGATCCTCTTTGAAAAGAAAGGTCACGGTTATTGGAAAGAAACCACCACCCATCGGCCTACTCAAACAGCTTTCCAGCGGCTGATCCGGACATGTGGCTTACAGAAAAGTTCAGATGCACAGCGTCCTCTGGCTCGAATTTCAGTTCCTTTGCATACAAAAGTTACACTGCCACCCAGTCGGGAGACAATAGTGTCCATGCCCATAGGCACCTGTCGGAAACTAGAGGGCATAGCTGTGTTGGTAGAACCACTGCAGGCAGCCGAAGGAGGTGTTGATCCGCTAGTGGCCCGTTTCTTGGCAATAGTTCACAATGGAAGAGTACCACTTCGATGTGTAAACACTCAGGACCAGAGTGTGGACCTGACCCCAGGGAGGCTGCTGGCTAACATCTATGTGACTCCGGAGGAAGTAAGGAAAGTAACTCCAATGCAGCTGAAGCCGACTGAAAGGGATGAGTGGACCGTAACTGTGTCCATGGGAGAAGATGAGGAACCCACCTCTGAATGGAATGGCTGTGCAATTCGAGAACAGATGAAGATGGATGTAAGTTCATGTTCTCTGGAATGGGTGCAGAAGGTAGATGAGCTGTTGTGGGAGAACCGAGCCACCTTTGCACGGTATGCTGAAGATTTTGGATGTACCACAGGGATCTACCATGAGATTCCCACAGGAGACACCCCTCCAATTAGAGAGCGCTACCGACAAATTCCTCCACAGTTGTATCAGGAAGTGAAAGAACTGTTAGCTAAGATGCTACAGGGTGGGATCATCCAAGAAAGCCAGAGTCCCTGGGCGGCTCCTGTGGTGTTAGTAAGAAAAAAAGATGGGTCCATCCGATTTTGCGTAGACTATCGGAAGTTAAACGCTTGCACCGTACGAGATTCCTACCCCTTGCCACGGATTGAGGAGTCCCTCTCAGTGCTAGGGAGAGCCCGGTACTTCTCCTCACTAGATCTGGCTAGTGGGTATTGGCAGGTACCGATGGCCACAAAAGACAAGGAGAAGACGGCATTCATCTTGCCCATGGGACTATACGAATTTAACCGGATGCCCTTCGGGTTGACAAATGCACCCGGAACATTTCAGCGGTTGATGGAGAAATGTCTCGGTGACTTCAACTTTGAGTTCACTCTCATCTACTTGGATGACCTTATAGTGTATTCTGCGACCTTTGAAGACCATCTCCACCAGTTGGGGCAAGTATTTCGAAGATTGCGGGAACATGGGCTCAAATTGAAACCCAGTAAATGTCGGTTGTTCCAATCTGAAATTGATTACTTGGGTCACCGCGTATCAGGAGAAGGGGTGAGACCATCAAGAGACAAGATAGCGGCTGTTCAAGATTGGCCGATACCGACTACCCTGCGAGAAGTGAGGGCGTTCCTTGGAGTAGCCGGTTACTATCGACGGTTTATTAAGGATTTCGCCAAGGTAGCAGCACCACTTAATGCTCTCCTACGAGGCACATCCGGTGGTCCAAAGAACCGGTCCGTGAAGTGGGGACCTGAACAGGAACAAGCCTTCCAGGCATTGAAGGATGCACTGACAACAGCCCCAATCTTGGCATATGCTGATTACCACTTGCCGTTCCAGCTATATACAGATGCAAGCCTGTATGGTCTTGGAGCAGTGCTTTCCCAGCTTCATGATGGCCAGGAGAGGGTCATAGCGTACGGCAGCCGGTCTTTGAGAGATTCTGAAAGAAACCCCGAGAATTATAGTTCATTTAAATTGGAGCTGTTGGCACTGGTATGGGCCATGACCGAGAAATTCTCTGAATATTTGACCGGTGCTGAAGTTTTAGTACTGACTGACAACAACCCACTAGCTCACCTAGAAAATGCCAAGCTCGGGGCGTTAGAGCAGAGGTGGATAGCCCGAATGTCTACGTTCAATTACCGCATTAAGTATCGGTCCAAGACAGAGAACCAGAATGCTGACGGACTTTCTATGGTAACTGCCCAGACCCCCACAGAAGACGTGGATCATGAGTTGGAGCATGTGGAGGTGCCCGACTTCAGCAGATTTTCACAGGCCTTTATCGCCACTAATCAGTTTGAGATGGAGGGGACTGAAATGGCTCCTTTCTTTGGTCCCTCACGACAGGAATGGGCACAGATACAACAGACCCATGAGGGGCTGGCGCAGATGATCAAGTGTGTTGAGAAAGGCCAGAAGCCCTGTAGAGAGGAAAGAGAACGACTGACACATGAGATATTATCTGTTTTGAGTTAGTGGGAAAAGTTGGAGATGAAAAATGGAGTGCTATGCCGAAAGGTCTATTTACCTTCTGAGATCGACATTCGATACCAAATTGTGGTGCCTAGTGAACTGGCTCGCTCGTTGGCAGTTGAGGCTCATAAGAAGAATGGACATTTTGGTCATGAGAAGACCTTTCGTTGGTTACAGCGACTGATTTACTGCCCTGGTCTTCGTCAGATGGTTGAAGAAGTATGCCGCAGCTGTCGAACTTGTGAGATCCATAAGGCAATAGAACAGAGAGCTCCCCTGCAAACCATCATGACCCAGGAACCTTTAGAAATCGTCGTGATAGACTATCTAATGGTGGGCCCATCCAATAGCGGACACCAGTATTGCCTCGTAATGGTGGATCACTTCACCAAATTTGCGGTGGTAACCGCCACCAAGGACCAGACAGCTGAGTCAGCAGCTCGTGCTCTGTGCCAAGATTTCATTCGAGTATATGGGTGCCCCCAACGCATCCACTCCGACCAGGGCGCCTGCTTTGAGGGACACGTAATGAAAGAAGTTCAACGTATCTACGGGATAAAGAAGTCGCACACGACTCCATACCACCCTCAGGGAAATGGGGCCTGTGAAAGATTCAACAGAACTCTGCTACAGATGCTGCGGACTCTGGAGGAAGACAAGAAGTTACAGTGGCCTCAGTTCTTGTCTGAAATGGTGTGGGCCTATAACAATCAGGTCCATTCTACAACGGGGTACTCTCCTTATACACTTCTCTTTGGGCGGTCTGGGCGAAGTATAGGAGAATTACAGTTGAATGATGTGGATGGGTTCCCTCCGAGGGATCCAACCTCTTGGGTGCGGGCGCATCGGCAGAGACTTGAGACAATCCATCGATTGGTGCGGCAGCGCCTGCAAGAACATCCCCATCCTGATAAGACCCCAGTGCAAGAAGCACCATTGCAACCAGGCGACCTGGTGCTAGTTCGTGTCAAGAAACCCCAAGGGAAATTGGAAAGCAGATGGGAGGCTTTGCCATATCGTGTTGTTGGCCGCAAGTATGCGAATGGGCCAGTGTACCAGGTCCAGAAAGAAGGAACTGATTGTGTTCGAGTACTTCACCGAAATATGTTGCGCCTGTGTCATTCTGAAGGGACAAATCACGATGGGCCTGCCAATGTGAATGAGCTCCCACAGTCAGAGAATGGAGGTGCGGAATGGGCCTCCGACGAGGAGGATGATTGTTGGCCGATCCCTGCTCCTGGGGATGTTCCACCTGTGACTACTGTATCTCCGGCCCGTGCCCCCTCTGGTGCGGAATCCGCTGGTCCTTCTCAGCCCATAGCTGCAGCACCCCATAATATACCACCGGTCCTCAGACGGACCACTAGGCCAAATGCTGGTATTCCCCCTGTTCGGTATGCGCAGGATGAGTTTGTTTGGCCTGCCATACATCGGTATACTACCACTCTGTGCATAAAAGTACAACCCTCTGGATATACAGTCATAGGCAGGGACTGCCAATCTTAAAGTGGGGGGGAATATGTAAGAGACAGCCAATGTTGTCCTAAGCTTCATTTGTCTGTATAAACTATTAATGTTGAATGTATTTCTGTGATTCTGTTCCTTTAAGACAGCAGCCATTGTAATTGTGACATGATGCTGGAGTGAGACCCCCCTTCCTTTTATGTCAGCCTGCCTGTTCTGAAGACAGAGTGTGAGCAGAGGAGCAGGAAGTGACGAGACAGAGAGCAGCAGCCATCTTGGCAAGTGTTGTATTGAACTGGTGTGGAGATTTTTCTGTGCAGCTAAGCTGTATCTTGGTCCAGAGACAAACAGAGTGTAAAGAGACAACAGGACTAGTGAGTCCACGTGAAAGGAACTGTGCTCAGTGGCTGATCAGTGAGACTGACATTGTGACTGTGTATATGGATACCACAGATAGAGACTCGCAGTGCTGTTGATGTACTGGACAGCACCTGCTAAATCCCGGCTTACATCCCAGCTCAGTGTATGGATTCGGCAGGACTGTCAGTGTGCTGAGTGGAATCTGCTGTTGGATTACATTGCATTCAGTTGGTTTTCCTGTCTGTTAAAGAGGACTTCATTTCTCCCAAGATCCTGATAACCGTGAGGAGAGGACGCTTCACTATAAAAGAAAGGAACGACTTTGGGCCCCACCGCGCGATTCTACGGACTGTAAGCGGTCCACCTGGACCACTGGGGAAAAGGGGGTGCACCCAAATGTGATGTCAGGGTCAGTTAGGGATAGTTTTGAGTATATTGTTCATTCAGTGTCCATACTGCAGAAGTGGACAGAGTAAAAGTAGAAACCATTGCAGAATTTGCCTTGAAATTGTTCATGCTATATTGTATATTTTGCTTGTCTTTATCCCTGTCATTTTACCTTTAACTAACCTTTATTAACTTATAGTAAATATATATTTTTTTCTTGAACTACCGCGTGTGCGTTCATTTCTGGTTGCGGAGTCCAAACCACCTGCCTTGCTCTCGGTTCACAAATGTGCCGATCAATAATTGTAAGTCTGACGACCCCTAAACTAAAGTCATATACCACAAACCATAACACAGAAGTGCTGCCACAAGATGCTTTAGGACACATGCGTTTACTGCTATTTCCTGGGGCGCTCCTGTACTTTCTGATTAGAAGCAATGAAAGTACATGTACAGCCGCCAATTAGTGGTAAATGTGTCCAGGAGCACTGTATGGCGGCATCCTTATGGTGAAAAAACACTATGTATCTGGATGCAGCTATATTCTTAGGCCACTGGAACTTTTTCATTCGATGTAAAACTGGTGCATTTTTGCACAAAAAAAAAAAGCAAATCTTGAGTTTTCTGTGCAAAAACATATCCTTAATATAGAAAACACACCGTTATACAGCATAATGTCCCATAGCAATCCCTGCACACGGTATTATGTCCCATAGCAGCGCCTGCACACAGTATTATGTCCCATAGCGGCCCCTGCAACATGGTATATGTCCCATAGCGGCCTCTGCACACGGTATTATGTCCCATAGCGGCCTCTGTACACAGTATTTGTCCCATAACGGTCCCTGCACACGGTATTATGTCCCATAGCGGCCTCTGTACACGGTATTTGTCCCATAGCGGTCCCTGCACACGGTATTATGTCCCATAGCGGCCTCTGTACACGGTATATGTCCCATAGCGGTTCCTGCACACGGTATTATGTCCCATAGCGGCCCCTGTACACAGTATTTGTCCCATAGCGGCCCCTGCACACAGCAATATGTCTCATAGCGGCCCCTACACACGGTATATGTCCCATAGCGGCGCCTACACCCGGTATATGTCCCATAGCGGCCCCTGCACACGGTATATGTCCCATAGCAGCGCCTACACATGGTATATGTCCCATAGCGGCCCCTACACACGATATATGTCCCATAGCGGCGCCTACACACGGTATATGTCCCATAGCGGCCCCTGCACACGGTATATGTTCCATAGTGGCCCCAGCACACTGTGTTATCCTCCATAGTAGCCCCTGCACACGGTATAATATTCTAACTTTTATAATATTCCAATTTGTGCCACTCACTAGCTATTATTATGCTGTGGGGTCTCTTTAGACCCCCGAGTATAATAAGTGGAGGGCAAAGAGAGGTGATGAAACATAAAAAACAGTGTTACTCACCATTCCACGATCCGCAGGCGCTCTGTATCTTCGGGCGCTTCTGCCTGTAGTCAGCGACCGCTCATTGAGTCTCAGGGGTCACGTCGCGTCATTATGCGTAATGATGTCAGACGCAGACACAACCCCTGAGGCCCTGTCAGCTGACTTCAGGCAGAAGCGCCTGAAGAGTACACAGCGGCTGCGGAGCGTGGAATGGTGAGTGACATTGTTTTTTATGTTTCATCACCTCCCCGGGGGCTCCGCTTATTATACTCGGGGGTCTGAAGAGACCCCCACAGTATAATAATAGCAGTTTCGTTTCGGACGTGTTTGGTCCGATCGAAACTGCTGGGTGAGGAGTCCGCTGCCGTGCCAGGGAAATATGCCTCGCGTGCCAAGAGTGGCACGCGTGCCATAGGTTGCCGACCCCTGATATAGGGGGATCAGTGTATCGTGAAGCAGTGAAGGGGCCACTGTATTAAGGGATGAGTGCAAGGACCTCAATATGTTGGACAAGGGAGAAGGTATTTCAGGGGCCCCTTCACTGGCCCTCCATACAGCAGAATTAGCTCATTACTTACCTGTCTGCAATAGTGACGTTATGTGTGCAGGAAGGATAGGGACCGGGGAGCAGACAGGTAACTACCAATACTTACATCTTATGCCATGCTTTTTTTACAGCACAAGCCTAATGTGGCTTGCTGCCTACGTATTGAAGAGTGGTAGAGCCTGCGGCTTCCTGCGCTACCAGTAGCAGAACCAGGTCGGATCACCACTACAATCTGTTTCTGCTGATCCGCTTTTAAAAATTCCTCACAGAAGCGCGGAGAACCAGTTGCATTCACTTACCGATCTCTATTCTAAAGGCTATTCCGACATGTCCTTAGTTTAAAATGCATATCCCCATAACCCAGGCTCTCTGCAGCCTAGAAAATAGCTGTTTTTAATGTGATTTGCCGCAAAGTAATTCGGATCAAAGTGAATTGTTTTGGGAAATTCGGCGAAGCTGGCGAATTGAAGTACGGGAAAAATATTTTAATAAGTTTTTAGATTTTTGGACACAAGGATACCTAATTTATATGTGTTTAACAGTATTTTTTTTTACTTTTATATGTATTCTAGGGAAAGGGGGGAGATTTTGATTTTTATTTCATTTTATTTTTTTAACCACTTCCGGACTGCCCATTTGGTTTTTACATCTGGAGAGTGGTTGTCCAAGCAGTGAGTCGGCTGTAACTTCAGCCAGAGCTCCCAGAGAGAAGGCAGGGAAGGTTTATTACTGTCCCTGCCTTCCCGATCGCTGTATACTCAATGAGCACTGTATACTCAGCTGTGTGCGCCACCATGATGTGGCTGCCCTCTGACCCGGCGGTCACGTGATCCACCAAGATCAGAGTCTGTAAGAGCTGCTGGGTCCTACAGGACCCAGCACAGCTCTATAAGCTCTATGGTTATGTACAGGAGGCTGTATTCCTCCTGCAACTGGAGCTAAATGTACCAGCCCCAGTTACAGGGGAAATCAGCCTCCCCCACATAAAAAATGATATCTATTATGACCTTATGGGGACACAATGTATAAATAAATAAAATGAATAGAAAAGTAAAAAAGAACATTTAAATAAAATAATAAAAAAAATAAATAAAATATGTCGAAAACACGCTCTTATTACAGGTTCCAGCCCCACCCCCGACGACACCATACAAAATAAAAATTACCGTAATGGAGAGGAAAAACTATTTTAAAAAGTTTTTTAGTAGCATTAAATATATTAAATAAAAAAAAAAAGAAAAGTGAAAAACAGACACTTCTTCCCTTCTCTTTTGTTTATACTTTCCCGGATATAAAAAAAAAAATTAAAAAACATGCAAAAATAAAAACATAAAAATAAAGCCGTGTGTCACTGAAAAAAGAAATAAGTTGAATAACCCAAATCATAAAAATGCTGCAGCCCTCAAAACTGCACATACAAAAAACCCGAAAATGTGTCTGGTCCAAATTGGCCTGGTACTGAAGTGGTTAATATATATATCTTCTTTTTTTTTTTTTTACTTTTTTTTAAATTATATTACAATTATTAGATCCCCTAGGGTTCTTGAACCCCAGGGGGCCTGGTCATTAATGCAGTGCATTTCAATGCTAATACACTGCAAAATATCGGCATTCGTATGACAGGCTGTCATACAAATCATAGCCAGACATGCATGGGAGCCTTCAATAGGTTCCCGGCTGTCATGGTAATGGAACGCGGGCCTTGAACCTTGTTTTTGAGGGATCGACAATCCTTCCCAAAATGGCGACGCCCATGTGCTACAGGGAAAATGGTGCCTTCGTCAGCTTTGACTGAGGTGGCAGGGGTGATAAATGCATGAATGCTGGGTGAGGAGAGAGTTTTGAGAGATACATTCCACAGATCATGGGGATCATAGCAATGGAGCTGCAGAAAGACCCCATTAACACATGTAAAATAGTAACATCCTCTATTTATGTAGCACAAATATAAACCTAAATGATCATTTAGAAATATTAAAAAGAATATTCAGTAGCAAAGCTTGTTATATATAAACAATACCATCAAACAGAGTAGTTTATAATATACATTTAGAGTTGTAAATTGTTGATAATTTTATGAGCTTCCAATTATTTAGCAGTTTTGAGCTGAATTCCTAGCAGTTTTAGATTTTAGCATGCCAGATTAAAGACTTTTTGCTAATAATACATCTATTAGAAAACGTGATCATTAGAATATCAGAGCAGCTTATTGAAGTGACATAACACAGCAGCGATCTTTGAGCTTTAAATTATAATATAACTTACTTATGTATGCTTTTCCTTCTCTTCACTTGTAGACTGAGCTGGATGAATACTATTGTATTCCTATCTAACAGCATATTAGGATCTCTGCCAAAATGTGGCAACACAGCAAAGTCCAACCCATTCCATTTAACTTTCAGTCTGACTCACATTCTACCAAATAAACTTAACTGTTAGTGGGAATGTAGCCTATATTAGAGGATTACACTATGCCTTTGCAGTATCACACAATAAACATACTGTATATAATGACATCCACTTGCATATATAAAGGGGAACCTATCAATACTGTTATGCCAGTTTTCTAGGGTGAAAAAGGTGCTATTTTAGTTACACCAAAGCTTGCACATTTCTTACAATGTCTCCACCACTCTTTAAAAAAGTAAGCAGAGCATAAGCTGCATCAGAGTGGGACTCATTTAACACTCATTCAACCACTTCAGGTCCGAGCCACTTATCCTGATTCAGGACCAGACACATTTTAGTTTTCTTCATACATGCACTTTTGAGGGCTATAAAATTTTTTTCCTTTGGGCTATTCAAATAATTTTTGCATCTTTATTTGGTGATAAATAGGGCTGTATTTTTATGATGATTTTATTTTTGCATGTTTTTCTTCATTTTAATATCCAAGAAAATTGAAAGAAAAAAGGAGGGAAAATGTGTTTGTTTTTCACATTTTTCATGTTTTTTTCCATTAAGAACTTTATTAAAGCTTTGTATAACAACAAAAAGAAAATCAAACAAGGTATCAACAGAAGCGGTGCATGGGGGGAACAGGGGAAAGGAAGAGTGGGTCTGGGGGAACGAGGCATAACAGGTGGGTAATTGGGAAATATGAGGGGGGAGGGGAATAAGCAGCTCTGTTGCAGCAGAGTCAAACACTAAATCCAAAAACATAAACAGAGGTAAATGGACCATACGCCAAGTAGAAAGAAGACAAGAGGAGGGAGAGGGAAAAGGAAAGTTAAGAGGGCACAGAGGTGAAGGCAGACTGGAACTCAGCAGAGCAGTAAAAGTGGTTCCATAGGAGCTACATTTGTTGGTGGACTCCTGCTTCAGTTCCACGAGCAAGTTCTCCATGCTACATATGCGTAAGACCTCCTGAAGCCAAGACAACAGAGAGGGGGGCGTCGGAGATTTCTCCAATCTAGAGATGACAGACCTTTCAGCGATTAATAGGAAGCCAAAAAGCCTACGGGTATGCTTCTGAAATTTATGTGGGAAGATAGAAAGAAGTAGAGAAGCAGGGTCATCCTCCAAAGCGATGCCAGTGACCATCTTGATAATGCGACGGACATCAGACCAAAAGGGACGCAAAAGTGTGCATTCCCACCAGACATGTGCCATCGTACCCCGGGCAACGTTACATCTCCAGCATCGGTCCGATGTGGAGTGGTAGATCTCATGAAGGACAGAGGGGACTCTGTGTCAACGAGAGAGGATCTTATAGTTTGTTTCCTGTGCCTTGCAAGATATGGAAAATTTGTGGCACGCCCGGAAAGCTGAGTACCACACGTCCGGTGAGAAGGAGACCCCCAGGTCCTTTTCCCACCTATCCGTGTATTCCAGCAGATTGTCGGCGGGATCCTCCATCAGCATGCCATAGACAAACGAGACAGTATGAGCTGGGGCAGTAGGTGAGAGGCACAAGCGTTCAAAAGGCAGCAACGCTCTATGAAGATTATGGAATGTCTAGAGGGAAGCATAGAAATGGGAAAGCTGAGCGTTGGAGTCAGGATATGAGCTCTCAACGAGCAGCTCAGAGTGAGGAAGGAGGGAGGAGTTCAATATAACCTGATGGAATCTAAGGGTAGGTTGACCTACAATGTAGGAGAGAAATGTGGAGTGGAGCGCTGTGAGGAAAGTCCAGGTTGCTTGAGACAGGGGTCATAGGGCCATCATTTCTCGGCAAGATCCCAGAACCTGATGCGTGATATAGGGGAGTACATGAGTCTTGCTGTCTGACAAAAAACGCTTATGAAGCCATGGGAGAGCAGTGAGAGGGAGTGGGCTCAGAGATCCCTTCAGGGCAACCCAGAGTTTAGTGTGTGCAGAGTGGTGCCAGTCTAGTATGCGAGCAACGACTGCAGCCAGGAAGTAATTTGAGCAAACCGGGACCGCCAGACCCCCTCCCCATTCAGGCCTGGTAAGAGTACTTTTCGCGATTCAGGGGGCCTTGATGTCCAAGTAAACCTAGTGAAGGATTTCCAGACTGCAGTAAAGAAATGCTTTGGTAATATTATGGGGATGGTTTGAAAAAGATAGAGAAGTTGGGGGAGTACATTCATTTTTAGTAAGTTAATGCGACGTAGCCATTAAAAGCCCTTGGTATCCCAGAAAGCAAGATCTGTCTTAAGGGTGCGCAGAATCGGGAGGAAGTTCAATGAGTACGTATCAGATAAGTTATTAGGAAGCTGCACACAGAGGTATTTAATTGCTTTTGGGGACCATGTAAAGGGAAAGGAGGAGCGGAGATTACTGAGTAAAGGGGCAGACATTGAGGGCAGTGCTTTTAGACAGATTAATTTTATAATTACTATATTAACTATAGGTACTTATTTCACGGAGGAGAGATGGGATAGATGTAAGTGGTTGGGTCACAAAAAGCAGAACATCGTCCGCAAATGCTGATATCTTTAAATGCAGATCATGGACACGGAGGCCCTGGATGTCCGGGTTACCTCTAATTGCCACCAGCAGATGTTTCATCACCAGTGCGTAAAGCATGGGAGAAAAGGGGCAGCTCTGTCGGGTACCATTATGAATAGTGAGAGGGAAAGAGAGTGTGCCATTAACTCATACCTGTGCGCGTGGAGAGTTGTAGAGGGAACGAATACAGATGCGCATAGTGGGGCCAAGGCCTATCTGCGAGAGTGTGGCCTCCAGGAACCCCCAATCCACTCTGTCAAAGGCCTTCTCCGCGTCCAGGGAAAGCAGCATCATGGGAGTTCGAGAGCGCTGAGCATGGTGGATCATGGAGAAGGCCTTCAGCGTATTGTTTCGGGCCTCCCTATGAGGGACGAATCCCATCTGACCAGGGTGTATCAAATCCTCAATGTACCAACTCAATCTGTTGGCAATCAATTTAGCATAAAGCTTCGCATCAGTGTTGATTGAGGATATTGGCCTATAGCTAGGGCAAAGTAAATGGTCCTTACCCTCCTTGGGGATAACCGTAATGTGTGCATGCAGGAAGGACAGTGTTTTCAAGTTTTTTTTTTACTGGACAAAGTAATTTTTCCAGTAATTAAAAATACAATACATTACAGTAATTTTTATGTAGGTGACACTTGTTGTATCACAGAAGGGTGGGTCTAGAACATGTGTTAAGGGCGTGGGTTTTATTCTACTTTATTTTAGTGTCTTTTTATTTATTTATCTTTTAACACATTGTGTGTCCCCCATAAAGTCATAATAGACCTTTGGGAGGCATTTTAACTTTCCCTTTTTTTTGCTGATTCATTAGCCTCAGTTACAGGATGGAATGATTCTATTGGAATGATTAGCTTATGGATCTCACCTGCTCTGTGGCCAATCACAGTATAGCAATCCCTATATAAACCCACAGCTTACTCCATCCTGTGCCTGATTATTCTGGCTATCTGCTTCCTGTTTGCCCCGATCCTCACCATTACTCTACTTCTCCTGTGTACTGAACTCTGCATACATCTGACTACGATTGATCTACTGCTCCCGTGTACTGAACTCTGCAAACGTCTGACCACGGTTACTTATACTCCTGAGGTACTATTTCTGCATCTCCTACTATTTAAGTACTGTACTGTTAGCCTCACCAATTGGACTCCCGATCTGATAACTAGCATCGTTACATAATAATCAGGCCCAACATGGAGGCCGGAGGGGCAGAGTCTACCTTGTCACAGCATGCATTCCAGGATTTGTACCAAGGATTTCTTAATCATTGCCAGATGATTTTTTTTCTACGCATTCCCCTCAGTTCCCTACTGATAGGTCCAAGGTTGCGTTCATCATTGCCCTGCTAATAGACGATGCACAAGCATGGGCATCACCCTATCTAGAACAGGATCATGCCTTTTTGGATGATTTGGAGGACTTTCTTGCAGCAATCAGCGTAGTATTTGATGACCCCAACCGTTGTGCCACTGCTGAGGGGGCTTTGCGTGATCTTTGCCAGGGAAGACACTCTGTTACAGAGTATGCTGCAGAGTTTCGGCGCTGGGCTTCTGATGTTTCCTGGAATACCTCTGCACTAAAATGGCGGTTCTATGGAGGACTTTCTGAATCAGTTAAAGATGAACTTGTTAAAATAGAACTTCCAGCTGATCCTGAGGAGTATATACGATTAAGCATCCGTATTGACCAAAGACTCCTGGAAAGGAAGCGAGAAAGACAGGGCTATTATGATCCGGGCACCTTCTCCCATTTACCAGAGGGTCGTTTTCTACCAAAGTTGAAGACACCTTCTCAAACAAGATCTGCCCCAGAACCTATGCAAGTGGATGCTATACGGGGACCAATTTCGACTGCTGAAAAACGTTGTCGCCTTGCTGAAAAACTGTGTAATTTATTGTGGACAACCTGGACATTATGTTCTTGACTACCCTAATAAACCTCAACGGACAGTTGCTGCAACTGAAATTAGACCAAATTCGGAGCCTTGTCCCCACTGTGCATCGCTGAGTCTGGTGACACATCCTCTGTTTTCCACCACACCGTGTCCTGATAATATGACTTCTAACTGACCTCATTTCACCTTACCAGTTCAGTTTTCTTATGGATCTTACAGCAATGTTGGATTCCGGAGCAGCTGGGAATTTTATGGACATTAAGTTTGCTTTTGATAATCATATTGAGCACAGTCCAAGATCTTCACCAGTTGAATTAGTGACTGTTGATGGGTCACCTTTAAATTCTGGTCCTGTAACTCATGAAACTACCGAACTGGAAGTATTGATTGGTCCTGGTCATCAGGAGATTTGTTTCCAGTTAATCTCTTCACCAAAATTTCCAGTAATTTTGGGCATACCATGGCTCAGCGTCCATAATCCTTCAGTAGAATGGAAGTCAGGAAATGTAACTTTTACTTCTGAATATTGTCAACAAAATTGTCAACTGAAGCTGTCAATTCCCTCCCATTTAAAGATGTGTGTGACAAAAGGAATGCTGACCTGCAACCTCCTCATTGCACTTATGATTGTCCTATTGAAATTTTACTAGGTGCATCCATACCTTACGTACGCATCTATCCACTTGCAGAGAAGGAACTGAAGTTCCTATATGAGTACATCAAGGAAAATCTGGCAAAAGGATTTATATGGCATTCCACTTCTCCAGCAGGAGCACCTATATTCTTTGTACCAAAGAAAGATGGCACATTACGTCCTTGTATTGACTATAGGGAACTAAACCAAATAACCTTCAAAAATCGTTACCCTCTTCCACTTATTCCAGAATTACTCGAGAGATGACGTTCAGCAAAGATCTTTACCAAGTTGGATCTACGAGGGGCATACAATCTTGTCCGTATACGACCCAGGAACGAGTGGAAGACAGCATTCCAAACACGCTATGGGCATTTTGAATCCCTTGTTATGCCATTTGGACTTTGTAATGCCCCAGCGACATTTCAACATTTTATCAATTATGTATTCCGAGATCTGCTGGATCAATTTGCAGTGGCGTGTTTGGATGACATAATAATATACTCAGAGAACCTTGAAGAACATCGTAAGCAGGTTACCATGGTTTTGAGCCGTCTAAGAGGAAACCAACTATATATTAAACTGGAAAAGTGTGAATTTGAAAAGACAGAAATTCAGTTTTTGGGGTACATCATTTCTACAGAAGGACTGCACATGGACCCCAGCAAGATCCAAGCTATTTTAGACTGGCCTTCTCCCAAGAATGTCAAGGAGGTCCAAAGATTTGTTGGATTTGCAAATTTCTAACACAAGTTTATTAGGAATTTCTCAAAGGTTATTAGTCCAATAACACAATTAATTCAGAAAGGAATTCCTTTTAAATGGTCTACAAGTGCAGAAAAAGCATTTACCCACTTAAAGACACTTTTTACTTCTGCTCCTATTTTAGTTCATCCTAATCCAGGCCTCCCATTTATAGTTGAAGTGGATGTTTCAGATTCAGCAGTAGGAGCAGTATTGTCCCAAAGAGTTGGTGATAAACAATTGCTTCATCCTTGTGCTTTTTTCTCCTGCCTGATGTCACCTCCTGAAAGAAACTATGACATTGGAAATAAAGAACTACTGGCAATTAATAAAGCATTCACAGAATGGAGGCATCTTCTTGAAGGAGAATCTCATGTGATGCAGGTTCTTACTGATCACCGAAATCTTGAATTTATTAGATCAGCCAAGAGACTTTCTGGTAGACAAGCTAGATGGTCTTTATTTTTTGCAAGATTTAATTTCATCATTTCCTACAGACCTGGATCCCGCAATGGAAAAGCAGACGCCTTATCACAGATGTTTTCCGAAATGACGCAAAATGACACACCCAAAACCATCATCTTACCTGCTAAGAATTTTGTGGGGGGCAACAATTTCCAAGGGTATACTTCAGAGGATTAAAGAAGGTTATAATGGAGATCCTTTCCTTAATCATCCCTCCACAGATATAGATTTGGCGTTCAAAGATGGGGTTTGGAGTCTTGATCAGTGTGTTTATGTTCCTGAGACTACTCAATTAGAAATTATGTGCCTTGTTCACGACTCTAGACCCGCAAGTCACATGGGAGTCAAAAAGACCAAAGAACTTTTGTCCCGCTCATTTGGGTGGCCTAAATACCAGATGGATGTCAAGAAGTATGTTTCTTCCTGTCAAATCTGTGCTAGAAATAAGACCTCTTGTTCCTCATCAGTGGGATTACTTCAGCCTCTGCCTATTCCATCTCGTCCTTGGCGTTCTGTTTCTATGGACTTTATTGTTGATCTACTATCTTCTAAAAATATGAACACAATTCTAGTAGTGGTAGACCATCTTACCAAAATGGCTCATTTTATTCCCACAAAGAAGGTACCCTCTGTGGAAGAGACTGCAGAATTAGTTATTTGAGAAGTTTTCCGCCTACATGGTATACCTGACAGTGTAGTTTCTGACCGTGGAGTACAGTTTGCCTCAAAGTTTTGGAAGAGTTTTTGTGCCACTCTAGGAATTGAAGTGAACTTATCTTCTGCTTATCATCCACAGTCGTATGACCAAACTGAGTGTACTAACCAAACCCTTGAACAGTATTTGCAGTGTTATACAAGTTATCTCCAATATGATTGGGTTAATTTTCTTCCTACAGCGGAATTTTCTTATAACAACTCCCACCATTCATCTACGTCTCAGAGTCCATTTTTTGCCAATATGGGTTTCCATCCTGCATTCATTCCTAATCTCCCAATTTCTTCTCCAGTTCCTGCTGTCACTGACAGACTGTCTACCTTGAAGCAAGATCAAGAAAAATTGACAAACACTCTGCATGAAGCTCAGGATCACTATAAGAAAACTGCTGATAGACATTGCAATCTTTCCCTTCCTTTGGTATAGGAGAAAAGGTATGGCTCTCTACAAAAAACTTGAAACTCAAGATACCTTCAACCAAGCTAGGTCAGAAATTTAATGGACTGTTTGAAATTGTGGCTCAAATTAATCCTGTAGCGTTTCGTTTAAAACTACCAGACTCTATGCGGATTCATTCTGCTTTTCATTCCTCCCTTCTCAAGCCTTTTGTGGAAAATCCATTCCTGGGATGTAACTTGCCTCCACCTGACCCACTTATTGTTGCAGGAGAAGAGGAATATGTAATAGAAAATATTTTGGATTCTATAATTTTTCGAAATAATTTACAGTACTTGATAAAGTGGTAAGGATATGGTCCTGAAGAAAACTCATGGGAACCAGTAAACAACATTCATACTCCACACTCCTGTGTACCAAACTCTGCATATGTCTGACTACGATTGATCTATTGCTCCCGTGTACTGAACTCTGCAAACGTCTAACCATGGTTTCTTCTACTCCTGAGATACTATTTCTGCATCTCCTACTATTTAAATACTGTACTGTTAGCCTCACCAATTGGACTCCAGATCTGATAACTAGCATCGTTACAGTTGCCTTGTTCTGCAAGGACGTACCGGTACGTCCAAGCAGAACTCAGCAGCTGCACAAAATCGTGCAGCTGTTGAAACAGGGAGTCGGCTGTAACTTCAGCCAGAGCTCCCAGAGAGAAGACAGGGAAGGTTTATTACCTTCCCTGGTTTCCCGATCGCTGTGTATACGGCGCTCAATGAGCCATCTTGCGGCTCCCCTCGGACCCAGCAGTCACGTGATCTGCCGGGATCAGCGTCTGCAAGAGTTGCTGGGTCCTACAGGACCCAGATCAGCTCTATAGTAAGGTGCAGGAGGCTGTATTCCTCCTGCAACTGGAGCGAAATGTACCAGCCCCAGTTACAGGGAAAATCAGCCTCCCCAACAAAAAAAAAAGTGATCAGATGTCTCCAAAGGTCTATTATGACCTTATGGGGACACAATAAAAAAAAAAAAAAAAAAAAATTAATAGAAAAGTAAAAAAAAAAATGTAAATAAAATAATTTAAAAAATAAATAAAATAATACGCCAATTAAACGCATTATTAGCTCCACTCCCGACGACACCATACAAAATAAAAATTACCATAATGTAGAGTAAAAATTATTTTATAAAGTTTTTTAGTAGCACTTTGCGTTATTAAATTAAAAAAAGTTAAAAACAGACCCATTTTCCTTCCTCTTTTGTTTATATTTTCCCAGATATAAAAAAAAATTAAAACACATGCAAAGATAAAAACAACATAAAAATAAAGCCCTATGTGTCACCGAAAAAAGACGCAGAAATTAGTTGAATAACACAAATGATAAAAATGTTACAGCCCTCAAAACCGCACATACAAAAAAAAAAACGAAAATGTGTATGGTCCTGGACCAGAAATTGGTCTGGTACTGAAGTGGTTAAAGAAAGATTGACTTATGCATTGATTTTTTTTTTTTTTTTTGAGTCACTATGTTGTCTAAAGGCAGAACCCACATTTGGACAATAATTTCACCAGGGACCCCTCTCTACAATACTTAGTCATATATGAAAAATAAATGTCCCTACCTGTATTCTGCCTCTTATTCTGCTGTGTTCTTTCTCTTATTGTGCCTATCACCTCTATTTTTTGTCTCTTATTCTGCTGTTTACCAATGTATTTGCCTTTTATCTTATTCTGCCATCAGGAATTTTGGGGACCCATACCAGCAACATTTTAGTTTCCTGTTCTATTCCCTTCACACAGTATATATAATGTTCCCCAGTTCTACCCACAATTCTGTTTTCCAAATAATGCATCGACCTGTAAACACCATGACCCTCTCTGGCATGGAAGTCCATCATATTAAATGGAACAATTACGTCTGTATAAATACAGGGATACAAAATGACAATAGAAAACAGGCAACAATACCAGGCATAAATCCCATGGAGGGTCAGACATGGTCAGTAAATATTAGCATATCAAACATCAGAAACTGGAATGCTCTTAACCCCTTAAGGACATGACTTTATATGGCAATAACTTTGAGACGCTTAAACTTACATAAGTGATTTTGATATTTTTTTTTGTAAAACATTGTACTTCAAGTTAGGGGTAAACATTGATCAATATTTTTGTATTTATTTATAAAAAATAGGAAATTTTGAAAAATGTTCAAAATGTGAAATTCTCTGCTTTTCAGACAGATAGTCATACCAACCAAATACATTAATAAATATTATCTACCATATCCTTGCTTTATATTGGCATCATCTTTTAATCGTTCTTTAATTTATTTTGGACATTAGAAGGCTTACTAGTGTAACAGCAATTTTTTAGATTTACAAGAAAATTTCCCAAACTAATTCTTTAGGGACCACTTCAGTTCTAAAGGGGATTATAAAGGCCTATATATTAGAAGCCCCCATAAATCATCCCATTTTAAAAACTGCACCCCTCAAATAATTCAAAAGGGCATTTTGGATGTTTGCTAACCCTTTAAGCATTTCACGGTAATTAAAACAATATGGAGGTGAAATTTAGACATTTCATTTTTTTTAAATTATACATTCCTTTAGCCTTAAAATTAACACATTCACAAAGGCTTACTATATTGGTCTCTGCAGCTGTCTTCAGCTCTTTCACAAACAAGTCATGTTTTTTTTTTACCTTTTGGCACATTCCATGGGGTACATTTTCTCAGCTTTGCGATCCCAGGCACTTTCTTTCTTGGTCTGGTCCTGGTATAAAGCACTGTTAGAATCCCACAGTTTAGTCATGCACCAGAGATATAAATTTCTCTACATCAGTAAACCTGGGCATTGTAATCCCCTGGTATTGCAAAGATAGGGTATAAAGTAGGCACTTTGCTTTCTGGCCACCAGCAGAAGTGCCTACTTTATACCCTATCTTTAAAGAGGATAAAGTAGAAAAAGCTATTGTTACACAATTTCTCCTGAATACGGCAATACCCCTATATGTGTTTGTAACCTGCTGTATGGGTACATGGTAGGGCTCAGAATGGAAAGAGCGCTGGAGGGCAGATTTTGCTGGAATAGTTTTCAGGTGCCATGTCGCACTTGCCCTTAAAGTACCAGTACAATGGAAAGCCCTCAAAAGTGACCCCCTTTTGGTAACTACACCCCTCAAGGAATTCCTCAAGGCATATGGTGAGCATTTTGACCGTACAGCTGTTTTGCAGATTCTATTAGCATTGGGACGTAAAAATGAAAAATTACTTTTTTTTCCAATAAACCGTCCATTTAGCACCATATTTTTAGTTTTTACAAGGGGTTAAAGAAGAAAAACATACCACAGTTTGTTACACATTTTTTTCTGAATACAGAAATGCCCCACATATGGTCATAAACTGCTGTATGGATGCATGGCGGGGCTCTGAATGGAAAGAGCGCTATTTGGCTTTCAGAGGGAAGATTTTGCTGGAATAGTTTTCAGTTTCCATGTCGCATTTTCAGAGCCCCTGAAGTACCAGTACAATGGAAACCCCTCAAAAGTGACCACATTTTAGAAACTATACTCCCCAAGGAATTTCTCAACGGTATTGTCATTTTGAGCCCAAGAGTGCTTCCCAAAAATTAATGTACAAAGTGAAAATTGACATTTTTAAAGAAATATGCCATTTCAATGCCCAATACGTTGTACCCACTTTGTGTCATCAGAGACATGCACTCCTAAAACTATTAAGTGGGCTATCCCGGGTACAAAAGTTATAAAAAAGTTATATATGTGGGTGTAAACTGCTGTTTAGGCATACAGCAGGGTTCAGAAGGGAAGGAGCACTGTGCTTCTTAGCTTTTGGAGTATAGATTTAGAGGGCCTTTCTGGATGCCATGTTGTTTTTGCAGAGCCCTGGAGGTGCCAGCAAATTGTAATTCCCCAAGAAGTGATCCCATTTTGTAGGAGCAATTTTAGGGACTCTGCAAATATGACTTGGCGTCCAAATATAAATCTGCGCTCCAAAATCCATATAGGGCTCCTTCACAACTGCACCCCGCTGTGTGCCCAAATGGCAGTTTATGCCCACATGTATGACACCGTTGTACCCAGGATAATGTACTTAACAATGACATATGTGGGTATAATTTGCTGTTTGGGCACAGAAGGGAAGGAGTGTTATTTTGGTTTTTGGAGCACAGTTTGGTCTTTGGGCATCATGCCACTTTTGCAGAGCCCCTGAATTGCCAGTAAAGTGGCATCCGCAGACATGTGACCCCATTTTGGAAACTACACCCTTCAAAGGATTTATCAAGTGGTGTAGTGAGCATTTTTAACCCTTGAGTTTTGCATTAATTTCATTTAAATAAATGAATGCCCAGCTAATAATGAAAATTGAATTTTTTCCAAAGATACGCCATTTCAGTGCCTGATATGTTGCGTCCAGCTTGTTTCAGCAGAAATACCCTCTTCAAAAACTGTTAAGCGGGTATCAACAGCTGGGCACAACAGCTTTTGGAGTATTTGTCTCTGACACAAGTTGGGCACAACATATTATACACTGAAATTACATATTCCTGGAAAAATTGTCATTTTCACCTTTCACCATCAGCTGCGTATTCATTTCTGGAAAATAAATTAATGCAACACTTGGGTTAAAATGCTCACTGTACCCCTGAATAGATTCCTTCAGGGTTGTAGTTTCCAAAATGAGGTCACATGTCAAGGGATTCAACTTTACTGGCTCTGCAAAAGTGTCATTACGTGCAAAAACCAAAATAGTGCGCCTTCCATCTGTACCCAAACAGCAGTTTATACACACATATGACATTAAGTACATTATCTTGGGTACAACAGAGTTATACATGTGGGCATAAACTGCAGTTTGGGGATACAGCAGGGCACAGAAGGGAAGGAGCGCCATGTGACTTTTGGAGTGCAGATTTAGATGTTTGGTATCTGGACGCAATGTCATGTTTGCAGAGCCTCTAAGGCACCAGAAAATTGGACTACCCTAGGAAGTGACCCATTTTGAACACTGCACCCCTCAAAGAATTTATCAAGGGTGTAGTGGGCATTAGTATCCAAGACGTGAATCCACAGCGGATTATGAAAAGTGAATACGTAAGCTGTGCGGAGTACATTGGGTACACCAAATTCACTCTGGGGTCACTTCTGTTTTTTTTTCCCTTGTAAGTGCTAAATTTGGGGTGTACCCAGAGATACATTTGCACAGCCCGTACATTCCTTTCCTGCCGCAGCCATTTGTGTTCTAATGATTTGGTGATTTTTAGGGTTTTTGTCTCCACATTGTGCAAGCTAATTTTTTTTTTCTGGTGATGTAGCCATATGAGGGCTTTTTTTGCAGTAAGAGATGCATTTTGTAATGACACCATTTTTAGATGCCTATAACTTAATGAATGAATTTTATTTACTCTTTCTTGGTGTATTTAAAAAAAAATAAAAAATCAATTCTGGCATAGCTTTTTACCTTTTAATTTTTTTTGCCGTGCAGCGTACAGCATAAGTAACATGTTACTTTTATTCTGTGGGTCGGTACAATTACAGTGATATCTAATTTTTATTGGATTTTTATGTGTTACTAATTTTGCAGAACAAAAACCCATTTGGGGACATAAATCAATTATTTTTACATCACCATCTTTGTAACAATTTTTGGTTGCCAGAATTGGTTGAGGGCTTATTTTTTGCGAGATGACCTTTTCTTTTTTTTTGGTACTGTTCTGAGGTACATATGATTTTTGATCACTTTTTATAGCATTTTTTGTAAGGTGAGATGGCCAAAAATCATTATTTCCCGTGTTTTTTGTTCCCCTGACATTCACCATGCAGGTTAAACAATGTTTCAGTTTTATTGTACAGATTGTTACGGATGCAGCAATACCAGATATTTATTGTTTTTATTAATTTTTAGTTGTTTTTTTTTAGAAATAATTAATTTTGTATAGGAAAGTGTCATTTTGTGGCTTTAATCTTTTATTAATTTTTTTTAAATACACTTTATTTTTATTTTTTCCACTTTTTTTTAAACATTTTCTACATTTCCCACTAGGACACGTGTATTGCAGTGTATAGAGGAAGTCAACCTATGCAGATGCATAGGCTGACTTCCTCCCATCTTGGCAGGATCAACCAGGTACTGGGGGCTCCTAGCAGCCCGGGGTCACTGGCCAGACCCGGGGCTGCAGAAAATACTTAACGGCACTCCCCATCTTGTCATGGGCGGTGCTAATGGGGCTCATCTACATGGCAGAACCCCTTGGATGCTGCGGTCATGTTTAAAGTGTAAAAAGTTATGAAAGCTGGAATGCAGAGGCATAAAATGTTACTAGTCTAAAGCTGAAATGTTAGATCGCTAAAGGGTTAAAGGCATCGGAGTTTTGTGCCAATATTTTTTTCACCCATAAATTCAAAATCTGCAATAAAAAGTTACAATTTTGGGAGGGTTTTTGCAGTTTTAATGTGACTGTTAAGCGTTTTTTGTTGTTCACCCAATATACAGTCTATCCCTCTATTATATATCTTACAGGAAACACTTTTTAACTATTTACAAACAGGAACAATTATTTATTATTTTGTAGATCTCTGCTAGCTGTCATTCATTCTGCTTACTTCCAATGGATAAAAACCACTTCATGGTCATGTGATGTACAATCCATGGTCCATGTACAGTTCACAGGAGCACAACTCAGATAGACTGTTCTGTGACTGTAACAAACTGTGCACCTGTGTGTAATTGACCATTAGATAACTTATAAATGTAGCTTGGTAATAAATTTTCCACCATTTATACTTCTTATTCAGTGAGTTCCCTCTTTACATTTCTGCAGATTAAAAATCATAATTACATTAGGTCATCCCTCTGCAGAACTTACATTTAACTTATTAATCAGTTTTAAAAATCAAAGTCTAGTCAAAAAGATGTGTTTATAACAAGCATAAGACAAAAGCAGAAACTTTAAACGTATCAGAGCATAAGACATAGCACAATACAAAGCAAGTTATGTCATTCATTAATCCAATATAGAATTTAATCAAATATAATCAATTTTCTATAAAAATGGACAGCTATTTTCAGTTCTCTCCACAGATGTTCGATTGGATTCAAGCCAGGGCTGCAGCTGGACCACTCCAGGACATTCACAGAGTTTTCCCTAAATCACTCCTGTGTTGTTTTGGCTGTGTGCTTAGGGTTATTGTCTTGTTAGAAGGTAAACCTTTGACCCAGTGTGAACCGAGAGCAAGGCAGGTGGTTTGGACTCCGCAACCAGAAATGAACACACACGCGGTAGTTCAAGAAAAGAATATATATTTACTATAAGTTAATAAAGGCTATTTGAAGGTAAAATGACAGGGATAAAGACAAGCAAAATATACAATATAGCATGAACAATTTCAAGGCAAATTCTGCAATGGTTTCCACTTTTACTCTGTCCACTTCTGCAGTATGGACACTGAATGAACAATATACTCAAAACTATCCCTAACTGACCCTGACATCACATTTGGGTGCACCCCCTTTTCCCCAGTGGTCCAGGTGGACCGCTTACAGTCCGTAGAAGCGCGCGGTGGGGCCCAAAGTCGGTCCTTTCTTTTATAGTGAAGCGTCCTCTCCTCACTGTTATCAGGATCTCAGGAGAAATAAAGTTCTCTTTAACAGGGAAACCCAATGAATGCAATGTAATCCAACAGCAGATTCCACTCAGCACACTGACAGTCCTGCCGAATCCATACACTGAGCTGGGATGTAAGCCGGGATTTAGCAGGTGCTGTCCAGTACATCAACAGCACTGCGAGTCTCTATCTGTGGTATCCATATACACAGTCACAATGTCAGTCTCACTGATCAGCCACTGAGCACAGTTCCTTTCACGTGGACTCACTAGTCCTGTTGTCTCTTTACACTCTGTTTGTCTCTGGACCAAGATACAGCTTAGCTGTACAGAAAAATCTCCACACCAGTTCAATACAACACTTGCCAAGATGGCTGCTGCTCTCTGTCTCGTCACTTCCTGCTTCTCTGCTCACACTCTGTCTGCAGAACAGACAGGCTGATATAAAAGGGGGGGGGGGGTCTCACTCCAGCATCATGTCACAATTACAATGGCTGCTGTCTTAAAGGAACAGAATCACAGAAATACATTCAACATTAACAATTTATACAGACAAATAAAGCTTAGGACAACATTGGCTGTCTCTTACATATTCCCCCCCACTTTAAGATTGGCAGTCCCTGCCTATGACTGTATATCCAGAGGGTTGTACTTTTATGCACAGGGTGGTAGTATACCGATGTATGGCAGGCCAAACAAACTCATCCTGCGCATACCGAACAGGGGGAATACCAGCATTTGGCCTAGTGGTCCGTCTGAGGACCGGTGGTATATTATGGGGCGCTGCAGCTATGGGCTGAGAAGGACCAGCGGATTCCGCACCAGAGGGGGCACAGGCCGGAGATACAGTAGTCACAGGTGGAACATCCCCAGGAGCAGGGATCGGCCAACAATCATCCTCCTCGTCGGAGGCCCATTCCGCACCTCCATTCTCTGACTGTGGGAGCTCATTCACATTGGCAGGCCCATCATGATTTGTCCCTTCAGAATGACACAGGCGCAACATATTTCAGTGAAGTACTCGAACACAATCAGTTCCTTCTTTCTGGACCTGGTACACTGGCCCATTCGCATACTTGCGGCCAACAACACGATACGGCAAAGCCTCCCATCGGCTTTCCAATTTCCCTTGGGGTTTCTTGACACGAACTAGCACCAGGTCGCCTGGTTGCAATGGTGCTTCTTGCACTGGGGTCTTATCAGGATGGGGATGTTCTTGCAGGCGCTGCCGCACCAATCGATGGATCGTCTCAAGTCTCTGCCGGTGCGCCCGCACCCAAGAGGTTGGATCCCTCGGAGGGAACCCATCCTCATCCCTCCAGCGGGGTGGTGGGTGATTCAGATTTTCTGGGTATGGACGGCTCACCCTTTCACCTCCAGTTTTCTGGAAGTCTGCAATTTTCATAGAATGTTCATCACAACGGGTGTGCAAGTGTTCCATTTGTTCTTGCAGTTTCTGCATTACTGTGAGAATTTCTTTAACCGTTCCTTTTTCTACTGTCTCTGAGCCAGAACTAGCCCCCTGTGACAAAGTAACTCCAACTGCAGTCTGGGGCCTCGGGACCATACTATTGGCACGGGAGATGGCCTCTACCTGTACATCATGGAATTTAGCATCAGTCTCTCGTCGTATAAAATCCTGCATAGTCACAGTTAAACTGCCGTCACGTATCCCCAGGACAAACTGGTCACGGAGAGTCCGATCAGGGTTACAGAAGGCTGGCGAGCCCCCTCTTTCCTTCCCTTGAATATCTCGGAGCAGTTCTTGTCGGGCATTTGCATATTGGGGAAGGCTTTCATTCTCCTGTTGTACCCTCTGGAAGAACCGAGCCTGCAGAGACCCCAGCAATGCAGTTTCTCCATAGATGGTTTCTAGAATCTGGACTACTTGCTCAAATGTCTGCCTTTGTTCAAATGGCCTCAGTATCACCGTGGTCTTAGCATCCCCTTGTAATGTCAATATTGCTAGCTCTACTAGTACTTCTGGTGCGGTCTGGTACATACGCTGTATCATTTGTATCTGTTCCACCCACATACTCACTGACATATTATTGCCATCAAATTTAGCTAACTGACTCATTATAGCCCCTGCTGGCATTCTTCCTCCAGCATCATTCTCTCTAACGGGTGCGTCACCGTCCATTCTGGTAAGCGGATTCTGCCGACTACGCCAATTTGTGAACCGAGAGCAAGGCAGGTGGTTTGGACTCCGCAACCAGAAATGAACACACACGCGGTAGTTCAAGAAAAGAATATATATTTACTATAAGTTAATAAAGGCTATTTGAAGGTAAAATGACAGGGATAAAGACAAGCAAAATATACAATATAGCATGAACAATTTCAAGGCAAATTCTGCAATGGTTTCCACTTTTACTCTGTCCACTTCTGCAGTATGGACACTGAATGAACAATATACTCAAAACTATCCCTAACTGACCCTGACATCACATTTGGGTGCACCCCCTTTTCCCCAGTGGTCCAGGTGGACCGCTTACAGTCCGTAGAAGCGCGCGGTGGGGCCCAAAGTCGGTCCTTTCTTTTATAGTGAAGCGTCCTCTCCTCACTGTTATCAGGATCTCAGGAGAAATAAAGTTCTCTTTAACAGGGAAACCCAATGAATGCAATGTAATCCAACAGCAGATTCCACTCAGCACACTGACAGTCCTGCCGAATCCATACACTGAGCTGGGATGTAAGCCGGGATTTAGCAGGTGCTGTCCAGTACATCAACAGCACTGCGAGTCTCTATCTGTGGTATCCATATACACAGTCACAATGTCAGTCTCACTGATCAGCCACTGAGCACAGTTCCTTTCACGTGGACTCACTAGTCCTGTTGTCTCTTTACACTCTGTTTGTCTCTGGACCAAGATACAGCTTAGCTGTACAGAAAAATCTCCACACCAGTTCAATACAACACTTGCCAAGATGGCTGCTGCTCTCTGTCTCGTCACTTCCTGCTTCTCTGCTCACACTCTGTCTGCAGAACAGACAGGCTGATATAAAAGGGGGGGGGGTCTCACTCCAGCATCATGTCACAATTACAATGGCTGCTGTCTTAAAGGAACAGAATCACAGAAATACATTCAACATTAACAATTTATACAGACAAATAAAGCTTAGGACAACATTGGCTGTCTCTTACACCTTTGACCCAGTCTAAGTCCAGAGCATTCTGGACCAGGTTTTAATTAAGAATATCTCTTTACTTTGCTCCATTCCACTTTCCATTAACAGAGGCAAAGCTAGTAGATGGCTGGGAGGTCCACTGACTGTGTGGGGTCTGTGCTGGTGCTACCGCAAACACAAGCTACACAATCATCTGCAGGACAACTGATGAAGTTGAATATTAACTAACTTGTAAGCTGATGAAGAGCCCAGAGATGTCTGCATCCTAGCGCAGACCAGCGCAATGACATCATGGTATTGCACCCTCCATGCCAGGATGCAGGTGTTTGTCTGCTGTCCCGGTGTGTTGTAGACTGCAGGCCTGACCAGAAAGGAAGAATACATCGAGGGATCGGAGGTAGGTGAGTATGACTTTTTTGTTTTTTTTTTGTTTTTTTTTTACAGACTTTGAGGCATTTTAATACAAAGGGAACATTATACATTTTTGGTATTCCAACAATAAAGGTGCCATTGAGGCCATAATTTATAAGAGTTAGGGCTTACATAACAATATAAGAGGGCATTGGGGCATTATTAAAGGGGCTATCCAGGAAATAATAAACTTTACAGTGCATTCCTTGCACTGGTTAAACTTTATTATTAATATATACCCTGATCCCCTAGAACCCTGTTTACTACATGTGCTGAGGGCAGCTTAAGCATCAGGGGCATAATTAACATAAGGGGCATTATTGATTTACAGAGTACATGGTGCATTATTAAGTAAGGTACATTATTAATTGAGTGGCAATATTAATTATTAGGGCACAAGAGGGGTACACAGGCACACAGGGGTATAAGTCATCTCCAGGGGATTTTTATACTGTATATTTTATATTTAGGGGGAGCAGCAGGATAGTTACTTTGTGTAGGTGAAGAAAATATGGGTCGGATGCCTTGAAAAGAAAGGAGCCAAAGATGTCTGTGTTGCAAACTTTTCAGAGGGAAGTCACAGATCGAAGTAGTGGCCATGACGAAAAAGTGGCCAGACCATATCTTTCTGCTACCCATAAGCATTACATGCATGGCTATAAAGGTGACAAGCTGATGGCTTATCTAGCCAAAAAAAGATGCTCGCAGAACCATATAGCTGAAATCATCTCTAAATAAGGGAATGATCTTAAAGAAACTCCAGAAATAGCCTCAGAATTTTGCACCAAAATTCCAGAATTTCTACCAAGAGCTATACCTTCTGAGGCCTACCGAGACCACCGCTGAGCTGCAGGATCGCACTGCTCTTATACAGAAATTCCCACAGTCACTTACTTTGCCTACAATCCAGATCCACCAGCAAGACGCACTCACCGCACCCTTCACCATGGTCAAACTGTTTTTACAAGTATGCAACTCATTAGACAACACCCACAGCTTTCTGCCCCAAGTGCTGGAGGCACACATTTCGATCATCCCTAAAGGTGGCAAAGACCCGACGAAATGCAGAAGTTTTAGCCCAATTTCCCTACTTAATGTGGATATCAAACTCTACGCTAAGCTACTGCCAAATAGACTGAATTCCCTCCTACCAGAACTAATTAACCCCGAGCAAACAGGATTTGTGCCAGGCCAGGAAGGTAAACACATTACCCTACACATCGTACACCTGATGCAGTCTGCCCTGTTGAAGAAAACCTTGTTGCTACTACTAGCAATACAGAAAAAGCCTTCTACTGGGTAGAATGGACCTTTATGTCACTGACCCTGAAACGATTCAGATTCCCGTTGACGTTTATAGACAAAATGATGTCCCTTTACTCTCGATCTAATGCAAACGTTAGAGTTAATGGATGTCTTTCAGACTTCTTTAATATTAGAAACAGCACCATTATGCCCATTATCCCCCTTATAATTTGTGTTAATAATCAAAACCATGATCCAAAGCTTGAGACAAGACCCAATGTTAGAAGGAGTCAAATGCGTCAATACCCACCATAAATTTTGCAGATTACCAACCCTTTAGTCGCGCTTTCACGTAGAACTACAATATTAAATAACTTTGGATCCCTCTCAACTTTAAAATCAACACAATCAGATCCAAAGCTCTATGTATTTCCTATCCATCCTATCTAAAGACCTCACTAGATAAGACATCCCCCTTTCCTCTCTGTTCAGACTTTATTAAATATCTGGGTCTAACCCTGACCTTCTCCCTAGATCGTTGGTACGAGTGCAATTATGCCCCCCTCCTTACACAAATTAAAAAGTTGATACAATATATATCACGGATGGGTATGTTCAACCTGTTGAAAATGTTAATCCTCCCAAAAGTACTTTTTGTAAAGTCTTCCGTTCCTATTTCCCCCACCCTTTTTTGCGTCTTTGCGGTGACTTTTATCAAAATAAATCTAGCAAAACTCCCGCCCTAGATTAGCTTATCATACCTTGACAAAACTCTGGTGGCATAAGACTCCCTATAAACCTACTACCATGCTAACCAGCTGGTTCGCTTGTCAGTTGCCTAAACTATATGTGCCAGTGGAGGAGTCTACAGTTGACCTCCCCCTGACCGTAATAATTTGGCTCAGCCAGAAAACGCCAAACAGGTCTTAGCCAACAATCTCTTAACTTCAGCAGTATATAGCTCATGGCAATGGGCTGGTAGGGTGGGTTCACACTGCCGTTGGATATCTGTTATGATAGTGTCCATTAAAAAAAACAAAAAAAACGGACTCCTTTCATAACAGACATTAACGGACACTAACTGATATTAATGTGTCCATTTTTTTTTTTTTTATTTGACATCTCCTGTCTTAGACTAAAGCCCCACAGTGGAGAAACCCAGCTTTTGTTGTTGCAGATTTTGCTGTGGTTTTTTCAGCCAAAGCCAAGAGTGGCTACAGAAGGAATGGGGAATATATATTAAGCTCTTATATTTCTCCCTTCTGCTAAATCCACTCCTGGCTTTGGCTCAAAAAAGAGGAGCAAAATCTGCAGCAAAAAAGCTGCTTTTCCACAACGTGGGGCCCTAGCCTTATACTGTTTTGTATACCTTTATTGTTTCGGTGCCTATGTATACAAGTGAATTGAAATATTTGGCGATGCATGGCCGCATTTGTTAATATTTTTAGCCTGCTTGTTTATTATACATAGAACATTTTTAAAAAGTTCAATGCATTATAAAAAAGGTATAGAAATATCTCAATGATGTTGAATGGAAATGGTAGGCTACAGAGGTACAATTGAAATATCAGAGCAAATGGTCTGAATACTTATGTCCATGAAAATTTTTAGCTTTTCCTTTTTAATACATTTGCCAAAATGTCTAAAATTCTGTTTTTACATTCTCATTGTTGGACATAGAGTGCAGATTGAGGGGGCAACTTGTTTTTTTTTTTTTTTTTTTATTCCAGCACAAGTCCTTAACATGACCTAATGTGAAAGGGACTGAAGACTTTCCAAATGCATTGATTATATACATGTATATAAAACATAACATTTTAGCCTGAAGATACATAGGGAATACTCAGCTAACCTGCTGCAATGTACAGTAGCAGTGTATTGGATGGGATTTTAAAAAATTCCAGCCATGCTGCAGAAAAAACTCACAGTGCAAAGTATCTTGTGCTGTGGGCTCTGAACATGCAGTATGACAATTATTGTTGCATGTTCTGCCACAGTTTTGAAGGCTGAAAGCCAGACAGATGCTGTTTTTTGCTGCAGCTGGACCAGCCACCAGACGCTGTTTTTGGGGGGAGCTGGGTCTGCTGTGGGATTTCCACTTGCAGTAGACCCTACCTGTGTAGCGTTAGCCTCAGGCAGTTTTTCTGTTACGCTGGGTTTACCTGGTGCTTTTTACTTTGAAAACACATACAAAAACGCATGCATTTTTTATATTTGTTTTTGCAGAAAAAAGCACCATGCAAATCCAGGCTTGTGTGGGTCTCTTTCATCCAGGGCTTGCTAGATATGATAGCTGTAGTCCAGAGAAGCTAGGCTGCCTAATTAATTAGTTCTTAAATTGCAGCAACATGTTTAAGGAAGCCGGGAAGTATTAGTACTCACTTGTCACAGTGACTAGGAATGCTACCAATTACACCAGCTCTCTTCCAGGACTGATGCAGTGCTGATGGGGTCTGTAATATACCTGATGGTGGTGGTAATATATCCTCTGGAGCATGTCCTAGTTGTGGTCAGCCTTCTTGAGCCTGATGGCAGTTGGAGTACCCATGATGGTCATGCAGAAATAAGACTCATTAAATGCGAGGCTTGCAAAAACAAGGTAACTTGAAACTTTACTTGAGGTAGAACACAGTATAACAGCTTCCACAAATGGGAGTATACTTCTTTCAACTTTACCACTGTGAGTTGGAGCTGAATTGCCAGTTGGTACACCAAGATGGGAGTTTACGCTATACTGGTCTGTGTTTCATTTTTTTTCTTTCCTAAAAAGTTCCATAAAGTCTTTACCAAAATGCTTTCTAGAGTGAAGATTAAAGGTTGTCCAGTCTGTCCAGTGGCGCAGGCAGAGTCATTGTTCTGAGACCCATATAACACTTATTCTCAGAATATTAGACTGCCACATACTTCTTTTTTCTCTCAGCCACAACAGGAGCATTTTCTTCCTCCTGTCTAGATCCCAGATACAGTCTGGAGTTACTGCATAATATCCAGGCCAGTAATGGGCCAATCTCACTGCTCTCTCTACTTCCTCACTCTCCAAAGGCTAGGAGAAGATTCTTGGCCTTCCTCTCCTTTCCAGAACCAATTGCAAACTCTGCTTCCTGCCTCACAATGGTACACATATTACATATAAACTATATATAAATTGCACTATAAACATATAGCATACAACACAAATGAACTATTTACATTTTCTAGTACTCCCAGTGGGATGCTGCATTCTTTCAGTAAGGCTAAACTCCAAACGATGGAGAGCCCATCTGCTAAAACAGCGGTTACACTTGGACACCAGGGAACCCCATAGACTATAATGGGGTCTGCCAGGTGTCCGTTGGCTTCCACCTTTTTTATACTGAAACCAGCAGAGAGAAAAGTCCTCCATGCAGGACTTTTCTCTCTGCCGATTTTCAATGGATTTTGCGGTGGACACTCAGCAGCAGATATGAACCTAGCTTAAGATTCATGAGCTTCTTTGTTGGCATGCCTCCCGGCGCCTGCGCTGTTCTTCAGTGAAGCCAAAGATAGACACCCAGGCTTCACTGCGTAATTGCGGGGCATGCACACTGAAGCCGAGGTGTACTCCTCTGGCTTCATTGAAGAACTGCGCAGGTGCAGGGAGTACAGCGGCAGGGTGACTATAAAGCTTTTTTTTTATTTTTAATGCGGCCATAAATTGCATTGTGATTTGGGACACTAAACCCCACGTCCATATGGACGTGTGGGTGGTTTAGTGTCCCAAATTGCCCTGACAGATTCCCTTTAATCTAAGGCCCCACATTGCTGTGTTTTTCAAGCCAAACCCAGGAGTGGCTATAAAAGGAGTGGGAAATATAAGGAAGCTCTTATATGTCTCCTTTCTGCTAAATCTACCCCTGGCTTTGGCAAAAAAAAAAAAAAACACAGTAAAATCTTCAACAACAAAAAAGCATCTTTTCTGCAATGTGGTGCCTTAGCTTTAGTATTCAACACTAGAGTGAATGTCTTGCCCTAATACAAGCACAAAGAAGATAATATCCAAATGCAAAAGCTCAGCTGAATACTCATGAGTCCTTAACCACTTCCATACCAGATGCTTTAACCCCCTTCCAGATCAGACACATTTTTGGTTTTTTTGTATGTGCGGTTTTGAGGGCTGTAACAATTTTATCATATGTGTTATTCAACTAATTTCTGCTTCTTTTTTCAGTGACACATAGGGCTCTATTTTTATGTTTTTATTTTTGCATGTGTTTTAATTTTTTTTATATCGGGGAAAATATAAACAAAAGAGGAGGGAAAACGGCTGTTTTTCACTTTTCATTTTTTTTTTTATTTAATAACACAAAGTGCTACTAAAAAACTTTTTAAAATAGTTTTTACTCTCCATTACGGTAATTTTTATTTTGTATGGTGTCATCTGGGGTGGGGCTATAACCTTTAATAAGGGCGTGTTATTGGCGTATTTTATTTTTAAAATTATTTTATTTACTTTTTTTTTCTTTTCATTTCTTTTATTTATTTATTTTTTTTTTTTACATTGTGTCCCTATAAGGTCATAATCGACCTTTGGGTACATATGATGACTTTTTTTTTTGTTGGGGAGGCTGATTTCCCAACAATCCCCAGTTGCCGGAGAAATACAGTCTCCTACATGTTACTTGAACATTACATCCTGTAGGACCCAGCAGATCTTACAGATGCTGCACCCGGCGGATCACATGATCCAGTGCAGAGGGCAGTTGCAAGATGGCGGCGCCCATAGCACTGTATACAGTGCTCAGTGAGCGCTGTATACACAGCGATCGGGAAGGCAGGGACGGTAATAAACCTTCCCTACCTTCTTGCTGGGAGCTCCGGCTGAAGATACAGCCGGCTCCCAGTTTAAGTAGCTGCACGATTTCATGCAGCTACTGAGTTCTGCTTGGACATACCGGTACGTCCTTGTAGAACAAGGCAACCACCCCTTGGACGTATATAGTCTATGGGCGGTATGGAAGTGGTTAAATAGATATACAGATATAGGAAATTGGTTATTAGGACTAGGCCCAGTGAAATGCAGATAAAAAGCTGCATTTTGCATTTTTCCCTCCTCCTATAAAAGTTTGTGGGGAAAATACAGTGTTTTTGCAGTTAAAATTACAGATATGTTTTTAAAAATGCTGTATCATTTTTTTCTACATTGTTGGGATAAGATTAAATAAAATCTCATTCACATTACTGACACCGTAAAACACTGTTTTTTGTGCAGCTTTTCCACAAAGGCCACAAATGCTAGATTTAGGCTGCTTTCACACCATGTTTTTTGATTCAGGCAGGGAATTGTTTTTATTATTTTTTTTTTGATCCAGCAAACTGATCTGTTAATATGTTTGCATCAGTTTTCCCTGCATTTTGTGAAAAAATGTTTTCCTGGATGGAATAGCACAGATATTTGCAGCATCAGGGATGTTTTTTTTTTACAAAACAGCATGTAAATCGATGCAAACAAACTAATATATCAGTTTTCATGCTGTATCCAGAAAAAATATGTGGTGTGAAATAGTCCCTTAGGCTATGGCTACAATGTGACATGTGTGACAAATAGTTGCACACAAGTCACAGTCAATAATTCTCTATATCATGTTGCAACATGTGACTTTGTCTAAACACAGCATGACAATCACAAAGAATCCAAAACTGTTGAATTTTGGTTGCAGGTCGCAAGTCACATGCAACTTCTTCACCATAGACTTTAATGGAAGTCACATATGACTGACTAGCATGTGACATGTCTATGACTTGACTGTTTTTTACAGTCAACTCACAGCTCTAAAAAAAAAAAAGTGTGTGACATTAAAGCTCCATGCACACTTCTGAGGGGGCATGCGATGGGCTGTTCTGATGAAAATAGAGCAGGCCCTATCCTGCTCCGTTTCATAGAAACAGAACAGATTGGAAGCCCCTGTAAAGGTAAGCACATAAGGAAATGCACTTGGATGACACTCGGATGCCCAACACATGTCACAATGTCACCATCCCTCTCCTGGCATGAAGTTCAGGCCAGTAAATAAAAAAAAAATTGGGTGCAAATCCAAAAAGAAGGAGCGGCAACTCCTCTTATGGCTAGTAGGCAGGAAAAATGGCAGCAACTCCAGGTATATTCAAATAAATAGTGACTTTAATCCACTGAAGTCCGGCCAATAGTAAATTTACGGCCGGCACTTCAGAGACCCTGTGAGCGGGATCGGGAGCGGGTGTTAGCTGTAACTGATAGCTAACACCCTGCTCCATAACCCCCAGTCAGAATTTAGTTCCGATCGGAGGTTTTAACCCCTTGGATGCCACGGTCATGTTTGGTAAGCACATAAGGAAATGCACTTGGATGACACCCGGATGCCCAACACATGTCACCATGTCACCATCCCTCTCCTGGCATGAAGTTCAGGCCAGTAAATCTAGCACACACACGGACAGAGTTTCACGCGTGAAACTCGATTGTGTGAATCTAGGGTTAGGTTAGGCTAGCTTGTCTGCTATATGAATATTTTTACATTTTAAAGGGCCCTTCTATAAAGTAAGAATTATCTAAAGCAGACACCCAAGTATAACCTAATTTTAATCACGACAAAGAAAATTTTCAAAGCAGCATAGAAAACAAAAAAAATTGGGTGCAAATCCAAAAATAAGGAGCGGCAACTCCTCTTATGGCTAGTAGGCAAGGAAAAATGGCAGCACTCCAGGTATATTCAAATAAATAGGCCTGTCTTGGATTAAAGTCACTATTTATTTGAATATACCTGGAGTGCTGCCATTTTTCCTTGCCTAATTTTAATCACTTTATATCATTTTTTTTTTACTAATCTTTGTTTTTTTATCCTTCGCTATATATACTATTGTTAACCGGTTGACGACCACCGGCCGTAAATTTACGGCCAGCGGTCCTGGTCTCTGAAGTCCGGCCAATAGTAAATTTACGGCCAGCACTTCAGAGACCCTGTGAGCGGGATCGGGAGCGCGTGTTAGCTGTAACTGACAGCTAACACCCTGCACCATAACCCCCAGTCAGAATTTAGTTCCGATCGTTGGTTTTAACCCCTTGGATGCCGCGGTCAAACATGACCGCAGCATCCAAGGGGTTCCGCCATGTTGCTGCCCCCCCCCCCCCGGCAACCCCTGCGGTGAGATCGGGGGTTGCCGATATCTATTTTCTGTAGCCCGGGGTCTGGCCAGTGACCCCAGGCTGCCTGAAGCCCCCACTACCTGGTTGATCCTGCCCGGATGTCAAAAAGTCAGCCGATGCGTCTACATCGGCTGACATTCCTGTATAGACTGCAATACAAGAGTATGCTTGTGTATTGCAGTCTATAATACTGAGCCAGGATCAGAGCATCGCTGGCTCTGATGTCAAATGGTAAAAAATGTAAAAAAAAAGTAAAAAAAAATAATAAAGTGTGTAAAAAAAAAAAAATTAATAAAGTTATAAAGCCCCCCCCCCCAAAAAAAAAAAAAAATATATATATATAAATTAACAAAAACAACACATATTTGGTATCGCCGCGTCCGTAACAACCTGTACAATAAAACTGAAACAATATATAATATACACGGTGAACGTCGAAAAAAAAAAAACGGGAAAAAAACGCTGGAAGTAATGATTTTTGACTATCTCGCTTACAAAGACATGTTATAAAAAGTGATCAAAAACTCATATGTACCTCAAAACAATACCAATAAAAAGCGCATGTCCTCCCGCAAAAAATAAGCCCTAAACCAAGTCTGTCAACCGAAAAATAAAAATGTTACGCATCTCAGAAGATGGTGATGCAAAAACAATTGATTTATGTCCACAAATGGGTTTTTGTTCTGCAGAATTAGTAATGCATAAAAAAACAATATAAATGAGGTATTGCCATAATCGTACCGACCTGCAGAATAAAGGTAACATGTTACTTATGCTGTACACCACACGGCAAAAAAATTAAAAGGTAAAAACCAATTCCAGAATTGATATTTTTTTTTAATCCACCCAGAAAGAGTTAATATAATTTATTCAATAAGTTATAGACACCCAAAAAAATGGTGTCATTAAAAAATGCATATCATACCGCAAAAAATCAGCCCTCATATGGCTACATCATCAGAAAAATAAAGAATATAGCTTGTACAATGTGAAGACAAAAACCCCAAAAATCACCAAATCATTAGAACACAACTGGCTGCGGCAGGAAGGGAATGTATAAGCTGTGCGAGCCTATATCAGGGTACAAACCAGATTTAGAGCTTACGAGGGATAATAAACCAGAAGTGACCCCCCCCCCCTCCAATCATAGGAGCTACTGGGGATATAGTAGGGAATTTCGTGTTCCTCATGTACTCTGCACAACTTACATATTCACTGTTCACTATCCGCTGTGCATTCACATCTGGGATACTAATGCTTATTACACCCCCTGATAAATTCTTTGAGGGGTGCAGTTTTTTCAAAATGGGGTCACTCCTTAGGAGACTCCACTTTTCTGCTACATTAGAGGCTCTGCAAACATGACATGGCGTCCAGATACCAAACATCTGAATCTGGACTCCAAAAGCCACATAGCGCTCCTTCTCTTCTGTGCCCTGCTGTGTAGCCCAAACTGCAGATTATACCCACATGTATGACACTGGTGTACCCAGGATAACATACATAATGCCATATGTGGGTATAAACTGCTGTTTGAGCACAGCCAGGCACAGAAGGGAAGGAGTGCTATTTGGTTTTTGGAGCACAGATTTAGACAGATTAGCTTTTGGACGCCATGACACTTTTGCAGAGCTCCTGAAATGCCAGTAAAGCGGAATCCCCTGATACGTGACCCTATTTTGGAAACTGCACCCCTGAAGGAATTTATCCAGGGGTACAGTGAGCATTTTTTACCTCCAAGTGTTGCTATAATTTATTTTCCAGAAATGAATACGCAGCTGATGGTGAAAGGTGAAAATGACAATTTTTCCAGGAATATGTAATTTCAATGAATAGTACTTTAGGGGCTCTGCAAATGCGACATGGCACCCGAAAACTATTCCAGCAAAATCTTCTCTCCAAAAGCCAAATAGCACTCTTTCCATTCTGAGCCCCACCATATACCCATACAGCAGATTACAACCACATGGGGAGTATTCCTGTATTCAGGAGAAATTGTGTAACAAACTTTGGGGAGCTTTTTCTCCTTTATCCTCTTGTGAAAATGAAAAATTTGGGGATAAATTGATGGTTTATTGGAAAGAAAGTAATTTTTCATTTTCATGTCCCAATGTTAATAAAATCTGTGAAACGGCTGTGGGGTCAAAATACTCACTATACCCCTTGATATGTTCTGTGAGGGGTGTTGTTTCCAAAATGGGGTCACTTTTGGGGGTTTCCAATGTATTGGTACTCTAGGGGCTCTGCAAATAAGACATGGCACCTGAAAACTATTCCAGCAAAATCTGCTTTTCAAATGCCAAGTGTCGCTCTTTCTTTTCCGTGCACTGCCGTGTGCCCAAAAATCATTTTACACCCACATGTGGGGTATTTCTGTGCTCGGGAGAAATTGCACAACAAACTGTGAGATGCATTTTCTCCTTTAACCCTTTGTGAATGTGTTAATTATAGGGATAAATGAATGTATTATTGGATAAAAATGAAATGTCTAAATTTCACCTCCATATTGTTTTAATTCTTGTGAAATGCTTAAAGGGTTAACAAACTTCCCAAATGCTGTTTTAAATTATTTGAGGGGTGCAGTTTTGAAAATGGGGTGATTTATGGGGGTTTCTGATATATAGGCAGAACTGAAGTGGTCCCTAAAAAATGAGTTTGAGAAATTTTCTTGTAAATCTGGAAAATCTCTGTTACACTTGTAAACCTTCTAACATCCAAAATAAATTAAAGGATGATTAAAAGATGATGCCGATATAAAGCAGAGATATGGTAGATAATATTTATTCATGTATTTGGGTGGTATGACTATCTGTCTGAAAAGCAGAGCATTTCACATTTTGAAAATTGCAATTTTTTTCCAAATTTCCCTCAAATTTCCTATTTTTTTATAAATAAATACAAAAATATTGATCAATGTTTACCACTAACATGAAGTACAATGTGTCATGAAAAAACAGTCTCAAAATCACTTGTGTAAGTTATAGCATCTCAAAGTTATTGCCATATAAACTGACACGTCAGTTTTGAAAAATGAGGCCTGGTCCATAAGGCACTTTTAGGCCCGGTCCTTAACCGGTTAAAGGATTCTATTATCATTTGTTCATAGTAGATATCATCTCTTTTATACTGTTTCACATAGGTTCAATTTGGTATTTTGTAATGTATTTTAATAAATTATAGCTACACTACTCTTCCATGTAAAGACGTATATATAATCCAATTTGTAACAAAAACGTGCAAAAAGTTGTTCTTGAAAATAACACAGTGATTACACAAATGGCTTTTTGAATTAAGAGAAAAATGCAGTGTCAACATTCTCCCTCTAGAGTGCGCCAAAGTGTAAATCAAAGTATAAAATTATGCATGTATTTACTAAGGCAGAATACCTAGTTACTTGTATTCAACACTGTAAAGCTTCTGAAACTTTTAGTTCTCTAAGTATTTATTACTTTATTTATTGTTATTATAATTTATTATTTTATTTTAGAGTATAGAATTTTTATAACTTGCAATCAATAATAAATCAGTTGATCGGTTTTAGTGTTGATTAAGGTGTATGTCCTAGGTCCTTTGCGGGTAGAACTAGTTTAGTAAACAGCGGGCTAATCACACACTGATGTGTTTTTGAGTTATAAATAAATAAATAAACAAACATATAAGAGCAGAAAAATGAATGGGCTTTTTTCATATGGTTTTAACCACAGCCAACTGCACCATCTGAATACTCCTTTAACAAGTTGTTTATTGAATCTGCTTCCTTGCTTTTGTGAATCACTATCTTTATCCTGTGGACTAACCTAATTTGACCACCAGCTGACTCCTATGTCCTTTCTTACATTATTGCCGGTCCACTTCCAAGCAGCCGAGTAGGCTCCACTGATCAGACAACAACTCTGCTTAATCTTAGACCCTTAGTCTTAGGCTAGGCTCACACGGCGGAAAATGAAGAGAAATTCCTTCTCCCAAATCCGTGGCAGATTAGTCAGTGTGAACGTACCCTAAGTCAGTTCAGCAGTAACCGTGAGTAACTGTCTAAAGCACAAATATAGGATTTATTATTTTTGAGCAGAGCAGTACTGAGGGGGCTACTGGAATGAGTGACCATGGCTGCACTGGTCTATGGACTGGTCTATGGACCCTAAACTCCTGTCAGGAGGTGACCTTGAGATCACATGACCCAAATTAAAATGTCCCATTAAAACCACAACCCGCAAATCTTCAACAGATAACAGCAAGAATTACTGATCCCTCCGTCACGCACCACAAGTTTCCAGACTGTTTTTTTGACCTGTTGTAAATAACTTCTCTACTTAGATTGCATTTTTTTAAGGACTCTAAAATGCTTTGAAAACCATGTGTATAAAAATCTGTGAATTTTCAGTTCTTGTATCACACCATGTCTGATGAAGGAAGCTAGCTAGTACTCCTGAAAGCTTACTTATAAATATACTCATTTAGCCTCTAAAAGGTATCGCCTGATTTCTTCACTCTTCCACAACATGGAATAATAGCACTCTTCCAGCAAAAAAAAAAAAAGTGGAAACATTATCTAATAGTCACAGACTGCCAAAGTGTATACTTTTTTGTCTACAATCATGTTGTCTTTTATTTATCATTTATTTCTTTGATGCTAGGTTCACACTAGCGTTCGTCCATCCGTCATTTGGGTCCGCGTGGGAACCCAAATGACAGAGAGCCCATCCACTAAAAATCAGTTACCCGTAGACCCCGTAGACTATAATGGGGTCCGCCGAGTGTTTGTCGGGTTTCCGCCGCGGAGAGAAAAGTCCTCTGTGCAGGACTTTTCTCTCAGACGATTTTCAATGGAATCTGCAGTGGAGTCTCCTACAGAGACTCCAACGCAGATGTGAACCTAGCCTTACTTATATAGTGCCAAAATATTCTGCAGCACTTTACAGACATTGTCCATCACTGTCCCAAATAGGGCTCACAATCTTAATTCCCTATCAGTATGTCTTTGGAGTGTGGGAAGAAATCCAAGTACCCAGAGGAAACCCACACATAGAGAGAATACAAATAAGAAAAGGCCATTTTTAAAATACATTATACCAACCAATCACAGCGCAGCTTTTATTTTTCAGGGCAATTATGGGCAATTAAGGCATTTTTATTTTTAGACAGTTTTAATAAATCTGCTCCATTGGTTTGTGTGGCTTTTCCCTTCACAGAGCTGTATGAGGGTTTATTATTTGTACTTCTTAATGATACCATACGTAACAGTAAATAATGGCTGCGTGACATCCATTTTTTTTAATGGATGTCACACGGCATTATTAATTTCACTGTCATTGAATGGGGGCTATCCACTTGACCGTTTTTTCGATGGTCCGTTGTCACAGACCGTCAAAATATAGGTCATGTGCTATTTTTGTCCATTTTCACGGATCCCTCTATACACTGAAATGTGTGGGGAATCCGTGAAAACAGGTGTCCCTTGGGTATTAGACAGCTGTGAAAAATTGACTTTTTTCACATCCATTTTACACCTCTTTCATGTGCATCTAGCCTTAGTGCAGCCAAGGCCTAATTAAGAACTGGGTGTTAGCATTTCTCTTGTCACTAGGATGTATCTCTATACAGTTTGACACAGTCAACAATGATTGGACAGTGTCAGTATTTGACAAGAGGGATGGTAACACCAGTGGCGTATTTGACATGGGGGCCCCCACCCCGGCAACCGCCCCCCCCCCCGCACAAACCGCATTCCTGCACACACTATTATGCCCCATAGTGCCCCCTGCACACACTATCATGCCCCTATAGTGGCCCCTTCACCTAGTATTATGCCCCATTGTGGACCACCCATGAAAAATTATTATACTCTGGGGTCTTTTCAGAACCCATAGTATAATGATCAGAAACCCAGGGGCGGATACAAACATAAAAAACTGTGTTACTTACCTTTCCCTGACTCCGGCGCACTCCCCACTACTTTCAGCCTTCTTCAATGTTGGACCAGACGTCACGTGAGCCAGGCATGTGTCGCGACAGATAATGACGTCATACTGGCCCACGTTGATGTCTGGGACATCACCAAGGAGGCCCGAAGCTTTCTGGAGTGCAGGAGAGGCAAGTAACAGTGTTTTTTAATATTCCCTCACCTCCCCTGGGCCTCTGATCATTATACTCTGGGGTCTGAAAAGACCCCACTGTATAATGATAGCAGTGTTTGTGTGGTTTGTGGGCCCACGGCCTTACTTACCGATCCCCACTCCTGCTCACTTTTTATAGCATATTTTGTAAGGTAAAATGGGGAAAAATCATTACTTCCGGTGTTTTTTTCCTTTTTTTTGTCCCAACGTTCACCGTGTAGGTTAAATATTGTTTCAGTTTTATTGTACAGGTTGTTATGGATGCGGCGATACCAAATATGTATTGTTTTTATTAATTTTTAGGTTTTTTTTTATATAATTCATTTTATATAGGAAAAAGGAATTTTTTTTAAACTTTTTTTTTTTTTACATTTTGTACTTGTCCTATAAGGAAATCTGAACCAGCCATACACTGATCGCTGGCTCAGTACTATTGACTGCAATACACAAGCATACACGTGTATTTCAGTCTATAGAGAAAGTCAGCCTATGCAGACGCATAGACTGACTTTCTCCATCGCAGGCAGGATCAGCCAGGTACTTGGGGGTCCTACCAGCCTGGGGTCACTGGACAGACCCCAGGCTGCCGAAAAGGCATAACGGTACCCACCAATCTCGCCGCGGGGGGTGCCTTGGGGGTCATTATTATAGTACAACCACCTTGGATGCCGCAGTCAAACATAAGCATCTAAGGGGTTAACACCCACGATCAGAAACCAACTCCACCCGCGGTTGTCAGCTTTTCGATTCGCTCAGGTACAGTAGTGAAGCCGTCAATCGCAGGCTTCACTACTGAACAGAGACTGTGCAGAAGCCAGGTGCTGCCGCATCCATCTTCAGGCAGCACCCAGCAGCCTCCTGCGCTAATTAAATTTAAAGGAAGCCGGATGGAAAATCGCTGCAGGTAGCGTTTTTCCATCCGGTTGAGGCACAGATCTGGTGCCATATGGCGCCATACGGCGCCAGAACTGATGCCTCTTGTAAATGCTGCAATTTCCAAAAAAATAGCAAGTCAATTATATTTACGGAAATGCCAGCGGTTTCACTATAGGTATAATGGAAGCAGAAAGTCCGCAGAGGAAACCTCGCCAGACTTTCTGCGAAAATCTGAGGGAAAAACTGTGATGTATTTCTGCCAAGGTTTTTCCCACAGCGTTTTTGCTGCAGCCTGGTACGTGGGGCCTCAGCCTAAAACACTTGATAAATGTTAGAGAGGCTATTTGGATGTATTTTTGCAGCACAGGTCACGCCCCTTTTTGTACAAGTAATAAAAGTATTTAAAACACTTTATGAATGTGGCACACAGAGGTTATTTGGTGAAAATGATACCAGAATTATGGAGCATTTTACTTGATAAATCTCCACCATTGTATGTGCTTACTGGCTTGTATGTATATGAAAAACTCAGATGATGTGTGAGTCTGATCTCTGACTCAGTCAGGTATCAGACAACTTTGTGTCAGAAAACTTTCTATCAGACTCCTGGAGCTTCTCAGCCTGCAGCCTTATAAAAGTATCTTCTCCTGAGTGTGAGCAGTGAGTTCACTCAGAGGTCAGTCATCCTGGCCAATCACAGTGTAACATTGTATGTGCTTCATAGCTGACTGCTGACTTGTGACTCAATCAGATATGAAAGTCAGAAGTCATCTAAGTTTTACAACCAGCCCAGAAACTGCATAGAGTCAGGTGTCAGAATCAGTCAGGTATCAGAATCAAAGTCAGGTGTCAAAATCAAAGTTAGGTGTCAGAATCAAAGTCAGGTGTGAGAATCAAAGTCAGGTATCAAAGTCAGGTGTCAGAGTAAGGTATCAAAGTCAGGTATCACTGTTGTAAACTGCTATTAATCTGATGTTTGACTCTGATATCTGAGGATGTCCTAATATGGACACTGTAATAGCGTCTCTACACAGTGCTCTGCAGATGATTTAGGTGAATACAGTGCAGTAACATTTAGTGACTTACTGGTGACGTCTCTGACTAATCGTTCACATTCCCCGTCTCTTTTATCTGGACGGCCATGACCACTTCTTCCAGTCTCTGTAAAGTTTGCAACACAGACATCTTTGGCTCCTTACTTTTCCAGGCACCTGACCCATATTGTCCTCACCTAGACAAAGCCCCCATCCTGCTGCTACCCCCAATTATAAAATATATAATATCCCCTATAATGAATAATACCCCCAAGTGCATCTTTAAATTAATAACTTCCCGGTGCACCCCTTTAAATAGTTCCCCTTATTAATATTGCCCCAGGTGTTTCCTAATTAAAAAGATTAAAAAAACAAGGGAAAAAAAATTATTGGGGTTCCAATATACGGCACCCCGAGGATCAGCTGTTTGAATGAACTGTGGTAGTACAACAACTACCTCCACATATCCTAAAATGAACTGCACATAAAGCTCATTGGAAGTGCAACCAGACAGAAAAGACCAAAAACCAAGAGCAAAATACGTAAATACGTATATGTATAAAATTACAAATCTTTATTAGGTATAACAAAATAACTTATATATATATATATATATATATATATATATATATATCAAAATTGAGAAATACACATCAGTGCAAATATATAGATAGGAAAAAGGCATAAAATATAACCTGTCTCCACACTGCAGGTAGAAAACAAACAGTGATGAGGGGATTATCTACCACATTTACCTAGAATAACATTAAACTTTAATCGAGTGAGTCATACCAGTTATAACAGCCAAACTGAAAATATATAACACAAAGCAGATAAGTATTAAAGTAAGCTGGCAGATAATACAGATATAAATATGTCTGCAGAGGTAACAGCTCTATTGGTAATAAAGATCAATTACAAAGTGATATCAGCTTACCCACAGACATGTTAAACGTGGGAGAACCCCCCTCTCACAGCACTATGAAACCCCGACGTGCGTTTCGTCTATAGAAGACTTCGTCAGGAGGTTTGAATGAACTGTCGTACCCGTGTAAGCGCCGTGACACCTTCTCTGTTTACATAGTGTCATTCTTTTCATAGCGGCCATGTAATGTAACTACAGCCTCGTCCTATACATGTCTATGTGACAAGACTGGAATAACATCACACGGTCACTATAAACAGACAGCGTATGATATAAACAGGCGCCATAGCCACTTCTTACAGCTGATCAGTGGGGAATCACTTATCTCTTATTGATGTTTTATTCTGAGGATACATCATCAATAAAAATGAGCTGGAAAACGCCTTAAGGCTAAGGCCCCATGTGGCGTCCCGCAGCAAAAAACAGCTGTGGGAAAAACCGCGGTGGCGACGCATCGCGGTTCTTCCTGCAGCACTTTGCACAGAATATTTGCAGAGGTTTCCTCTGTGAACTTTTTTGCTTCAATTATATCTATAGGGAAACCGCTGGTGTTTCCATAGGTATAACTGACATGCTGCGATTTCCAAAACTGCGACTGTTTTGGAAATCGCAGCGTATCCGCTGCGTGTGTTTTACTGCAAAGTGGGGATGGGATGGGGCCCCATGTGGCGAAAACACACAGAAAAAAACCGTGGCATTCTAGCAAATCTCATCTACACATTGCGGAAAAATGCGTGCAGCAGACGCATTTCCAAAACCGTTGCAGACCTTCTGTGAAAAGCGCTGCGGGAAAAACCACAATGTTACCGCCATGGTTTTTCCTGCAGCCCGCTACATGGGGCCTTAGTCTTAATAAAGCCCAAGTGCCACTTTCATTAAATTACAGTAATTGACCCTCATATTATGCCCCTGATTCCCCCTGACATAAATACTGCACCTCTAATGACCCCTTATATCAATGACCACCCCCTTATGTTCATAATGCCTCCTAATATAAATGATGCCCCCTAATGGCCTCTTATATAAATAACCTCCCCCTTTGTATTCATAATACCCTATAATAACCCTTATATAAATGACCCCCCCATCGTCATAATGCCCCCTAATGAATCCTCCCATTATAGTTATATTTCCCCCTCCTATCCACCCCTTATACTATTAATATACCCGCAACCAAGCTAAAAAAAAGAAAAAAAAAAGTCATACTCACCTACTTGCGATGCTGACAAATGGAGCCGCCGCTGCTTCCTCCCTGTCCACGCACAGGACGTCTGTGCCTGAGCACAGGCGGCGCGGTGTTGTGACGTCATCGCGCCACCTGTGTGAGAAGCAGACATCGGTCTGTGGTCTTGGGGACTTGTAAACCGCAAGCCTCATGTGGCTTGCGGTTTACAATACTGTGAAGTTGCAGGATACGTTTTAACTAGATTGGTGTCTGCAGACACGGATACAGTTAGAAATAAAGGATGTATTAATGGGGCCCCAGGGTGGGCCCCAAAAAGTCAGTGGGCCTGGGGCAGCCGCCCCCTCTGCCCCCCCCCCCCTCCGCTAGCTACGCCTCTGTGTTGGCTTATTCAAAGCATGCAATATTGTACGCTTTATTTTAGTTACTACCTCTGAGTGAGCGCATTGCAGCTTTCCATGTGGTCATGTCATGTTACCATCACATCATATTTATGGAGTTGTTGCATGTATAGTCTGACAGTAGAGACACTTTCAGGCATTTCCTTGTCACATTGCTACTTACCATTCAGAATGTAGTTTTATTGTAATTGTGTTCTGTGTCCTCTTTGAATATATGTTTGATATTACCAATTTTATTAACATCTATTTATCAATAAAATGAATTTTATGAGTGAGTTTCATGTAGTGTCTTAATTAAGGTGTTCTGGCAAGTGCATTGTCTAATGGGTAGTCTCCACCACTGAGGACTGCCCACTTTACAGTACACTTGTATCAACAACCAAAAGTAACAGCACCAGTATCTTTGGATCAGGAAGGAGGAACTAGAGAAAAAATTGTCAGCAGAGATTTGGTGGCATCCGTCTATAATTATGTACGTATGGACATGACAGGTTATGTTTAAGGATAAACACGTTAGTACACAGGGGTGTAACTTGAGGGGGTGCAGAGGGTGCAGTCGCATCGGGGCCCAGGGGGTCCATAAGCACTGGCATCAGTATTGAGATTGCAGCTTCCATCTGGCCCATGAGCCAAGGAGAGCCACAGATTACCCTAATCACACAAACCACACTAAGGTTGATTAAACCCCTTATCACCCGTAACCATCACTATCAAGAATTTGCTGTAGGGATGAGGTAGGGGGCCCTGGACAAAAGATTGCACCTGGGCCCACAAGACTTTAGTTACGCCATTGTTAGTAACCTTTCAGTATCATACACCACAAATTTTAGGTGTTAACGTTTAACGCATTCTAAATCTCCAAGAACTCAATGGATATTACTGTTAACTCTTTAACACGTTAGGCCGCCAGAGATATTACAAATGAACTCTTAAAGCTCTTTAGACCAAATGTAATATTACTGTAAGTGCAGGAAAATAAAAAAGAAGACACAGTTAGTTTTCACATGACCTTATCAAATAGAATAAATTATTTTCTGTCTACTCCATGGGTTTAGTACCATTTTGTGGATAACTGTCCCCACATATGTAGAATTTTCTATATGAGTAAAATCAGAAAGGAAAAGAAAATATTTGGCCAACTTCCTTTCAGAATATTTACTATAGATTACCAACATATTAAAGCGTAGCACATGTCCTCTAGTCATTGTGATGGGAGACAGGTGGCAATGTTAACAAACCACACACATAGACAAGCCAACATCTGTTTTATCCACTGTTCCCATGCCTTAAATGACACTGTTGCTAACTTATGAAAGCTCATAAGTCTTCCCAACGCAGATATTTTAAGAGCCCAAATACATTAACAAATGGATCATGTTTATATTTTAAACATATTCATAGTTTAATATTAGGAATAAAAGAGCTATCTGGCAACATTCAAGGCTGTTGACGAGTCCAATAATTCTGTTGCCATCATCATTAAATGGCATGAGAAGAAAAAAGTACAATTTATTCAGACTGAATTGTCCTCCTAAGTTGTTGATAGCATGTCAACATGTATAAAAAAAGATATATAAATACATACAATATCTTGTATATCTTCACATTTTTATAATAATATTGAGATATACTGAAACATAATAAAATAAGTACTCTAACAAGATATTTGAATATTATGAAGGTCTTTTAAAATACCATAAAAGAGAAAAATATCAAACAAATTATAGAAGGAAAGTTATTGCAAACACATTCAGAGGATTTACTGTATGTGATTATAATATTTTCACAAGCACTTTTATGATTTTTTAAATTATAGTATTTTCACAGAATTTTACAGGAATTTGAGACTGTCATATTTTTCTGATCATCACCCTCACCAACTTTTTCTTTTGCTCCTCCCCTTATTACATGTCAACGTCAATAATTCATAAGGGAAGTGTGTCCAGGAAAGGGCAATATGCGCCCAGTCATCTGGTGGTTCTGTAACTTAATTCACACTTGGCCAAGCTTCTAGCCGTGCATTCGAAGCCATACCTACCAGTTAATAGATTCCACTGCATTTCACCAACTGATGGCATGTGCTCAACCTCGATGAGGGATACCTAGCTGACATTATTTCTCTAGGAAAGCTGTTCCTCCTTTATATTGCCATGTGTCGGAGAATGTGGGCCTTTCCCTGGATATGTCATTCAGACCACAAGGACAATGTGTTATTTCCAGATGATTGGAGACTCATGAGGCAAGTGTGTCAGCTTCTCAAGCCCTTTTAGGAGGCCATTGAATTTGTCAGCAGGGACAACTGCGATGTGATCCCTTTATTATATATCTTATAGGAAACACACTCATGCAACATGGGATGGAAGAGGAGGAACAGTTTACACCTCTTAGTCAACATCTTAGCCAACATCATTGCAATGGGTTGATGGAGGAGGATAAGGATTTGGGTCAGGATCATTATGGTGGAGGAATTGTTGATCCTAGACTGGAACAGGAAATGGATGAGGAAGATTCTCCTTTGGATGCAGAGGGGGCCCTTGATATGTCACAGCCACAACTGTATTTTTTTTCAAGATAATGAAAAAACCTCCCCTGCCAGTGCCACAGCTAAGTGTCAGGAGTAAAAGTTGCAACATCAGCAGCCAATACAGTATCTGAGACATGATGAACCAGAAGTTTCTCAAATGCCCTCCATGACAGCACCACAGGAGGTTGTATCTCCTCCCACTATTAGGGACAGGAAAAGCACACAAGAGGTTAAATAGCCCTTCCCCTTCCTCCCTCTTCAGTGTTTTTTTCCTGTCCCAATTAGTGGGCAGACAAGAGGTTTGGAGCATACTTACCGGGCAGAGTGGGGTCCAGTGCGGCTGTCCCTGCAGGTCTGCGCCGTCTCTCTGCGGAGTCTCGGTGGGTCCATTTCCTCCTGCACCATCCTGGGACAGTGGAGATGAGTATCGTGGGCCTCGGTCCCTCTTCTGAGGCTCCCTGGCCTGTAGAGTCCCCTGCCTGTACTCAGAGCCGGCGTTCCCGGCTGGGATACACGCCGATGCCGCTTCCTGTCGTGGTGACGTCTCTTCCAGTTGCGGAGAAAGACGCTAAAGGAGGGAGATTTGAAAGCTTTAGCGTCCTGAACAGGTGCAGGTGGACCGGAAGCATTCCTATTCGTGGAATGCAGTACGCTGGTCGTGGCTGGATTTAAAAAGCCTCCCAGACCAAGAGGCTTTCTCCTCAAGGTAGGACCATCTGTGTCTGTTTGTTATAATGCCTGGAGATGAGTCCTCTAGAGTGGCGTATGAGCCTGGCGTACCCCCAGCCCCAGTGAGTAATCTGGTAATGGGATGTTACATGGTATGATTAGGGGAGTTCTCATGTCCCTTTATTGTCATGTATTTATTTAGGAAAAAGAAGCTAAAGATGTATCTTCCAAATCTAAGAAAGTGGCTGTATGTAAAAAATGTGCCATCTGTGAGAAAAAGCTTTCTTCCACGTACAAAAAATCTTTGTCAGTCCTGCACTGAAAAAATAATTAAAGAGGAACAGCCGTCTTTAATGGAGGAAATTAAAGTGATGGTTCGGCATGAGATCCAGTCCTCCCTAGCTTCTTTTTCCCATGCCTTTTCCTCTGCTGAGCCACAACCTGCAGCCAAAAAGAGGAAGTTAATTACTGATCCAGATTCGGATAATAGTGACGTTTACGTCCCATCTGTGTCCGAAGATTTCCTGGAGGAAGGGGAATAACCTGGGCCTTCAGAGGTTGAGGATAGAAGATATTACTTCTCATCTGCATTCACTCAGGAGCTTCTTGCTGCCGTTAGAAGCACCATGAATATAGAGGATGTTCAGGAGAAGCAAACTATTCAGGATGAAATGTTTGCAGGGCTCAGGCCAAAGAAGAAATTAGTTTTTTTTTAGAGGGCCTAATTCAGGATGAATGGTTACATCCGGAGAAAAGACTGTTTCTGTCTCAAGAGATTAAGGACAGATTTCCCTTTGATGAATCTAAAATCAAAGGTTGGGCTGAAGTGCCAAAAATCGATATACAGGTGGCTAAAGTGGGGAAAAAGACGACGCTTCCTTTTGAAGACTCGTCGCAGCTTAAAGACCCGCTAGATAGGAAAGCTGACAGCCTCCTTAAAAAATCCTGGGAGTGCTCTTCAGCCCTATTACAAGTGAATATTGGATCAACTTGTGTGGCAAGGTCTATGTATAGATGGCTAGACCAGCTTGAGATCCACCTTAGAGAATGCACCTCAAGGGAAGATATCTTATCCTCCATTCCGCTGCTACAGAAGGCCACTGGTTTTCTTGCAGACGCCTCGGCAGAATCAGTAAGGATTGCCTCCAGATCTGGAGTCCTCTCTAATACAACTCGCCGAGCATGATGGCTGAAAATGTGAGCCGGTGACCCAATTTCTAAACAAAAGCTCTGTGCTATTCCCTTCCAGGGAGAATATGTTTTTGGTCCAGAATTAGATACGTTGCTTGAAAAGGCAACGGATAAAAAGAAGTCACTTCCAGAGCCAAAACCTTCTAAAAGAAAACAGCCATTTCGTCCCTTTCAAGGATACAGTTCTGAATTTAAATCCAAGGGTAAAACAGGCAGATGGAGCTACCCTAAGGGAGGCAGGGGGAAGAATATCTTCTTTAACCCCAATAAGCAATCCCAGGACAAACAATGACGCCAGGAGGGGCAGGTTGTCCAGGTATGCTGTACACTGGAAGGAAATAACATCCAACCTGTACATCCTAAATTCTTTAACAAACGGGTTCAAAATAGAATTTTCGACCTATCCCCCCAGGAGAGTAGTGTTCACATCCATACCACCTCCTACGCTTCACCTGGCTTTGATGGAAGGTGTCCAAAAACTTCTGGACACGGAAGTAATTTGTCCTGTTACCCCCTTAGAAAGAGGGGAAGGTCATTATTCCCGTTTGTTTATGGTAAAAAAACCAAGTGGGGTGTACAGAATAATAATAAATTTGAAGCCTCTAAACAATTACATAGTTTATCATCGCTTCAAGATGGAGTCAGTAAGGTCCACAATTCCCCTGGTAGGGCAGGACCATTTTATGGCCACCATCGACCTTCAGGATGCATATTATCACATTCCTATTCATCCTCTCTACCAAAAATTTTTAAGGTTTGCAGTCCAAAATGGGGGGGAGTCACTCCATTTTCAGTTTTGGGCTCTCCCCTTTGGAATATCATCAGCCCCAAGGCTATTTACAAAGGTGATGGTGGAAGCAGTAGCTTTTCTAAGAAAACAAAATCTGATAGTGGTTCCTTATCTAGACGACCTCTTAGTGGTAGCTCAGTCTTTTTCTCTTCTCCAGTATCACGTTCAGATAGTATGTCAGACTTTACAAAAAATAGGATGGGTAATAAATTGGGGGAAATCCAATATAGTCCCAAAGTATGGCAAGATTTTTCTAGGTATCCTGCTCAATTCCCATCTGCAGATGTCTTTTCTCCCTCCAGACAAGATAGTGGCTCTAAAGTCCAAGGTTGCTACCTTTCAAAGGAAGACAAAAGTATCTATAAGGGAGGCAATGTCTGTGCTGGGGTCTATGACCGCTTGTATTCCGGCAGTTCCCTGGGCTCAAGCTCATTCAAGAGTTCTTCAGTCCTTGATTCTATCAAGTTGGGACAAGAGTCAGCTGTCATTAGACAAGATGATCTATGTGTCTCACAGTGTAAAAGTCTCCCTACAATGGTGGAGGAAGACCGTAAACTTACAGCAGGGAATTCCTTGGAATCCCTCCCCAGTAATTCAGATTACTACAGATGCAAGCAAATTGGGTTGGGGAGCAACCCTTTCTCAGAGATCATTTCAGGGGGCCTGGTCTGTAGCTCTCCACAACCATTCCTCAAACTTCCTGGAACTCAGGGCGGTTTGGGAAGCCCTAAAAGCAACCAGACCATTGATAAAAGACTCTCATGTCAGGATATTGTCAGACAACATGACAGCAGTAGCATTCCTGCACCATCAGGGAGGTACTCAATGGCGGAACCTTCAGGCTCTCTCGGCTCAGATATTCGCCTGGGCAGAGAGACATCTAAAATGCATCTCTGCTCTCCATCTAAAAGGTTCTTCAAACCATCAAGTGGATTTTCTGAGCAGAAAACATCTAAATCCAGGAGATTGGAGTCTAAAGGCAGAAATTTTCCAGCAGGTTTGTCAGGTCTGGGGAACCCCAGAGGTGGACTTATTTGCCAGTCGTCAAAATGCGAAGGTTCCTCAGTTCTTCTCACTCAATCCAAGAGAACCTTGTCTAGGGGTAGATGCCCTTTCCCACAGCTGGGATTTCACCTTGGCATATGCCTTTCCTCCACTTCCTCTACTTCCAAGAGTTCTACAAAAGATCATCAAAGAGAATCTGAGGGTCATTCTAATAGCCCCAGTATGGCCCAAGAGAGCGTGGTTTGGGCTCTTAAACAGTCTCAGAATGGCAGATCCATTGATACTCCCATTACTTCCAGACCTTCTACATCAAGGTCCAATATTTCATCCAGATCCTCAGAAACTCCGGTTAGCCGCCTGGCTTCTGAAATCTCCATTTTAAAATCAAGAGGACTGTCTGAGTCGGTTATTCAAACCTTCCAGGCAGGAAGGAAGAAAGTGACCCATGCTATCTATAGTAAGGTGTGGAAGAAATTCCTTTCCTGGTGTGGCAGTAGTGTTCCTGATATCAACCATCCAAATATAGCAAAAATCTTAGATTTCTTGCAAGCAGGTCTGGATAAGGGTCTAAAACCTAGTACTTTGAAGGTACAAGTATCAGCCCTTAGCAGTTATTTTGATTCTGACTTAGCTAACCATCGCTGGGTTAAGAGATTTTTTAGTGGGGCCTGCAGGCTTTTCCCAGGGAGAAAGGTGTTACTTCCACAGTGGGATCTTAACATAGTCCTTAAGGGCCTGACGCAGCATCCCTTTGAGCCAGTCGCTGAGGCTAATATAAAAGAACTGTCCTGGAAAGCGGCTTTTCTGGTTGCCATAACATCTGCCAGAAGAGTTAATGAAATTCAGGCTCTCTCTATCAGAGAACCTTTCCTAAAAATTTTAGAGGACAGAATAGTCTTTCGGCCGGACCCTACCTTTTTTCCAAAAGTAGTTTCAGATTTTCATATGTCTCAGGAGATCATTCTTCCTTCCTTTTGTCAACATCCGTCTAATAGGAGGGAAGAATCGTTTCATAAGCTAGATGTCCGTAGAACGATCCTTTCTTATCTGAAAGCGTCTTCAGACTGGAGAAAGGATGAGAATCTTTTTATACAGTTTTGTGGCCCTAACAAGGGGAAGAAACTGTCAAGGAAATCCCTTGCCAGTTGGATTAAAAACGCAATTTGTAAGGCCTATCTGTGTCAGGGGTTATCTCCCCCGAAACACCTTAAAGCTCATTCTACCAGAGCCATGTCTGTTTCTTGGGCTGAAAGGGCTGATGCCTCCTTAGACCAAATCTGTAGAGCCGCTACTTGGTCTTCGGTCCATACATTTACTAAACATTATAGATTGGACCTTTCTCGCAAGTCGGACCTCTCCTTTGGGAGGAAGGTCCTGCAGGCGATATTCCCCCCTTCAGAGTAGTTATCTGGCATTCCTCCTGTGGTGCTGTCATGGAGGGCATTTGAGAAAATAGAATTAGTACTTACCGGTAATTCGGTTTCTGGTAAGCCCTCCATGACAGCACCCTGATTTCCCTCCCATTCGCTAGACTATATTTGGTTTAGGATATACTAATAGTGGTCATCTGGAATACACTGAAGAGGGAGGAAGGGGAAGGGCTATTTAATCTCTTGTGTGCTTTTCCTGTCCCTAATAGTGGGAGGAGATACAACCTCCTGTGGTGCTGTCATGGAGGGCTTACCAGAAACCGAATTACCAGTAAGTACTAATTCTATTTTTTCAGCTTGCAGCACCAACAGGAGCTAAAACAGGCAACTGACACCCACCGGCTGCACCAGTAGGTATAGCCATACCTAAAGTGCGCATATATTCCAGCAGATAACTGCATCTCCATGAAATTCTGGGTCGAAAGATTAGAGCAGTGGAAAGAACTAGTTCTTAGCTGGCATTAAAAAAATTACTTACGTCAAAATGAGTCAGGAATGGATCCATGAGGATTTTCACACACCTCCGGCTGATGCTTTCGAATAGTGGTGCCACCATTTCCCAGTATCGTCATGTTCCATTTACTGATGCTACCTGCTGCAAGAGCTACCATCACTACCACCACCATTCCATGCCCTATTGCCACTCATATTGTCACAGCTACCGCCACTGACACCTCTTAGCTAGACATGTCCTGTGGCCTAGTACATCATATCATTCCATGTTGTATTGTCACTCATGTTACCACAGATGCCACCACTCAGCCAGACATGTCCTATGGCCTGGTCCATCATATTATTCTATACTGCATTTCCAAAGCTACTACCACTCAGCCAGACATGTCCTGCAGCCTGGTCTCTCATATCATTCATCACTCATGTTGAAACAGCTTATGACCAATAGCAGTACTCAGGCAGACATGTTCTGCAGCCAGGACCATAACATTTCACTATACCACACTGTTTATGCCACAGTGTAGTCATTAAAAAAAACATCTAAAGGGATTATTTATTTATTTATTTATTTATTTTGAAAAACCAATTCTTCATCACTTTTCAACTAGGCTCCCAGCCACAAATTTGTCTCCTAAATAACAAGAAGCCTATAGCAGTTACAAGTCAACAAAACAGTCTAATCTGTCTAGAAAACCATTGCTTTTTTGCAATATAACCGCTATGTATGTCTAAAAAACAATTGGCAAGTACCTTTTCTCCCATAAAGGGTCATTTTTGGAGCCTTTTAAATGTTAAAATTGTAAAAGCGAGTGACGGCGCAGTGTATGGTTAATGTGGAGTTTGTATCCACTGTTTACCATGCATTTGTCCATAGACATGCATGTCACATTCACTTTGGCATAAATTCGTCTGTTTTTGCCTTGGAGAGCTAAAAATTGAAGAGAGATGTTTCTAGACGCCCTGACAGTGTTGTACACTGTATTTTAAGCCCATTTCATACTGAATTTGTTCGACCTGAAATAAAACTGGCCGAGCTATACAACAAACCTTTTCAATTTGTTTTCAATAAAGAAATGGAGATGTATAGTGGATAGATTGGAAGTTTTTTTTTTTTCTAAATAAAGAAATCGGGATTAGGTATTGAGAAACTGCAATGAGGAAAGGAGGGTGTTGTCATCATCTACATATATGGGAGAGAAATGCCCAATAGTTAAAGGGTTTGTTCAGGCAAAATTGGACAACTCCTTTAACTTTTAAATTAGCAGGGGCAGTTTCTCCTGGGTCCCTTCCTGAGTTTTGCTGATTCAGCGGCCTCAGCAGGCCTGAGGAAGAGACCCGTGATGTGACAGGTAGTGGCATCGCATGCCCTTTGCTGATTGGCCACGTGACCGCTGAGGCCAATTAGCAGCTTTAGCAGAACTCCGGAATAGACCCGTTGGACAGAAGAACCAGAATGTGCCAGGAGGACACCGGAGCATCGGGGACAGGTGAGTATGAATTTTTTTTTATTTTTTTTGCCTGGACAACCCCTTTAATAAACTCACTTTATTGTTGCAACATAGTTCAACAATAACATCAATTCAATAAGATTGAGCACATTATAAATAAACATCTTCCAATACTTTTTGAGGATGGGATTCTATACCAGTCATTATAATTGAAATGTTTTATGTTGTTTATTAAACATCACCATCCTTGCAAGGAGTATGATGTTTATATAATATGAAGGGGGGATGGGATTAGATTCCACAATTGGTTAGTGGCATTTGTTATCACATAACAAAGTGGCATTTGTTATGTGTTTCCGCAGCGGTTTTTCCAAGAGCACTTTTTCGCTGCAGCCCACTACGTAGGACCCACATTTTCCCAGCTTTATGCCATACTCTAAATACGGATCTTCCAGAAGATGGAGAAAATATGGATTCCCCAAAATGGGATAACAATCAGAGTGTATTAAAATAAGGTGATGTCACACCATCAAATTATCACAGCAGGAGAGTGTGGGACCTATGTTAGGATGATGTCGCATGCACTGAGTTTTGCCGTTTCTAACCATCGTATAACCTCTAACTGGATAGGGGGAAAATCCTGCTCTACTGTATCCATCTTTTATATACCCCAATTATATACCAATCTACCACTCTAACCAAGTGTGCAGCAAGATATTAGAGTTTAATATCTGATAGACCTAATATATGTTCTCAAGGAGTCTTTTCAGCCAATGGTCAAGAGTACTGTTATAGAACTGTAACATGTATGGTTTCATTTCTTCAAAAAACTTTTATAATATATCAAAGAAAATCCATCTGGACCTGGAGCCTTATTAATTTTAGTACCCCTTAACATCTCATTTAATTCTTGCACAGGAAATGGGGGATTTCAGTGAAAGAATAGCATCGTTTGGTAATTCTGGAATATTAAGGAAAGGACACGGGACATCACTTGCAAACATCACAGGTGACATCCTAGTTCCTTTCCTTAGGCCACTGAGGCTGCTGATTGGCCTCAGCGGTTACGTGCGGTAAGTACTTCTGCCAGAGAAGCGCTGCAAGGACTGGACAGCAGCCTAGGACACCATAGCATCAGGGACAGGTGACTGTTTTTTTTTTTTGCTTTTTTCTCACCTTCCCTGGCCTCCTGCCACAACACTAAAATATCATGGACAACCCCTTTAATATAGAGCTAAGCTCCTCCCTCCCTCTTGATATCTTTAATAGCTAAGATTTTATGGATAGATTTTTGAACCTACTAATTTCTTTCGTAAGTATGGAAATTTTCTCAAGGCATTTCTTTTTCAACCAGGGCCCCTGTTGGATAAGGAATCCCCCGATTTCACACTTATGGGTTTCCCATAAATTCCTCGGCTCCTCAACCGACAATTGGTTGAGACCAGTTATGACTTCGGCCTCAGAAAGCAGGCTAATATTCAACTTTCACTGAAGCTGGAAAGAAGCCTGAGTTGAAAGTAATACATTTATTTTTAAGAAAAGAATAATCAATTCTTGAATATGAGTCATGTCCCATAGAGTACAATAAGAAGTCTCTATCCGCTGGGTGAAGAAGATGCCAGATGTCCATCAACAAAAAAGCTGATATACCACTTGAAGCATCCATACTTGGGTTTGTCAAAAAATTATAGTCACCCCCTAAAATAATATTACAGTACCTTCTCCATATACTTACAACTAGAGATGAGCGAATTTCTCAAAAGTTCGATTTGGCAGTTCGATTCGAAGTTCCAAAAAAATTTGCTTCAATCCGAATACTTTGCAGCAAATAAACAGCTATTTCCGGGCTGCAGAGAGCCGGGGTGGGTGGGCAGCAAAATGGTGGAAGCCCTTGGATGCCACGGTCATGTCTCTCTCTCTCTCTCTCCAGCACGGACAAGTTTTATTCATGTGGAAGGATCTGCTAACAAGCAAAGACACGCCTACCCAATCACATCACTAGAGAACATCATGTGATCATCTGATGTCACAAAGGTCCTTACTAAATATTCGTTACCGCGAAGCATCAGGAAATCCGGAATCGTGGCGAATCGAAGATTTCCTGAAATTCGGATTGAATTCCACTTCTGCAGAATTGATTCGCTCATCTCTATTTACAACCTTACCTAAAATATCATAAGCCCATATTAGGCAAATATATGGATGCATTACATGACGCTACATTTGTATAATATAGTTCCGCACTCTCTAGATTTTAGGTGCCAGACAAGAGCCTATCATGGTAATACGTGACTCTACAAACTCCCACTGAAGTGTACCCAAGAATAAAGTACTAACACCTTTATATTTTGAATCCTGAGAGAAACACTGATAACCCGTTGGAAAATAATGGTTAGACAACTTCATTCATTTTCTTCTCACTTATGTGGGACTCTTTACATTAAGTGATCCTATCACTAAGGTTTTTTCCTGCAATGGGACTAGAGCCATGCTGCGAGGGGGAAACCAAACAAACAAACAAAAAAGAAAAACTAAATATATTAAGGATATAGGATGCACTACCCTAAATGTAGGGAGGTCCGTATCTAAAGGAAAAGCCTAAGGGGAAAAACACAGGTTTACCTCCAGGAAAACAGAAAAGGGGGTGAGAAAAACAAGGGGAGTTGTTAGACCCTCTCCATAATATAACCAAAAAAAAAAAAAAATGCCAAGCAGATACCCACTGCCAACAAGAACAGAAGAGAAACATGAAAAAAATCTCTTTTCATTGTATTAAGTTACATGAATTTTCTTCAGAATATAATCTCTTCTGGTTATGACGATGTAGATATGGTTTGGAGGGAGAAAAAAGTGAGATCAAGTCACAGAAGTCTTCATTGTGGGTTTTTCTTTCATTAAACGAGGGGTACCAACAATTTTGTCCGTGTATGTATATATATATATATATATATATATAGTGATGGTGTGAACCTAGAGGGCACTGGAGAGCGACCTAAAAACACTGTTGAAAAGGGGAGTGCACACAGCAGGAGAGCTGCTGGTAACCTGCAGGGAGCAGGTGGTTAGTGGAACCAGCTGGAGACAGACAGGTGGTCTGTTCCAAGAGTACTGGGTTCCAGAAGGGACTGGTTAAGCTCAGTGTGAGCCAGACCACTAAGAAGAAACCTTAGTAAAGCTTGCCTTCAGAAGTTAGTCAGGGATCAAGAAGTGAGGTATTGCCCTGTATGTGGGCTAGGCTGTTTTGTTGTTTTTGTTCCTGTTCCATTTATAAGCTGAATAAAGCCATTTATTTTGGATTGCCATTACCTGATATGCTGTTTATTTGATACCCAGCGCCACAAACAACTCTGTTAAGTCCAGAAAGCTCCTACCTTTGATGCTAAACTACCCACCAATTCTCACAAAATATATATATATTTTTTACGTCGTTCACCGTACGCTATTTGTGGATCATTAAGACTTACGCACATGGACATAACTAACATGTTTTGAAGGCTATATTATTTATTTATTTTTTATACTTTCTTTCTTACTTTTTAAAAAAATTTTCCCCCTGTCCCACAAGGGGACTTAAACCTGGGATCTCCTGATTCCAGTGCAATGTACTGTAATATATTGTATTGCAGTACATCACACATAGTATCCCTATGTGCAATAGGGATAGGCAGCCAGGAGGCCATTGCTTGGCTTGGCTTCCAGCAGCCAACTCCCGCTCCATGCTATGTAATGTATATCGCAGACACAGCTCTGGTGCTTGCAGCATGAAGGCACCGTACTATTACAGAACAGAGCATTAACTACACTGTGTTCCAAATTATTATGCAAAAAGTGTTTAGGAGTGATAAGGTAAGAATTTTTTTTGTTTGTCAGTTAAACTCATTGATGGTGACGTGTGTCAGGGCTCTTTATATCACTGAAAGCAATTGCAGACACCTGTGCTAATTAGTTTGGCAGGTGTGTCCAATTAAAGGCAAGACTACTTAAGAAGGCTGTCCCACATTATTAAGCAGCCTACATTTTCAGCCAAAATGGGAAAGAAAAAGGATGTGTCGGCTGCTGAGAAGCAACAAATTGTGGAGTGTTTAGGTCAAGGCATGACTACAATCAACATTGCCAAGACACTTCATCGTGATCATCGCACAATCAAGAAGTATGTAGCTGATTCACAGCACACACGTGTGCGTGCTGATAAGGGAAAATTGAGGACTCTTTCCAACAGGCAATTACGTCAGGTTAAAAGAGCAGCTTCAAAAATGCCTTGTCATAGTAGCAGACAAGTTTTTGAAGCTGCTGGTGCCTCCAACGTCCCCCCGAACAACAAGATGCAGGGTCCTTCAGAGGTTTGCAGCTGTGCGTAAGCCATCCTGTCGACCTCCTCTATCCACTGCACACAAGCAGAAACGGCTCCAGTGGGCCAAACAATACATGAAGACTGACTTCAAAACTGTTTTGTTCACCTGATGAGTGCCGTGCAACGCTCGATGGTCCAGATGGATGGAGTGGAGGATGGCTTGTTGATGGACACCCCATGCAAACACGGCTACGGCGCCAACAAGGAGGAGGTGGAGTAATGTTTTGGGGTGGAATCATGGGGAGAGAGATTGTCGGCCCCTTTAGGATCACTGAAGGGGTAAAGATGAACTCCATAATGTATGTGGAGTTTCTCAAACAGCACTTCCTGCCATGGTTCAAGAAGAAGAACCATGCATTCCGCAGAAAGATCATTTTCATGCATGATAATGCACCGTCTCATGCTGCAAATAACACATCTGCATCTTTGGCTGCTATGGGCATAAAAGGGGACAAACTTATGGTGTGGCCCCCATGCTCCCCTGACCTCAACCCCATTGAGAACCTCTGGAGCATCATCAAAAGGAGTGTCTATGATGGCGGGAGGCAGTTCACATCTAAGCAACAGCTCTGGGAGGGTATTCTGTCCTCATGCAAAACAATTGAAGCAGAAACCATCCAAAAACTGACAAATTCAATGGACGAGAGAGTTCAGAAGCTTCTTTCGAACAAGGGGTCCTATGTGCAAATGTAACATCACCTCGAATAAAGTTTTGGCTTGAAAACTGTTTGATTTCAGTTTGTAATAACGTGCTAATGCTTATAATTTCACAATGACCATTTTTTTGTTAATAAAAATGAAAATGTTGCAAATTCTGCTGTGCATAATAATTAAAAACATGCATTTTGAGTGCATTTTGAGTGTTTATTTTTTTTTTTAAATATACTGTTAACATAGGCAGTTTGTTCAAAAACCTTTCAATTATACTCGAATAGTTGATGACTGGAAAATTACAATGACTGCAATTCATATAGGTAATTTTGGAAAATATGAGAAAATATTATTTGCATATTAATTTGGAACACAGTGTATATGCACAGCCCGAAGTAATAGTACAGCGCAGAGCATTAAGTTGATAAAAATAGTAAAAAGAGTTGATATATAGCATAGATAATAATAATATTAAGATTATTATACATGGAGATGGGATTTTGGAGGTATTTACTGACTATTATAAAGACTTATATAAGTCAAGGGCTCAGTGTACAGATGATGATTTAGAAGGGTATTTGAATACTATTTGCTTGCCTAAATTAGGGCTAAATCAGAAGGAATGGCTAGACTTTCCTATAGAACTTAAATAGTGGAGGCATACAATTCAGAAATTGCCTTTGGGGAAAACACCAGGCCCTGATGCTTCCAGCTGAATTGTAATAAAAATGTCAAAAGTTTTAGGGCAAAGGCCCCACGTAGTGGACCGCAGCGAAAAAGCCTGCACGAAAGACCGCAGCCAAAATGCAGCACAATTTTTCCCACAGCACTTTTCACAGAAAATCTGCAGAGGTTTCCTTTGCGGACTTTCTGCTTCAATTATACCTATAGTGAAATAGCCAGCGTTTCTGTAGGTATAATTGACATGCTGTGAAATCTCAGCATTTCCGTTGTGCGTATTATTCTGCAATGTGTGGATGGGATTTGCTAGAATCCTACCCACTTTGCAGGGACTGTAAAACGCTGTAGTTTTCGCTGCAGTGTTTCCGCTGCGACCAAACTGTGGCGTTTATGCCATGTGGGGTTCCCGGCCTTAATGGCTAAATTAAATAGTGTTTTGGAATATTCTTATGATAAATGGTATTTTCCTGAGTCAATATATCAAGCTAATATTGTATTGTTCCTTAAACCAGACAAAGATACTTTGGAGCCCTCCTCCTATTGATCTGTACTTGGTCAATACATATAGCGTGACTAAGATAATAACTATTATAATTGGTAAAGATCAATATGGGTTTATACCACAAACATCCACCCAGGAGAATATTATTAGAGGTCATGGAAATATTCAGGTGGGATGTAAGGAGGGCTCCACTCTATATTGTTGATGGATTCGGAAAAGGGGTTTACCGATGTGAAGTGGTGGTACCTATGGATGTTATTGGAACGGTTTGAGTATACTAATCCTCAGGCTTGTGTTTCCATAGATAGTAGATTTTCAAGTTTTTTTTCAGCTTGCAAGAAGGAAGCGTCAGTGGTTATCCTCTCTCTCTCTCCCCTACTCTTTGCCCTGGCTGTAGAGCCATTAGTGGTTAGAATTAGGTAGGACCCCAAAATTTTGGGCTTTGGAGTTGGGGGACGACGACAAAATTTAGCTTTATGTGGATGATTTAATTATGTTTTTAGGTAATACAGATAAAAAAAATGGGATATTACACATGCATTTGGTAAATATTCCAGCCTTGAAGTAAATTGGAATATATACAGTTGTGCTAAAAAGTTTATATACCCCGGCAGATTTTTTGGCCTTTTTTCAGAGAATATGAATGATAACACAAAAACATTTTCTCCACTCATGGTTAGTGGTTGGTTGAAGCCATTTATTGTCAAACTTTTTATTTTTTTATGCTTACTTGTATAGCGCCATCATATTCTGCAGTGCTTTATAGACATTGACAGTGTCCCATATATGGCTTGCGATCTACATTTCCTATCAGTATGTCTTTGGAGTGTTGGAGAAAACCAGTGTAGCCCTATTTGGGGGGGGGTATGAGTATTATCCCTCCCGCAACAGACTCTGGCGCTGACCTGTGTGTATAATGGGACCTGAAGCCTTCGCTGAAGGGAAGAGTGGGAACATATATGAAATATATCAGTGCCTCCACCCAGGATAGAGCCTCTGTATTACAGGGAGGATCTCTGCCTGGGACTTACCCATGAAGTACAGTTAGTAGCCTTAACAAGGATCACTGTACTAATCTCACAGTCTGAAGAATACATACAGATACCACATAAGGTTATAACAGTAGCTTTATAAGAATCAACAGGGTAATAATACATACATAAAATATACTCAGAACACAGCAATACTACAACAACCAGCAAGTCCTCAACCGTCTTAGGTTATATACCCGGGTATATATATAAATATATAGCAAGAGTCCAGTGCACAATACCTCCAGGCAACAGAAGAGATGCAGGGGCCCCTGTGGATGACTGTGGATCCTCGGATTCTTCCAGGAGATGACAGACAGCCGATCAGGAGATGACGATGATGATGGTGAGATTCTTCACAGGCAGCAAACAGGGCGACGGTGACGGCAGTAGATGCAGGCCTGACTACCCTAACACTGAGTCCTTAACCTGCCAGCTAAACTACTAGTGCCACCGGGCCTCTAACTAGCTAGTTGGCCTTCGGAAGCCTAACCTATCACTGCCCTGAACTATATATATATATATGGATCCCTAACTACGGTTACTAGCTAGGTCCTGTGAGTATATAGGGGGTAACACATACCTAACTATATACTGTGAAGTAAAGAGGAACAAGTGGCTCTTAGACTCCCCCAGACATAACATGTCTGTCTCAGCAGCTCTGCTCACATCTCTCCCCCCAGCAGCTCTGCCTCACATGTGTCTGACTCACTGTATTTACAAAACAAAACTTGCACTAAATGCCTGGGGTCTCTGAAGCCAAACTGCAGGGGCAAAGAAGCCAGATACATTATATACTAGTAGAAATGGCAGTTCCCTACACTCTCCCTCTGGTGAAATCTTTACGTCACGTCAAAGACATACAAAGTCATAGTATACAGTCAACATTACCAATGACAATATCAATATGGTTGCTTTTGCATTTACAGAGTCACAACAGGTTAATAGGTATACATGCCAGCAGGAGCGAAAATTGGTAACATGTTGACTAAAGTGGACACTGCACCCACCCAAGCATGGTATAAATGAGGCTGAGTAGTAAATCTGGGGTCCCCCAAACTATCATATGTCAGCATAGGTGGAGGGTGTCTAATTCTCTCTCCTCTCCGTACCTCTCTCTGAGGTAAACTAGCATGTCCAGGCCCTAAACTAGGGTTGTCTGCCATGGGAGGGGATGGTGCTGGTGGCGCAGGAGAGCTAGATCCCTGCTCATCTGTAGACACAGATCTAGGTACGAATTCTGGAGTTTGAGGGTTCATAGGTCTCCCTGAAGGAGAAGATACTGGTGATCTAGGAACTTCAGGAGCCACAGTCCAATCACTCTCAGGAGTTTCAGGAAGGTCAGGTGGAATATCGGCTAAGGACTGTGGAGAATCGCAGGCCGAGCCATCATTGGAGATATCCATACCATCAATCTGAGGTACAGGCAACAAATGATTTCTATGCCAAGTCCTGATCCTCCCATCCCGTCCTTTTATCTTGTAGACTGGTATTCCAGGCAACCGATCTACCACTGTAAAGAGTTCACTCCGCCATCGATCAGCCAGCTTATGTTTTGCAGATGCTCCCAAATTCCGTAGCAGAACATGGTCCCCAGGGTTCAATTCTCGGTATCTTACTCGAAGATCAAATCTCCTTTTATTTCCTTCATTCACTTTGGCTGCATTTTCCTCAGCCAGCTGATAAGCACTCTTAAGCGTTTCTTTCAAACGTGCCACGTATCGGTAATGATCTCGATGACTGATACCATCGGTAGAGACTTCCAACAAGATGTCAATAGGTAGCCTAGGCTCTCTTCCAAACATCAGAAAGTATGGTGAATATCCTGTGCTCTCGTGCCTTGTACTATTATAGGCATGCACCATAGCCTCCACTTTTCGACTCCAGGATCGCTTATCCTCAATTCGTAAGGTACCAAGCATATCAAGTAAAGTCCTGTTAAATCTTTCAGGAAGGGCATCTCCCTCTGGATGGTAAGGCGTCGTCCGACTTTTGCGGATGTTCAACAACTGAAGTAACTCTTTGATCAGGTTACTCTCAAAATCCCGGCCTTGATCAGAATGCAACCGGTGTGGTAAGCCATAATGGATAAAATACTTTTCCCAAAGCACTCTTGCAACAGTGACTGCTTTTTGATCCTTAGTCGGAAAGGCTTGAGCATATCGTGTGAAGTGATCAGTCACCACCAATACATTTCCAAATCCTCTGGAGTCGTTGTCAATACAAAGGAAATCTATGCAGACAAGATCCATGGGGCCCGAACTCTTCAAGTGTCCCATGAAGGCCGCTCGAACCGGGACAGTCTTCCTCTGCAAACATCTGCGACAGCACCTACACAGACGAGTCACGGTATCTCTCATTTTGGGCCAGTAGAATCGGTCTTGTATTAGGCCATAAGTCTTCTCAGGTCCCAAATGACCATGATAATCATGCAGACTTCGGAAAATCATCTTCTGAAAGCAGCTTGGAATAACTAGTTGGCGCCTTCCAGGGTGATCATGATACAGCACCACACGATAAAGTAGGCCATTGTCTATTTCAAACTTCTCCCAATCTCGTAGAAGTTGACTGCATTTAGAGGGTAGGGATGTCTTTAACATTTCTCTGTCTTGAGAACTCACTGCTTGATAAAGAGGTCCAATTAAAGGATCAGTCTTTTGACTCCAGATCATTCGCTCTGAAGATATAGAACAACTCTCAAAGGATCCTAAAGCGGCAGGGTAGGCAAACATGTCTGGTACAGCTTCGGGACCTCCCCCAATAGAGTCAATAAGCCGAGTTTCAGAAAAGGCTACTCGGTCTTCAACTACAGCAGCCATGGCACACAAAGCTCCTACTCCAGGACTTGGCACTTCTTCCCATTCATCCACTACTTCCGGACTAGGTAATCCAGGCCGTCTTGATAGAGCATCTGCCCCAATGTTCTTAGGCCCCGATTTATACTTGAGTGTGAATTGGTAGTTGGATAAAGCTGCCAACCAGCGATGTCCTGTAGCATCGAGTTTAGCGGTTGACAAAACGTATGTCAGTGGATTGTTGTCTGTTCTTACTTCAAACGTGGCTCCGTATAAATAGTCATGTAATTTATCAACAATGGCCCACTTGAGCGCCAAAAACTCCAATTTATGTACTGGATAATTTTTCTCGCTGGGAGAAAGACTTCGACTTATGAAAGCTATGGGCCGTAACCCGGCCGGGTATTCTTGGTGCAGCACGCCACCTAATCCTTCAAAGCTGGCATCTACATGTAGCACATATGGCTTCTGTGCATCAGCATAAGCCAGAACGGGAGCTTCTGTCAATTTCTTCTTCAACAACTTAAATGCTTCTTCACAATCCGCAGTCCACCTATCGCCAAAAAGGCTTTTGGAAGACCCTTTCTTCTTTCCCGGATCTCCTGCATCACTCTTCAACAGGTCGAGGAGGGCTCGAGCAATTTTTGAATATCCTTCCACAAATCGTCGATAGAATCCACAAAACCCCAAGAAAGATTGCAACTCCGTAATATTTTGCGGTCGGGGCCAATTCACCACAGCTTCAATCTTACCAGGATCGGTAGCAACTCCTTCAGCAGAAACAATATGACCTACATAAGTGACCGAAGATCTACAAAATTTGCATTTGTCAGCCGACAACTTCAGCCCCTCTTCTTTTAAGCGATGGAGTACTCTCATGAGTCGTTCTTCATGTTCTTCCAGCGTCTTTCCAAACACAATAATGTCATCAAGATATACAAGGCATTCCCGGGGCACTAAATCACCTAACACTCTTTCCATCAACCTTTGGAACGTTGCTGGCGCACCTTTTGTACCTTGCGGCATACGAGTGAACTGAAAGAAACCCAAGGGGCATATGAAGGCTGTCTTTTCCTGATCCTCAGGTGCCATTGGGACTTGATAGTATCCCGATCTTAGGTCCAGCACTGTGAACCAACAGTTTCCATTCAGAGCTTCCAGAGCTTCTTCAATTCTCGGCAGTGTATACTGATCAGGTAAGGTTCTCCGGTTCAGAGTTCTGTAATCCACACATAGGCGAATTGCTCCAGATTTTTTTCTTACCACCACAATAGGTGAGGCATAGGGGCTCTTACTGTCCACAATGATCCCCTGACCTTTCATTTGCTGTAGAGTCTGTCTTAACTCATCAACATCCTTTGGAGCAACTCTCCGTGGTCGCTCCCGGAAGGGAGTAGAATCGGTCAATCGGAAAGTGTGTTGAGCACTTTTAGCACAACCTACATCCATATCATCCATGGAGAACACTTCCGATAATTCAGACAACTTCTGTGTCAGTCGCTGATTCCAGGCCTCTGGTAAATGTGGATCACTCAAGTCAAGATTGAGATTAGGGATTGCATCTCGGATTTGAATCCTGCACACTTCAGCGTATGGATTTACTCCAAGCACAGGGTAGCAGTGGGCCACATTCTGGTATGGTCCAATTACAATCGGATGCGGTGAACAGTTCCTCACTGTCACACAGGTAGATAACTCCACTTTATTTCTCCAGTCCTTTCTCTCTGGGATCACCATCCAGCCATTCTGGTTAATCATTTCTTCAGGGGTTTCCATAAGGACATAACTCCCCCCTTCAAGCAAATCGGGAGCAATGCTGGAGGCTACTCTCAGAATTCTCTCCCCGCCGGCAGGAACTTCCACGGTTCTCTCACCGATATGATATACCATTCCATGTCGATAGCCAGTAGACAGGGCATCACAGAGTTCTCTAAGATCAGAAGATATATTCACCGGCTGAGCTGCAGGGTTCCAATCTCTTCCAAGAAACTTCTGAAAAGCATAATGCACTGCGGGACAATTAGTGCCAAGTATCACAGGAGCTGCACAAGAATCCCCTGTATCAGGACAGACAAGAGCCGTAATCTTCATGGGAGCGACACTCTGATCTTCTAATTCAGGGACAGCTATAACTACTTGTAGGCTGCCATCTACAGGATATGATCCTGAATTAAGCCCCCACAATTTCATTTGTCCCGTAGACTGAAGAGGTATATCCCTCAGATACTTTTGGTAGAACGAGCGATAAATCAGGGTCACTTGAGATCCTGTATCAAACAGGGCAGGAGCGGCATGACCATTGACAGTGACTTTGACAACGGACCTGGAGCCCGCGATAGCGCCTCTGGTCTTTACTCGGCCCGCCTTCCTTCGGTGTCTTTGATTCTGAATAGAGAAGACAGCACTGTGTCTCAATCCCTCACTGTCCTCCGTACACTGTCTGGCAGTATGGCCCGTCTGACCACATTTATAACAGGTTCTAGCATCCTTCCTCCATTGAGTGGCAGTGGGTGGAGTGGCGGACTGTCTAAGTTCTGACCGCTCCGCTGGTTTGTCCTTGTTTGAATTAGGAACAACATCTTCTTTAGAGATGCTTTTCGCTTTCTTAGGGGTACTAAAACTAATGTCAGCTTCTTGTTTCTTCACTAACTTCATTAAGTCAGGAAATGGAAGGACTCTATCAGATAGTAAGACCTTGAGTACTTGAGCAAGAGGATGATGAGGTTGTAACCCTCTCACCAACTGACTGGTTCTCATAGCGTCTACCTCTGAAGTAGATATAGCTGCGTGGTACACCAGACGTGAAAGAAGTAGCTGTAAACGGTTAATAAAAGTAGAGACATTTTCCCCTTCTTTTTGACGAACCATTCGGTAATCAGTAACCATCTGGGCAAGGTCATAGTATGGCTCAAAGTGATCAGACAGTACTTGTATATAGTCCAATGCACTCACTCCTTCATGAGAGTCTCTGTACAAGCGGATCAATTCTGCAGCAGGAGACCGCAAACTTTCACTGATACGCTGCCGCTTGCCTTCTTCAGAGCAAGACCATTCCTTCAGGCATTGGAGAGTATGTTCTTTCCATATCTCAAAGTTTTCCTCCCCTTGTGGTACTGGGACATTACCAGAGAATACTTTTAGTTTCTTGTAGTGAGTGGCCTGCAGGCCCTGAGCTAACATTTCAGTCAGCCTGGCTAAAGTGCTAATAGCACTGTCACTAGAGGAACTGCTAGCGACGGCCATACTGGGGGGGTAACTGGCTGAGCGGGGTTCTTCCTTTACCTGAACCAGGGGAGGAACAGGAGGTCGGTAATCCCATGTAGTAGCTAGTGGGAGGTTCCCCTCTGAGCTATATCGCTTCTCCATATCAATGACTATTCCCACTTCTAAATCTCAGCAGTGCCTCCAAATGTAGCCCTATTTGGGGGGGGGGTATGAGTATTATCCCTCCCGCAACAGACTCTGGCGCTGACCTGTGTGTATAATGGGACCTGAAGCCTTCGCTGAAGGGAAGAGTGGGAACATATATGAAATATATCAGTGCCTCCACCCAGGATAGAGCCTCTGTATTACAGGGAGGATCTCTGCCTGGGACTTACCCATGAAGTACAGTTAGTAGCCTTAACAAGGATCACTGTACTAATCTCACAGTCTGAAGAATACATACAGATACCACATAAGGTTATAACAGTAGCTTTATAAGAATCAACAGGGTAATAATACATACATAAAATATACTCAGAACACAGCAATACTACAACAACCAGCAAGTCCTCAACCGTCTTAGGTTATATACCCGGGTATATATATAAATATATAGCAAGAGTCCAGTGCACAATACCTCCAGGCAACAGAAGAGATGCAGGGGCCCCTGTGGATGACTGTGGATCCTCGGATTCTTCCAGGAGATGACAGACAGCCGATCAGGAGATGACGATGATGATGGTGAGATTCTTCACAGGCAGCAAACAGGGCGACGGTGACGGCAGTAGATGCAGGCCTGACTACCCTAACACTGAGTCCTTAACCTGCCAGCTAAACTACTAGTGCCACCGGGCCTCTAACTAGCTAGTTGGCCTTCGGAAGCCTAACCTATCACTGCCCTGAACTATATATATATATATGGATCCCTAACTACGGTTACTAGCTAGGTCCTGTGAGTATATAGGGGGTAACACATACCTAACTATATACTGTGAAGTAAAGAGGAACAAGTGGCTCTTAGACTCCCCCAGACATAACATGTCTGTCTCAGCAGCTCTGCTCACATCTCTCCCCCCAGCAGCTCTGCCTCACATGTGTCTGACTCACTGTATTTACAAAACAAAACTTGCACTAAATGCCTGGGGTCTCTGAAGCCAAACTGCAGGGGCAAAGAAGCCAGATACATTATATACTAGTAGAAATGGCAGTTCCCTACACCAGGCTACCTGGAGGAAACCCACATAAACACGGGGAGAACATACAAACTCCTTCCAGATGTTGTCATTGGCAGGATTAAAACTTAGGACTCCAGTGCTGCAAGGTTGCAGTGCTAACCACTGAGCCACTGTGCGGCCCCAAACTTCTGTGTTTTCTCTTTTTAAATCATAATGACAATTAAAAACATTAAAATGACCCTGTTCAAAAGTTCACATACCCTGGTGATTTTGGCCTGATAACATGCCCAGAAGTTGACACAAAGGGGTTTGAATGGCTACTAAAGGTAACATCCTCACCTGTGACCTGTTTGCTTGTAATCAGTGTGTGCATAAAAGCTGAGTGAGTTTCTGGGATCCGGACAGACTGTTGCATCTTTCCTCCAGCCACTGACGTTTCTGGATTGTGAGTCATGGGGAAAGCAAAATAATTGTCCACGGATCTACGGGAAAAGGTAGTTGAACTGTATAAAACAGGAAAGAGATACAAAAAGATATCCAAGGAATTGATAATGCCAGTCAGCAGTGTTCAAACTGTGATTAACAAATGGAAACTCAGGGGCTCTGTAAAATCCAAACCACGATCAGGTAGACCAACCAAAATTTCGTCCATAACTGCCCGAAAAATTGTTTGGGATGCAAAGAAAAACCCACACATAACATCAGCTGAAATACAGGACTCTCTGAAAACTATTGGTGTGGCTGTTTCAAGATGTACAATAAGGAGGCACTTGAAGAAAAATAGGCTGCATGGTCGAGTGGCCAGAAGAAAGCCATTACTGCTCCAAATGCCACAAAGAATCTCGCCTTCAATACGCTAAACAGCACAGAGACAAGCCTCAAAACTTCTGGAACAAGGTAATTTGGAGTGATGAGACAAAAATGGAACTTTTTGGCCACAACCATAAACGTTACATTTGGAGAGATGTCAACAAGGCCTATGATGAAAGGAACACCATTCCTACTGTAAAGCATGGAGGTGGATCACTGATGATGTGGGGATGTGTGAGCTTCAAAGGCACAGGAAACTTGGTCAAAGTTGAAGGAAAGATGAATGCAGCATGTTATCAGCAAATACTGGAGGCAAATTTGCACTCATCAGCCAGGAAGCTGTGCATGGGACATACTTGGACGTTCCAACATGACAACGATCCAAAACACAAGGCCAAGTCGACCTGGTATTGGCTACAGCAGAATAAAGTGAAGGTTCTGGAGTGGCCATCTCAATCTCCTGACCCCAATATCATTGAGCCACTCTGGGGAGATCTCAAGCGTGCAGTACATGCAAGACAGCACAGGAAATTACAGGAACTGGAGACTTTTTGCCAAGAAGAATGGGCAGTTTTACCATCTGAGAAAATAAAGAGGCTCAACCACAACTACCACAAAAGACTTCAAGCTGTCATTGATGTTAGAGGGGGCAATACACGGTATTAAGAACTGGGGTATGTGAACTTTTGAACAGGGTCATTTTGATGTTTTTGGTTGTCATTATGATTTAAAAAGAGAAAACACAGAAGTTTGACAATAAATGGCTTCAACCAACCACTAACTATGAGAGGAGAAAAAGTTTTTGTGTTATCATTCATATTCTCTGAAAAAAAGTCCAAAAAAACAAAAAATCTGCCGGGGTATATAAAAGTTTTAGCATCACTGTAATTTATTATGCTATTGGACCTGAAGTTAGAGTTTGGAGATGTAGAGCTGCAGAAAGTAGAAGCAGGTGAATGTTCCAAATATTTGGGTATAAGATTGTGTGCAGAGATCCTTTTTCAGTATGCAAACTTAAACATAGAATCGGTAATGGAGGAAATTAAGAGTAAGGTACAGATTTGGAATAGACTGTGTTTATCAAGGATACATAGGTTTGGTCTTTGCCCCAAGTCCTGTAAGTAATGCCCCGATTTGGTTGAGGATAAATATATTTAGGGATCTTGAGAAACCTATGAATGAACTTATTTGGAATAGAAAAAGAATCAGAATCAAGCAGAATGTCATAATCCTTATTGGAATGCCATGTTTAGCGATTCTGCACTTCTTTTATTTTTATTCTAATGTCAGATGATTAGATGGAAGTCTATAGAGTTGTTTAAGGAGAAGGTGGTTCATTGTTCTGGGAATGTTTTGGATTGCTAGAGAAAACATAGTGTAGCAAACAAAAATAAGTTCTAATAACACCATGTAACAATTTTCAAAAAAATATTTGTTCCCAGTTGTTAAGTGTGTTTTCCTGATTGTTTGTACCTTAAATGAATAGAAAAAAGTTGTTATTCCCTGTAAACTTTGCTTTTGTGGTCAGCACATTGATATTTTGAAATTGATCTATTTTTAAGGATATTCACAATATTTCAAGATACTTAAGAAGCTTCTGGAATTGTGAGAACTATCAAGAAGTTTCTAGAACTGCCCAGAATTATCTAGAACTTTCTGGGACTGTACAGAATTGTAGGTAGCTGTATAACTACAGTTATATAGGGCCACTATAGCCCTTCCTGAGAGACGGAGAGACAGGATCTAATTGATTGGGATTGCATAGTAAGTGGGCAATGGCCATCACAGACAAAGGGGAATTGACCTAGACAGACAGGTGTGAATTCAATATCTATTCAGATTCTGATAACAACAGTATTCACACTTCACCCCACACCCATTACAGGAGGAGCTTAGGAATGTAAATGTATATATTGTGTGTTACTCTGGTACCGGGTGATCAATCTTGCTCTGCTGAATCCTCAGTACACTCTTGAACTTTAATACTGCATGGAATACAGACCATTTTTATCAAGTTTGGAGAGACATCCTTTTTCCTTACAGTTCACAGCAACTTAGTCAATTTAGATGGCATCAAGAGGTTGCATACATCCAGCAGACGCATTTTGCTACGTATGTGGCCAATTTATAAAGACAAGAGCGAAAAAGTACTCTGTGGAAGCATCTGCTAAGATGCGTGAGGCCTACAAAGCATACTTTGGCATGCCTGTTGGTGACCAAAACAAACCATGGGCTCCTCATTTCACATTTGAGCACTGCAAGAAAACTCTTGAAGGTAAGTGGATAAATGCTACTCTCTTAAATAGCAGATTAACTGTGTTAATATTGTAAATATCACTATTCATTAGTGTGAAATAGGCCTAAATCAAATTCTCAATCCAAATATAATTTTGTTTGCTTATAGGTTGGTACAGGGGAGAAGAGAGAGCCATGCATTTTGCTATCCCAAGAATTTGGCGTGAACCGACTGATCACTCAACAAATTGCTACTTCTGCATGGTGGACCCTTCCAAACGTCGCACTGGCAAAAATGCACCGCCTGCAACGTATCCTGACATTCCGTCATCTATTACCCTAGTACCACACTGCCCTGAACTTCCTGTACCAACACCTCCAGACAGAGCTACACCACCTTCAAAAGAAATCAGCAGGTCAGACATCAAGGAAGACGTTGAAGATCACGATTTCTCTTCTTATGCAGATGAGGAGCGGAAGCCATACTACCCTAACCAAAAAGACCTCAACGATCTGATCAGAGACCTTGGTCTCACCAAGTCCAACGCTGAGCTTCTGACATCAAGGCTCAAGCAATGGAACTTATTAGATGAAAGCGTCCAAGTCACAGATCAGAGGAAGCGTCACCAAGTTTTTTTCCATCTTCTTCAGTCTTCAAGATGGACTGTGCTTCTGCAACAATGTGGCCGGTCTATTCGAGGCTATAGGTATCACCTGTAACCCGAATGAGTGGCGCCTCTTCATAGACAGCTCATGCAAGAGCCTCAAAGCCGTGCTGCTTCACAATGGGAACAAGTATCCGTCTCTTCCTGTAGCTCACTCGGTGCACCTGAAAGAGGAATACACCAGTGTCAAGATGTTGCTATGTGCCTTGAAGTATGATGAGTACGGCTGGGAAGTTATCGGAGATTTCAAAATGGTGTCATTGCTGATGGGCCTCCAAGGTGGTTTTACTAAGTATCCTTGCTTTATTTGCCTTTGGGACAGCCGGGATACTGAAGCGCACTACCACAGGCGGGACTGGCCTCAGCGGACAGAGTTCACCGTGGGGAAGAACAATGTAAAGTGGGAGTCACTGGTGGACCCATGCAAGGTGCTGATGCCACCACTACACATCAAGTTGGGGCTCATAAAACAATTTGTCAGTGCTCTAGATAAGGAGTCGAGAGCTTTCAATTACCTCCAAGATCTTTTACCTAAGCTGTCTGAAGCAAAGATCAAAGCTTGTGTCTTCGTCGGACCACAAATCAAGAAGATCATAGAGTGCAGTGAATTTCCCAAGAAGCTGAATAGGAAGGAGAGAGCAGCTAGGAACAGTTTTGTCGCAGTGGTTCGCGGCTTCCTAGGCAATCATAAAGATGAAAACTATGTACAACTGGTTCAGACTCTGATAAAGAACTATGCTGCAATGGGCTGCAGGATGTCACTCAAAATCCATATCCTTGATGCTCATCTTGATAAGTTCAAAGAGAACATGGGAGCTTATTCAGAGGAGCCAGGCGAGCGCTTTCACTAGGACATTATGAACTTTGAAGGCCGTTACCAAGGACAATATAACGAAAACATGATGGGCGACTATATTTGGGGATTGATTCGTGAAACTGATTTGCAGTATAGTCGTAAATCTCGGAAAACCGCACACTTCTGAACAGTTTGTGGTAATCTGTGTAAATTTGCAATGCATATAGTGTTCTTAGTCTGACTGTATAAATGAGAAGATGCAAAATCGTCTGTTTCTATAGTAAAAATGCATAATTTTCGTTGCCGTGGTCACAAAAGCGAAGTTTATGATGAATGTAAGCAATTTTTAATTTGTTTTAGACATAAGCAATTGGAATATAACATTTAAAAGCTGGGAACAAAATATCAGGAATGTGAAATTTAGACACAATTGAGGAAATTTTGTTATGTTCAAGCATCATTTTGATAATCCACTTTTTATCTGACATATATAAGATATTATATTAGATGTATTGGAATAAGAAAGGTTTGAAAAGAATGGAACAATTTTTTGGAGAGTGGTAACTTTAAAAAAATGAAGCAATTAAACAGTACTATGTGTCACAAATATTTGTTACTTTACATGTAAATTAAAAGTGTGGTGGAGTTTACACAACAATGGTTTAAATTTGTAGTATATAAGAACTGTGTTGTCAATCAAATTGTAGAAATGAATGATAATAGTAAGAAAATAATATTGGGGAATAATTAAATAATAATGTTGGAATTACCATCTATAAAATATTATCCCATTGGTATGGGTCCCAACTGTTGCATGCAGCCTAATATGTGCCTATAAGTGCAATATTAGGGGGCATCAGTGGAATCTACAGTGATAAAAATATACAACCCCAATTCCAATGAAGTTGGAATGTTGTGTAAAACATAAATAAAAACAGAATGCGATTTTCAAATCCTTTTCAACCTATATTCAATTGAATACAGTCATGGCCAAAAGTTTTGAGAATGACACAAATATTATATTTTCACATGATCTGCTGCCCTCTGGTTTTTATGTGTGTTTGTCAGATGTTTTTATCACATACAGAAATATAATTGCATTCACATTATGAGTAACAGAAGCTTATATTGACAGTTAGAATGAGTTAATGCAGCAAGTCAATATTTGCAGTGTTGACCCTTCTTCTTCAGGACCTCTGCAATTCTCCCTGGCATGCTCTCAATCAACTTCTGGACCAAATCCTGACTGATAGCAGTCCATCCTTGCAGAATCAATGCTTTAATTTTGTCTGAATTTGTTGGTTTTTGTTTGTCCACCCGTCTCTTGATGATTGACCACAAGTTCTCAATGGGATTAAGATCTGGGGAGTTTCCAGGCCATGGACCCAAAATCTCTATGTTTTGTTCCCTGAGCCATTTAGTTATCACCTTTGCTTTATGGCAAGGTGCTCCATCATGCTGGAAAAGGCATTGTTGAGCGCCAAACTGCTCTTGGACGGTTGGGAGAAGTTGCTCTTGGAGGACATTCTGGTACCATTCTTTATTCATGGCTGTGTTTTTAGGCAAGACTGTGAGAGAGCCGATTCCCTTGGCTGAGAAGCAACCGCACACATGAATGGTTTCAGGATGCTTTACAGTTGGCATGAGACAAGACTGGTGGTAGCGCTCACCTCTTCTTCTCCGAATAAGCTGTTTTCCAGATGTTCCAAACAATCGAAAAGGGGATTCATTAGAGAAAATGACTTTACCCCAGTCCTCAGCAGTCCACTCCCTGTACCTTTTGCAGAATATCAGTCTGTCACTGATGTTTTTTCTGGAGAGAAGTGACTTCTTTGCTGCCCTCCTTGAGACCAGGCCTTGCTCCAAGAGTCTCCGCCTCACAGTGCGTGCAGATGCACTGACACCTGCCTGCTGCCATTCCTCAGCAAGCTCTGCACTGCTGGTAGCCCGATCCCGCAGCTGAAACACTTTTAAGAGACGGTCCTGCCGCTTGCTGGTCTTTCTTGGGTGCCCTGGAGCCTTTTTGGCACCAATGGAACCTCTCTCCTTGAAGTTCTTGATGATGCGATAGATTGTTGACTGAGGTGCAATCTTTCTAGCTGCAATACTCTTCCCAGTTAGGCCATTTTTGTGCAGTGCAATGATGACTGCACGTGTTTCTTTAGAGATAACCATGGTTAACAGAAGAGAAACAATGATGGCAAGCACCAGCCTCCTTTTAAAGTGTCCAGTGGTGTCATTCTTACTTAATCATGACAGATTGATCTCCAGCCCTGTCCTCATCAACACCCACACCTGTGTTAATGGAGCAATCACTGAAACGATGTTAGGTGGTCCTTTTAAGGCAGGGCTGCAATGATGTTGAAATGTGTTTTGGGGGATAAAGTTCATTTTCTAGGCAAATATTGACTTTGCAAGTAATTGCTGTTAAGCTGATCACTCTTTATAACATTCTGGAGTATATGCAAATTGCCATTAGAAAAACTGAAGCAGTAGACTTTGTAAAAATTAATATTTGTATCATTCTCAAAACTTTTGGCCATGACTGTACACTACAAAGACAAGATATTTAATATTCAAACGGATAAACTTTATTTGTTTTTTGCAAATATTCACTCATTTTGAATTTGATGCCTGCAACACGTTCCAAAAAGTTGGGACAGGGACAACAAAAGATTGGGACAGGGGCATGTTTACCACTGTGTTACATCACCTTTTCTTTCAACAACACTCAATAAGCGTTTGGGAACTGAGGACAAGAATTGTTGAAGCTTTGTAGGTGGAATTCTTTCCCATTTTTGCTTGATGTACAACTTCAGTTGCTGAACAGTCTGGGGTCTCTGTTGTTGTATTTTGCACTTCATAATGTGCCACACATTTTCAATGGGAGACAGGTCTGGACTGCAGGCAGGCCAGTCTAGTACCCGCACTCTTTTACTATGAAGCCACGCTGTTGTAACACATGCAGAATGTGGCTTGGCATTGTCTTGCTGAAATAAGCAGGGACGTCCCTGAAAAAGACATTGCTTGGATGGCAGCATATGTTGCTTCAAAACCTGTAAGTACCTTTCAGCATTAATGGTGCCTTCACAGATGTGCAAGTTACCCATGCCATGGGCACTAACACACCCCCATACCATCAGATTGTTATCAGTGCTACTAAACTTTGCACTGATAACAATCCGGACAGTCCTTTTCCTCTTTGGCCCGCAGGACACGACATCCATGATTTCCAACAACAATTTGAAATGTGGACTTGTCAGACGACAGGACACTTGTCCACGTTGCGTCAGTCCATCTCAGATGAGCTCGGGCCCAGAGAAGCCGGCAGCGTTTCTGGGTGTTGTTGATTTATGGCTTTCACTTTGCATGGTAGAGTTTTATCTGGCACTTGTAGATCAAGTGACGAACTGTGTTCACTGACTATGGTTTTCTGAAGTGTTCCTGAGGCCCATGTGGTAATATCCGTTACAGAATGATGTCGGCTTTTAATGCAGTGCCTCCTGAGGGATAAAAGGTCACAGGCATTCGATGTTGGTTTTTGTCCTTGCCGCTTAATTGCAGAGATTTTTCCAGATTATCTGAATCTTTGGATGATATTAGGGACTGTAGATGATACAATCCCTAAATTCCTTGCAATTGTACGTTGAGAAACATTGTTCTTAAACTATTAGACTAGTTGCTCATGCAATTGTTCACAAAATGGTGAACCTCGCCCCATCCTTGCTTGTGAAGGACTGAGCCTTTCGGGGATGCTCCCCTTATACCCAATCATGACACTCACCTGTTTCCAATTAACCTGTTCACCTGTGGAATGCTCCAAAATGGTGTTTTTTGAGCATTCCTCAGTTTTCCCAGTCTTTTGTTGCCCCTGTCCCAGCTTTTTTGGAATGTGTTGCAGGCATCAAATTCAAAATGAGTGAATATTTGCAAAAAAACAATAAAGTTTATCCGTTTGAACATTAAATATCTTGTCTTTATAGTGTATTCAATTGAATATACAGTAGGTTGAAAAAGATATGTAAATAATTGTATTCTGTTTTTATTTATGTTTTACACATTGTCCCAACTTCATTGGAATTGGGTTGTAGAATATGAAAAAGGAAATCATATATAAAATCTTGTTTGTCTGTAATCGACTGATTATAGCAAGAGAATGGTCTATGCATTGTAAAATAACGGCACTTCTATGATAGGCTGGATAGAGAAGTCTGTAATAGAAGCTCATGCCAGACAAGCCTGAGAGCCTTCAATAGGCTCCCAACAGTTATGGCAATGGATTGCTGTCCCTGAGTCTCATTCCAGAGACTAGGAATCCTCCCCAAAATGGTGGCGCTATCGACCAAGGCACCAGGGGGGTTAATGCCCTTGATACAGTGGAGATCCAGTGGCTGTGGCGACCCCTAAGCTCCATATTTAAATACAGAACATCCACCATACTATTATGGCAGATGTCAGGAAATGGTTAAAATTAATTTGCCAAGTCTCCGCCCATGCTTCCAGCTTACCTAGATTCCCCTGTAATATTCTACTATCCGCCTCATTTTTGATTACTTTACAGAGTTTATTATCATCTGCAAATATGGAAACCCTGCTCTGTAAACCCTCTGTAAATCTTCTGTAAGCCAGGTCATTAATAAACATATTACAAACAAAAGAAGAGGACCCAATACTGACCCCTGTCGCACTCTGTTAGTGACTGTGTAAAAGTATATACTATTAACAATCACCCTCTTTTTCCTATCACTGAGCTAGTTGTGAACCTAAATACATATGTTTTTCCCCAACTCCAACATTCTCATTTTGCATACCAACCTTTTATGTGGTACAGTATCAAAAGCCTTTGAAAATTCCAGATATACTACATCCACCATGTCCAGTCAATCCTTAAATATTATAAATAAGGGTCTGTCTATCACAGTGCAAAATTCTCTCAGAACTCGGGGGTGTATGCCATCTTTCTATTTTAGTATTTTGAAGGCAGCACCACATTTCCTTCTGGGTTAACCAGGTGACAATTAATTGAGAATTTACATCATGTTTTTGGTCAATGGATTTTCTAGTGTAAAAACAGTGGAAAAGAAGACATTTAATATATCTGACTTTTCCTCATTTTCCTCCACCATTACACCCTGATTATTTTTTAGAGGGCCCACATTGTCAGTTTTTAATTTCTTATTAATTATGTAGTTGAAGAATACTTTTGGATTAATTTTACTTTCCTTGGCAATTATTCTCTCTGCTTTGATTTTTAACAGGTTGATTTGTCTTTCAAACAATTTATTTTTCTCTTTATAATTTTAACAAATGTTAATGATTTCTAACCCGATTATTTGTTATGTTTTTCACTGGCCCTAAGATGTTTTTGAAAATGTCCCATTGAGGCTATTTTTCATTGCGTTTTTGCTGAGGTTTTTCTCAGTGGATTTTCTTCCCTTATTAAACCTATAGGGAAAACACCACATTTTCCGCTGGAATAATCGACACACTGCGTTTTTTAAAAACACGGTTGTTTTTGAAAATGCAGCTTTTCCACAGCAGATTTTTTTTTCTATAATGTGAGGATGGGATTAGACAGAATCTCATTGCAGGTGATGTAAAATGCAACGTTTTTTGCTATGATGTTTCCGCAGCGGCATAAACTGCGTTTTTGCAATGTGGGACTTTAGCCTTACTTTGTGTTTCCTTCACTTTGACAACATTGTCCCAGTCTATGCTACTAAGCTCCTCTCTCAGCTGGTGGAAATTGGCCTTCCTGAAATTTTGTGTTTTTAAACATCTCTACTAAAATTCTTATTAAAGTGTACATGAAAACTTATCTTGTTGTAGTCACTATTACCTAGGTAAAAAAAATTATGTCTAAAAGTGCCTTGCCTTATTCCTGTACTAGTTGTGAAAGGTAATTTTTTTTTATTACTGACAAAAACCTGTTCCCTTTGTTAGTCCTGCAGGTTTCTGCCTCCCAGTTTATATGTGGGTATTTGAAATCACCCATAATAATTACTTTATAATGTTTTGCAGACTTATCTATTTGCCTTTTAAGTAAATTTTCAGCTTTTTCTGCAGGTTTACATCGAAGACTTTCTGCTTCAATTATACCTATACAGGGCTGGAGGTAGGGGGCGCAAAATGGGCAAATGCCCAGGGCCCCCGTCTCCAAAAGGGCCCCGTGATCCGCAGCATCAGACGTTTGGTCTGATCATCCGGATCGAGCCTTACTTACAAGTGTATTGGTGTGGTGGATATCTATGATAGAGCAGGGAGCTTTAAAGTCCCTGCTCTGACATAGATGACTGAATAGAAGACAGGGCGCGATGACGTCATTGCATCGCGCCCCCTGTGCCGGACCTGCTCTGGAGTCCAGTAGCAGGGAGAGACTTCAGCATCAGGACTCAGCAGAGTCTGTCCCCCAAATAATTGAATCACCTACTACCAGCACCTGTCTGGCCTGCCCTACACTCCTATTCCCCTTCTTACTGGAGCAGACATTCCCCTGGCTGTCAGAGGAAGTGTCTTGCTGTAGCAGTGTTAACAGTGTTACCCCTATAATAATATCCCCCTCATTCTGTCCACTTCAGTTAGTTCAGAACTAACCTCATTGACTCTCTTCCCTCTATCCCACTGTTTTCTAACCATCACCCAGCTAACTGCCTCTTTTTCCTGCACCTCCATGCTATCATCCCCCTCTGCACTTATCTTTTTAGGTCACAGAAATCAGAAAGAACTTGGTCATGTCAGCAAAGGTTTTATGGGTTCGGTAGTCATCCATGTAACATATTCTAGTATGAATATATTAATTGTAACTCATGCCATCTAGCATATATAACATGTATAGTATGTCAGAAGTCATATATTGGATGCGCCTCAAGAAAGTTAAAAAGGTTTAGATTTTTGAAACATTTGGGATATATATACAGTACAGACCAAAAGTTTGGACACACCTTCTCATTCCAAGAGTTTTCTGTATTTTCATGACAATAAAAATTGTAGATTCACACTGAAGACATCAGAACTATGAATTAACACATGTGGAATTATATACTTAACAAAAAAGTGTGAAACAACTGAAAATATGTTTTATATTCTAGGTTCTTCAAAGTAGCCACCTTTTGCTTTGATTACTGCTTTGCACACTCTTGGCATTCTCTTGATAAGCTTCAAGAGGTAGTCACCTGAAATGGTCTTCCAACAGTCTTGAAGGAGTTCCCAGAGATGCTTAGCACTTGTTGGCCCTTTTGCCTTCACTCTGCGGTCCAGCTCATCCCAAACCATCTCGATTGGGTTCAGGTCTCGTGACTGTGGAGGCCAGGTCATCCGGTGTAGCACCCCATCACTCTCCTTCTTGGTCAAATAGCCCTTACACAGTCTGAAGGTATATTTGGGGTCATTGCCCTGTTGAAAAATAAATGATGGTCCAACTAAACGCAAACCGGATGGAATAGCATGCCGCTGCAAGATGCTGTGGTAACCATGCTGATTCAGTATTCCTTCAATTTTGAATAAATCCCCAACAGTGTCACCAGAAAAGCACCCCCACACCATCACACCTCCTCCTCCATGCTTCACGGTGGGAACCAGGCATGTAGAGTCCATTCGTTCACCTTTTCTGCGTCGCACAAAGACTTGGTGGTTGGAGCCAAAGATCTCAAATTTGGACTCATCAGACCAAAGCACAGATTTCCACAGGTCTAATGTCCATTCCTTGTGTTCTTTAGCCCAAACAAGTCTCTTCTGCTTGTTGCCTGTCCTTAGCAGTGGTTTCCTAGCAGCTATTTTACCATGAAGGCCTGCTGCACACAGTCTCCTATTAACAGTTGTTGTAGAGATGTGTCTGCTGATAGAACTCTGTGTGGCATTGACCTGGTCTCTAATCTGAGCTGCTGTTAACCTGCGATTTCTGAGGCTGGTGACTCGGATGAACTTATCCTCGCAGCAGAGATGACTCTTGGTCTTCCTTTCCTGGGGCGGTCCTCATGTGAGCCAGTTTCTTTGTAGCACTTGATGGTTTTGGCCACTGCACTTGGGTACACTTTCAAAGTTTTCCCAATTTTTCGCACTGACTGACCTTCATTTCTTAAAGTAATGATGGCCATTCATTTTTCTTTACTTAGCTGCTTTTTTCTTGCCATAATATAAATATTAACACTCCATTCAATAGGACTATCAGCTGTGTATCCACCTGACTTCTGAACAACACAACTGATGGTCCCAACCCCATTTATAAGGCAAGAAATCCCACTTATTAAACCTGACAGGGCACACCTGTGAAGTGAAAACCATTTCAGGTGACTACCTCTTGAAGCTCATCAAGAGAATGCCAAGAATGTGCAAAGCAGTAATCAAAGCAAAAGGTGGCTACTTTGAAGAACCTAGAATATAAGACATATTTTCAGTTGTTTCACACTTTTTTGTTAAGTATATAATTCCACATGTGTTAATTCATAGTTTTGATGCCTTCAGTGTGAATCTACAATTTTTATTGTCATGAAAATACAGAAAACTCTTGGAATGAGAAGGTGTGTCCAAACTTTTGGTTTGTACTGTATATATATACGTGCTACTCTGGTGCTGGTATTATTTCAAATATAGCAGAACATGTTGGAGTATGAGGGTCACATGACTGTGTATAAGAAGTGCATGTTAGAGAGGCAGAGTCTCTCAGAAGCAAATATGGTCAGAAGTTCAACAATCTGTGAAAAACTAAAAATTGTTGAACAATTTCAGAAAAATGTTTCTCAAAGCACAATTGCAATGACTTTGAATATCCTATTATCTACAGTACATAATATCATCAAAAGATTCAAGGAATCTGGAGAAATGTGCATAAGGGACAAGGCCAATGACCAATATTGGATGCTTGTGATCTACAGGCCCTCAGACAGCCACTGCATTACATACAGGCATGAATCGGTAATGCAAATAATTGCATGGGCTGAGGAATATTTCTAGTTTATGAACACAGTTACAAACAATAAATGTAACTTAAAGCATTAAAAAACTTGCAGACAACATTTCATATTCTGGCATTATTGTGTGACATAAATAAATAAATTTTCTATTCCTGCCTCGCACTGTGTATGAAGTATGGGCTTGGAGTACAGGGCTGTGTAAATTGTACAGTATATAGATTGAGACATTATAAAACGTACAAACTATTTTGGTGTCATATGAAAGAGGAGATTCTCTTTCATATAGCACATAAGGTTGCAGTGCTATCTATATTAATTCCAGAGTTATTTCCACAGTGCAGCTGTATAATATATACAGTACAGACCAAAAGTTTGGACACATCTTCTCATTCCAAGAGTTTTCTGTATTTTCATGACTATAAAAATTGTAGATTCACACTGAAGGCATCAAAACTATGAATTAACACATGTGGAATTATATACTTAACAAAAAAGTGTGAAACAACTGAAAATATGTCTTATATTCTAGGTTCTTCAAAGTAGCCACCTTTTGCTTTGATTACTGCTTTGCACACTCTTGGCATTCTCTTGATGAGCTTCAAGAGGTAGTCACCTGAAATGGTTTTCACTTCACAGGTGTGCCCTGTCAGGTTTAATAAAGTGGTATTTCTTGCCTTATAAATGGGGTTGGGACCATCAGTTGTGTTGTGCAGAAGTCAGGTGGATACACAGCTGATAGTCCTACTGAATGGAGTGTTAGAATTTGTATTATGGCAAGAAAAAAGCAGCTAAGTAAAGAAAAACGAGTGGCCATCATTACTTTAAGGAATGAAGGTCAGTCAGTCCGAAAAATTGGGAAAACTTTGAAAGTGTCCCCAAGTACAGTGGCCAAAACCATCAAGCGCTACAAAGAAACTGGCTCACATGAGGACCGCCCCAGGAAAGGAAGACCAAGAGTCACCTCTGCTGCGGAGGATAAGTTCATCTGAGTCACCAGCCTCAGAAATCGCAGGTTAACAACAGCTCAGATTAGAGACCAGGTCAATGCCACACAGAGTTCTAGCAGCAGACACATCTCTACAACAACTGTTAAGAGGAGACTGTGTGCAGCAGGCCTTCATGGTAAAATAGCTGCTAGGAAACCACTGCTAAGGACAGGCAACAAGCAGAAGAGACTTGTTTGGGCTAAAGAACACAAGGAATGGACATTAGACCTGTGGAAATTTGTGTTTTGGTCTGATGAGTCCAAATTTGAGATCTCTGGTTCCAACCACCATGTCTTTGTGTGACGCAGAAAAGGTGAACGAATGGATTCTACATGCCTAGTTCCCACCGTGAAGCATGGAGGAGGAGGTGTGATGGTGTGGGGGTGCTTTGCTGGTGACACTGTTGGGGATTTATTCAAAATTGAAGGAATACTGAATCAGCATGGTTACTACAGCATCTTACAGCGGCATGCTATTCCATCCGGTTTGCGTTTATTTGGACCATCATTTATTTTTCAACAGGACAATGACCCCAAACACACCTCCAGACTGTGTAAGGGCTATTTGACCAAGAAGGAGAGTGATGGGGTGCTACGCCAGATGACCTGGCCTCCACAGTCACCAGACCTGAACCCAATCGAGATGGTTTGGGGTCAGCTGGACCGCAGAGTGAAGGCAAAAGGGCCAACAAGTGCTAAGCATCTCTGGGAACTCCTTCAAGACTGTTGGAAGACCATTTCAGGTGACTACCTCTTGAAGCTCATCAAGAGAATGCCAAGAGTGTGCAAAGCAGTAATCAAAGCAAAAGGTGGCTACTATGAAGAACCTAGAATATACAACATATTTTCAGTTGTTTCACACTTTTTTGTTAAGTATATAATTTCACATGTGTTAATTCATAGTTTTGATGCCTTCAGTGTGAATCTACAATTTTTATAGTAATGAAAATACAGAAAACTCTTGGAATGAGAAGGTGTGTCCAAACTTTTGGTCTGTACTGTATATTATAAATATACAATCCCGACACTGTTTTCAACCAATGATATCTCTGGAAGTAATGTAGCTAGCACTGTAATCTTCTCTTTTATATGAAACCAAAAGAAAGTTTGTACGTTATATAGTGTCCGAGATATAACTAAAGTGACCCTCCCCTACCCTTATTTTCTCTACATCTTACATAGCTCCATACTGCAAGCCCCTACTACATACACAGTAGCATTCAGTGAGCGGCAGGAACAGTTCTCAATCAGGAAACAAGGGAAAGAGTGAAACAATGGCGGATTTCACAGAAATTATCCAAAATTTGATAATAAAGTATATTCCAAAATGTATTAATGACACAAATACTGCCAGAAAATCAAACGTTGTCCGAACGTTTAGTTATGTTTTAAAGCTGTATCGCGCTAAAAAAAGAAGCCATATAGCAACACACTTCAGAAATGATGCTGCCTTTTCTGAGTCAAAGCTCATTTGAATTGGACTGAGGCAAAATGGAAAACTGTTCTGTGGGCAATTTACACATCTTGAAAGATAGTATCAATGCTGAGCAGTGTATAAAGGTTTTAGAACAACACATACTCCCTTCTTGACAATGCCTCTGTCAGAGAAGGTCTTGCATATTTCATTAAGACAATGCTAAACCACATACAGTGGGGAAAAAAGTATTTAGTCAGCCACCAATTGTGCAAGTTCTCCCACTTAAAAAGATGAGAGAGGCCTGTAATTGACATCATAGGTAGACCTCATCTATGAGAGACAAAATGAGAAAACATATCCAGAAAACCACATTGTCTGATTTTTTTAAGAATTTATTTTCAAATTATAGTGGAAAATAAGTATTTGGTCAATAACAAAAGTTCATCTCAATACTTTGTTACATATCCTTTGTTGGCAATGACAGAGGTCAAATGTTTTCTGTAAGTCTTCACAAGGTTGGCACACACTGTTGCTGGTATGTTGGCCCATTCCTCCATACAGATCTCCTCTAGAGCAGTGATGTTTTGGGGCTGTCGCTGGGCAACACGGACTTTCAACTCCCTCCAAAGGTTTTCAATAGGGATCAGATCTGGAGACTGGCTAACGAAACTACTCCTTTGTTGCCCTGGCGGTGTGCTTGGGATCATTGTCATGCTGAAAGACCCAGCCACGTTTCATCATCAATGCCCTTGCTGATGGAAGGATGTTTGCACTCAAAATCTCGCAATACATGGCCCCATTCATTCTTTCATGTACACGGATCAGTCATCCTGGTCTCTTTGCAGAGAAACAGCCCCAAAGCATGATGTTGCCACCCCCATGCTTCACAGTAGGTATGGTGGTCTTTGGATGCAACTCAGCATTCACTCTCCTCCAAACACGACGAGTTGTTTCTACCAAACAGTTCTACTTTGGTTTCATCTGTCCATATGACATTCTCCCAATACTCTTCTGGAACATCCAAATGCTCTCTAGCAAACTTCAGATGGGCCCAGATATGTACTGGCTTAAGCAGGGGGACACGTCTGGCACTGCAGGATCTGAGTCCCTGGCGGCGAAGTGTGTTAATGATGGTAGCCTTTGTTACGTTAGTCCCAGCTTTCTGCAGGTCATTCACTAGGTCCCCCCATGTGGTTCTGGGATTTTTGCTCACCGTTCTTGTGATTATTTTGACCCCACGGAGTGAGATCTTGCGTGGAGCCCCTGATCGAGGGAGATTATCAGTGGTTTTGTAATTTATTATCATTTTCTAATTATTGCTCCCACAGTTAATTTCTTCACACCAAGCTGCTTGCCTATTGCAGATTCAGTCTTCCCAGCCTGGTGCAGGTCTACAATTTTGTTTCTGGTGTCCTTCCACAGCTCTTTGGTCTTTACCATAGTGGAGTTTGAAGTGTTACTGTTTGAGGTTGTGGACAGGTGCCTTTTATACTGATAACAATGTCAAACAGGTGCCATTACTACAGGTAATGAGTGGAGGAGAGAGGAGCCTCTTAAAGAAGAAGTTACAGGTCTCTGAGAGCCAGAAATCTTATTTGTTTGTAGGTGACCAAATACTTATTTTTCACCATAATTTGCAAATAAATTCTTAAAAAATCAGACAATGTGATTTTCTGAATTTGTTTTCTCATTTTGTCTCTCATAGTTGAGGTCTACCTATGATGTCAATTACAGGCCTCTCTCATCTTTTTAAGTGGGAGAACTTGCACAATTGGTGGCTGACTAAATACTTTTTTTTCCCCACTGTATTTGGATGATATACTTGTGTTTTCTCATGACTGGGACTCACACATCAAAAATGTCAGGACAATTCTCCAGGTTCTTATGGAGAATCACTTATATGCCAAGGTGGAAAAATGCCTTTTTGGAATGCAGGAATTGTCCTTTTTGGGTTATATTTTGTCCTCTTCTGTGATTCGCATGGATCCAGCCAAAGTCTCGGCAATTGTAGAATGGACACAGCCCACCTCCTTAAAGGCATTACAAAGGTTTCTGGGTTTTGCTAATTACTACCGGAAGTTCATTCATAACTTCTCTGCTATAGCCAAACCCCTAACTGATCTCACTAAGAAAGGCGCTGATTTACTGAATTGGAGTCAAGATGCTGTCGCTTCCTTTGAATCTCTGAAACAGGCGTTTACTGAAGCTCCTGTTTTAGTTCAGCCTGATCTCTTTCGTCCGTTTGTAGTGGAGGTAGATGCCTCTGAGGTAGGGGTCGGCGCAGTGTTATCCCAAGGCACAGCCTCCCTTACTAAATTACGACCTTGTGCCTTTTTCTCTCATAAGTTCTCTCCTACAGAGGGAAACTATGACATTGGTATTCGAGAATTGTTGGCTATTAAGTGGGCTTTTGAAGAGTGGCGTCATTTCCTAGAAGGAGGCAGACATAGGATTACTGTTCTCACTGATCATAAGAATCTCACGTTTTTAGAATCAGCCAAGAGATTAAATCCTAGACAAGCAAGATGGGCTTTATTCTTTACCAGGTTTGATTTCGTGGTTACCTTCAGACCTGGATCAAAGAATATTAAAGCTGATGCCTTATCTCACATTTTTTGTCCTTCTCAGATCCTGGACTCTGAGCCCGAATCAATTCTTTCTGAGGGAATTGCTCTTTCAGCCGTGTCCTCAGATCTGGCTTCTGAGACCAGGGAGAATCAACAGTTCGCCCCTCAGAACATGCCAGAGGGAAAATTGTTTGTACCTTCACAATTCAGACTCAGGTTGTTGAGAGAATTACATGATTCGTTTTTGTGTGGTCACCCGGGAGTCTCTGGTACTAAGAGGCTAGTGTATCGCCATTACTAGTGGCCTACCAAATCCCGGGATATTATGTCATATGTCTCTGCATGCGATATTTGTGCCCGGGCTAAGGTTCCTTGGGTCCGACCAATGGGTGAATTGCTACCTTTGCTTATACCTAAGAGACCTTGGAACATATTTCTATGGACTTTATTACTGATTTGCCTGTATCTGGAGAAAAGTCTGTCATTTGGACGGTCGTTGATCGTTTTAGTAAAATGCTCCATTTTGTTCCACTGTCTCAACTGCCAAATGCCAAGACTCTCTCCAGACTGTTTATGGATCATGTTGTTCGACCTCATGTTATCCCTGACAATGCTGTTTCTCACAGAGGCGTTCAGTTTGTCGCTAAATTTTGGAAAGCTTTTTGTAGTCACTTGGGAATTCAGTTGTCTTTTTCTTCCGCTTTCCATCCAGAGACTAATGGTCAAACTAAACGCTTCATCCAAACACTAGAGCAATATCTGAGATGTTACATTTCCGATAATCAGTCAGAGTGGGTAACTTATTTGCTGTTAGCTGAATTTGCAATTAACAATCATCACCATGTTGCCCTGAATATTTTGCCGTTTTTTTTGTAATTATGGTTTTCATCCTCGTTTTTCTTCTTTATCTCCTGCTACTGACAACCCAGAAGTAAACGTAGAGGCAGAAAAACTGTGCACAGTTTGGGCTCAGGTTCAATCGAACCTGGAGAATTCCCAATCAACCTCTAAAAAGAATGCTGATAGAAATCGTTCTGCTGGTCCTGTTCTTTCTGTGGGGGAGAAGGTGTGGCTTTCCTCAAAAAATCTGCAGCTTAAAATCCCGTTGCACAAATTGGGTCCTAAATACATTGGACCTTATAAGATTATTGAGATGATCAATCCAGTATCTTTTCATTCGGCTCTTCCTCAGTCTTTTAAAATCCATAACGTCTTTCACAAATCTCTTCTAAAGAAGTATTCGCCGCCTGTAGTTTTGCCCGATAAACCCCATCCTCCTGTTCAAGTTGATGGGGATCAGGAGTTTGAGGTACTGAGAATTGTTGATTCATGCAGTCAGGGGCATTCTTCAATATCTCATTCATAGGAAGGAACCGGCTCGGTCTGTTCATGCTCAGGTTTTGATTCGAAATTTTCATAAAAGGTTTCCCTTTAAACCTTGCTAGGGGTCCAGGGGCCCCTCATAGAAGGGGGGGTACTGTCAGGGTTGTTACATCTGTTGTTGCTGCTTTAAAGTTGCCAGGTCTACATAAAGAAGGGTTGGTGGTTGCTGCTTTAAGGTTGCCATGACAACATAGGGAAGCTTCCTGAGCAAGCCTTTGTAACCACTCCCTCCTCACTCAGCTTTGCTGGCTATCAGTTTCCTAAACTCCTGCTAAGCGCCTGACTGTGATTTGACTTCTCCTATACCTGACCTGTGGCTGTGTACCTGGATTCCTCTTTTGTCTTGCGATTTTGTTCTGGCATTCCTGATCAGTTCTGACTATTGGTTTTGTTTCCCGGATTTGTCTCCGTCTCGTGATTTGGATCTGTGTTGCCCTCCTCAACTGCTGACCCGTGATTGTCGACCATTCTGTTTTCTCTGTCCCTGTGAGTAGTGTACGGATTTGGTGTAGGCTCCTGCTGCAGTGCATTTATTTGTAATACACTTTCTGTTCTGGTGACAATTCCGGTCTTCAGATTCAGTGAAAGGCCACCTCTTCTTTCGAGGAGCTCTGGTGAAGGCGTCTGAGGCCGGTCTTGGCTCGCAGTAGTGTTTTGCCTTTAAGTAGCATTTTCTACTGCTCGCAGTTGTCAGCCCTTTTCTACTGCTGCTCTCATACTCGTACATTTCTTACCTTGCATCTGAATCCTAACAGTTACACAATGGTAGACAAGGCCTTGTCCCAACTTTTTTGAGAGGTGTTACTTCCATCAATTGAAAAAATGAATTCACTTCTAACTTTCAACTTCTGATATTTGTTCTTTTTTGTATTGTGAATAAAATATGGTTATATGAGATTTCCAAATTATTGTTTTAGTTACATTTTACACCATATCCCAAAGTTTTTGGAATTGGGGTTGTATAATTGTGAAGTATACTGAATCCTCTGTTTTGAAACTAGTGTCCGATATGGATTTAATTTGATAAGGGGGACCATGTTATACTATTAAGGCACAATAACACATTACCCCTTTGTTAAAAAAAAAAAAAAAAAAAAAACCTGCATCACAGACCTCCTGGATCCCCTGGAGTTTTCTAGCGTGGAGGGATGATTGAAATGTATGTTTGGCATAAGGCCCTTTCTTGCACCAAATATGTACCTCAAGCCCTGATCTGCGCCACGCCTGCCACATTGTGTGAATGTGGGTGGAACGGGGCGGATATCGGGTTAAGTCGTAGCAGGGATACCTTGGCCCGGCTGATTAATTATAACTAGAATGGAAATCTACACCAGTTCCTACCTAGCACTGACTTTCATTTTGGCGCCAGGATGTCTGATAGATTTATGAAGAGGCCGCAGCCACAGGAAGTTTTAACAAATTTGCCCCATTGTATCAATTCCTGCAGCATAGATCATGCTTCAGGGTGGGGGTCCTTATCTACACTGATGCATTGTAACAAAACCTACACTGATACATTTTAAAATAACACCTGCAGCAGAGGCCTCCTGGACTTCAGGCTACTGGTGTATTGTAACAAACCCTGCAGAGGACTCCTGGACTTCAGGCTGATAGTTTATACCTACACTGCTATAGTATAATACATACCTCCCAACTTTTAAAGAACAGAAAGAGGGACAAAATGTGCGGAGCGCTAAGATTGCCGTGGCAAATTTAGTTCCACCCACTTCTACGTTGACTCCACCCATTCTCATCCATTTTTCTTTGTTCCCCCACACAGTATAATGCTCCTACAGTCACCCTAATATTATATGCCCCCACATTATAATGTTCCCCTCCAATTGCCCCACAGTATTAAGTCCCTCTCCTGGTGCCCCAGTTTAAACTGGCGGGAAACTAGAGCGAGACATGAAACTGGGGCAGCTGGAGGGGGACATTAAACCGTGGGGGTAGTTGGAGGGTGACATTAAACTGGGGGCAACTAGAGGCGGACATGTCCCCCTCCAGCTACTCCCACAGTTTAATGTCCTCCTCCAGTTGCCCCAAGTTTAATGTCTGCATCCAGTGGCCCCCATTGTTTAATGTTGCCCTCCAGCTGTCCCCAGTTTAATGTCCCTCTTAATTTCCCCCCCAGTTTAATGTCCTCCCCATCTGCCACCAGTTTAATGCCACCTTCATCTGCCACCAGTTTAATGTTCCGCCTCCATCTCTGCCCCCAGTTTCATGTCCCCCTATATCTGACCCCAGTTTCATGTCCCCCCTACATCTGCCCCAAGTTTCATGTCCCCCTTCATGTAGCCCTTGATCTGCCACCAGTTTCATGCCCCCCCTTCATCTGCCCCCAGTTTCATATCCGCCCTTCATCTGCCACCAGTTTAATGTCCCCCCTTCATCTGCCACCAGTTTCATGTTCTCCCTCAATTTGCACCCAAAGTTTAACATAAAAAACACTGATACTCACCTCTCCTCACTCCCCTGCTGCTCTGTCTGCAGTCTCAGTCACGGAGTGTTCTGGGAGCTGCAGGCACGATGTGAGTGACGTCATCACATTGCGCCTACAGCTCCTGGGGCCAGAGCACACGGCGAGCACAGTGGTGAAGCGGGAGCTGTAAGCGGACGGCTCCTGCTTCATTTGTAAGATGGGGAAACAGCCCTCATGTTATGAATGTAACTGTTTCTGTAGATAAGTTTATTTTTTTTAGAAACTGACATTTGTTTGTTTGACCACAAGAGGCCACTGTTACCTCAGAAATAGAAGAGACTGTAATTCTGTAATTCCCTGGAGTAGTGACATGGAGACCCTGTTCTGCAGAGGAGGAACAAGGAAGGAGAGAGTGTGTGTGGCAGCCATTTTTGGAGTGTGCTTTTGAGTTTTTAGAAGAAGCAGGACGGAAGTGAGAGAAACCGGATTCCTAAGGGATCAGACATATAACAAGGGGGTGCTGAAGCAGAGACTGTTCCAGAGTTTGCTCAGACAGCATCCTAAGGTGAAGATTGCTATCAAGGACCCGGCTGAGAAGTGGCCCTGTCAGTTAGACCGCATGTTTGGATGAGCCCTGCTTTCAGAGGTTCCAGAGACGAAGCTAACAGGTACCCAACAAATCTGGATCACTAAGAGAAGAAATCGTGCACGCACCACATTACATTTTTGGCGCAAATTGCTTGGGACTGAATAAGGGCCTGTAGTTAGACTAGTTAGGCATCCTCATCTTCACAGGCTACACTACTGGTGAATTATCTACCTATTCGGTAGTAAGGACGAAGACTCAGAGAATTCTATTGAGTTGTAACTCCCAGAGAGGAGCTTCTGAGGAAGTCTAGAAGCGACATTTTATACATTATCATATTTCTTTGGCTTGCAAACTGACCTACTATGATATTTACTCGGTTATACTTTGTTTGTGGGGAATAGGGGTATTTTGATAAGTTTGTAAGCTCTTGTGTTATACCGCCGTTGCCTCTATCACACTCATTGAATTGCTCCTGTGACTAGGGTGATAAAAAGGTAACAAGCGGCTGGTTAGTTGCAGCCTGCAGATAGGTAAAAGCTTGGAGTGTATTGCAGCTACACATGAGAAGGCACCGCGCTGTACAACACCAGGGTCTCAGCTTACTGGCTGAGTGTATGTAAATAGTTGAGAGTGTTTTTCTGGTAAATAGGTGTTACTACACAAAGTAAAATCTTGTATTTTTACTAAATTGATTTGGAGTCGCTTCCTTTGTTCGTGACTTCGCTGTATCCTGGGGAGCCCACCCCGGTACGCGGCTTACAAATTCACCATTGTATTCAACTCATATGCATCCTCTGGACACAGATGAGTTGATACCGGGACAGCAGGACAGGACCCAGAATCTGGGACTGTCCCGCTGATTCCGGGATGGTTGGGAGGTATGTATAATAGTCTGGTTAATTTCACATTATACAGCATCATGTTCCATAGAAATATTTGGTTATGGTTAGTAAAGCTATGTATAATGAAATTCATCCTACACAATGTGATTCAGCAGCTCTAATTCAGGATGCAAGCTATCTTCATGGTTGCCTAGCACCTCCTTATATCCCGCAGTCTTCTGGACTATGAACGATGGAACATTTCAATGTCATCACTGTTTATCTGACATGAGCACATAACATGTGGGTAATTGACTTTGTCATTCTTGTCATATTCTGTACTCTCCAAATAATTTAGATGATTATGTTGCTTAGTAAGATGTACACTGCATCTGGTAATACATAACATACTACCTCTTTTATTTTTATAGTACAGATGCAGTGAGAAAGATATGGTACCTGCTGAAACAGAATGGGACTTCCCCAAGCTGTTTCTACAATATTGAAAGCATATAGCTGTCTACAATGTCTTGGTATGCTGAAACATTAAAATTTCCCTTCACAAGAACTTAAGGTCCTAGGCCAACCTCTGAAAAACAACTCCATATTCCCCTTCCACCAAACATTGATGCTTGAAATTCTGCAGTTATTGGGTCAATGGAGCAAAGGCGACTTGTATGCACTATGCACCTCAGCACTCACCATCCTCGCTTTGTGAGTCTATGCGTTTTGCCACTTTGTGGCTGAGTTGTTGTGGTTCCTAAATACTTCTACTTTTCAATAACACCACTCACAGTTCATTGTGGAATATCTAGGAGTGAAGAAATTTCACAAAATGGCTTGTTGCAAAAATGGCATCCTATTATAGTACCATGCTGCTGGAATTCATTGAGCTCTTTAGAATAAGCCATTCTTTCACAAATGTTTGTAAAAGCAGTCAACTTGACTAGATGCTAGTTTTTCTTGTTTTTTTTTAAATTTTCTACAAAGTAGTTTCATATTGAAGACAAGGGAAACCATGAAGGAACACATACAGAATTAGTTATAAAACAAACCAGAATGTTTTATATTTTTTATACTTCAAAGAGGCCCCTTTCGCTTTGACAGCTTTGTATATTCTCTGCATTCTCTCCATCAGCTTCATGAGGTAATGACCTGAAATGGTTTTCAGTTAATAGGTATGCCTTGTCAAATGTTATTTGTGGAATTTATAGTCTTCATAATGTGTTTGAGACCATCGGTTGTGTTGTGCAGAGGTAGGAATGGTGCAGTTTCCTACGTTGCTTAATCCTTTTCAACCACTATTTTAATCCATATTATGGCAAGAACCACTCAACTAAGTAAAGAGAAATGTCAGTCCATCATTTACTTTAATACATAAAGCTCAGTCAATCTATAAAAATTTCAAGAATTTTGAAAGTATCCTCAAGTGCAGTCATGAATCAATCAAATGCTATGATGAAACTGACTCTAATGAGGACTTCCCCAGGAGAAGAAGATCAAGAGTTACCTCGGCAGCAGTAGATAAGTTCATTAGAGTTACCAGCCTCACAAACCACAAATGAACAAAATCTCATATTAGAGTCTGAAGAGACCCCACAGTATAATTATAGCTAGTGAGTGGGGAAAATTATAAAAGTTAGAATGTTATACCGTGTGCAGGGGCCGCTATGAGACATAATACGGTGTGCAGGGGCCACTATGAGAAATAATACCGTGTGCAGGGGCCGGTATGGGACATAATATCGTGTGCAGGGGCCACTATGGGACATAATATGGTGTGCAGGGGCCGCTATGGAACATAATACAGTGTGTATGGGCCGCTATGGGACATAATACGGTGTGCAAGGGGCCCCTATGGGACATAATACGGTGTGCAGGGGCTGCACCATGTGAATGCAGATTTACATCAAGCTAAAAGTTCCAGTGGCCTAAGAATATAACTGCATCCAGATACATAGTGTTTTTTCACCATAAGAATGCTGTCATATGGTGCTTCTGGACACATACATTTACCACTAATTGGCAGCTGTACATGTACTTTCATTGCTTCTAATCGGAAAGTACAGGAGCATCCCAGGAAATAGGAGTAAACACATGTGTCCTAAAGCATCTGGTGGCAGCACTTCTGTGTTATGGTTTGTGGTATATGACTTTAGTTTAGGGGTCGTCAGACTTACAATTATTGACCGGCACTCTGAGTACCTCATTTTTGATTTTTTTATTAAAATCGGCACGCCGAACAAAAAAGGTTGCCTACCCCTGCACTACACAGTGACTGCAAACCACGGTGTTTACGCCACGTGGGGCCCCGGCCTCATAATTCATCCACATTTTCTGGGGGAAACTAAATCAATAAATAGGTGAGATTAAGACTAGACAGTCTACAAATTCAACAAATTGAATAACATTTGGCATCAGGCACTGTGATTTATCTGGTGCAGTTTAAAACGGTCTAGTTTATCTTTGCACTGTATAACTATTAGGCCGGGGCCCCACGTGGCAAAAAAAAATCGCAGCATTTTACAGTCAGAGCAAAGCTAGAATCCCATGCCCACTTTGCTGTAAAAACCGCGCTGCGGACATGTGGCAACATGTCAATTATACCTATGGAAACGCCGGCAGTTTCTCCATAGATATAATTGAAACAGAAAGTCCGCAGAGGAAACCTCTGCGAACTTTCTGTCTAAAGCTCTGCGGAAAGAACCGCGATGCGTTCCCGCCACAATTTTTTTCCCGCAGCATTTTTTTTGCTGCGGGACACCACGTAGGGCCTTAGCCTTAGACAGCATTAATAAAGTCTAAGCAATTGCCATGTGCTTATATCTAAACATCGCCATGTGCATATATCTAATAATCGCCATGTGCATATATCTAAACATCGCCATGTGGATATATCTAAACATCGCCATGTGCATATATCTAATAATTGCCATGTGCATATATCTAAACATCGCCATGTGCACGTACCTTGTTTGGGGAACATTTAGTCTTTATACAGACCCATAGTTACTTTACATTCTACCATATGTTGCTTCCATGGACACGATATCTTAGATATTCTATATACTTCTATGGGAGAGTGATATACAGTGGTACGGAAAGTATTCAGACCCCTTTAAATTTTTCACTCTTTGTTTCATTCTTGACTGGCCCAGTCAGAGCCCTGACCTCAACCCAATTGAGCATCTCTGGAGAGACCTGAAAATGACTGTCCACCAACGTTCACCACCCAACCTGACGGAACTGGAGAGGATCTGCAAAGAAGAATGGCAGAGGATCCCCAAATCCAGATGTGAAAAACTTGTTGCATCATTCCCAAGAAGACTCATGGCTGTACTAGCTCAAAAGGCTCAAAAGGGTGCTTCTACTCAATACTGAGCAAAGGGTCTGAATACTTATGACCATGTGATATTTCAGTTTTTCTTTTTTAATAAATTTGCAAAAATATCTACATTTCTGGATTTTTTCTGTCAAGATGGGGTGCTGAGTGTACATTAATGAGAAATAAAATGAAATGTTTTGCTTTTAGCAAATGGCTGCAATGAAACAAAGAGTGAAAAATTTAAAGGGGTCTGAATACTTTCCGTACCCACTGTATGGCTTAAGTCTGAGCAAAACACAATTCATGCAAAAGAAAAATAATCTTCTGTTGGCCTCTACATACAATCTGGGGTACAAAAAGGTATAGTATGACTGTAGCAAGCTATGGGTGTACTATGGGTGAATACAACATATGGAATGAAAATTGCGATATTTCACAAAAGTCACATGATGTCTGCAACTTATTAGAGAAAGTGCAATTGTATTACACAAGGTGTATGGTAATAATGAAAGAGTTAGTTTTAGGGCGGGCCAGTGAGGAAATAGCCTAGAGGGCAACCATATCATATTAGGACCATATTTCAAATAGACCCTTACCTCAGTTACAGGACTGGTAATATTTATATATTGTGGTAAAGTTCACATTATAATATTCTAAAGTTTTTTATTGCAAACTATGAGGTTCTATATGTTAATGCACTTTATATAGCCATATATTGGAGCAGGACCTCTTTCCGTCATATCCACCATCAGCAGCAACTGGGTATAACAGTCTTGTAGTTATTTTGTCCTTGTGTCACTAACTGCACATCCTCTTTCATCGGAGGCAGGCTCCCTTGGCTGCTGTGTCTCACAGAGGCTGCTATGCCTCCTACCATGGTAGTTAAACCCATGATCCATTGCATGCTAAAGCCAAATAGGTGGATTACTAGTCTATATAGGAAAGGGAATTATTGATGTTAAGATATGGTAATGAGGTATATAAATGAGCAAGTCTAGTAAATGACAAGTAAAGGAAGATTTTGGGAACATTGTACATGGCAAACATGTATACTGTGTAAGCTGATCTGGTTAATAAAATCAACTACAGACCGGGTGATCTTTAACATTTGATGTCTACAGGAAAGGCACTAATGCAAAGTTCTAGTTAAACATTGTCTTGCTGTGTGCCTTATACCGTCTGTTGTTTTTACTCTAAAGCCTCAGCAAAGGTTGGAGGTGGTATTGACTTAGTAATTAAACTATTTTAGCTTCAGGATTTTTTGTAATCACTGCATTTGACACCATCTGTTATGGTATAAGGGTCATTTTTACCAGATGGAACAGAAAAAATATGGCCCAGTATACTTTTATAGCTGGTATTGATTCTGTAGCATCTGTGATTTCCTGTTACAACAGGTTTCTATAGTTCAGTTTACATATATATATATATATATATATATATATATATATATATTCATACTATATATTTATTTATCTTGGTTATATAGCAGCAGCGTATTCTGCAGCACTTTACAACCATTGTCAGCAGTTACTGTCCATTGTAGGGCTCACAATCTAAACTTCATATCAATCTGTTTTTGGTATGGGAGGAAATCAGAGATTTGGGGAACCTTGTAGATGGCAAATACAGTATGTACAGTGTGTAATCCAAAAATCATTATACTCTGGGGTCTACCCTTTTAAATGTTTCACTCTGTTTCATTTCAGCCATTTGCTAAAAGCAAAAAAGTTCATTTTATTTCTCATTAATGTACACTCATCACCCCATCTTGACAGAAAAAACAGAAATGTAGATATTTTTGCAAATTTATTAAAAAAGAAAAACTGCAATATCACATGGTCATAAGTATTCAGACCCTTTGCTGTGACACTCATATTTAACTCACATGCTGTCCATTTCCTTCTGATCCTCCTTGAGATGGTTCTACTCCTTCACTGGAGTCCAGCTGTGTTTAATTAAACTGATTGGACTTGATTAGGAAAGGCACACACCTGTCTATATAAGACCTCACAGCTCACAGTGCATGTCAGAGCAAATGAGAATCATGAGGTCAAAGGAACTGCCCAAGAAGCTCAGAGACAGAATTGTGGCAAGGCACAGATCTGGCCAAGGTTACAAAAGAATTTCTGCAGCACTCAAGGTTCCTAAGAGCACAGTGGCCTCCATAATCCTCAAATGGAAGAAGTTTGGGATGACCAGAACTCTTTCTAGACCTGGCTGTCCAGCCAAACTGAGCAATCGTGGGAGAAGAGCCTTGGTGAGAGGTAAAGAAGAACCCAAAGATCACTGTGGCTGAGCTCCAGAGATGCAGTAGGGAGATGGGAGAAAGTTCCACAAAATCAACTATCACTGCAGCCCTCCACCAGTCGGGGCTTTATGGCAGAGTGGCCCAAAGGAAGCCTCTCCTCAGTGCAAGACATATGAAAGCCCGCATAGAGTTTGCCCAAAAACACATGAAGGACTCCCAGACTATGAGAAATAAGATTCTCTGGTTTGATGAGACTAAGATTGAACTTTTTGGCGTTAATTCTAAGCGGTATGTGTGATAAAACCAGGCACTGCTCATCACCTGCCCAATACAATCCCAACAGTGAAACATGGTGGTGGCAGCATCATGCTATGGGGGTGTTTTTCAGCTGCAGTGACAGGACGACTGGTTGCAATTGAAGGAAAGAAGAATGTGGCCAAGTACAGAGATATCCTGGAAGAAAACCTCTTCCAGAGTGCTCTGGACCTCAGACTGGGCTAAAGGTTCACCTTCCAACAAGACAATGATCCTAAGCACACAGCTAAAATAACAAAGGAGTGGCTTCGGAACAACTCTGTGACTATTCTTGACTGGCCCAGCCAGAGCCCTGACCTCAACCCAATTGAGCATCTCTGGAGAGACCTGAAAATGGCTGTCCACCAACGTTCACCATCCAACCTGATGGAACTGGAGTGGATCTGCCAGGAAGAATGGCAGAGGATCCCCAAATCCAGATGTGAAAAACTTGTTGCATCATTCCCAAGAAGACTCATGGCTGTACTAGCTCAAAAGGGTGCTTCTACTGAATACTGAGCAAAGGGTCTGAATACTTAAGACCATGTGATATTTCTAGTTTTTCTTTTTTAATAAATTTGCAAAAATATCTACATTTCTGTTTTTTTCTGTCAAGATGGGGTGCTGAGTGTACATTAATGAGAAATAAAATGAACTTTTTTTGCTTTTAGCAAATGGCTGCAATGAAACAAAGAGTGAAAAATTTAAAGGAGTCTGGATACTTTCCGTACCCACTGTATGCTCACCTTCCATCACATCTTTTGGGCCTCCTAGCATAATTCTATTCTTATCTTAATTTTTATATCTATATTCTTTCTGATATTTTTACTTAATAAAATGAAGTTTCTTATTATATTTCTGATTTGTGTGAGATCTTTGGTTATATAGTTACAATAAAATTCTTATCAAGGCAAATAAGGAAAACACAGAAGAGGTATCCTGTCAGGGTTGGCGTCAGCACCTGGCCTACCAATCAATACACATGGAAGGACTCTTTGCTTTGCCATGGGTAAGGGAGCAAGCAGAGCTTACAGATTTCAGCATTACTTACTGCTTACAGTACCCTGGACTCCCCACTCCTTGCTCCAGTGCTCACAGGGTTATGTATGCAGGCACCTGAGCTCAGAGAAGGGGCAGGGAATCTGGGAAGTTATAAGAGGAAAGTAATGTTAAACTCTATAGGAAACTACTTGCTCCCCAGGCATATGGAGCTTGGGGGCACTATAATTTTGCTGTCTGTATAAGCATTCGTGCATAGTGTCCTATCAGTTTTTCTGCTGCTAAAAACCCTATTATGGCTCAGAACATTTTTACATTTTTGTATAAGGCTGTGAGCATATATAATAAAAGCAGTCTGCCCCCTCCCCTATCCATTAGTACCATTTTGTTGCTTATTTACATGTAATTCTGCCTGGAGTAACATGTAAATAACATGTAAAATAGCAAACAAATAGCTGAGAAAAGCCCAGGAGAACATAATACAGGAGATACAGGGATGATGGACTGCAAACATAGGACATGATGCAGCTGAAAACATAACTGACACAAGAAAATAGAAATCTGAGCACAATAAAAGATCACCGGTTTCTGATTGTGATTAATTTCCTATCTGAAATAACACAAACAGCTAGTCACAAGTACATACAGTGACTTGTGAAAGTATTCGGCCCCCTTGAACTTTTCAACCTTTTTCCACATTTCAGGCTTCAAACATAAGGATATAAAATTTTAATTTTTTTGGTGAAGAATCAACAACAAGTGGGACACAATCGTGAAGTGGAACAAAATTTATTGGATATTTTAAACTTTTGTAAAAAATAAAAAACTGAAAAGTGGGGCGTGCCAAATTATTCGGCCCCCTTAAGTTAATACTTTGTAGCGCCACCTTTTGCTGCGATTACAGCTGCAAGTCTCTTGGGGTATGTCGCTATCAGTTTTGCACATCGAGAGACTGAAATTCTTGCCCATTCTTCCTTGGAAAACAGCTCGAGCTCAGTGAGGTTGGATGGAGAGCATTTGTGAACAGCAGTTTCAGCTCTTTCCACAGATTCTCGATTGGATTCAGGTCTGCACTTTGACTTGGCCATTCTAACACCTGGATACGTTTATTTGTGAACCATTCCATTGTAGATTTTGCTTTATGTTTGGGATTATTGTCTTGTTGGAAGATAAATCTCCGTCCCAGTCTCAGGTCTTTTGCAGACTCCAACAGGTTTTCTTCCAGAATGGTCCTGTATTTGGCTCCATCCATCTTCCCATCAATTTTAACCATCTTCCCTGTCCCTACTGAAGAAAGGCAGGCCCAAACCATGATGCTGTCACCACCATGTTTGACAGTGGGGATGGTGTGTTTAGGGTGATGCGCTGTGTTGCTTTTATGCCAAACATATCGTTTTGCATTGTGGCCAAAAAGTTCGATTTTGGTTTCATCTGACCAGAGCACCTTTTTCCACATGTTTGGTGTGTCTCCCAGGTGGCTTGTGGCAAACTTTAAACGAGACTTTTTATGGATATCTTTGAGAAATGGCTTTCTTCTTGCCACTCTTCCATTAAGGCCAGATTTGTGCAGTGTACGACTGATTGTTGTCCTATGGAAAGACTCTCACACCTCTGCTGTAGATCTCTGCAGTTCATCCAGAGTGATCATGGGCCTCTTGGCTGCATCTCTGATCAGTCTTCTCCTTGTTAGAGATGAACGTTTAGAGGGACGGCCGGGTCTTGATAGATTTGCAGTGGTCTGACACTCCTTCCATTTCAATATGATCGCTTGCACAGTGCTCCTTGGGATGTTTAAAGTTTGGGAAATCTTTTTGTATCCAAATCCGGCTTTAAACTTCTCCAAAACAGTATCATGGACCTGCCTGGTGTGTTCCTTGGTCTTCATGATGCTCTCTGCGCTTTAAACAGAACCCTGAGACTAGCACAGAGCAGGTGCAATTATACGGAGACTTGATTACACACAGGTGGATTATATTTATCATCATCAGTCATTTAGGACAACATTGGATCATTCAGAGATCCTCACTGAACTTCTGGAGTGAGTTTGCTGCACTGAAAGTAAAGGGGCCGAATAATATTGCACGCTCCACTTTTCAGTTTTTTATTTTTTACAAAAGTTTAAAATAACCAATAAACTTCACAATTGCGTCCCACTGGTTGTTGATTCTTCACCAAAAAATTAAAATTTTATATCTTTATGTTTGAAGCCTGAAATGTGGCAAAAGATTGAAAAGTTCAAGGGGGCCAAATACTTTCGCAAGGCACTGTAGCAGTACATACATCATATTGCATTCTCCTTACATTCTTCATGTCAGGCAGGAGCAGGAAAGGGCTACCTCTGATTGGAGCTCTCAATCACGCTCTCTTGCCTGACACTGCTCTTCTGACATTACAGAGTAGCTTAATTTAACAACTTAATAACTACCTGCGCTTCTTGCTCAGGAATGGTGGGGGCTGAAGAAAAAATTCCAGCAGTGTTGGAATCAGTGGAGCTGTACCTATTAACAGGTACTAAGAACTTGAATTGATGGCAGTGGTGAAAGGTCATCTTTAAAGCCTACTGTATCTATGGACAGACCTTTCCTAGTAACAGTTCCCTATATATGTTTTGTTTTGATTTCGGGTGGCTTGGGATCCAGATTTGTTTTGTGTTGAACAAGTTCGGTATGAACCACCCCTTAAATTTGCTTAAAACATAGCGTAGAACACTGTCATTGCTCCTAGGAAAATATGTATCTAATTTCTTGCTCTCTAAGGCAAACACAGCTGAAGTTATGTCAAAGTGAAAGTGACATGTATGTCTATGGAAAGTCAGTTGGTAAGCTTTGGATGCAAAATTCAAGTTTAACCATACACTGCGCTGTCACTCAAAAGGTGCTTTCCCATGGATTTTTAGTGACACATGGCGAATTATATTGCAAAAAGTAATGGTTTTGTAGAAAAATTAGCAAGTTTTCATGACTTGTAAGTGTTACAGGCTTGACAAAAAAAAAGCTGCCAAAAATTATGGGATGGGAATTGGCTGGATGGACCAGGCTGCAGGACGTGAGCAGTGGCAGTGGCAACAGCATTATTATTATTTATTTATTTATATAGCACCATTAATTCCATGGTGCTTTACATTTGAGGGTTTACATACAGTACACAAAATATACAAAACAAATGTAATACTAGCAGTGACCAACTGGCACAGTGGGATAGAGGGCCCTGCCCGCAAGGGCTTACAATCTATGAGGGAAGAGGGATAGAGACAGAAGGTGAGGGGAGAGGCTGTACAGATGGTGGTGTGGTGACAGTAGCGTTATTGGAGGTTGTAGGCCTTCCTGAATAGGTGAGTCTTCAGGGCCTTCTTGAAGCTTGTGATTGTGGGGGACAGTCTTATGTGTCTTGGTAATGAGTTCCAGAGTATGGGGGATGCACAGGGGAGAAATCTTGGAGACGGTAGTGTGAAGAGCGGATAAGAGCAGAGCAGAGTAAGAGTTCTTTGGAGGATCGGAGGTTACGTGCAGGCAGGTAGCGGGAGATTAGGTCAGAGATATATGAAGGGGACAGGTAGTGGATGACTTTGTATGTCATCATTAGAAATTTGAACTCTATTTGCTGGGCAATGGGTAGCCAATGAAGGGATTGGCAGAGGGGAGCGGTCGATGAAGAATGGGGGGAGAGGTGTATTAAGCGAGCTGCACAGTTTAAGGTGGACTGGAGGGGGGCGATAGTATTCGCTGGGAGACCATGGAGAAGGGTGTTACAGTAGTCTAAGCAGGAGATTATGAAGGCTTGGACTATTATCTTTGTAGTTTCAGGGGTGAGGAAGGAGCCAATTCAATGGATGTTCTTGAGTTGGAGGCGGCAGGAGGTGTTGAGGGTTTGGATATGAGGATTGAAGGATAGGTCAGAGTCTAAGATTATCCCAAGGTAGCAGACCCGTGGGACTGGGGTAAGTGTGGTTCCATCAATTTTAATAGATGGGTCAGGTAGCATGGCCGTGTGAGGTGGGGCGAAGATGATGAACTCCGTTTTTTCCATGTTGAGTTTGAGAAAGCAGGAGGAGATAAAGGAGGCTATGGCTGCTAGACACTCTGGAGCTCTGGACAACAGAGAGATAATGTCTGGTCCAGAGAGATATATTTGAGTGTCATCAGCATAGTAATGGTATTGAAAACCATGAGATTCTATGAGTTGGCCAAGGCCAAGGGTGTAGATTTGAGAACAGGAGGGGACCTAGGACGGAGCCTTGGGGGACACCTACAGACAGGGGTGCACCGCTAATGAGGCAAAGTGAGGCAGCCGCCTCAGGCGGCACTGTCTGTCGCTGTCTGGGGGGCGGAATTTTTACTATTCAATGTAAACCAGCCCAGGACAGGCCGCTTTAAAAAAATAAATAAATAAAGCTGAGCGGGGCCTATTACCCAGCAGGTAATGGCCTATTTATTTACCTACACCGCCTCTGCTCGTAGCCGCCTCTGCTATGGGACACAGAAAGGGAAGTGGATGCCGCTGTGAGCAGCCACGGGCATTGGTAAGTGAGGCCGCGAGCCTCAAATACTACTATTATTATACTCCGGGATCTTTTCAGACCCCGGAGTATAATAATCGAAGACCCAGGGGAGGTGAGGGAACATAAAAACCAATGCTACTTACCTATCCTGCGATCAGTGTTACTCCGAGCAGGCTTGGGGCCTCTGGGACATCATCAGGTCGAGTCGCCGGCCTGATCACGTGACGTGTGTGCGCAATTTAACAGGGCCGAAAGCTGCAAGGAGTGCACAGTGTCCAGGATAGGAAAGTAACACTGGTTTTTATGTTTGTCACCTCCCCTGGCTCTCCAATCAGTATACTCTGGGTTCTGAAAAGACCCCAGAGTATAATAATAGTTCATGGGTAGGCCACTATGGGGCATAATACCGTGTGCAGGGGCCACTATGGGGCATAATACCGCGTGCAGGGGCCACTGTGGAGCATAATACCCTGTGCAGGGGCCACTGTGGAGCATAATACAAGTGCAGGGGCCACTATGGATCATAATATTCTGTGCAGGGGCCACTATGGAGCATAATACAAGTGCAGGGGCCACTATGGAGCATAATACCAGTGTAGGGGCCACTATGGAGCATAATACCAGTGCAGGGGCCACTATGGAGCATAATACCAGTGCAGGGGCCACTATGGAGCATAATACCAGTGCAGAGGCCACTGTGGAGCATAATACCATTTGCAGGGGCCAATATGGAGCATAATACCGTGTGCAGGGGCCAATATGGGGCATAATACCATGTGCAAGGGCAACTAGGGAGCATAAAACTGTGTGCAGGGGTTGCTGTGGAACATAATACCATGTGCAGTGGCCACTGCGGGGCATAATACCGTGTGCAGGGGCAGGGGCACTATTACTCATGAACCAGGACTACCAGTTATTGTAGTAGACATTTCTGTTATTAATAGCTGAGGGGACATACTTTCCTCTTTCCACTGAAATGCAATTTTTTTACCTAGTTACCACTGCAATATGGAATATTACAGTATGGTAAAGACTATCAAAGTTGTCTAGGTTATTTGAAAGAAGAACTACACCTAGATTAGGTTTAATCCGGCAGTCAGTTACCTCCAATGTTAAACTGAACCCTAATGCAAATTACTTGCTTACTATTTACATATCAGGTTAGCAAATTTAGCAAAATGCTAAATGTAATCTTTAATAGACTACATATAAAGCATCATCCAGAAATGACAGAATCCTTATTGTTACAAACTGGGAAAGCTGTACAATGAATAGCAATTTTCTAAAAGGAAATTGTTAACACTACATGTAATGTAATTGATGTTCGTCCATTAATTTTATTCAGTTTGGCTTTTTTTTTAAGTTAACTATTATCTTGTGCCATCAGTCTCTTTAGATCTTTAATTTATTGTTCTGTCAATCTTTGTTGTAGCAACCATGAGTGAAAGGTAAATGGAACATGTGGTCCAGTATTTGAACAAGGATAATAATCAACCAAGCCAACAGGAAAGCAAGTCAGTTCCTATTTCATATGTTTATTATAATCTTTTATGTGTTCTAAATTGTATATCCATCTGTGCCTTAAAAGGAAAAGGAAAAATATTGCCAGAAACCATTTTTAATATGAGTAACCAAAATAAAATATTCTATAGTATCCCAAATGTCTAATGGACACAGGTATTGGTAAAAAACTAAAAGATATTCATATTTAAGGAGTTGTCCAGTACCTAAAGGGGTACAATATTGCCATATTTAAATTTGTAGGCAATTAAAAGTTAAACATTTTTATAAATATAAATAATTAAAAATTTAGCAGTGTTTTAACTCCTTTCCTACATCCACTGTACTATTCCGGCAGATGTCAGGTATTTAAATATGGTGGATGCTCAGGAGCTGACTAGCTGCCATAGTTGATGGGTCTCTGCTGTATTATACAGCAAAGACCCGGTTGTAATGCCTGCAATCAGTGCCCGTACTGATCACAGCATTAAAGCATCCAGCGCCTCAATCAAAGCTGACCGAAACGCCCTTTTTTTTGGAGGTGCATGGATGCCTTCATTTTCTTGTAGATCACCAGCCCCATGGAACGAGATCCAGGTATGGTGATCAGTTGCTATGACAGTCAGGAACCTATTGAAGGATCCCAGGTTTGTCTCTTGTTAACTTGTATTACAAGTGGCTTTATTCCATCTGTAATACAAGTGCCGATAGTTTGCAATGCATTAGCATTGTAATGAATTGCATTAGTGATCAGACCTCTTGGGGTTCAAGACTCCTAGTGGATCTAATAAATATGTAAAAAAAAATGTTTTTAAAATATGGGGAATTAAAAATTCATATCACCCTTTCCCTAGAATACATATAAAATATAATTTTTTTTCCATACAGTGCATGCCATAGTGGATAAAAAATCAAAAGAGCTGAATCGCCATTATCTAGAATCATAATAGAATGCTGTTTCACTTCTCAGAAAAATTTTAATAAAAAGCGTTCAAAGCATTAGATATTACCCAAAATGGTATAATTAAAAAGTACATATGGCCCTTCAAAAAAGATGCCTTATGCATCCCCATAGACCGAAATATAAAAAAGTTACTGGTGTCAGAATATGACGACTGTAAAAAATTTTTTTTTTTGTTTTTTTGGATTTTTTTTTAAAGGGGCTAAAACATAAATAAAACTATATTAGTTGGGAATCACCGGAATTGTACAGACCCATAAAATATAGGTGTCTTCACAGTAAACACCGTAACAACGAACACATAGTTTTTCTCTAATTCCACCCCAGTCTGAATTTTTTCCAGCTTTCCAGTACATCATACGGAATAATAAATGGTACCATTACAAAGTATAATTTGGCTCATATGGCTCTGTGAATGTAAAAATAAAAAAGTTATGGGGTTTAAAATATGGGGAGTCAAAAACGAAAATCAAAAATGCTTGCAGTGGGAAGGGGTTGAACATTTTTCATAACCATCTTAGTGTTGACAGTCTTTAGACTTCATAGGTTCCTGATGGATGCAACCATGAATGCTGGAGCTTTATACGGACTGACACCAGCCAAGATTTCCATATTGTGACAGCTATCTATCCCTGCTTGCTTCTTTGCTCCTGCACAAGAAGATAACCTGGCCACAATAAACAAATCAAGACTGGTGCCAGACCATAGAAAGTTCCAGTATTCATTGCTGTATCCATTGGTAACAGTAGCAGGTTATAATAAGGACTTTTTGTGCTGCCCAAATCTCTCACAAACTTTGACAAGTGTATGCCACTTATGCCACTGTGGTAGAAATAGATTTTTACATGTACCTGTAATTACATGCATGGACTCAACTAGTCTTCCTATGGCACAGCATAATAGTAGGGGTGGTGCGGGCCTTCTCCCAGAATAGCAAGGGAGTCATTTTCTCTTTCACAGTAAAACCTCTCTCCTATACCCCAAGACCATTAAAAATTAAATTGCCTCCATCTATCCTCATCTCATCTCTGAGTTTGGCAGCATCCTAGGCACATGTTGAACGCAATGTGCAATGTATAAAACCAACCTAATGCCAAGACCCCACATGTCGTTTTGCAGTCCCATCCCATCCACACATTGCAGAAAAATATGTGCAGCAGAAATGCTGTGATTTACAAAACCGCTGCATTTTTTAAAATTGCAGCATGTCAATTATACCTACGGAAATGCCAATGGTTTCCCTATAGGTATAATTGAAGCAAAAAATCCTCAGAGGAAAACTCCACGGACTTTCTGTGAAAAGCGCTGCAGGAAAAACCGCAATGTTTTTCCCACAGCACTTTTTTGCTGTGGCCCTCTACGTGGGGCCTTAGCCTAACACTGGAAATTGATTGATACTGAGCTGAGCTTTCCTTTGAATGCTCATTCAGCTTGAAATCAGCCCATTTAAAAGGCCCTGAAAACTGTAGCATGGTGGGGCTCGCAATATTCATACATCCCAGGGCCCATGGTAGTCTTATTCTGTACCTGGTTGCCAACCTGTCAAATCAGAAGACTTTAACCACTAAGATGGCTAGAGAAAATCTTTAAAATGCTGCAAAAATTTTAATTATTTATATTTGCAAAAATGTTTAACATTTAATTTAAATATAGTTATGCTTGTGGGAAAACCCCAAACAAGTGAGCCTGGATGCAACCATATAAGGAGGGCTTTACTTCCACACTCCCTTCCAACTCACCTATCACATTACGCTACACGGGAGTGAAATGACCTCTACAATCACACATCCACACAAATAGCCACTATCCGCTAATTTACAGCAAGAGAAACAGCAATATACCCAAACCATGCACAACTACCACATAAAAATGTAACAAGCTTAAACAATATTTACTTTTTGGAATTGTGGGGATATTTAGAGCCAAGGATAGTCTTATTAAATTGTAGATTTAATATACACAAAAGTACAGTGTTAACAAGAAAAGAAGTAATAAAAAAGACATATACATGCAATCAATATAAAATAAAAAGCAATAAAATAAAGAGCAGGCCTGTTTATAAGCCTGGTAGTGGAACTCCGCAGAAGAAATGGACAGGCCTAGAGGCGGGGCTGTATCTCCACTATTTGATACTCAGTTCTTCATCCTTTATGAAGGACTCCTAACCCTTGCCCACTTCCTGGAACTTCCCAACTGTGACTAAGTGGGCTAATCACATGCGTCAAATCCAGAGACATAAGTCATATTTTGGGAATATGCCATAACTTTTGTTTCATACAACATATAGGTATGATGTGCTCAGGAAGCAATGCCAAACGCTTTTACAAGTCCAGGCATTCTAAATATGAAGATTGAAATATTATTGAATTTCCCCAGAAAAATAAATTGGGCTGCTTATTATTACTTAATGTCCAGATTTTTGATATCACTAAATGGTTAGGGTTCCCTGTCCATCTTTTGTTGCGGGATGGTCATAAAACTTGAATTAGAACATACGTTTCTTGGATGCCATAATTTTTCTTTGTTCAATATTGTTTGAGTTTTGACTTGCCATGTGTTCAGACTGAAAAAAGGACTCAGGATGTCTGGTTACAAGCCACAGACGAAGTCTTGCTGATTAGTGGCTTTCTAGACTGCTTAACTTATCACTTGCCATCTGTGGAAGTGGTTTTGACATTACCATACAAATTAGAATTCCTGTATCCAGGAATGCCTTAGACTTTGCGTAGACAATTACACCAAAAACACCACACAAAAAAAAATACACCACAAAAACATAACTATAAGAAAACTCATAAATAGACTCATCACTCATACAATATATATAACAATACAATATGCTATATATATAGTTTATCATAGCCCACAATGACTGATTGTTGAGGGGCAGAACACTGGGACTGCACCAATCAACAAAAATGAATAATAAATGACTCATATCATTATTGTTTACATAGGCACAGTGGCTTGCACATGCAGCATCTCTGTCCCATTCACAACAATGCCATGCTTATATGTAGGAGGCAATGCCAATATAAACAATAATGGGAATAGGGCATTTGGATGAGTGCAGTAGCCTCTCCAATCTGCTAATCAGACTCTCATTGATCAAACTACCTTAACTTTCTTACAGATTACAATGAGTAGGATCCATTCAGTTGACTAATACAATTTTCGACGCCTCCAGCATATTCATCAGTTTAATTGCTGGGAATTAGTAACAGATAGATCTCCCTGAACTTCTCACAGCTGCTCAGGATGACAGGAGATAAAATAAAGTGAAAGTAAAGCTTGGGCAAGGTATTCCTGAGGAACATTTTACCCAAAAGTGAAGTGCCCTTGACCTCCACTGCTTTCTTGTGCTCCCCTCCTTGTTCTGAGTAATAAAATGTTTTTCAGTAATGTTGGATCCAGTTGATGCTTCCATGTAAGGGAGTTAACTCTTCTTGTCCCCGTATCCATAGAGATTGTGTATTTTTCGCTGTGTCGTCTAATCTTTTGCTATGCAGGAGAGGTAAGGGTTAATTCTCCTACACACTCTATCAAGCTCCATGCCTCCACTCCATGCCCTCCATGACCTGAAATAAACATTTCTGTCTCTTTGCCTGTCTTTTTCTTCCTCCTTCTCTGAGCAGTATACATGTTAGTAGGAATCCTCCAAAAAGTTAGAAAGGTTCAAGTCAAGAAATTCCCTTACAAAGTATTTTATTAATACATTAATGATAAAAATTGAAAATACATGTCCCACACAATACAAGACCTCATACATCTTCGCTGATGCAATAAAAATGTTATGACTGCTGTAACACAGAGGGGGAAACATTTTTATTGGTACTAAAAGGTAAAATTAAGTTAAAATGTACTTATGGCACCTGCGTAATGTAGCAAGTATATTTACTTTAGGGATAAAGGGGTTTTACTGTTTTAATGGGAGTGTTTGGGGATTAAACATTTATTAATTGTTCTTGTTTGTAACTAATCCAGCTAGGAGCATTGATGCATACTAAAAATGAGGCCATTATTACGGGTGAATTCTGGTCCATGGCCAGTGGTATATCTACACCATTGTGAAAGATCTGGCAAAAGAAGTGCAAAGAAAATTTGGAGTGCTTGCACATAAGATTCAGCACTAGAGAACTAGAAGTTTCTATGGTTTCTATGAACAACTGTTCCTACAGAGGCATGAATAACTGTTTAGGAATGGAAAAGGTTATGGAAGTGATAGATTCATTAACCACTGGTTTTACGTCACATTGTTTCCTGTGTTTTGTATTCTGAGATCATCATTTATCATATTTATTTGTAGTTATTGTAATAGCTATTTGTGTTGGGGTAAATGTAATAAAAATAAAAAAATGTACAATTCATTTAAAGAAACTTATATTAAATAACAGACCAGTAAGCCAGATTGCAGAAAGGGCAAAAAGGGCATTTACCCAGTGGCCTCCATAACCCAGGAAGCATCACCCTCTAAAGTTTCTACAGTGTATTCAGTCCTTCCCAGAAGGAGTTTTTAATGTTCTCAAATACATTAGCCTCTCATCATATACTGTACAGATGCATCTGCCAATGATTTTGGTGGTGAGGATGGTACTCCAATCTAATTTTTAACCAATTATTTCCGCCAACCTTGATCTATAATTACAGGTCAGTGAAATGACCTGTGAGCTGATTTTATAGCAAATATGAACTCATTAACCAAATCTAAAAATTGAAATATACAAAAAAAAAAAAATCACTGTTCTATATATTATGGTAATAGAATTTAAAACTATGACAGAAAATAGTTGTAGCTAACATATAAATAGTAAAGGGGTACTATTAAGGAAGAACACTTTAGGATTGAGCCATTTTCCATAGTTCAGGATCAGACACTTTTTCAGCTGTTTTCATACATGTGGCTTTACGAGCTATAACTTTTTTTGTTTGGGTTATTCAAATAATCTTTGCACCTTTTTGGTTATAAGTAAGGCTTTACTTTATGGTTGTTTTTATTTTTGCCTATTTTTTCTTTATTTTACCCCTTTTGTGCTACTTCCACTTTTTGATTTTCAATTTTTGCGGGACAAATTGTACTTTATAATGGTACCATTTAATAATCCATACAATGTACTGGGAAGCTGGAAAAAATTCAAAATGGGGTGTAATTAGAGAAAAACTGCATTAGGATCTCAACCAATAAGATAGTTCACTAATATTTAAGCCCCACATAGCGCACCTCAGCCAAGAGTTTTTAAAAATTGCTGCATTTCCACTGCTAATTTTTTCTGCAATGTGTTGATGGGATTAGCCAGAATCCCATCCACTTAGCAGGTACTGTAAAATGTGACGTTTTTTGTGGTGGAGTTTCCGCTGTGGTGTTGTGCCAAGTGAAAAGATTCTTTGGATTCCTTGTTATAGAACAAAGTTATAGAATAAAACACAAGATTTTCAGCAATAGCTTAACATTTTATTAAGAAAAGTATAAAAGGGTATCAAAGGTAATCAAAACAAAGCAATACTTACAACACTGCCAAGCTCCATTGATGAATTCCGATCAGGGTATCTTCAGGAAATATCACCAAGCCGTTGTGACAGGTCTCATCACGCAGCATCAGGCGTCCCCAATTGCTGCTGTCAAAGGTGTTTTATTCTATAACTTTGTTCTATAACACGGAATCCAAAGAATCTTTTCACTTGGCGCAACACGTGGCCAAAACACTGCGCTCTGGAATTAAGGTGAATTTATCATCAGGTTTGGGGGCTAAACTAAGAACATGTCTTTATGCTGCTGGAGTTTAGAATCCCAAACCTGGCAAACTGGTTACACTGCACTCCTAGAATGTAAGCTCTTGCGAGCAGGGCCCTCACTCCTATTGTTTGATATGTTTATTTCTTTGTCACATTGTAATGTCTCATATTGTCTGTTCATGTGTCCTCTGATTTGGAAAGTGCTACAGAACATGTTGGCGCTATATAAATAAAGTTATTATTATTATTATTATTCAACTCATTCCCATCTGCCATTTAGTTACTGAGTTAATTTTTTTAACTTTTAATCTGCCAAACTCATCTACAGAAGCTACCAGAGCATATGCATTGTACCATTGATGCCTAGAACAGTACACCTTGCTTCACTGTTCATACACTGATGGAACATTGTGCATTTACTGGGAGCAACAGGAGAAGAGTCTAGGACTTATTCCAGGATCGGCAGATTAAAAAAAATTTTTTTAATTCAGTAACTAAATGACAGATGGGACTGAGTTTATCATCTTTGTCAGATTACATGTATATAACCTCAATAATTTAACAATGGTTGGGACTGAGTTTATCAGGTTCGGAGCCCTAAACCCGAACAGCATAAGGACATTATTATAGGTTCCCTTTAGTGGTGAAATGTTTTTCTCCATGACTTGAAAGCTCTTGCTTATGACATAGAGACCTGGACCTGCATTTCTAATTTTAACTTTGCTATTGTAGTGCAAATCTGTGAGTAAAGACAATACCCTAATCTTTTGTTTCTTTGTAAATCTTCCTCTATTGAAAGGCATATATCAGGACCCATTTTAAAATATTAACAGAGGCAATTTATGATATATGTAACCGCAACCTGGACTATGTTTAAAATGGTTCTCCTTAACTATTGATTGATGCTAGTCCTGGGAAACCTTAGTTGTACTGTGATCCTGAGTTATTTTGTCCCTAAGTAGTAGATTATTTGGGTTTGGGTTTGTTCTTACTACTGGGACCCTTTATCCCTTAATCAGCTGTTTATAACTGGAAATAATATTGTTAACATGTGTTTATCCTGCACTAGAATTAATACATTTTTATGTTTTGCTTTTCTTCTTACATGGACTGTTCATGTGTCCCTACAGCACTAAGAGCAGTACTGGCCATTGATTTTGGCAGTAGTTCATTCATGACTTAGAGATTCCAGACTCTTAACAATGCAGGACCACTCCTGTGCACCAGAATTGAAATCTACGTGAGTCAAGAACGGGCTTAGATTTCAGGTACAGTCATATGAAAAAGTTTGGGCACCCCTATTAATCTTAATCATTTTTAGTTCTAAATATTTGGGTGTTTGCAACAGCCATTTCAATTTGATATATCTAATAACTGATGGACACAGTAATATTTCAGGATTGAAATGAGGTTTATTGTACTAACAGAAAATGTACAATATGCATTAAACCAAAATTTGACCGGTGCAAAAATTTGGGTACCCTTATCATTTTATTGATTTAAATACTCCTAACTACTTTTTACTGACTTACTGAAGCACAAAATTGGTTTTGTAACCTCACTGAGCTTTGAACTTCATAGCCAGGTGTATCCAATCATGAGAAAAGGTATTTAAGGTGGCCAATTGCAAGTTGTTCTCCTATTTGAATCTCCTCTGAAGAGTGGCATCATGGGCTCCTCAAAACAACTCTCAAATGATCTGAAAACAAAGATTGTTCAACATAGTTGTTCAGGGGAAGGATACAAAAAGTTGTCTCAAGAGATTTAACCTGTCAGTTTCTACTGAGGAACATAGTAAGGAAATGGAAGACCACAGGGACAGTTCTTATTAAGCCCAGAAGTGGCAGGCCAAGAAAAATATCAGAAAGGCAGAGAAGAAGAATGGTGAGAACAGTCAAGGACAATCCACAGACCACCTCCAAAGAGCTGCAGCATCATCTTGCTGCAGATGGTGTCACTGTGCATCGGTCAACAATACAGCACACTTTGCACAAGGAGAAGCTGTATGGGAGAGTGATGTGAAAGAAGCCGTTTCTGAAAGCATGCCACAAACAGAGTCGCCTGAGGTATGCAAAAGCACATTTGGACAAGCCAGCTTCATTTTGGAAGAAGGTCCTGTGGACTGATGAAACAAAGATTGAGTTGTTTGGTTATACAAAAAGGCGTTATGCATGGCGTCCAAAAAACACAGCATTCCAAGAAAAACACTTGCTACCCACTGTAAAATTTGGTGGAGGTTCCATCATGCTTTGGGGCTGTGTGGCCAATGCCGGCACCGGGAATCTTGTTAAAGTTGAGGGTCGCATGAATTCAACTCAGTATCAGCAGATTCTTGAGAATAATGTACAAGAATCAGTGACGAATTTGAAGTTACGCCGGGGATGGATATTTCAGCAAGACAATGATCCAAAACACAGCTCCAAATCTACTCAGGCATTCATGCAGAGGAACAATTACAATGTTCTGGAATGGCCATCCCAGTCCCCAGACCTGAATATCATTGAACATCTGTGGGATAATTTGAAGCGGGCTGTCCATGCTCGGCGACCATCAAACTTAACTGAACTGGAATTATTTTGTAAAGAGGAATGGTCAAAAATACCTTCATCCAGGATCCAGGAACTGATTAAAAGCTACAGGAAGCGACTAGAGGCTGTTATTTTTGCAAAAGGAGGATCTACTAAATATTAATGTCACTTTTCTGTTGAGGTGCCCATACTTTTGCACCGGTCAAATTTTGGTTTAATGCATATTGCACATTTTCTGTTAGTACAATAAACCTCATTTCAATCCTGAAATATTACTGTGTCCATCAGTTATTAGATATATCAAATTGAAATGGCTGTTGCAAACACCCAAATATTTAGAACTAAAAATGATTAAGATTAATAGGGGTGCCCAAACTTTTTCATATGACTGTATACTTCACATCAGCTTTCTGACTTGAGTTATAGTAGATTTGTTGGACGTCCCTTTTCTGACCCATCTTGGTTTCTGCCCCAATCCACACACTTAGGAAGTGGTGAAAGAGACTCAGAAGTAACATATGGCGTATATTTGCTACAAGAGAAAGCCAAAGATGCACCACATATATACCTATCTACACCAGAAAACTGGCATATATAGGTAAGTAAATGTTCCTTTATATATTTTTGTAAAAGTCAAACTTTTTGGCAAATTCAAAATATAACAAAGATAATTTAAGCAGCACTTTTTGAGTAGAAATTTTAATGAACAGAAGTAAAGTAGGATATCTATAGTTAGGTAATATCAATCTTGTAAACAATTCCATAGGAGGTAGAATGAAACCGGTCCCAACTATGTGTCAGGCACATTCTAGTAAACGGATACTCGTTAGGAATAATAAATAAGAGAGATATGTTACAGATATTGAAATATCTTTACAAATCGAGATTGATTTACAATTATATGTACACCAAATAGATCAAATAATATTCACAGTTGATATAATATATTATGGCCACTGCTTGATATCTCATTTACTGGAGTGTACTTCTCAGATATTCACCATGATTTTATAGACATTTTAATTGAGGCCTGTAAACTTTGTGGATTATTGTGTTACGAAAAACTTGTTCCAAATAGGATATACTGTAGACTTCACTGGACTTTACTGAACAGTAGTATATAGGACAGTAGTATACAGGACAGTAGTAAAGGAATACTTATAGAGATGAGAAACATAGAGATGAGAAAATCCAACTTGCCATATGGCTTTGAAAATATTCTACAGTACTTTGCAAAAGTTTTAGACACATATGGAAAAATGCTGCAAACTAAGAATGCTTTCACAAATAGAAGTAATAAGAATTAATTTTTAATGAACAAAAGAGAGATTTAAATCAATATTTTGCCTTCAAATCAATCTTTTTGCCTTCAAAACAGCATCATTTCTTCTAGGTACACTTGCACGCAGTTTTTTTTTGTTTTGTTTTTTAAATATCTCTTTTTATTAGGTGTTATAACATGACAGATAACAGCTCAGTTACAAAGGAACTACAAAAAGTACAGGGCCTGCAAACAGTTTTTGAAGGAACTTGGCAGGAAGGTTGTTTCAAACACCTTGGAGAACTAACCATAGATCTTCTATGGATGTAGGCTTGTTCAGATCCTTCTGTCTATTCATTTAATCCCAGAGATAAAGGGTCTGTGGGGGCATATCATCACTTCCAGGATTCCTCCTCCAAAGGGTGTTCACACAAAATATTTTTTTGCTTTAGATTCTCTTTTGTTCATTAACTTAATTGTGTTAATTGACAAAGTAAACCATTAACACTAATTTTGAAGGCAATTTTACTTTGCATCATCTTTTCCACATCTGCCAAAATGTTTGCATAAGTACTGAATATTTGTGCAGATTACATAAAATAAATTTTACAATTTTCTACCAAATTTTCTCTTCTATTGTTACCCATATAATTCATAATACTACAGACCTATAGGTAAAATTGACTTTAATAAAGGAGGACAAAAGCTGCTTCTCTAGTACAAGCTATTGGAGGCTGGTATCTCATAAGCCAATGGCTGAACCAGAGACGTAGCTAGCGGGGGAGCAGAGGGGGCGGTGGCCCCGGGCCCAATAACTTTGTGGGGCCCAATTCGAGGCCGCCGCAAGTGCACATAAAAGTTTCAACTGCATCGGCACAGGACACCGATGCAGTTGAAATACATGACAGAGCAGAAAGCTATTAGCTTTCAGTTCTGCCGTTCTATAACCTGTGCATGTAGCAGTGATGGGGTGAGCTGTACCTCCTCCTGTACACAGCCTGTGCGCATATACTATTTTCTTTATAGTGGTACTATAGAATAGGGGGTCAAGGTTCCTGGAGGAAAGTAGAAGATGCGCACAGGCTTTGTGCACGAGGAGGTCCCGCCCCGGAACCTTCACCGCTATTCTACGTTTCCAGTGGGAAGAAAATAGTAGATGCGCACAGGCTGTGTGCAAGAGGAGGCCCTGCCCACCCCATCACTTCTCTGTAAGTACATTAAAACTATACAGAGCAAGTGTATATGGAATGTTATGTGGGGGAGGGGGACTATAACCTGTGTGTGGGGGGAAGGGGGTAACTCTTAGCTCACTATTACAATAATAGTGACCCCCCACAGGTAACAGCATTACTTATGTGGGGGGGCTATTACCTGTGGGGGGCACTATTACTGTAATAGTGCCCCCCATAAGTAACATCATTACTTATGTGGGGGAGGGAACTATTACCTTTGGGGGGTGCTATTAGAGCACTATTACAGTAATAGTGCCCCCCATAAGTAACATAATTACTTATGTGGAGGAGGGAACTATTACCTTTGGGGGGTGCTATTAGAGCACTTTTATAGTAATAGTGCCCCCCACAGGTAATAGCGTTACTTATGTGAGGAGGCTATTACCCGTGGAGGGGGGCAGTATTAGATGTGGGGTGGCCCTGCAACACCCTCCTCCCCCCCCCCCCCACCGGGCTGCGGAAAACTGGTCCTTGGTGCCAAAAAGGTTGGGGGGCCACAGGCTTATAGTGGATTGCGGCTTAGGGTAGGTTCACACTTGCGTCGGAGTCTGTCTGCCGCAAATCTGACTGAAAATCTTGGGAAACTGTATAGGGACTGGATAGCGAAAGGTTAGCGACGCATTGCTTAAAAACCCATTCATTTGAATGGGTTTTTAAAGCAATGCGCGGGTGTGCGCTTACACCCTCTGCGCCGCAAATCCAGTCTTTTTCGCTGGAAACAAAGTCCTGCATGTCCGAAAAAAAACTGGATTCGCGGCGCAGAGAGTGTAAGCGCACACCCGCGCATTGCTTTAAAAACCCATTCAAATGAATGGGTTTTTAATCAATGCGTCGCTAACCTTTCGCTATCCAGTCCCTATACAGTTTCCCGAAATTTTCAGTCGGATTCGCAGCGGACGGACTCCGGCGCAAATGTGAACCTACCCTTACGCAGGTTCCCTAGCGACAATTAAGACATCAGTGTCCTGGCACAAGCGGGCGTAATGACATCACTACATAACGCCGCCTGTGCTGGGACACAGACATCTTGTGGTGACGGCATCTTGTAGGCTGCAGGATACAGCAAGGAGAGTCGGCGGTGGCAAGTCCAAGCAGGGGAATTGGAGGCAGGTGAGTATTATTGTTGTTTTTTTGTTTTTTTTGGGGGGGAGGTGGGAATCCTTAAAAATATTAAGGGCTAATAACTATAAGGGGTCATTAGGGCAAGCAGGGGCATTATTAATATAAGGGGGCTATTGGGAGGCAGTATTTATGTAACGGTGTAAGAGGGTATTGGGCTATACTAATTTAAGGTGGGCATTTTTGATTTAAAGGGGTTGTCCAGGAATTACAGTAATTGGGCAGGAGGCCGGGGAAGGTGAAACATAAAAAAAAAACAACATATTCAACAGTCTCCAGCGCTCCGATGTTCCCCACCATTGTCTGGTCCATCACTGCCCAGGGGCTTGTACTGGCAGAAGTACTCGCCACATGTGACTGCTGAGGCCAACTTGTGGCCTCAGTGGTCACAAAAAGGACCCAGGAGGTCACCAGTGACGTATGCGAGTGACATCCCTGGTCCTTTCCTGTGACCGCTGAGACCTGACAGCAACGGGGGACACCGAAGTGCCTGGGACAGGAGAGTATGTTTTTTTTTTTTTTTTTATATATTTCACCTTCCCTGGCCTCCTGCACCAGTTCTGCATTTCCTGGACAACTCCTTTAAGGGAATTTACAGGAGAACTATTAATTAAGGGGCATTATTAGCTGAGGCATTAGCAGGCAAACAGGAGTATTTTTTGGGGGGGGGCACAGGGGGCATTATTGATTTAAGGGGGCATACAGGAGTATTATCAATTGGGGGGGCACAGGGATATTATTGATTTAAGGGGGCATACAGGAGTATTATTAATTGGGGGTGCACAGGGGCATTATTAATTGAGGGGCGCTATTAATTTAAAGGGTTGTACTATCATATATTTTAAAGCTGGCAGTAGGTGAGCAATATAATGTACTTTCCCCCCTTTACTTGCAGTGGGCTGTCTGTCACCTTTGCTTGTATACAGAGTGGCTACATAGAGATGTCACAACAGCGGAACCGCAGCGGCCCAACACTATGTACTGCTGTACTGTAGAGAGTGGTGATTGGCTGCAGCGGTCCCGTCAACTTGACATCAGTGCTGCAGCCGCTCCGTATACATATAGTGCAGTGAAGGTGATGGCTGGACCAGAGCAGGGAAAGAGGGGAGGATGCGGGTAAGCATCAGTGCATTTTTATTTACAACCCTGTCCTGCTGCCTGCATTAATATTTCTGATCCCGAACAATCCCTTTAAGGGGGCACACAGGAGGAATTAATTAAAGGGCACAAAGGGGCATTGTTAATTTAAGATACATATGGGGGTATCATTCGTTTACAGGGGATTTTTATATCATGTATTTTATAATTGGGGGTAGCAGCAGGATGGAGACTTTGTATAGGCAAGGGAAATGTGGGTCACATGTCTGGAAAAGTGAGGAGCCAAAAATGTCTGTGTTGCAAACTTTACAGAGACAAGTTGCAAATAGAAGAAGTGGTCATGGCGGTCCAGATGGAAAAGACGAGAAATGTGAAAGATTACAGTCAGAGATGTCACCTGTAAGTAACAACATTTTCCTGTACTGTATTTACTTAAACTGTATGCAGAGCCCTGTGTACAGCCAGTATCTGTGGTCACCATATAGTGATAACATTGGTAAACCCAGGTAGGGGCCCACTTGGATATGTTAGCCCCCCTGTGCTGAACCCCTAGCTACGCCTCTGGGCTGAACCTTTAATAGACTTTGCAGCAGGATTTCAGATATATGCTATACCAGATGCTGGTTTTGGCCTTTGCTTATGCAGAGCAGGGTACTAGTTAACTTGGTGCACTGTCTATAAGACACCCTACTCCAACTGGTTTTTGCCACTAGGAGAAACAGTACACATATCCATATCAGTATTCTGTTCTGCACTGATGGGGACAAGAACTCTGAAACAGCTGTCTGCAGATGGATATTACTACTTATGGAGAGGTGCAATTTTGGCATATATCCTAGGTCATATTGCAAGCTCAGTTATAGAATGGACACTGTCTTGTACTATTGCTATCTCTGATAGGTGGCAGTAAAATGGAGCTTTTGTCCTCCTGCAAAGCTTACATATTCCTTTTCCCAGGGAGCATTGTCTAACTTATACTTAAGACTCCCTTTGCCAAATGGTGGGCTCCAGAAGGAGGAAAAGTACCATACTTGACCATGGTGCAGGCAGATATATCACTATTATTCAAATCAATGTATCCACTTATCTAAAACAGCACTGAAAGATTTTGAAAATAACCCAACACAAAATTGGAATCATAGCATGTGGTAAAATCACCATCTCCCATATAAAAGGAAAAGTGATGTCTGTTCCCGATCATCAATAGAGAAATTGCAGTGGAAGGTGTGGTAACTGGTAAAATGAAGGATGTTTTAAGGTCTAAAATATTCTCAGTTTCTAGACTCATTCTTCAGATTATATAAGTGAAAAATTATCATCGTGACAACAAAGCCTAAGCATTTGTAATTACCATAAGTCTTTTTATTTTCTCTTTCAGGATACTTGTCTTATTAAGCAGCAAGTTCTTAATCTTTTACAGTGATGAGGCGTCATGTGCTTCCTGAAGCAGCTCCCATAAACACTGTGTTGATTGGAGGCAAAGAGGACACGATGTCACGAGCTTCATGAGAATCTACAGATCCTAGTCCAGCATACTGCCCTGAGGTTCCATACATGCACTGAGAAGAGGAGCCAGATATTCCACTTTGCATGTTAGAAGCTGAATATTAAAAGTAGAAAAGATTAAATTAAGTACATATCATTAAGTTTATTGCCAGAGTTTGGAACATGGGCATAAAAGTTTAACGTAAGTTTGTTAAAGGCTATGACCACATTTACAACTATTTTATTTATGGTAAATAATTTTTTACAGTATCAAAAATGCACCAGATTGATAAAAGTAATATGATCAATAGTTCATGGACTCCTTGTGTAAAAGTTTGCACCACCTATTGGATGGCCAGAACAACTAATACTAAATATTATGTGAGAGAAATGTATCAACATTTGGTGCATTTTATATCACATTCTAGGCACAAGCACATTAGAATTGTAGTAAATCTATGACATCAGGTAGATGTAAAAAGTTTAAAAAGGTCTGTGTGACTTACTGATAGATTGGTATCTAGGTATGACGTTCATACATGTGTGTTTTAATCAATATTTCTCCACTTTAGTGTATACTTGGAATGTTAATATTTACCATCTTGGATTTTAAAATTTAAATTTCACTAAAAATATCCAATTCACAGAAGAGTAACATAGTAGTAACATAGCTGATAATGTTGGACAAAGATAAAAGTCCATCCAGTCCAACCGATACTCCTACAAAATTGATCCAGAGGAAAGAAAAAAATACAAGGCAAATGACACTTTACCTTATCAGAGGAAAAATTCCTTCCAAATGTGCAAATTGTACTCTGGATCAACATTCTATCCCAAAAATTCTAGTTCCCATAATCTATGATACCATTGCTTTCGAGAAAGTCATCTAGTCCTCTCTTGAACTTGAAGTTATCAGCCATCACCACATCCGGTGGCAGTGACTTTCATAGCCTCACCACTCTTCCTGCAAAGAAGCCCCACCTATGACAATGAAATCTTTTTTCTATAGACATAGAGGATGCTTTTTATCATGGTTACAGGCCTAGATGTAAAGATATATTGGGAAAGATCTCTGTACTATCCATTCATATATTTGTACATTGTAATTTTTTTTTTCTGTCTTTTTCTAAACCAAACAATACCGAGTTTGATAACTAAACTTTGTACTATAATTCGCCTATCCCCTTAATTACCTTGTTCCGCATCCTCTATATCTGCTCTAGTTCAGCCATGTCTTTCTTATATACAGGTGCCCAAAACTGTGCACAGTATTAGATACGTGGTTTGACCAGTGATTTCTATAGAGGCAAAATTAAGTCCTTGTTGTATGCATCTAACCCTCTCTTGATATATCCCACAATTCTATATGCCTTGGCAGCAGCTGCCTGGTGCTAGTTGTTAAAATAAAGTTTACTGTCCACCAATATCCCCAAGTCTCTTTTTCAGCATTAGTTTTAGCCAATGTTTTATTATGTAATACCTAATTACTAAACTTGTTTTCACAGCCCAGGTGCAGAACCTTTCATTTACCCACATTAAGTAATTTGCCATTTCCCAGCCCAAGCTTCCAGTTTCCCCAAATCCCTCTTTAATATTACACTATCCTCTTTTATGTTGACTACTTTACAGGGCTTAGTATCATCTGCAAATATTCAGATACTACTCTGTAAACTTTCTACCAGGTCATTAATAAATATATTAAAGAAGAGGACCAATACTGTCCCCTGTAGCACCCCACTGGTGATTCTGACCCAATCTAAGTATGTGCGATTAATAACCACAATCTGTTTCCCATCTGTGAGCCAATTGTAAACCCAATTAACCCTTCCCGACATCTGCGGTACTAATATGACAGATATCTTCTATTTAAATATTGTGGCTGTTCAGCTCCATAGCCCCTGGATCTCTTTTGTATTATTACTGATCACAAGCATTAAGGCCTACGGCGCCACGTTCAAAGATGACTGAGGCACCATTTTTGTGAAGGCACATGGGCGCCACCATTTTGTTGTAGATCATCTGTGCCTTGAATGAGATTCGGGTCTGGTGATCAGTTGCCATGACAGCTGTTCTATGTAACCTGTAATACATATGCTGGTACTTTGCAAAAGAAAATGGAAAATAAATAAATAAATAAGACAGGGAGTTAAAAATTCAAATCACCCCCCTTTCCCTAGAACGCATATAAAAGTACTTAAATAATGTGAAACAAATACACATTAGGTATCCCTGTGTCCAGGGCCGGTTTTAGACAAACTGTGACCCTGGGCAAAATTAAAAGTGGGGCCCCAAATGCTGATATACCAACAACGCCATCATATTTCCAGTGGCAGCCCTTTTAATAATGTCCCTTTTCTGCCTCCAAAACAGTAACAACCACCCCCCTCTTATGCAATTCAAATAACCACCTTTGTACTGCCTAATAGTTTTTCGCACCCTCTCATCAGTTATTATAGCACCTCCTTATTAATAATAGTCCCTGCTTATAAACAGTGCCCCATATCAGTAATAGTTCCCCCTTATCAGTAATAGCCCCCTCATAAATAATAGTTCACCTTATAAATAATAGCCCTTTTAACAATAATACCCACTTACAAATAATAGTCCACATTATCAATATTAGCCCTCTTATAAATAATAGTTCCCTCTTATAAATAGCCCCTTTAACAATACCCTCCTTATAAAGTTTCCCTAAGTAAATAAAAGAGACCACATTATAATAGCCGCCCATATAATGTCCCCCTTATTATAGGCCTATTATAAATAATTCTTCCCTTATAAATAATAGCCCGCCTTATATATAATAATTTCCTCTTATAATATCCCCCTTATAAATAGTTCCTCCCTTATACATAATAGCCCCCTTATAACAATCCACCTTATATATAATAGTTCTGCTCCTATAATAGCGCCCTTATATATAATAGTATCCTTCTTATGAATAACATTTCCCTGTTTATATATAACAGACACCTCCTTATATATAATAGTTCTTCCCTTATACATAAAAGCCCCTTATATATAACAGTCTCCCCCTTATAACAGCCAGCCTTATATATAATAGTTCCCCTTTATAATAGCCCTTTATATATAAAGTGGGGAAAAAAAAGGATTTAGTCAGCCACCAATTGTGCAAGTTCTCCCACTTAAAAAGATGAGAGAGGACTGTAATTGACATCCTAGTTAGATCTCAACTATGACAAAATGAGAAAACATATCTAGAAAATCACATTGTCTGATTTTTTAAGAATTTAATTGGAAAATAAGTATTTGGTCACCTACAAACAAGCAAGATTTCTCGCTCTCACAGACCTGTAACTTCTTCTTTAAGAGGCTCCTCTGTCCTCCACTCATTACCTGTAGTAATGGCACCTGTTTGAAATTGTTATCAGTATAAAAGACACTTGTCCACAACCTCAGTCACACTCCAAACTCCACTATGGTGAAGACCAATGAGCTGTGGAAGGACACCAGAAACAAAATTGTAGACCTGCACCAGACTGGGAAGACTGAATCTGCAATAGGCAAGCAGCTTGGTGTGAAGAAATCAACTGTGGGAGCAATAATTAGAAAATGGAAGACATACAAGACCACTGATAATCTCCCTCGATCAGGGGCTCCACGTAAGATCTCACCCAGTGCAGTCAAAATGATCACAAGTGAATGACCTGCAGAAAGCTGGGACTAACGTAACAAAGGCTACCGTCAGTAACACACTACACCGCCAGGGACTCAGATCCTGCAGTGCCAGACGTGTCCCCCTGCTTAAGCCAGTACATATCCAGGCCCATCTGAAGTTAGCTAGAGAGCATTTGGATGTTCCAGAAGAGTATTGGGAGAATGTCATATGGTCAGATGAAACCAAAGTAGAACTGATTGGTAGAAACACAACTCGTCGTGTTTGGAGGAGAGTGAATGCTGAGTTGTATCCAAAGAACACCATACCTACTGTGAAGCATGGGGGTGGCAACATCATGCTTTGGGGCGGTTTCTCTGCAAAGGGACCAGGATGACTGATTCATGTACATGAAAGAATGAATGGAGCCATGTATCGTGAGATTTTGAGTGCAAACCTCCTTCCATCAGCAAGGGCATTGAAGATGAAACGTGGCTGGGTCTTTCAGCATGACAATGATCCCAAGCACACAGCCAGGGCAACGAAGGAGTGGCTTCATAAGAAGCATTTCAAGGTCCTGGAGTGGCCTAGCCAGTCTCCAGATCTCAACCCCATAGAAAACCTTTGGAGGGAGTTGAAAGTCCATGTTGCCCAACGACAGCCCCAAAACACCACTGCTCTAGAGGAGATCTGCATGGAGGAATGGGACAACATACCAGCAACAGTGTGTGACAACCTTGTGAAGACTTACAGAAAACGTTTGACCTCTGTCATTGCCAACAAAGGATATATAACAAAGTATTGAGATGAACTTTTGTTATTGACCAAATACTAATTTTCCACCATAATTTGCAAATGCATTCTTTAAAAATCAGACAATGTGATTTTCTAGATGTTTTCTCATTTTGTCTCTCATAGTTGAGGTCTACCTATGATGTCAATTACAGGCCTCTCTCATCTTTTAAAGTGGTAGAACTTGCACAATTGGTGGCTGACTAAATACTTTTTTCCCCCACTGTAATAGTTCCTCTTCTATAATAGCCCCCCTTATATATAACATTCCCCTTATAATACCACTATATATAATAATTCCTCTCTTATAATAGCGCTCTTTACATATAATAAATTCTATCCTATAGAAGCCCCCTTATATATAACAGTCCCACCTTGTAATAATGCTCCTTATAGATAATAATTCCTCTCTTATAATAGTGCTCCTTATATAAAACAATTTCTCCATTATAAATAATAGCCCCCTTATATATGTCTCCCCCTTATAACAGCCCCCTTATATATAATTATCCCCCCTTATAATAGCCCACTTATATTTAATAGCCACCCTTATATATAATAATTCCTCTCTTACAATAGTGCCCCTTATGTATAATAGTTCACCCATTATAAATACTAGTCCCCTTATATTTAAAAGTCTCCCCCTTATAATAGTTCCCTCATATATAACAGGTTCCCCCTTATAGCAGCCCCCTTATACAGTTGTGCTAAAAAGTTTACATACCCCAGCAGATTTTTTTGTTTTTTTGGCCTTTTTTTCAGAGAATATGAATGATAACACAAAAACTTTTTCTCCACTCATGGTTAGTAGTTGGTTGAAGCCATTTATTGTCAAACTTCTGTGTTTTCTCTTTTTAGATCATAATGACAACCAAAAACATCAAAATGACCCTGTTCAAAAGTTCACATACCCCGGTTCTTAATACCGTGTATTGTCCCCTCTAACATCAATGACAGCTTGAAGTCTTTTGTGGTAGTTGTGGATGAGGCTCTTTATTTTCTTAGATGGTAAAACTGCCCATTCTTCTTGGCAAAAAGTCTCCAGTTCCTGTAAATTCCTGGGCTGTCTTGTATGTACTATGCGCTTGAGATCATGCCAGAGTGGCTCAATGATATTGAGGTCAGGAGACTGAGATGGCCACTCCAGAACCTTCACTTTCTTCTACTGTAGCCAATGACAGGTCAACTTGGCCTTGTGTTTTGGATCGTTGTCATGTTGGAACGTCCAAGTACGTCCCATGCGCAGCTTCCTGGCTGATGAGTGCAAATTTGCCTCCAGTATTTGCTGATAACGTTCTGCATTCATCTTTCCTTCAACCTTGACAAGGTTTCCTGTGTCTTTGAAGCTCACACATCCCCAAATCATCAGTGATCGACCTCCGTGCTTTACAATAGGAATGGTGTTCCTTTCATCATTGGCCTTGTTGACACCTCTCCAAATGTAACGTTTATGGTTGTGGCCAAAAAGTTCCATTTTTGTCTTATCACTCCAAATTACCTTGTTCCAGAAGTTTTGAGGCTTGTCTCTGTGCTGTTTGGCGTATTGAAGGCGAGATTCTTTGTGGCATTTGCGCAGTAATGCCTTTCTTCTGGCAACTTGACCATGCAGCCCATTCTTCTTCAAGAGCCTCCTTATTGTGCATCTTGAAACAGTCACACCGATAGTTTTCAGAGAGTCATGTATTTCGGCTGATGTTATGTGTGGGTTTTTCTTTGCATCCCGAACAATTTTCTGGGCAGTTTTGGCCGAAATTTTGGTTGGTCTACCTGACCGTGGTTTGGATTTTACAGAGCCCCTGAGTTTCCATTTGTTAATCACAGTTTGAACACTGCTGACTGGCATTCCTTGGATATCTTTTTGTATCCCTTTCCTGTTTTATACAGTTCAACTACCTTTTCCCGTAGATCCGTGGACAATTATTTTGCTTTCCCCATGACTCACAATCCAGAAACGTCAGTGGCTGGAGGAAAGATGCAACAATCTGTCCGGATCCCAGAAACTCACTCAGCTTTTATGCACACACACAGATTACAAGCAAACAGGTCACAGTTGAGGATATTACCTATAGTAGCCATTCAAACCCCTTTGTGTCAACTTCTGGGCATGTTATCAGACCAAAATCACCAGGGTATGTGAACTTTTGAACAGGGTCATTTTGATGTTTTTGGTTGTCATTATCATTTAAAAAGAGAAAACACAGAAGTTTGACAATAAGTGGCTTCAACCAACCACTAACCATGAGTGGAGAAAAAGTTTTTGTGTTATCATTCATATTCTCTGAAAAAAGGCCAAAAAAAACTAAAAATCTGCCTTGATATGTAAACTTTTTAGCACAACTATATAATAGTTCCTTTATAATAGACCCCTTCTATATAATTATCCCCTCTTATAATAGTGCCCTTATATATAACAGTCAATTTCGGGTCATAAACAGTCTGTCTGCCAGATTGAGGCAGATGTTAATTGGCTTAATGAACTAAACCTATTCTTCAACAGATTTGATCACACACCAGCTCCTCCCACCCCAGTATGTCCTTCAGCTTCCCCCACCACAATGACTTCTCCCCATGCAGCCACTTCCCAACAGACCAGTAAATCCAGAAATCCGTCTTTATCCGTCAGAAATCCACTAAAATTTCCATTCATTTCAATGGTTTTTATATTTTATATTTATAAATTTTTATATATATATATTTTTATATATATATTTATAAATCCAGAAATCCGTCTTTATCTGGCCACAGTCTGACCTTCACACGGGCCCAGGTGAGGAAGGAGATGAAAAAGATCAAGGCGAGGAATGCCGCAGGGCCAGATGACATCAGTGCAAGGCTAATTAAGACTTGTGGGGACCACCTGTGTGGTATAATTACATATATGTATAATATGAGCCTGAGGCAGGAAATAGTCCCTGAATTATGGAAATCTTCTTGTGTGGTACCAGTTGCAAAGAAACCCCACCCTATGGACCTCAACGACTACAGACCGGTAGCACTGACATCCCACCTGATGAAGATCTTGGAGAGATTGGTTCTCACACATCTCCGCCCTCTAGTGAGCCCCGCTATGGACCCCCTCCAGTTTGCTTATCGACCGGGCATTGGGGTAGATGATGCCATCATCCATCTTCTGCACAGGGCTCTGTCTCACCTGGAGAAACCAGGGAACACAGTGAGAATAATGTTCTTTGACTTCTCCAGTGCTTTTAACACCATACAGCCCAGGTTATTGAGGGACAAGCTGGGTCTTGCTGGAGTGGACCACCACCTCTCCAACTGGATCCTAGACTACCTCACAAATCGACCGCAATACGTGAGAGCCCAAGACTGTGTGTCAGGTACCGTGATCTGTAATACGGGGGGCACCTCAGGGTACGGTTCTCGCCCCTTTCCTCTTCACACTGTACACTGCAGATTTTAGGTGCAACTCATCTAGCTGCTACCTACAGAAGTATTCTGACGACTCTGCAATAGTGGGTCTCATCACAGATGATGATGACAGGGAGTACAGAGTACTGAACCAGGATTTTGTGGACTGGTGCCACCGGAACCACCTGAAGATTAACGCGGGGAAGACCAAGGTGATGATGGTGGACTTCTGCAAAGGCAGAAGCCCTCCTAAACCAGTGGACATCCTGGGGATGGGCATCGAGATTGTGAACACCTATAAGTACCTGGGTTTGCTCCTTAATAATAAGCTGGACTGGGCAGATCATATGGAGGCCCTGTACAGGAAGGGCCACAGCAGGCTCTACCTGCTTAGGAAACTGAGAGCCTTTGGAATCCGGGGGGCACTTCTTAGAACTTTCTTCAACTCGGTAGTGGCATCAGCCATCTTCTTTGGAGTGGCCTGAGTGGAGCAGTATATCAACCAGGGACAGAAATAAACTTGACAAGCTGATTAGAAGGGCCAGCTCTGTCCTGGGGAGCCCACTGGACCCAGTGCAGGTGGTGGGTGACAGAAGGATACTGTCCATGGTGAGCTCCATGCAGAAGAAGAAGTCCCATCCCATGCATGAGACTGTGATCGCGCTGAGCAGTACTGTCAGTGACCGACTGCTCCACCCTAGGTGTGAGAAGGAGCTCTATCGGAAGTCTTTCCTCCCCACCGCGATTAGGCTGTACAACCAACACCGACCTAAGTGGAGATCATTACACACAGAGAACTGAAATATCTCTCTGCCTGTTAAATCCCCCCCCCCTCCTCTGCTACATCCTATCTGTCTGTCTGCTATTAATGTAATGCCTCTCACCTTGGAACATTCCTGTATATGTTGTATTTGTATTTGTATCTGCTTATCTTTGCTGCTGTAACACACTGAATTTCCCCATTGTGGGACTATTAAAGGACTATTATTATTATTATTATTATTAATAGCTCCCCTTATAAATAATAGTTCCTCCCTTATTTATAATAGTTTTAACCTTATAATAGCCCCACTTATTTGTAATAGTTCTCACCTTTTAAGGGGGGGCTATTATAAGAGGGGTACAATTATACACTTATTTATAATGAGGGCTATTATAAGGGGGAACTATTATTTATAAATGCGCTGTTATAAGGGAGGAACTATAATATATAAGAGGACTAATATAAGGGGGGAACAATTATATACAAAAGCTCTCCCTTATATATAATATGTAATCTCTGATATAATAACCCCTTATATATAACAGTTTCCCCTTATAAATAATACTCCACCCTTACAATAGCCCCCTTTATATTTAATAGCCCCCCTATAAATAATAGTTTGCCCCCTTATCAGGTAATCCCTTTCCCTTACTAGAAAACAATAAATTTTGTGCTTACCTTACCGCGCTCCCACGATGAAACAGAGCAGCTGGAGAGTCTCCTGTAGTAGCGGCTCAGGTGGTGCGATCCAATGACATCATCACACCACCTACGCCGCGACGTCCTGCGAGTTACTGGCTGTCCTCTATGAGAGATCAGAGACCTTTCAGCTCCCTGCTCTGTCATAGGATTAAACTGTGTCGGCGTGCACAGCATAGCATGCCGATACTGCTGTGGAGCTCCCAGGATCCAGAGCATCAGGCTACAAAGCCTGATGCTCCGGATCCTGGGGGCCCCTTGAGGATGGGGGTCCTGGGCAATTGCCCGGTTTGTCCCCCTCCCTAACGCCGGCCCTGCCTGTGTCCAAAAACACCCGATGTACAAACTTATAAAAATATTTTTCCCATACAGTGAACTCTATAGCAAGAAAAAAAAATCAAAACAGCCAAACTACCTTTTTTTGTCAGTTTCACCTCTCATAAAAATTTTAATAAAAAGCAATTCAAACATACACAGACATATAAAAAAACTATGAGTGTCAGAAAATGACAACTCTTTGCAAAGTTTTGGATTTTTTTCAAGCGGTTAAAACATAAATAAAATTTGGTATCTACTGAATCATAACGACCCATAGGATGCAAGTGACATGTACATTTTGGCTGCACAGTGAATTCCGTAAAAACGAAGCCCATATGAATGTCGCACAAGCGCCGTTTTTTCAGAATTTTTTTCCAGCTTCCTAGTACATTGTAAGGATTAACAAATGGTACCATTACAAAGTCCCGCAAACATTAAGCCCTCATATGGCTCTGTAAGGGTGGGTTCACACTTGTGGCGGAGTCCGTCCGCCACGAATCCGACTGAAAATCTCGGGAAACTGTATAGGGACTGGATAGCGACGCATTGCTTAAAAACCCATTAATTTTAAGGGGTTTTTAAAGCAATGCACGGGTGTGCGCTTACACCCTCTGCGCCGCGAATCCAGTTTTTTTCGCTGGAAACAAAGTCGGATATGCAGGACTTTGTTTTTAGATTTTTGTTAAGGGGTTAAAATGTAATAAAACTATATAAATTTGGTATCCCTGGAATCGTTCTGAACATAGAATACAGGTGACATGTCATTTTGGCTGCACAGTGAACGCTGTAAAAACGAAGTCCGCAAGAAAGTCGCACAAATGCACTTTTTCTCCAATTTCCCCCATTCAGAATTTTTTTCCAGCTTCCCAGTATATTGTACAGAATAATAAATGGCACCATAATGAAGAACAATTTGTCCCGCAAAAATTAAGCCCTCATATGGCACTGTGAACGGAAAAATAAAAAAGTTATGGGGTTTGGAAGGCGGGGGAGTCAAAAACGAAAATCGAAAAATGTCACCAGCGGGAAGGGGTTAAATGAGCAATCTGGGGAGGTGTAATTTAATTCAACATCATGATCCCAGGTCATGTGACCTGAAGCAGCATTCTTCCCCCTTCCTCCTTTCCCAATCTCACAGTTAATTAATTACCAGTGCTGTGGGGGCTGGCTGACTATAGTGGAACGGTGTTTCAGATCACATAACTCAGGGGTTGTGACGTGGATGAATCATCAGTAATTCCCCAAACCAGGTAAGTAAATTAGACCTCCCTGGACAACCTCTATTGTAAAGATGAGATTTACTCTTTTGGCTTCAATGAAGAATTATGCTGGTGCAGAGAGTACAGCAGGGTGAGTATAAAGCTTTTTTATTTTTAGTGAAGACACAGTGGGTACGGAAAGTATTCAGACCCCATTAAATTTTTCACTCTTTGTTTCATTGCAGCCATTTGCTAAAAGCAAAAAAGTTCATTTTATTTCTCATTAATGTACACTCAGCACCCCATATTGAAAGAAAAAAAAAACAGAAATGTAGATATTTTTGCAAATTTATTAAAAAAGAAAAACTGAAATATCACATGGTCATAAGTATTCAGACCCTTTGCTCAGTATTGAGTAGAAGCACCCTTTTGAGCTAGTACAGCCATGAGTCTTCTTGGGAATGATGCAACAAGTATTTTACATCTGGATTTGGGGATCCTCTGCCATTCTTCCTTGCAGATCCTCTCCAGTTCCGTCAGGTTGGATGGTGACCCTTGGTGGACAGCCATTTTCAGGTCTCTCCAGAGATGCTCAATTGGGTTGAGGTCAGGGCTCTGGCTGGGCCAGTCAAGAATAGTCACAGAGTTGTTCCGAAGCCACTCCTTTGTTATTTTAGCTGTGTACTTAGGGTCATTGTCTTGTTAGAAGGTGAACCTTCAGCCCAGTCTGAGGTCCAGAGCACTCTGGAAGAGGTTTTCTTCCAGGATATCTCTGTACTTGGTCGCATTCATCTTTCCTTCAATTGCAACCAGTCGTCCTGTCCCTGCAGCTGAAAAACAGCCCCATAGCATGATGTTGTCACCACCATGTTTCACTGTTCGGATTGCATTGGGCATTGCCTGGTTTTCTCCACACATACTGCTTAGAATTAACGCCAAAAAGTTCAATCTTCGTCTCATCAGACCAGAGAATCTTATTTCTCATAGTCTGGGAGTCCTTCATGTGTTTTTGGGCAAACTCTATGAGGGCTTTCATATGTCTTGCACTGAGGAGAGGCTTCCTTCGGGCCACTCTGCCATAAAGCCCTGACTGGTGGAGGGCTGCAGTGATAGTTGACTTTGTGGAACTTTCTCCCATCTCCCTACTGCATCTCTGGAGCTGAGCCACAGTGATCTTTGGGTTCTTCTTTACCTCTCTCACAAAGGCTCTTTTCCCACGATTGCTCAGTTTGGCTGGGCGACCAGGTCTAGGAAGAGTTCTGGTCGTCCCAAACTTCTTCCATTTGAGGATTATGGAGGCCACTGTGCTCTTAGTAACCTTGAGTGCTGCAGAATTCTTTTGTAACCTTGGCCAGATCTGTGCCTTGCCAAAATTCTGTCTCTGAGCTCCTTGGGCAGTTCCTTTGACCTCTTGATTTTCATTTGTTCTGACATGCACTGTGAGCTGTGAGGTCTTATATAGACAGGTGTGTGCCTTTCCTAATCAAGTCCAATCAGTTTAATTATAGACAACTGGACTCCAATGAAGGAGTAGAACCATCTCAAGGAGGATCAGAAGGAAATGGACAGTATGTGAGTTAAATATGAGTGTCACAGCAAATGGTCAGAATACTTATGACCATGTGATATTTCAGTTTTTCTTTTTCAATAAATTTGCAAAAATATCAACATTTCTGTTTCTTTTTCTGTCAAGATGGGGTGATGAGTGTACTTTAATGAGAAATAAAATGAACTTTATTGCTTTTAGCAAATGGCTGCAATGAAACAAAGAGTCAAAAATTTAGAAGGGTCTGAATACTTTCTGTACTCACTGTATATGGCTTTACAACAGAGTGATTTGGGACTAAACCCCTGGTCCATAAGGACACGTGAGTCATAGCTAGAGTCTAGCCATGTCTTGCTTATTCTGACTATCTCATAATATATTATTGCCCTTAGTCCCTAGTTTAAAGACTACTTCAACCAGGACTGCTAGAATATTTTTTTCACTTCCCCTGCGAGGACAAATAGTAAGTAGGGTAGAGCACATGGCTTTCCTCGTTCTGTTTGCTATGTTGACCTCAGGTGAAAGCATTCTTTTTATAATAGAGTATAATAGTGTTTCTTGGATGCTGAACCCCAAATTTTTTTGGTTTCGGTTGAGCTTGAAAGTTTTGGAAAATTGAGGTTGAATGCAGTTTGATCTGAATTGCTTCACCCATCTCTATATAGTCATTTTTTACCTATCCCCTACTTCTTCCTCATGCACTTTTGTTTGTTAGTTTACCAAGAAGATAGAAAGGCGTATGAATGAGATTATACAGAGTTTTTTGCCAGTTACCTTGGATCCATAGATCTGCAAAAGAGCTACTAAATGCTAGAAATAGCTTCCTTTTAATGCAGTTATAACTAGGCTAATATGATATGCTGACAGGAGGATAAGCAAACTGCCTTACAGATGACCAGGTAATTGATTAATTACACATATGAGAAATAACTTGGCAATCATAGCGGTCATTCATCTATTTCCTGTCAAATGAACTGCACAGAGGAAAATATAGAGCACAAACTACAGAGCTCACAAGACTACTCAATTAAAACATACTAAATACATACTGTATTTTTCACAGTGGATACTTAGGCATTCATGAGACTCATTCATCTCATTGTCTAAATACATTACTGTGATAATTACAAAAAAAAATCTTAAATAAACACTAAGCCCAGAAAATGCATAGAGAAATAAAAATATCTCCTAGCCCTTGATCAATTAATCTTCTCATTTCCCTAGGTTCTATTTTGTCTCACATTATAGTTAAATCTGAGAAATATATAAAGAAATATTCTCTGTGTGTTCAAGGAGCTCATCTACAGTGGGGAAAAAAGTATTTAGTCAGCCACCAATTGTGCAAGTTCTCCCACTTAAAAAGATGAGGCCGGCCTGTAATTGACATCATAGGTAGACCTCAACTATGAGAGACAAAATGAGAAAACATATCTAGAAAATCACATTGTCTGATTCTTAAAGAATTTATTTGCAAATTATGGTGGAAAATAAGTATTTGGTCAATAACAAAAGTTCATCTCAATACTTTGTTATATATCCTTTGTTGGCAATGACAGAGGTCAAATGTTTTCTGTAAGTCTTCACAAGGTTGGCACACACTGTTGCTGGTATGTTGGCCCATTCCTCCATGCAGATCTCCTCTAGAGCAGTGATGTTTTGGGGCTGTCGCTGGGCAACACAGACTTTCAACTCCCTCCAAAGGTTTTCTATGGGGTTGAGATCTGGAGACTGGCTAGGTCACTCCAGGACCTTGAAATGCTTCTTACGAAGCCACTCCTTCGTTACCCTGGCGGTGTGCTTGGGATCATTGTCATGCTGAAAGACCCAGCTACGTTTCATCTTCAATGCTCTTGCTGATGGAAGGAGGTTTGCACTCAAAATCTCACGATACATGGCCCCATTCATTCTTTCATGTACACGGATCAGTCGTCCTGGTCCCTTTGCAGAGAAACTGCCCCAAAGCATGATGTTGCCACCCCCATGCTTCACAGTAGGTATGGTGTTCTTTGGATGCAACTCAGCATTCACTCTCCTCCAAACACGACAAGTTATGTTTCTACCAAACAGTTCTACTTTGGTTTCATCTGACCATATGACATTCTCCCAATACTCTTCTGGAACATCCAAATACTCTCTAGCAAACTTTAGATGGGCCCGGATATGTACTGGCTTAAGCAGGGGGACACGTCTGGCACTGTAGGATCTGAGTCCCTGGCGGTGTAGTTTGTTACTGATGGTAGCCTTTGTTACATTAGTCCGAGCTTTCTGCAGGTCATTCACTAGGTCCCCCCATGTGGTTCTGGGATTTTTGCTCACCGTTCTTGAGATCATTTTGACCCCACGGGGTGAGATCTTGCGTGGAGCCCCTGATCAAGGGAGATTATCAGTGGTCTTGTATGTCTTCCATTTTCTAATTATTGCTCCCACAGTTGATTTCTTCACACCAAGCTGCTTGCCTATTGCAGATTCAGTCTTCCCAGTCTGGTGCAGGTCTGCAATTTTGTTTCTGGTGTCCTTCCACAGCTCTTTGGTCTTCACCATAGTGGAGTTTGGAGTGTGACTGTTTGAGGTTGTGGACAGGTGTCTTTTATACTGATAACAATGTCAAACAGGTTGCATTACTACAGGTAATGAGTGGAGGACAGAGGAGCCTCTTAAAGAAGAAGTTACAGGTCTGTGAGAGCCAGAAATCTTGCTTGTTTGTAGATGACCAAATACTTATTTTCCAAATAAATTCTTAAAAAATCAGACAATGTGATTTTCTGGATTTGTTTTCTCATTTTGTCTCTCATAGTTGAGGTCTACCTATGATGTCAATTACAGGCCTCTCTCATCTTTTTAAGTGGGAGAACTTGCACAATTGGTGGCTGACTAAATACTTTTTTTCCCCACTGTATGTCCCCCGCCTCCTCCTCACAGTCATATGACTATCTGTAATGCAAATGGCTGATACAAGAATGTCCATTGTGGCCAAAGATGGAATAGCAGCAGCAGGAGATTAACACCTTCATTCTCTGCAGAATTTCTGGTTGTGTCGGGATTATGAAAAACATTCTTTGAACTGACAATAATAACGCTAAGGCCCCATGTAGCGGGCCACAGTGGAAAAGCACTGCAGGGAAAACAGTGGTGGAAACACATTGCAGTTTTTCCCGCAGCGCTTTTCACAGAAAGTCCGCAGAGGTTTCCTCTACAGACTTTCTGCTTCAATTATACCTATAGGGTTGGGATAAGGTTTCCGTAGGTATAATTGACATGCTGCGATTTCCAAAACCGCAATGGTTTTGGAAATTGCAGCATTTTTGCTGCACATATTATTCTGCAATGTGTGGATGAGATTTGCTAGAATCCCATTCACTTTGCAAGGAATATAAAATGCTGCAGTTTTTGCCACAGCATTTCCGCTAAAGCCAAACCGCAGCTTTTACAAAACGTGGGGCCCCTGCCTAAGGGTTAGTCTATTTCTTCAGTACTTTTAGCTTTCATTTCTGGGTTTAGTTTTTCTTTAAAATAAAGCATTAGATCTTGCTTATTCATAAATGGAGACATTCAAAATATAAAAACATTAGCTAAAGTACTGTAGGATTTCAATGAAATGTTTGATGGTATTGTAAGAAAAATATCTTATTGGCGACAAAGACCCCTGCTGTCAAGAAAATAATTGACCTTTAAAAAATAAAATAAAATAAAATATGACTTTGCCTTACCCACTGAATTGCGACAAAGGATAGGTGGTGATGAATCAGTAAAGTAGGGTCCCAGTTGTTTTCTTCCAGTGTCATCTAATATATTAAGTGGATCTTGAATATCATTAAATGAATGCAAAGGTCGAATGGAACTAACACTACTAATAACTGATACATGCTGATCAATCATAGAACCAAGCCGATGGGATTCTGAATAGTTTAAATGGTTGCCAAAGTAACCTACTGTATGAAGAAACAAAAAACAACCTGTTAGAGTTTGGATGTGTTTTATAAAATACTGATTTTTTTTAAGATAAAGTAGTTGTGTCAGCCAAAGTGGTTAGATCCTACTAGAATAAGAACTGTATTATAGAAAGATTTACTAACTTGTAAGTATTTAATAATAACTAAACCAACTTCTTCCCATATCAAATATGTTGCAAAATAGTTCATATAGGTACACATGTTCACAGCAATGTCCTGAAAGTATAACAAAAAGACCAGTATCTCAGTACTTCAAAAGTTTTCCTTTGACAATCGACTACAATAAAATATGCAGGCAACAAACCTAATGGTAAAAATAAAGCACACTGCTTGCAAGTTTCAAACTGCTATGATCCTTATGCACAGCCATAGAAACAGCAATACAGATACAGGCTTTTTTTTAACCATTACTAATGTTGTTTTTATTTTTTGAGCCCAATAAAATAAAAACTTTAAGTTCTTGAGGCCTAGTGGAGTTTTTTGCTTTTTCTCTGAACCCTCTTTCATATGCCTCAGTAATCTAAAATGAGTAAAGATAAGTGTATTCTTTTAACCAATAGTATTGTTGTTTGCATTTTTGCTGGTCTTTTTCCTTAGTTTTTATTTAATTCTCTTCCAAAAGCCATATTAGAGTATTTGGGTTACACATAGGGGGGTATCTTATTCAGAACCTAGAAATTTAGGCTGCAACCCCTGTTGTGTTGGATGCAACACCACATCCACATACAGTATGTAATATATATTTGCTGTGGAAGACTTGTCAGGCCAGACATTTTCCCTGGACAGCCATTCATATCTTTCAGAGCAGTTCTCAATTCTGGCTCATACAGTGGGGTCCCAAGTGGGTGGCTTCCCTGTAGGATGTCCAGATGTCATTATAGGCCTAAAGTAAACACAAACAATTCGGATCACCAGTCCCAGGGTCTTCCACTGCTCACAGATCCATGATAGGTAAAACATACAATGCAAACCATTACTTTAAAAAAGGAAGTCCTTCAACTTTCGTTCAAGTCAGATTAAAATATATACATGTTGGGTCGAATAAGGGTAAATGTAGTGATCATATGCGTTTTAGACAGATCACTTATTCATGGTGAATAGTCAAAGTGATCTAATCAAAACATATAGGATCAATACACTCAACACTGTGTGTCTGAACATGTACAGTATGTATTTTAATCTGATTTGGAAAAAGTGTGAAAGAATTTATTTTTTTAAAGCGCTCGATTGTATATATTTTGTCATTTACCTGCTGGTGACATATCACGTGTTTGAGACATAACTGCATGCTGAATTTTGCAGCAAACTGACATCTCTATCTGGCTGTGTTATTTTTTTTGTCAATTAGTGTACATAGACTCAAGTTCTGCTCTAGGTCTCCTCTGTCATACATATGCTTAAAGGGTTTTTCGAGGTCTAAAATATTGATGGCCTACCCGCAGGAGTGACTGTAGCTACTAGGTGGAATGGCTACTCCTGTACCATATTACAGTTTTTTATCCCCTGATCTTAAAGGGGTATTCCCATGAGCATAACTATTTTTAAATTTGTAAATAATTAAAAGTTAAACATTTTTGCAAATATAAGTAATTAAACATTTTGCAACGTTTTAAAGATCTTTCTCTGAATATCTTGTGGTTACAAGTTGTTGTCTTGATCAATTGCCAGTGGATACGACCATGAATGCAGGACCTTTCTAAGGTCAGAAAATCAGCCATGATGTCCTTATTGTGGCCAGGATATCTTCTGATACGTGTAGTGTCCCTGCCTGATAACCCAGCTACAATAAGAAAATTATGGCTGGATACCTGGCAAGTCCCAGACCATAGAAAGTTTCTGCATTTGTGGTCGTATCCATTGGCAACCGATCAAGACAACAGACTCTCACCACTAAGATGGATAGAGAAAATCTTTAAAACTCTGCAGAATTTTTAACTACTTATATTTGCAAAAATGCTTAACTTTTAATTATCTACAAATATAGATATGATTATGTTCATGGGAATACCCCTTTAAGTCTAGGTGCACTTCTGAAAATAATTTAATAAGGTAGATGATTGTAATCAGTGTGAACATATGTTGGGCTAAAAAAGTGGAAAAGCTTAGCTTTGCTGTAGAAGATGTAACATACTACTGTCAAATATTGACCTAGTTCCTTTGACTGCTTGTAGGGTGAGTTCTCCTGTAATATCCTTCTTGTTTGAAGCCAAAAACAAGGTTCTATACAGCTGATTGTGATGCAAGACAGCTGTGAAAAAGGTACATTTTTCATGGCTGTTTTTTTTTGCATCCATGGGGCACCTATTTTCACAGATCCCTCATAGTCAGGACATGTTCTTTTTTATGACACCTCATTATTATTATTATTTATTTATAGAGCACTATTATTTCCATAGTGCTGTACATTTGAGTGTGTACGAACAGTACACAAAATATACAACACAAATACAATACTAACAGTGACCAATAGGTGGGTCTTCAGGGTCATCTTGAAGCTTGTGAATGTGGGTGACAGTCTTATGTGTCGATGTAGAGAGTTCCAGAGTATGGGGGATGCACAGGAGAAGTCTTGGAGATGGTTGTGTGAAGAGCGGATAAGAGCAGAGTGGAGTAGGAGCTCTTGGGAGGATCAGAGGTTACGTGTGGGGAAGTAGCGGGAGATTAGGTCAGAGATGTATGGAGGGGGCAGGTTGTGGATGACTTTGTATGTCAGCGTTAACATTTTGAACTCTATTTGGTGGGCAACGGGTAGCCAGTGAATGGATTGGCAGAGGCGAGCGGTAGATTGAAAATGGGTGTAGAGGTGTATTAAACGAGTGGCACAGTTTTAGGTGGACTGGTGGGGGGGGGGCAAGAGCATTTCCTGGGAGGCCATGGAGAAGGGTGTTACAGTACTGTACACTGTTAAAATGGATCATCTAAAAATCAGCCATGTGAATAGCCCAATTGAAATGGATTGATTTTAATGCAACCATATGAAGGCCCTTTAAAAGAATAGCGTCACACAGTCATTAGAATTGTTTATGCTTACACCACACCATGAAAAATTTGCCCAATGTTTGTGCTATGCATTAAATTGTTTGTTTTTATTAAAAAAAAAAACATTAAAAATGTAATCCAATTTTTTATTTATTTTTTTTAAAATACAGCTTTGTATCAGCAGAGAGTATGTAAGATTCGCTATAGGGGAGTGTGGCTAGTCGGCAAAGCAAGAAGACATGTGGGCCAGAGCTCTGCTGCCTACCACACTTACTTTACAGTATATCTGCGACATCCGCACCTTTTCTCACCTTTGTATACCCCGGAGTTCCCTGTCAGACCCCAGTCCATCCTTTTGGGTTATTTGCATGGTGCCCAGAAGACCTTTTTGCTACTATCAAGACTGCAGCCTACTAGTGTCTCTCCTGAAAATCCGCCATCTTGTGACCTCAGGCCTTGCTTCTCCGTGGATGCACCTCATCCGGCCCGATATATAGGCTTTGGACTGACTGACCTGCGCTGTCCCACTCCGGAGGACATCCGCTCCACGGTCCAGAAGTTTCGGCCTTAGCAACCAATGATCTACCCGGAGTCCAAGGTACTAACCCTGAACTCACCATCTCTAGTCCAGTCAAACAGAATCCACGCTTTGATCTCCCAACTACATTGGAGACTAACGTAGTCCGTACATACTCTGAAATATCCACACAAGCCCCAGAGGGAGGCCTCGATGCAATTCACACCTACAATGGTCCTGCATCTGAGAGTACCTTGAAGGAGATCCTCCTGGCCCCACCGTTGCTCCTTGCAAACGGACATGTCACAGCTACTTCTACAATGCAGTTACAGCCCTGGGAAAACAGAGTATCTCATATTGAAAACAAGATGGGCGATTTTGCTACCTCTCATAACAGTTATTGATGCCCACAATGACCTAGCGGAAGATTTCGAGAAATTGGAAATCAAGATGGTGGATATGGAGGAATGATCTCGTAGAAACAACATCGCGGAACATATTGCACCAGCTGATTGACATTCTTACTTGAAAGATTTTGCTAAATTTCTACTTCAAGACTGCTCACTGACAGACCTCATGGACAGGGCTCACAGTGTACCACGCCTGCATCATCTCAGCCGACAACATTCCACAGGACGTCCTCACCAGATTCCATTTTTTTCACATCAAAGAACGGATTATGATTCTAGCCTGTAAACAATAATTCTGGCCTGCAAGATTCCGAGATGTCCAGCTTTACATAGACCTCTACACAACTACCCTACACCTCCGACGTGACTTAACACCTGTCACTACTTCACTTCGCAAACACAAAATCATCTACAGATGGGGATTCCCTGTAAAACTTCTTATCACTAAAGATGGCACTGTCCACACTATCCATGATGTGAACAACCCCCTCCACGTCTCCACAGCAAACGCCATCATCAGTCTTACCGTGATTGATCCCCCTATGGGGTTCTAGCTTTCTCAGCCTCGGTGCAAGGCTTCATCATGAATATTCTTTTCCCCGGCTATCCTTGAAATGTTACTCCACTCCCCATACAGTATTACTGTATCCATCAACTGAACCGTAAATTGTTTCATCTATTATTTCAATTTGTTATTGTTTTCCTAGTTATCAATTGCAAAACTGTTACTCATTTCATACTACATATTGAGCTTGACCCTGAACAAGTACATAGAGACTGAAACAGCAAAATGGTGATTAAATTTGCCTCTCTTAATGTCCGGGGTTTAAATAGTCCCCATAAACATTCTTTTCTCTGGAAAAAAGCCCTCTCACTTCGAGACAATATATTTTGCACTCAGGAGACTTACCTCCTACAGAAAGACGTTTCCAAAATCAGACACCCTTCATTTGTATTCCATTTACCCTTCAGTTATACTCCATGCTAACCATGTGAAAAAGAGGCGTGCTCATAGCCTTCTCCTTGATTACTCAGAAGGCAGACCCACAGGACAGATACCTCATAGTTATGTGCCTCGTAAACAACATCACTACACTTTAGTCAACGTATATGCACCCCATCCTTGATCCCTAGCCTTTCTCAGCAAAGTCCACAGACATGTCCGGGGGAATTAAACAGGGAGCCCTAATACTCTGTGGAGATTTTAACAGTATCATGGACACCTCTATTGACACCACAAATTCCACCAGACAAGCTACCCCGTGCTTCTCCCAACTTCCCCTCAAAGAAAACCTACAGTGGCTTGCAAAAGTATTCATACCCCTTGAACTTTTTCAGATTTTGTCACCTTACAACCACAAACTTAAATGTATTTTATTGAGATTTTAAGTGATAGACCAACAAAAAGTAGCACATAATTGTGAAGTGGAAGGAAAATGATACATGGTTTTCAAAATTTTAATCAAATAAAAATCTGAAAAGTGTGATGTGCAAAAGTATTCAGCCCCCTGTGCTTTGATACCCCTAACTAAAATCCAGTGCGCACAATTGCCTTCAGGAGTCACTTAATTAGTTAATAGAGTCCAGCTGTGTGTAATTTAGTCTCAGTATAAATACACCTGTTCTGTGAAGGCCTCAGTGGTTTGTTAGAGAAGTTTAAAGTTTAAAGCAGGTTAAGTTATAAAAACATATTCCAAGTTTTGAGCATCCCAAGGAGCACAGTTCAATCCATCATGCAAAAATTGAAAAAGTATTCTACAACTGCAAACCTACCAAGACACGGCCGTCCACCTAAACTGACAGATCAAGCAAGGAGAGCACTGGTCAGAGAAGCAGCCAAGAGACCCACGGTCACTCTGGAGGACCTGCAGAAATCCTCAGCTCATGGGGGGGAAACTATCCACAGGACAACTATAAGTCGTGCACTCCACAAATCTGGCCTTTATGGAAGAGTGGCAAGAAGAAAACCATTGTTGAAAGAAAGACATAAGAAGTGCCGTTTGCAGTTTTCCACAAGCCACAAGGACACAGCAAACATGTGGAAGAAGGTTCTCTGGTCAGATGAGACCAAAGTTGAACTTTTTGGCCTAAATGCAAAGGGCTATGTGTGGCGGAAAAGTAACACTGCTCATCACCCTGAACACACCATCCCCACTGTGAAACATGGTGGTGGCAGCATCATGCTGTGGGGATGCTTTTCTTCAGCAGGTACAGGGAAGCTGGTCAGAATTGATGGGAAGATGGATGTAGCTAAATACAGGGCAATCCTGGAAGAAAACCTGGTGGAGGCTGCAAAAGACATGAAACTGGGAAGAAGATTAATCTTCCAGGAAGACAATGACCCTTAACATTTAGTCAGAGCTACAGTGGAATGGTTTAGATCAAAGAATATTCATGTGTTAGAATGGCCCAGTCAATGTCCAGACCTAAATCCCATACAGCATCTGTGGCAAGAAATGAAAATTGCTGTTCACAGACGCTCTCCATTCAATCTGACTGAGCTTGAGCTATTTTGCAAGGAAGACTGGGCAAAAATCTCAGTCTCTAGTTGCGTTGGTAGAGACATACCCCAAAAGACTTGCAGCTTTAATTGCAGCGAAAGGTGGCTCTACAAAGTATTGATATAGGCTGAATACTTTTGCACATCAGATTTTTATTTGATTAAAATCTTGAAAACCATGTATCATTTTCCTTCCACTTCACAATTATGTGCTATTTTGTGTTGGTCTATCACTTAAAATCTCGATAAAAAAACATTTACATTTGTGGTTGTAAGGTGACAAAATGTGAAAAGTTCAAGGGGTATAAAAACTTTTGCAAGGCACTGTATATGATATATATATATATATATATATATATATATATATATATATATATATATATATACTTATCTTCAGTTCATCGCACCTACTCTCGCATTGACATGTTTTCTAGTAGATATGTCGGTACTGCTATGCACAAAGTCATCTACCATAAAACTGATTACATGGTCAGACCATGCAGCCATTACACTTGAGATAGAAGAGAAGCTCCCAACTTTGAATATGAGAAAGTGGAGGAACAAAACTTTCATTCTGAGCCATTCCGCATATAAATCTGAGATTCAAAGAGACCTGCAATAATTCTTTCATTTCTAACTCTACTTCCGTATCTAACCCCTACACTCTACAAAGCATTCATTTGTGGGACTCTCATCAAACTTGCCCATAGAAATAAGAAAGCTTGCAAAAGGAGATCACAGACACCTTAACTAAACTGGCCGCTCTGGAAAACTCCATACCAGACATCACCTAGAATTTGTTCTCATCCAAGACTACAAAAAAGCTCTCAAAAGATCTCAAAGCAACAAAGCCGGCAAAGTGCTAGCTCAACTGAAAGCCAGGGAGACAAAATCTAAAGTCCCGTACATTAAGCATCCTATCACTAATACTAAATTTACTGACCCCAGGGATATAGATAATTCCTTTAACTGGTTCAGGACTGTGAAATTTTTCAGTTTTGTGTTTTTGTCTTTTACTTCCTTCCTTCCTTCCAAAAGCCATAACTTTTTTATTTTTCCCATTCACAGAGTTGTATGATGGCTTATTTTTTTGCAGGACAAATTGCACCTTCTAATGGCACTATTTACTGTTCTGTACAATGCCATGAGAAGCTGAAAAAAAAAATTCACACGTGCTAAATTTGGAGAAAAAACGCAGATGACTGATTTTCTTTCTGGTTTTGTTTTAATGGTGTGCACTGTCCAGTAAAATTAATACTTTGCATATATTCTGCAGGTCACTGCTATCACAGCAGTACCAAAATTATATACATTTTTATGTTTTAATAATTTTAAATAAATTAAAAACTTTGAAAAAATTTAAGATCGTTATACTGCATCCTAATATTGTGACACCAGTAACTTTTTTTTATAGTTCGATGTACAAAACTGTGGAAGGTGGTACACCATTTTTAGTGGTACTATTTTGGAGAATGTGTGCTGTTTTGATCACTCTTTGTTGAATTTTTTTTTTTCCCAGCCAAAAGGCAAAAAAACAGAGATTTGGCCATTTTGATTTGCTTTCCTTTGTGGTGTTTTGAATTTTTATATTTTTATGTGTTTTTTCATATTTGAAAAAAACTTTTTAAAATATTCATTTATTTTTTTAGCCCCCGTAGGGGAACTTGAGCTAGCAATCATTAGATTGCATATACCACAGACTGCAATACTACAGTACTGCATTCTATGGTAAAATCCTTATGTTATTATTGAGCCCTGCCACAGGTAGGTCTGTGAAGTCATATAGCATTGGCAGGCCTGGGAGGCATCAGAAGGCTCCTGACTGCCATAGCAATGGAATGGCTCTAGTGATCTCCCTGTGGGATTGGTATTCCATAGCCAAACAGGAGACTGATCCTGAAAGTAACATCTTAGATGCCATGGTGGCATTTAAGGGGTTAATTGCCCATGATTAATGTAGTCTCCAATACTGGCCACTGCTGCCAGGTTCCTGCTGTACAAAACAGCAAAGACCCAGTGGCTATGGAGCTCTGGTGCAAAATGCCATGCAAAGGTTTAAAGCCTCTTAGTGAGGGACATATATTTACTTCTTGTTGGTCCTTAAAGGGGTTGTCCACTTTCAGACCAATATTGAGAGACAAATGTTATTGTTTTTATAATAAAAAGTTGTACAATTTTCCAATATACTTTCTGTATCAATTCCTCACAGTTTTCTAGATCTTTGCTTGCTGTCTTTCATTCTGTTACTTCTAGTGGTTAAAATTCTGACCATGGTCATGTGATTTATGATCCAGTGGCTATGGAGCTCTGGAACAAAATGCCATGCAAAGGTTTAAAGCCTCTTAGTGAGGGACGTATATTTACTTATTGTTGGTCCTTAAAGGGGTTGTCCACTTTCAGACCAATATTGAGAGACAAATGTCATTGTTTGTATAATAAAAAGTTGTACAATTTTCTAATATATTTTCTGTATCAATTCCTCACAGTTTTCTGCTTGCTGTTTTTCATTCTGTTACTTCTAGTGGTTAAAATTCTGACCATGGTCATGTGATTTATGGTCCACGGTCATGTGATGAACACACAGGTCCACAGCTCGTTACCAGGCAGATGTCTGATTACAAACAATATTGGTCTGAAAGTGGACAACCCCTTTAAGTAATTAAGGACTACTACACCCAATTATACAACTTGCAAGATCAGGCACCCCTTTCCCCGAACCAATCAGCTCTTGTATCTGACCATTTACAACTGCCGAGTCTCTCACATAAACACCTATCTACTCTGAATGCACCGATTACTCTCTCAGAACTTCAATGAATTCTTAAAACCCTGCCCAAAGGCAAGTCCCCAGGACCGGATGGCTTTTCCAACAAATATCTTTTGCAATTCCAGCACATTCTGGCCCCTCAACTCCTCGACTTTTTTCAACTGCGCAGTGTCAGGATCACCTCTTCTGAAGAAATCTCTGTCAGCATTGATTGTTACTCTACACAAGCCTGGTAAAGCTCCTGATTCCCCACAGAACTTTAGGCTAATCTCCCTGCTGAATGCAGACATCAAATTGTATGCTTAGCTAATGGCTTCTTGACTGGCTCCAATACTGCCAAACCTGATCAGAGTAGACCAAGAGGTATTTGTTAAAGGCCGCCAAGTTCCTGACAACATCAGACATATCCTTCAGTTGGTGGACCTATTGGAACAACAATGTAGCCCTTCTCTATTAGTTGCTCTTGATGCCGAGAAGGCGTTTGACCGTATTAACTGGTCATTCGCTTTCTCAGTATAACATAAAATGGGGTTCTCCAGAACTATCCTACAATTCCTCTCCTTCAGCTAAAGTCTTAATCAGTGATATATTGTCTGACAGCTTTGACATTTGAAACAGTATGAGACAAGTTTGCCTGCTGTCCCCATTGATCTTTATATTAACCATTAAACCACTGGCACAGGAACTGGGACAACATGACTCTGTCCACGGAGTAGATGTAGTGAATTCCTCCCACTTGATATCCCCTCTATGCTGACGATATCATACTCTCCTTAACACAACTGGACATGTCTCTTCCTCATGCGATTGACTTATGATTGACAAAAGAATACTGTCCGTGGTGAGCTCCATGCCGGAGAATAAGTCCCATCCCATGCATGAGACCGTGATAGCACTGGGCAGTACTGTCAGTGACCGACTACTTTACCCTAAGTGTGAGAAGGAGCGCTATCGGAAGTCTTTCCTCCCCACCGCAGTTAGGCTGTACCACCAACACCGACCTAAGCGGAGGAGATCATTACAAACAGAGAACTGAAATATCTTTCTGTTTGTGATATCCCCCCATCCCCTCTGCTACCTCTTATCTGTCTGTCTACTATCAATGAAATGCCTCTTACCTTGTAACATTCTTGTATATATTGTATTTGTATCTGCTTATCTTTGATGCTGTAACACACTGAATTTCCCCATGGTGGGACTATGAAAGGATTATTATTAATTATTATTATTATTATTATTCAAACACTATGGCATGCTCTCTTGATTCTCTCAAGATTAACGAGAACAAAACCCAAATACTTCCTCTATATATCCCTCCTTCAACCCTATCAAAATGAGAAAAAAAACAGACTTTACCCTTCAATTGGAGATTAAATGAACTAGATTACCTAGGAATTAAAATTACTTCCTCACTCATGTAAAATTCCAAGGTTAGCTTCCTATTACTTCTAGCCAACATTGAAAAAGACTTTCAAACTTATAGTAAACATAATTTATCCTGGCTAGGCAGAACAAATGCATTCCAAATGCTACTACTTCCAAAGTTGATGTACTTATTCAGCACGATACCTTTGGCTCCGCCACCCCTCCATCTGTAAAAAGTTAACGCTATATTAAATTCATCTGGAACTCTAAGAAACCTATACTTACATCTTCCATTCTTAACAGAAAACGAGAGGTGGGGGGGACTGGGAATCCCCAACATGTACAACTATTATATTGCCTCTCATCTTTCCACACTTAGAGATTGGTGGCACCCTAATGGCCATCTATGGAAATCTATGGACGTCTCCTCTATATCGAAACTATGGCAAGAGGGTACTATGGCCTATTGAATTCTCTACAAGCTCAATCCCATTTATCTTCGATCTGCCTGTTGACGTACCTCAGACTGAAACATTTCTTGTCAATTCACCACAACTCTTTAGTCATTTACAACAAAACTCTCTTGGAACTTTACAAATTGCCCCATCAATCTGTCAAAATTCTAAGCTCCATATAGAACATAAACGGATCCAAAGATTGCTTTATGAAAACTGCCCCTATTCACAGCTGGGAAATTAACTCCGGAACTCTTATTCTCCTGTGGAATGGAAGAGGGCATTGAACTTTACCAAAAAAACCTTTAAATGTGTAACCCACTACCGAAATCCTTCTTCAATGGTACTACATTCCAGAGAAACTCCACGTTTCCTCAATCCTCAAGAAACTGTTGGAGCGACTAACGAAACTGGATCCCTCTTTCACATTCTGTGGTCTTGTCCTCACCTTCACACCTACTGGCGAGAGGTCTTCCACTGGCTATCAACTGTAGTGGGTTTCATAATCCCTCCCTCTCCTGACCTGGCTCTCCTATTTTTGAACATCGATTCATATCCCTAAGCCCTCAGGTCACTCATTGGCCACACATTGCTCTTAGCTTCATTCGCTTTTCTTCGACAATGGAAATCATTGAATGTTCCGATAATCAAGGACTTATCTACTATGGTTGACCAAACATTCCACTATGAAAAAATTCTCTACCATGAAGTATTTGGAGATAGACACTTCGAAAGAAATTGGCGTCCTTTAGAACCACTCTCTCGGTGTCTCTGACTCTTTTCTTTCTGAATCTAGCTTTGTTTCCTAAACAACTTTTGCTATGATAATCGCTTGTCTGTATTGGATTACCTTTACTGTTGTACCCTAATTTCAGTCACTTCAAAATTTACAGTGTTCTGTATTATTGTACACTAACTTTTTTCTTTTTATAGATAGTCCTTTTGTTGTCTCATTTTCTTCTATCCACAGAAATCTAGCTGTTGGCGACCTTATTCTCCTGGCCACATTTATTGATTATGGACATGGTCATCAACTTTTCTATGATTGTCTTTTATATTTTTATATTGCAGTGATAACATCTCACTTTGCCTCTTATTGTAATGCTATACACTACCGTTCAAAAGTTTAGGGTCACTTAGAAATTTCCTTATTTTTGAAAGAAAAGCACAGTTTTTTTTCAATGAAGATAACATTAAATGAATCAGAAATACACTCTATACATTGTTAATGTGGTAAATGACTCTTCTAGCTGCAAACGTCTGGTTTTTAATGCAATATCTACATAGGTGTATAGAGGCCCATTTCCAGCAACCATCACTCCAGTGTTCTAATGGTACATTGTGTTTGCTAACTGTGTAAGAAGGCTAATGGATGTTTAGAAAACCCTTGAAAACTCTTGTGCAAGTATGTTAGCACAGCCGAAAACAGTTTTGCTGGTTAGAGAAGCTATAAAACTGACCTTCCTTTGAGCTCGTTGAGAATCTGGAGCATTACATTTGTTGGTTCAATTAAACTCTCAAAATGGCCAGAAAAAGAGAACTTTCATGTGAAACTTGACTATTCTTGTTCTTAGAAATGAAAGCTATTCCATGCGAGAAATTGCCAAGAAACTGAAGATTTCCTACAACGGTGTGTACTACTCCCTTCAGAGGACAGCACAAACAGGCTCTAACCAGAGTAGAAAGAGAAGTGGGAGGCCCCACTGCACAACTGAGCAACAAGACAAGTACATTAGAGTCTCTAGTTTGAGAAATTGACGCCTCACAGGTCCTCAACTGGCAGCTTCATTAAATAGTACCCGCAAAACGCCAGTGTCAACGTCTACAATGAAGAGGCGACTCAGGGATGTTGGCCTTCAGGGCAGAGTGGCCAAGAAAAAGCCATATCTGAGACTGGCTAATAAAAGGAAAAGATTAATATGGGCAAAAGAACACAGACACTGGACAGAGGAAGATTGGAAAAAAGTGTTATGGACAGACGAATCAAAGTTTGAGGTGTTTGGATCACATAGAAGAACATTTGTGAGACGCAGAACAACTGAAAAGATGCTAGAAGAGTGCCTAACGCCATCTGTCAAGCATAGTGGAGGTCATGTGATGGTCTGGGGTTGCTTTGGTGCTGGTAAAGTGGGAGATTTGTACAAGGTAAAAGGGATTTTGAATAAGGAAGGCTATCACTCTGTTTTCCACGCCATGCCATACCCTGTGGACAGCGCTTGATTGGAGCCAATTTCATCCTACAACAGGACAATGACCCAAAGCACACCTCCAAATTATGCAAGAACTATTTAGGGAAGAAGCAGGTAGCTGGTATTCTATCTGTAATGGAGTGGCCAGCGCAGTCACCAGATCTCAACCCCATTGAGCTGTTGTGGGAGCAGCTTGACCGTATGGTACGCAAAAAGTGCCCATCAAGCCAATCCAACTTGTGGGAGGGGCTTCTTGAAGCATGTGGTGAAATTTCTCCAGATTACCTCAGCAACTTAACAGCTAGAATGCCAAAGGTCTGCAAAGCTGTAATTGCTGCAAATGGAGAATTCTTTGACGAAAGCAAAGTTTGAGAAAATTATTATTTCAAATAAAAATCATTATTTCTAACCTTGTCAATGTCTTGACTATATTTTCTATTCGTTTTGCAACTCATTTGATAAATAAAAGTGTGAGTTTTCATGAAAAAAACAAAATTGTCTGGGTGACCCCAAACTTTAGAACGGTAGTGTATATGGGTTTCTTGTTGTATACTGTATACACTGAAAATTAACAATAAAAAAAAAAATTGAGTAAGATTCACAATAGGATTCAGATTTGGCTACTGTTTTTTTACTTATTGTGAATTTCTTATTTTTAAGATTGTGCATCAAAAAATAAATAAAAGTTTTCTAGTAAATGTCTTCCAATGGTTAGGTTCACAATTTAGGTTCCAATTTTGATTATGATCTTCAGTGTATACTGATTTAGCTTTGAGCATCCATCAATACATCCACCCATTGACCTCATGAGTCACAATTTTTTATTTTCAGTTACTGTACCCTAGTATAAATTCAAATGGAAACTAATATTTCACTTGATACATTGGACACCAAGTAAATTACGTAAAGGCCAATATTGGATCCACCAACTAAAATTCTAGATATTACAGGCAGAAGTAAAACATATATGCATATACATTTACCTTTACAACCAATCCAAACTGGTTTTAACACTCAATATATAAAGTAGCATCATATGACTTGAAATTTATATTTTGTAATTGTGCATATGTAAAATGTGAATTTTTAGTCTGCCACAAGTAGTTAATTAACAATCTGCATAAATGTGTCTTTAGACTAATAGTTTGTGGGGTTGAGATCATCTGTACAGTGGGGAAAAAAGTATTTAGTCAGCCACCAATTGTGCAAGTTCTCCCTCTTAAAAAGATGAGAGAGGCCTGTAATAGACATCATAGGTAGACCTCAACTATGAGAGACAAAATGAGAAAACAAATCCAGAAAATCACATTGTCTGATTTTTAAAGAAATTATTTGCACATTATGGTGGAAAATAAGTATTTGATCAATAACAAAAGTTCATCTCAATACTTTGTTATATATCCTTTGTTGGCAATGACAGAGGTCAAATGTTTTCTGTAAGTCTTCACAAGGTTGGCACACACTGTTGCTGGTATGTTGACCCATTCCTCCATGCAGATCTCCTCTAGAGCAGTGATGTTTTGGGGTTGTCGCTGAGCAACACGGACTTTCAACTCCCTCCAAAGTTTTTGTATGGGGTTGAAATCTGGAGACTGGCTAGGCCACTCCAGGACCTTGAAATGCTTCTTACGAAGTCACTCCTTCGTTGCCCTGGTGGTGTGCTTGGGATCATAGTCATGCTGAAAGACCCAGCCACGTTTCATCTTCAATGCCCTTGCTGATGGAAGGAAGTTTGCACTCAAAATCTCACGATACATGGCCCCATTCATTCTTTCGTGTACACAGATCAGTCGTTCTGGTCCCTTTGCAGAGAAACATCCCCAAAGCATGATGTTGCCACCCCCATGCTTCACAGTAGGTATGGTGTTCTTTGGATGCAACTCAGCATTCAGTCTCCTCCAAACACGACGAGTTGTGTTTCTACCAAACAGTTCTACTTTGGTTTCATCTGATCATATGACATTCTCCCAATACTCTTCTGGAACATCCAAATGCTCTCTAGCAAACTTCAGACGGGCCCGGATATTTACTGGCTTAAGCAGGGGGACACTTCTGCAACTGCAGGATCTGAGTCCCTGGCGGTGTAGTGTGTTACTGATGGTAGCCTTTGTTACGTTAGTCCGAGCTTTCTGCAGGTCATTCACTAGGTCCCCCCGTGTGGTTCTGGGATTTTTGCTCACCGTTCTTGAGATCATTTTGACCCCACGGGGTGAGATCTTTCGTGGAGTCCTTGATCGAGGGAGATTATCAGTGGTCTTGTATGTCTTCCATTTTCTAATTATTGCTCCCACAGTTGATTTCTTCACACCAAGCTGCTTGCCTATTGCAGATTCAGTCTTCCCAGCCTGGTGCAGGTCTACAATTTTGTTTCTGGTGTCCTTCCAAAGCTCTTTGGTCTTCACCATAGTGGAGTTTGGAGTATGACTGTTTGAGGTTGTGGACAGGGGTCTTTTATACTGATAACAATGTCAAACAGGAGCCATTACTAGAGGTAATGAGTGGAGGACAGAGGAGCCTCTTAAAGAAGAAGTTACAGGTCTGTGAGAGCCAGAAATCTTGTTTGTTTGTAGGTGTCCAAATACTTATTTTTCACCATAATTTGCAAATAAATTCTTAAAAAATCAGACAATGTGATTTTCTAGATATGTTTTCTCATTTTGTCTCTCATAGTTGAGGTCTACCTATGATGTCAATTACAGGCCTCTCTCATCTTTTTAAGTGGGAGAACTTGCACAATTGGTGGCTGACTAAATACTTTTTTTCCCCACTGTAAATGCAGTACTTTTGTGTAACCTGGTGTTTTCCTAGCTATTGTCTCTGGATACAGCTCCTGGGGTGTACATCACATACATCCTGGGAGTGTCGTACCCTAATTTCAGTCACTTCAAAATTTACAGGGTTCTGCATTACTGTACACGGACATCCTGGGATTGCTGTATACATGGCAGGTGTTGGTTGTGTTATATAGCTGACATCTGTCTGCAGTCCCTTCCACTTAACTTCTCAGATGCTGCAATCAATAGTGACCATTACATCTGAGTAGTTAGAAAGAGGCCGACTGTCACTTGATTGATCGCCCATCACACAATGACAGGGTGCCAGAGGTAGGTTGTAATAGGAAAACACCGCAGGAACAATGTGTTCTAGAAATTTAAAACTAATCTAAATGATTCCATAAAAATAGAAATAGCTCTTAGAAGGTGGGGATGATAAAATGAAAATGGCGCCAGTGGATTAAAGGGGTTGTCCGGCATAAAATAAAACTTTAACACTAAGTTAAACCCCCTCCCCCCGCCTAACTTCTAATTTACTCCCTTTAAAAAAATATATATTTACACATATGCCTAGGGGTGGTCATTCACAAAGGATCCAGAGCCAGCGCCTGTGCAATAGAACGCCAGCAGAAACGAAGAGAAGCAGCATTCTATTGCGCATGCGTGGTAGGCCCGCTGCTTCTGTTAGCTTCTGCCGGCGTTCTATTGCACAGGCGCCAGCTCCCAGGTGCAGGCAGAAGAGGGGACAGCGGCACCGACGAAAGTCATCTCCTGGACAAGAAGACAGGTAAGTATGACAGGGTGGGAAGGGGGTTGCGGGACTGAGTTAATTAGCTAGGTAGGTAGGGCTAGTAGTCCGCGGGCTAGCTAGGGTAATAAGGAGGGGGGGATCTGAGTGAACTGCAATGCATCATGGTAGTTGTAGGCTAAGACAGCAGAAAGCTACCCATGTAAAGAAATGCAGAGGATACCAGGAGCTCCCATAGAAAGCCAGAAATCACTCAAAACACTGCTAAAGGAATATGGGTGCACTTATTAACCCATTGATAGCACTAACAGATTTAAAAAAAAAAAAAAAATTTGCCCAGAAAACCTCTTTAACTTCTTAACGACCAATGACGTACCTGTACATCACTGATCACATGGGGATGTATGGAGAGGGCTCAGGAACTGAGCTCTCTCCATACAGGGCAGATGCCGGCTGTGTAATGCAGCCAGTACCCACCTCTAACAGCAGCGATCGGTGCCTGTGGATGCCGGCTGTTAACCCTTTAGACAACGCGGTCAAATGGGACCATGGCGTCTAAACTGCGCAGGCGCCACCGGAGCTGCCATTTTTCACCAATCGCCGCCCTCCTAAACATCATTGGAGGGCGGCGATTGGTTGCCATGACAGCCGGGAGCCTATTGAAGGCTCCCAGGCTTGTCATTGCATTGGATCTATTGCATGCTGCCAGAGGGAAAAAAAAGTTTTTAAAAGTAAAAATAAAAAAACATAAAAGTTCAAATCACCCCCCTTTCCCTAGATCAGATATAAAAGTAAATAAACAAAAGTAAACATAAACACATTAGGTATCCCCACGCTCCAAAATGCCTGAACTATTAAAATATTAAAATATTTAACCCATACGGTGAATGGTGTAGCGGTGAAAAAATCTAAATAGTCAAGTAGCGTTTTTTTCAACACTTTGCCTCCTATAAAAAAAATTGAATAAAAAGTGATCAAACCATCAGATCTTTCCCTAAATAGTATCAGTAAAAACATCATCTAGTCCTGCATAAAAAGACGCCTTACCCAGCTTCATACATGTAAATATGTAAAAGTTACAGGTGTCACAATATCGCGACACAAATTTTTTTTTTCTATTTTGCAAAGTTTTTCATTTTTAAAAAGGTATCAAAACATTGCAAATACTATATAAATTTGGTATCTCCGTGTTCGTACTGACCCGTAGAATACAGGTAACATGTCATTTATACCACATAGTGAATGCTGCAAAAATTAAACCCATATGAAATTGTTGCAAATGCATTTTTTCTCCAATTGCACCTCATTCTGAATTTTTTTCCAGCTTCCCAGTACATTCCACAGCATATTGAATGGTGCCATTACAAAGTACAATTTGTTTTGCAAACAATAAGCCATAATGTGACTCTGTGAACTGAAAAATGAAAAATTTATGGCTTTTGGAATGTGGGGAGGGAAAAACAAAAATGCAAAAATGAAAAATGACCCGGTCCTTAAGAGGTTAATGTACTTACAACCATAGTGACTTCATAGTGACTACATAAAAATGACACTAACAATACCTTCTTAAGGTTTCATCTAGCATTGCAGTCTAAGGGTTATGTGTACATTTCAACTAATACTGCAACAAAGTGCTAACATAACTAAAAAAAATACTACATAAATGCCCATTTACAGTTAGTAACAGTTCTTTTATATAATTGCTATAAAACATATCAGAACTTTTTTTTTTTGCTTTTATTTTCCTACAGAAATCCAAGTTATGTGACACAGCAGGGAAGCTGCACAAAGGAATACAAGTTATAAATGAACAGTATGGCAGTGACTTTGTCTATGGTTGTGCAGAACACACCGAGAACATGAATGAAAGTGGAGGTCACTCTTTTTGTAGCTTTTTTTTTTATCACTTTCTAGTTCCACAGATAACACTAACTTGCTGGGTATGTTAATTATCCTGCATGTTTAACACTGTAAAAAAACAAAAAAGCAAGAAAATAATCCCCAAATGCTAGAATTGTTTTTGATCACCAACTTGTCCTGCAGAAAACACGTCTTAATATGGCAAGATCAATGAAAAAAAAAATGCTGCATCCTGAAGTCTAAAATAGGCTAAGTCTTTTACTGGTTAATATCTACCATGTTTGTCATAATTTGCGGAATATTTGTGGCTAGTGCCTATTAATTGTTTGTATGTTTTATTGCATAAAAAACAAAAAGATGTATTTTATAGGCACTCAAAACTATGCCCACATGAATGAACTACAGTGGCTCAACCAGTAGTAACAAATTTATAACATTTTGCAAGCATCAGAAATGGCCCTTGATTCTGTTTAAAGTAATATAAAATTTAAAGCCCCCATCCCCAGCATAGATCAGACTGCAAATGCTTGGTTATTTTCAATGACAGTCTATGAGACATTTGAAAACTGTTCTGTGATCATGCTTAGATGTTTGCAAATCTGACATTCAATATGATGGAATATGGCTGCATAAACATGGCTCTCTCTCTACTGCAAACTAAGCACAAATATAGCTCAATACTATAGAGCTCTGTATGACATAGCAGGACATGAAATTAGGGTTTCCATTTTTATATCACTTTATCATTTATTTCCACACAACCTACCTACTGTATCATATATTTTTTTCCTTAAAGGGGTATTCCCACGAACATAACTTTTTAAATTTGTAGATAATGAAAAGTTAAACACTTTTGCAAATATAGGTAAACATTTTGCAGAGTTTTAAAGATTTTGTTTAAATATCTTGTGGTCACAAGTTGTTGCCTTGATCGGTTGCCAGTGGATACGACCATGAATGCAGGACCTTTCTAAGGTCAGAAAATCGCCATGATTTGCTTATTGTGGCTGGGATATCTTCTGATACATGTAGTGTCCCTGCCTGATAACCCAGCTACAATAAGAAAATCATGGCTGGGTTCCTGACAAGTCCCAGACCATAGAAAGTTTCTGCATTAGTGGTCGTATCTATTGGCAACTAATCAAGACAACAGACTGTCACCACTAAGATAGTTAGAGAAAATCTTTAAAATTCTGCAGAATTTTGAACTACTTATATTTGCAAAAATGTTTAACTTTTAATTATCTTGAAATATAGATATGATTATGTTCATGGGGAATACCCCTTTAAATATTGCGGATTACATTTCTTAGAAGTTAGTGTCTTGATGCTTTAGCATTTTTGTCTGGTAATCACTAGTCCTTGACTATGTATGGCAATGGAAGAGTGAAGAAATCAGGCGATACCTTTTAGAGGCTAACTGAGTATATTTATAAGTAAGCTTTCAGGAGTACTCGCTCCCTTCAGACATGGTGTGATACAAGAACTGAAAATTAACAGATTTTTATACACATGGTTTTCAAAGCATTTTAGAGTCCTTAAAAAAAATTGCAATCTAAGTAGAGAAGTTATTTACAACAGGTCAAAAAAACAGTCTGGAAACTTGTGGTGCGTGACGGAGGGATCAGTAATTCTTGCTGTTATCTGTTTGCTATCAGGAGGTGATTTGTGTCCCTGATTTCTTCACTCTTCCACTACTTTCAATGGCTAACACGGTACAACATTATACTACTATGTATGGCAATCACACCGTGAAAGAATGTTTCCAGTGAGTTTCTCGTAAAAGATTGTTCGTCATTTGCCTGCAATTCTGATATTTTATATCAAGTGAAACCAGTTTGTAGCTCATTTCTTGGATTCTACATAATACATCCAAAGTATTAATCCCTATTGGAAGGATTCTGCTATATACTCCCCTACAGGTCAAACACCTATAGATGTAGCAAACACTATTTGTAAAGATTTGTACACATGGCATGCTATTGTATTTGAGTATTGTGACATGGAACACTACTCTATTGTCATATTGTGATACTTGCTTTTGTGGTTATAGTTGACAATATCATCCTATTCATATATTTCATACATTACATTCTATGCTTAACTTTTTTATGACTAAAGATAGTATCTTTACAATCTACAATTATTATACATATGTCTCATAGATATATTTCCGACATAAAAAGGGAGGTAACTCTCAAAATGTATAGAAGGGTTTTTTAGTTTTTAGTATGGATTTTATGTGTCTGGAATAAAAGGCTACATTTTACCCTGGATCAGTACAGCTGGCTATAAGGGGGTGCCCCCGGGAGATCTGATTGGCATGCAGTGCTTTACAGGGAGAGGGGTGAAGTGCTGTACCACCCCCCTAACAAGTAAATTGCTTCAATTGTTTTTAATTGACACTGGTGTAGTGTCGTGGCACTACTGAGCTTACATTACTTGCGCTCCATGTTTTTATTTCTTGGTTGCTGTGCATATTGACGGATGTCCTGATGGAAAGTTTTGTGTGCTCAAGGCAAAGATTTTTTTGGAGGGTTGTTATAACTGACCATTAATTAAGTGTAAATGTATTGGGTGATTCCTGCTAATTGTTTTTGATTTTGCCCCCTGTTGGTCATTGGGCCAGAAGCACTGCTGAAAGATTTTTTTCTTTATTGAGTTTTTTTTTTTTCAAATAGATATATCTATGAGATGTATCTATTGCATCTTTGAAAGTAATTTGCTTTTCCTCTGATCCCTGGCAGTTTAACCCTTTGCATGCCACGGTCAATAGTGACTAGGGCATGTAAGATAGCTTGACAAAAGGAAGGGGTTTCCTCTGCCAGCATCTTAGCCCCCTTCCCCCCTGCAGTGTCCCGTGCACTGCCATGTATGGAAGCCTATTAGGCCCAGCCAGATGCTAGATCTAATAGATTAAATGACTGTGTTACACTGACATGTATAATACCCTGCAATATAGAAGTATTGCTGGGTCATATAAAAACCTTCAAGAGATCGCAGGTTCAAGTCCCCTTGTGGGACTAGAAATGTAAATAAAGGTTTTAACAAAAAAATATTTTTTAAAATATTTTTTTAAAAAGTAGAAAATAAATGATTAAACATATCACAGATCTCCACTAACACACAACTTTATAACATTAAAAATAATATACAAAATTACCGCATCCGAAAAAAAAAACTGTTAACTAAAAAGCTAGCATGTTACACCTACATAGTGAACACCATAAAAAAAAATTTAAAAAGCACAAAAAATGTATATTTTTGTTAATCTCGTCTCACAAAAAATGGAATAAAAAGTGATCAAAAATTTGAATTCACGTAAAGAGTACAGATGAAAACTACAGCTCACCCTGCAAAAAATATGCCCCTATATAGCTCCATCAATTGAAAAATTAAAAAGTTATGGGTCTTAGAATATGCCAAAGCAAAAAAAAAAAAATTATAAAAGTGTTTTTATTGTGCAATTGTGCAAAAGAGATAAACGTAAAAAAACACTTTATAAATAAACATTGTTGTAATCAAACTGACCCGCAGAATAAAGTTAGCATGTCATTTATACCATACGGTGAGTGACGTAAAAACAAAACACAAAAAAATTGAAGAATTGCTGTTTTTTGTTATTCCCCCACCAAAAATAAAATAGTTTTTTTTACGTATTATATGTACTACAAAATGCTTCCATTTAAAAATATAACTTCTCTTGGCAAAAACAAGCTCACACATGGGTACCTCAATGGAAAAATAAAAAATTATGGCTCGCAGCAGACAGGGATGAAAAAAAGCTCAAAGTATGCCCTGTTCTGAAGGCCAAAATAGGCTTTGTCATTAAAGGGTATTTCCATTGAAAATCTAAACTATGCCTCAAAACATACAGTCAAAAAAGTTATTAATATGTTCAAGAGAGCCACACTATTAAAAAAAAATAAAACAGAATTAAGATCTCTGCCCATGGTATGGAGTACTTCCTCTATCTGGTTGCCATAGTAATGACCAGCAGCAGCTGTGAGATGGTGGATATGCTTGCCTAGCCCTCTGTAAAGGGCGAAAATGACACTACAGAGTAGAGGGATTTTTTGCATTGATAGTATTAGCATAAAGGTGTGCATCACTACAGAACTAGCTACACTGCCTAAAACTTGCTAGACATTCCACTTTACACATTTGTTGAAAATTCAGAAAATGCTGCTCTACTGAAATAGAAACAGATCTCATGTAAATGGGAAAGTTTCATATGATATATGCCCCTACCCCTCCCATTCCTCAATTTCGATTTCATTATTGAAACATATTTCACATTTCTAGCTTTATTTATTTACCTTACATAGTTACATAGTAGATGAGGCTGGATAAAGACATAAGTCCATCAAGTCCAACCTATAACCCTACAGTCCCCTAAAGTGTTGTAGGGAACTGTAATGTGTGTTCCCCATACTTAACCAACACTGAAAAAATATGTTACCCTATGTTTATTTTAGCAGTTATTTAATAAGTTCTTCTAGTATGCCTTAATTTATAAAACTACTTTCTAACAATGAACAGTACAAGTGAATATAATAAACCTTTTAATATACATTAATAAAGAAAATGCTTCTTGATTTATTAGGCTCCTTTCCTCCAACATAGGAGTACAGGGAGAGGGGAAAGAAGAGTAGGAGACTGCTGGAAGGGACATGCTGCTATATAGAGAATTTAATAATTGACATTGGTCCCTGTCTCCATTGCTGCTCACAATCTAAATACCTTTATAACGTATTAGTGTGTTTCTCTATATTGTAGAGGAAACTCACCCAAATACAGGGTAGATGGAACTGGATTTAGGACCCTACCTCCCTCATATCACTAAAAAACAGTGGTATGCATTGCAGTGTTTCTTTACTTGGATACAAATACATTATTAGCAGGATATGTTTAGCGTGAAATGCAGTATATTTACAACAAAGTGATGGTGTTAATTTAGCAACTGGGTCCACACCACTTTCAGCTATAGCATAAACCTCTAATACATGTAAAGAGACTAAAAGTAAAATAAAGTTAAGCATTATTTAAAAAATAAAGATTTCATGTGAAAATTTTTTGTCCCTTGATGAAAAAAACTATAAATGTAATGGATCTAAGAATTTGGCGACACAAAAATGTATGTTCCCTCCTATAGATTCCTCATTTTACCTCTCATAGACTGCTCCTAATACACTCCTTGTCATATGCTGCTCCCATGCCCCCCTATAAATAAACTTTGTCTTCTTCTAGTCTGTGTCTTCCTGTTATGCAGATGCAAGACCTTTAACGTGTAACTTTGATGTCACCAAAGGTTCCGCTGTACTGTGTCTCAGTAAAATCATGATACCGTTACCATGATTTGCTCACAACTGTGTTGTTTATTTGTTTTTTACAGAGGAGGCCCACTGACTAACTGGGAATGTGATCTTGGTCTGTATAGTGTAAGGGAGTTATCTTTCTGAGTCAATAAATCAGTTGCTAGTCAACAGCATCCTCCATTCCTCGTTCTATAGACTTCTGTGTATAAGGCTGACTATAGATGATGAAATCTATAAGTGATAAGACTTGATGAAAACAGTCACTGGAGAAAGAAGCAATTTTCTTTAATACGATAAATTTTATATTTCTTATATTCATGTGTACTATTCATTTATGAAAGATTGTTTTGTAATTGTAGGTACTCTTGAAGTCAAGAATATTTAGGCAAAATGGTTATGGTAGTGCAAAGACTGATAGGTACTGAAAAAGACATATTACTAAAAACTGTATACAATACCATTGGATGTGTTTGAAGAATACGTTCCTCCTTGGCAGCTTCCAGAGGGGGCACTGTTTAAGAAATTAAATCCACCTGAATTAAATAGCTGCATGCTTTGTATCTCTTGGGGATTTGATGACCCGTAGTTTGATGATGGGCGGGTTCCAAATGGAGTCACTGCACAACTGCTGGAGAAATAATCCCGTGTAACTTGTTGGTCATTTAACTGTGGGTATCTACTCTGATCCAACCTATTTTGAAAGTTCCCAGACTGAGCATGAGTTCTGAACATAGCTTGATAGTTGGAACCATTTCCAAAATAGTTCTGGTTAGGTTCAGAAAGATTGTGATAGGGTGGCTCAGAAAATGAAGAAATCTGAGAATGACTGGTTAATCCTGGACCCACACTGGAGGATCTCAAAACCATGGGCCCTTGGTTTATAACACTTCCTCGGTTGAGAACGGCAGGTGACATTGGTGGTGTCATAAGATGAGGTGTGCTTTGGGATAACTCCATCTGATCTATAAAATGCAAATGTTAAAAGGAAATTTAGTGTTTTAAGACATTAGATATTTAACTAGATTAAAAAAGGATGAATGTCTGACAAGGTAGTTCTTTTAGAACTACCAAATTGGAAGGAAATCAGTTTTTCAAAATATATGTATAGTAGTATTTTAAGATCTTAGCAATGTGATATTGTGTATTCATTACTAAACTGACCACTGTTATATCACCAATATTCACTTTAACAGATATAAACTCTTCATAAACAGTAATTCCATTTTTCCATGCTACCTGTGAGTTGAATAGTTTCATTATCTTCATTTGAAAAGGAATGTAAGCCACGAACAAGTCCGGCATGCTCTTCCGGTGACAAATTTGAGTAAGTCTGTTCTTGAAGGCATTCATTTTTCACTGTCAGGTCATTTAAGAGTCCTCCAGACTTGTTTCGGCTTGCAAGAAAGCATGAGCTTGGTGATGCAGTGAAGGTTGCTTTGCTAGCATCTATAAAGATAAAACAAAATGTACTATAAATTTTCAGTAGGGTAAACATGTCAAGCATTGTACCTGAAGCTGACACAGCTTTATTCCGTGGAAGAGTGAAGAAATCAGGCGATACCTTTTAGAGGCTAACTGAGTATATTTATAAGTAAGCTTTCAGGAGTACTAGCTAGCTCCCTTCATCAGACATGGTGTGATACAAGAACTGAAAATTCACAGATTTTTATACACATGGTTTTCAAAGCATATTAGAGTCCTTAAAAAAATGCAATCTAAGTAGAGAAGTTATTTACAACAGGTCAAAAAAACAGTCTGGAAACGTGTGGTGCGTGACGGAGGGATCAGTAATTCTTGCTGTTATCTGTTTGCTATCAGGAGGTGATTTGTGTCCCTCACAGTTCATACATAGTGTGATTTGAAGCTGGCATGAATATTGAGTTCAGTTCATGTTTCATACATAGTGTGACATGAAACTGGCATGAATATTAAGTCCAAATTGCAGAGTTTGAAATTTTTGCATAAATTTGTACTTCATTTCTTTCCTTTTCTTCTGCGTCTTAAAATGTCCCATTAAAACCACAACCCGCAAATCTTCAATAGAGTGGTTTTCTCCGGAGAAATGTGCGGCCACTGGGAGATCGGTTCTGCTGTTATTAATATTGGATCTGTGTGAGTTCATTCGCTGACTAAGTCTCTGCCCTGTTTCCCCCACATAGAGGCCTGTGGTGGGACATTGCACACACATTATGAGGTACACCACATTGGAAGACCTGCAGGAGAATGTCCCCCTAATTCTGTGCACCTGTTGTGACTGTGGGATAGGTACACTGTCAGTGGTGTGGATGTGCTTGCCAGCAGACTGATGCAAACTGAGTATTACAGCAATGAAAAAATACTAGTATATGATTGAGAGGTATCCAGTATTGAAGTAAGTAGCCAAAAAATAATCCCTGAATCATATTTAGATATAGTAGCAATTTGAAAGACTATCTAGTGAGAAGCAAGTTACTGAGACAGAGGAATAATTGGCTAGAGAGTGGTATCCCAGAGAGTGACTTCAAATGTGGATTTAGCAATCTCAGTCAGTTTAATGGAAAGTCTACCTATATTATGGTGGGAGGATTCAAATGGAAGGATTTATAAACTGTAAGACTCAGTATATAAAATGTGTAGCCCTTATGGATAAGACAATAATGAATTTATATGTGCAGTTTAGGGAACATATTGGATTACTGAGACAGGTAAGGGATGTTCAGGGTTAATGCATCATATCCACGAGACACACAATGGGAATGCAACTGTTACGCTACATTCACATGACAGTGAAAACTGGCCATGTCACATCCGTTTTTTTAACGGACATCACAGGGCAGCATTAATTTCACTATCAGTGAATGTGAGCTATACACATGATTGTTATTTGGACTGTCTTGTACATTGAAATTTATGGGAGATCCCTGAAAATGAGTGCCCTTAGGGTGCGAGATGGCCATGAAAAATGGATGTTTTGTGGGACTCAAGATTGTTAAATTATTAGCTGCAGGAGGGGACAGACATATAGAACTTCTTGAATGGGATGATAAATGGATAGAGCAACTCAATGCTTCTGGGCTTTTAGGCTTAAATGATCATGATGATCTAAGTGTGTTTTTATAAGTTTGTGAATTTCTTTAAGCATATTGAGATAAAGTTTGTTAAAATTATTGTCATGACAGCCATGTTATTTTTTTTTAACAAGCTAAAACAAAGAATGTACACCAGTCTTGATGTCACCAGGCTACAGCACACGGAGTACTTAATTCATAATGAGGTTACGCTTCTTCATGAAACAGGCCTTTCCTCCTTTTTCTCTTGCAACAGCCAAATGTTTCCATAAAGCTGTATTTTGTAATGGTACCATTTATTTTTTTATATAATGTACAGCAAAATGGAAAGAAAAAATTGTAGTTTGAATTTTTAAAAAACACAGTTCTGCCATAGGTTTTGTGGGTTCTGTTTTTACTGTGTTCAGTTTTTGATAAAAATGAATTACAAACTTTCGTCTATCAGTCAACTCAAATACAGCAATACTACTTTAAGTAGTATTTTTTGATTGCTTTTATTTCTATATTTAAAAAGCAAAGTGATAAAAGGGGAATTTTAACTTATAGCTTTAGGCTCCTAGGGAACTTGAACATGCAGTCATTTGATTGGTCATACAACCTAATGCACAGTCTGGTGATTAGTTGAACAGTAGTTTTCAGTATTCTATGTACAGTAAGGGTATTGCTTGCCCTCAAATGCCAAACTGAAGAGATGTGTTAAAGGGTTAACAGGCAGAAACTGGACTATCACCATTCAGAGTTATTACTGGTGTTTGTTGACTGTACAATTCAGCTATACAATACAGCAATACAGCTGTACAATACAGCTAGCACCAGGGGTGTAACTAGCAAAGACTGGGCCCCATAGCAAACTTTTGACTTGGCCCCCCACACAGAATGTCCTCTTTCCTGGCCCTCACACAATATAACGCCCCATTTACACACAGCATAATATTCCAAAGTGACATCCAGACAGTATAATATCCCATAGCATCCCCTCCACGTAGTATAATGTCCCATAGTGGCTCCTCCACAAGTATAATGTCGCATAGTGGCCCCCCACACACAGTATAATGTCACATAGGGCCCCCCTCGACACAGTATAATCTCACATAGCGCCCCCCCCCCCCACACACACACAGTATAAAGTCCCATAGCAGCTCCTCCACACATTATAATGCCCCATAGCGGTCCCTCTACACAGTATAATTTCCCATAACTGCCCCTCCATACAGAATAATGTTCCATAACGGCCCCTCCACACAGTATCACACACTATAATGTCCCTCCACAAAGTATGTAATATAGTTGCCCCTCCACACAGTATAATGTCCCATAGTGGTCCCTATGATATTTACTACAGATATTGCAAAAATTTAGATTTCGGCATAACTATTATTATTTTAAACAAACTATTATTATACTCTGGAGTCTCTTCAGACCAGGGAAGGTGACAAACATAAAAAACAGTGTTACTCACCTTTCCTAGACTCCAGCGTGACTCCTCTTCAATGACGTCACAGACGTGGGTTAAGCCGGCGTCATTATAGGTCCTGACACTGGCCTGACCCACATGAAGTCTGTGACATCAGTAAAGAGGCCCAAAGACAGCAGGGAGTACTGCTGGAGCCTAGGGGAAGTAAATAACAGTGTTTTTTTTTTTTCTTTTCTTATGTTCACTCATCTCCCCGGGGCCTCCGATCATTATACTCATTATAATAGCAGTTTTAGTTTGGACATATTCGGCTCTAATGGAATCGCCCGGCGAATCTAACAAGATGAATCTCGCAGGGATCACCCAACAAATCCCCGTTCCTCCTCACAGCTGCCTCCGCTTCCCCTTCTGCCCTTCAGAGGTCCCTGTGTGTCCCCTTCTGCTCCTGGAGGGCAGAAGGGGAAGTGGAGGTGGCCGTGAGCAATAATGGGAATCACCAAGTAAATAGGGCCCATTACCTACTGGGATTACAGCAGTAGTTACACCACTGGCTAGCACCTTTCACAACTAGTGCAGGAACCGGCAAGAGGGGAGGCATGTTTAGACCTAATTTTAATCTTGGTGTAATAGTTGTGGATGATGAGGAAAAGTCATCTATTAAATGCCTTCTTCTCTACTGTATTTCCAGAGGAAAATCAAATGACCAACATGACATGCTTAGTGGTAATGTAAATTCACCAATAGATGTTACCTGTTTAAGTCACCTTCAAAATAATAAAATAGATAAATCATTGGGTCCAGATGGCACATATCCTCCAGTTCTGAAGGACTTATACACTGTGATAGACAAAGCCTTATATCTAATATTTAAAGATTCTGTAACGACTGGGCATGTGCTATAAAATTGGTACAAGGCACAAGTGGTGCCGATAATCAAAAAAGGGTCTAAAAGTAAGCCTGGAAACTATAGGCTAGTAAGTTTAACCTATTGTGGCATAATTATTTGAAGGGTTTCTAAGAGATGCTATCATGGAGTCTTGAACAACTATATAAACACATTATCCACAATTAAGAGGGATCCTGTCCTATCAGACTAATCTCAGATAAGATGTAGACTGGACCCAGAAGAGGCTGCAAATGTATTGTATATGGACTTTTCAAAGGCATTTAATACTGTACCACATAAAATTTGTTACATAAAATGAGAACACTGGGACTAGGAGAAAGTATTTGTATCGGGGAGAATACCTGGCTCACGGATAGGAAAGAGAGGGTGGTTGTTAGTGTTACATATTTACCTTCCTAATAGCATGGTGGATGTTGGGTATTTAAATATGGCGTCTGCTCATATTTAAGCAGAGATTCAGCACTAATGCCAACGATCAGTGCCTGCACTGATCGAGGGCATTAAGGCCCCTGACACCTCAGTCAAAGCCATTTTGTTGGGTATCGTCGGCACCCGGAGCAAGCACCAGGGCTGGCATTCCATTACCATGAAATCGGGGATTCTATTGAAGGCTCACAGGCTTGTCTCTATGCAGCCTGTAATAGAAGTGCTGATATTTTGCAATGCATTGCAATGCATTAGTGATCAGACCCCTTGGGGTTTAAGACCCTTTGGAGGTCTAATAAAAGCAATAAAAAAAAATTTAAAAAGTAAAAAAATAAAAAATATATAGAAAAAATAAAAAAAATATAAAAAATTCAAATCACCCCTCAGTACAAAATTACTGTGAAACACATACACATTAGGTATCCCTGTGTCAGAAAATGCCCGGTCTACAAATCTATAAAAATAATTTTCCTGTACAGTGAACGGGATGGAAAAAGAGTTTGCATATTAGCTCATACCAGCAAACTAGAGACACCCATCCATAGACAGCTGGGCATTTCATCCAGTCATCCAGTAACCTGCTCTTTACTAATGAGGGTCATAACATCCCGAAATAATGTTGTCTATGGATGAGCTATCATGCTACTGTGATATACAGAGCATTTCATAAGTCTTTCAAGAACATGGCTGTTTTGGTCTTTGATGCCCACAGCAAAATGCTATTTTTAAAATTCTACATTCCAAAAGTGTTTTTCCATTTACGTCAGCAGCATAATGAGGGGAAATTCCTTGCCCTGAAGGCTGGTAAAACAGAAGAAATTTTTGATGATAGAACTGGCTATATGTGAGACCCCTAAATTTCATCCATCAAGGTTTTTTCTGTACAACATAAGACAGGTGGATCTACAGACTGTCACAGGATGTGATCACTAGATGTCTTTTAAAAAGCTGCTAAGAAAGAAAGAAAGAAGGGGGCAGTCACCAAACTTCTTGTAAAATCACCATGTCTTTATTCCATAGTCCATTTAAAAGCATGACAGCAGCATTGGGAGAAAGGTTGCGCTATGCAGCGTTCAAATCGCTGTTTCGCGCCCTTAAGCACTTCTTCTGGCCCCTAACTGCATACCAAACATGAAGCTCACCCAGGTTTAAATATGTTATCCCAAAGGCCCCCGTCCAATGGAGCACAGCGGGCGAGCAGGCCCACTGTGGCAAGGCAGTTATGTCCCCGCCCACCCCAAACTATGTCAGACATGGAGGGGCTGTCCCACGCATGCGTGAGTGCCAAAGCCCCACCCCAATACTTCCGACAGGCCGGGGCCAAAATTTCAGACAATGGCACATGCGCTACCCCGTAATCTCTCTTAAAATGCTCCCGAAGTCTAATATACATAGGTCTTATGGTCTTCCCTATGTTTTTATTGATTGCCTCTTCTCTACGCCTTTCTTTCATAAAAAAGGTTTGTATAATGATATTCTTTGTAAGCAAGTGATGTTAGCTGCATAAATAGCATGTTGGCTCATTATGAGATATATTTCAAAATGTTGAGTCTAAAATGGGCGGGTTATATAATAATAAGGCCATAGAATATATAATTGTGATTTTATATATACATACAGTACAGACCAAAAGTTTGGACACACCTTCTCATTCCAAGAGTTTTCTGTATTTTCATGACAATAAAAATTGTAGATTCACACTGAAGGCATCAAAACTATGAATTAACACATGTGGAATTATATACTTAACAAAAAAGTGTGAAACAACTGAAAATATGTCTTATATTCTAGGTTCTTCAAAGTAGCCACCTTTTGCTTTGATTACTGCTTTGCACACTCTTGGCATTCTCTTGATGAGCTTCAAGAGGTAGTCACCTGAAATGGTTTTCACTTCACAGGTGTTCCCTGTCAGGTTTAATAAGTGGGATTTCTTGCCTTATAAATGGGGTTGGGACCATCAGTTGTGTTGTTCAGAAGTCAGGTGGATACACAGCTGATAGTCCTACTGAATGGAGTGTTAGAATTTGTATTATGGCAAGAAAAAAGCAGCTAAGTAAAGAAAAACGAGTGGCCATCATTACTTTAAGAAATGAAGGTCAGTCAATCCGAAAAATTGGGAAAACTTTGAAAGTGTCCCCAAGTGCAGTGGCCAAAACCATCAAGCGCTACAAAGAAACTGGTTTACATGAGGACCGCCCCAGGAAAGGAAGACCAAGAGTCACCTCTGCTGCGGAGGATAAGTTCATCTGAGTCACCAGCCTCAGAAATCGCAGGTTAACAACAGCTCAGATTAGAGACCAGGTCAATGCCACACAGAGTTCTAGCAGCAGACACATCTCTACAACAACTGTTAAGAGGAGACTGTGTGCAGCAGGCCTTCATGGTAAAATAGCTGCTAGGAAACCACTGCTAAGGACAGGCAACAAGCAGAAGAGACTTGTTTGGGCTAAAGAACACAAGGAATGGACATTAGACCTGTGGAAATCTGTGCTTTGGTCTGATGAGTCCAAATTTGAGATCTTTGGTTCCAACCACCGTGTCTTTGTGCGACGCAGAAAAGGTGAACGAATGGACTCTACATGCCTGGTTCCCACCATGAAGCATGGAGGAGGAGGTGTGATGGTGTGGGGGTGCTTTGCTGGTGACACTGTTGGGGATTTATTCAAAATTGAAGGAATACTGAACCAGCATGGTTACCACAGCATCTTGCAGCGGCATGCTATTCCATCCGGTTTGCATTTAGTTGGACCATCATTTATTTTTCAACAGGACAATGACCCCAAACACACCTCCAGACTGTGTAAGGGCTATTTGACCAAGAAGGAGAGTGATGGGGTGCTACGCCAGATGACCTGGCCTCCACAGTCACCAGACCTGAACCCAATCGAGATGGTTTGGGGTGAGCTGGACCGCAGAGTGAAGGCAAAAGGGCCAACAAGTGCTAAGCATCTCTGGGAACTCCTTCAAGACTGTTGGAAGACCATTTCAGGTGACTACCTCTTGAAGTTCATCAAGAGAATGCCAAGAGTGTGCAAAGCAGTAATCAAAGCAAAAGGTGGCTACTTTGAAGAACCTAGAATATAAGACATATTTTCAGTTGCTTCACACTTTTTTGTTAAGTATATAATTCCACGTGTGTTAATTCATAGTTTTGATGCCTTCAGTGTGAATCTACAATTTTTATAGTCATGAAAATACAGAAAACTCTTGGAATGAGAAGGTGTGTCCAAACTTTTGGTCTGTACTGTATATATATATATATATATATATATATATATATATATATATAGCATAATATATATAATATTAATATATCATATATATTATATGTTTATCTTGCATGTCCCCTACGTGCCTCTGTCTCCCTCATTTTTTTTGCCCCTCAATTTGATTATTTAAATATATGTACATCTTTACGCTATGTTCCCCTTTCTTTTTTTGGGGAGCGTGTAGTGGACTTTTCTCTTCTTTTTTGAGAATGTGAATGAGAATTGTCGGTTGTTTTAACTCCTGCGCTTTTTCCCACTGGGTATGGAACCTGGATAGTGTCTCCTATTTCTATAGAGATTGCCGGGCGGCGCATGTCCCATTGTCTGGTTTTGGCCCTGGGCTGTCGGAAATATGGAGAGAGGCTTTGGCAGTCACGCATGCATGAGGTGGCCCAACCTTGTCTAACAGAGACGTAGTTGGCTCAGATCCAGCTGTATAGCGTAGGGTGGGCGGGGACATAACGGCATTGCCACAGTGTAGCATCTGTTGTTTGCCAGGCCCCTGCCAATTTCCCGCCATGCTCCATTGGTTGGGGCCCTTTTGGATACCATATTTGAATCTGGGTAAGCTCCATGTTTGGTATGCAGTTAGGGGCCAGAAGAAGCACTCATAGGTGCAAATAATAATAACTATTCCAGGAAAAGATTTTTTTTTTCCCTACACTGGTGAACAGCTGTGAAATTCACAACTACATCATCCTGTAGATGGCATCTTAGAGTTTCTTCAAAAAGGACTTTCAACCTAGGGCTGAACAATTTTGCCTAAAAATAACCTCTTTTTTTATCTTGATTTTCTTGCTTTTGCTTAAACAAAAAAAAAGTTCGGTGACTTAGCACAGTGAGAATGAGTCAGGCTTCTCCACCTTACCAGCCAACCATTAACTAGAGATGGGCAAACCTCTGAAGATTTGTTTAATTTTGGGTCCGGCAAAGATTAATTTCGAGTCCAATAAGTTTGTCAAGAACTAGAGCTTAAATTGACTTAAAACACAGTGCATGACACTGTCAGAACTCTTAGCACTCTATCTAGCCCATTTAACTCTCTAAGACAAACAGCCAAAGTTACAGTGACATGTAAGTCTATGGAAAAACAAATGGTAAGCAGCAGATATAAACTGCTAGATTTAACTATACACTGTGCTACCACTTGCTTTTAAGCATTTTAACATTTAAAACTCTCTAAAAATTTGCCTGTTTTGGGGTAAGGTGCTTGCACATGGTTTGCATGTGCTAGGTGTGGAGGTGACCTGCCTATAAGGAAGAACATGTGAAGAAGGAGTAGGATGATCTTGCTCAATTCCCCTTTCAGTGCTACTGTCAATACTATTTTGCCAAATGAGATAGTGATGCCTTTTCATGTGTGTACAGATAGATGTAGTTCCTACATTTGTTCCTGCACAGCCACAGCTCATTTTCTGCTTGCACATCTTGGACATTCTTATGGTAGGTCGTAAATGGCCCAAAAAAAAGGAACACACAGAAGAGTAACTCAAGGTCGCATCACTCGCGGATGTAGTATCCTCCAGAGACTGAGGAACGAGCTAAGTATTCAAAAACTTCAACTTCATTATCAGCTTTGATATGTTACCAAGATTTAAGAAGTAACATAATCTGAGATATCAATAGTTAAAAAAATGTTTGCTTATGCTGCATATAAAATCACATTCCTGACTGTGTTTTTAGCTAATTATATCTCTGATTATTTTATAGCTAGCTCTTAAATCTTGGCATAATATGAAAGTTGAGAAGTCTCTAGCATTGCTTACTTAGATCATTGCTTATAGGAACTTTACAGCCTGTTTTCTATTAAATGGAAGTTTGATAGATTAATAAAGTATATTGCAAACCACGGACACAATAACGGGGGAAAAAAAAAAGTCAATGAAACAGGAGTTACACTTTAAATGAAAGACAAGAGGGTTCATCAGGAGACCACATGAGGAGGTGCAAAGGTAAAACCCCCCAATTCTAAATAAATCGCAGTAAAAACTGCATTTCCCAGGCCCTGATGGCGGACGCAGGTATTTATGGCACTAGAGCAAGTTCTCCTTTTTCTATCAATGCTGACTTCTGAGGACAGTTTTCAAGAAGAGATTCATTAGAGTTCCTGGGACGTATTTAGTTGTCTTTACTTAAAGAGGTTGTCCAGACTAAAATATAATTTTCTAATTAGGCCGGGAGAGGTGAAAAAAATAAAAAAAAACATACTCACCTGTCCACGATGCTCCGGTGTCCTCCCAGGGCGGTCCAGTCCTACAGCTCAGGTGCCTTCTTGCTGTGGAATTTATCACCAGCTGTGATGACCCGGTTCCCTTCCTGAGGACGCTGAGGCTGCTGATTGGCACCGGCGTAACAGGAACAGGTGAGTATGGGGTTTTTTTTGTTTGTTTTTTTTACCTCCCCTGGCCTAATTAATAAATAAAATTTTAGCCTGGACAACCCCTATAAACTCTACGTAAGTAAGACCATTATGTTCAGAAAGTATGAAAATCTTTTCATTTCTTTTCGGGTTCTACAAATGGTGTCTGTCACAGTGTCCTCAATTTGCTACAAAAAAAGAATACTACATGCTCCACTTTTTCAAGGCAAATCTGAGATATCCAAAGCATGAAGCAAAAGCATACAACATTCTGATGATCCTGCACCAAGTCAATAAAATAAGCAGAATACCAAATATAAATCACTAAGCAGGAGTTGCTAAACTCTCTTGGGTCAGGACACAGTATATGGGCATCAATGATCAACCATCTAAGGTTGCTAAATAGAGAGATTGGCTTTTACGTTTCTGTCAAGTTAAAAATGACAAACAAACAAGTCTGGGGTAACATATATTACCTTCTGTGTGATAATCAGTTATCTATACAGAGGACATGCAGAAAAGACTTTTGTAGAAGTTCCTCATATTGGGGATATGATCTTGAGGCTTTAATGTAGTGGAGGATCACCTACCTTAAAATGGACACTAACTCTTTCAGTGCCCTTCCTGTGATGAACATAATGAACCACCCCATGTTGTATAATGCCTCTTTGAGCACCTGTGGTAATATATATCTCTGCCCTTCACCTCGCCAAACAAGCCTATTTCACCGATCTCATCACTTCTCTCTCCTGTAACCCTAAAAGACTCTTTGAAACTTTTCACTCCTTACTCACTCTGAAGGTGCAGTTGCCATTCACATTCTGTGCAGAAGACCTGACCACTTATTTCTATGACAAAATTGATAAGATCTGTCAGGAAATAACTGTCCAATCCCCAGGCAGTATTGATACCCTCGCCTACCACACTTCATCCTGTTCATTCTCAACTTTTGAACCAGTTACAGAAGAGGAAGTCTCCTGGCTCCCCTCTTCTTCTCACCCTACGACCTGCAGTAGTGACCCTTTCCCCTCACACCTTCTCTTGTCTCTGTCGCCTGCCGTCACTACTTACCTTACTGAAATATGTAACCTCTCTCTCTTCTGGAATCTTTCCCTCCTCTTTCAAACATGCTGTCATACTAAAGAAATCCTCACTTGACCCGTCCTGTGCTGCCATCGACCCGTCTCTCACCTCCTCTTCATCTCCATCAAATCTTGGAAAGCTTGGTCTATTCTTGTTTAATCTGCTATCTTTCCGCTAACTCTCTTCTTGATCCCTTTAAATCAGGCTTCTTCACTCTGCACTCTACTGAAATGGCCCTCACAAAAATCTCCAATGATCTCCTGACATCTAAATCTAATGGTGACTATTTTCTCTTATTCTTCTGGATCTCTCAGCAGCATTTGACACTGTTGACCACCAACTCCTCCTCACTATGCTCCGCTCTGTCAGCCTCACGGACACTGCGCTCTCTTGGTTCTCCTCTTATCTTTCAGACCGCACTTTCAGTGTATCATTTGCGGGCCCCCTGCTCTTGTCTCTCTACACAGTCCCTATTGGACAAACCATCACCATATTTGGCTTCCGGTACCATCTTTATGCTGACGACACCAAACTATATACCTCATCCTGTGACATCACCCCTGCACTAATACAGAACACCAGTGACTGCCTGCTGTCTCAAATATCATGTCTTCGCTTTATCTGAAACTGAATCGCTCAAAGACTGAACTACTGCAGTTTCCACCATCTAACAGATCTAACCCTAATATATCCATTTTGGTCTCCAGCCTTACCATAACTCCTAGGCAGTATGCCCGTTGCCTCGGGATTATGCTTGACTCAGAACTTTCCTTCACCCCCATATCCAATCACTCTCTGGCTCATGTCATCTACACCTCAAAAACATCTCCAGAATCCGGCCTTTCCTTACCACGGAAACATTAAAGACCCTTATTGTCGCCCTGATTCACTCTCGACTTGACTACTGTAACTCCTTACTAATCGATCTTCCCCTTACTAAACTCTCCCCTGTACAATCTATTCTGAATGCAGCAGCCAGGCTCATCTGTCCGTCTAAACGTTGCAGCGATGCCTCTGGTCTGTGTCAGTCACTACATTGGTTGCCTATTCAATACAGAATACAATATAAACTTATCACCCTCATCCACAAGGCTCTCCTTAATGCTGCACCTCCCTACATTTCCTCCCTCATCTCTGTCTATCGCCCAACCCGTACTCTCCATTCACTCAATGACCTAAGACTAACATCTTCTATCAGAACCTCCCACTCCCATATCCAAGACTTCTTCCGAGTTGCACCACTTCTCTGGAATGCTATACCCCGGACAATTAGATTAAATCCCAATTTCTACAGCTTCAAGTACAAACTAAAGGCACATCTCTTCAGACAGGCCTATCACAATTCCTAATGTAAACCCTTCCACAGTTAGAATCCCTAAAACGAACCCTGCTCTGTTCACACTCCCACATTACCCCACAGGATATGATGTCGTATCGGACTAACTTTCTTTGTCCAGGCACCAGCTGCACATTAAAGGACAATGGTTCATACAGCTTTATTTATGTGTAATGAAAATAACCTCTATGACAAAAAGGGCTGGACAACTGTATGGTGTGAACTGACTATTACTCTGTAATGTATCTTTTTGCCTGTACTAGAACCCTACAATTTGTGAAGTGCTGAAGAATATGTTAGCGCTATATAAATAAAATGCATTATTATTATTATTATTATTATTTATATAGTTCTGTTCCTTTAGCAATATAGCTACAGTGCCTTGTGAAAGTATTCGGTCCCTTGAACTTTTCAACCTTTTGCCACATTTCAGGCTTCAAACATAAGGATATAAAATTTTAATTTTTTGGTGAAGAATCAACAACAAGTGGGACACAATTGTGAAGTGGAACGAAATTTATTGGTTATTTTAAACTTTTGTAAAAAATAAAAAAACTGAAAAGTGTGGCGTGCCAAATTATTCGGCCCCCTTAAGTTAATACTTTGTAGCGCCACCTTTTGCTGCGATTACAGCTGAAAGTCGCTTGGTGTATGTCTCTATCAGTTTTGCACATCGAGAGACTGAAATTCTTGCCCATTCTTCCTTGGAAAACAGCTGGAGCTCAGTAAGGTTGGATGGAGAGCGTTTGTGAACAGCAGTTTTCAGCTCTTTCCAGATTCTCGATTGGATTCAGGTCTGGACTTTGACTTGGCCATTCTAACACCTGGATACGTTTATTTGTGAACCATTCCATTGTAGATTTTTTTAAAAATTTTATATTGTTATGTTTGAAGCCTGAAATGTGGCAAAAGGTTGAAAAGTTCAAGGGGGCCGAATACTTTCGCAAGGCACTGTATGTGTCATCTTGTGAATGTTTATATATTTGTGCAAGCAGGCATGTGCTTTGATTTATATTAATGTTGCTGTATTAATCCGTTAAGGTACAGTACAAGTGTTGGTCATTGGTGGTACGTTATACCACAGGTTCAGTGAAATACATTGCTCCTCATGCAGATTGAGCAGTAAAAACAAATTTCACCTCCCCTTTCAGAATGTGGACAGGCCTTGAGCTAGGTGTTTAATAGAGTTTTCCCAATCCTTAGAGAACACTGTGGTGCAGAGGTACCTGCAAGCCAGTCACTCCCTGGCTGGGGAAAGTACAAGTGACTAGACTTGAAATCAGCAAGTTCTGAGTATGAGGCCTACAGAGTCAAGGGTTTGGATTGTTCAGCATCAGGAGCCAGACTGAAAGCAGAGACCAATGAGAGAGCCTGGGACCAGAATAAGCAAGCTGAAGATGTGGCTGTTGTGACAGCATAGAACAAGCCCCATGTAGACAACATGGCAGAGAGATGGCAAGTGACAGTGTGGCCTAAGTTTAAAGTGATCCTGTCACCATGAAAATGCTGTGTAATCTGCAGGCAATATGTTATTCAGCAGGAGCAACTGAGCAGATATATAGTTTTGTGGGAAAAGCTTCAGTAAAATCAGTATATCCATTTATTTCACTGTCCTTTCTCTGCTTAGAAAGAGCAGTTGAGTCCAGGGGGCGTTTCTAACACAGACAAACCTACCTGCATTCTTCATGTACTTATCCAACAAATTCTGGAGGTCTTGTTCCTTATCATTATTAAACTGTGTTTCCACTGCTAGTAGAATATATTCATCAAGCAGCATGCGTATTAAATGGAAAGAACCTGCATGTAAACATAAGGACTATTTTAATATTGTTATTATCACCATGACCATTTCATGACTCTTTAGAAGGAGTAAGTCAAAACAAAGGAATAAATAAATAATTGTTAGACTTCAAGTCACCTACTAAAATCAACAAGATGTAGTTTCTGGGACCTGAGAGTGAATAAGATATATAGCTCAATACATCTACTGCTTGATGGTACACAAATCAGATGAAAGGGTATACAGATGAAAGTAAGATGTCCTCTAATAAAGAAAAGCAAATACTGCTTGATCGATAATAAGCTTTACTGACCTGTTTCAGTTTACTTTAGCTCTTGTGTAAATATAAAAGTGAACACAAACTTTCCTAAGTCAACTACAAGTAGGCAGGCATCTAGGAACACAACAACATCTTACATGGTCTTATTTAATGGGAACCTAGTTTTTGTACCATAACCTGGTCCAATAATGTGCAGGATGAAGTAATTCCCTTTCTGTTGTTGCCCCTGTAATATTTCTGTTTCTGCAAAGTGAAGTTTGAATGTTTGAAAGCATTTTAATAATAGACAAAGAAAACAAACTATAAGAACTGTCCTATGAAAGAATAGTACATCATAAACGCAGTACTATTATTCACCTAATCAGAGGTGTAGCTAGGATTGGCGGCCCTAGGCCCACTGAATTGTGGCTCCCACCCCAGGCCTGCAATAAACACATGCAATTCTTTAAACTATATTGGTGCCTGAAGGATACCGATACAGTTGAAGTGCATGATAGAGCAGAAAGTAGTCAGCTGCCTGTTCTGCTAATCTGTAAACTGCAAGTCGCTTCAGGCCTGCTGGCTTACAAGGCACCGAGACAACAAACAAGATACCTATTTCCCAATAATAGACAGGTACAATTATGTCATTGTCATCAACATTGTAACTCCTGCACTGAGACGCAGACGTTCTGCCAGTGCTCATGACACCTTGTAAGCACAAAGTAAGGAGAGATGGTGGCAACGGTGGCTCCGTGCAGCAAATGATTGCAGACGGATGAGTATAACTTTTTTTTTTCCCTTGGGGGGGTTTCTTATTATATGTGGCATAAAAGACACATTAGAGGGCATTATGACTATGGGAGAGATCATGTATATAAGGGACATAACGGACATAAGGGATAGTATTTATATAAAGGGTCATTATAGTGCATTATGACTACACGGGGAGATTATTTATATAAGGCACATAAAGAATACAAGGGATCATGACAATAAGGGTGGAGATCATTTATATGAGGGGACATAAAGAATATAAGGGGCATTATTTATATAAGGGGTCATTAGGGTGCATTATAATTATAGAGGGAGATCATTTATATAAGAGGGCATAAATTATCAAAGGGGCATTATTTATATAAGAGGTCCTTGGGGGGCTTTTTGAATATAACTTGGATCATTCATATAGGGGGACATTAGGGGTAATATTTACCTCAGAGGGCATAATATAAAGGGGCAATTGAGCAGTATTAAATTAAGGAGCACTTTGGTTTTATTACAAGGGTTTACCAGCTTATTTTTATTAATAATCAGTCCTCGGGATAGATCACCAATAAGAGATCAGTGGGGTAATGACACTAGGGACCCCCACTGATCAGCTGTTTGAAGGGGCCATCGCGCACGTGCAGGCATGTGACCCCTTCACTGTTTATATTGTACACTGTCTGTTTTATAGTGATCGTGAGATACCTTAATACAGTGTCGTCCTAGAAGTGTATAGGACAGACTACAGTTACATTGCATAGCCACTATGAAACAAACAATACAATGTAAACAGAGAACAGGTCATGGTACTTGCACAAGCGCTGTGGTCCACTTCAAACAGCTGATCAACAGGGGTCCCAGATGCTGTAACACCACTTTTTTTTATTGATGACCTGGAAAACCCCTTTAGTTAGGAGGCACACAGGGAGCATTACTAATAAAGTGCACTTGGGGTATTATTTTTCATTCCCAAGGGGGGGTTATATTATATATCTTATAATTGGGGTAGCAGCAGGATGGGGATATTTGTTTAGATGAGTACTATGTGGGTTGAGTGCCTGTAAAAGTGTGGAGCCAAAGATGTCTGTGTTGCAAACTTTACAGACACAAGCCACAGCTAGAACAAGTGGCCATGGTGGCCCAGTCTAGATAAAGACAGAAAATGTGAACGATTACAGTCAGAAAAGTTAGCTGTAAATCATGAAATGTTTCCTGTGCTGTGTTTCCCTAAATCATCTGCAGAGACCTGTGCAGAGCCTATACATACCACTATACAGTCACCGTATAGTGATAATATAGGTATGCCTAAGTTGGGGTCCTACTTGGACATGTTTGCCCCCCCCTTCCACCGTGCTGAACACCTAGCTATGCATCTGCACCAAATCATTCTCAAGAGTCTTCACAAAGAAGTTGCATACTATTATTTATTCATTTCTGATAAATAGAATGATATACATGACCACCTACATTTAGACCCACACTATATAAAAACTGAGAAATAAATTGAGCTACATAATATTGCACACACAAATATATATATATATATATATATATATATATATATATATAAAATCTATATACAGATGTAGCAGTGTTTATCTTTTCTATGGCTGACTTCCACTGTGCTGTAGATATCAGCTTATTGCTAAGCTTTCAGAAATCAGAATTGCAGGAATCATAGTATGAAAGTGCATCCTTAAACAAAAAAGGGTTTGATTTTATGATGGTACAGTTAGATCCATAAATATTTTGACAGAGACATTTTTCTAATTTTGGTTCTGTACATTACCACAATGAATTTTGAACACAACAATTCAGATGCAGTTGAAGTTCAGACTTTCAGCTTTAATTCAGTGGGTTGCACAAAATGATTGTATATAAATTTGAGGAACTATAAAGCATTTATTACACATAATCCCTTCATTTGAGGGGCTCAAAAGTAATTGGACAAATGAAATAATTGTAAATAAAATGTTAATTTCTAATACTTTGTTGAAAACCCTTTGTTGGCAATGACTGCCTGAAGTCTTGAACTCATGGACATCACCAGACTCCACTGTGTTTCCTCCATCTTATTGCTCTGCCAGGCTTTTACTGCAGCGGTTTTCAGTTGCTGTTTGTTTGTGCGCCTTTCTTTCTGAAGTTTAGTCTTTAACAAGTGAAATGCATGCTCAATTGGGTTGAGATCAGGTGACTGACTTGGCCATTCAAGAATATTCCACTTCTTTGCTTTAATAAACTCCTGGGTTGCTTTGGCTTTATGTTTTAGGTCATTGTCCATCTGTATTATGAAATGTTGCAGTTTGGCTGGATTTGAGCACACAGTATGTCTCTGAATACCTCAGAATTCATTTGGCTGCTTCTGTCCTGTGTCACATCATCAATAAACACTAGTGAACCAGTGCCACTGGCAGCTATACATGCCCAAGCCATCACACTGCCTCCTCCGTGTTTTACAGATGATGTGGTATGCTTTGGATTATGAGCTGTACCATGTCTTTGCCATACTTTTTTCTTTCCATCATTCTGGTTGAGGTTGATCTTGGTTTCATCTGTCCAAAGAATGTTCTTCCAAAACTGTGCTGGCTTTTTTAGATGTTTTTTTTTTTTACCAAAGTCCAATATAGCCTTCTTATTCTTGAGGCTTATGAGTGGCTTGCACCGTGCAATGACCCCTCTGTATTTACTTCCATGCAGTCTTCTCTATATGGTAGATTTGGATATTGATATGCCTACATCCTGGAGAGTGTTGTTCACTTGGTTGGCTGTTGTGAAGGGGTTACTCTTCACCATGGAAATTATTCTGCGATCATCCACCACTGTTGTCTTCCGTGGGCGTCCATGTCTTATTGCATTGATGAGTTCACCAGTGCTTTCTTTCTTTCTCAGGATGTACCAAGCTGTAGATTTTGCCACTCCTAATATTGTAGCAATTTCTCAGATGGGTTTTTTCTGTTTTTGCAGCTTAAGGATGGCTTGTTTCACCTGCATGGAGAGCTCCTTTGACCGCATGTTTTCTTCACAGCAAAATCTTCCAAATGCAAGCACCACACCTCAAATCAAATCCTTTTATCTGCTTAATTGAGAATGACATAACGAAGGAATTCCCCACACCTGCCCATGAAACAGCCTTTGAGTCAATTGTCCAATTACTTTTGATCCCTTTAAAAACAGGGTGGCACATGTTAAGGAGCTGAAACACCAAACCCTTCATCCAATTTTAATGTGGATATCCTCAAATGAAAGCTGAAAGTCTGGACTTTATGCCCATGTCTATTATATAACTATAACTTCAATAAGTTTCCAAAAATAGGTAAAAAAACTAAATTTGTGTCAGTGTCCAAATATATATAGACCTAACTGTATATACACTTTAGAGAAAAAATGTTTTCTATACTTACTGTACTTACATTCTTTCTAATATTAAATTATCTTTAAAAATAAAAAAAAACAGATGAACAAATATAATATACTATGCATCAGGATGTAACCAAACAACTAATAATGGAGTTTATTTTATTATTTTTATATTATTATTATTATTATTATTATTAATGATATTAAGTACCAAAACTAGCTGCATTGTTTAACGTCAGATTGTGCATAACTCGTGCGCCGAAGAAACTCCACTTCAACAAAAAATCCTGAGCTCTTTTCTTCAGCGATTTTCCATTTTGCTTGCTTGTCTAGAAATTGACATAGTAATACATCATTATTAACAGCCTCCAACAAAAATACTCTTTCTACAATATTGCATAAATAAAGCCATGACAGAAAAGTCGAGTAAAAGTGTGTGTAAACATCCTTAATATATGCAAGAGGTGGTAAAAGTAAATCCTAAGAAACATTATATCCTTAAATTGGTTGTCCAAGATCATATATTGGTGATCTGATTGGCAACAGGGTGACATGGGCACTGCACAGTGTACACAGCTGACACAGCTGTTGCTTCCAGCTACTGTTTATACACATTGCGAATATCAGCTGGACGGAAATGGTACTGGCTGTTTGACCCTTACTGATCTGATATTGATGACCTATCCTAAGGATAGGCTATCAATACCTGATCTTGGACAACCCCTTTAAACTTTCAGGACACTCTTTCTGCATTTGCCCTTTTAAAGGTTCATCATTTTAAGATTTCTAAATATAGTAAAGTCCAGGTGCATCTCAATAAATTAGAATATCTTTGAAACGTTTATTTCTTTCAGTAATTAAATTTAAAAAATGACCTCCTATAGTTTCTAGATTCTTTACACACAGAGTGTTCTATTTAAAGTATTTTATTTCTGTAAATGTTGATTATGGAGTACAGGTAATGAAAACCAAAATCTAAGAAAATTAGAATATTGTGAAAAAGTTCAGTATTGTAAATTCAGTGTGTCACCTGCCAAGGTTTCCTAAGCCTTTAAATGGTCCCTCAGTCTGGTTCAGTAGGACACACAATCATGGAAGATGCTGATTATGAATTGTATTACTGAATTACTGAAGCGAATGAACGTTTCAAAGATATTCTAATTTATTGAGATGCACCTGTATATATATACACTAATATTCAAAAGTTTTAAGCAAGCGTGAAAAAAATGCTGCACAGTGAGAATGCTTTAGAAACAAAAATAATAATAGGTTATGTTTGTCAATTAACAAAATGCAAAGAGAATGAATTAAAGAGAAATCTAAATTACATCAATATTTGATTCGACCACCCTTTGGTGGAGGAGTCCTGGAAGTGATGATAGGGCCCACAAAAAATCCTGATCTTATTTTGAAACTGTCCGGGGTTACATGAAGAGACAGAAGGTTTCAAGTACAGATCCACTGATCTATGATTAGTTCTCCAAGAGCTCTGGAACAACATGCCTGCTGAATTTCGTCAAACAATGTGTGCAAGTGTACCTAGAAGAATGGATGCTGTTTTAAAGGCAAAAACATCAAATATTGATTTGATTTCAATTTCTCTTTTGTTCTTTCACTTAAAGGGGTTTTCCAATGAACATAACTGTAGATAAATGTGTAGATAATTAAAAGCACCTTTGCATTTTGTGGAAAATATTTTACCTTTCCCTACTTAGTTTTGTCAATTTTTCCTCTGAACAGATATCACCTTTTCTTGTTCTTTGAAGTTTTTTAAATTTTCTGCTATATTTCGATATACTAGTTCCAAAAATTGGACAGCATAAGAGGCAGTCTCACAAATAATTTTTAAGGCTAAGGCCCCAAGTAGAGAAGAGCAGCAAAAAAAACACTGCAGAAAAGACTGCAACAGAAACGCATTGCGTTTTTCACAGAAAGTCCACAGAGTTTTCCTCTGTGGAATTTCTGCCTCTATTATACCTATATGGAAAATGCCAGCGTTTCCGTATAGGTATAATTGACATGCTGCGATTTACAGAAACGCAAGGGTTTTTGAATTCGTAGCATTTATGCTATAAAAACAAATAACAACAATAAGAAGTATTTACTAACCAAAATGTGTCATAATTCTGGCTCAATTTATGCCAAAACACTGATGTACCTGCTTCACACCAAATTTATTATGTGTTGTAGGCTAAAGCCCCATGTAGCAGGCAGCAGCAAAAAAGCTCTGAAGGAAAAAACATGGCAGCAATGCATCGCTGTTTTTCCCACAGCGCTTTTTACAGAAAGTACACAGAGGTTTCCTCTGCAAACTTTCTGGTTCAATTATACCTATAGGGAAACTGCCAGCGTAGGTATAATTGACATGCTGTGATTTACAAAACCGCAACATCCACTTTGCAGGGACTGCTTCATTTTTTTCACGGCGTTTCCACTGTGACCAAACCGAGGCATTTACACCATGTGGGGCCACAGCCTTAGATTTTTTTTTTTTTTGAATAGCAACAGCCAATTTTGAAATAAATTGTGTCAATTGTGCCTAAATTTTGGTGCTAAAATTAGTCTAATGTAAGTTAAGCAAAGGTTAATGTAGGGAAAAGAAAAGGATCTACCATGAAGAGCAAGGGGCACCAAACCTGCCACAGATCATTTGTCACTGAAATAAATTTAGCGCATCTTCTGACTGTCTCATGTAAGTTAATGCTGTCTAAAGTTTAGACAGGATTAGTAAATCTGCTGCATTATAATTTAAGAATTCTTTTTGCTATTTTTGGAACATGGCAGCATATTTTTTATCCATTCAACTTTAAAAACTTTAGTAAGACCAGGCACTGATGTCAGTAGCAAGGCCTGGTACAAAGACTACATTACAATTCATCACAAAGTTGATATCAAGACTACAAGTGATGTGTAAGGCAAGGGCTAATGTGCAACTTTTTGTAGCACTACTGATAACTTTTGAGCTACAGCGCGCATTGAGTTGTATGCAGAGATGGGCAAACCTCCTGTGATTTGTTTTGAAAGAAAATATTTTTGAGGTTCGATCCCCCCGATTCGTTTCAAAAATGCTATTATAATATTTTAGAGGCCCAGGGAAGGTGAAATATGAGGAGACCACAGAGTATAACAGTGTTTCATGGGTGGCAAACCCCAAAAGTTTCAAGTTGGTCAAACACAAAACTCTTGGAAAGTTTGTGCTGAGTCCGGTTCTAACCAAATCTGTTAGCTCACACCTAGTTAGTTATATGCAATATTGTGGGCAGCAGTTGTCACTCAAAAGCTAAAATGAATAAGCAGTGCATCAAAAAGGCAAGATATATTTGTGGCTTAACTCTTGATTCCAGAAAACAGTCTTCTGTTTTTACAGTTCAATAACTATTTGCTTTACAGTATTTATTATAAAACCTTAACATTATGTTGCTTTTTCATGGAAACCAGGTTCATGAACCTCATATTTGGTACTCAACAGTGCGTGCTGGTCTAGTCCAATATGGCTGAGCTGTACTTTCATTTGGACTTTTCCACTTTACAATAAAAACATCTACAGTTGACAAAGGAAATGCTGGTAATCAGACTTGTCTAGAAAAACTCTTCCAACCTATCCAGAACTACTGCCTTGGTTACTCCCTTGGCTGTGTATTTGTAGTTGAATGGCTGAACTCACTAGTTTAACTGTGTGCTGTGAATTTTTATGTAACTGTATATTTTTGTGCATAAAGATTATAGTTTTTTTTTATTTGCACGTTGTATTTATGATAAAACAAAGCAGATCCCATATTCTATGCTAGAAATTATATTTCTGACACCTTATTCTTATAAAAGTAAATTACCTTGATGACTCGTTGCTCAACAACATTATCAAGCCACTCAATAAAGGACTCCACAGTTGCATTTTTCTTTAACAGATCTTTGAGCTCTTGGAACACTACATTAAAAAGGAAAGATGTTTTATATTTTATTTAAAAGTGTGAAAAAAAAAGTGATTTCATAAATATTCTACCACTAGCCATTGAGTTTATATTTAAAACGCACAGATTTTTTACAATTTCTAAATTCAAACTGATGAAACTTCTGTGATGAAGATCCTGTCCATGTCATTATGTGTCGGAGAGATAGAAATGACCATTCACACTTAGGCACTTGTCTAAGAAGGGAAGAGGTTGGAGACTGCATAAAGGTTGCATTAGAATGTTAAAGGGGCTATCCAGCTTCCCAAATGATCTGCAAATACATCCACAGCAGTACTAAATACTCACTGTTCCCTTTTGTAACCTTTGCTTGGCTTTATTTTACTTGCTGCTCCTTGTATCACTGTTATTTACAAGCAGTGAATCTGTGGAAAAACTAAATTTCCCATGATTTATCTGCCTGCTCTCACTCTCTGTTTACCCCTCCCCTCTCCACTGTCCCTGCAATGAAGTCACAGGTAATAAATGACTCCCACAACCGAGGTCACTTGCTGCTATGATGTTTCATTTGTTCCCTGAAATGCTCACAAGGAGGGCTGGTGAGTTGCAAACAAAACATCACTCCGAGCTCAGTGACCTGAAAATAAATCAAATAAACGGTGCTGAATTTAAACAGGATACATAATAGGAAGTGTTTTGTAGTTATGCATCCTGCTATTTGGTCTGTATTTTTTAAGAACTGGATAGCCCCTGTAAGATGGAGGCCACTCAGAGTCTGCAGAGGTTTTTTCATTTAACAGTGGATCTTTACTGAACAGTTCTTAACCAGGTTTCAGCGCTTTCATTGTACATTCACAGTTCATTGCTCCCCTTGGCTGAAAGTGCACCTTGTACAGTATATAAGCTGCATGTGCCTTTGCAAATGCCAGACTCCATCTCGTACTAATGGAAGCCAAGAAGCACTGTTTCCCCATGTACTGTGGCCCACTGTGCCAGGCAAATAGCAGCATATAGGAGCAGACAAATGGGAAAGAAAAGAGATCACACAGGGACTGTATCTGTGCCTAGAGAAGGGGAAATCATGAAAAAGCAGCAATGTAATGAATCTGTGCTTGTTTGTGTTGTTTGTGAGAGCTAGTCAGGCCAGCTGCAATGTGTAATCACTGAACTAACATCGAACTTGAATTGAACTTACAAATTATTTCACACTAAAGGTAAACACTAGTATGTTTAAAAGGGTTATCTGGTTTCGTGGTATTGTTTACATACCACGAGCCACGCTGCTAACTCACTGTACAAACTATAGCGGTGAGTGTGGGTGTTGCAACGCTGTCCCATTGAAATGTATGCGGAAGTGCTGCAATAACCACACTCGCCGCTACAGTTTGTACCGCGAGTGAGCAGCGCGGCTTGTGGTATATAAACAATACCGAAGACTGGTACTGGTAATCTGTGGGGGTCCCGGGTGTTGGCCTAGACCATCAATGTTAGAAACCAGATAACCCCTTTAAGAATTAGTTTCCTTGTCTAAGATATATATACAGTATATACTTATGTAAAAATATCAAAGAGACTACATTTGTTTGACTTTGAAATAGGTCATAACGCACCTATAATCTTGCCCCATATCAGTATGTTTATGCTATGAAAAGCATTTTATTATATAATATTTCCTGTGTAATTAAAACACAGTTTTTATGTTATTTGATTAGTTGTTTTAAAATCATGTTATAAATATATTTTGTTCCTCAGGAGTTTGTCCCTCTCTAGCTTTCTGAGAGTACATCATTATGAGGCTGAGATATCAGATGTGGAAACATGGCATCTACATCAGAGAAGAGGATACGCTGCTACTTCATAGGAATAAAATAAAGCACTCCACTCTACTGTCAAATTAGTAGTAGAAAGAGGGGCCTGTACACTGTTGTTCTTACAAATAACAGTACAATACAATGTCCGTACAATACAATAAAGGCAGACATCAGTTATAAAAAGTGCAAGAACCTTCTGCTCAAAAACTTATTTAGCCATGTTAGCATTACATGCTAACTAGAAAAAAGAAAAAAAACATAATAAGAATCCATTTAGAGAAAATGTGAACTCACACTCAGTGTAGACATCAATATCTGAGTCTGCTCCACTACAGCTGTTAAGGAGAGCTTGTGAACCAATACTATACAAGTCTACTTTTTCAATGTCAGTTGTCATGGCGTTGACTATGTTTTGATCAAACAAAGCAGGTCGAGCAATCTGGAATTGAAAACATGTCAAATGTTTATTTACATTTTTTATGTGTAGTAAAATACATTTAGCTTTGATTTCTGGGCTAAAATATTGAGAAGGTATCCCAAGGGCCCATTAACATCAGTCTACTATGACTATGAGCCTGCTACCCAATTGTTGAGAAAATAAAGGGCTCTGTCCAATTATGAGATCAACTGTGTGGCTATTACTGTCCCTAGAAAGCAGAACACATTATAAACACCTTGTTCCACTTTATGCCAGATAGATATTACCTGTTACTTTCTGTCTCTTCTACCATAGACCACAAGGTACAAAATATTAATATCTCTTATGCAGTAGACCACCAAGTGTTAACCTCTCTCCTATCCAAGAGCACAATGGAATAAAGTATAGGTCATCAATAGCAGACTTCTTTAAGACTACCACATATTAACCCTAATTTCGTTAAAATAAAATTATATATTAAGAGGTTTTATACAATTCAGATATTACCTACTCTTAGTATAGGTCATAGCAGACTAATGGGGTTCTGTCACCAGGCACCCCCACCGATCAGATCATAGACGGAGCCACAGTTGCTGGAAGAAGAGTGTATAGAGTTGTGTTGGCCTGAAACACACACTGCTTAGTTGCCGTGTTGAGCAACTGCAGCTTAGCTCACCTTCTCTTCAATGGGAACTAAGCTGCAGTAATACATGAATGACCACTACGCAGTGTATGGAGCTGTGTATTTTTGCACTTTGCTAGCTCTGCACATTGTGATACTTTCCATCTATACATCAACAAAGAAGAGGGGGTCATAAACCACTGTGGAATAATACTGTATATTAATTCCTTTGCTACCCGGCTAGCCACCATTACCGTCTGGGAATCCAATATATACTAATATTTACCAAAGTGTGTCAGCAGAAAATTAAGATATCAGTTAATCAGAGTACCTTGTAGGGCTGTCAAAAATTGTCCTTTTATCCCTATGCAAATAAGCAGAAAAGGGCTTTAGGGTTACTTTCCATAAATGGACCTCACTATCTGTTGCTGCTAACTGCTGCTCAGTTCCACTCCCGCTAGTTGACCGACATCTCTCTTCTCTGCCTCACCACACAGTAATAACTGGACTGTGGATGTCTGATGAGGAAACACTACACCTGGAAGTGAAGGAAGCTGGCTTCTGCTGTCCCCTTCTGAAGCCAGCTTCCTTCACTTCCAGGTGCAGTTTGTCATCATCAGACATGCACAGTACAGTTAGGAGGAGAGTGATGTCAGTTAACTAGTGGGAGTGGAGCTGAGCAGCAGTTAGCAGCAGCAGATAGTGAAGCCCATTGATGGAAAGCCACACCCCTAAAGCCCTTTTCTGCTCGTTCGCATAGGTATAAAAGGACAATTTTTACAAGAATGGACCAGCGGTCCTGAATAAGAAATAAATCATTGTAAACTGTGCTGACAGCCCTACAAGGTACTGTGATTAGTTTGTATCTCAATTCTGTGCTGACAGACTTCCTCTAATTTTCCTTTTGTGGAACCCCAGCAGTCAAAACATAATGCCTTACCATTGGTTGTAGTCTATCCTAAATATTTGTAAAAAAAAAAAAAAAGTATCTTAGTTTATGTTAAAATTTGTTTTTCAATTCAGTAAAACATTAAAACATGCACAAAAGGGACTAATTATGTTGATAATTTTCCAATAAAATCACATGGTTAAGGGTGGGTTCACACTTGCGCTTGAGTCCGTTCGCTGCCAATCCGAGTGAAAATCTCGGGAAACTGGTTAGGCAAGGGATAGCGACAGGTTATCGACGCATTGCTTAAAAACCCATTCAAATGAATGGGTTTTTAAGCAATGCGTCGCTAACTTGTCGCTATCAGGTGCCTATCCAGTTTCCCGAGATTTTCACTCGGATTGGCAGCAGACGGACTCAAGTGCAAGTGTGAACCCACCCTAACTATCATAATCCAAACATTTTCTTGCTTAGCTGTAATGTGATATGCTCTAGATCAAAGGACAATTGAGTTTGTGAACCTGAAATGGAAAGCCATTAGGCTGAATTCCCACATGCAGTTTTTAGCCAAAGTAAAGGGAAAAATATTGTCTTTGTTATATTCATTCCATTCAAAAGTGCATTCAAAACTGAACAAAATACTACATCATACCTGCATGTGAGATTCCTGTCTTTGCAAAAGTGTCAATTTTACTGCATCTGGTGGAACTAACAATGCTTACTTTTTAAAGTAACCAAAACTTACTTGAGCCAAATGTAAGAATGAAGTCTGTCTTTTCAAAGATGACACAAATCTTCGGACAATTGGCAATTTCTTTTCTGAGAGACATTCTGGAAGGTTTTCCAATGATGAAATCACCCACTGTTCCCAGTGTTTAGCAAAGTTTCTTATGTCTGCCAGTAAACTTATAAACCAAAGTAAATTACTAAAGTAAAGTAGGACTAGCCAAAACGTTATATTTAATAGTTTTCTACATTGTATGCAATGGGGGGAATTTATCAATCCTTCTACGCCATTTTTGCGGTGGACATTTGGCACAAGGCCCTTTTTTGCGCCAGATGTGCACCACAAATGTTTTGATCCGAAGCCATAAATAGATTCAAAAGGAATAGTAAATATAAAAGGTAGGATTTACAGTGCCTTGCGAAAGTATTCAGCCCCCTTGAACTTTTCAACCTTTTGCCACATTTCAGGCTTCAAACATAAGGATATAAAATTTTAATTTTTTGGTGAAGAATCAACAACAAGTGGGACACAATCGTGAAGTAGAACTAAATTTATTAGATATTTTAAACGTTTGTAAAAAATAAAAAACTGAAAAGTAGGGCGTGCCAAATTATTTGGCCCCCTTAAGTTAATACTTTGTAGCGCCACCTTTTGCTGCGATTACAGCTGCAAGTTGCTTGGGGTATGTCTCTATCAGTTTTGCACATCGAGAGACTGAAATTCTTGCCCATTCTTCCTTGGAAAACAGCTCGAGCTCAGTGAGGTTGGATGGAGAGCGTTTGTGAACAGCAGTTTTCAGCTCTTTCCACAGATTCTCGATTGGATTCAGGTCTGGACTTTGACTTGGCCATTCTAACACCTGGATACGTTTATTTGTGAACCATTCCATTGTAGATTTTGCTTTATGTAAGGGATCATTGTCTTGTTGGAAAATAAATCTCCGTCCCAGTCTCAGGTCTTTTGCAGACTCCAACAGGTTTTCTTCCAGAATGGTCCTGTATTTGGCTCCACCCATCTTCCCATCAATTTTAACCATCTTCCCTGTCCCTGCTGAAGAAAAGCAGGCCCAAACCATGATGCTGCCACCACCATGTTTGACAGTGGGGATGGTGTGTTCAGGGTGATGAGCTGTGTTGCTTTTACGCCAAACATATCGTTTTGCATTGTGGCCAAAAAGTTCGATTTTGGTTTCATCTGACCAGAGCACCTTCTTCCACATGTTTGGTGTGTCGCCCAGGTGGCTTGTGGCAAACTTTAAACGAGACTTTTTATGGATATCTTTGAGAAATGGCTTTCTTCTTGCCACTCTTCCATAAAGGCCAAATTTGTGCAGTGTACGACTGATTGTTGTCCTATGGACAGACTCTCCCACTTCAGCTGTAGATCTCTGCAGTTCATCCAGAGTGATCATGGGCCTCTGGGCTGCATCTCTGATCAGTCTTCTCCTTGTTTGAGATGAAAATTTAGAGGGACGGCCGGGTCTTGGTAGATTTGCAGTGGTCTGATACTCCTTCCATTTCAATATGATCGCTTGCACAGTGCTCCTTGGGATGTTTAAAGTTTGGGAAATCTTTTTGTATCCAAATCCGGCTTTAAACTTCTCCACAACAGTATCACGGACCTGCCTGGTGTGTTCCTTGGTCTTCATGATGCTCTCTGCACTTTAAACAGAACCCTGAGACTATCACAGAGCAGGTGCATTTATACGGAGACTTGATTACACACAGGTGGATTATATTTATCATCATCAGTCATTTAGGACAACATTGGATCATTCAGAGATCCTCAGTGAACTTCTGGAGTGAGTTTGCTGCACTGAAAGTAAAGGGGCCAAATAATATTGCACGAACCACTTTTCAGTTTTTTGTTTTTTTTTACAAAAGTTTAAAATAATCAATAAATTTCGTTCCACTTCACAATTGTGTCCCACTTGTTGATTCTTCACCAAAAAAATTAAAATTTTATATCTTTATGTTTGAAGCCTGAAATGTGGCAAAAGGTTGAAAAGTTCAAGGGGGCTGAATACTTTCGCAAGGCACTGTATATAGTTTTTTTTATGTTTTAATATGTTTGCCATATGGAAAAAATATTATATTTAAGTTTGCAAACTGAGCATTTTAGGATGCAAAGATGTACAGTTTGTTTATGTTTGTTTTTGTTTATTTATTTTTATAAATAATAGCTATATTGATATATTGGTATGACAGGCCTGGGAGCCTTTATTAGGCTCCCATCTGCCAGAAGAACAGGACAGATCCTGCAAACTCACCATGAGGGAGTCAAAATAAGATTTTGAAGTTTCACCTAGTGGTAAGTGAAAATAATATTAAGTGTGAAATTACAATAAATTCTTTTCAATGACTTACTGACATATTCAACTTATTTACTGCCATGTGTACTGATCATTTAACGTTCAAACTAAATTTATTTCTCTTCTCTTTTTTATGATGAATACATTTCAGTGAAAACTTTCCAAACAAAATAACTTGAATTACCATGAATTAAATGACATAAATAGTTAACACTTTAAAATCAGAAGAATATAATAAATATACAAGAATAATAACCTTAATGAAACAATAGTGTTATAAAATTTCACCTTTCAGGCATTTCCTGCATTGTTGCTGGTATAAGGACATCTGTCAGAACCTGCAGCAAATAGGAAGGATGATTTACTATAAGTTTTTACATTTTCCATAGAGGTATCTCAATAAAAAAAATAAAATCTTACCTTGTAAAGAATTGAGTCACAAACACAAAAAATATCAATGATCACAGGATTTTTAAGCAGGGGAAGCAAATGGTCAGGCATTCCTTGCCAAAAATGCAATAAAAAGTGTTGAATCTAATATGAAACAAAGCATAGTATGTTTAACTGTGAATGAAATAGATGTAGTTAAAGTAGTATAGTATATACACATATAAAAATGATCAGCATTAGAATATCAGGATATATAATTTATCAGAATTTATTAATACCTCCTCAAAATTCCCATTGATTGCATTATCGAGTACACACTGGCAGTGGGTTTTATACATCATGATGAGTGTGTCTACCTGTGGGTATCAAAACAATAACATCAATATACAATTTCAATGTAAACATGATCATACTATACTATAGTATATGTATACTATACATACTGTATGTAAGTTTAGTTTGACAAGTGTGCCAAAACACAAACAGCTAAATTTTTGTATGAAAAAATTGTAAATTCAATGAATGCTAAAGATTATAAATATAGTAATATGCAGTATGCATATAGCACAGATACGGATTTGAAAACATCAATAGAATTTACTATAACCTGTAAGATGATGGCAATGACAATCATAAAACTGCAAGCACAGGTTTTTCAGCTTTAAAACAAAAATATGGATGCACCTATAAATTTTAGGTACAGTTGAAAATAATACTAGAAATGTAAGTATAAATTGACCACTGAATGTGTGCACCCACATACTCATGATCAGTGTCGGACTGGGATGCCTAGGGCCCACCAGTAGAATTGTTTCTAGGGGCCCACCGCCAGGACCCCTACAGATCAGCTGTACTGACATAGCGCGGTTAAAGGTAATAACAATGCCATGCTGCTCACCCACCGTACGATGTGCACCACTGCACTACCTAAATCCCCCCTCTACACTATGTATGGCAAGCGAGCAGCAAGGCTCCTGGAATTGTTAATATTAACATGGCCCATACAACTATAGTATCCACAACTGTGGTTATCAAGAATATGATAAGTGAGCAGCGCAGCGCCCAACATGGAAACAATACTGGGAGCTGCATGTTCTGGTAAACATCTGATCTGCAGGGTTCTAAGAGATCTTTGGGGGTCTAACACTCAGGGCCCCTGATGATCAACTGTTTGAAGGGACCATGGTGCTTTTGCGAGTGCCGTCACCACTTCGATATTTACATTGCACAGATCTGTTTTATCTTGACCGGACAATGTAATTATATTCTGTGATAATATCACATGTCTGCTATAAAATAGATGGGGTGTGATGTAAATAACGAAGGGGCCCTACACAGTGTAATATGCTTCACCGTAGCCCACACACAGTGTAATATGCTCCACAGTGACCCCTCACACAGTATAATATGCTCCACAGTGACCCCCACACAGTATTATACGCTCCACAGTGGCCCTCAGACAGTATAATATAGTGCACAGTTGCACCCACATAGTACAATATAATGCACAGTGACCCCCACACAGAACAACATGCTCCACAGTGGTCCCCACATGGTATAATGTGCTCCACATTAGCCCCAACACAATATAATGTGCTCAACAGTGAGTCCCCACACAGTATAATGAGCTCAATAGTGGGCCCCCACACAGTATAATGTGCTCAACAGTGGGCCCCCACACAGTATAATGTGCTCAACAGTGGCCCCCACATAGTATAATATGCTCTACAGTGACCCCACATAGTATAAAATGCATCTAAGATTCCCCTCTTAAGCCACTTCAGGCGAACCCCACGAAATTCGACGAATATTCATGAGGTTCGGCACTCAGATTAGTTTTAGTGTTATTATTATACAATGGGTCGCCTTATAATAATCGGAGGCCCAGGGGAGGTGATAGAAAATAACAAACACTTATACTCACCTTGCCTCACCTCTCCTGGGCATCCTCGCTTTTTCTGGCTGTCTCCTGCATCCTCTTTGGTCTTCTTCTGTGTGCGACTGAAGTCAGGCCCCTCTGACGTCACTGCTGGGGCTTGTGATTGAGCCTCAGTGGTCACATGGGATGTGCTGATGTCATTACGCCAGCGCACCCCATGTGACTGCTGGGGACCAATCATAGGCCCCAGCAGAGACGTCTGGGGCACGTGACCTCATTCGCAGCCTGGAAGAGCCCCGGAGAAGATGATGGGAGTCGGAGTCCCAGGAGAGGTAAGTATCAGTATTTGTTATATTTAATCACCTCCCCTGGGCCTCCGATTATTATGTTCTGGGGTCTAAGGTGACCATAGTGTATACCCTGTTTCCCCCGAAAATAAGACAGCGTCTTATATTAATTTTTGCTCCCAAAGATGTGCTGTGTCTTATTTTCAGGGGATGTCTTATTTTTTTTTTTTAAATGAAGAATTCACATTTATTGTTGAACAAAAAAATGAACATTTATTATATACAGTACTGTACAGTAGTTGTCATCACAAACCAGCATAACCAGACAAACTGTGAATCCTATCAAGAATTTCTTACTACTACCGTACCATTATTTCCATGTACAATTAACAGTATGGTACATTTACCAATATTTACGGTATGAATAGAAAGTAAAATGTATTCAATGACAGCTATGTCATCATCTTCTAGGACATCATCATAACAATCCAAACCTTTAATTTCCCTGCACACAGTATCATGTCCCATAGTGGCCCCTGCACACAGTATCATGTCCCATAATGGCCCCTGCACACAGTATCATTCCCCATAGTGGCTCCTGCACACAGTATCATTCCCCATAGTGGCCCCTGCACACAGTATTATATCCCATAGTGGCCCCTGCACACAGTATTATATCCCATAGTGGCCCCTGCACACAGTATTATTCCCCATAGTGGCTCCTGCACTGAGTATATTGCCCCATAGTGGCCCCTGCACACACTATTAATTGTCCCATTGTAGACCCCGGAGTATTATGATAGCAGTGATTGTGGGGTTCGGCCCGCGGCCTCACATACCGTATGTTCTGTTCGGGAATGCTGCTAAACGAAACGTCTCCTACGTCTTACTTTCGGGGGGATGCCTTATATTGGGCAATTCTACGAAACCTCTCCTATATCTTACTTTCGGGGGTGTCTTATTTTCGGGGAAACAGGGTAATAATAGCAGTATTGGAAAGGGTCCAACATAATGCCGACCCCTTACCATTAACAATATGTATAGTGAGCAGGGAACCAGGCTTTCCCCGATCACTACCACGGTGCTGCGGGGCCTCGGCCATCTCCAGTGGGCCCTGTAGCACTCTGGTTGCGGTCGCAACCCTTGCAACCATGATCGTTACCAGACCTCCACTGCCTATTAAAAAAAGCAGTGGGGGTCCGGTAGGTCTCACTAAAGGCTTGGGGCCCACTGGGAGATTCACTGGTCCCCCGGTGGGCTAGTCCGACCCTGCTCATGATAATGTCCAACCAGCACTGACTGTGCTAGACTGTCTAAAGACACTCTCCTTTAACAAGGTATGGAGCATTCACATCATGTGTTTTTTACATACATTTACACATCTGTTTAATGGATGAAAAGGACGGAGACAAACAGATGGCCATCCATTTACATAGAGTCAATATAAAAAAAAAAAAAAATGGATATGTATTGATCCTACAGATCCTTTTTTTGTTTTTTTTGCATCCGTTTTAGCATCTGTTAAATGGATCTTCTAAACGGATGTAAAAATCATTATATAATGTACTCTAAATGGTAACACTCAGATGTCAATTTATTGAAAAATATCTAGTGGGAATATCAGAGGAAAAATACAACATAAAGTTATCAGAAAATATGCTCCAGAACTGTTACTTCACAGAAAATTAAAAGTATTTATTTAGATGTATAAGAAGTGTGATAGATCTTTGGGTTTTCCAGGCAAAAAAATCATTTTTCAAAAACGGTCTGTTAATGCTATTCTAGGTTAATAAGTGGAACCAAATACCTTTAGCAGTATTTTGAGTGATTTCTGGGTTTCTCTGTGAGCTCCTAGCATTTTCTGCATTAGTTTACATGGGCACCTTCATGTTCTGTGTTTTCCTACAACTACCATGATGCCTTGGGCCACTCAGAGCTGACTCACACCACCTCCCTCTCTCTCTCCCTCCTTCCCCTCCCTTTCTCACTCACACCCACTCCCTTATTCCCTAGCTAGCCCGCTCACTACTAGCCCTTTCTAACTATCTCAACCTCCCCCTACCCCATCATACTTACCTGTATTCTGATACGGACCTTCTGGGCACGTGACGTCACTTCTTCTGGGCTGGGCTACTGCACATAATGGCAATCCGGCTCTATTACTCTTCGGGGCTCTTCTGGCCTTTGACTGAGGCAGTCACGTGGGGCGCACTGCTGACCGTTGACACCCAATCACAGGCCTCAGTAGTGACGTCTGGGGCTCGTGACCTCAGTCACAGGCCGAAAAGGACCAAGGAGGATGCTGCAGAAAACTGGATGGAGCGAGGATGCCCAGGAGAGGTGAGATAAGGTGAGTATAAGTGTTTTTTATTTTTAATCAGTTCCCCTGGGCTTCAACTTATTATACTCTAGGGTCTGGAGGGACCCTAGAGTATAATAATAGCAACAAAGCGAAGAGCTGGCCCTCACAAATATTCATCAAATTTAGTGGGGGTTTACCTGCAAATTTAGCTCCACCCACTTCTACGTTAAATCCACCCACTCTGATTCATTTTTCTATGTGCTCCTACAGTCACCCATTATATGCCCCAACATTATAATGTTCCTCTCCAATTACCCCACAGTATGAAGTCCCTCTCCTGGTGTCCCAGTTTAAACTGGGGAAAACTAGAGGGGAACATTAAACTGGGGCATCTGGAGGGTGAAATTAAACTGTGGGGGTAGTTGGATGGGGACAATCAACTGGGGGTTGCTGGAGGGGGACATTAAAATGGGGGCTGCTGGAAGGGGATATTAAACTGAGGGCAACTAGAGAGGAACATGACCCCCTCCAGCTACCCCCAGCGTTTTTGAAATTACAGCATTTCAGCATATTATTTTCTGCAATGTGTGGATGGGATTAGCCAGTCTTATCATTCTTAGGACCACCAGGGGTCCTCCACAGACCAAGTTATGGTATATCCTAGTGCAAGGGTCGGTAACTCCTGGCACACATACCAAGAGTGGCACACAAGGCATGTTTCTCTGGCACAGCAGCCTGAATCTCTGACTGGCCGGCACTTGAATGAACTTGCCCAGCAATCTATGATCAGCCTCAATAGTAATGTAGCATAAGTCAGAAGATTGCAGGTTCAAGCTCCCTAGGGGGCTAATAAAATTTTTTTAAAAACGTTTAAAAAAAAAAAAATAAAAAAATAAAAATAAAAAAATAAAAGTTCAAATTAGTCCCCTTTCCCTAAAATACATAGAAAAGTAAAAAAGTACTATGAAACACATACACAGTAGATATCCCTGTGTCAGAAAATGCCTGATCTACAAACTTACAAAAATATTTTTCCCTTACGGTGAACGCCATATCAGGAAAAAAAAAAAAAATCAAAAGTGGCGAAACGCCGTTTTTTTTTTTCATTGTTTCACCTCTGATAAAAATGTGAATAAAAAGTGATCAAAGCAATAGACATTCCCCCAAATGGTATAACTAAAATGTACACCTGGCCCCGCAAAAAAGACGACCTATACATCCCTGTACACAGAAATATAAAAAAGTTATGAATGTCAGAATTTGGTGACTTTAATAAAAAAAAATTTTTTTTGCAAAGTTTTGGATTTTTGTTAAGGGGTTAAAATGTAAATAAAAGTATATACATTTGGTAACCCTGGAATCGTACTGAAACATAGAATACAGGTGACATGTTATTAGCCCGTAAGAAAGTTGCATAAATGCACTTTATCTCTAATTCCACCCCATTCTGAATTTTTTTCCATCTTCCCAGTGCATTGTACAGAATAATAAATGGTACCATTATGAAGAACAATTTGTCCCAAAAACATTAAGCCCTCATGGCTCTGTGAACGGAAAAATAAAAAAGTTATGGGGTTTTGAAGGCGGGGAGTCAAAAATGAAAATCGAAAAATGCCACCAGCAGGAAGGGGTTAAAGTTAGCCTGTCACAGTCAGATAGCCAGGATTCACCTTAATAAAACACATTTTCTGCTTCCCAATCATGCCTCAGTTGATGAGATATTAACTTTTTTCCTGATATGATAATGAACTTTTTGGCGCAACAAGGGTGTCACTGTTGTCTCACCAAAGAGCTATTCTTTCTAGCACTGAATCCTTCACATCTTCCTTTCTGCTATTACTAACATGTCACTGCCTGCCCTTGTCTATTATAGCTGGGAAGTAGCTCTTTGGTGTGATGAGTGCAACTGTGATGCCCTCATTGCACCAAGCAGCTCATTAGCATAAAAGGAAGAATAGCTCAATGATCAAGAAGCAGAAAAAGTGTTTTATTCATGTGACAGACTCCCTTTAACAGTCATTTATAAAACAATTCTCCTCAACACTGTACTTCACCATCAAATAACTAAACCTGATACTTTGTGGAAAAAAATATAGATAGATAGATAGATAGATAGATAGATAGATCAGATAGACACAGATAGATAGATAGATAGATAGATAGATAGATAGAGACAGACAAATAGATAGACAGACAGACAGACAGACAGACAGATAGATAGATAGATAGATAGATAGATAGATAATAGATAGATAGATAGATAGATAGAGACAAGTATATAGATAGAAAACTTGAACATTTTTAAATGTTCTTCTTAAGCTATAACAAAAAATTAGGACATTTGAAAATACTGCACGACAGTTCTACCTTTTCTTTGGACAATGATCCTTGTAACACAAGATGTTGGGCATTAGGAAATTCTGGAAGAAGAGTTCCAGTCTTTGAATTAAGAGAATATTTTCTGGTGAAGCCACCCTGTAAGCACCAAAATAAAATATTGTTGAATATAATTATTATATATAGCAAAGGAAAGATATTATATATCAATATCTTGTAATACTTTTGTGCATATATGATATAACAGTTTTGTACTACATTTTACTTATATAAATAATCACCATGTAAACATGGAAATATATATCAAGATAGCCACATTGTCAGGAAATAATGCATAACAGCAGGAAATGGTAAGAAATTGCAATTTTATAGAATCATTGACTTATGACATGGTGACAGACAAGGTTACACTAAAATGAAAAAGACCCATGCACAAAACACCTTGTTGTATGCTTGCAACAGTAACTGTTCTACTTTGTCTAACCACTAAGGAAATGATTGTGCCACTAAGAAAATCTGCTTGCAAAGAATGGCCTTTTACATACTCTACAACAGGGTTTCCCAACCTACTCCAGACATGGCGACCCCTACTAAAGAATTTTTACCAAAAGACAGTTTTGATGTGTTTTTTTAGCACAGTTTATGAATTTACAGCTGAAACATGTTAAATAAGTTTGCATCATTTGCAAATTTAGATAACCTAACCAAAATCACATTAAAACTGCATGCATTTTTTCCAATTGCACTGTGAATGCACCCTCAAAGCTACACCATCCTACACATTCCACCAAGTACATATTAAAATTCACCTTTCACCCTTACCATGCTCCCTTAGTGTCCCCCATATAGTATCAAGTTCCACAATGGTCCAACACAGTATAATGTTCTCTTAGTGTCCCCCACACAGTATAATGGCCCTCAGTGGCCCCCACTTTATACTGCTCCCCAGTAGCCCCAGACACCTAATAATTCTACTTAGTGGCTTCCAAATGTTCAATAATGCTCACCAATGATCCCAGATACCTAATTATGCTTATCTATTGCCCCAGACACTTCGTAATGCCCCCCAGTGGCCGCAGGCAATTAATGATGCTTCCCATTGGCCCCACACTGTAGTGGTGCCATATAAATAAAAAACAAGTAATACTTACCCATCCTCATTCTTTGCTGCTCTGCTCCTCTTGTCTGCATTTGATGAAGCAGGTCAGCACAAAGCTGCAGGCATCACTAACAGATGCCTGAATGTTGGAGCAGGAAGCTGAAGCAGTAAATTATTAAACTATACCCACATCAGAAGGACACAGAAATAGTTGAATGAAGATATGTGGCCTCTGGATTATCATGGAACCCCTAGCGGATTTCCAAGGCACCCCTGGGCGCCGCTGCACCCTGCTTTGGAATGGCTGCTCTACAGTGTATTTGTGTGTGTAAATGTTTTCTTTACAAGGCTATAGTTATAATGTTTTCTTTACAAGGCTATAGTTATAGGTAAATCCAGCCATATTTACTATACAGACCATCAGCATAATTAAGGCAGCAGATTAGGGTTTCTCTACAGACATCTCCCAGTGTATGACCTGTTGCAATAGCTTTATTAAAACCTATGCCAGATTTTATTATGTTAGCATTACTAATGTATGAAAATATGCAGAAATTTCAACCAATTTATCATTGGCAGTATATTATGCCATATGTAAAATGGAACCAGTGGCATCATCATAAACCATGCTTTCAGTATCTTTTTATATGTTTACATAAACATTAAATTACTTAATGCATATGTGTTATTAGCCTTTTGAGATAAGAAGTGTTAGTGGTCAAATCTGAAATAAATGTACTATGTACTACCTCCACCCCATAATGCATTGATACTACAATTAACAAACAAAGTCTGTGTATTAAATCAATATTTTATAGTAGATCAATTGAGTGTAAATATTGCATTTTGTGCATATTGATAAAAAATGCAATTAAGCTATTTTATTACTCATTAAGTGTATTAAAGTCTAAGAAAAAAACTCTCAGTAGTAATGGCCTTCCTCATGAAAAGGAAACTTTTATATCATTTAGTAAAACTAATGGATCGACTTTGAATGTTTATCTGGAACACAGTTAGTATTAGATTTCAGTGAGGGCATATGCCATCTGTTTATAAAGTGTTAATTAACTTTAAGTGCAGGGACCTAGGATTATCTCATTACATTAATGAATACAGTAAAGCTTGTCATAAACGTTACATTAATATAGGTCAAACCCACTGATTTTGGCAGGACTGACTGACCACTTAACATGTATGGAGGCCTCCTCACTCTTTCCTACAACAGACGCGAGTGGAAAAAATGGCATTTTAAAGAATTGTTATATCCTTAAAACACTTGAGTTTTATGTATCTTTACACTGTGTTCCCCCAGTGTTCTTTGTTTTCTAGTTTTCTCTGTTCTAGAGTGATTGGTCCTGTTACTTTCAGCTACCAAAAGAGAGGTATAGTTACGTGGGAAGTCTCCATTGCCCAATGACCCTGAGCAGTGTATGACAGTACACTTGTATCAGTAGCCGAAAGTAACTGAACCGTAACTGTATCACTTCCAATGCATATGCAACTATGAGAATTGTCCCAATGAAAATTAATTGTTCATTTGTGGTTGAAAAAATTATTACTTGTAAATGATCCTTTAATCAGATTATATATTTAGGCTGGGTTCACATCTGCGTTCGTCAACTCGCTCTAAATCAGTATTTGAAATCTTCAAAAACTGATTTAGAACGGTCCGGATTAAAACCCCTTGATTTCAATGGATTTTAAAAGTAATCTGCATGTATCAGTTTGTGTCATTTTCGTGTGGTTTCCGCTTTTTTGTGTGGAGAGAAAAATAGAACTTGCAGGACTTTGTCTCCGTACTAAAGATAAGGATTCCAGACAGACAGCAAACAATCCGTTTTTTTTTTAACATTGAGGTCTATGGAAAAGGGATCACAAAATGATTACAAACTGATAGCAATCAGTTTTTCTCTGTTTTGCAATCCGTTTTTCCCTCTGCGCATGCTCAGGCCCGGTTCACATCTGCGTCCGGGTTTCCATTCAGGGAGTCCGCTTGGGGACCCCCCGAACGGAAACCTATGCGCATAAAAAGCGGTTTACCTGGGAAATCACACGGACCCCATAGACTATAATGGGGTCCGTGTGGTTTCCCCTCGGTTTCCGCGCGAAACATGCGGAAACATACGGAGAGAAAAGTGCTGCTTGTAGCACTTTCCTCTCCACTTGCTTTGTGCGGAAACAGAGCGGAAACTACACAGACCCCATTATAGTCTATGGTGTCCGTGTGATTTCCCAGGTAAACCACTTTTTATGCGCATAGGTTTCCGTTTGGGGAGTCCGCTTGGGGGAACCCGAACGCAGATGTGAACCGAGCCTTAGAATGAAGAAGGGGGGAGAAAAAAAATGGATTGGTCAAAAACGGACACAAACTGTTAGTTTTTTTTTGAATGGACACCCATTGACTAATCTGTCTAAAAAAACTGATTCGGGTATCTGGTGTGTAACCGTTTGGCATCTTTTTTGTACCAAACCGCTTTTCTCTTAAAAACGCAGATGGGAACCCAGCCTTAGTCATCCATTGGATCCATTTTTCAAGAATAGTTCACCATAATGTTATGTTTATGTACAGAATTGCTAATTTGGAACCAATTTGGTGCATTTTGGTGAGAATTATGTCCTTTACTATGTGTCTGTGATTTATTAAGAATTTGTGCTAAAACAAAGTATTGATGGGCTTGGCAATTTTATCTAAAAATAAAATAGATTTTTTTTTTTTATGCTTATTGGCGATTTTTGATTTAATATTGATTTTCTTGATTTGGTTAACACCAGCTTAAAAAAGTTCGGTGAGCAGGCACTAAAACAAGGAGTCATATATATTTATACAGACATATATGACCTTGTGAATATAGTCCATTTAAGGGCCATTTCCATTGGCTGTGTGTGGTACAGTTAATATGTTACATGTGACAGCTGCTTTTCCTGGATAGACTGTAGCTCAGCAGTTGAGCCTGATGACAACAAAGTCAGCTTTGCTGAAAATGGGGATCTACTTACATAAAATTAAATAGCACACAAATAACTGCTGCAAACTGTAGTACATGATGGCTGATACTCACAGAACATGCCATAGTTTCAGATATAAGACAGGGTTTTCCCTCGTATAAACACAGCTACTGTTTTGTACACAATCAGTAACTGCCAAAAAAGGTGAAACAAAGAGCAGGGCAGGAGATGTAGTCGGGAGGCTTTGTGAAGAAGCCAGCTCTCAGTTCTACAATTAGTTTCATTGCCTCTCTGACAACATCTAGAGAGGTCAAGACAAGCATGGTGGAGATAACAGGGGGAGAACCTCTTGCTCCGTTAAAGTCACATTCTACTGTGATTTCTAGGGGACATTAAGCAGTATGAATGCATTAGAGCACATAAATGAGAAGAGGCTTCCCATGCAGCTAGATAGAATGATGCTGATAACATAGCAGCATGAATAGGAAAGGAAAGGTTTACCAGGTTTGCTAAGTGTGCAGTCCCTGTCACATACAGTACATACTATAAATATGTGTCATTGCCTTGTATTACCATCCATCCCCAGTAACTGCACATACTATACCTGCGTGTACAAATGACAACTAGCTGAGGTTGTGCTGTAACTGACTAGCTGCATGTTAAAATCAAGCACTGTACGCCTGACAGTCAGTGTACTGTGGGCCAATTACTGAATGTTAGAACAAGTACTGGTACTGTCAACTTATCTTGCTGAGGGTATTGTTCAATCACGCAGGCAGCCTAAGGAAGTTCTTGCTCAGGCTTTAGGGGACAGCCATTGTTACAGTTCTCACTACTAGGAGCTGTAATCAGGTCCAGGAGACATTCCCTAAACTGCTCTTTGCTCCACTGCACTTTAACATTTAGCTACTGGGCCCAAAAAGTGCTGCACAGTACCTGGCTGTGGCCTACAGTGCTAGACAGATGGGTCTAGGCGGGACTCTAGTGGTAAAACAGTTCAGGACAGTTGGTACCCCTCGTTTAATGAAAGAAAAACCCACAATGGTCACAGAAATAACTTGAATCTGACAAAAGTAATAATATATAAAAATTCTATGAAAATGAACAAATGAAAGTCAGACATTGCTTTTCAACCATGCTTCAACAGAATTTTTTAAAAAAAGAAAACTCATGAAACAGGCCTGGACAGAAATAATGGCACCCTTAACTTAATATTTTGTTGCACAACCTTTTGAGGCAATCACTGCAAAATCAAACGATTCCTGTAACTGTCAATGACACTTCTGCTCCTCTCAGCAGATATTTTGGCCCACTCCTCATGAGCAAACTGCTCCAGTTGTCTCGGGAGTGAAGGGTGCCTTTTCCAGACGGCATGTTTCAGCTCCTTCCAAAGATGCTCAATAGGATTTAGGTCAGTGCTCATAGGAGGCCACTTCAGAATAGTCGAATGTTTTCCTCTTAGCTATTCTTGGGTGTTTTTAGCTGTGTGTTTTGGGTCATTATCCTGTTGCAAGACCCATGACCTGCAACTGAAACCAAGCTTTCTGACACTGGGCAGCACATTTCTCTCTAGAATCCCTTGATAGTCTTGAGATTTCATTGTACCCTGCACAAATTCAAGACACCCTGTGCCAGATGCAGCAAAGCAGCCCCAGAACATAACAGAGCCTCCTCCATGTTTCACAGTAGGGACAGTGTTCTTTTCAAGATATGCTTCATTTTTCCATCTGTGAACATAGAGCAGATGTGCCTTGCCAAAAATTTTGATTTTTGTCTCATCTGTCCATAGGACATTCTCCCAGAAGCTTTGTGGCTTGTCAACATATAGTTTGGCAAATTACTTTTGTCAGATTCAAGTTATTTCTGTGACCATTGTGAGGTTTTTTTTTCATTAAACGAGGGGTACCAACAATTTTGTCCACGTGTGTATGGCAGAGCACGCAGACGGACTCAACAGAAATGTGTTTGGCTGACTGAAAAACTCCTGCTTCTAGTGAGGACATACTAAAAACAGCGTCACTATGCTGACAGATATTACAGAACTCAGAAACTTCTTCATCTTGTAGTTTGGGGCAAGGCTGCCATTTTGAGGTATTTAAAAATCAATTTAACAATTGGCAGGTTTGTAGACGAATTAATCAAATTAATTAATTAGATTAATCACCCAGTCCTACTTTGAAGTCATGTCAGTGGGCTAGCAGGTGCAGGTATAAGCATGGTTACTTTAGCCATGTGACAAATAGATATAGACATGGCATAGCACACATACCAAACAGCCATATACCGTTGACAATAGTATGTCTTTGAACATTGATTACAATGGCAGCATAGGCATTATAAAAGACGCCATGAAAAATAAGACCAATTCATTTTGAAAAACGTATTGGAAGATCATATTGAATTATAATTTTTCCATCAGTTTTCCATTTTTATCTACTAAAACAATACAGCAGCATGCAAAATAGCAAATGCAGTCCACTGTACAGGCTTTTCTGCTACTTCATCGACTTCTACAGTATGTGAAGAAAGAAGAGTAAAGGCCAATATGCAAGCAAAAAGTGGTAAAAATGTAATACTGTAATAAGAATATAGCAATAATAATACTATAACAAATACTATAACACGTATGTACAGATTCTAAGACTTACCTCACTCTTTAGCTTGCTTCCGGAAAACCTTATTTAGGAAAATAAATAAATAACTAAACAAATAAATAAATAAATATACTTTATAACTTACTACTAATAATATAATAGCATAAGATACCTATATTATAACATCATTTGAACGTTATGAACTAATCAACCTGTACAGTTATTTATATAAGTGATAATAATGGAACCTGTAACATGAAAAATGGTGTTCAAACTTTAGACAGCATGATTTTATGGAGAAGGAAACACTGAGCAGATTGATATATAGTTTTATGTGAAAAACTCAGTATAACTTGTAATTTATCCATCAAAATATGTGCTCTTTCTATGTTGAGGAATGAAGGACATAGCTGTCGAACACTGATAGGACTGACTCCTTGAATTCTCTACCTAGAAAGAAAAGATATTTCAATGGCTAAATGACAGGTTATACTAAATCTTTTACCATACATTTATATCACAAATATATCAACCTGCTCAGCTCCTTCGGCTCTATAACATTCTGCCTGTACAATGAACAGCATACTGTGCAGTACTGCAATAATTTTCTCAACATAAAGTCAGCTGGAAAGTCACAAGTTGGAGGTCGCTTGTGCAAGCATATGAATATACTTTTACCTTGTCAGTCCCTTTCCTGAGTAAACTGAATGGTAATAAGCGCTGCTTTCCTTTATTCCAATACCATAGTAATGATACCTATGTTAAGAGATATTATAGGCAAAATACATTAATATTTCAAGTATCAATATATTACATATTTAGAGGTTTTTTTTAGTATTTTTATTACTTTCATCACTATTGCACTGCAATTCCCAACATTCTTTTTGAACAACATTTCCAATGTTTTTTTTCAGTTTGATAAAAGATGTTAAACTGGCTTCCCTAAAAATGGGTGAGAGTGTAAACATTGATCTTAGGGACAGGATCTGAGTTAGTCCGAGGTCATGCATCACAGGATATGATGATTCCTAATAGCTATTGAAGCTCTATTTGTCTGTAAAAGGACAGTCTTTAGCTAAAGATACATAGTAATTCCTAATGAGAAAATGTCCCTGGCTGTGATGAAAATAACAAGCTTAGGCTAAGGCCCCATGTTGCGGAAACGCAGCGTTTTTTTGTTGCAGATTTTTATCTGTGTTTTTTTTGAGCCAAAGTCAGGAGAGGCTACAAAAGGAATGGAAAATATGAAGAAAGCTCTTAGACGTTTCCCATCTGCCTGACTTTGGCTCGGAAAAAAAAATGCTGCAAAATCTGCAACAAAAACACTGCTTTTCAACAATGTGGGGCCTTAACCTTAAAGTTGTTTACTGGCCTAGCTTCTCAGATACATACTGCTCCTGCTTTCTCCTTGGATGGACAGGCAGCATGATATTGTGGCCCTAGATAGTGCAATTTGCATCCCAATGCCTCCAGGAAGATTCTTTAGGAGATAAAGTAAACAGACATTTGGCCTGGGAGGTGGTCCAGTAGCATGACCTGAGAGTTCTCCAGGGACAGTTTCTAGTAGTATAATGTTGTACCGTGTTAGTCAGGGATGTGGAATCCCTATATAGTATACCAACATTCCCCACAAAGATGGAATTGCAGCATGTCGGGTACAGCTGGAAAAACAAAACCAGTAAAGCAGCTCATACAATTCATCCTTAGTCACAACTATTTTACTTTTGGAGAGGATATATATCTATAGCGAATGGGAACTTCAATGAGGTCCAGATGTGCACCCCAGTATGCAAATCTCTTTATGGCAGAACTGGAAGGAGCATATTTATCAACATGCACCACCAAACCTATGATTTACCTTCGTTATATCGATGATATCCTTGTCATCTGGACTGCAGGTGAGGACGCCCTACTTTAATTCCATAATGACTTCAATGACTTTCACCCTACCATCAACCTTAAACTTAGCTATTCAGACAGTGAAATCCACTTTCTGGATACCACAATATACATTAAAGACCACCAGCTACTCACATCAATATACCACAAACCCACAGACAGAACGGCCTACCTGAGAAACGACAGCTTCCACCCCAAGTACACAAGACAATCTATTATTTACAGCCAGGCTACACGATACAATCGTATTTGCTCCGACAAAGCAGACCTGGACAAGCACCTCCTGGATCTGAGGACGAAATTTCTCCAACTGGGATACAAACCAAAAGTGACGGACAACCAATTAAATAAAGCAGCAGCCATTAACAGAGACAGTCTGCTTACATATAATGATATCCAGAATGAAGCCCGAGTGCCCCTAGTTGTCACCTACAACCCACAGCTGGGGATCCTATGAGGGATTGCCAAGGTGCTCCAACCTGTGCTACATAGGGACAACAGACTCAAGGACATATTTCCAGTCCCTCCTCTCCTTTCCTTTCGGCAACCACAAAACCTGCGGCGCATTATTGTCTGGAGTGCCCTGAAGGCCCCAACTGAAACAGGCACCTCACCTTGCCTGAAATACAGGTGCAAGAACTGCAGGCACACCCACACCGCTAACAGTGTACCTGTCCCACAGTCACAACAGGTGCACAGAATTAGGGGGACATTTTCCTGCAGGTCTTCCAATGTGGTGTATCTCATAATGTATGTGCAATGTCCCACCACAGGCCTCTATGCGGGGGAAATAGGGCAGAGACTTCATCAGCGCATGAACTCACACAGATTCACCATTAATAACAGCAGAACAGATCTCCCAGTGGCCGCACATTTCTCCGGAGAAGACCACTCTGTTGAAGATTTGCAGGTTGTGGTTTTAATGGGACATTTTAAGACGCAGAGAGAGAGAAAGGAATGGGAATATAAGTTAATGTAAAAATTTCAAACTCCGCAATTTGGACTTAATATTCATGCTAGTTTCATGTGACACTATGTATGAACTGTGAGCGTCACAAATCACCACCTGATAGCAAACAGATAACAGCAAGAATTACTGATCCCTCTGTCATGCCCCCCACGTTTCCAGATTGTTTATTTCCTGACCTGTTGTAAATAACTTCTCTACTTATATTGCATTTTGTTATTTTTAAAGATTCTAAGATCCTTTGAAGGTCCATGTCTTTTGTGTATAAAAAGTCTGTGAATTTTCAGTTTCTTGTATAACACCATGTCTGAAGAAGAGAGCTAGTACTCTCGAAAGCTTACCAGTTAGCCTCTAAAAGGTATCGCCTGATTTCTTCACTCTTCCAGGGACAGTTTCTTATTAGGAATTACTATGTATCTTCAGGGACAGTTGGAAGTTGTCCTTTTAAGGATGACTGAGGCCACAATAGGTATTAGGGATCATCATATCCTGTGACATATGAGACAGTGAGTGACCGCTAGTCTGTCCTTTTAAGAGCAATTAAGGCTGGAATGAGGGCTAGCACATATCCCTTCTAAATTGACAAAGAGATACACAGGGCTACCCTTATAAGGAAAATAAGGGTTGCAATAACGACTACTCTATCCTCCCTGTAAATTACTGGGAAATATAATTGGGACTCCCTGGGATCTACCGCCTGTCATTTTCAGGATGAGGAGGGATAGTGCAAGGATACTTGAATATTAACAACAAGTAGCGGCTGCTCCCTGTTCACTAACCTACTGAGTGGGGAGTGGGTGTTGATATTTTTATGTGCATGTAAATGACCTAGGTCTAACTCAGATACTGTTCCTAAGGTGTGTGTTTACACTCTCACCCATTATTGTTATTCTGTGGCCCGACATAATCTGGTTTGGGGATTAATATGTTTTAGATGAATCATTAAAAGTTATATTTTAATAGCCATCTATTTTTTATAAATCTGTTTTCAATATGAGGTGGTGTGATTTGAGCAAAAACCCATACATCCTAGGTGGGGCTACACATTATTCCCTAGATTGTGAGGCTGGGGCCCCACAATTCGTAAACTGTGCAATTTGGCCATGGCAAAAACCACTGCGTTTTACAGTAGCTTCAAAGTGGATGGGATTCTGACTAATACCTTCCACACATTGCAAAAAAATATCCACAGCGTACATGCTGAGATTTCAAAGACCATTGTGTTTTTGTAAATCGCAGCATGTCAATTATACCTACGGAAACGCTGGCGTTTTCCTTATCAGTATAACTGAAGCAGAAAGTCCACAGAGGAAAACTCTTTTGGCTGCAGCTCGCTATGTGGGGCCTTTGCCTGAATTGTTCACCTCTTCAAGACTTATCAAGAATTGCATAAACTCTCTGGAATGCCCTACCTTGGACAATCAGAAACCTGCTCTAAAAACACATACATGTAGTTTTAGGCAGTTTTATCACATTTCCTATTCTAATTCTTCCTTGCTTTTTTCTCCTTAAATTCTTCTTTTTAACCCTTTCCCCTACATTATTCCTCATAACATGATGTACTCTTCTTAAAAGTAACCCTGCACACCTATGTACTTTGTATCTATACATACACAGATACTGGTTGGTGATAGGAGCATGCAGCTTGTGTTACCTTGTCTTATAAAAAAATAACTGGACCATTGCACAAGCACTTCTCTTCCTGATAGATTTTAAACTCTTACGAGCAGGACATATACTGTATTGTTTGAACTAATGATTCATTGCTATCATTGTAGTCCCTAATTTTGTCTGTATAATACTATACATGTAATAAACATGTTTTATACTAACATCTAAAGTTACACATTTTAGAAAATAAGCAGTATTTGTCTACCTTTTTACTAATTCTCACAGTTTTTTGTAACATATTATTTCAATTTAGCCAGTATCTGGTTTTAGAAGGAGACTGATATTTAATTTGTTATATTTATGGCTCCTTTATTTGAAAGATACTATACATTTCCTGCAACATATGTTCACTTTTTGTGTGTGCACCCGTAAGACCTCATGTTATCATGCAGTGCCACAAGCAATGACTGATAAGCAGATTGATATAAGGAAGCTATCTGAAGCCTGCAATAACATGTTATCATGAGGCCAGCTGTCATCTGTTTTTTTTCTACCACCTAAATCACAACTAATAAATAAGGTAGATGTTAGATTTCACTCTTCGTCTCTGTACATATGATATACAGTATTTTCTATAGAGCTGTAACCTTACCTTTTTGTAGTCACCCAGTTCACTCACGGTTCCTCACATCTTTACAATTTATTACCTAAGAGGATTTTGCTTAATTGCAGGGGAATATACCTAATGACTAGAGGATCAGAGAATTTACACAGTGCACATAAGCTACTGGTCTTACTTTGAATGACCTCTGGTACCTAATCGTCTCGTGGTCAGAAGTGGGAACTTTTGGCGAATTGTCTGCAAAACAGCAATTAAAACATTGCATGTCACAGAAATTGAAAATTAAATACAACGAAATTTGATTTTCCATTTAATACAGTATGTTACCACGATTTTTTATTCTGATCATAGCTTAAAGACGATCAGTCACCATATACAAAATGTTAAATAGCATGCATGATTTGATTCTTGCTGTTCCGCTGAACAATCTGGAGTTTTTCTTTTTAGAATCCATCTACCTATTCAAAAGCTGGAAGATTATATGTAAACCATCTGGGATTCTCCATGTGGGAAGGAACCTTTTATTTTCTGATAGAATCAGAACTTGAAGAATCAGAGCTATAACCTTCCAGGGGCCATATCTTTTGAACAGGTGGATGGATTTTAAAAATAAAAAACCAAATTGATCAGCAAGAATCCAGTGATGTATGGCATTCAGCATTTTGTACTTGGTGACAGATCCTCTAAATCGGTGGAGAGAAAAGTTCTGCTTGCAGGACTTTTCTCTCAGCATATTGTAAGTGGAATGGGGAAGGAGTCCCCAAATGGTCACCTAAAGCCAGTGTGACTGCAGCCTTACACAGCACAAAATATAAAAAAATGAACAGTATAAGAAGAAAAATGGGGCAAAAGGCTTGATAAATCCCTTTTATTGCATTGCCATTTTATGCCATATATATGTTGATAATTGATAAATTCACTGCATCTTTAACCCCTTCCCACTCTGTGGCGTACTTTTACGTCTAGCTGAGTGTATAGTTATTGCTCAGAGCCCTAATAGTATGGCGCTGTAATGCTGCATGGGCAAGATCTGTGTCTGTGGCATTATCTTCGGGTCTCGGCTATATAGTGATCGTTGCATCGGGGTGATCGCCCCCTCCCCCGCCACCCCTTGGATCCCCCTTGGATCCAGATTGCAGGGTCCATTATATGCCATGGGCGCAAGAAGAATGAGTAACGACATCCTGAATTCCTTTCCCTAATGCAAATAGGGATCCTATGTGCGATGTAATGCAATCCAATGTATTGCAGTACACTGCATTGGGGATCAGGAGATCCCATGTTCAAGTCTCCATGTGGGAAAGGAAAAAAGTAAAAAAACAAACAAAAAAAAAACACCTTTTAATCAAAAAAATACATAAAGTAAACAAAATAAACAAACATGTTAGGTATCCCCATGTGCATATAAGTCCACACTATCCAAAAATAGCATTATTTATCCTGTACGGTGAACGCTGTAAAAAAAAAAAAAAAAAAAATACTGCAATGTGCAAATTTATGTAATTTAATCACCTTGCATCCCCCCAAAAATAGCAATAAAAAGTGATCAAAAAGTCATGCATACCAAAAATTGGTACCAATAAAAAGTACAACTTGCCTGCAAATAAAGACCCCTAAATATCTCCATTAACAAAACAGTAAAAAGTTATAGTCACCAGAATACGGATACTCCTGGAAAATCATTCATTTTCAAAAAATGATGTTTTATTAGTAAACACAATAAAACATAATTAAACAAATCTAAATATAGTATTGCCATAATCGTAATGAGTCATCTTAATTGTAAAGTCACTCTTAATGCAGAGTAAATGCTGTAGGAACAGAATGCAAAAAATTGTGATAAAATTGTGGGTTTAACACCCCCCTCAAAAAAAAAAAAAACATTAATTAAAACTAATTAAAACATTATATGTACCACAAAATCAATGGCATAGTTAAAATCATTTTGAAACATAACAAAACACATCTAAAAAATGCAGTGAAGATGTGTTGGGTTTTTTCTACAGCATTTTTTTACTTATACTTAGTTTTTGCTGCCTTTTTTCTCAGCCTTTTTTTCTTCCCCTATTAAACATATAGGGAAAACACTTGCAATTCCTCAAGTAAAATTAACATGTTGTGCTTTTCAAAAATGGACACATTTTTTCCCTCAATGTGTGGATGAGATTAAACAAAATCATTCACTTTGTTCAACATGGTGCCTTTGCCTAAAAGTGAAGTGAGCTATGTAAAAATGCAAATGTCACAAAATTTTTGCACAAATAATCACAAAATGTCAATGACTTTTTGTAGCCAGAATTCTGCTGTGCAGCACTTGATAAAGGATCCCCCTCCCCCTTCCCATACTTATTTAGTTCAATGTGTAACGGTATGCTGTAAGTTACAATGCTTTGTTTTAAATATAAGTCTAACCAGGGGATTTAGAGATTTGTAGGAGACAATGGGCTCACTAACCACTAGAAAAATATATTATAAACTAATCCGCACAAAATTTTGAAATTGATAAAAATACATTGGTATAATAGATATTGTACAATATATAATGCTCTTAGCAGGCATTAATAACATAAAACCTTATTAAGGCTATGGCCTCACGTAGTGGGCCTCAGCCAAAAAGCGCTGCTGGAAAAACGGAAAACGCATCACAGTTTTTCCCACAGTGCTTTTCACAGGAAAACTCTGCGGACATTCTGCTTCAGTTATACCTATATGGAAACTGTTTGAATTATATGCCAAAGGATCAATAAAGATGCAATAACACTTCATGTCAAGGGCAAGCAATAATATCCCAAGAAATGAAAGCATGCCCACACATAGGTAAAAATTGTTCATAATTTATTAGTTACAATAAAATACATACAAAATTTATACATACGAGGGAAGAAAGGGGTAATACCAACATAAGGGATATAGTAAAGGAGAAGACAAAGGGATATTAAAATTAGCAAACAAGGTTACCCAGAAGAGGATAGAATTATACATACACAGTGGCAGCCATAATATATACACGTAATAAGGCAACAAGCATGTAACTATAGATATATAAAAAGCACCACTAATGATGCATATAACATACTGAAAAGATAACCATGTAAAAGTAATATGTAAAAACCCTAAGAAAACCCACCTAGTGAGCAGACCCCTCAAATAATTCTGTATGTGTTTTACTTTAACTAATAAATGATGAACAATTTTTACCTATGTGTGGGCATGCTTTCATTTCTTGCTATATGGAAATCGCCAGCGTTTCCGTAGGTAAAATTGACATGCTGTGATTTTTCCAAAAATGTAAAAATCGCAGCATTTCCACTGCATGTATTTTTCTGCAATGTGTGGGTAAGATTAGCCAGAATCCCATTCACTTTGCAGGTAATTTAAAACTCTATGTTTTTGCAAAGTGGGTCTTCAGATTTAGGCTGGGACCCCACATTGCATAAATGCAGAGTTTTTGGAAATTGCAGTATATCAATTATACCTACGGAAATGCTGACGGTTTTCCTATGTATAATTGAAGCTGAAAGTCCGCAGAGGAAAACTGTGAATAGCGCCGCAGGAAAACCATGATGCGTTTCCGCCAGGGTTTTTCCCACAATGCATTTTCGCTGAGGCTCGCTACGTGGGGCCTTAGCCTTAAAAAGTTTTTTGCGACAGAGCTTTTGTCTCCCTCCCCTGCTCCCTAATAGTCATTTCTTGTTCTCCCTACCCTTCCCGCCTCCCTCCTGACCTTCCCTTGTCATGTAATTCTTTTATTGTTGATGTCTTATTTGGCCTGTTTTATGGCATTATATGAAAATTTCAATACAATTCTTAATGTTAAAAAAGTTTTTTATTTTTTTGTGGATTGAAGCTAAGCTCCGAATTGTTTTCCCTTTCAAGTTAGACTAGTCAATAATGTCAAGTAATGTCATTAAGAGATAAGTTAAGTGTGATTATCATATATAAATAGTCAAACAATAAAAGTAAACATTTTATACAACAATGGTCCAGACCACAGACATTCTAGATGATTCCATGAACATTTTCCATGCTAGCTACAGGATTCCCTCAATGTAATTAATAGAAGATATCAGCAATAATTAGGAAGCTGCTAACTAAACCACATAGAGCCACTGTTTCTCCCAACTCCAGAATAACCATGCAGATTCAGTTTACCCATGTGTGCATTTTTATTTTAATGGAGAAAAAAAGAATAAGCTGCTGTCACACTTTCCGGTGGAAAAATAAACATTTGAGTAGACAGTCGGGAGGGCACCATCTGATCACGCAGATATTTGAGGGCTTTAAATTTTACCATTTCTGTGTAATAAAGTATAAAAAGCCACATGATTATTGGTTAATGTGATAAATTAGGGATGCTCAAAAAAAGCTTAAATAAACTGCGCTCATGTTGCACTAGTAAAGATCTTACTTTTATTCACTTTATATATTATATCTGACTATTGTATTACATGCATTTGCCTCCTATAAACTGACTGCATTTGTAATGAAAAACCTACAGGGCACCAGAGAATTGGAATTCATACAGTTACCCTACAGAAGCTATGATCCTAATGCAATGCATACAAGTTGTATCAAGTAGTGACCAAATAATGCCATGAAACAATGTACAAATGACACACAACCAGACAGCTGCCTAAATAACAGTATAACTAGAGAATATAGTGTAGAATTGGTGATACAGGCTTCATATGGCCGTGTTATGTGGGTCAGAGGCCACCAGCATCAGTAGCAACAAGCATCATGCAAATATACAGCTCGCTAAACCCTAGGGAAGACCCTGATAGGAAAATAAAAGGGCCAAGATAAAAATACAGAAATGAACAAACTTTAAATCTTTGAAAAAAAAAAAATATTTTGTGTCATTTGTTACACAAATAGATCTAAAACAGGAAAATTATGAGTGCTGGAAGAAGAGGGATATAAACCCAGTGTTTCAGCAGGTAAAATTAACATGCAGCATGTTTTTTTATTATGAGGATGTTTTTTTATGTGTGGATGAGATTCACTTTGCTGGGACTGTACAATGCTGTATTGCCACAACAGCCAAAGATGCTGCATTTTCACAACAAGTGGTCCCAATCTAAAAGGTGTTTTCCCATTACAATAATCATATTTCATATAAAAGTACTTTGCAAAATATCATTGTAACTCATAGAAATTAGCCGAAACATACAGATGTATCTCAATAAATTAGAATATTTTTGAAACGTTCATTCATTTCAGTAATTCAGTAATACAATTCATAATCAGCGTCTTCCATGATTGTGTGTCCTACTGAACCAGACTGAGGGACCATTTATAGACTTAGGAAACCTTGGCCGGTGACACACTGAATTTACAATACTGAACTTTTTTACAATATTCTAATTTTCTTAGATTTGGGTTTTCATTACCTGTAATCCATAATCAACATTTACAGAAATAAAACACTTGAAATAGAACACTCTGTGTGTAAAGAATCTAGAAAATATAGGAGGTCACTTTTTTATTTTAATTACTGAAAAAAATAAACATTTCAAAGATATTCTAATTTATTGAGATGCACCTGTATATGTCACTAGAAAACATTCAATAAAACCAGGGCGGCTTTAACCATAGGGCCAACGGTGCACTTGCACCAAGGAGAGGTGAGTATTAGTGTTTTATTATGTTAAACTGATGGCAGATGAAGGGGGGGGCATCAAACTGGGGGCACATTAAACTGAGGGCAGATGAAGGGAGACATTAAACTAGGGGGGCAGATGAAGGGGGACATTAAACTGGGGGGAGATGAAGAAGAATATTAAACGGGGGTAGATGGAGGGTGACATTAAACCGGGGGCATGGAGGGGGACATTAAACTGGGGGAAAGTTGGAAGGAGGCATTAAACTGGGGGGCAACTGGAGTTGCCAATAAAGTTTACATTTGACCCTGTCCTTGTCCTGTCCATACCTGATCTTTATAGAGTAAAATACCCCGACCGCCTCTCTAGCGATATCTGTTACACACTAAAATAATAGCAATAACGATTATTACTAGAGATGAAGGTATAAAACATTTCTGACAGGCAAAAAGTTTCATCAGTCAAATAACACATTGTCACCCATTGAATGTCACCATATAAAATTCCAGTTTTTGGCAGCTTTCAGATGGATATAATAGGAGGTAGTGATGGGGGGCCCACTTATGAAACCTCTGCACTGGGCCCACCAATGTGTTAAAACAGCCCTGAATAAAAACCCCCTTTCTCTATCAGTGAGCTCTGTTTCCACTGGATATGTCCTGTAGTCCATCTACGTCAATATGAGCATGCTCAAATTTGTCTTTTTCTTCCCTACAGCTGCTTATTAGATCAGGGCTACTAACCATGCATGTGCCATCCTAACAGTGCAAGCTTGTGCAGTGCGTGAATGATTTCCGTTAGGAGGAATGGTCAGGAAGTGCATTGAGCAAAATGTGCCTGGGAAATGTAGTTTTCACTAGTGAAGCAGACAGTCACATGCTCCAGGGTAAGGCCCACTCTGGCCACTGTAGCCTGGAAATGTATTGGAGCCATGGGGGTACAGAGAGGGCACATAGTAGGTGGGTGAAGACAGTTACTAGATGGTTTATCTACAAGGTTTATCAAGTTTTAAGAAAGTTGCATGTTGGAAAAAAAAAACCTTTAACTTTCCATGCAACACCAGTATTATGCAACACTGGTTGCATTGTTATTATTGCTACTTCATGTACAGTATAAAATACAGCAAGGAAAAACTTTGCTAAAAAGATCCTTTCATAGTGTGAAGTCAAGGGCATTTAGCAGTTCCAGACCCCTTTGACCAGCTTTATATATGATTGGGTAATGCACTGCTAATAACATTAGGATAACATTTTAATTTTTAATTTTTTTTATTTTTTTTTTAATTACGCTTGGGCAGGTGAAAAAAAACAAAAAAAAACAAACTTTCTCTCCTGTCCCCAGTGTCTCCCAGCGCGGTGTGGTCCTGCAGCTCTGTTGTTTTCTTCCAGTGGAAGTTCCCTCTGCACGTGACTATCTGTGATGTCACATGACCTCTGAGGCCAATCAGCGGCCTAAGGGAAGGGACCTGGGACGTCATAGCCGGTGAGGACTTCAGGAAGACAGTGGAGCTGCAGGACTGGACCATGATGGGAGAACACTGTAGCACCGGGACAGGTGATTATGTTTTGCACTTTTTTTTTTGGGGGGGGGAGGGATTCACTTCCCCCGGAATAATTATGATAAAGAAAAAAATTATACTGGACAACCTCTTTAAAGTTTGGCGCATTAGGGGGGTATATTAAAGGGGTTGTCCAGGCATAATTTGCTATGATTTATCCTCAGGATAGGCCATAAATACCTGACCTGTAGGGGGCCAATCCCGCACTGATCAGAAGTACGGAGCTACTTCTGGCGCCCGTCCAGTACACAATATGGGGCCGGAAGCAGAAAGCTCTGTCCACTGTATATTAGCACCTTCACTGCATCTCAGCACTTATTGAAGTCAGTAGGAGCTGAGCTGCAGTAAAGGAGACGGGTGACTAAACAGCAGATGGAGCTTTTTGCTTCCGGCCCTGTGTTGTCTACAGAACGGCACTGGAAGTGGCTCCGAACAGCTGATGGGGCCATGTGTCAGGCCCCTACTGAACAGGTATTTATGTCCTATCCTGAGCATAGGCCATAAAAAAGATTAACCCTGGACAACCCCTTTAATATGCCCCACACAGTTTAATGTCCCCCCCACAGGATGTTAGCCCCCATCACTGCTCCCACACAATATAATAGTTCCATAACTGTTCCCCATACATTATGGGGGACCAGTGAAGAGGCCACTGTATGGGGGGGGGGACCAGTGAAGTGGCCATAAAAATTTTTGGCCCAGACAACTCCTTAAAAGAGGTTGTTCATAAACTGGAGCGACCACTGTGGTGGCCGACAGGAAGGTGTAAAAATAATTTTTTTTTTTTAAAAAAAAGCATACTCACCTGTCCCCAGCACCCTGTTGTCCCCTGCCTGTGTCTGTTTAGTCTCATGACGGCGCCTCATTTCTGGAAATCCTGTACCTAATTGGTCTTAGCGGTCACATGAGGTGCAGGACTCCCATCAAGGAGGCGCCGGCACGAGACTGAATGGACACTGGCAGCGGACATTGGAGCGCCGGAGACAGGCGAGCATGCTTTATTTATTTATTTATTTATTTTACACCTCCCGTCTGGCACATGAGTTGCTCCAATTCCTGGACAACCTCTTTAAAGGATTTATCCATCTTTCTAATATTGATGGCCTGTCCTTAGGATAGGCCATGAACATTACATCTGCGGCGATACAACAGCCAGGACCTCTGCAGATCAGCTTTTCCAAGATAGGTAATGGTAACAATTCTAGGAGCCTCACTGTTCACTTGCCATACAGGGTGTACCAGTAGGTTTAGGTAGTAAAGTGGTGCACATCGTATGGCGGGTGAGCAGCATGGCTCCAGACATGTTATTACCTTTAGCCGCCCTGTCTCAGTACCGCTGATCTGCGGGGGTCCTGGCGGTGGGCCCCTAGAAACAATTCCACTGGTGAGCCCTAGACATCCCAGTCCGACACTGCCTCCTACATAAGTAAAACTACTACTTATATGGTAGCTATTATCTGGGGGAGCACTAATAGGGCACCGTTACTGTAATAGTGCTCTCCCCTCAAGTAATAGTCCCTTCGCACATAGGTAAAGGTTCCCCCCAGGTAATAGTTCCCAAGGGGATGATTATTTGTGGGGGCACTATTATCTTCAAAATAAACACCAAATTCTGACCTAAACCTGTCTCCCATTGTTTTCAATATAAGACAGAGATTGAAGCAGGATGCTGAAAAAAAAATCCTTACTTTGCAGGGGGCACTGTTACTTTGTGGGAGATACAGACTATAGGCTTTAGTTTGTTTAATGAGGCACAAATGGTTTAAAGAGGGTAACAAATGGCAAATGGACAGAGGATTCAGTGTCACCCTGATGCCCTTTTGCCACTTATTGTCTCCTTAGTGTCCCTCTGTTTAGTGCTGCCTTGATGCCCATTTGCCATGTATTGTCTCTTTAGTGTTCTGTGACAAAGGGAGCTAAAGAGGCAACAAATTTAAATGGGCATCAAGTAGGCATTAAACATAAGGACACTTAGGGTAAGTTCACATGGCAGAACTTACTGAACTTACCCGTAGATATTCTATACACTGTCATAATGTATCTAGATTTTCCGAATTGTATTGCAGTTGCAAATCCCGTTCAGGTCTTGGGATTTATGACCTGAACGTACAGGGTTATTCCAGTTCCTTTTTATTGATGACCTATCCTCAGGATATGAGCACATTGTGTGGCTGGCAGTTTGTGGCTAGCTTTAGTACGGGGAAGCACTGGATATATGGCACTGTTATGGGGACACTGTGAGGTTGGTGCTTTTATGGCTGGTACTGTTATGGGGGTCCTGAGTGGTTAGTAGCATTATGGGGCAGCACTGTGTAAGTGGTACTGTTTTGGGGGGCACTGTGTTGCTGAATGAGTTCCGCTTTCAACAAGTTAAGGGCATGTTCACTTTTTCCTTCGCCAGGTTCAGTTTAAAAATGATGGACAACTGACAGACTCCATTATAGTCCATAACTGCTGTTTTAACAGTCTGCCTCTTAGTTGTTTGGCTCCCCCGACAGACTCAAACAACAGAGAACTGAGGTTAGTGTGAACCTAGTGTGAAAAAAAACAATCCCTACTGTTACTGTGTTATGTCTAGTGCATGTCTGAAAGCTTATACATGACTGAAATTCTCTCTATGCCTCTCATTTGTGTTATGCACCACCTCCTTAGGATATACACTGTACATAACACAATGTATTACTATAATCCAGAGTGTTACTTTAACCTCATCCCGCTCAGCACTGTACTATTACACTGTGTTGAACATATACTCAATGCTAATTGCCGTAAGTATGGTACTGTCATAGTGCGGACACAGGATCTGTGCCCACAGCATGACTTTCAGGTCTCAGCTGTAATTTTTTTTTTCCAGCTTCCGGGTACATTGTACAGGATATTGAATAGTGCCATTACAAAGTTCAATTTGTCCCCCAAACAATAAGCCATCATGTGTCTATGTAAACCAAGAAAAAAAAAATGATGGCACTTGGAAGGTGGGGAGGAAAAAAAAGATAAGCAAAGACGAAAATTGGGTTGGTCTTTACATTACACATAATGTAAACAAAACAAAATAAAATAAATAAACATGTTAGGTATTCCCATGTGTGCGATGAACGCCATTAAAAAATTAACCGCAATGTACAAATTAATGTATTTTGGCCACCTCGTTTTCCCCTCAAAATAGAAAGTGATCAAAAAGTCATACATACCAAAAACTGGTACCAATAAAAACAACAACCAACCCATAAATAAAGAGCCCTTACACATCTCCGTCAACTAAACAGTAAAAAAATTTATAGGCATCAGAATATGGTGACCCCAGGAAAATCAAAGTTGCAATGTCATTTTTAATGCAGAGTGAACACCGTAAGAACAAAATGCAAAAAATAACGATAGACTTGTAGTTTTTTTTTCACATAGATCATCCAAAAACGTTACTCAAAACATTATACAGTATGTACCCTCAAATGGTACCAAATAAAAGTACTCATCTCACAAATAATAAGCCCTCACACAGCTATGTTGACAAAAAAATAAAAAAGTTATGAATTTTAGAAGGCAGGAAAGGAAAATATGAAAACAAGATCATTAAAGTACAAACGACCCTACGTCTTTAAGGGGTTAAAGGAATATTACCATCTGAAATAGTTCACAGCATATACAGAATTCCTACCATAAACGCATGATGAGTTAGGGTTTCAATTCAGGAACTCTACATATTAGGAAGATAGAGAAAACCTAAACCCTTGTTTGACACTCCATAGAGAAGGAAGAAAATTGGTTGCACTCAGCTGTTTCTGTAGCTCCCATAAGCTACACTGTATGATGGTCATGCAAGTATGGCCAGTCACTTTGTCTCCTGCTCTCTGCAGTACTGGAACCCTACCTATCAGACAGGTGTGACAAGTCATATCAATATGCCATAAATGTCTAAGATCGGTATTTCCCTTTCTTTTTTTATAGCCAGAAATGCCTCTGCACATGTCCCGAACTTGTTTTGCTCCAACATTCTTCCCTCTGACATATTTTTCTTCAGGTTGTAATATGAAGGCTAGAGCAAATAGGTGTAACTCCTCTTTTACAGAAGAAGACTTCATTCATAGAACCAAATAATTTCATTAGTGTAGTGTCTGTATTTTTAGAGGTACAGTGGGGAAAAAAAAGTATTTAGTCAGCCACCAATTGTACAAGTTCTCCCACTTAAAAAGATGAGGCCGGCCTGTAATTGACATCATAGGTAGACCTCAATTATGAGAGACAAAATGAGAAAACATATCTAGAAAGTCACATTGTCTGATTTTTTAAGAATTTATTTGCAAATTATGGTGGAAAATAAGTATTTGGTCACCTACAAACAAGCAAGATTTCTGGCCCTCACAGACCTGTAACTTCTTCTTTAAGAGGCTCCTCTGTCCTCCACTCATTACCTGTAGTAATGGCTCCTGTTTGACATTGTTATCAGTATAAAAGACACCTGTCCACAACCTCAAACAGCACACTCCAAACTCCACTATGGTGAAGACCAAAGAGCTGTGGAAGGACACCAGAAACAAAATTGTAGACCTGCACCAGGCTGGGAAGACTGAATCTGCAATAGGCAAACAGCCTGGTGTGAAGAAAGCAACTGTGGGAGCAATAATTAGAAAATGGAAGACATACAAGACCACTGATAATCTCCCTCAATCAGGGGTTCCACGCAAGATCTCACCCCGTGGGGTCAAAATGATCACAAGAACGGTTAGCAAAAATCGCAGAACCAGAAGGGGGGACCTAGTGAATGACCTGCAGAAAGCTGGGACTAACATAACAAAGGCTACCGTCAGTCCCAAAACATCACTGCTCTAGAGGAGATCTGCATGGAGAAATGGGCCAACATACCAGCAACAGTGTGTGCCAACCTTGTGAAGACTTACAGAAAACGTTTGACCTCTGTCATTGCCAACAAAGGATATATAACAAAGTATTGAGATGAACTTTTGTTATTGACCAAATACTTATTTTCCACCATAATTTGCAAATAAATTATTTAAAAATCAGACAATGTGATTTTCTAGATATGTTTTCTCATTTTGTCTCTCATAGTTGAGGTCTACCTATGATGTCAATTACAGGCCTCTCATCTTTTTAAGTGGGAGAACTTGCACAATTGGTGGCTGACTAAATACTTTTTTCCCCACTGTATAATAAGGATCCAGCTACTAACATGGAGTATTCTAAACAAATATGTATCCATAAATTATTTATATGTATTCTATATTGCTTCAGCATTGCATCTATATGTCTAAGTAGCTGTCCTATGTACTGTTATCCCCTCCCTGGGAGACAGCCCATCAGTGTTATAGACTTATGATATTGTAAGGATGCAATACTGGTAATATACTGTACTGTGATAGGAAAGGAGAAAAATACTGTATGTGGAACATTAAAGTTGACAGATCTAAAAGTTACTTTTGGTTTGAGTAATTGGTGCATTACATGATAGCACTGAGAGAGCACAGCAATGGACAATAAAGTCTCAGACTTTAATGTGGGCATTATGTTTTTTTTAATTAATTCTAGCAACTTCTTATAAAATTATATTCTGTTATTACATAATAATTTCAGCACAACGCATGTCCTTTCTATGCAATGTTTCTGCAGAACAAGCTGTAGATGGCATGTTTACTATGAGCGGTATACTGCACATAGCCCTATTTGGGACAGAGACTGACGTTACTCATGACAATATCTGTACAGTAAATATGTTGGAGCTGTATATGGAACATAAATACATTTCAAAACCATATAGTACGGCTGCAGAATGACATCATATATTAACTGTTTAGACCCCACGTTGTTTAGGCACCACATTTTTTGTTGCAGATTTTGCTGTGGTTTTTTGAGCTAAAGCCAAGAATGGCTACAAAAGGAATGGGAAATATATAGGAAGTTCTTATACTTCTACCTGCTGCTCAATCTACTCCTGGCTTTGGCTCAAAAAAACGCAGCAAAATCTGCAACATAAAAAGCTGCATTTCCGCAATGTGGGGCCTCATCCTTACAATATTCTGCATGTCTGTGATTACAAGTGTACTTCTAGGCATACTTTACTGCCCAATCTGACATTGGTCATAGGAAAGACACAATTACAAGATGGGAAGTACAGTTGCTTAAGTAACTATATGACAACCAGTGAGTATCCTGCATGGTTAAATCCATGCATAATACCTGCTGAGCAGCATGTGATTGCTTTAGCATCTACACCAGACAGCTGATGCCACATCATGTGGAAGAGTATGTCAAGAGGGAATCTTAATGCACAAATTGCATCAATATTTGACTCAGTTATAATGAATTTACCCATATCTTGAAAATAGGGGTTTGCAGTGTTTTTCATGGTATGTGAATATAGCCAAAGAGTTTCTCCAGTCAAAAAATGATGACATACCTTTCCAAAGGTTGCTGCACATGCTGGCTCCAATTTCTCCTTTCTACAGAAGTCTAAATAGTGTGCATACAATATGCATCGAGGCAGGCAAACTCCTTCACATACAATATAATTCTCCTCTAGCCTGTAAAGATAAGTTATAGTTATAAGTACCATTCCAGAGCTACTTATTTCTGCTGTATTGCATAGTGTGGCTCCTTGTTTATCCAAGCACATTGACTTGTCTGTTTCTCTAATGCTATTTAAGTATTGTTTGCATTTGTGACAAATACAGCTGCCTATTTTTAAATCAATTTACACAAATAACATTGTTTTTATTTAAAAATACTTGTTTTTTTAGTGTAACAAATTAAAACAATACATTTTTCAAGTTCTAACTACTTACAAAATTACATAGAAGAACCTTAAACTAGTATTTCTATTTCGTCTGTTAACATCTTCCATTAATTTTGATTAATTTTCATTAATGTCGAGATTTCCAAAACCATTGCGTTTTTGTAAATCGCAACATGTTAAATATACCTACGGAAATGCTGGTGGTTTCTGTATAGGTATAATTGAAGCAGAAACTCCACATAGGAAAACTGTGTGGACTTTCTCTGAAAAGCACTGCAGGAAAAAACGCCATGCGTTTCCACCGCGGTTTTTCCCGCAGTACTTTTTGGCTGAGGCGCACTATGGGGGGGCCTTAGCCTTACATTCTGCGTACTACATTTATCAAGTGTTTTAGATACTTTTAACATATGAGAAAAGGGGGGTGTGAGATATCAGGAAAGCATGGCATCACAGGAAAGGGTCATAGCCTAAGCTGCGACTCCATGCGCTAAAAAGGTGCCAAAACTGCACCAAGAACTTTTTAAAGTACTAATATATAGTGTATTGTTAGACTAGACTGCCTAACAATACGTCTCATTTATCTAAGCATCAGACACTTTAATAAATCTTAAGATTAAGATTGTCTATTCTAAAACTTAAACACAGCATATCTGCCCCACAGTATTTCATTTTTATCTGTTGATAAGAGAAACTTTGATGTCCATTGTCAATTGTCACAGTCTGGGCTATGCACGTTATTTCTGCCGCTGCTCCTTTTGTATATACAACACTCACTGAGCACTGTGTATACAGCCATCAATAAGGCAGTAAAGGGAAAAAGATTTGCAATTTAAGCAATGGGGCACAAAATCGAAATTATATTAAGCTATCCCATGGTACATATGAACATACAATTATTTATAGAAGTATTGTATTACTGCCATTGTTGATACCTACTGTGCAATTACGGTCCTATCATTCATTTCCATGTTTCCAGAAGCCCTGTATTCCAGATTGTAATACTGTCTGGCCCTAATTTATTTGCATGTCAAACGTCTGTCAGGCTAAGGCCCCATGTTATGGAAACTTTTTTGGCATTTTTTGTGCCAAAGTTAGGAGTGGCTACAAAAGGAATGGAAAATATAAAGGAAGCTCTTATACTTTTCCTTCTATTAAATCCACTCCTCACTTTGGCTCAAAAAACTGCAGCAAAATATTTAACAAAGGACACTGTGTTTCCGCAACATGGGGCTTTATCCTTAAAAAGTGATAATATACACATATATTCATATATTATAGTTTACTCATATATGTATGAAAAACATTTTAAACCAAGACAGATTATAGCAACCAAGAATTCAGTAATGCATTTAGTTCAGTGACTGTCTAATATTTAGATACACACAATATTGTTATTTTACATTTATTTTTACAAGTTATACATACTCTTCCTGATTAGCCCTTTAATCAGCAGATTTTTGTGATTTTCAGTGTTATCCTACATTACACATTCCTGGCCATCTTCTTTGAGATGACTACGCCCTTAGAAGACATGTTAAGTAAGAATTTTACCTACCAATGTAAAGTAAGTTGGGTCTGCTTCTTTTTATCCTTAATAATCTGGGTGATTGATTTCTTCTGAGATGCTTTGTTACACATTGTACTGGTTTTCCTATAAATAATATCCAGATCATCTTCGTCTGATGAAAATGTGTCACTTGCCATGTGCAGTTCTATATACAGAAAGTAACAAAAGCATCAACTTATTATATTTATTAGGCATGTTTTTTAGGCATGCTGATCTACATATATATGAAAATTTCTCTTATAGAAGTAATGTTTTTTTCATTTTGCTTATTTTGGTCACTAAATAGCATATAGAGGTACAGCAGAGGGCATATGCATCACTATGAAAGCCCTATCACAACTCCATACAAATAAGTGTATGAATCCTAATGCTGAGAATAAGAAGCAAGAGAAAAATTGAGAAAATATTTTTGTGCGTGTCTAAGTAAATATAGACACACACACATAAAACATGTAATAACAATAATAATGATTGTAGTAACAATAATAACAATACTAATACTATACTGGTTGTTATACTTGTAATAATGATAATAATATTTTAAATATAATATTAATGTTAATACCTGTTTTTATTCCAATGCAAGTTGATGTTTCTTCTTCCTCTGGAGTCAGCATGATTTGATCTTCCCCTTCAGGACACAATTCCTCTTGTGTGAAAGACAGTTCTTTTGCCACCATTGTTCCATAGCAGTCCTCTATCCTTGGGTTATTCTTTTTGTGGGATTCCCCATTCTGGAAAGGACACTCTCCCTCCTGTGTCTCTGAAAACTGCTCAACTGGCATTCTATGAACTACAATTTTTCCCCAATCATGGAAAGTATCAGAAATAATCCACAGCACACGTTCAGACTGAATGGAGTTCAATGATCGTCCCAAGAAAAAAAAAAAATTATATATATGTTTAATGTGGTTATTACAAGCAAACGCTCTTCTAGAAGATCCTAGGAATTATTAAGCATCAGGATTCTGCTTTCTCTTTGTATAATCCTCCACAGGCTTCATGGACTATTTACTTTTCAGGTCTGACAAAGACCATACAGAATGGTCTGACATTGCTTGCTATTTTAAAGTATATCTATAAACACGCCCTTTTGTTGGCATAAATCTCCTATCAAATGAAAGGCAATTGTTCATCAACAGGTTGGTGCCTAGAATTCCAGGTGCTTTTATTTTGACAAAAAGTCAAGTAGGGGCAGAGATAAATGCACTGGATGTGATGTAGCAGCAGCGAATTGGGTTATCTGTTGTCTTAAAAAGATAGAAAAAATGGTGGTGATCAGATCAGTGGTATTAATGATTAACAGGTTGGAACAATCCTGTCTGATCGTGTGAGTCAAAGTGATGTTTGTTTACTATTGCCTCCATATCTAAGCCTACATGATTGAGTCAATGATGAAGCCTTTATTTCTTACCAGATAATGTAATGAAACTGATTACACTGTACATTGGAACACATGGTGATTTAACAAATATGTTTAGATGGTGTTTTATGTGAATATTATAGGTAATAAAAATCAGTAGCGTAAAATATTCTATATAAACAGCAGTGTCATTTTTCTTTTGTAGTGAAGCAATGGAATTCATTTATTGGGATAATTTAAAGATATAGATTTTTTTTATTTTTCTAAATATATATTTTGCTGTTAAAAAGCTTTATGACAATTAGAAAGACAGCAGATGAAAGAATATACTGTAATTGTTTCAGAATAAGAATAAATAAAATGCATTACTTATAATTTTGTGGAAAGGTAAAATAAAATATGAATACAAAATTATTGCTTTACTACTGAATTACACTATATTCACATTACATAGATGAAACTTGGATGTCATTTATTTATTTTCATAGACCCATAGACTTTCATTGATGTAATGCATCCTCATCAGTGAAAAAAAAGAACCTGCTTTTTTTTTTTTTTTTTTTTTTAATGCAGATGCACAGTCCATGAAAACAAACAGTGGTTTTGCCGTCCTCAAAAAAAGTTTGTAAAATGCAGGCATGTGAATATAGCCTAAAATATAGTGATTCAAATTTACTAATACTGTTCAAAAGATAGACAATGCTAGCCTATACTAGACAGTCTTAGGGAGGGTTCACACTTGCGCTCGGAGTCTGTCCACCGCGAATCCGACCTAAATGGAGTCTTAATGGCAGATTTCATCATATGAACGAAAGAAAGACCATATTTACCAGAGAAAGCATTGCATCCTGCATTGCTTCATCTGACATCAGGTAAATATGGAAGTATGATATGTATGGTATGTCCATTAGTGGACAGTGGACCAGTCCATGGCAGCAGCGTGCACTTGGTTACCTGCATCATTATCTTGGCTGCCTGGCAGGGGCCCTTGGACAGTTATAGCATGAAGTACTAGCAGCAGGGGGGTGGGGAACAATATAGCAGCCAGACGCCCATCTGACTTAAGCAGCTAATGGTTACTTGTGCCTGCTGGGAATCTGGGTAGGAGCCGACAGGAAGAGAGGATGAGGAGACAGCCTAGCAATTACTGAAGTAAGCAGCATCCTTCATTAGCTGTGCAATGTGCACTGCATGTCAGGTATATCATTCCTAAAGATGGTGACCCACAGTGTACCAGGGATGTGACCTGGGATGTGGCTATAGCTGCATGCCATCCCAGACATCAGTGTTTCACTTTTGTGTAAGTGAAACACAGATTCATTTCATCTGGCCTGGATAACATTACAGGCTGGTGAATTTTGCTGTTAGTGTCACTGCACAGCCTATAATAATAAACAGGTTAAATTAATTTAATTAATACAAATTTTAGGTATCATCGGGGAGGGGGGGGGCTAGGGCGGCGGAGTTGGGGTGGCCCTAGACCAATGCTTGCACCAGGGCCCATGAGACTCTTGTTACGCCACTGGGCATAATGATTGTGGTCGCAGGGGGTGCGACCGGAAACGGAGGGTTATGGGGCTGTGGCCAGCTGGAAATGAATGGGGCCCCAGACCACCATGATAGTGGTCGGGGAAAGCCTTGTTCCCCGACCGCTATACATATTGTTAATGGCCGGGCCCCTTTCCAATAGCTGCCAGCCCAGGGGAAGTGTATAAAAATAAAAAAATACTTATACTCACCTGTCCTGGGCTGAACATCCGCTCTGGGGCTCTTCCTGCCGGTAACTGAGGTCACGCCAGTGGTCATATGGGGCGCAGCGGCGTAATGACATCATCACGCCCCACGTGACCACCGGAGAGCAAGACCTCAGTCGCTAGACAGAAGAGGATGCCGCAGTCAGCAGGAGCGAGGATGCCCCGGAGAGGTGGGATAAGGTGAGTATAAGTGTTTGTTATTTTTAATCACTTCTCCTGGGTCTGAGGAGACCTCTGAGTATAATAATAGCACCGGCTCTGGGGGGGGAGGGCTCTTGGGAGCACATAATACTGTGTGGGGGCCCACAGTGAGCATACAATACTGTGTGGGGGCCACTGCGGAGCACGTAATACTGTGTGGGGGCCACTGCAGAGCATGTAATACTGTGTGGGGCCACTGCGGAGCATGTAATACTGTGTGGGGGCCACTGCAGAACACGTAATACTGTGTGGGGGCCACTGCAGAGCATATAATACTGTGTGGGGGCCACTGCGGAGCACTAATATTTTGCAGGGGACACTGTGTGGGAGGGCCACTGCGGAGCATGTAATACTGTGTGGGGGCCACTGCACAGCACGTAATACTGTGTGGGGGTCACTGTGGAGCATGTAATACTGTTGGGAGGCCACTGTGGAGCATGTAATACTGTCCCAGTATTGTTTACATGCCGGGTGCTGCGCTGATCACTCACCGTATTCTTGATAACTGCAGTTGTGGGTACTAAAGCTGTATCCCTTTCAAGTATCTGAGATATCGCTGCAGAACCCGTAACCTCCACTATCAAGAATTCGCTCTAGGGAGGGAGTAGGGGGCCCCGGACAAAAGTTTGCACCGGGGCCCACAAGACTTTAGTTACGCCACCGGGTGCTGGTACTTGTGGAGTATACGTATAAAAATGCCGAACAACTCACCTGAGTCACTAATAGGTTGTAAGCCAGTATTGTGCAACTCATGCTTTATAAGCCTTATCTGTGTGCATTTGGAATAGTAGGCATCCACCCCCCCTCATGGATTATAGGTGTGTGAATGGATGTTATATCGGTATTTTGTACCTGTGCAGCCTCTGCCTTGTACCATTTGGACCTGACTATGTCTTGCTGTGAACCATGGCTTCATGTAACATTAGGTAAATATGGCCTTTCTTTCAGTGATACAGTGCTGGCCAAAGGTATTGGCACCCCTGCAATTCTGTCAGATAATACTCAATTTCTTCCAGAAAATGATTGCAATCACAAATGCTTTGGTAATAATATCTTCATTTAATTTGTCTTCAATGGAAAACCACAAAAAGAATTGTCAAAAAGCCAAATTGGATATAATTCCACATCAAACATAAAAATGGGGGTGGACAAAAGTATTGGCACCCTTTGAAAAATGAGGTGATGCTTCTCTAATTTGTGTAATTAACAGCACATAACAGGTGGTGGCAATAACTAAATCACACTTGCAGCCAGTTGAAATGGATTAAAGTTGACTCAACCTCTGTCCTGTGTCCTTGTGTGTACCACATTTAGCATGGAGAAAAGAAAGAAGACCAAAGAACTGTCTGAGGACTTGAGAAGCAAAATTGTGAGGAAGCATGAGTAATCTCAAGGCTACAAGTCAATCTCCAAAGACCTGAATGTTCCTGTGTCTAACGTTTGCAGTGTCATCAAGAAGTTTAAAGCCCATGGCACTGTGGCTAACCTCCCTAGATGTGGACGGAAAAGAAAAATTGACGAGAGATTTCAACGAAAGATTGTGCGGATGGTGGCTAGAGAACCTCGACTAACATCCAAACAAGTTCTAGCTGCCCTGCAGTCCGAGGGTACAACAGTGTCAACCCGTACTATCCGTCGGCGTCTGAATGAAAAGGGACTCTATGGTAGGATACCCAGGAAGACCCCACTTCTGACCCAGAGACATAAAAAAGCCAGGCTGGAGTTTGCCAAAACTTACCTGAGAAAGCCAAAAACTTTTTGGAAGAATGTTCTCTGGTCAGATGAGACAAAAGTAGAGCTTTTTGGGAAAAGGCATCAACATAGAGTTTACAGGAAAAAAAAAAGAGGCCTTCAAAGAAAAGAACACGGTCCCTACAGTCAAACATGGCGGAGGTTCCCTGATGTTTTGGGGTTGCTTTGCTGCCTCTGGCACTGGACTGCTTGACCGTGTGCATGGCATTATGAAGTCTATGAAGGTCATGGGTCTTCCAGCAGGACAATGACCCAAAACACACTTCAAAAAGCACTAGAAAATGGTTTGAGAGAAAGCACTGGAGACTTCTAAAGTGGCCAGCAATGAGTCCAGACCTGAATCCCATAGAACACCTGTGGAGAGATCTCAAAATGGCAGTTTGGAGAAGGCACCCTTCAAATCTCAGGGACCTGGAGAAATTTGCCAAAGAAGAATGGTCTAAAATTCCAGCAGAGCATTGTAAGAAACTCATTGATGGTTACCGGGAGCGGTTGTTCGCAGTTATTTTGTCTAAAGGTTGTGCTACCAAGTATTAGGCTGAGGGTGCCAATACTTTTGTCCGGCCCATTTTTGGAGTTGTGTGTAAAATGATCAATGATTTGACTTTTTTTTCATTCTCTTTTGTGTTTTTTCATTGCAAGCAAAATAAATGAAGATATTATTACCAAAGCATTTGTGATTGCAATCATTTTCTGGAAGAAATTGAGTATTATCTGACACAATTGCAGGGGTGCCAATACTTTTGGCCAGCACTGTATGATTACTAATAATGTCTCATTTAGTGAACGGTCTCAATGGATATTTGTTTCAAAAATATATTTGACTGTGCCATTCATGTGAATGAGGCCTGCAGAAACTATGTGCTTCCCCACAAAGTACTCGATTCAAATGAATGGGGATGATTTTCAGTCAGATAAATTTCTGCAAGAAATCTGCTATATGTGAATATACCCTTAGACTAAGGCCCCACACAGAAAATCATTGCAAAAAAACGGTGCAGAAACGCATCACATTTTTTTTCCACAGTATTTTTACTCGGCAGAAAGTCTTACAGCGTTTCCATAGGCATAACTGACATGCTACGATTTACAAAAACGTAAAAACATTTCCGCTGCAGATTTTTTTTTCTGCAATGTGTGGATGAGATTAGCCAGAATCCCATCAACTTTGAAGGCAATATGAAATGCTGCGTTTTTGTAACATGGGGCCCCGGCCTTACAGTTTTGTGTAAAGCTTCACTAAAAGAGGTATATTATGGCGCTGTTTTGAACCCTCATTTTGCCCCTCTATGCTTCCTATTTCATTAAACAGCAGAGAGGTTTTTGTCAGATTTTATAAATTATCCATGTTAATACTGTTTAAAAAGTTCCTAAAAAGCATGCTGTTAACTAAGCCAAATACTATGCTGAGACTTCCTATTTTCTGTAGATTTCTTAGCAGCAGCCACCCTAATTACCAGCACACTGATGATCACAGCTTACATATATATGAAGATAAGACACAGATTCCACCAGTCACAATAAGTGATTTCACAGCTTATCTAATACCCCCCCCCCACCCCCTTCCTGTGCAATGACCTCTGCAGTGGTCACAGTGCAGAATTCCAGAATGTCACTGCTTTTATTGTCCTTGTTTTTGTGCCTCTGGTTATGTTATATGTGTGTATGTATTTGCAGCTTCCTATTGTGTTATCCCTTTTTGGTTTGCCCCACTTTTAGTCACACCTACACTTACTACACCCTTAGCTAATCACAGGCCAGTGGGAGGGGTTTTGGAGACTTAAAGAGGACCTTTCACGTCCTCATGTATATGCGGTTTTACATACTGCTAGAAAGCCAACAGCGCGCTGAATTCAGCAAACTGGCGGCTTTCCTGTTATATGCCCCGGGGCTGGTGATATCGGGGGTCTAAATTTCACCGTTCACTGTCAGAAGGGCGTTGCTGGCAGCCTAGCTGCGCTGTGAGGAACACCCTCCCTGACTGTGCTCTGCAGGACTGTTAGAGTCTGGTCAGGTTAGTAGTGAGTGTTGGCACTGTCACCATTCAGCATCTGAGGAAGAGGTATTACATAGCCCAAAATCTGCCTGAGACCGGGATCATTAGTCTGTCTGCTGCACAGTTCAAGTGCCAGGAGGAGAGAAGGAGTTCTGCCTGCCAGGAACTGTTTTCCAGGATCCACCTCCAAAGGTATCTGGGCCCAAGGGACTTCCTTGCTGCCAGCCTTCAGACCCATCTATTGGCTGAGGATAGGCTTGCTGCTAAGTTGTTGGAGAGGAGTACAAGGTACTTACCTACCATTCCCAAATCTGTGTGAACCTAATAGTTGAGAGACTACTACCCCCTTTGGTAGTGGCGTAACTAGTAATGGCTGGGCCCCAAGGCAAACATTTGACATGGCCTCCCTCCAGACCACCCCCTCCAACACCCCCCCCCTGCACAAACCACATTCCTGCGCACACTATTATGCGCCTTAGTGGTCCCCGCACACAGTATTATGCCCCATAGTGGCCCCTACACACTATTATGCCCCATAGTGGCCCCTGCACACAGTATTATGCCCCATACTGGCCACTGCACACAGTATTATACCCCATCGTGGCCACTGCACACAATATTATGCACCACAGTGTTCCCTGCACACAGTATTATGCCCTATAGTGGCCCCTGCACACAGTATCATGCACCATAGTGGACCACCCATGAACGATTATTATACTCTGGGGTATAAACATAAAAAACAATGCTACTTACCTCTTCCTTGCTCCGGTGCGCTACTTCGGCCATCTTCAATGTTGGACCAGATCTCATGTGAGCTAGGCCGGCGTCGCGATGCATAATGACGTCGGCTGACGTCTGGGACATCACCAAACAGGTCGGAGCATAGGAGAGGTAAGTAATGTTGTTTTTTATGTTCGCTCACCTCCCCTGGTCCCCTGATCATTATACTCCGGGGTTTGAAAAGAAAATGGCTGGGCCCCAAGGCAAACATTTGACATGGCCTCCCTCCAGACCACCCCCCTCCAACACCCCGGAGTATAATAATAACAGTGTTTGTGGGGTTCGCGGTAGCGGCTGTGACAGGGCTCCGGGCCCCTTAATGTCCTGGGCCCTGTGGCAGCAGCTGCCGCTGCTACCCCGGTATTTACACCCCTGCCGTTCGGGAAGTTGCATTGGTATACAGTTTACAGTCTCCACAGTAAGGTTATTCTGTTTCACTGCATCCTGAGTCGTTCCTACTATTACCATCATGGACCTTCCGAACACTATAACACTGGCTCTGAGTAAGAAAGGATGCCTCTCCAACTGGAAGCGCCCTGAGGGAACTACTACCACCACCATCCCATAGCACAAAGGCTTCCCTTGTCTGGCCTAGGAAATGTGCTGGGAGAGATCAGTTGAGGGCATTCAGTCTATCCATTGACACAATTATTGCCGCTACTATTCCCATCCTCCTGTTACCTCCATTTGGGTTGTGGAAACAGAGTATGCCTAGAAATCTCTTCCATAGAAGTCCATAGGGTCTAAGTCCTGGTGACACTTTCCATTTAATGCAAGGGCATACAGGTACGTCCTTACTGAGTTAGATCCCAACCACCCGGACGTACAGTGGGGAAAAAATGTATTTAGTCAGCCACCAATCGCGCAAGTTCTCCCAATTAAAAAGATGAGAGAGGCCTGTAATTGACATCATAGGTAGACCTCGACTATGAGAGACAAAATGAGAAAACATATCTAGAAAATCACAGTCTGATTTTTAAAGAATTTATTTGCAAATTGTGGTGGAAAATAAGTATTTGGTCAATAACAAAAGTTAATCTCAATAATTTGTTATATATTCTTTGTTGGCAATGACAGACGTCAAAAGTTTTCTGTAAGTCTTCACAAGGTTGGCACACACTGTTGCTGGTATGTTGGCCCATTCCGCCATGCAGATCTCCTCTAGAGCAGTGATGTTTTGGGGCTGTCGCTGGGCAACACGGACTTTCAACTCCCTCCAAAGGTTTTCTATGGGGTTGAGATCTGGAGACTGGCTAGGACACTCCAGGACCTTGAAATGCTTCTTACGAAGCCACTCCTTCGTTGCCCTGGCGGTGTGCTTGGGATCATTGTCATGCTGAAAGACCCAGCCACATTTCATCTTCAATGCCCTTGCTGATGGAAGGAAGTTTGCACTCAAAATCTCACGATACATGGCCCCATTTATTCTTTCATGTACACGGATCAGTCGTCCTGGTCCTTTTGCAGAGAAACAGCCCCAAACCATGATGTTGCCACCCCCATGCTTCACAGTAGGCATGGTGTTCTTTGGATGCAACTCAGCATTCACTCTCCTCCAAACACGACGAGTTGTGTTTCTACCAAACAGTTCTACTTTGGTTTCATCTGACCATATGACATTCTCCCAATACTCTTCTGGAACATCCAAATTTTCTCTAGAAAACTTCAGACGGGCCCGGATATGTACTGGCTTAAGCAGGGGGACACATCTGGCACTGCAGGATCTGAGTCCCTGGCGGCGTAGTGAGTATGTTACTGACGGCAGTCTTTGTTACGTTAGTCCCAGCTTTCTGCAGGTCATTCACTAGGTCCCCCCATGTGGTTCTGGGATTTTTGCTCACCGTTCTTGTGGTCATTTCGGCCCCCCGGGGGGGGGGGCGCGGGGGGGGGCCCGGGGGGGGGGGGGGGGCGGGGGGGGGGGGGCCCCCCCCCCCCCCCAAAACCCCCCCCCCCACCACCCCCCCCCCCCCCCCCCCCCCCCCCCCCCACCCCCCCCCCCCCCCCCCCCCCCCCCTGCAGGTCTACAATCCTGGTGTCCCCCAGCGCTGGTCCACCAAGGGAGGGACTGTTTGAGGTTGTGGACAGGTGTCTTTTATACTGATAACTATGTCAAACAGGTGCCATTACTACAGGTAATGAGTGGAGGACAGAGGAGCCTCTTAAAGAAAAAGTTACAAGTCTGTGAGAGCCAGAAATCTTGCTTGTTTGTAGGTGACCAAATACTTATTTTCCACCATAATTTGCAATTAAATTCTTAAAAAAATCAGACAATGTGATTTTCTGCATATGTTTTCTCATTTTGTCTCTCATAGTTGAGGTCTACCTATGATGTCAATTACAGGCCTCTCTCATCTTTTTAAGTGGGAGAAGTTGCACAATTGGTGGCTGACTAAATACTTTTTTTTCCCCACTGTATATAGTCAATAAGTGGTCAGAATTTTGTTAAAAAGGGTATTCAAAACATTCTGATATGATCATCCACAATCATCGTGAACTGAAATTACTCCTATTTAGTTCCATTAAAATGCTTAATCAGTTCCATAATTGCTCTGGTTTAATGTGTATGGCTCATAACAATGATGGAAAACTAATTTTGTCATTTAAAGCATAGCTCCAATTATAAAACAACCTCTCAAAAATAAATAGTGCAGCTGAATGTAAGAAACTTTGTAATATATTTTATTTTCGAAATATGTTTTATGCTTCACTTATGAGACTGAACTACTTGTTATAAAGAAATCTATTGAGTGGGGGGAGGAGGAGGCTGTTGGAAAAGACACAAATAGCTGCAGCTACTAAGCTCTACTACACTGTGAGACTGGGAGCTCTTTTAATACTGCTATGTTTCCTGTTCAATGGTTTTTATTGATTTTTTTTTACAAAGAGTGAATAAACAACCAAAACTTAGGCATGGTAATACAATAAAAGTCAACCATAATAAGTTAGCACTGTGATGGCTTAAGGAATACATGGCCATTGGAAAGAATGTCCAAATACATTAATTACGGTCCATGAGAGAAGGTCTCCAACTGCCAGGATACTTCAAACAAAAGAAAGAAGACAACAGAACAAGGGTCAATTCGTAGAAGCAATAAGTCTAACAGATCATGAAGCATTTATGTTTAGCATATTTAGCAAGTCAAATAGGACATTATTACATACTGGGTAACATAATAAAAGTAGTAGTAGTCTCGTAGTGTGTTACACATTTAAAGGTATTCTTGGTGAAGTTTAATGCCCTCTTCCAATGCACGGGGGGAATAGATGTTTCTGAAGGAGATTTTCCAACTATGGATAGGAGCAGTTTTAATGAATCAGTGTTTAGATCCCATTAAGTTGTAGACAGTGGCGTAACTACAGTCTTGTGGGCTCCGGTGCAAACTTTTGTCTGGGGCCCCCTACCCCCTTCCTAGAGCGAATTCTTGATAGTGACGGTTACAGGTGCTGCAGCGATATCTCAGATACTTGAAAGGGATACAGCTGTAGTACACAGGCAAGGCACTCAGTGCCAGAGGCAGCAAAGTAACCCCAAAACATCTTTGAACCTTCACCATATTTGACTGTTAGTACTGTGTTCTTTTCTTTGTAGGCCTCATTCCATTTTCAGCAAACAGTAGAATCATGTGTTTTACCAAAAAGCTCTATCTTGGGCTCATCTGTACACAAGATATTTTCCCTGAAGGATTTTAGCTTACTCACGTACATTTTGATAAACTGCAGTCTAGCTTTTTTACATCTCTGTGTCAGCAGTGGGGTCTTCCTGGGTCTCCTACCATAGCGTTTCCTTTAATTCAAATGTCGACAGATAGTTCACGCTGACACTGATGCACCCTGAGCCTGCAGAATAGCTTGAATTTCTTTGGATCTTGATTGGGGCTGCTTACCCACCATCTGGACTATCCTGCGTTGCAACCCTTAGCTAAAATTAGCTACAGTGCCATGGGTTGTAAACTTCTTGATTATTTTGCACACTGTGGACAAAGGAACATCAAGATCTCTGGAGATGGATTTGTAATCTTGAGATAGTCGATATTTTTACACAATTTTGGTCCTCAAGTCCTCACACAGTTCTTTTGTCCTCATTCTGTTCTCCGTGCTTAGTGAGGCACACACATACACACAATGCAAAGATTGAGTCAACTTCTCACCTTTTTATCTGGTTTCAGGTGTGATTTTTATATTGTCCACACCTGTTACTTGCCACAGGTGAGTTTGAACGAGTATGACATGCTTGAAATAAAGTTATTTACCCACAATTTTGAAAAGGTGCCAACAATTTTGTCCAGCCCATTTTTGGATTTTTGTGTGAAATTGTCTAGTTTGCCTTTTTTTCTTTATTTTTTTGTGTTGTTCCAATTCACACAAAGGAAATAAACACGTGTCTAACAAAACACATGTGTAATTGCAATAATTTTCTGGGAGAAATACTTCATTTTCTGGAAAAATTTCAGGGGTGCAAACACTTACAGCCATGACTGTATTTGAGAAATTATAGAGAGCACAGATTTTTAAAGGCAATGAGTACCCCTCATTTCTTAGATGTATGGGAGGCATGCAGAACCATCGGGAAAGAAGGATGTTTGACTCTAGTGGTGTCTCTCTGTAGGAGGTGGGTCTCCTAAGCACAACATATGTTTACTATTTTAACCCCTGACATTGAGAGACGCTCTGAAATGTCAGGTAGTACCCAATTCCAGTATGTAGTATGTAATGTATAACAGCTTCACAGGGAAAACGTGGAAGACAACAACACAAGTAACAAAAAGTGAACTAACTTATGGCCTGACCTTGTACTCATCTGCGATGTTCCCACTTTCTGGGATTCCAGACTGCAAATGCTGGAGTGTCTGTGTGGGCAAGAAAAGGATACGAATGATTACTGCATGCAGCAGACCAGAAGGACAAGATGTTATTTTGAAATCTGCCATTGGAGGCACATGAGGGAAATGTGTCATCTTCTGAGGTCTTTTGAGGAGGCCCCCAAATTTGTCAACAGGGACAACTCAGTAATGCAAACCTATTAATATATAGATATTCAGGAAACATTTACACTCAAGCAGTGAGGGATGGAAAAAGAAGAGATTCGATCTCTTGGTCATGTCACCATCCTGGAACTGTTGGATTTGCACAATCTTACATGCAATTGTAAGTGAGGGGGACAAAGTATTGGACCTATGTTGTGGTGGACCTTGGACTCCTAGACTTGAGGAAGAGAAGGATTTTGTAGTGGATGCAGAAGGGATCACAGTCAGGGGCCTTATTTGTGTAGAGATGATGATGACGACAACGATCATGCTGGCCAAGACCAACCATGGCAGGCCACTGGATCTGTGCACACACTTGCAAGCATGACAGGCTGCATGCTTCATTGCTTACATAGTGACAAGTGTATTGTTAGTAGGGATGAGGTAAACGGTTCGCAATGAACCAGGTTTGTTACAAATTTTCCAAGAATTTCAGGTTCAGATGAACCATGGACCATTATTATGCTCAGGTTTCACTTCAGACCTAGATGCAACTATCTTGACATCAGCATGTCCCACATGACCACTGAGGAAAAATTATAGACCTTAGCAGTCCTTGCCAGTCGCTGGGATCACTCAGGAAGCAGGAAGAGGCCTAAAAGATGCTGAGCTGCAAAAGGAAATTATGACTGAGCCCAGGAGACGTAAGACTGTTTTTTATGTTTACTCGCCTCCCCTGGGCCTCTACCTATTATACTCTGGGATTTGAAGAGACCCCAGACTATAGTAGTAGTTCTATTGAGACCCAAATACATTTAGCCTGAAAAGAAATAGGCGGATGAACTCAACAATGTTCAGCAAAACGAATCTCGTGAGGTTTGCCAATCTATAATTTTTAGCATGAAGCAATGGGATGACTACTGAATTGCTGTGCTTTGCCTTGCTATAAAGCCAAACTGGGCATATTTTTTTTTTCCTACCTCCCAGTGGGAGGCCAGATTTGCATACTATCAGGATAGGCTGTATATCTAACTTGCCACAGCTTTTAGGAAGACGACTGCCAGTCACATGTCGGCCCAAGATTCCTTTGCCCACTCCCAGTCCTCCTTTTCACTCAGCACTCCACCATCTCTGCCAGTGCCACTGCTACAAATAACAGATGGAAAATTGGCAGCACCAACAGCAGCCAGTACAGTACCTGGAAAATGATATAATTGATTTGAAATGTTTTACTTCACAGGACACACAGCAGGTAAATTACACCCATCAACTGAAGCCAATTTAAACTTTGATTCAGAACAAATTTATGACCGAAACAAATCATGGGACCTACTGAACCCAGAACGTAAGAGACGCGTATTAGACCACATATGAGACTTCAATCGGAGTGAGGATCAGCCCATCAGTCAGCACATCTGGGAGGTTCATGGGAAGAGAACAGATACGACCCATGATTAGAAGGTACAACCTTGATAGGAGGCTCAGTGGACCTAGAGTTTGAGAAGTTGAAATCACAGGGACTTAAGGAGATTATAAATTTTGCCTCTTTTAGTTAGGGATAGCAATTAGTCCCATATATGGGTTTGTCTACTGGCCTTTTTTAGAGAGTGGGCCCTATTAGGGACCTTCATCTCCGACTATTTCCATATTATTTCCGATAGATTAGTTATGTGAGATACATGTCCTGTTCTATACATCAAGTAAGTGCCATTTTGTGGCTGGGTATCGATATTGTTAATTATAACACCCCCTATCTGCAGGGGTGAGACCTCTTTAGGCCTATTCATACACTTTCCTAGACGTTCTTTTTTACTAGAAAAATCTCCATTGATATATAACCAATTGGAAAATCCCTCTAATATCTATTGTGGGCTATATGTCAACAAAATTATTGATTCTTTTTGTATGTAATACCAGGCTTTAATGGATTATAATGTCCAATCTATTTATTAATAAATATTAATCTTGGTGGGCTTATTAATTATATGCAACCCTATAAGCAGCCCCATGTATGAGGGCCTGTGTTATAATAAAAGATCTTTTTTGAATATTTCTAACATGGTCAATCCCTATAAGCATTGACCCCTTTAAGACACTTGGCACAGTGATATCCTGCTCAATAATTATTGAATGACAGGATGTTAAATGAGTACCACCATTTATGCTCCAAACATTACTTCATATTGTCTCTACTTTAGTTGTGTATATACTTTAGTTGTGTATAATCTTTTCATCAGACTATAGCGCTGATTTGTGATCGTGCTGCCTTGTATGTATATACTTACCTCATTCTAGTTGTACAGGATGCCATAAGCGTCCCATTACTATAGATACCAGCCTTGCTCCTATCCAGAAGGGGTGGAGTTATGGACATGCCCCTGTGGAGTGCAGAGATGCTGCAGCTGGTGTGTAACTTGGTTCAGGGTATAAAAGAACGATCTGTATTGCTACTTAATATTTCAAGTACCAGTGACCACCATCAGGGCATCGGAAAATGCAGTTTTTACTGCATATCGATGGGGGCTGCATCCTTAGACAGGTTGTCCAGGATAAAAATTATTTTTTTAAATAGGCTGGCGAAGGTGAAAAAAAAAATAAAGAAAAAACATACTCGTCTGTCCCCTATGCGCCGATGCCTCCCAGCGTGGTCCAGTCCTGCTGCTCTGCTGTCTTCTTTTGCTGGAAGTTGTCCCCAGCTGTGATGTGACCAATCAGCGGCATAAAGAAAAAACCCTGGGATACACAGGTAGAGACGTCCCGTGTCCTTCGCTGAGGCCACTGATTGGCCTCAGCAGTCACATGCAAGTGGGACTTCCGAAGGAAGAAAACAGCAGAGCTGCAGGACTGGACCATGCCGGGAGGCATTGGAGCATCGTGAACAGGTGAGTATGTTTTTTTTTTCCTTTTTTTTATTATTTTTAATACCTTCCCCGCCCTAAAATTATAAAAAAACAAAATATATCCTGGACAACCCATTTAATATCTTCTGAGATAAAATTACTATTTACTGATTACTGATATCTGTAGAGGGGAAATGCATTGAGATATGAAGGGGACTGAGGATACACGTACATGAAATGCCCTGTCCCCATCTGGGATAGTGTGCACCTGGAGAAGCATATACACACGTGGACAAAATTGTTGGTACCCCTCGTTTAATGAAAGAAAAACCCACAATGATCACAGAAATAACTTAAAAAAGCCAGACTGGATTTTCCAAACGACATGTTGAAAAGCCACAAAGCTTCTGGGAGAATGTCCTATGAACAGATGAGACAAAAATCGAAATTTTTGGCAAGGCACATCAGCTCCGTCTGTTCACAGACGGAAAAATGAAGCATATCTTGAAAAGAACACTGTCCCTACTGTGAAACATGCAGGAGGCCCTGCATCTGGCACATCTGGTGTCTTGAATCTGTGCAGGGTACAATGAAATCTCAAGACTATCAAGGGATTCTAGAGAGAAATGTGCTGCCCAGTGTCAGAAAGCTTGGTCTCAGTCACAGGTCATGGGTCTTGCAACAGGATAGTGACCCAAAACACTAAGCTAAAAACACCCAAGAATGGCTAAGAGGAAAACATTTGACTATTCTGAAGTGGACATCTATGAGCCCTGACCTAAAACCTATTGAGCATCTTTGGAAGGAGCTGAAACATGCAGTCTGGAAAAGGCACCCTTCAAACACGAGACAACTGGAGCAGTTTGCTCATGAGGAGTGGGCCAAAATACCTGTTGAGAGGTGCAGAAGTCTCATTGACAGTTACAGGAATCGTTTGATTGCAGTGATTGTCTCAAAAGGTTGTGCAACAAAATATTAAGTTAAGGGTACCATCATTTCTGTCCAGGCCTGTTTCATGAGTTTTCTTTTTAAAAAAATTCTGTTGAAGCATGGTTGAAAAGCAATGTCTGACTTTCATTTGTTCATTTTTAAAAATTTTTATATATTATTCCTTTTGTCAAATTCAAGTTATTTCTGTGACCATTGTGAGTTTTTCTTTCATTAAACGAGGGGTACCAACAATTTTGTCCACGTGTGTATTCCACTCCTTGGGGTCTGTTTAGTTTCCTTTCACTTTGCTTACATTGCAATATGAGGCAGAGACTTCATTCATGTGACTTTAATGAGGAATTATGAATTTCTTTAGGGAGTGGTGCTGGAAATTATGACATACTACTCCTCACAACATATCCTAGTGTATGGGATTTTCATATAGTTTGTTTCCGTACTATAAACTTCACTCTCCAGTATATTTTTAGCCTGAGGTGTATTACATTATATATTATATATATATATATATATATAGTGGGGAAAAAAGTATTTAGTCAGCCACCAATTGTGCAAGTTCTCCTACTTAAAAAGATGAGGCCGGCCTGTAATTGACATCATAGGTAGACCTCAACTATGAGAGACAAAATGAGAAAACAAATCCAGAAAATCACATTGCCTGAATTTTAAATAATTTATTTGAAAATTATGATGGAAAATAAGTATTTTGTCAATAACAAAAGTTAATCTCAATACTTTGTTATATATCCTTTGTTGGCAATGACAGAGGTCAAACGTTTTCTGTAAGTCTTCACAAGGTTGGCACACACTGTTGCTGGTATGTTGGCCCATTCCTCCATGCAGATCTCCTCTAGAGCAGTGATGTTTTGGGGCTGTCGCTGAGCAACATGGACTTTCAACTCCCTCCAAAGGTTTTCTATGGGTTTGAGATCTGGAGACTGGCTAGGCCACTCCAGGACCTTGAAATTCTTCTTACGAAGCCACTCCTTCATTGCCCTGGCGGTGTGCTTGGGATCATTGTCATGCTGAAAGACCCAGCCACATTTCATCTCCAATGCCCTTGCTGATGGAAGGATGTTTGCACTCAAAATCTCACGATACATGGCCCCATTCATTCTTTCATGTACACGGATCAGTTGTCCTGGTCCCTTTGCAGAGAAACAGCCCCAAACCATGATGTTGCCACCCTCATGCTTTACAGTAGGCATGGTGTTCTTTGGATGCAACTCAGCATTCACTCTCCTCCAAACATGACGAGTTGTGTTTCTACCAAACAGTTCTACTTTGATTTCATCTGACCATACGACATTCTCCCAATACTCTTCTGGAACATCCAAATGCTCTCTAGTAAACTTCAGACGGGCCCAAATATGTACTGGCTTAAGCAGGGGGACACGTCTGGCACTGCAGGATCTGAGTCCCTGGCGGCGTAGTGTGTTACTGACAGTAGCCTTTGTTACGTTAGTCCCAGCTTTCTGCAGGTCATTCACTAGGTCCCCCCCGTGTGGTTCTGGGATTTTTGCTCACCGTTCTTGTGATCATTTTGACCCCACGGGGTGAGATCTTGCGTGGAGCCCCTGATGGAGGGAGATTATCAGTGGTCTTGTATGTCTTCCAGTTTCTAATTATTGCTCCCACAGTTGATTTCTTCACACCAAGCTGCTTGCCTATTGCGGATTCAGTCTTCCCAGCCTGGTGCAGGTCTACAATTTTGTTTCTGGTGTCCTTCCACAGCGCTTTGGTCTTCACCATAGTGGAGTTTGGAGTGTAACTGTTTGAGGTTGTGGACAGGTGTCTTTTATACTGATAACAATTTCAAACAGGTGCCATTACTACAGGTAATGAGTGGAGGACAGAGGAGCCTCTTAAAGAAAAAGTTACAGGTCTGTGAGAGCCAGAAATCTTGCTTGTTTGTAGGTGATCAAATACTTATTTTTCACCATAATTTGCAAATAAATTCTTAAAAATATCAGACAATGTGATTTTCTGGATTTGTTTTCTCATTTTGTCTCTCATAGTTGAGGTCTACCTATGATGTTAATTACATGCCTCTCTCATATTTTTAAGTGGGAGAACTTGCACAATTGGTGGCTAACTAAATACTTTTTCCCCCACTATATTATATAATTCACCCGCTTGCAATTAGTAGAGACAAAGTATTAGAAGTTTTTGGGTTACTATATGTATAAACCCTTCCTAGGTGATGTTGTTTCTGTTTTTTTTTAACCTGAAGATTTTCTATATTTAATTGATAATAATAAAAGTTATTTTTTATGTGAGCCATTCACACAGTGACTACAAAGTGAAAGAAACATGTATGTCTATAGAAAATGGATGGTAAGCAGTGGACACAAACTCTGAGTTTAAGCATATACTACGCTGCCAATCACTTTTACACATTTTAACCTTTAAAACACGCCAAAAATTACCCTTTATTGGGCGAAAAGGACTTGGTTGTTAAGACACACGTGCCGGTTATATTGCCAAAAGCAATGATTCTATAGAAAAATTATTCCTTTTTAATATTCTGGCACTGTGTGTATGTCTTTTTTTTTTTTGGAGGGGGGTGCTGATTTTTCAAGAAATATCATTTTGAAATAACAAGTTTTTTTCAGATTAGCGCAGGCTAGACTGTATGTTGGTTTAACACAACAAAACAAAATAATGGTTTAAGGCTCATGCCCCATGTTACAGAAACAAAGCGTTTTTCCTGTTGTGGAAATGCAGCAGAAAAAAATGCTGCGTTTTAAAGTACCAGCAAAGTAAATGAGATTATGGCTAATCCTGTCCACACATTGCAAGGGAAAAAAAGCTGCATTTTCAATAATTCACATTTTTGAAAAACACAGCTTGTAAATTTTACCTGCGGAAAAGCTTGCATTTTCCCTATAGATTTAATAGGGGAATAAAAAATGCAAAGAAAAATGCAGCAAAAAAACAAACGCATCACGTTTTTTTCAGTGTTTTTTAGCTGCGTTCTGCAACGCAGTTCTTACCCAAGCTGTATTCCATGTTGATATTGTGTGCATTTTCAGCTTGGTAACTCTCAACGCATAAGCATAGCACTTTTAGGTGTTCTCTAGGGAATTGTATAATACACGGTTAGAATTATTTTATTTTTATCTTTTTATTTAATAAAAGTTAATTTTTATTTATACTTTGTATACATTTGAGAGACCTATCCAGAATTATCAGTATTTATGTGACTGTAATGACAACGCTGCAGCTTGAATTCCATTCTGATGTTCTATACACGTGTATAAAGAACTCACATCCATAGCAACCAATAAACAATTAGGACAATATGGAATCTTTGGAAGGGGGGAGAGTCCAAGATTTGTGAATTTTATGTAAGATGCAAAAAACTGGGGTTCTTTAGAGAATGGCCTCAACAACCCCCAAAATTTCTGAACATACCGTTACAAAACCTCCTCGTTTGACTTGTGTCAATACGTATCCTGTTTGCCCTAAGATCTGTAACGTCTTAAAACAACATTGGTCATTATTGGGTCGCTCTTATCCCACTATTCAGGAGTGTCAGAATTTCATGATTTAGGTATAAAGTAATCCCCAAATTTTCATTATTGCGCATACTCTTGATATAAACTTTACTACATTGGTGTGGGCCTTTTATTATTCTTTTTGGTTATTATATTGTTAATATATGAGTACCCCTCAGTTATATTTTAACCATTTAATCCTCTTTTATAACCATGGCCAGCTTAGTAACTATATTCCACATAAACTTCAGGTAGTATTCAGGGACTATGTGGGCCTCTGATGTGGACTACAGGCATGTTCTCTCTATTCCTAGACAGGATCCACGGCGCCTGCACACCACAATTATGTGTGCACAGGCCTGTTACCATTAACAGCTTCTCTGTGGCCTGCTGACATTATCAGCCGGCATCCAGCTTACTATAAGATGTTGGAACTTTATGTTTCTGTGTGGCATCAAGACCGGTTTCAACATGATAGCTGTTAAATTGTACTTTGGGAGCTCGTTGACATTACATAGTAATAATAATAATAAATAATAATAATAATAATCTTTTAATAGTCCCACCATGGGGAAATTCAGTGTGTTACAGCAGCAAAGATATGCATTGTAAAGATAAGCAATACAAATACACATACAATATATACAAAACGTTTCAAGATAGGGGCATTCCATTGATAGTAGACAGACAGATAGAAAGGTACAGGTAAAGAAGTAGCAGAGGGGGATATCACAACAGAAGGATATTTCAGTTCTCTGTATGGACTAATCTCCGCTTAGGTCGGTGTTAGTTGTACAGCCTAACCGCAGTGGGGAGGAAAGACTTCCGATAGCGCTCCTTCTCACACTTAGGGTGAAGTAGTCGGTCACTACAGTACTGCCCAGCGCTATCACGGTCTCATGCATGGGATGGCTTATTATTAAGGAGCACACCCAGGTACTTATAGGTGTTGACAATCTTGATGCTCGTCCCCTGGATGTCCACTGGTTTATGAGGGCATCTGCATTTACAAAAGTCCACCACCATCTCCTTGGTCTTCCCACTGTTAATCCTAAGGTGGTTCCGCTGGCACCAGTCCACAAAATCCCGGTTCAGTTCTCTGTATTCCCTGTCATCTTCATCTGTGATAAGGCCTACTATTTAGAGTCATCAGAATACTTCTGTAGGTAGCAGCTAGATGAGTTGCACCTAAAATCTGCAGTGTACAGTGTGAAGAGGAAAGGGGCAAGAACTGTACCCTGGGGTGTCCCCGTATTACAGATCACGGTATCTGACACACAGTCTGGGGCTCTCACATCCTGAGGTCAATTTGTGAGGTAGTCTAGGATCCAGTTGGAGAGGTGGTGGTCCACTCCAGCAAGGGCCAGCTTGTCTCTCAGTAACACCGGCTGTATGGTGTTAAAAGCACTGGAGAAATCAAAGAACATTATTCTCATGGTTTTCCCTGGTTTCTCCAGGTGAGAAAGAGCCCTGTGCAGAAGGTGGATGATGGCATCATCCACCCCAATGCCTGGATGATAAGCAAACTGGAGAGGGTCCATAGCCGGGCTCACTAGAGGGCGGAGATGTGTGAGAACCAGTCTCTCTAAAATGTTCATCAGGTGGGATGTCAATGCTATGGGTCTGTAGTCGTTAAGGTCCATAGGATGAGGTTTCTTTGGAACTGGTACTCCACAAGAAGATTTCCACAGATCAGGTACTATCTCCAGCTTCAGGCTCATATTAAGTGTATATGTAATAATACTACACAACTGATCTCCACAAGTCTTAATTAGCCTTGCACTGATGCCATCTGGCCCTGCAGCTTTCCAAACTTTGATCTTTTTCAGCTCCCTTCTCACCTGGGCACGCGTGAAGGTCAGACTGTGGTCAGATAATGACAGATTGCTGGATTTACTGGTCTGGTGTGAAGTAGCCACAGGGGGTGAAGTCAGTGTGGTAGAGGGAACTGAAAGACATGCTGGGGTGGGAGCAGCTGGTGTGTGATCAAATCTATTGAAGAATAGATTCAGTTCATTAAGCCAATTAACATCTGCTTCCACTTGACAGACAGACTGTCTGTGACCAGAGATTGACTTAAGCCCCTTCCAGACTGCACTTATATTTTTCCTTTTCATTTGCTTTTTCATTTTTTCCTTATAATTGGCTTTTTCCTGCTTTTTCCTACATATGTATGGATATAATCATATTTATACCTGTTTCATTTTTCAGGGATTGTGCCAGCCTATTTCAACATGATATGGCTAATATATAGCCTAGGAAAAGCACTAGTACAATTTGATATTTTGGGGACTCTCCATTTCCCTGTAAGTATAATCGACTATGGAAGGTTCAGTAGAACTTCATTTATGCAACAAGTGTAATAACTACTGTCTCAAGATAGGACACTTGATCATGAGATTTTTGCAAACATTGGTCCATTGCCATTGTATTATTGAAATATGTGTAGGAAAAATAGGTTCTCTGCAAAAAGTAAAAGTGTGTTCTTGACTACTAGCAGGGAGGATCTCAAAGCTTTAATGATATAAAACAACAGCACTCATATAAATATAGGAAATTGAAAAGAAACTTCATAACACACACACTATATATATATATATATATATATATATATATATATATAATAGCCCAGTCTCAAACACAATAATAGTCCAGCAGATGACACCCTAATGTGAAGGGTACTGTAGTTAATTTCCTAAGAGTTGTTGGAGGGTGGGCCTCTAGAATTATTATAGCTGGTGGACTCTAGGAATCTCGATCCAACACTACCCCTACATATACTAAAACTTAAAGTCATTTTCTGGGTCAAACATATTGATGACCTATTCTAACATTTTTGGCTAGGTCATCAATATATCTATATCAGTGGGGGTTCACTTATCAGCTGTTCCCAGAAGCCAATACGTTGATAATGGAGCTGGTAGCAGATGAGTAGTGTAGTGGCCAAAATGAGTTACTGCAGATCAGCCTCTATTCAAGTGGGAACTGGTGTGCAGTAAGCAGGTCTGACCACTACACAGAAAACATCATGAAAACTCAATTTTCAGTGTATCGACTGCTGGCAACTTCTGACCAGCGGGATCCTTAGGTTTTAGATCCCTACTGATTTAATATTGATAACCTATCCCAGGGATAGGTCATACATTTATTCTTGCAATCTAGCATTGTGCTAGATTGCAAAAAATTGTGCTAGATTGCAAAAAAAATGTTTCATTTATATCATAAAATTGTAGAGGATACAAGCATTTTACTAAGACAAGGACGTCAGGAAAGATGGCACTCCTCATAAATACAGTAGATCACTAGTAGCTGTTTCGTCTTTTACATGCCTCTAAGGAGGGAGATCTTTTGGGTGACTGAGTGAATGTGGTGGTGTCATTACCTACTACTGGACTTCTTATCTTGGCAATACGATTACACTTATTTTGGTGAACTGATAGTATTCTTCTCCTTGCTCTATAAAATGTACAAATGCTTTCTAAATACATTTTTCTGTTAATTTTTCTCTTGAACAATATAATATATCCAGTTGGTAAAAGATGACAGGATATAATTCCATATATAGAAGCCAATATGGCAAATGTTTGCACAGCAGAGGTATACTTTCCAGGGGAATTGATATAGATTGGGATAAAGAGAATCCACACAAACATATAAATCAGCATGCTGAATGTGATACATCGAGCCTCATTGTATTTTTCTGGCAACTTTCTGCCTTTGTAAGCTAGAAGGAAACAAATCAATGCAAGAAACCCAGAGTAGCCAAGCATGATGCCAAATGCTGCATATGAACCTTCATTACACTGAAAGAGTAAAACCTGAGGTATTGTATAAATTTCATCAAAAAATGGGGCTTTAAGAATGAGCCACATAGTACATATACACACCTGAATGCCATTTAATACACTAATAATAACCACTGTCTGGTAAGCTAACATTTCCACTTTTTGTATTTTTGAGGCTGACTCAAATGCCCGAAGGATTAGAATAGATTTGACCAAGATACAAGCAACAGAAATAGTGAAACTGATACCAAAAAGAGGTTGTCTGACTTTACAGAAAGTTTCATTAGGCTCTCCGATAAAAAACCCAATGCCTACCAAGCTAATGAGTAATGATATCATCAATAAAAATGCATAGCAGCCCCCCGCCGCTTTAACTGCTGGGGTATCAAAGTGTCCAACAAACAAAGCTCCTATGATTATCACCAGCAGAAAGCCAATCGCTGCTAGAGTCACCAGAGAGATAGCAAATGGATCATTCCATGCAAAATATTCAACTGTCCTGTTTGTACATCGATCACTTCCGTTTCTAGACCACTGCCAGGCTGGACACTTTAGACATACAGTTGCATCTGGTAACAAAAATAAATAAATAAATCACTCATAAATAGATAGCTAGATAGACAGACAGATGGTATCGCTTTCACAAATATTTATTGCATAGTATTTACCCAAACAGTCTTTTTTCTTTGTTTATATGGTGTTAACATTAAACTGAAAATTTTAAATTAATACTTTAAATCTTAACATTGCAGCAGATTTGTTGTACTAGATCCATAGTGGTTTATGTCATTTTCATGGAAAGATCAGCGCCTTTTGCAGCCTTATTGCTGCCATCTAATCTGACATGTCAACTAGTGAGGCATCCAACGCACATGTGGCACACCATCTTAATTTTGCAATGTGACAACAGTTTTGACCAGATTCAGTTACATGTTCGTACCAGCTGTGGGAGAGTAGTAATCTTCTGCACATGGAAGACATTTATAACAGCAAGAAATCAATGAATGTTCTTGATAATATCCAGGACTGCATATAGATGAGCAATTAGAAAATGGAACCTACAGATGTAAAAATAAGTAAGTAAATAGTATATAAGATGCATATCATTATGACTTCTGAATTACAGGTGCATCTCAATAAATTAGAATATCTTTGAAATGTTTATTTCTTTCAGTAATTAAATTACAAAAGTGACCTACTATATTTTCTAGATTCTTTACACACAGAGTGTTCTATTTCAAGTGTTTTATTTCTGTAAATGTTGATTATGGATTACAGCTAATGAAATCCCAAATTAAGAAAATTAGAATATTGTAAAAAAGTTCAGTATTGTAAATTCAGTGTGTCACCTGCCAAGGTTTCCTAAGCCTTTAAATGGTCCCTCAGTCTGGTTCAGTAGGACACACAGTAATGGAAGACGCTGATTATGTATTGAATTACTGAAATGAACGTTTCAAAAATATTCTAATTTATTGAGATGCAGCTGTACATGTAAACATTAAAGACATTATTTACTGTAATTGTATGTTTAAAGCGTAACTAAACTTTATTTTTCATAAAGTTATAGTTCAGGTGAAGTTAACAAGCTTTGTAATATACTAGAAAAGTGCTTGTTCTTCACTTATTTGTGTCACTGATTAAAGCTGTACAATAGAACTCTATGGAGAGGAGAGGGGAGGAAAAGAAGAGCTCCTCAAACTGAGACATCAGAAATATATAGGGACAGTTCTTTTTCACAACACAGCTTATCGGGAATTACTATCCAGCTGTCGCCTAATGACTCATTTAATGGTGTTAAAGGGGCCATATCAGGGCCAGCACCTGCACCTGGACATGTATATGTCATGTCTGTACTACATGTGTGATATTACATGGGGGAAGAGTGTCTGTATTATATGTCTGATATTACACAGGGAGAAGAGTCTGTATTACATGTGTGATATTACACGGGGAGAAGTGCCGGGGCCGGGGCCAAGATATCTCCAGGGGCCCCCTCATGTTCTGCAATGAGCTGAGTGGAAAATGTAGATTACACTTTCACTTAATGCTCAGATATACTTTGCTCAGATGTACTCTGACCCCTGTCTCTTCCCTGCTCTGGCATTGACAGGGATCCCACAGCAGGGAAGGAGCAGAGGCTTGAGGAGTGACAAGTGGTAAGTGAACATGAAGTCTTCCAGTAAAGCATGGGGAAGCAGTAAGACATAAGAGAGTACTGTATTGTATGGGGGATTAGGGGATGTTATATGATGGCATAAGCAGTACTGTTATACTATGTGGGGACATAAGGTGCCATTATATAAGGGAATAAAGGGGCACTGTACTGTATAGGGGCATAAAGAACCATTAAATTGGGGTATTATACTGTATGGGGACATAAGGGGTCATTATGTGGGCCATTAGGTAGCATTGTTCCGTATGGGGACATAAGAGGTCAATATATGTGGGAAATAAGGGGTTACTCTATGGGGGTTTTATGGGGCCATATATGGGGGCATAATGGGGCCATTGTACTGTGTTGGACATAAGGGGCCATTATATGGGTGGATAAGGAGGCCATTATACTTTATGGGGGCATGAGGGGCTATTATACATGTGGGAGCACATCAATTATAGCTGCAGATTTCATCCATGATTTTCGATCTTTGCAATACAAAGGTTACATTAGACCTACAGTATTCCAGCAGATTGCCACAGCAATTTTTCCTTTGGCGCCTATTAGAGGAAAACACTACTGCTGCTTTATCAGTTGTACTGCAAAGTGGCCCACTAAGGCTCTGTTGCCCAAGGGCCCACACTTATCTGGAGTCGGCCCTGCCTCATACAGTATGTAAATTGAAGATTTCTCCTAAATATATTGCTTTAGCAATGCTGCTTTGTTTTCCTACTATGTGAAATTATTCCTCCCATTGTTTACACAGCGTTTCCATAGCGCCAGACCTTTGTGATAAGCAGGACAAGTGATGTGACTCACTACGCTCACTGTTATCTACAGCTCTGCAGTTCAGCTAATTGTAGTTTGCTGATAAAGCCCAGTCTGTTATCTCTCTTTGAAAACACACAGATGACACTGAGTCGTTCTCTAAAAGCATGTGCATATTATTTGATCTGCATTGATATTAGATTTCTAGTAATCATAAAAAGTATTGTGATACTTCATAGTGTCCTGTTCAGCAAGCTGGGGGGGGATACAGGAAGTGAGAATAAGAGACAGCAGGCAAAGCTACTGAAACAGGGAGATGGGTAAACCCCTTTAAGGCCCTTTGCACATGACTGTGGGTTTTTCCCGGATAGCACACTGACCCATTCATTTCTATTGGCCCAGACACATGACCGTGTATTACATGGATCAGTGTGTGGGCCAACAATCTGGGCCGCAAAACTCAAGACAGGTCCTATTCCTGTCCGGTTTTGCAGCCATGCATCCGTGGTGCCCATCCATTAAATGAATGGGGCTGCAGAAGCACGGGCGGCACACTTATGATATTTGTGTGCGACCCGTGCAACAGCCGGTGGTCTGCATATGGTCAATCATAGCCGGTGGTCTGCATATGGTCGTGTGCATTGGGCCTAAGGCTGTATTTTATTTGTTAATTTTTTTCAAAATAAAACCACGGGGAAAAACCCTGTTTTCACCAAACACTGTGGTCCCTGTCTCTGACTGTTTGGGTCCACTCTGCTGCTGCTACCGAGCTAATTTCCCACATATGGTGTTTTGGATGCGGGCACCCAGACTAAGACAGTCTTAAAAAGACATACACACACACAAAAAAATTCTCTCATTCCTTCTTCTTATGTCCTGGGTGAAACCTGCAGGAGTGCTTAAAAAGAAGACTGCCAATATGGAGGACTTTATTAAATAGTTGGGCAGGTGATCCTTCAGCAACAAGTGTTGTTGCAGCAGCAGCAAGCCCAGATGGTAGCTGAAAAACGGCAGCAACAGACCCAAGCTAAACAGCAGGAGCTGAACTTAATGCTTATGGAGAATCTGACAATGTTTAGTGAGGCTTTGGTCACTTAGAGGTCTGCAGGAGCTAATTTTGGTGCATAAGAGACCCAGAGAGTGTTAACAACTGCCCGAGCTGTGGTACAAGCTTCTTTGCAAAAGATGATGTCCACAGACAAAATGGAAGAGTATCTCAGAGTATTTGAGAGAGTTGCCAAGTGCGAGAAGTTGCCAATGGATCAGAGGGCAGATGTGGTGGCACCTTTCTTGACCGGGGAACCTCAGAAAGCCTACTATAATCTGTGTGAGAAGGAGGCTAAAGACTACTCCAGGTTGAAAAGTGAGATTTTGGCCCATTTGGGTGTGAATATTAGAGATGAGCGAATCGATTCTGCAGAAGTGGAATTCGATCCGAATATCAGGAAATCTTCGATTCTCCACGATTCCGGATTTCCTGATGCTTTGTGGTAACAAATATTTAGTAAGGACCTTTGTGACTTCAGACGGTCACAAGATATTCTCTAGTGATGTGATTGGGTAGGCGTATCTTTGCTTGTTAGCAGATCCTTCCACATGAATAAAAGTTGTCCGTGCTGAAGAGAGAGAGAGAGAGAGAGAGAGAGAGAAACATGACCACAGCATCCAAGGGCTTCTGGCATTTTGCTGCCCACCCCGTCTCTGTAGCCCAGAAATAGCTGTTTATTCGCCGCAAAGTAATTCGGATCGAAACAAATTTTTTTGGAACTTTGAATCGAACTTTTGAGAAATTGGCTCATCTCTAGTGAATATGCATGTTCGTGCTGGGAAAGTGCACCACTGGACTTTCTCCGAGAGTCTGCCGCGACAGTCACAGATGCATGACTTGGTGTATCTCATAAAAAAAGTGGTTGCAACCTGAGGAGACCACTCCAGGCCAGATGGGGGAAAGAGTTGTCACCGACAAGTACACCAGATCTCTACCGTCTAAGATTCAGCGCTAGGTTAGGCAAGCGGGACCTACAACGGCTGACCAGCTGGTGAGCTTAGTGGAACAATACAGAGCCACAGAGTAGCTACTCCAGACATCTCCTGGACATCCTACCCCCAGGGACAACAAATTCCCCAAGACTGGTAAGACAGTACCAACTACTAGAGGGGTGAGAAATGTTTTAAAGGGAGGAGGCTCAGAGGGGGGAAAAGGCAGCTGGGACTATAATAACTAGACCCAGGTCTCAAAATGTAGACCAAAACCACATCCGATGTTGGTGGTGCCATGAATGTGCAATGTCATTGCTTACTGTTCCCTGAAGACTGAGTCAATGGACTGCAGGACTACAAGGTATGCATCTCTTTTTGCTCAACTAACTTGTTCTGCAGAAACTGCAAATGAGCTGAAGCCACAAATGTGTACTGTGACCATAGGGCAGCAGGCTGTCATTGCTCTCCTGGACTCTGGGAGCATGGTAACCTTGGTGTATGATCTTTTGGTAGACCTAGCATCATACAGTGGACATACTGTTAGGGTATTGTGCATACATGGAGAAACCAGGAAGTACCCTATTGCTGAGGTCACCATAAAGACTACCTGTGGTGCAGCGTGTCACAAGTTGGGCATGGTTAAATCCTTGTTCCATAGTGTGATACATGGAAGGGATTCTCCTCTATTCTGGGACATGTGTTAAAGACAGAAGATACCATGTCCTAAAAATGTTGATGTCTGTGATGTGTTACCTAAGGTTAACCCTGAATCCTTTGATCCTGACAGTGAAGTACCAGCTGTAGGGGTGACCCAAGATGGTAATAAGAATTTCCCCCTGTCTGCATTAGCTGGTGATGCTGAAGGTCAGGAGGGAGTTCCCGAGATGCCTGAGCTTGAGCTGTCACATGACAATTTTGGGACTGCTCAAATTAGAGATCCTAAATATAAAAGTGATAAATTGTGATCCACAATATCGAGGGGATTTCCCTATATGGCCATGAACCAGTAACTACTGCATAGGGTAAATAAAATACAGGGAGAAATTGTTGAGCAATTAGTGGTCCCCCACCCATATCACAGAGTGGTCTTAGATCTGGCACATAAGCATGTGTTAGGAGGACATCTGGGGTACAAGAAGACCAAAGAGGACATTCTACAGAATTTCTAATGGCCAGGAATTGATAAGCGAGTTCAGGAGTATTCTGACTCCTGCCCAGAGTGTCAACTAACCGCTCCTGTGTCACACTTCAGAAGTCCTTTGTTATCCCTACCTATTATAGAGGTACCATTTGAAAGAGTGGCCATGGATTTGGTAGGTCCTGTCATAAAGTCTGCTAGAAGCCATCAGTATATTCTAGTGGGATTAAATTATACTACATAGTATCCTGAGGCTGTGCCCTTGAGACATACTTTGGCTAAATGCACAGCCAAGGAGCTTTTTTATATATTCTCCCGGACAGGCATACCTAAAGAGATCCTGACAGATCAAAGAACTCCTTTTATGTCCAGGTTAATGAAAGAGATGTGTAACCTCCTGAAAATTAAACACCTGCAAACCTCTGTATATCACTCCCAGACAGATGGCCTAGTTGAGAGGTTCAATAAAACCCTGAAGGGCATGTTAAAGAGGGTGGTTAGCAAGGATGGCAGGGATTGGGATTGCCTACTACTCTATTTAATATTTGCAGTCCGGAAGGTACCCCAGTCCTCCACAGGTTTTTCTCCATTTGAGTTGGTGTATGGAAGACACCCATGTGGTCTTCTAGAAATTGCTAAGGAAACCTGGGAGCAAGAGCAAACTCCTTACAGAAGTATAATTGAACATATTAATATTATGCAAGACAGAATTGCGACTGTAAAAGAACACCTACAGCAGGCCCAAATGGTTCAAAGTTGGGTGGCTAGACTTAGAACTTTTAATCCAGGTGATCAGGTGTTGGTGATGGTACCTACTGTGGAGAGTAAAGAGCAAGAGAAAGCCCAAACAAATATACCATATAAATTTACTAAAACCTTGGCAGGACAAAAAGTCACTGACAGCAGTAAGTATCCTTGGCAAGGTAACTGCTGAAGTGCTAAGAAACCTTGGTAAGACTTCACCCGAGGTACAAATATCAGAGTCCCTATCTAGGGTTTAGGTACAAGAGGCAAAATAATTTGTACTGAGAAATAATTATATGTTTTCTGACTTGCCTGGGTGCACTGTGATGATAGAACATGACATTGTCACCGAGCCGCAGGTACGTATTAATTTAAAATCTATTGGGTTCCTGAAGCTCATAGACAAGCCATATCTGAGGAGGTCAAAAAGAAGTTAGCACTTGGGGTGATTAAGGAGTGCAAAAGTGACTGGTCAAATCCCATTTTCCTGATTCCCACACCAGATGGTACCATAAGGTTCTGTAATGACTTTCGTAAACTAAACGAAGCGTCAAAGTTTGATTCTTACCCAATGCCCAGAATCGATGAGTTTCGTCTCTTCCAGTATGTGACCATGCTTTTTGGTTTACGTGGGGCCCCAGGGAGAGATAGGACATGTCTGCGTCTGCGCATTCTGGTGATAAAAACTTGTTATTGTTTATGTTTTGTTTACCAGAATGGATAGTAGTAAGCTACTCGTATTGTGAGGGAAGTCCTGTTTAGTTAGAGCTAAGCCGAGAAGGTTTGTGTTTGTATTTTTCCCTGAAGTTAAGGCTGTATTTTATTTGTTTATTTCTTCAAAATAAAAACACAGGGGCAAAACCCTGTTTTCACCAGAAGCTGTGTTCCTGTTTCTGCTTGTTTGGGTACGCTCTGCTACGACTACCGAGCTAATTTCCCGCAAATGCAATAAAAGTTACTTTATGTATAAATTTAGAAGTGGACAAGTCCGAGGGCTTCTTCCAATAGGAAGCAATCAGTGTCTTAGCTACAGCTAAACAGTGAAAGAGTATTGTTCGTCATGAGAATGGAAAAGAGACCAATATCTAGCATTGTTACTTCCAGGGTGATGGATATTGGGAATTGGAGTATTTCAGAAAGAATTTTATATATTTTAGACCAAAAGGTTTGGATAATAGGACAGTTTCCTAAAACATGAGTAATTGTACCCACAGAGGATTGGTATCTCCAACATAGGTTAGAGGAGCATGGATATATAGCAGCAAGCCTCTGTGGGGTTATGTACCATCGATATATCAGTTTGTTAGAGAATTCCAGGTGGGAGACAAATTTGGACAACCTAGTGGGCATAGTGAAGGGATCTTGCCACATTAAAACATTAATAGGGAGGCAAAGATCCTTTTCCCATTGGTTTAGGCAGTGTATTTGCTGAGGTGCATGTACAGTCCCTAACAGAAGTTCTGTCGCTTATCCATGTTGTGGAATCAAAAGCTTATAACCTGACTTTAAATTCATCCATTGGTTTTAGAAATGACTCATATGAAAGCTGAAACCATGCCAAATGATTTTTGGTTAAGAAAATAAATTGGCTTCACTGCTGAAATATTCATCATTTAATGAACACAGAAAGATCAGATTTTGGCAAGACAAAAGTTTTGTCGCACACATAGTAATGTGAAAACCAAACCAATAATTCTGTTCAAAAACAAAGATATGTTTCATAACATTGGTGAATGAAGTTGTGGTGCTATTAGAGCCATATTTAATATTTTGTGTGACTTCCATGAGCTTGAAGGACTGCATCCATGCGTTTCAACAATGATTCATCCAATTTATTGATGAAGTCATCAGGAATAGCAAAGAATGCAGTCTTACATGCCTCCCAGAGTTCATCAAGATTCTTTGGTTTTGTCTGCCAAGCTTCCTCTTTCATCCTACCCCAAACATGCTCAATGATGTTCATGTCTGGTAACTGGGCTGGCCAGTCCTGGAGCACCTTGATCTTCTTTGCCTTGAGGAACTTTAATGTAGAGATGGATGTATGAGATGGAGTACCATCCTGCTGCAAAATTTGACCCCTTTTATGATTGGGAATGTAAGAGGAAGCTAATACTTCTTGATATTTTAGGCTATTGATACTGCCTTCCACCTTGCAAATTCAGACCATGATCTTTCCACTACCAAACGTAACTGTTTTCTGGGTGTATCTTGGATCCATACGGGCTCCAGTAGGTCTCCTGCAGTATTTGCGGCGGTTGTGGTGTAATTCAACTGAAGATTCATCTGAGAAATCCACCTTCTGCCACTTTTCCAGCGTCCATCCGTTTAGCAGGCTGTGGGCCTTGGCAAACGCCACACGTTTTTTTAATTGCCTTTTGTTTAGTGCTGGCTTCTGGGCACTGATTCGACCATGGAGGCCATTTCGAGACAGAATCCTACAAACTGTTCTAGTTGACACAGGGACTTGAGATGACCAGGCCTGTTGGAGCTCTGCTGCAGTGGAAGAGGGGCTGGCTTTTGATTTTCTAACCAACAAACGTTCCTCCTGAGCAGTTGTCTTGCGGGGTCTGCCGGACCTGGGCTTGTCAAAAACATCTCCAGTCTGTTCTAATCTTTTTTTAATTCTTTGTACTTGACGCAGAGACACATTAAAGGTGCCAGCCACCTCTGCAGTGGATCTGGTCTTCAGCCTCTTGATAATCAAGGCTTTGGTCGCAGGGTTGATTTTTGGCATGTTGTCAGAGGTGAAGTTGCAGTTCAAGTGAAGGTCTGGGGTGCTGGAGTTCTTTTTATATACACCCACTATTAACCGATCAATTAGTGAGCACAGGTGAGGCTTTAAACTAGGATTGGGTGCATTATATGACAAGGCGACAAAACTTTTGTCTTGCCAAAATCTGACCTTTCTGTGTTCATTAAATGATCAATATTTCAGCAGTATAGTCAATTTATTTTCTTAACCAAAAAATCATTTGGGAGGGTTTCAGCTTTCATATGAGTCATTTCTAAAACCAATGGATGAATTTAAAGTCAGGTTATAAGCTTTTGTTTCCACAACATGGACAAGCGACAGAACTTCTGTCAGCGACTGTAGGTCAAAAATAGCTGCATATAACATTGAGACACCTTTTGTAGTTCTGAAAAAAAAAGTTAAATTGGCAATTTGGTTGGTAAATGCTGTTTTTGATAAGACAGAATAACATGCCTTATCTGTACGTATTTATAAAAATCTGTTGAGGGAATATTATATTTTTTTACAATTTCAGAGAAACCATACAATGAGCCACCTGAGTAAATGTCAGCCTTCCTATGCCACAATCTAACTATGTGCTGAGGTCTAGGTCTGGAATCAAACATTAAAGTATATGTAAGTTGAGATCAGAGATCTAGAGGGGAAACAAGGCTTTAGAGACTATTATATTTTCCCAAGATGCCAGACTCACCCTGTGTGATATTGGGCGAACGAGCAACAGGACATTTTAATGTCATAGACCACATGAGGGTGGGTTCACACCTGCGTTTGAGTCCGTCCGCTGCCAATCCGAGTGAAAATCTCGGGGAACGGGATCTGCATCGGATACCGACAGGTTAGCGACGCATTGGTTAAAAACCCATTCATTTCAATGGGTTTTTAAAACAATGCGCGGGTGTCCGATTGCACCCTCTGCACTGCAAATCCTTTTTTTTCGTCGAAAACAAAGTCGGACATGCAGGACTTCGTGTCCGACGAAAAAAAACGGCTTCGCAGCGCAGAGGATGCAATCGGACACCCGCGCATTGCTTTAAAAACCCATTCAAATGAATGGGTTTTTAACCAATGCATCGCTAGCCTGTCGGTATCCGATGCCGATCCTGTTCCCCGAGATTTTCACTCGGATTGACAGTGGACGGACTCAAGCGCAGGTGTGAACCCACCCTAAGATAGTCTAGCTGATTAACCCCTTCCCGTTCTGTGCCGTACTATTACGTCGTGCTGAGCATTAAGTTAACGCTCAGCACCGTAATAGTACCGAGTGGTAAAGCTGAGACCCGGGACCAGTTGCTCCATTAACCCCCGGTTGGAGCTCCGCTCCGGGTTTTTAACCCCTTGGATGCCGCGGTCAAACATGACCGCGGCATCCAAGGGGTTGCACAATAATAATGACCCCCCTCAGCACCCCCCGTGGCGAGATCAGGGGATGCCGTTATGTATTTTCTGGGAGCCCCAAATATCTGGTTGATCCTGCCTGCGATGCAGAAAGTCAGCCTATGCGTCTGCATAGGCTGACTTCCTCTATAGACTGCAATATACGTGTATACACATGTATTGCATTGTATAATACTGAACCAACGATCAGAGCATCACTGGTTCAGGTCTCTTAGTGGGACAAGTAAAAAACTAAAAAATAAATAAATAAAAAATAAATAAAAAATAAATAAATAAATAAAGAGTGTGAAATAAATAAAAATGTTTATAAAGCCCCAAAATACCCTTTTCCTTTTCCTATATCAAGTTAATTAACCTAAAAATTAATAAAAACAATATATATTTGGTATTGTGGAGTCCGTAACAATCTGTATAATTGAATTGAAATATTATTTATCCTACACAGTGAATGTAGGGGGAAAAAAAACAGAGTAAAGTAATGATTTTTCACCATCTCACCTTACAAAATATGCTATAAAAAGTGATCAAAAATTCATATTTACCCCAATTAAAGTACCAATAAAAAGCACAGGTTGTCCCGCAAAAAATAAGTCCTCAACCAACTCTGTCAACTGAAAAATAAAAATGTTACACCTCTCAGAAGATGGTGATGCGAATAACTGATTTATGTCCCCAAATGGGTTTTTGTTCTGCAAAATTAATAACGCATAAAAAAACAATATAAATTAGGTATTGCCGTAATCCTACTGACCCGCAGAATAAAGGTAACATGTTACTTATGCTGTATGCTGTGCGGAAAAATATTTAAAAGGTAAAATGCAATACCAGAATTGTTTGTTTTTTTAATCCACCAAAAAGAGTTAATAAAATTTATTCTATACGTTATAGGTACTCAAAAATGGTGTCATTACAAAAATGCATCTCATCCAGCAAAAAAACAAAACAAAACAGCCCTCATATGGCTACATCACCAGAAAAATAAAAAAAATATAACTTGTACAATGTGAAGACAAAAACCCCCAAAATCGCCAAATTATTAGAACAAAACTGGCTGCATCAGGAAGAAAATGTATAAGCTGTGCAAGCATATATCAGGGGACAACCCAGATTTAAAGCTTACAAGGGAAAAGACACCAGAAGTGACACCCGGAGTGACCCCCCCCAATCATAGGAGCTACTGGGAATATAGTAGGGAATTTGATGTTCCCAACGTACTCTGCACAGCTTACATGTTCACTTTTCATCATCCCCTGTGCATTTACGTCTGAGATACGAATGCTCATTACACCCCTTGATAAATTCTTTGAGGGGTGCAGTTTTTAAAATGGGGTCACTCCATAGGGTATTCCACTTTTCTGGTGCCTTAGAGGCTCTGTAAACATGACATGGTGTCCCGATAGCAAGCATCTGAATCTGCACTCCAAAAGCCACATAGCGCTTATTCCCTTCTGTGCCCTGCTGTGTGCCCAAACTACAGTTTATGCCCACATGTATGACACTATTGGATCCAGGATACTGTACTTAATGTCATATGGGGTATAAACTGATATTTGGGCACACAACCAGGCGCAGAAGGGAAGGAGCGCTATTTCATTTTTTTGGCGCACAGATTTAAACTGGTTTTTGGATGTCATGATTCTTTTGCAGACCGCTGAAGTGCCAGTAAAGTGGAATCCCCTGACATGTGACCCCATTTTGGAAACTATACCCCTGAAGGAATTTATCCAGGGGTATAGTGAGCATTTATAACTCCAAAGTGTTGCTATAATTTATTTTCCAGAACTAAATACGCAGATGATGGTGAAAGGTGAAAATGGCATTTTTTTTCAGGAATACGTTATTTCAGTGCACAATATGTTGTGCCCAGCTTGTATCAGAGATAAACGGTCCAAAAGCTGTAGTGCCTGGGATACCCGCTTAATAGTTTTTGGAGTGTGTGTCTCTGCTGGCACAAGCTGGGCACAACATATCAGGCACTGAAATGGCGTAACTCTGGAAAAAATTGCAATTTTCACTTTTCATTATCAGCTGCGCATTAATTTCTGGAAATTAAATTAATGCAACACTCAAGGGTAAAAAATGCTTGTTACGGCACTTGATAAATCTCTTCAGTGGTATAGTTTCCAAAATGGGGTCACGTGTTTGCGGATTTCACTTTACTGGCAATTCAGGGGCACTGCAAAAGTGGGATGGTGTCCAAAAACCAAACTGTGCTCCAAAAAACAAAATAGCGTTCCTTGCCTTCTGTGCTGGCTGTGCCCAAACAGCAGTTTATACCCATATATGGCATTAAGTACGTTATCCTGGATACTACAGTGTCATACATGTGGGCATAAACTGCAGTTTGGGCACATAACAGGGTGGAGATGTGAAGGAGCTCTATGTGCTTTTGGAGCATAGATTGTTTTTTTTTGGATGCCATGTCACATTTGCAGAGACCCAATAATTGCCCCTACAAAATGGGGTCACTTCTTTGGGAATTCCTGTTTACTGGCACCTCCAGGGCTCTGCAAAAACTACATGGCATCCCACAAGTCCCTCTAAATCTATACTCCAAAAGCTAAAAAGCACAGTGCTCCTTCCCTTCTGTGTGCCCAAGGAGCAATTTATGCCTACATATACAGCTTTTTTGTACCCAGATATCCCACTTAATAGTTTTACGAGTGCATGTCTCTGATGACACAAAGTGGGCCTAATATATCGGGCACTGAAATGGTATGTACAATTCAAAAATTGCAATTCTCCTTCTGTACTGTTTGCTGTGCAGTACCATTTGGAAAAGCCTGTGTGATCAAAATGCTCACTGTACCCCTAGAGGAAAGCCTAAATGCCTAACGTTTTTAAAATGGGGGCACTTCTTTTAGGTCTCAACTGTACTGGTACTTCAGGGGCCTGTGATGTTGTTATAAGTATATTCTGTATGTTCTTTGATGCTTACTCAGTTTGCTTTGTCTGCCTAGCAACAGTGAGGTAGTAAGGGAGGAGGAGCTGAGCTAGGAAGCGCAGATGCTAGACAGAGATTCTAGGAGGAAGCATGGAATAAAGAGTTCTGATCCATAAAAGTAATTATCGCATAGCGGACTTATTCCAGGTGACCTGCATCCTCACTACAACACTACAATTGGCGACGAGGATTAAGAGTCATAAGCTAAAGGTATTTCACAATTACAGCAAATTGTATACAAGACTGCAATACTAGCACCAGCCATGGTCTGCTTACCCTCCTTTGCAGCATTTGATGTGCACCAGCCCCAAGCAAAGTTGGCAGCATGCTGGAATAAATGTCTGAAACGCTTTCAGATATTCCTACAAGCACTGAACATTACTGACAATGCAAGAAAGGAAGCACTGTCGTTACACTATGCAAGGGAGCAAGTCTATCATATCTTCACAACTCTGCCTAATACAGGGGAGGACAGTGATTATGAGCCATGCAAAGCAGCATTCAGTAAGCACTTCTCTCCATACATACAATAAATGCAGCCTTTAAAATTTTCAAATTTAGACAGTCAAAACAGTCAGCAACAGAAAGCATTGATACATATCATGTCCACTTAAGACAACTTGCAGCTTACTGTGAATTTTCAGATACAGAGAAGGAAATTCTGATGCAAATCACACAAGATTGTGTGTCATCTACAGTAAGTTAAAGGGAGTCATTCGCAAAAACACTTTTAAGCTAATGGCACGTTGGAATGGCCTTTAAAAAGGCAATTCTTCTCCTACATTTCCTTGTTTTCTTCTCCCAGCCAATTCCAAGATAATTCGTTTCTTCATGTATGTAAATGAGCACCACGGAGAACCCGCGGCATACCTTCTCTTCTGTGAGCACCCATCGCGTCATCGCTTCTCTCCACCCCTTCGGCCATTGTGGTGACTCCCCTCTTGGTCTTCTTTCTTCTCAGTTCTCGCTGGCAGCGAATTCTCGCGACTGCGCATGCGCAAATGGGCCGCCATTTTCCGGTGTTCTGTCACAAGAGCGTGGCAGATCCGATTGCGCTTGCGCAGTCACGAGAATTTGCTGCCAGAGAGAACTGAGAAGAAAGAAGACCAAGAGGGGAGTCACTGCAACGGCCGAAGGGACGGTGAGAAGCGATAATGCGAAGGGTGCTCGCAGAAGAGAAGGTACGGCCCGGGTGCTCATTTACATACATGAAGAAACAAATTATCTGGGAATAGACTGGGAGAAGAAAACAAGGAAAGGTAGGAGAATAATGGCCATTCCAACGTGCCATTAGCTTAAAAGTGTTTTTGCGAATGATAGACTCCCTTTAAGGAGACAAGCACTCAGAGATCCCACCCTGACTTTAGCAAAGTTACTGGACATTGCATATTCATGATACAGCAGAGAATCAAGCTAAACTTATAAAGAATACAGACTGTATGCCAGAGCAGCCATCTTCTATAGCAAAGCTCACTCAGAAGACACATGTACTTCTCACACAGGCTGCAACCTGCTACAACTGTGGAGGTCCTTATCCTCATCAGAAACCCTGCCCAGCAAAGGGAGTAATTTATCATAACTTTGGGAAACAAAATCACTTTGCAAAAGTTTGCAGATCTAAATCACAATCTTCTCTCTCTGCAAACAAGCCATGTCACAGAAAGTTCAGGCAGTGCAGTCAGTGCCCCATACTGATGAGCCCAGCAGCACCTACTTATTCTCAGTGACTGAAGAGGGGTCTCAAAATGTGCATGCAATTTCTAATCCCAAACAAGTCATCTTAATAAATGGCACTCCGGTGGAGACACTGGTAGATACAGGGGCGTCTGTCAATGTTATTAGTCACGTCACATATGACCAGCTAAAGAACAAACCTGCTTTGCAATGTACTAACCTGAAGATATATCCTTATGGTTCAGTTACTGCATTACCCCTGTGTGGCAAATTTCAGTCAGTACTAACGTCTGATGGGAAATCATGGACACTTTCTATGTAGTGGAGTGTTCTGCAGACACTCTTCTCAGCTGCATTAGTGTGGTATCTCTGGGCCTAGTGAAATTGGTAAACAGCGTAACACACTCTTCAGTCCACAATATTATACAGAAATATCTGTGGGGAACCGCTCAGGTAGATGCTTGGTAGCAGTGCAGGAAACAGGGACACAGAGACTGGATCACACTCAAGTTCAGAGTTTATTCACTTGTAAGTGAGTTAACAGGTTTTGCCCTTACAAAGGCACAAACAAAGAAAAACAAAACCTTCTCGGCTGAGAAATAACTAACACAAAAAGACAATCCCTCTCTATACAAGAGCCTGGCTACCAGACTCTCGTTCTGGTTACATCAGACGGGTGGCACAGATTTACCTTCATGCAGGTTCAGTTATACAGCTCACACTGTTCCTCAATGGAGTGCCACACCTCCTAGTCCTGACATACACCCTATATCAGGCCTTAATTAGTCAGCTGACCTCCCTGTTGTGGGCTTCTACCAGACACCCTTTAACTGCCTGATTGGAACATACCTGTTCTCCCAAACCACACCCTTCACTTTCTCACATACCCTCCCCCTCAGTTCTGACCCCTCGGGGCGAACTCCAGACATTAAACAATGAGTCCGGGACAAGGCATCTGCATTGCCTTGCAATTTCACGGCTCTGTGCTCCACCGAAAAACTAAAATTTTGAAGGGACAAGAACCACCTAGTAACCCTGGCATTCTTGTCCTTGGATCTGCTCATCCAAGTGAGGGGTGAGTGGTCGGTCACTAGACGGAACTGCCTACCCAGCAAGTAGTACCTCAGGGCCTCTAACGCCCATTTTATCGCCAGACACTCTTTCTCTACTATGCTGTAGTTCTTTTCTGCTGGGGTTAGTTTCCTGCTAAGGTAGGTAACCGAATGCTCTTCTCCATTCACCTCCTGAGACAGGACAGCTCCCAGCCCTACATCTGATGCGTCTGTTTGTACCACAAATTCTTTGCTGAAGTCGGGCGTAATGAGAACAGGAGACCCAGCTTTAACGCCTGAAAAGCACTTTCGGCCTGGTCATTCCACCGTACCATAACGGACTTTTTACCCTTTAGAAGGTCCGTCAGGGGAGCAGACACTGTGGCAAAGTTTGGTATAAAGCGTCTGTAGTACCCCACAATGCCCAGGAATGACCTAACTTGTTTGGTGCTCATAGGTCGAGGCCATTTCTGAATAGCATCGACCTTGTTGACCTGGGGTTTGATTATACCACGGCTGATCACATATCCCAAATAGCGTGTCTCCTCCATCCCCAAAGCACACTTCTTGGGGTGAGCAGTCAGGCCAGCTGCTCTTAAGGAATTCACTACAGCTTGTACCTTGGGCAAGTGACTCTCCCAGTCATTGCTGAAAATGATGATATCATCCAGATATGCTGAGGCGTATCTCCTATGAGGTTTTAAAACTATGTCCATTAACCGTTGAAACGTGGCTGGGGCCCCATGGAGCCCAAACGGTAACACAAGATAATGGAAAAGACCCTCAGGAGTAATAAAGGCAGTCTTTTCTTTGGCACTATCCGTCAGGGGTACCTGCCAGTATCCCTTAGTGAGATCGAGAGTAGTGAAGTACCGGGCCCCTCCCAGTCTCTCAATAAGTTCGTCTACCCGTGGCATGGGGTAAGCGTCAAATTTAGACACCTCGTTCAGTCTCCTGAAGTCATTGCAGAACCGCAATGTTCCATCTGGCTTGGGAACTAGGACAATGGGACTAGCCCATTCACTTTTGGACTCCTCAATGACCCGTAACTTTAACATTTTCTGCACTTCCTCTGAAATGGCTTGTCGACGAGCCTCAGGGATCCGGTACGGTCTCGACCGTACTTTCACCTGGGGCTCGGTAACAATATCATGTTTGATTACGGACGTACACCCGGGTAGTTCGGAGAACACGTCTGTATTCCTTGCTACAAACTCTCTGGATTCTTGCTGTTGGCTTTTTGTGAGAGACTCCTCTATTGTTACCCCTACTGCTTCCTCTGTAGTCCTAACCGCAGCCTGTGGGGACAGTACAGGAGGCAGTTTAGCTGGAGATCTTTCTGTAAGCAGACTCTCTGTCTTTCCACGCTTTTAGCAGGTTTACATGATAAATCTGTTCTGGTTTTCTCCTACCAGGCTGACGAACCTTGTAGTCCACCTCTCCTATTTTCTCCATCACCTCATAGGGTCCTTGCCACTTGGCAAGGAACTTACTCTCCACTGTGGGAACGAGTACAAGAACTCGGTCATCGGGTTTAAAGATCCTTACCTTCGCTGACCTATTGTAAACCCGGCTTTGAGCCCTTTGGGCCTCTTCCACATGCTCTCTGACTATGGGCATAACGGCCGCTATCCTGTCCTGCATACTAGCGATGTGTTCAATAACACTTTTATGGGGGGTGGGTTCTTGCTCCCACGTTTCTTTGGCAATGTCCAACAGACCCCTAGCATGTCTGCCATAGACCAACTCAAAAGGGGAAAACCCAGTGGAAGACTGTGGTACTTCACGGATGGCAAACATCAAACATGGTAACAGAACATCCCAGTCCTTTCCATCCTTATTTACCACCTTTTTTAACATGCTTTTTAGGGTTTTATTAAATCGTTCTACCAACCCGTCTGTCTGGGGATGGTACACAGATGTACGTAACTGTTTGATATTAAAGAGTTTGCACAGTTCCTTGGTGACTTTAGACATAAACGGGGTACCCTGATCCGTGAGGATCTCCTTGGGTAGACCCACTCGGCAAAACATGGCGAACAATTCCTTGGCAATAAACTTTGCCGACGTATGCCGTAGTGGGATGGCTTCAGGATATCGGGTAGCATAATCCATGATTACCAAAATATGCTGATGCCCCCATGCAGACTTAACTAAAGGACCTACCAAGTCCATGGCAATCCTTTCAAAGGGCACCTCAATAATGGGCAAAGGTACCAGGGGGCTTCGAAAGTGTGCCTTGGGGGCATGCAACTGACACTCCGGACATGTTTCACAATACTCTTTAACTGCACGATATACCCCCGGCCAATAAAAACGCTGCACTATATGGTCCCGCGCTTTTGCGGCACCTAGGTGTCCCCCTAGCGCATTTTTATGTGCTAAATCCAGCACTGTCCGGCGATAAGGCTGGGGTATCAGTAACTGTTCTAAGGTCTCTCCTCGCACCTTGTCAACTCGGTATAACAACTCCTGGTTGACAGCCACGCGGGGAAACACCTCATCAGCGCCTGGGCGCTGAGACACACCATTGATAACTATTACATTTTCCCAGGCCCTTGACAGACTGGGGTCCTGGAGTTGTGCAGAACCAAAAGCAACACGAGATACGTTCAAATCGGATATTAGGGGTTCGGTACTGGCTGCCTCGGCTTCACCTGCCATTACCTCTAGGGGAAATACAAAGCTACCACTTCCTTCTCTCACGGTCACCCCTACGGCAGGAACCCTAGAGTCCAAGTCATCGGGTTCAGGCTCGAGGACCTTACTAGACAGTACCTGTGATAAACTTGGGGGTGGGTTTTCTGACCCTTGTTTTCCCCGCCATAGAGTCCAAAACAGGGGAAAGTCCCGTCCCAGAATGAGGTGATGGGGCAAATTCTGGACAACCCCTACCTCGTGTCGGCTCTCCCCACATGGGGTCTGGATAGCGACAATCACAGTCGGGTAGTCTCTTAAAATCGCCATGTATGCACAGGACCCCGACTGTGCGTCCGGTGACAGTCCCAAGGTCGACACGGGACCCTTTTACGAGGGTCACCCGACTGCCAGAGTCCAGTAGTGCCACCACTGGGCACCCAGCCACGGTCACTTGGCATAGGTGGCGCCCATCATCAATGTCCGAGGTGGCAGCAGCATAGGCTGGGGCAGCATAGAGGGACATCCTCTGACCCAGACTGCAGTCCATGGGTTCTAAGGCATGGGGACAATTAGCCGCAATATGGCCCGGCTCGTGGCAATCCCAGCAGATGACAGTCTCTCTCCTCCTCCCCTGGGTTACTCTCTTATCCTGGGGAGCTCGAGGAATGTTGGCCCTCCGGGCCTTGGGGACTTGTGGAATCTGGGGGGACACCTTCCTGAGGGACTGTGTAGTCCAGTAGCGTTCCACCAACCCCACCAATTCATTGGCGTTAGTTGGGTCTCCATGTCCCACCCACTGTTGGATCTTATCCGGTAAAGCCCTCAGGTACCGGTCTACGACAACCCGCTCCACCACCTGGGCTGGGGTCAACCTTTCCGGCTGGAGCCACTTACGGACAAGCTGTACAAGGTGGTGCATCTGTGACCTCGGTGGTAACGCCTCCTGGTATTCCCAATCGTGGACTCTTTGAGCCCGAACGTGCTGGTCCACACCCAGCCGGGCCAGGATCTCCGCCTTCACCCTCTGGTAGTCGCAAGCATCCTGTTCACTTAGGTCAAAATAGGCTTGCTGGGGCTCGGCGACTAAAAAGGGTGCCAACACCTCGGCCCAGAGCTGTTGTGGAAGCCTCTCACGGTTGGCCACTCTTTCAAAACCAGTCAGATAGGCCTCTATGTCGTCCTCTGACGTCATCTTGGTCAGCGCTTTACGGACCTCTTTCCTGACGTCCCGCTCTGGCTTTGGTGGATCAGCCTTTTGCTGAGCGGCCAGCAACATCGACAACTGCTTGGTCAGAAGTCGATTGGTCTCTTGTTGTGCTGCATTAGCTTGTACCAGCTGCTTCACAACCTCCTCCATGGCTGTGGCTCTTTATTTCAGTTCTGTCAGCTACAGGACACGCAGCTCGTGTATGTCTCACTGCACATCTGCCCACATTCGAAGCACCATATGTGGGGAACCGCTCAGGTAGATGCTTGGTAGCAGTGCAGGAAACATGGACACAGAGACTGGATCACACTCAAGTTCAGAGTTTATTCACTTGTAAGTGAGTTAACAGGTTTTGCCTTTACAAAGGCGCAAACAAAGAAAAACAAAACCTTCTCGGCTGAGAAATAACTAAACACAAAAAGACAATCCCTCTCTATACAAGAGCCTGGCTACCAGACTCTCGTTCTGGTTACATTAGACGGGTGGCACAGATTAACCTTCATGCAGGTTCAGCTATACAGCTCAGACTGTTCCTCAGTGTAGTGCCACACCTCCTAGTCCTGACATACACCCTATATCAGGCCTTAATTAGTCAGCTGACCTCCCTGCTGTGGGCTTCTACCAGACACCCTTTAACTGCCTGGCTGGAACATACCTGTTCTCCCAAACCACACCCTTCACTTTCTCACATATCCTTAACTCTTTCAAGGCCTAGGAAAGCTGAAAGACTTTCAAGTGAAATTACACATTGACCAGTCAGTACAGCCTTCAGTTCAAGCTCACAGGCACATCCCATTCCATGTCCGCAAGCTTGTGGAGAAAGAACTGCAAGACCTGGAGACATCTGATGTTATTGAACGTGTGGAGGGCCCAACTCCCTGGGTCTCACCAATTGTTGTTGCACCTAAACCTAAGCAGCCTGGTAAAATCAGATTACGTGTGGATATGCGACATGCCAATCGAGCCATTCAAAGAGAAAGGCACATTACTCCTACTATCCTACTATTGATGACATTCTCGCAGATCTAAATGGTGCAAAAATATTTTCAAAAGTTGATCTAAAATCTGGTTACCATCAGCTTGAATTGCACACAGACTCCAGATATATAACAAATTTTAGCACTCATGTCGGTCTGAGAAGGTTCAAGAGGCTGAACTTTGGCATTTCATCAGCTGAAAAAATATTTGAGAATGTTATCAGTCAGTTTCTTTCAGGAATACCTGGAGTCCTCAATGTCAGTGATGACATCCTTATCTTTGGCACAACCCAAGAGGAACATGACAACCACTTAGAACAGTGGTTCTCAACCTTTCTAATGCCGTGACCCCGCAATACGGTTCCTCATGTTGCGGTGACCCCAAACCAAAAAATAATTTTGGTGGCTACTTCAAAACTGTAATTTTGCTACAGTTATGATTCGGAATGTAAATACCTGATATGCATTATGTATTCTAATTGCTACAAATCAAACATAATTTAAACATAGTGATCTACCCCCTACACAGGTAATGTTATTAACTATGGGGAAATTGAGAATTATTACAGTAATAGTGCCCCCCATATGAGTAATCTTATTACCTGTGTGGCGTCACTATAACTGTAATAGCCCCTCATATACAGACCAAAAACAAAATAGATGCCACACGGCCATTGTTCATATAAATATATCGCTTAACAGTGGCGATAGCCTGACTTCACATAAAGACAGAGAGCAGTAATGGCCAAGCTTCTGGTTAATATGGGCTTGAGTCATATTATAATATTTACCGTATTTTTCGGACTATAAGACGCACTGGACCATAAGACGCACCTAGGTTTTAGAGGAGGAAAATAGGGAAAAATATTTTAAGACAAAAAAATGTGGTAAAATGTCTAATATATGGAATTTGTAGTTTTGCAACAGCTGCAAGGTCACATTGACAGGTGTCCCTGCAGCTGTACGGGGAGGAATAGGGCGTCTTTTTTTGCAGGGCCAGATGTACTTTTTAGTTATGCCATTTTGGGTCTATTGCTTTGATCACTTTTTATTCAAATCAGAGGCGAAACAGCAAAAAATATGGCGGTTTGGCACTTTTGATTTTTTTTTCCCGCTCTGATGTTCACCCTACAAGAAAAATATTTTTATAAGGTTGTAGACCGGTCATTTTCGGACACAGGGATAGCTAATGTGTATGTGTTTCACAGTAACTTTGTACTTTTATATGTATTCTAGGGAAAGTGGGTGAGTTAGAACTTTTTTTTTTTATTTTATTTATTTATTTTTTTTACTATTTTATTAGCCCCCCTCCCTTCATGGGGCTTGAACCTGCCATCGTTTGATTGCAAGTCCCATAGACTGCAATACAAGTGTATTGCAGTCTATGGGAGATTCTGTACATTACTACTGAGACTGGTCATAGACCAGTCTCAGTAGTAGTATCCCAGTGACAGGCCTGGGAGCCTTCATTAGGCTCCAGGCTGTCACCGGAACAGGTCGACTCCCACGATCTCGCCGCGCGGGGAGTCGACCTGCAACTTAACAAGTATGCGGCCGGTGGGGACCGGGGGCAGTTTTTACAGCCCGGGGTAGGGGGGGGCTGCTCACAGATACAGTAGTAATGCCCGCGGTCAGACTCTGATCGCGGGCATTAGCTCCGGGACTCCGCTGTACAGCGGAGGCTCGGTTGCTATGGTGACCGCTCTGCAGCAGAGCGGCCGCCATCATTGTAACAGACCCGGCATCCGCGTAACGGCACGGCGGATGCTGGGAGCTACACAGCGCGGGGCACCCTCTCAGGCATTCAGTTTGGAACGCACATCCATAACGACGTGCGTTCCAGCTGAATAGCGCGACTTCTCAGCGGCTAAAGCCATCGGAAATATGTATTTTCCGATGGCTTAAGGCGACCCCTGTGTTTTGGTCATTCGACCCCCGCCGGGGTCGCGACCCACAGGTTGAGAACCGCTGACTTAGAACAAGTCCTTGCAAACCTGCAATCTAACCGTAAATCCATCAAAATGTGAGTTCAACCGGACGTCATTAAATTTTTTTTTGGCTATATTTTTTCTGAAAATGACGCTTCTGCAGACCCTGACAAAATAGCTGCTATAAGCTCTACTAGCCAGCCTCAAAATGTATCAGATGTTCGGAGTTTTCTTGGACTGGTCACATACTGTGAAGTTTCATACCTGATCTGGCTACTGTTTCTGAACCCCTACGGCACCTCACTAAAAAAGATGCTCCTTGGTCATGGACGGTTGAACATCAATCAGTATTTGACACGCTAAAGTCCAGTATGACTAGCGACACAGTCATGGCCTTTTTTGATCCTCTAAAGTCTACTGAGCTCATTGTGGATGCCAGTCCTGTAGGCCTTGGTGCGATTTTAACTCAGGTGTCCAAAACTGGCAGCATTTCCACAGTCTCCTATGCAAGCAAGGCTTTAACAGAGACGAAACAGTGCTATTCCCAAACTTGCAGTTGTATTGGGATGCCTTCATTTCCATCTTTACCTCTTTGGTCGTCCATTCACAGTGGTAAGTGATCATAATCCACTCATTCCAATCTTCAATAAATATTCGTCAAAGCCACCCCCACAACTTGAACGCTGGCTACTCCGCCTACAGAACTACCACTTTCACTTGAGATATGAGGCAGGAGCTGGGAACCCTGCAGACTATTTTTCAAGACACCCTTCACCAAAGTCCACCAAAGATGACTTTCCTGCCACTGTCTTAGCTGAGGAGCATGTAAATTTCGTTGTTACACATTCTATGCCAAGAACAATGAACATAGAAGAAATTAAACATGCAGTGGATTCTGATCCCCAACTCCAGTTAGTTATTGAAGCTGTTCGATCTACGAACTGGAGCTCTTTTCTAGCTGAGGCTCGCCTTCAACCACAGGGTCAAACAGCATATTTGCAGGCCTTCTTTTATGCACGACACTCTCTCTCTGTATCTGACTCAAACATACTACTGCGTAACAACTGCCTGGTCATACCTCAGAAACTTCAAAGTAGAGTGATCAATCTGGCTCATGAGGCTCATCAAGGTATAGTTAAAACAAAGCAATTGCTTAGGGAGAAAGTATGGTTTCCAGGACTAGATAAACAAGTGGAAGCACTTACTAACACATATATACCTTGTCAAGCAACTACGTTGGACCATAGCCGAGCACCAGTACAACTGTCATCTCTGCCAGAAACTCCATGGACTGCCGGTAGTGTTGATTTCTGCACTTTGCCAGATCATTCCTATTTACTGGTTGTCATAGATGATTTTTCTAGGTTGCCAGTCATTGAAACTGTTTCTGCCACCTCTGCAAGAGCCGTCATACTAAAACTGGACAAGATCTTCTCTGCATATGGCATACCTGAAACAGTAAAGACCGACAATGGGCCGCTTTTCAATAGTGAAGATTTTCACTCTTTTGCAACTTATCTTGGGTTCACCCACAGGAAAATAACTTCTTACTGGCCTCAACCCAATGACAAAATGCAATGCTTCATGCAATCAATCAACAAAACTCTTCGGATTGCTACCATGGAACACAAGGATTTGCAACAAGAGTTATACAGATTCCTTAGACAGTACAGAGCCACCCCACACTCTACTACAGGAACTCCACCAGCAACTGCGCTTTTCGGCAGGCCTTTGCGCATTAAGCTTTTGAACATCCCTGTAGTATCCGTCCAGACTCCATTGGTCTTCAATGATTCCCTTGCCAAAGACAGGATGAAAAGATATGCAGATAAGTCATCGTTTCAAACAGCTGGACGTGGGAGACTGGGTCCTTGTTAAAAGGCTGAGACCTAGTGGCAAAATTATCATCCCCTTATCATCCGGAACCCTTTCAAGTCACACATGTCAAGGGTACCATGGTTACTGCTCTACACCAGGGTCATCAAGTAACAAGAAATGTGTCCCATTTTAAAAAGCTTCGCGGCTATGACCCAGAAGCAAGTACAGAGGAGACAGATAATGAGGAAATCCAACCAGATACAACTGGTTCAGCAACACCAACAAGAGATGCCTCTGACAATTCACATACTTTATCTGATAATGAGATGTCTCGACGCTACCCGACAAGAATGAGTTGAAGGCCACCAATGCACCTCATGAATTATGTTCTGCAGTAAAATTTTCCTGTCAATCTGGATGTTTGATTTATTGTCAATTTATAACGGTTGCATTTTCTTTAGTATTTTTTATAAGAAGGGGAGAGATGTGATGTTGTTATAAGTATATTCTGTATGTTCTTTGCTGCTTACTCATTTTACTTTGTCTGCCTAGCAACAGTGAGGTAGTAAGGGAAGAGGATCTGAGCTAGGAGGGAGAGGCTAGACAGGAAGCTTTGAAGGGAGCATAGAATAATGAAGTCTGATCCATAAAAGTCATTATCGCATAGTGGACTTATTCCAGGTGACCTGCATCCTCACTACAACACTAAAGGGCCTTACATACATGCCTTAGCTGAAATGCTTTTATACTGCCAAATACATGGTCCTTTTCTATTCTGAGCTCTGCCGTGTGGTCAGGAATCACACAACAGCCACATGTAGGGTATTGCCATATCCAGGAGAACCCACATTATAATTTATGGGGTCTATGTCTCTGGAGGCACATGCTGGGCACAATATATTGGGCACTGAAATGGCATATACAATTCAAAAATTGCAATTCTCCTTCTGTACCATCTGCTGTACAGTACCATTTAGCTTGTGGGGTCAAAATGCTCACTATACCCCTAGATGAATTCCTTAGGGGGTGCAGTTTCCAAAATGGGGTTTTCCACTGTTGTGGTACCTCTAGGGCTCTACAAATGCGACATGGTACCTATAAACCATTCCAGTAAAATTAGAGCTCCAAAAGACAAATAGCGCTCCTTGCGCTTCTGAGCCCTCCTCTGTGCCCAAACAGCAGTTCTTGACCACAAATGGGGCATTGCTGTACTTGGGGGAAATTGTGTAGCAAGATGGGCTACTTTATTTCATGGTGAAAGGGAAAAAAAAATATAATGAAAAAGTACATATAACTGGAGAAATTATAATTTTTTCTAGAGGGACAAATTCAGATAAGTTCAGTGATAAGCCTGGGGGTTCAAAATGGTCATATCACCCCTAGATGAATTCCTTAAGGGGTCTAGTTTCCAAAATGGGGTCACTTTGGGGGGTTTTCCACTGTTGTGGTACCTCTAGGGCAACATGGTGTCTAAAACCTAACCTAATGAAATCACTGCACCAAAATCCATGCGCAAAATCCATCCATTTCTGTGGACTGTGTTTGAGTCAAGTTGCAAAATAGGGCCACATATGGGATATTTCTACAAACTGCAGAATCAGAATAATAAATATTGTGATATGTTTTGCTGTTAACCCTGTCTTTGTTACAGGAAAAACTGGTTTGAAATGGAAAATGTGCATGAAAAAAATGACATTTGGAAATTTCACCTCCATTTTTAATTAATTCCTGTGGTACACCTAAAGGGTGACAAATATATAAGTAACAAACAAATAGAAGTTGATTGTGTCAGTAATTTTGTCCGGCCAATTTTTGGCTGTTTTTTGTGTTGTTCCAATACACACAAAGGAAATAAACATGTGTATAACAAAACATGTGTAACTGCAATAATTTTCTGGGAGAAACATGTCATTTTCCTGAAAACTTTGAGGGGTGCCAACACTTATGGCCATGACTGTAGGTAAGTTACATTTCTTGAGGAGGTGGTATGCAGCAGTTGGATAGTCGACTACATGTTTAGTGCCATTGTTAAAAATTGTAGGCTTTAGGGAAGCCCCATCGATAGGGGATGTGATTGTCTTGTAGATTTGTAACAGAAGCAAATTTTGTGCAGCAAAGCATTGTAATGGCCAAGAGATCTGCAAACAATTTGATCTCTCTGGTGGCACGAAGGAGTTTGACCTTTTAGTGATTATAACGAATATGCACTATAACATTGCGAAGTGATCTTTGTGCAAGAAGTTTGGGCTTGGACATGCGGTGAGTTCTGTCTTACAGCAAATCAGATTGCGATGAATCTGGTATAAGGGCCACCAACTGTTAATTATTCCACCAGTTGATCAGGTTTAATTGCCTCAGGGATACCTCGAAAGCACACATTGTTCCCCCATGAGTGATCCTCCAAAACTGCAACTTTAAGTTTAAGTATTTCTACTTGCTCCTCCAAGTTGTTATCATATCCACTAGGCTGTTGTGGGCTTCTGAAAATTCAGCTATTTTGTCCTCGATGTGGGACATTCTGTCCCATAGAGCAGAAAACTCCTTCTACAAGTTAGTAAAGGCAGCATGAAAGGATTGTTGCAGTGATGTATTAAATTCGTTTAGCAGCACTTTAAGCATGCTCTCAGATAGGTTTTTCAGAGATGTCAGCAGAGGTCCCCAGGAGGATAATAATGGCTGCAAGACATTACTCATAGGGGAGTTGGAGGCATTCACCAAGGGAGACATCGGAGGCATTGGCATATGAAGAAGTGAGCCAGATGGTAAATCAAAGGGTTGTCTCGGTGAAGTCTAAGTGGTTCTGCTTGGAAGCTGAATAATGCAGATTTAGGAGAATGTGTCGAGGTGGAGACCTGGTGCAGGTCTCGTAATGAGTTGTAGGCGGCTTGTTGGGGTCTTGCCAACAGAAAAAGCTCCATAAGTCTGGACACCGCAGGCTTTCTCTTTCTCCTTTGTAGGTTTATGTATAAATGAATGTTCACCAAACATTCAAAATCTGCCATTTCAGCAAACAAAAATCTAATGTGTATGGCCAGCTTTAGTATTAATGTGGTATCTCATTAATTAGGCTGACCCAAAGAATAAAGGTAACAAGTAATTTTTACCATTTAGCAAACTCTGTAAAAATAAACCCTAAAAACAATGGTGAAATTGGATTTTGTGCCATCCACCGCACAAATAATTCTACATAGTTTCCCAATATATTAAATGGCGCCATCAAAAATATAACTAGGTCACAGAAAAACAGCCCTCATACCATTATGTTTGTGAAAAAATAAAAAAAAAAGTTATAGCTCTTGGAATGCAGGGTAGAAAACATTAAAATGAGAATACAAGTGTTGTAAGGAGTTAAAATTGTTTATTCTACGACTTTTAAAGATGACTTGTCACCAAGTAGAAAATGCTAAATAACATATATCATTTGATCTTTGCTGTTCCCCTTGACAATTTGGTGTTTTTCTTTTTAAAATTTGTATACCCATTCAAAAGATACGGCCCCTGGAAGATTATATGTAAACTATGTGAAATCCTGAAAGTTGGCGGTAACCTTATGTTTTCCTCTGAGGAAATAAAAGGTTCCCCCCACAAGGAGAATCAGATCTATTTTACATATAACCTTACAGTGGTCATATTGTTAGAATGGGTGGACGGAGTTAAAAAAAAAAAAAAAAAAAACCCCACCAAATTGTTTAGGGGAACAGCAAGAATCAGATGATGTATATTAAGGCTAAGGTTTAGCTAAAAAATCTGCAACAAAAAAGCAGCTTTTCCACAACGTGGGGCCATGGTCTTATTTAGCATTTTCTACTTGGTGACAGGTCCTCTTTTAAGTGTGAATTCATATCTAATCAAATGCATTATCTTGCATTATTTTGCCTGCTAAAAAGTATCTTTAGGATAGTACATACCAAATTATTTACTGTGTTCCATAGCAGAAGACTTCTGTTGACCTCTAGTCTTTCATTGAATGTGTCATATTTCTCAACTATATTAAAGTCTGTAGAATCTTCTGATGTATGCCAATTAATTAAGTTATATTCAAGCAACATTTCACCAGAACTGTCAAAGTGGAATAGGTCACCATTGTAGGAAAAATTGTTTTCTTTTAATTCTCCCAGGAGCTGTGAAATCAGAATTGAATGAATACAAAACAATGTATGTGATAATATGCAGTCGCTATCATACAGTAAGTGGAAATCCAGAATTGTATTATTTAACTCTAATCAGTGTTAGTAAGTGAGTTGCAAGTTTTATAACTAAACATACATATATACTTATATAAGTCCAAATATATACATGTATGGAAGAAATACAGTGGCTTGCAAAAGTATTCATACTCCTTGAACTTTTTCACATTTTGTCACCTTACAACCACAAACTTAAATGTATTTTATTGAGATTTTAAGTGTTAAAGCAACACAAAGTAGCAGATAATTGTGAAGTGGAAGGAAAATGATACATGGTTTTCAAAATTTTAATCAAATAGAAATCTGAAAAGTGTGAAATGCAAAAGTATTCAGCCCCCTGTACTCTGATACCCCTAAATAAAATCCAGTGCAATTAGAAGTCACTTAATTAGTTAACAGAGTCCAGCTTAGTCTAAGTATAAATACAGCTGTTCTGTGAAGGCCTCAGTGGTTTGTTAGAGAAGACGAGGGAACAAACAGCATCATGAAGACCAAGGAACTCACCAGACAGGTGAGAGATAAAGTCGAGGAGAAATTTAAAGCAGGTTAGGTTATAAAAAAAAAATATCCCAAGCTTTGAGCATCCCAAGGAGCACTGTTCAATCCATCATCCAAAAATGGAAAAAGTATTCTACAATGGCAAACCTACCAAGACATGGCTGTCCATCTAAACTGACACATCAAGCAAGGAGAGCACTGGTCAGAGGATCATCCAAAAGGCCCATGGTCACTCTGGAGGTGGGAGAATCTGTCCACAGGACAACTATAAGTCGTGCACTCCACAAATCTGGCCTTTAAGGAACAGTGGCAAGAAGAAAACCATTGCTGAAAGAAAGACATAAGAAGTGCCATTTGCAGTTTGCCACAAGCCATATAGAGGACACAGCAAACATGTGGAAGAAGGTGCTCTGGTCAGATGAGACCAAAGTTGAACTTTTTGGCCTAAATGCAAAGCGCTATGTGTGGCGGAAAAGTAATACTGCTCATCATCCTGAACACACCATCCCCACTGTGAAACATGGTGGTGGCAGCATCATGCTGTGGGGATGCTTTTCTTTAGCAGGGACAGGGAAGCTGGTCAAAGTTGATGGGAAGATGGATCGAGCTAAATACAGGGCAATCCTGGAAGAAAACCTGTTGGAGGCTGCAAAAAGAATTGAGACTGAGAAGGAGATTCACCTTCCAGCAAGACAATGACCCTAAACATGCAGCCAGAGCTACAGTGGAATGGTTCAGATCAAAGAATATTCATGTGTTAGAATGGCCCAGTCACAGTCCAGACCTAAATCTCATTGAGCATCTGTGGCAAGACATGACAATTGCTGTTCACAGTCACTCTCCGTCCAAAATGGCTGAGTTTGAGCTATTTTGCAAAGAAGAAAGGGCAAAAATGTCAGTCTCTAGATGTGCAAAGCTGGTAGAGACATACCCCAAAAGACTTGCAGCTGTAATTGCAGTGAAAGGTGGCTCTACAAAGTATTGATATAGGGGGGCTGAATACTTTTGCACATCACAATTTTCATATGATTAAAATTTTGAAAACCATATATCATTTTCCCTCCACTTCACAATTATCTGATACTTTGTGTTGGTCTATCACTTAAAATCTCAATAAAATACATTTAAAGGGATTCTATCATTAAAAAATCGATTTTTAACTAACAGCACGTTGGAATAGCCTTTAGAAAGACTATTCTTCTCCTACCTTTATTTTTCAGGTCTGCGCTGCCGTTTTTGAGTTTTGTCTTCTTTCTTCATTATGCAAATTAGTCTTGAGTAAGCACAGGGGGCGTTCCCCCTGCGCTCAAAGCACTGGCTCGTCATAGGTTTCCAGCGCCACCTCTCTCTTCTGCTCCTGGCGCATCTCCTCCTCTTCACTCCTCTTCTTACACGAGACCAGCCGACTGCGCATGCTCGTCGTCATGCAGTCGGCTGTTCCATCAGCCATTTTGCGGTGGTCTTGTGTAAGAAGAGGAATGAAGAGGAGGAGACGTGTCAGGAGCAGAAGAGAGAGGCGACGATGGAAACTTATGATGAGCCAGTGCTTTGAGCACAGGGGGAACGCTCCCTATGCTTTCTGAAGACTAATTTGCATAACGAAGAAAGAAGACAAAACAAAAACAGCGGCGCGGACCTGAAAAATAAAGGTAGGAGAAGAATAGTCTTTCTAAATGCTATTCCGACGTGCTGTTAGTTAAAAATCGACTTTTAATAATAGAATCCCTTTAAGTTTGTGGTTGTAAGGTGACAAAATGTGAAAAAGTTCAAGGAGTATGACTACTTTTGAAAGGCACTGTACATACAGATAAGGCAAAATATTGAAGATAAGCACTTATAGACTGTATAATGCAATAAGAAAGTCATTTGGGAAATAAATAAGTGTTAGTTTTATATTTTAATGAAGGGTCCAATATATCATTGGATGATCCAATGGCTGCATAATATCCTATTAAAACATTTTATTATTCAACATTTTAGTAGTGCTTCTTATCATTGCGTAAAATATATTGTATGTGCTATTCACAAATTGCATAGAATGTTACCTTGCGAGGTGACACTTGCAAATTCTTGTCACAGACTCCATCTTTGCATACCATATTTTTTAGTGATTCAGCTATGGCAGCTATAGCTAAGGATGTTGAGTACAATGTACCAGGTTCTATATTCTTCACCAGGTAGTCATCATTAAGTAGAGAAATATTATCAGAGCTGCATGCCAGGGGAGATTTATATTGTGCTGAATTAGGAACATGGCAGTTTTTGGAAGATGAATTCATGCACTGCAGATATTCTCTGTATTCCTCGGTACAACCAAATCTTAGCTCTTCATATTGTTCAAGGAACTCATTTGTTTCTTCATTGTTAATAGGAAAAATATTTTTCACATATTCCACAAATCCAGGAACTGAACCTCCTCTGAAAGTAAATCCCATTACTGCCCCAACATTTCTAAGATTTTCCAGATTTGCTGCTTGTCCTGATATAATCCAGCTGTCACTTCCAATCCATGTGCATGAAATGTTATTCGTCATAGCTTCTTTAAGAATTCTGCTAACAATTTCAGCTCTTGCAAACAGAACAACAACCTTAGCTGCAGTATTTTTGAGGTCATTAATTATATTACTTAAACTGTTCTGTAAAGTAGGGTTCTCCACATATGTTGGGACAATCTGACTAAACGCACTGCATATCCCATTGTCATCAAAATAGTCGTTGAGAAAAGCTAGAGCAGAGTGGCCATAATCATCATCACTAACAATAATACCAACCCAATTCCACTGAAACTCCTTGATCAGCTCCACTACTGCCTGCGTTTGGTGTTTATCACTTGGAACAGTTCGCAGAAAAGACAGGAATCTTGTTTCATCAGAAAGAGTATCCGCAGTTGAGGCAGCACTTACCTGAAAGCAAAAGTTAATTAATCATTACTAAAATGCTTATCCTTGACAGATACAATTATATGGGTCTTTAGAAAATGCAATATTTAGCTCAAATAATAAATTCATGTAGACCTAAATGTTCTTCTTCATTTAAACTTAAAGAAACAGTTTGTGGACCACAACTCTTCTTTTCTCTGTTGCTAGTCAGGTGTATGGATGGTTAGGAGGAGTTGTAAAATGCACCAGATTTATTAAAGGGATGCATTATTATTTTTGTGTACAGTGTCTTATCTGCCATTAGTGTTGCTGCACTGCGATCTATGACTGTCCAGATTATCTTACATTGTTTTGGCTGACAATGTCACTCATTTTACTGCAAACTCTCATTTTCTTAAGAGCTTTTTTGCAATAGTGCTTTTTGTAAAAAAAAAAAAAAAAATCACAAAAACTACCATTATCATTGCAAAAATCAGCCCTTTGAGGAGACCACAAAACATGTCGGCAGCAGGGACAACTGTAGCATTAGTGATGTCATCCCTGTAATAAATTTATTACAGTAAATACAGTCAATCAATGGAAGACATATACACACATGGACAAAATTGTTGGTAACCCTTGTTTAATGAAAGAAAAACCCACAATGGTCACAGAAATAATTTGAATCTGACAAAAGTAATTTGCCAAACTACATGTTGACAAGCCACAAAGCTTCTGGGAGAATGTCCTATGGACAGATGAGACAAAAATCGAAATTTTTGACAAGGCACATCTATGTTCACAGATGGAAAAATGGAGCATATCTTCAAAAGAACACTGTCCCTACTGTGAAACATGGAGGAGGCTCTGTTATGTTCTGGGGCTGCTTTGCTGCATCTGGCACAGGGTGTCTTGAATCTGTGCAGGGTACAATGAAATCTCAAGACTATCAAGGGATTCTAGAGAGAAATGTGCTGCCCAGTGTCAGAAAGCTTGGTCTCAATCACAGGTCATGGGTCTTGCAACAGGATAGTGACCCATAACACTAAGCTAAAAACACCCAAGAATGGCTAAGAGGAAAACATTTGACTATTCTGAAGTGGATATCTATGAGCCCTGACCTAAAACCTATTGAGCATCTTTGGAAGGAGCTGAAACATGCAGTCTGGAAAAGGCACCCTTCAAACACGAGACAACTGGAGCAGTTTGCTCATGAGGAGTGGGCCAAAATACCTGTTGAGAGGTACAGAAGTCTCATTGACAGTTACAGGAATCGTTTGATTGCAGTGATTGTCTCAAAAGGTTGTGCAACAAAATATTAAGTTAAGGGTACCATCATTTCTGTCCAGGCCTGTTTCATGAGTTTTCTTTTTTTTTAAATTTTATTGAAGCATGGTTGAAAAGCAATGTCTAACTTTCATTTGTTCATTTTCATAGTTATTTCTGTGACCATTGTGAGTTTTTCTTTCATTAAACGAGGGGTACCAACAATTTTGTCCACGTGTGTAACAATTCCTACCTCTTGGTCACGGTCACTGCACAGGGGTAGTGTAGGAGGAACTGGATGAGGATGAAGTACTTGGTTTGGTTCTGGTAGAGGGCCTAAGATTGATAAACTGAAGTAGGAGTAGGAAGACTTTTATTTGGATGCAGAGGGGGACCCTTGATATTTTACAGCTGAGGAGGAAGCTGTCCCTTATTTATTCTTCTTGAAATTCTGTAAATTGTCTCACTGCTCACACTATGTTGCTGTGCCATTTGCTCCCTTTAAGGGATGACAGGCAAGATAGTATGTGTTCTCTTCTGGCTCCCACGTGTTGTTCTCATCACAGAAGATATTCCAGCTTTTTCAGGCACACTAATAGTATGCCACCATTTGTTTCTTGAAATTCTGTATATATTCACACTGCCAATGCTATGTTGCTGTGGCATTTGCACCCTTAACCACTTCCGGGCCACCCATTGGGTTTTTACATATGGATAGTGGCTCTCTTTTTCTGCAAGGACGTACCGATACGCCCTTGTAGTTTTAAGCAGCTGCACAAAATCGTGCAGCTGCAGAAACGGGGAGTTGGCTGTAACTACAGTCGAAGCTCCCCTAGAGAAGGCAGGGAAGGTTTATTACCGTCCCTGCCTTTCCGACTTCAATGTACACAGCGCTCAATTAGCGTTGTATACACAGCTATGGGAGCTGACATGATGCAGCTCCCCTCTGACCCGGGGGTCACCTGATCCACCGGGATCAGAGTCTGTTAGAGATGCTGGGTCCTACAGGACAAAGTTCAGGTCTGTAGTTATGGGTAGGAGGTTGCATTCCTACTGTATGACCTTATGGGGACACAAGTAAAAAAGTACATAAAGAAATAAAGAAATAAATAAAGTAAAAAATTAAAATTAAAGTAAAATAATTTAAAAAAAATATGCCAATAACACGCCCTTATAACAGGTTCTGGCTCCACCCTCGATGACACAATACAATATCAAAATCATAATGGAGAGGTAAAACTATTTTAAAAAGTTTTTTAGTAGCACTTTGTGCCATTAAATAAAAAAATTAAAAAATAAGCAAAAATAAAAACATAAAAATAAAGCCCTATATGTCACCAAAAAAAAAAGTTGCAGAAATTAGTTGAATAACCCAAATGATAAAAATGTTATAGCCCTCAAAACCACACATACAAAAAAAAAAAACAAATATGTGTCTGGTCCTGAACCAGAAATTGGCCCTGTACTGAAGTAGTTAAAGGGATGAAAGGCTGGACAGTCCTTTTTCTCTTTTGGCTGCTGTTCTCATCAGAGAAGATATTCCAGACTTTTCAGTTGGCTGGCCAGACACAGTAACAATCTGTCAGAAAATGTTATTGCAATTCTGTAAACTGTCACTTCTACATCTCTAACATTATGTTGATGTGGCATCTGCTCCCATACAGGGATAATTTGGGGCAATTTATTTTAAAAAGCTAATTCTTCCCTTTTCATCTGGCAGACAATACAAACACTTTAGCCAAAGATTTTCCTTCAAATTCTGTAGTTGCAATTTGTCACTGCCACAATCTTGGTATAATACATCAATCCTTCAAATACCAATGCCGTGTTGGTGTGGCATTATTTTTTACAATATAACCACTGTGAGTATGTGAACCAGAGGGCGCTGTTGAGCGACCCAGACCCAGGCCAGAAAAGGCTCTCAGCCACGCCTTTATGGGTGTGGCGTGTAACTCCAGAAGGCTGGAGTATCCTGCATGGAGCAGGAGGTGGTGGACACAACTGGACAGATAGACGGTCTGTGCCAGCAGGGCTGAGGTCCACCGGGGACTTTTGCTAGAGTTGAGCAGGAGTCAGACTAGGAGATGGTGGACCAGCTAAGGACAGAGAGAGACGCTCTGTCCCAGAAGGGCTGGGGTCCACTGCGGTCTGTTGCTGGAGCTGAGCAATAGTCAGGCTAGCTAGGGGCTCAATGAGTGAGTTAGGCCCTAACTGTGGCATAGATTTTTTTTGTTGTTTTGTTATGTTGCAGTTAAGCTGAATAAAGCCACTTTTATTTACACTTGGACCGTCTGAAAGCTATCTTTCCAGCGCCCAGTACCATGAACCACTGCTGTCCGAACCAGGAGAAGCCGCAATTTTGAGTTTAATTCCCCAAGCTGTCACACCACCATATGTGTATGAAAATAACACAGGCAAGCATCTTCCCCCAAAATAGGCTATTTTTTAGAGCGGTTTAAATGTTAAAAAGTGTAGAGGAAAAAGTGGCAGTGCAGTGAATAGTTAAACTAGCAGTTTGTATCCTTCGCCTACCATCTGTTTTCCCATAAACACTCTCTCTCTGACATAACTTTGTCTGTATTTGCCTTAGAGAATTAAAATGGGCTAGACAGAATCCAAGGAGCCCTGATACAGTCATATGCTATATTTTAAGCCAATTCAAACTCTTGTTTGTGATGAACATATTTAACTCAGAACATATCTTTGGACTGAACCACCTGAACCTGAAATGAATCTTCAGAGGTTCGACTATATTTAATTGTATGGTAAAGTATCCCAACAAATACATATATCAAAAATTCCTTAGTCTTCTTTTTTAAAACTTAATTAGTAGCAGTGGAGATGTTTTTTATTTTGCAGTGTTACTCAGGTTATTCTAAAAAAGATTTGCTGAAGAAACTTTTTAATAAACATTTAACCATGATTAGAACCAGGATTAACCATTCGATTAAACCTTATCTCTTTGTGCTCGCACACACGTTTTTTGTGTACTATTCTTTTTCACCCTTTCTCTCTCTTTTTCTTTTAAAACTGCAGTGACTGCTCATATTTTCATAGCCACAGTACGGTAAGATCTAATGTTTGAACACTGCAGAATATCTGCACATACAGTGCCTTGCGAAAGTATTCGGCCCCCTTGAACTTTTCAACCTTTTGCCACATTTCAGGCTTCAAACATACGGATATAAAATTTTTATTTTTTTGGTGAAGAATCAACAACAAGTGGGACACAATCGTGAAGTGGAACGAAATTTATTGGATATTTTAATCTTTTGTAAAAATAAAAAACTGAAAAGTGGGGTGTGCCAAATTATTCGGCTCCCTTAAGTTAATACTTTGTAGCGTCACCTTTTGCTGCGATTACAGCTGCAAGTCGCTTGGGGTATCAGTTTTGCACATCGAGAGACTGAAATTCTTGCCCATTCTTCCTTGGAAAACAGGTCGAGCTCAGTGAGGTTGGATGGAGAGCGTTTGTGAACAGAAGTTTTCAGCTCTTTCCACAGATTCTCGATTAGATTCAGGTCTGGACTTTGACTTGGCCATTCTAACACCTGGTGCTACAGTGCCTTGCAAAAGTATTTATACCCCTTGAACTTTTTCACATTTTGTCACCTTACAACCACAAACTTAAATGTATTTTCTTCAGATTTTAAGCTATAGACCACCACAAAGTAGCTCATAATTATGAAGTGGAATGAAAATGATACATGGTTTTCAAAATTTTAATCAAATAAAAATCTGAAAAGTGTAACATGCAAAAGTATTCAGCCCCCCATATCAATACTTTGTAGAGTCACCTTTCGCTGCAATTACAGCTGCAAGTCTTTTGGGGTATGTCTCTACCAGCTTTGCACATCTAGAGACTGCGATTTTTGCCCTTTCTTCTTTGCAAAATAGCTCAAGCTCAGCCAGATTGGATGGAGGGTGTCTGCGAACAGCAATTTTCATGTCTTTCCACAGATGCTCAGTGGGATTTAGGTCTGGACTTTGACTGGGCTATTCTAACACATGAATATACATTGATCTAAACCATTCCACTGTAGCTCTGGCTGTATGTTTAAGGTCATTGTCTTGCTGGAAGGTGAATCTCCTTCTCAGTCTCAATTCTTCTGCAGCCTCCAACAGGTTTTCTTACAGGATTGTCCTGTATTTAGCTCCATCCATCTTCCCATCAACTCTGACCAGCTTCCCTGTCCCAGCTGAAGAAAAACATTCTCACAGCTTGATGCTGCCACCACCATGTTTCACAGTGGGGATGGTGTGTTCAGGGTCATGATCAGTGTTACTTTTCCACCACACACTTTGCATTTAGGCCAAAAAGTTCAACTTTGATCTCATCTGACCAGAGCACCTTCTTCCATGTTTGCTGTGTCCGCTATATGGCTTGTGGAAAACTGCAAACGGAACTTCTTATGTCTTTCTTTCAACAATGGTTTTCTTCTTGCCACTCTTCCATAAAGGTCAGATTTGTGGAGTGCACAACTTATAGTTGTCCTGTGAACAGATTCTCCCACCTGAGTGATGGATTTCTGCAGCTCTTCCAGAATGACCATGGATCTCTTGGCTGCTTCTCTGACCAGTGCTCTCCTTGCTTGATCTGTCAGTTTAGGTGGACACCCATGTCTTGGTAGGTTTGCAGTTGTACAGTCATGGCCAAAAGTTTTGAGAATGACACACATATTCTATTTTCACATGATCTGCTGCCCTCTGGTTTTTATGTGTGTTTGTCAGATGTTTTTATCACATACAGAAATAGAATTGCATTCATATTATGAGTAACAGAAGCTTATATTGACAATTAGAATGAGTTAATGCAGCAAGTCAATCTGTAGTGTTGACCCTTCTTCTTCAGGACCTCTGCAATTCTCCCTGGCATGCTCTCAATCAACTTCTGGACCAAATCCTGACTGATAGCAGTCCATTCTTGCAGAATCAATGCTTTAATTTTGTCTGAATTTGTTGGTTTTTGTTTGTCCACCCGTCTCTTGATGATTGACCCCAAGTTCTCAATGGGATTAAGATCTGGGGAGTTTCCAGGCCATGGAGCCAAAACCTCTATGTTTTGTTCCCTGAGCCATTTAGTTATCACCTTTGCTTTATGGCAAGGTGCTCCATCATGCTGGAAAAGGCATTGTTGAGCGCCAAACTGCTCTTGGACGGTTGGGAGAAGTTGCTCTTGGAGGACATTCTGGTACCATTCTTTATTCATGGCTGTGTTTCTAGGCAAGACTGTGAGAGAGCCGATTCCCTTGGCTGAGAAGCAACCCCACACATGAATGGTTTCAGGATGCTTTACAGTTGGCATGAGACAAGACTGGTGGTAGCGCTCACCTCTTCTTCTCCGAATAAGCTGTTTTCCAGATGTTTCAAACAATCGAAAAGGGGATTCATCAGAGAAAATGACTTTCCCCCAGTCCTCAGCAGTCCACTCCCTGTACCTTTTGCAGAATATCAGTCTGTCCCTGATGTTTTTTCTGGAGAGAAGTGGCTTCTTTGCTGCCCTCCTTGAGACCAGGCCTTGCTCCAAGAGTCTCCGCCTCACAGTGCGTGCAGATGCACTCACACCTGCCTGCTGCCATTCCTCAGCAAGCTCTGCACTGCTGGTAGACCGATCCCGCAGCTGAAACACTTTTAAGAGACGGTCCTGCCGCTTGCTGGTCTTTCTTGGGCGCCCTGGAGCCTTTTTGGCACCAATGGAACCTCTCTCCTTGAAGTTCTTGATGATGCGATAGATTGTTGACTGAGGTGCAATCTTTCTAGCTGCAATACTCTTCCCAGTTAGGCCATTTTTGTGCAGTGCAATGATGACTGCACGTGTTTCTTTAGAGATAACCATGGTTAACAGAAGAGAAACAATGATGGCAAGCACCAGCCTCCTTTTAAAGTGTCCAGTGGTGTCATTCTTACTTAATCATGACAGATTGATCTCCAGCCCTGTCCTCATCAACACCCACACCTGTGTTAATGGAGCAATCACTGAAACGATGTTAGGTGGTCCTTTTAAGGCAGGACTGCAATGATGTTGAAATGTGTTTTGGGGGGATAAAGTTCATTTTCTAGGCAAATATTGACTTTGCAAGTAATTGCTGTTAAGCTGATCACTCTTTATAACATTCTGGAGTATATGCAAATTGCCATTAGAAAAACTGAAGCAGTAGACTTTGTAAAAATTAATATTTGTATCATTCTCAAAACTTTTGGCCATGACTGTAGAATACTTTTTCCATTTTTGGAATGATGGATAGAACAGTGCTCCTTGGGATGCTCAAAGCTTGGGATATGTTTTTATAATCTAACCCTGCTTTAAACTTCTCCACAACTTTATCTCTGACCTGTCTGGTGAGTTCCTTTGTCTTCGTGGTGTTTGTTCACTAGTGTTATCTAACAAACTACTGAGGCCTTCAAGAACAGGTGTATTTATACTGAGACTAAATTACACACAGTAATTAACACAGTATTAACTAATTAAGTGACTTCTGAAGGTAATTGATTGCACTGGATTTTATTTAGTGTCATCAGAGTACAGGGGGCTGAATAATTTTGCACGTCACACTTTTCAGATTTTTATTTAATTAAAATTTTGAAAACCATGTATCATTTTCGTTTCACTTTCAATTACAGTGAAGGAAAAAAGTATTTAGTCAGCCACCAATTGTGCAAGTTCTCCCACTTAAAAAGATGAGAGAGGCCTGTAATTGACATCATAGGTAGACCTCAACTATGAGAGACAAAATGAGAAAACATATCTAGAAAATCACATTGTCTGATTTTTTTAAGAATTTATTTGCAAATTATGGTGGAAAATAAGTATTTGGTCACCTACAAACAAGCTTCTTCTTTAACAGGCTCCTCTGTCCTCCACTCATTACCTGTAGTAATGGCACCGGTTTGAAATTGTTATCAGTATAAAAGACACCTGTCCACAACCTCAAACAGTCACACTCCAAACTCCACTATGGTGAAGACCAAAGAACTGTGGAAGGACACCAGAAACAAAATTGTAGACCAGCACCAGGCTGGGAAGACTGAATCTGCAACAGGCAAGCAGCTTGGTGTGAAGAAATCAACTGTGGGATCAATAATTAGAAAATGGAAGACATACAAGACCACTGATAATCTCCCTCGATCAGGGGCTCCACGCAAGATCTCACCCCGTGGGATCAAAATGATCTCAAGAACGGTGAGCAAAAATCCCAGAACCACACGGGGGGACCTAGTGAAGGCTGCCGTCAGTAACACACTACACCGCCAGGGACTCAGATCCTGCAGTCCCAGACGTGTCCCCCTGCTTAAGCCAGTACATATCTGGGCCCGACTGAAGTTTGCTAGAGGGCATTTGGATGTTCCAGAAGAGTACTGGGAGAAAGTCATATGGTCAGATGAAACCAAAGTAGAACTGTTTGGTAGAGACACAACTCGTCGTGTTTGGAGGAGAGTGAATGCTGAGTTGCATCCAAAGACCACCATACCTACTGTGAAGCATGGGGCTGGCAACATCATGCTTTGGGGTTGTTTCGCTGCAAAGGGACCAGGACAATTGATCCGTGTACATTTGAGTGCAAACCTCCTATCAGCAAGGGCATTGAAGATGAAACGTGGCCGGGTCTTTCAGCATGACAATGATCCCAAGCACACCGCCAGGGCAACGAAGGAGTGGCTTCATAAGAAGCATTTCAAAGTCCTGGAGTGGCCTAGCCAGTGTCCAGATCTCAACCCCATAGAAAACCTTTGGAGGTAGTTGAAAGTCCGTGTTGCCCAGCGACAGCCCCAAAACATCACTGCTCTACAGGAAATCTGCATGGAGGAATGGGCCAACATACCAGCAACAGTGTGTGCCGACCTTGTGAAGACTTACAGAAAATGTTTGACCTCTGTCATTGCCAACAAAGGATATATAAAGTATTGAGATGAACTTTTGTTATTGACCAAATACTTATTTTCCACCATAATTTGCTAATAAATTCTTTAAAAATCAGACAATGTGATTTTCTGGATTTGTTTTCTCATTTTGTCTCTCATAGTTGAGGTCTACCTATGATGTCAATTACAGGCCTCTCTCATCTTTTTAAGTGGGAGAATTGCACAATTGGTGGCTGACTAAATATTTTTTTCCCCACTGTATCTGCTACTTTGTGTTGGTCTATCACTTAAAATTTCAATAAAATACATTGCAGTTTGTGGTTGTAATGTGACAAAATGTGAAAAAGTTCAAGGTTTATGAATACTTTTGAAAGCCACCGTACATATACTTTGCCAGCAGGGACAAAACTAGCAAAGACTGGGCCCCATATCAAACTTTTGACTGCCCCTCCGCCCAAACACAATATAGTTCCCCCTTTCCTGGCCCCCATGTGGTATAATGCCCCCATTACTGGCACTAACACAGTATAATGTCCTATTTACTGGCCCCCACATGGTATAATGATCTCTTTTCTGGCCCCAACACAGTATAATCCCCCCCTTACCCTTCACACTGTATCTTGCATCCTTGTTGGCATCCATACAGTTTGCTGACTCCTTTACTGACCTCTATACAGTTTACTTCCCCTTTATTGACCCCCATGCAGTAAGTGCACCCTTGCCCCTCCATGAGGTATAATGTTCTACAGTAACCCATTCACACAGTATAGTTTCCCATGGTGGCCCCTCCGCACATTATAATGTCCCATAGTGGCTCCTATAGGTTTCATTACAAATTTTCCAAAAATTTCTGGTTCGCCACCCACTACCGATTTTTATTATATCCTGGGGTCCCTTCAGGAGGCCCAGAAGAGGAGATTAAACATAACTAACAAGGGTATTACTCACCTCGCCTGGGCTCCAATGCAAGTCTTTGGGCCTCATGAATGACATCAGAAAACAGTAAGGCCTAATAACAGGCCTCAGTGGTCTCTAATGTTATTAAGTAGGCCTGAAGTCCTGCACTGGAGCCCAGGGCCAATGAGTAACACTATTATTTTATTATTTTCATTCTTCCTTTAGGCCTCTGCTCATTATACTCTGGGATCTGAAGAGACCCCATAGTATAATAATAGCAGTTCAGTTTTCAACCTGTTCAGTCCGAACTTAACCACCAGACGAACCTTGCAAGATTCATCATCCAACAAATACTCTGTGCTGCGGCCCGGATTACCGATCCCTGATCCTTCTCCGCTGCCGCCTCTACTTCTTCCTTTAGTCTCATGTTCCATGCTGAATAGTGTCAATAATTCAGCAGATAATGGCCTATTAAAAACAAACAAAAAAAAGCAGCAGGAGTTGACCAGGCCCCCTAAGGTCGCGGGCCCCATAGCAGTCACTATGGCAGTAGTTCTGCTACTGATTGCCAGGGTGCATTTTGTGAATTCAGTAGGGATTTTCTTTGTAGCAATCACCTCATTTACATATCAGACAAGACAGTTAGGATTACAATAGTACTTAATGCCTCTACAGATAATATATCATCCATAATTACATCCTGTACTGACAATAGATGACTTTACAGCTTATCTACTCTCCCTCTCTGCACAGAGTATGTCTGAAAAACTTTCCCATAAACCTCAGTTTGCTCCAGACTGCTTCTTCAATTGCCTATTCAGTTGGTGTTTTCTTTGCAGCAATCACCTCATTTAGATATTTATGGGGAACATTTGTATAGTGCTGAGTATGTGGCCCAGCCATATGACCGCCCACATGCTGAGCACTACACATATGACTAATGACTAATCATTTTGAGTTAATACGTTGGAATAGAGGAATTGAATATGGGCATCTAGATCTTTTACTCTTATGTTGTATCTAATTGGGGTCTGTCTTAGATTTTTGTTGTCGACATCCTTCCTAAGTCATTGTCCTTTTCAGGATGGCTAAGAATTAGTGTTCAATTTAGTAAGATTGAACAATCAACCCTAAGCTTGTTACCTAAGCTCACAACCTCCAGTTTGAGGGTAATCTTTGAGTGCTCCTTTCTCCACCATTCTCTGACCAGAGCAAGAGAGGAGCAGTACTGGGATGGTTGTCCTCAGACAATGATGGCACAGATTAGAAGCTCAGGAGACTCTAAAGCCGGTTGCACTCAACCGTGTGCTAACCGGTTGCCGCGAATGAACGGCACGGATGGCGCACAGGGGACAAATGGATAGCACACTGACCATTCATACGTTCGTGTGCAAGAGGGCTTAGAGGCAGGAACATTTTGATACTTCTCATCAGATACAGCTATTGTTGATACGGTCCCCTACCCAAGGGACTGACATCTGACAGTTGTTGACTAGCATGTTCCTTTCTCTGTTATTAGATATCTATTGCTCAGATACAGTTTTCACCAATATTATTAAAAGTTATGTTTTCACTCAGTACTAACTATTCTGTAAACCAACTGTTAATGAATGAGCCATTTCTAAATTCCAGTAAAATACTGTGTCAACCAGTTTCAGTGCATGTTCTGTTACCTTTTCAAAATGTAATGATATTGCCAAAGATTTTAACTTGCTTTATTTATTAGTTGCCTTAAACAGATTAATAATTGACATTATATAGGACACAAGGACATAATAGAAGGGGATATCCTCACTGGTACCCCATTGTATTAGCTAGAGCAAGGAGCAGCCTAAGGGTGTCTACATATTACTTGGCTGTCTATTCATTTGAATAGACACTATTCATTTTGGATTTCCCTGCAGCAGTAGCTTCAGTTTATGGTCAGGGGTAACTTTCCCTCTAAACTGTGTGCTCTGGGAATGATAGATTTAAAGATTGAAATGCTTGTTGACAACATCAGTGTATTTTTTTTTTACTCATTCCTTCACTAGTGCTCAGCTTAGTAGAAACAATGGTTAGTTATTTAAAGAAGGGGCTTTACAGATGTTACAACCACTACAGCAGAGTATCCAAGCAGTTACAGCTAGAATTTAGCAGTTAAACGTTAAATATTGCTATAGACAAAGGCTTACTTGTGGAATAAAATAAGTGCTTAGAATTCTTGACATGACAATAGAGATTTCTGAATACTCCTCTCCAATAACAGCTTTTACTTTAGGTATAACTTCTGCGTAGTTGCACTCTGTTGTATTTCTTAAGGCAAAAAATTCTGGGATTAACTTAATTGTTGCTTGAATTGCTTTCATGCCATCTGCACAAGAATCATAAATTTCATATCCCAGTTTTATCCCTTGGAAAGCAGTGGAATTATTAATTGTTTCTATAGCATAGATCATGCCAAGGGCATCAATCATACTTCGCAAGTCCAGTCTGAAATAAAATCAGATATTGTAACATCACCAGAAACAACACAAACAGATAATTTTAACAATAACTGGATCATGTTTTCTATTTTATTTTGTTTTGTAACAACTTATTTAATTCATATGTATTGGATTGTTTATGTATATGACTGATATTAGCTTAAAGGGAGTCTATCACCTCCCCAGCCACTTTAAACCACTGGCATGGTAATGTACATGATAGGAATACAATTCCAGCTATACCTTTCAGATGCTGATGAGCCACCAGGATGCCTGTAAAAACCTGTTTTAAGAGATAATCAAATTAGCTTCACAGAGAATAGGGGACATTTCCTTCAGTTCCCGTGCACAGCCGCGTCATCAATAAATACGTCCATCCTGGCCTATTGTTCGGCTCCCCTGGGCAGTGAAAGAGGAGCATCATAAGCCTTGGTATCATTGAGTGCTGCGCCAAAACCCCACAAGTAGTAGTACTGCAGTACTACAGGAACATACTACACATTCACAGGATTTCACTGACATCATAGAAATCCTGCACATGTGCAGTACGCTCCTCTTGTACTGTACGACAGGGGCGCTCAGTGGCTGCAGGGATGATGATGATGCTCTTCCATTGCCCAGGGGTTCTGAACAAGAGGCCTGGATGGACGTATTTATTGATGACGAGACTGTTCATGGGGACTGAAGGCAACGTTCCCTATTCCCCATAAAGCTAATTTGCATATCTCTTAAAACAGGTTTTTACAGGGATCCCGGTGGCTCATCAGCATTTGAACTATATGGTTGGAATACATCTACTGTCACTGTCACCTACTGTCTCTATCCCTCTTTCCTCATAGATTGTAAACCCTTGCGGGCAGGGCCCTCAATCCCACGGTGCCAGTTGGTCACCATATGTAAACCCTCAAATGTAGCACCAAGGAATTAGTGGCGCTCTATAAATAAATAATAATAATAAAAGTATTCATATCATGTACATTACCAGTGGAAGCAAAGCAAATAGCACCAAAAAAAAAAAAAAAGTTTATTTGTTTAAAATTTAACTTTTAATAATGATATTTAAAACGAAATAAGCCACAAAAACTGATTGAAATCCAAATTGAACCCAAACTATAGGTTCATCTAGATAATGTATCCAATCAAGAGGACAGTATAGGGCTAACGTGCCATGTCCCCAAGATTTATAAGAGGAAACGTGTCCGTTAAATATAGGGTTAATGGGACCTAAGTCCATGCATATCAGTGTTCATGGTCCCACCCCAATCCAATGATTGGAAGGAATGTGATTCCTCTTAGGGATAAATAGACGAAAATGCCCAACCTCTGAACCCTTTTATAATTCACTTTTTGTATGAAAGAGTATTGCCTCAATATATATAAAAATCATAATAGATAAATAAAGCGTAATGTTCCCGTAAATGGTGGCAAAGATGAAAGGTAATGATATAACTGAACCTAACGCCAATAAGTAAGCAAAATGCCGCGCATTGTAAGTAACGCAGACTTCTATTAATGTGTCAGTAATAGTTATATGAAGTCTGCACACCATTGGTGCAAATATCAATGTGATCTAATAAAAATAGAAGATCACAACCTCAAACAAAACATTCACCATGGTAATATAGAATACAGTATCCTGTATAGCTATGTAAGGCTAGTTTTATGCTCAAACATTAGCTAATCACCATATAACCCACGGTAGAACTTTCCTAGGGTCACCCTCTGATATATGCTGATCACCCTAGGGAAGAATGTGCTCACCGGTAGCGTCTATAAAATATAGACATATCGACGAAACCAATATTAGGAATTCAATCTCCACACATTTCCCCCAGAGTTTTATGGGTTCATCAGGAGAATAATTCAAATAGTAAGCCAATAGGTATGAATAATGCAGTTAAAACTGCAGTTCCAGATGTCCTGAAGGTGGACACCGGTACTAGTATGAATCCGACGCCGTTCACTGAGAGCAGAGGGTCTAAAATACCAAATGCCACACCCCTCGGTAACGCCCCCAACTCTGACATCACCAACCAACCACAGTGTCGAGCTGGTCCCACCCCTTTGGAGGCTCGTCCAAGAGGACGGCTCGTTCGCTGAGGGTGTAATGACATGAACCGCTGTTAAATTATAAGCGGGATAGCAAGGAATATGTCGCGCATAAAAAAGATGATATAGTTAACTATATGATGTAAACAAATCCCACCAATATATATATATAAGGACAGACATCATACAGTCAAAAAGGTATGATAGAACAATGTATTGCATAGAAGAAGGAAAGAGAAGCCAGACATAATATTTATTCATTTATTCATATGATCCACATTATCTTTTTACAGAAAGGCACAATCAGCTTTCAAAAGGTCCAAAAGCCATTAATACAGAGAAAAAAAATAGCTAAAAAATTTTTTTTTCTTTCCTTTCTTCCTTTCCTCTTTTTTTAATAAATTAACAATACATTCAACATCTAAATGAACAATGTAAATGGAATCAAGTCATTCAGACCCCCTAAGTTTTGTACATTGGAGACGAATCCATTGATACAGAGAAAAAAAAAAATCTTTTTTTTTTTTTTCTTTCCTTCTCTAATAATTTAACAGTATATATGACATCTAAATAAACAATGTAAATGAAATCGAGTCATTCAGACCCCCTGGTTTTATGCATTGGAAATGAAAAATCCATCTTGTCTCATGTTGTAATATGAGACGGTCCCAATTGCCGCCTCTGACCATGGGTTCAACACATTCAATCTCCTGGAATGTCAGACATTTCGGGTCGCCCCCATGATGTTCCCACACATGTGTGGAAAGTTTTTTATCTTCCTTACGTGTTATGTAGCCCACATGATCCAATATCCTACGTCTAAATTCTCTCTTCATCTTACCGACGTAATTCAACGGACATGGGAATGTAGCTACATAGATTAAGCCAGTAGTTCAACAGTTGATAAACTGTTTAATCTGAAATATAGTCCCCGTTGTTTCGGGGTAAGGAGAGTAGTTCTATCACTGTTTTCTGCCGTAGATTTGGCTTCCTTCAGAAGGGCAATAGGATATCCGCGTTTGAAAAACCTGGACTCAAGTTCCTCAGCTTTTCTATAGAAGTCCCCAATATCTGAGCAGTTTCTACGTACTCTCAGGTACTGCCCTTTGGGGATTCCACGTCTTAAAGGGGCTGGGTGAGTGATAACTGTCCCATTTCAACAGGGCATTTGTGGCTGTCTCCTTACCTTATAAAGATGTTTCCAATCCTCCCTGTCCATTAATTAAAATGTGCAGGTCTAAAAAGATAATGGAACGCGAATCTATTGACGCTGTGAGATGAAGGTTAATGTCATTCCGATTGAGAGACCCCACAAACTCCCAAAATTCCTCCTTAGAACCTGTCCATAGAATAAGCACATCAATGTACCTCACCCACAGTGAAACTCTTCTAGTCCATTTTTCATATGGTTCTGAAAAGACGAGGCGCTCCTCCCACCAGCCTAGAAACAAATTTGCGTACGTAAGCGCTGCCAAACTGCCCATAGCAGTTCCGCACTGCTGGTGGAAGAAGCGTCCGTCAAAGAAGAAATAATTCCTTGTCAAAAAGAACTGTAATAGCTCCATTAGAAAATCACTGTGGGCGGCCAATTGTACTGTGCTAGATTGGAGAAAATGACAGCCCTACAACCCTTATCGTGGGGTATGGAGCTGTACAGAGCCTCCACGTCAAGAGATGTAGTGGGAAAAATCTGGGGGACATTTTAACACATAGTCACCTTGGACCGTTGAAACGTGAGAGTAATTAGCTAGAAAGGAGTATTCCTGCTGGTACTTATAAATGTGGATCTTGCAAGGCCTGTGATTTCATACGGAAGGGAAATAGGGTCCTCAGTGTTGCAACGGGGACTATATTTCAGATTAAACAGTTTATCAACTGTTGAACTACTGGCTTAATCTATGTAGCTATATGCCCATGTCCGTTGAATTACGTCGGTAAGACGAAGAGAGAATGTAGACGTAGGATATTGGATCATGTGGGCTACATACAGGGTCGGACTGGCCCACCGGGGAACCGGTGAATCCACCGGTGGGCCCCAAGCCCCAACTATTAGTCCTCATGTCAAGGGGGCCCGATCGGGATCCTGACCATCCCGATCGGGCCCCTGACCAGTGGCGTAACGACCGGGCTCAGCGGGGTATGGGGCCCGTGGCCAGCTGGAGATGGCCGGGGCCCCGAACCACTATGATAGTGGTCGGGGAAAGCCTGGTTCCCCGACCGCTATACATACTGTTATTGGAAAGGGGCCCTGGCATATTGCAGGCCCCTTTCCAATAGATGGCAGGGCAGGGCACAGATGGGAGGTGACTGAAAATAATAAATACATATTCTCACCTCTCCGGGGCACAGCGTCTTCTCCAGCGTTCCTCCGTCATGTGACTGAGGCCCGTGATTAGGCCCCAGCGGTCACATGGGGCGCGGCCGCGTAATGACGTCAGTGCGCCCCCACGTGACCGCTGAGGCCCAATCACAGGCCTCAGCACCGACGTCGGAAAAGGTCCTGAAGACGCTAAAGACGACAGGATGGAGCGAGGATGCCAAGGAAATGTAAGTCAAGGTGAGTATGAGAGTTTGTTATTTTTAATCACTTCCATGGGCCTCCGATTATTATACTCTGGGGTCTGAGGAGACCCCGGAGTATAATAATAGCACCGAAGCGGGAGGGGGGCTATTGGGCACATATAATACTGTGTGGGGGCCACTGTGGGGAGTATATAATACTGTGGGGGCCACTGTGGGGAGTATATAATACTGAGTGGGGGCCACTGTGGGGAGTATATAATACTGGGTGGGGGCCACTGTGGGGAGTATATAATACTTGGTGGGGGCCACTGTGGGGAGTATATAATACTGGGTGGGGGCCATTGTGGGGAGTATATAATACTGGGTGGGGGCCACTGTGGAGCCTATACTCCATAGAGTGGCTCCTTCATTTTTTTTTTTTTTTAATTACACCGGGGCAGGTGAAAAAAAGCAAAACCAAAAAAAAAAACCCCCAAACTTTCTCTCCTGTCCCCAGTGTCTCCCAGCGCGGTTCGGTCCTGCAGTTCTGTTGTTTTCTTCCAGCTGAAGTTCCCCCTGCACATGACTACCTGTGACGTCATGTGACCCCTGAGGCCAATCAGCGGCCTAAGGGAAGAGACCTGGCACGTCACAGCCAGTGAGGACTTCCCGGCAAAAGAAGACAGCGGAGCTGCAGGACCGGACCGTGCTGGGAGGACACTGGGTACAGGTGAGTATGTTTAGTATGTTTTTTTTTTTTTTTGGGGGGGGGGGGGGGTAGGGGGGATTCACCTCCCACGGACTAATTATAAAAAAGAAAAAAATTATACTGGACAACCTCTTTAAAGTGTGGCACATTAGGGGGGCCCTGGGGGGTATATTAAAGGGATTGTCCAGGCATAATTTATTATGGTTTATCCTCAGGATAGGCCATAGATACCTGATCTGTACGGGGCTAAAACCGGACCGATCAGCTGTACGGAGCCACTTCTGATGCCTGTACTGTACACAATACAGGGCCAGAAGCAGAAAGCTCTGTCCACTGTATAGGGGCCGGGACCTTCACTGTATCTCAGCACTTATTGAAGTCAGTAGGAGCTGAGCTGCAGTGAAGGCGCCGGGCTGCTATACAGTGAATGGCGCTTTCTGCTTTCGGCCCTGTGTCGTGTACAGAACGGGCTCCGGAAGTGGCTCCGAACAGCTGATGGGGCCGTGTGTCAGCCTCCTACCGATCAGGTATTTATGGCCTATCCTGAGCATAGGCCATAAAAAAAGATTAACCCTGGACAACCCCTTTAATATGCCCCACACAGTTTAATGTCCCTCCCCCCACAGGATGTTAGCCTCCATCACTGCTCCCACACAATATAATGACCCAATCACTGTTCCCCTACAGTATGGGGGAACCAGTGAAGAGGCCACTATGTGGGGGGACCAGTGACGTGACCATAGAAAAATTTGGCCCAGACAACCCCTTAAAAGAGGTTGTCCAGAAACTGGAGCGACCACTGTGTCGGCCGCCAGGGAGGTGTAAAAATAAGAAAATTAAAAAAAAAAAAAAAAAGCATACTCACCTGTCCCCAGCACCCCGTTGTCCCCTGCCTGTGTCTGTTCGGTCTCATGGCGGCGCCTCATTTCTGGAAATCCTGTACCTAATTGGTCTTAGCGATCACATGAGGTGCAGGACTCCCAGCAAGGAGTCGCTGGCACGAGACTGAATGGACACTGGCAGTGGACAATGGAGCGCCAGGGACAAAGTAGTATGCTTTTTAATTTACTTATTTTTTACTTTACACCTCCCGCCAGCTACATGGGTTGCTCCAATTCCTGGACAACCTCTTTAAAGGATTTATCCATCTTTCTAATATTGATGGCCTGTCCTTAGAATAGGCCACCAATATTACATCTGTGATGATACAACAGCCAGGACCTCTGCAGATCAGCTTTTCCAGGACAGTGTGGCTACAGGTAAAGGTAGCAATTCTTGGAGCCACGCTGTTTACTTGCCATACAAGGTGTAGCAGTAGGTTTAGGTAGTGCAGTGGTGCACATGGTATAGTGGGTGAGCAGCATGGCTCCCGGCATGTTATTACCTTTAGCCGCCCTGTCTCGGTACCGCTGATCTGCAGGGGTCCTGATGGTGAGCCCCTAGAAACAATTCGACTGATGGGCCCTAGACATCCCAGTCCGACACTGGCTACATAACACGTAAGGAAGATAAAACACTTTCCACACATGTGTGGGAACATCATGGGGGCGACCCAAAATGTCTGACATTCCAGGGGATTGAATGTGTTAAACCCATGGTCAGAGGCGGCAATTGGGACCGTCTCATATTACAACATGAGACAAGATGGATTTTTCGTTTCCAATTTATAAAACCAGGGAGTCTGAATGACTCGATTTCATTTACATTGTTTATTTAGATGTCGTATATACAGTGGCGTAACTAGGAATGGCTGGGCCCCAAGGTGAACATTTGACATGGGCCCTCCCCCCCGAACCGCTGCCCCCAACCCCCCTACACAAACCGCCGCCCCCAACCCCCCCCCCCCGCATAAACCGCATTCCTGCACACACTATTATGCCCCATAGAGGCCCCTGCACACAGTATTATGCCCCATAGTTGCCCCTGCACACGGTATTATGTCCTATAGTGGCCGCTGTGAACTGTATTATGCCCCATAGTGACCCCTGCACACAGTATTATGCCCCATAGTGTCCCCTACCCACAGTAGTAGTCCCCATAGTGGCCCCTGCACACAGTATTATGTCCCATAGTGGACCACGCATGAACGATTATTATACTCTGGGGTCTTTTCAGACCCCAGAGTATAATGATCGGAGACCCAGGGGAGGATACAAACATAAAAAACAATGCTTCTTACTTAACTCTTCCTGGCTCCGCTGCACTCCCGTGCGTTACTTCAGCCATCTTCAATGTTGGACCAGATCTCGCGTGAGTGAGGCCGGCGTCGCGACGCATAATGACGTCAGCTGACGTCTGGGACGTCACCAAACAGGCCCGAAGCCTGAGGAGTGTAGGAGGTGTAAGTTACTGTGTTTTTTATGTTCCCTCAGCTCCCCTGGGCCCCCGATCATTATACTCAGGGGTCTCAAAAGACCCCAGAGTATAACGATAGCAGTGTTTGTGGGGTTCGCGGTAGCGGCTGCCACAGGGCTCCGGGTCCCAGGCCCCATAATGTTCCAGGCCCTGTGGCAGCTGCTACCCCGATATTTACGCCCCTGCGTATATATACTGTTAAATTATTAGAGAAAGAAAAAAAAAAAGAATTTTTTTTTTTCTCTGTATCAATGGATTCGTCTCCAATGTACAAAACTAGGGGGTCTGAATGACTTGATTCCATTTACATCGTTCATTTAGATGTTGAATATATTGTTAATTTATTTTTTTTAAAAAGGAAAGGAAGAAAGGAAAGAAAAAACATTTTTTTAAATTTATTTATATATTTCTCTGTATTAATGGATTTTGGACCTTTTGAAAGCTGATTGTGCCTTTCTGTAAAAAGATAATGTGGATCATATGAATAAATATGTCTGGCTTCTCTTTCCTGCAATACATGTAATTCTATGTAATACATCGTTCCACTATACCTTTTTGACTGTATGATGTCTGTCCTTACATATATTGGTGGGATTTGTTTACATCATATAGGTTATTTAACTATATCATCTTTTTTATGCGCGACATATTCCTTGCTATGCCGCTTATAATTTAACAGCGGTTCATGTCATTACACCCTCTGCGAATGAGCCCTCCTCTTGGACGAACCTCCTCCAAAGGGGTGGGACCAACTCGACACTGTGACTGTTTGGTGATGTCAGAGTTGGGGGCGTTACCGAGGGGTGTGGCATTTGGTATTTTAGACCCGCTGCTCTCAGTGAACGGCGTCGGCTTCATACTAGTACTGGTGTCCACCTTCAGGACATCGGGAACTGCAGTTTTAACTGCATTATTCATACCTATTGGCTTACTATTTGAATTATTCTCCTGATTAATCCATAAAATTCTGGGGGAAACACATAGAGATTGAATTCCTAATATAGGTGGCGTCGATATGTCTATATTTTATAGACGCTACTGGTGAGCACATTCGTCCCTAGGGTGATCAGCATATATCAGACGGTGACCCTAGGAAAGTTCTACCGTGGGTTATATGGTGATTAGCTAATGTTTGGGCATAAAACTAGCCTCACATAGCTATACAGGACACTGTATTCTATATTTCCACGGTGAATGTTTTGCTTGAGGTTGTGATTTTCTATTTTTATTAGATCACATTAGTATTTGCACCAATGGTGTGCAGACTTCATATAAATATTACTGACACATTAATAGAAGTCTGCGTTACTTACACTGCGCGGCATTTTGCTTACTTATTGGCGTTAGGTTCAGTTATATCATTACCTTTCATCTTGCCACCATTTTCGGGAACGTTAAGCTTTATTTATCGATTACGGTTTTTATATATATTGAGCCGATACTCTTTCATACAAAAAGTGAATTATAAAAGGGTTCAGAGGTTGGGCATTTTCGTCTATTTATCCCTAAGAGAAATCACATTCCTTCCAATCATTGGATTGGGGTGGGACCATGAACACTGATATGCATGGACTTAGGTCCCATTAACCCTATATTTAACGGACACGTTTCCTCTTATAAATCTTGGGGACATGGCACGTTAGCCCTATACTGTCCTTTTGATTGGATACATTATCTAGATGAACCTATAGTTTGGGTTCAATTTGGATTTCAATCATTTTTTTGTGGCTTATTCCGTTTTAAATATCATTATTAAAAGTTAAATTTTAAACAAATTAACTTTTTTTTTTTTTTTGGTGCTATTTGTTTTGCTTCTGTTTTGTAGTTTGAGCACTATTGTACACGTGTTTTGTTTTGATTACCATACCAGTAGTTTAATAGTGGATGTGGCCAGGCCCATTGCCTACACCTAATTTGCCAGCTAGCATAGATTTCAGTAAGACCGCTTGTGCCTCATCATGAATCTGGCAAATCCGCCTCCATTGCAGGCATCATCAAGACTGCCATATAATACACTGACCTTGATAATTCAGCCACACTGTGCATGCACTAGATTTTGGCTGCTGCAAACACCGTGTATTTGTATGGAGGAGGCTGAGCGACATGTTTGTCACATGCCCCTCCATTAGCAGTCATCTTGTGCACAGGACCTCTGTGTAGATGACACAGAAGATAGCCCAGACATAGAGGCATGGCTTAAGAAATCTAGAGAACTGCACATCACATTAACAATGGCCATTTTAGTGTCATGCATTTAGCTTACATAAATGTTAATTACCAGTATTGAGAAAGGTTAACAGAAGTAAGAAATTGGCCAACCCCTCTAAGTCACCCAGTAAAACTGAAAAAAGCAAGCAGCACTTTCCTCTACGCATGTTTCATGCAGAAACCGAACGGAAACCACACGGACCCCATTATAGTCTGTGGGATCCGTGTGGTTTCCCAGGTAAGCCGCTTTTTATACATATACAGTGCTGGCCAAAAGTATTGGCACCCCTGCAATTCTGTCAGATAATACTCAATTTCTTCCAGAAAATGATTGCAATCACAAATGCTTTGGTAATAATATCTTCATTTAATTTCTTCAATGGAAAACCACAAAAAGAATTGTCAAAAAGCCAAATTGGATATAATTCCACACCAAACATAAAAAAGGGGGTGGACAAAAGTATTGGCACCCTTTGAAAAATCATGTGATGCTTCTCTAATTTGTGTAATTAACAGCACCTGTTACTTACCTGTGGCACATAACAGGTGGTGGCAATAACTAAATCACACTTGCAGCCAGTTGAAATGGATTAAAGTTGACTCAACCTCTGTCCTGTGTCCTTGTGTGTACCACATTGAGCATGGAGAAAAGAAAGAAGACCAAAGAACTGTCTGAGGACTTGAGAAGCAAAATTGTGAGGAAGCATGAGCAATCTCAAGGCTACAAGTCCATCTCCAAAGACCTGAATGTTCCTGTGTCTACCGTGCGCAGTGTCATCAAGAAGTTTAAAGCCCATGGCACTGTGGCTAACCTCCCTATATGTGGACGGAAAAGAAAAACTGACGAGAGATTTCAACGAAAGATTGTGCGGATGGTGGCTAAAGAACCTCGACTAATATCCAAACAAGTTCTAGCTGCCCTGCAGTCCGAGGGTACAACAGTGTCAACCCGTACTATCCGTCGGCGTCTGAATGAAAAGGGACTCTATGGTAGGATACCCAGGAAGACCCCACTACTGACCCAGAGACATAAAAAAGCCAGGCTGGAGTTTGCCAAAACTTACCTGAGAAAGCCAAAAACTTTTTGGAAGAATGTTCTCTGGTCAGATGAGACAAAAGTAGAGCTTTTTGGGAAAAGGCATCAACATAGAGTTTACAGGGAAAAAAAAGAGGCCTTCAAAGAAAAGAACACGGTCCCTACAGTCAAACATGGCGGAGGTTCCCTGATGTTTTGGGGTTGCTTTGCTGCCTCTGGCACTGGACTGCTTGACCGTGTGCATGGCATTATGAAGTCTGAAGACTAGCAACAAATTTTGCAGCATAATGTAGGGCCCAGTGTGAGAAAGCTGGGTCTCCCTCAGAGGTCATGGGTCTTCCAGCAGGACAATGACCCAAAACACACTTCAAAAAGCACTAGAAAATGGTTTGAGAGAAAGCACTGGAGACTTCTAAAGTGGCCAGCAATGAGTCCAGACCTGAATCCCATAGAACACCTGTGGAGAGATCTCAAAATGGCAGTTTGGAGAAGGCACCCTTCAAATCTCAGGGACCTGGAGAAATTTGCCAAAGAAGAATGGTCTAAAATTCCAGCAGAGCATTGTAAGAAACTCATTGATGGTTACCGGAAGCGGTTGTTCGCAGTTATTTTGTCTAAAGGTTGTGCTACCAAGTATTAGGCTGAGGGTGCCAATACTTGTCCGGCCCATTTTTGGAGTTTTGTGTAAAATGATCAATGATTTGACTTTTTTTTTCATTCTCTTTTGTGTTTTTTCATTGCAAGCAAAATAAATGAAGATATTATTACCAAAGCATTTGTGATTGCAATCATTTTCTGGAAGAAACTGAGTATTATCTGACAGAATTGCAGGGGTGCCAATACTTTTGGGCAGCACTGTAGGTTTCCGTTTGGGGGGTCCCCAAGCGGACTGTGAAACGGCCCTAACTAAGCCAGACGCTTCAAGCAACCTTATGGAATCACATGCCAACAGAGAGAGAGAGAGTGAGGGCAGCTCAAGATTTTGTCTCTTTAGTACCAAACATCTTCCCCAAATGACCAATGATATTAGGTGGAAGGTATTACAGTATATTAGTACATTTTCAATGATAAATGAACAAATTTTTGAGCAGATAATCCCTTCAAAATAAACTGGTAGTTGTATCATGATTTACAATTGTACAAACACTTACCCAGTACAAGTAAATCCATCTGCATAAGGACGCTGTAATGAATTAGACACTCCTTGATGAATTGGAAAAATCCCACCAATTATGATGTCCCCATTTAATCAAGGTACAGGATGTTCATGAACATCACATGGCATTGAGAATTCACTGAGTGAGAAGATGATGAATACACAAATGTTCAGAAGCATAGTTGCAAGAGCAAGGTCTTTACTCTCAAGGCAAATCAGCAACACTGGAAATCATCTACATGTTGTATGTTTTTAAGCTGTAAAAGGGGAATTCCTAAGAAATATTTCTATGGTATGTAAGAATGTAATGTAGGTATATAAATGTTTTTTTTTTTCTTTTGTTCAGATGGGTGTGTATATTGTTTTTTATTTAGCTTGGAATTTCTTTTGGGGAAATCACCTTTAAGCACCATTTTACAATTTATAAACTGACACCTCTTTCAGCCCACCACCCAAATTTACAGTTCCCCTCTAAGCATGGCTCTACTCTTATATCTAGTTCTATGATTGGTACACCTCCAAATTTTCATCCCTGGTTTTCCTCTTGGTATCCACCATGACTCCTCTTAGTCCCCAGGACAGTTTTCCTCTTATTCCTGGTCCCCCAACACAGGTTCCCTCATAACCCTACTCAGTTATTATGGCTCCTCTATCCATTTTCCTCCCCCACTGCTAACTTTGATACCTCAGTGGTAGTCTGCAGCCTTCCTTGTTTTATAGACTGTTCAGTAGAGCATGACATTGGCTCTATACTTACCATGCATCCTTCATATAATGCTCAGTAGTGCTGAAAATGCTCCTCCTTCTGCTATCTTTACTCTAATGATGTGTGATGCTGGCACTTCTTTTCCCTCATACTTGGTCTAGACAGGTTAAGCGGGGCAGTGCGGACCAGCACCCAGAAAATTTACGGGACATCGAAGTACGATGTGTGGTCTTTTCATAAGGGGTTCCCCCACTGATAGACTGGCTCATGAAAGTGGTCTTTGGTGAGAATGAAGGGGAAAGTGGTCTGTTTAGAGATGTGCAGCATCCATAGAATATAATAGAGAGGATAGTTGATCATAGAAAAAATCGTAATAACTGGGGATGTATTCTCAAAAGGAGCGTGGACACATCTTTACATAAAAGTTGTAACCAAGATAGCACTCCCAAGAAACAGGTGAGAATTTAAAGATAAGCATCTTTCTTCTAGTAAATACTTGTATTCCCCATGAAATAACAATTCGGAGGCTTTTTTTTTTTTTTTTTAACTCTGGGTTATTTGGTTCCTGGTAGCACAGATTGGTGAGTGCCATAATGTGTAGGAACATGCCCCCAGGGGGAAACACCGGATTGAAAATTTATTCATAAATATCTAGTAGGAATTAGAGAGCGTTCACACTACCGTCAGTGACTGTCAGTAGTGTCCGTTGCTATTGTCCATTACAATATTTAGCATCGGACAATAGCTGAACTGTCAGAAATCCGTTAAAATTTCCATTCATTTCAATGGGTTTTTATATTGTGTCCGTTAGTGTCCATTTACACCCAATCCGTCAGAAGTCTGTTTTTTCTTCCGCGGACAAAAAATTCTACATGCAGGACTTTTTCCGCCTCAGCCTAAAAGTACAAATTCTTACCCCTCCTACAATACATTACACAATCTCAATCCAACTATTGTGTGAGACAAATTAACATGAACTAAAAGAAGATTCTTATTTCCACATTGCATCTACTGTGCATTTAGATTGGTCTGCAAATCACAAAACTTTCAAATTTTGTGAGTTTGACTTCCTGTTCATACAAGAAACACAGTGAATCAGAACAGAGAGGAGGGCAATGATCAAGAATGAGTGCACAACTTCGCAATAAAGCTGTCAGAAAGTTATTCACTAACAATACTCTACACATTGTTCATTTTCAAACAGAGGGGACAATTTTTTTTGTACTGCAGCATTTCTTTAAGGCCCAAAACTAAAGCCTGTATCTATGCCAATATTTAATAAACTCTGATTATTATTAAAGACCAATATCACACGGCTGCATTAAATTCACTATATGTGAATGGGAGCTATTCACATGACTGATTTTTTTGATGTTCCGTTTTAAAAAACTTTCACCTGTAAAGTATCCTATAAATACCCTAAAAATATTTGTACACTGTGTGATATTGTACAATTTCTGGAACATTGTATCACTTTATTTTTACATTAGAGCCAATGTATTATAAGCGTCTGATAAATCATCATTGGATTTACAACGCTAGATTTTCAGTGTAATGTTAAATTCTCATTCACAAGCCCACACCAGGAATCAGAAATGTTTTTAATGGATCAGTACAGCCTCTGTGAGGAATCCGTTTTTTTCATGGATTCATTCACTTCAATGGGTAAATCGGGTCCGTGATATTGGGTGCAACTCGGCTGATGTACTTGGTCGTGTGACTAGGTCGTAACTTTCAACAAGTTGCTTTATTTTTATAATGAGACATCTATTTTAAAACCCTACAGGCAATAGTACTAAAACTCCACCACTAGATGTCAGTGTAGTCCTTGCAATGCTAAGTAGGGATTCTCAGTGACTATTTTCTTCTACCGAGGCCCGAATTTTCCAAAATTAGTAAATTTGCAAAGCATCTAATTATTGTAAATAATGGCTAGCAAGCAAGTGTATTTTCCTTTGTTGGCCCTGTTTGTTGGTCTTTGGTTATGTAAGGAACATAATGTCATAAAGTCAAAATAAATAATATCATATATGAAATTTTGTTTAAAAGAAAATGGCACTTTAGGGAATAAACAAATGGGTAAGTATAGAAAAAGAACGCACATGCAGAATATGAGTAGATCATTAGATAATTGAGAATACACATATTTGGTATTCAGCTCATCTCTGGATACTTTCAAGTGGCAAAATAGAAATGAAGATATAGTACAAGTGAAAACAGGAAGGGCAGGGGAATACCTAAGGATTAATTGGTTTCAAAGATATTTAGTGACATATTGCAGTAACATAAAACAGTAAGAAAAACATAATATAGATACATGTATATAAAGGAATACAAGTGGAAATCAGAGATACTGCTATACATCCAAAATCGGCATAAACATAAAATGGAGGAGGGTGAGAAAGGGATATTAAAACCTTAAAATAAACCTAGGTAGGGAAAAAGTTTGGGGTATGAAGCGCTATAATGCATATGGGTAGTGAAAAGGAAATACCAGGAAGTTCCCTGAGAGAGGGTGTTAGAGGTAGGTACTCAATCCAGCTACATGATCAGAGTTTAAGACAACATGGCAGACCTGGAATGCTATAACTGTGGACCCAAAGTACCCAGACCTAATCAAAGATGGGGCGAGTATTGGAGATAGTGGCATTAATCTTTTTGTGCAGCATGATGGTGTCAATCCGTCATATAACATCCGTCACCAAAAGAAAGGATTTTTTTCCACTTAAAGGCAATGTGAATCCAGGCAGCCATAAAAATATATTGTAATAAATTAAGATGAGCATATTTTAAGCTGGCGGGCTTAAAGTGGTTTTCCATTCAAAAAATGTAAAGGTCTGTTAGTGCTATTAATAGGTTAATAAGTGCACCCAAATACCTTTATCAGTGTTTTGAGTGATTTCTGGGTTCTCTGGGAGCTCCTGGCATTAACTGCATTTGTTTACATCATCATCTTCCTGTTCCTACAACTCCCATGATTCCCTGGGCTGTACTCAGAGCTGACTCACTCCCCCTCCCTTTATCACACACTCCCCCTCCCTCTCTCACACACTCCCTGTCCCTGTTAGCCTAACTAGCCCACAATCTACACCATCAGCAGCCAATTTTAGATACTAGTTCTCACTTACTCAGTTACCTTCTTCTTTGGCTGTAATATTGTAGTCACCTCCATATATCATCATTACAGTCACACAGAGAAAGCTTCAGGACAACAATTAGTTCTTCATGTTTTTTTGGCATTTGGTAAATATATATATACACAGTATACACACACATACACACACACAGTTAAACAGTATAATGCTCCACAGTGGCCCCTGCACAGTATAATATGCTCCTACAAATTGTACGGTGCTGCGGAATATGTTGGCGCTATATAAATAAAATGTATTATTATTATTCACAGTGGCCCCCGCACAGTAAAATATACTGCACAGTGGCCCCTGCACAATATAATGCTCAACAGTGGCCCCCACACAGTTTAATATGCTCAACAGTGGCCCCAGCACGGTATAATGCTCCACAGTGGCCCCTGCATGGAATAATATGCTCCACAGTGGCCCCTGAACAGTATAATATGCTCCACAGTGTCCCCCACATGGAATAATATGCTTCACAGTGTCCCCTGCACAGTATAATATGCTCCACAGTGACCCCTGCATAGTATAATACTCCACAGTTGCCCCTGCACAGTATATTGTGCAGGGGCAACTGTGGAGTATTATACTACGCAGGGGTCACTGTGGAGCATATTATACTGTGCTCCACATTGGCCCATGCATAGTATAATGCTCCACAGTGGCCCCTACACAGTATAATGCTCCACAGTGGCCCCTGCACAGTATAATATGCTCCACAGTGACTCCTGCAAGGTATAATCCTCCACAGTGGCCTTGCACAGTATAATGCTCCACAGAGGCCACCACACAGTATAATATGCTCCACAGTGGCTCCTGCATGGAATAATATGCTCCACAGTGGCCCCAGAACGGTATAATATGCTCCACAGTGTCCCCCACATGGAATAATATGCTTCACAGTGTCCCCTGCACAGTATAATATACTCCACATTGACCCCTGCATAGTATAATACTCCACAGTTGCCCCTGCACAGTATAATATGCTCCACAGTGGCCCCCACACAGTATAATGCTCCACAGTGGCCCCTGCACAGTATAATATGCTCCACAGTGGCCCCTGCACAGTATAATCTTCCACAGTGGCCCCACACAGTATAATGCTCCACAGTGGCCACCACACAGTATAATATGCTCCACAGTGACCCCTGCATAGTATAATGCTCCACAGTGTCCCCTGCACAGTATAATATGCTCCACAGTGGCCTCTGTATGGTATAATATGGTCCACAGTGGCCCCTGCACAGTATAATATGCTCCACAGTGGCCCCTGCACAGTATCATGCTCCACAGTGTCCACCGCACAGTATAATATGATCGACAGTAGCCCCCTGCACAGTATAATGCTCCATAGAGGCCCCTGCACAGTATAATATGCTCCACAGTAGCCTCTGCATGGTATAATATGCTCCACAGTGTCCCCTGCATAGTATATTGCTCCACAGTGGCCCTTGCATAGTATATGTTCCATAATGGACCCCGCACAGTATAATGCTCCACATTGGCCACCGCGCAGTAGAATATGCTCCACAGTGGCCGCTGCACAGTATAATGCTCCACAGTGGCCCCCCCGCACAGTATAATGCTCCATAGTGGCCCCTGCATGGTATAATATGCTCCACAGTGGCCCCTGCATAGTATATTGCTCCACAGTGGTCCCTGCATAGTATACGCTCCATAATGGCCCCTGCACAGAACAATTCTCCACACTGGCCACCGCACAGTATAATATGCTCCACAGTGGCCACTGCACAGTATAATGCTCCACAGTGGCCCTTGCACAGCATAATATGCTCCACAGTGGACCCTGCAAAGTATAATATGCTCCATGGTGGCCCCCACACAGTAGAATATGGATTACGCATGTGCAGTCCATATTATATAGCGCTATATGATGGCAGGATTCCCCTCCGCCTACTCTATGGTTGGCATCTCCGGTTTATGATGTCTATCAGCCAGCACCTTCTCTTTGACCCACCCTTCTGGCTCATTAAACTTACCTTTGCTTGCTTTCAGCTCCAGACTCAGGATGTCTTCGGTGGCCGGCAACTCCTCTTTGTGACTTGTGGCGGCCACCCACTGTATTGCACATGCAAGGGCAGTCGGCACATGAAATTAAGAAGTGGCCTTCCTGCGATGATGTCCTGGGTATCCACAGGAGGACAGGAGGAACAGTTAAGTGTAATGGGGCTGGGGGGGGGCTTCTGTCCAGTGACGTTCTGGGGTGCGGATATCCGTTAGACGGATACCCTGGAACGTCAGCGGAAAGGCAAAAAATTTTATAATATATGTAGGTCACATGACCTACATACAGTATATTACAGTAAAACTAAGAAAAATTTATTATAAATGTTATTTAGAAAGTTGGAGAGGGGGCATGGGATGCTTATGGTTAAAATATTAATTTATCCTGGAGAACCCTTTACGGTTAAGAAAAACAATGGGGGCTAGGAATGGAAAAGACTGTCTGAAAAGCCGTCGCATCATTCTATGAAAAGCCAGCCAAAGTGACGGGCAAGAGGGCAGGACCACTACATATGGAAAGTAGTGCCTAAGGCATTACAACCCCTAAAACAGAGGGGTGAGACTGTAGGGAATAAGCTATGTAGTCGATGAGGGACTAAGAAGGTCTTATGAAGGACTTAAAGAAGAGTCTATAAGGGTGATCTGCCAACTGCCTTTGCTAATAGACATACAACAGTCAATCCATTGGGCTTGGGTCAGAATAGCATCAAGGTCTTGCTCCCAGGCAGCCATAAAGTCATAAAGAGAGCCTCTATCCGCTGCTTTAAACAAGCATAGTCTCTCGAAGCTGGTAGGGGAGATCTCTGGATTGAGTGGGGTAAGAGAATGCAAAAATTGGAATGCCTATGCAGCCCAAAATGCCTCTGAGGAAGGCGGGGAGTATGTGTAGGCAAAGTAGTGATGATCCGCCGGTTACAGAGGAAATCTTTAAGGCAGCGGAACCTGGCGTGCCTCCACCAAACAAACACCTCAAGGGAGAGGCCAGGGAGGAAGAGGGGATTAAAGTATATTAAAGGTGAGATCAGGCTCTACAATCCATAGTGAAAATGGACCAACCCACCACAATTGCAGTATGTAGTTAGTCACTTTGGCATCAGCCGGAAGAGTGCAGGTCTTGATCGGGGGGCACCATAATATTTATAGAGGTGAGGGACTGATAGCACGCTCATTCTCTTATGGAAATACATAATGCGCCGTTTGTAGACAGAGATAAAGTCAAAGATTTCCACACCCGTTCGAACTTCTACACCATCCGGCCGCATGCTGCGGCGTGGGAGGCGGGTCCGGCTGTGATTTCTTTCCTTTGGGTTTTTCTTGTATTGTCTGAACACTCTCCTATTCCCTCACCACCTTAATTGATTTTCCACCACACCCATCTCCTTCACCTTGGTTTTCCTCTGCTCCACTAATAGTTAATTTTAGACTTACCTGTGTAGTTGACAGCCTATCTTCCTATCAAGTCTGGGGCGAGTTCTTTCTTCCTATTTATTCTTTGTGCACATTCGTGCGTACTAGCTATTACTCCTTGCTGCTTTGCTTCCTGTATTCCTATTCCTGACCTCTGGCTTTCACTTTGACTATTCTCTTGGATTTTGATTCTGTACTGCACTGCGGGTCTGTTACCGACCCCTTGGCTAGCTGACCTCCCTTTTGTTGTTCGTCCTGTCTGTGTTCTGTGTCGCCACTTATATTAAGAAGGGACGGTCGACCAGTTGCTGGCTGTCGCCTAGGACAGATCAGGCAAGTTAGCCAGAGGGGGGGGGGTTCATCTTTAGGGCTCACTGTCTTGTTGTGCCCCTCCCCCCAGGGTTCCGCAGCAGCACTGGGGAATTGCTCAACTGGCAATTCCCTTACAGAATAGCCAGCACCAATGTGAATGTGCACAAAGAATAAATAGGAAGAAAGAACCCGCCCCAGACTAAATAGGAGGATAGGTTGTCAATCACACAGGTAAGGCTAAAATTAACTATTAGTGTAGCAGAGGAAAACCAAGATGAAGGAGATGGGTGTGGTGGAAAAACAATTAAGGTGGTGAGGGAATAGGGCAGTGTTCAGACAATACAAGAAAAACAAGGAAAGAATCACAGCTGGACCCGGTGCTTCCTGCGCCGCAACATGTGGCCGGCTGGCGCAGAAGTTCGAATGGGTGCGGACATAATTTCTTTCTGGAGTGAGGCTAAGGGGTCAGGAGGGTGCAGAAAAAGTAAAGAATAGGGGGGTAGAGTAACCATCTTAACCTAGTGGACATGTCCTATTCAGGAAAGAATGGGGCAATGCCATGCAATCAGGTCCTTTAGGACCTTCAGGATCAACCTTCAGGATCAACATAGTATAATTCAATTTAAAATCAGCTTCTAATGAGTTGCAAAGATTAAAGGCTAGATAGGGGAGGTATTTATCCCTGACTGGAAGCTAAAATTCAGGGCAATCAACTTAGCAGTGGCCGCAGGAACATTACAGTGAAGAATTTTGGATTTTGATGTATTTAGTTTAAGGACTGATACTCACATAAAACTGGAGAGAGTAAGTTTGGGAGAGAGACCAATAGGTTAGATTTGTATTCATGGTGTCCAATCTGCACACCCTTATTATCAGGGTGAGAATGGATAGCAACCGCCAGTGGTTCTATGGCAATGCCGAATAAAGCGGGAGACAGAGGGCAACACTAGCGGGTTCCGCAGCATTTTCAAATGGGCATAGAGGAATCAGCAGAGAGTTTTAAATGTGCAATAGTGTCAAAATAGAGAGCACAAAGGGCCCTCTGAAAGTGACCAGTAATACCTATAAATTTCAAAACATGGGACAGGTAGGTCCAGGACAGACTATCAAAGGCCTTCTCGATGTCTAAAGCCAGTAAGGAGATGGGTTTGCAATGGCAGTTGACCCAAAGAACAATATTACAGAGCTCTCTCACATTATCAGAGGCCTCTCTACCAGGGATTAATTCTACCTGGTCGGAATGTATAAGGGAAGGTAGAAGTCTATTTAAACACGAGGCAAGGATAGAGGAGAACAGTTTTACACGTTTAGGAATGAGATTGGTATATAATTAGCATGGGAGGTTTGGGGATAATGGTAATGGAAACGCTAAGCATATCTTAGGGGAGTTTCTCCCCCTGGAGGATATGATTGAAAATTAAGAGAAGGCGTGGGGAGAGGATACTCTTAAATTTCTTATAATACAGGGAGGAGAAGCCATCAGGTCCCATTTTTAAGGGTATTGATAGCAGTATCCAATCTTAGTCACAGCGCCATTTAAGACAATTGCCTGAGAGGGGAAAATAGATGAGAGGCTAAGGGAATAGAAAAAATGAGGCTGTAGCAGAGGTAGAATAAAGTTTCTCGTAAAACTGGTGGAATTGAGCATATATGCAATTAGGGTTAGAGGTCAAAGTACCGTCTGTCTCTTGTATCTGGTAGATGGCATTCTGCCTCTGACGAGCCCTCAGTTTAGAGGTCAATAGCTTATCAGGTTTATTAGCATATCTATAGAAGCGCGTCTGGGTCCAATGCACAGCCTTTTCAGTCCAATGCGTCAGAATAGTGTCAGGCATTTATCACTAATACTGTACATTTCGACAAGTATTGACAAGACTAAAGCTTGTTGGCCGTTTCAAGCTTCAGAAGCTTATGTTCTAAATCTGATTGGACCTTAGTTCTTTCCCGTTTTAATCATGAGAATTCTGCTATAAAAGTGCCCCTGACCATGGACTTATGGGCTGCCCAGCTGATAGCTGGATCAGTGTCCAAGGCGGAGTTATGAGTAAAGTAACTGGAAAGAGTGTCCATAGTCCGCATCTAAATACCAGGATTGGTCAGGAAGGACTCGTTCAATCGCCAGCTAGAGCATGGGGTAGAGGGTGGTCTAAAGGCGATGTCTATCATGACTAAGTCGTGATCCGACCAGGCACAAGGCACATGTTGTATAAATGGCATAAGTGATGTCCGTGAGTAAACAGGTAGAGAGATAGATCCTATCAAACCTAGTATAGTGGTGATGTGCAGGGGAGAAATACATGTAGCCCCCTTGATTCTCATTGAAATCACGCCAGGCATCTGCAACATTCAGGGCCTAGAAGGAAGAACATAGCCTCGGTGGAAAGCTTATCTGCGGAGGGGGAAAACCGGTCAAGGACAGCATTAATGATATTAAAGTAACCACACTAGATCAATTTAGAAAAATCTGATTACTCTAGTTGAGTAAATGGTTCATGAAAAAAAACAACAGGAGAATCCGTGGGGTCATAGGAATTAACAAGATATAGGTGGTGGCCATAGAATATACAGTGGAAAACAGTGTAGCAGCCTTGGCGGTCAGTTTTCAAAATATCAACCTCCTGCAGAGGAAAGGATGCTCTGAGAAAGATTACCACACTTCTACTCTTTGATTGGTTCGGAGCATGGCCTATAATGGTGTAGCGGGAATGGAAGTATTTGGGAAATGAGGTGGGGTGAAGTGGGATTCTTGAATACACAAAATATCAGGTTTCAGCTTTTCATACTGTACATTGAATCCCTGTACATTATGTGAGACACTATTACACATAGTTAGGGTGAAAGTTAAAGCTAAACAGTACGCTTGTAGAAGGGACTGCACAGGTGAAATCAGTCGGGATTCCAGTATACTTCCAGATATAAGGGACATGAAAATAGTGCTGCAAGGGAAAAAAGAGTGTTAATAGGAAATAACAGTAGCAATAAACACAGATTCAGGACACATTCTCCACCTAAGACATGGACAAAGATTAGGCAGCACTGAAAGGGGGAGCAAACAGTAACAGGAGGAAACAATATAAGTAAAATCAGAATTAGGGCAGGCACTCCGAGGGTATGTGGAGCCCAACAAGGCCTGTAGCACTGAGGGTGCATTGGGGACATGCTGACCGCCGTCACGGCCTACCCCCAAGATACAATAGAGGGAATCGTTAAGTGCAAATAGGCTATGAGGAAATGTAACAGAGATATAGAGGCCGATCTAAAAGAAGGAAACCGAAACAATAACTAAAACACCTACATAGTAAGTAGGTAGTTCTCGGTAACAGGATTAGGGTTGACTAAGAACAGATTATCAACCAGAAGTAGTACAATAAGGCTAAGGCCTAAAATCCTGAGTTAACAAATGCAATAAAAAGAACAAATATTAGTGTCCATGCCGGAGACAAGGTAAACAAGAGAAATACTCATCATGGAGGGGAATGTGTCTCAGCCGGACTTGAGGGTTGTTTGCTCTTCTGTAGCCAGGTGCGTGAGGGTCTCTGAGGCTGAGGGTCAGTGGGCTCTGGCTCATCTACTTGAAGTCCTTCATGCTGTAGGATACAAAGTCCCTCTTCAAGGGAGCGAATTATGTAGTTCTTATTGTTGGGAACACATGTGACATGGAAGGCGAATCCCCAGATGTAGCATATTTGATCCTTTTGGAGTGCCAAAGTAACCAGGTGCTTATTCCTACGTCACTCCAAAGTTGCTGGAGCCAGATCTGCAAAGAGCTGAACCAATGGGACCATCCCCAGCAGGGGTTGTAAGCTGCAGGCCACTGATAGAATTTGATTGCAGAACTCAAAAATAATGCCCCTGGGCATATTCGAGTTCTTAGGGCACATTAATGCTCGGTGTATACGATCCATATGGAGCATTGCGGGGTCTATCTGGGGAGCAAGGCGGGAAACTGCATTGTAACAGTCTCTCGCAGTGTAGTAACTGAATCCAGCATGCCTCTGATAGGAATATTAGCTGTCCTAGACCTGTTTTCCAGGTCCTCCAATTTCAAATCAATGGCCTCAAACTTCTGAGCATAGTCATCAAGGCAGGTTTTATCTTCCTCCAAGGTGTCAGCAACCTAATCCGTTCAGTCTTACATCTCCGAGACCCTGGAGCCAAGATCCTGGATTTGTTTGGCGAAGTCAGCTGAATAATTGCTGAATTTTAGTGAAGAGAGCAGCAAGATGCAAGTCAGTAGCTTCAGTGCCCACCATAGCTTTGTGGTCAGAAGTAGCAAGAGAGATGGTACTGCTATGGGGAGAGCCCCGACCAACAGATCCAGAGGAACAAGGAGCTCTAAATAGTACAGGTAGAGTGTGCCAAGCAGCTGAATACTCCCTGAGTTTACACGTCTTTTAAGAGCGTGTAGACATGTTACCAAAATAGCAGGCGGTAGTGCGGGATAGGGAGTGGGATCAAGCCATAGGTGCAAGCAGAGGAGCTGTGACAGAGAGGTGAACCATGGACCGGACATAGTATGTGTGGTGGGCACACACCGAATAGCAGGGACATGCACCATAGGAGTTGTTAGTCCATCAGGATGGTAGTAAAGTACAGGGTGCTCAGTTCATTATGCCCCAGGTCAGAAGAGGTGCAGGCAGTAGTATAAAAGTAATAAATTCAAGATGGCCTCCAGGAATAGGTAAGGGAGTACAAACAAGTCTTTTAGAAATTATCCAATATAGGGCAGGTATAGGCCTGCAATATGGCAGTGGCGGGGGGATACAAGGCACCAGGTTAAAGTTCCTCCTAACTCACCAATAACAGTCCTGGCTGCAGCTAGAAGACGTTGCAGTAGTCAGAAGTCCTGGGCAGTATGTAGTGGAGAACAGCAAGAGCATTTGCCCGGCGGTGCTTGTGCCAGGAGGTGTAACAGGAGGACCTACAGCTCGTGTAATAATCTGAGTCTACTGCAGCGCAGTAAAGTTGGTGGCCACAACACACAGAGGTGGTAAAATGTATGGGTCTGTGCTGTAGGAGCAGGAGAGGGCACAGGATGAAGGCCAGGATGGAAACAGGTGGAGAGCGGTGCAGAAGAGGCCCTGCTGAGGCATGCAGCACAGGAAGTTGGTCGGGACTATTGCCGAGGAAGAAGCTGTGCTGCTTCAGGGCCTCCAAGATGGCAGTTGTGGCACGCGGAGCGACAGCAGGGAGGACCAACGCAGCCAGAATGCGGGCAACAGTGGGTGCGCTGGCCGCTCAGAAGATGGCCAACTGTGGCAGGAGGGGGTCCAAGAGGTAACTGTGATGGGGGGACCACAATAGGAATCCTCAAGCTGGTAATAGGAGCAGTAGATGCCGGAGCTCGTCTCATGTGCGTCCGGATCGCTTTGGTGAGATGCCACGCCCCCATAAATAAAGATTAATTAAATGGAAAAAAAAACTGATATTAGTTACAATGAATCGGTTGGGCTAAGATGTGCCTGCCCCACTCACCAACCTGCCCTACCCCACCCCGTTTTGCCCACATTCGCACAATGTGCTGAGTGAGGAGTTGAAGGGCCTTGAATCAAATGTGCATCACAAAATAATTCCCCCAATGTGTTTTTATGCAATCAGAAGATCGCTGCTTCAAGACTACTGGTGTCACAAAAATAAAAAAATAAGTATTAAAAAAGTAGAATAAAAAAAAAAAAAAACATTAAAAAATAACAATGAAACACTCAAAAATGCCATTTACTATATGATATAAAAAATGGAAATATAATATCATTGAGTATATAAAAAACCTAAAACAATAAAAAAGTACAAAACATATTTAGTATGTATTTAACCCACACAGTGAATGTCATTTAAAAAAAACAAAAAAAAAAATCCCCACACAACTGAAAGTGAAAATGGCAATTGGCAAATGGAAATATGCCCAATAAGTTGTGCCCACCTTGTGTCAGAGCATCTTTGTACCTGGGATAACCAGCCTAACAGTTTTTGGAGTATGTGTTTCTGACACAACATACTAGGCACTAAAATGGCGTATGTCTGGAAAAACCTTTTCACTGCACACTCATTTCTGGAAAATAAATAAATGCAACACTAAAAATATTTGCTACCACCCTAAGGCTAAGGCCCCACGTAGTTAACTGAAGCAAAAAACACTGCCGAAAAGACCTTGGCGGACATGCATGGGTGTTTTTTTCTGCAGCATTTTGCACAGAACGTCCGCAGAGTTTTCCTCTGCAGACTTTCTGCCCCTATTATTCCTATAAGGAAAATGCCAGCATTTCCACAGGTATAATTGACATGCTGTGATTTTCAAAAATGCTCGCGTTGCAGATTTTTTTCCACAATGTTTGCAGCTACTGTAAACCACAGCATTTTTACAATGTGGAGCCGCGGCCTTAATACATTCCTTAAGTGGTGTAGTTTACAAAATGGGGTCACTTGTCACAGTCAACTTTCTGGAAAATAAATTAATGCAATAATTGAGGGGTAAAAAGGCTCACTACTTCAATTTTCTTAAATTTCTTTTAGGGGTGCAGTTTAAAAAATGGTGTCTCTCTTTCTAATTCTACTTTATTGGAACCTCCTGGACTCTGCAAAAGCAACATGGTATCCAAAAACCAATCCCTCTATATCTACACTCCAAAAACAATAAAGGATGGTGCTACTTCTCTTCTGAGCATTTTGGTTAGAGATGAGCGAATCGAATCTGCAGAAGTGGAATTCGACCGAATTTCAGGAAATATGTTATTCATATCGAATCCGAATTTCCTCGCACTTCATGGTAACGATTCACAATTAGTTCAAAATGGCTGCTCTACATGGGGCAAGGAACTCTGGGAACGCAGGATCATCCACAATGCAGCCAATCAGCAGCCATCCCTGTGATGTCACATCCCTTTAACCCCTTCACGAGCACACACAGCATGTTTGACTGCTGCATCCAAGGTGTTAAATCCCCCCGATTGGTTATGGAGCAGGGTGTTAGGGGTTCCACCATTTTGCCACCCACCCGCCCACCCCGGTTCTCTGCAGCCAATAAATAGCAGTTTTTGGTACGCGATTCGCCGCGATTTAATTCGGATCGAATAGAATCATATTGCGAAATTCGGCGAAATTACCTAATCGAATTTTTGAATACTTCGCTCATCACTAATTGTGGTGTTCACAAACATCATTTTACACCCACACATACAACTTTTTTGTCTCTTTTGACACATAGTGAGCACAACATATAGGGTACTGAAATGGCATATTTCTTTAAAAATTTTAATTTTCACTCTACTCATTTTTGGGAAACATTCTTAGGCTAGGTTCACATCTGCGTTGGAGTCTCAGCCTAAAATCAGTATAACACCGGTGGAAACCCGATGGACAACCAGTGGACTCCATTATAGTCCATTATAGTCCACTTTTTTAGCGGACGGGCTCTCCATCATTTAGGTCCCCATGCAGACCCAAACGACGGAGAGACCAACTCTAGTGTGAACTTAACCTTAGGCTCAAAGTGCTCACAATACTTGATAAATTCCTTGTGAGATGTATCTTCTAAAATGGGGTCATACCATCCACATTGTATACCCGCTCATCACTCTTTGCCCATGACCCTGTGGAGTACCATAGGACTAAAGGAGGCAACTACAGCCACTGAGAGTCCAACCATGACTGACTACTACGCCCATCCTCTCTGAATTCATCCACTGGGTTGAGGCAAACAAAATTTTGACGTCACAAACACGACCATTACCTCTTTTATGAAATGTCTGAGTAACTTTTTGCTTGAATTGTCATTGCTTCACCTGATTTCAGTTTGCCACACCTTAATCTTTGCTTGAAGCCAGTTGTTGCAGCACAGCTGAACTGTGTAAGAGTTTGATTGCTGTGAAAAAGCTAATAGCAAACAACTGTTGGCACAATAACCTGGATAGAAGCCCAAATATGCTCAGAGACTGTATTTTGCTCCACCCAAAGAGAGGTTAATCAGCATTCTTGGAATAGCTGTGTGAGACTCTGTAATGTGCAAGTTACTGTCAAGGCTAAGGCCCTCACTTTGCAGAAAAGCTGCATTTTTAGGCAGATTTTGCTACGTTTTTTTTCTAGCCAAAGCCAAGGGTGGCTTCAACAGAAATACATAGAAAGCACTTATACGTCTCCCTTCTTTTAAATTCATTCCAGGCTTTGGATCAAAAACCGCAGCAAATTCTGCAAAAAAAAAAAAAACCAACAGCTTTTCTGCAATGTGGGGCCTTTAGCCTAAAGGGTTTTTCCCATGAATATAACCATATTTAAATTTGTAGGCAATTAAAAGTGAAACACTTTGAAATTATAGATAATAAAAAAATTGCTAAGTTTAAGAGATTTTCTCTAACCATCAGTCTGTTGTCTCGATCAGTTGTCAATGGCCAACAACCATGAATGCAGGAACTTTCTACAGTCTGGAACTTGTAAAAAACCCAGCTATGATTTCCTTAGTTAGGGACAGGTTATCAGGCAGGGGCATAACATGACATGCATGAGAAGATAACTTGGCTCTCTTTACTGTTTAGTTGATTTAGACTGTTTGTTTACTTTAGACTATGTTAAAAAGTCAAACTCTTCTATTTTCTCACATATGGCTATTATTTTGTTGCCTTATGTAATATTTAACTTCAAAATACAAATTGGAAATACTCCAGACATCCCAGACATTTGTTGCAGGGTAATTTTGAGGAGACAAGGTCACTAGAAAGAGGATTCTGGGAAAAGGGTACACCAGCAGGGTTGTCTGAAGTGATGGGGGTACCTACAGTGAGATCTGAAAAAGGGGTGCACCAGCAGGGGCCTTTAAGGTACTGAAGGTGTTGCTGTGAGGTCAAGGATGAGACTCTGCAGGTTGCAGCACTATATTACACTGCCATGTCTCCTCACTCCTCAGAGATTCCTGCTGATGCCCCCTGACACCTTAAAATTACCCTGCAGGTGCCCCCCATACTCCCTCAGAGACCCTTGTTGGTGCACCCCCTTTCAAATTCCCCCGAATGTGGCCCTACATCCCCTCAGAGACCATTTCATGACATGGGTGATCTCAAGGAGGGGCAGGGTCGCATACTAAGGGGACGGAGCTACACAGGATCAGCCAAAAGCAGCCTGGTGATGGAGGAATCCAATGTGTGAGTACCTGTTGCCGGCGGCCTGTGGCAATCGGAATATAGCCCATGGCCCCAGGGGAGGTAGCTGTCACAGACTGGAGAACGTAGCCTGCCATCCTTGTGTGGAGGCACAGAAGGTGACACTGAGGTCAGAGGCAAGGCTCTGCAGCACCATTTTATGCTGCCATGTTTCCTCCCTCCTCAGTGCCTCCTGCTACCTTAAAATCCCCCTGCATATGCCACATTACTGGCATAGGGGATTTGATGAATTCTCCCCTTCCCCAGGACTTTTAAGCAATTTATCTCAAGAATTGGTGTTTCAGCAAATTAACTACATTTGGCACAACTCTAAAACCTTACTTTCAAAACATTAGTATGTGTGGTGCAGGGGACTTCAGCAATCTGGTTTTTGGTCTAAACACTATATTTTTCAAAGTACATAATGGTGTTAAATTGATGAATATGCCCCTTTTTGTGTCTGTATGTATAACAATATAGAAGAGCTGTAAATTTTATTCTGTCATTAGATTTAATTAGTATGTCTTTTTTCTTATTTAACCCGTCCTGCCCTGTACCATAAATGTACTGGACTCAGGGACAAATAGTATGTCTTTTCATTACTAAAAAAATGTGTCTATAACAACCTGAACCTTAACATACTCATATTACAGGTGCATCTCAATAAATTAGAATATCTTTGAAATGTTTGTTTATTTCAGTAATTAAATTAAAAAAGTGACCTCCTATATTTTCTAGATTCTTTACACACAGAGTGTTCTATTTCAAGTGTTTTATTTCTGTAAATGTTGATTATGGATTACAGGTAATGAAAACCCAAATCTAAGAAAATTAGAATATTGTCAAAAAGTTCAGTATTGTAAATTCAGTGTGTCATCTGCCAAGGTTTCCTAAGCCTTTAAATGGTCCCTCAGTCTGGTTCAGTAGGACACACAATCATGGAAGACGCTGATTATGAATTGTATTACTGAAATGACACACTGAATTTACAATACTGAACTTTTTTACAATATTCTAATTTTCTTAGATTTGGGTTTTCATTACCTGTAATCCATAATCAACATTTACAGAAATAAAACACTTGAAATAGAACACTCTGTGTGTAAAGAATCTAGAAAATATAGGAGGTCACTTTTTTAATTTAATTACTGAAATAAACAAACATTTCAAAGATATTCTAATTTATTGACATGCACTTGTATTTATCCAATATGGTGAATGGTGGAAGAAGAAAAAGCATAAAAACTGAAAAATAACACCCCCCAAAAAATGTGTATTTGTGTACCCTGCCTCCCAAACAAATAGAATGAAAAGTGATATGAAAGATGAACGTACCCTAAAATGGAACCAATAAAGCTGGTATCCGCAATAAAAAATAATTGGACTTCAGAATGAATGATTTTTGTTTTAAATTAAATATTTTGTGTAAAAATTGTAAAAGACAGTTTATATAGTTTGTCTATCTCTAAAATCATATTGATGCTCAGGATAAAGTTAACATGACAGCTATACCTCAAGGTGAACGCTGTCAAAACAACTTTCTGGTTCCAATGGTGCAATTGTTCTTAACTTCCTAATCCCCCCTGCAAAAAAATAATGAAAGCTATACAACACAGTAGATGTACCCCAAAACAATGGTACCATGAAAAATACCACCTGCCGTGCTTTATATCAAGCTCTCATATAGCTACGATATAGAGCTATGAAAAGGTTATAGCTCTTGGAATACTGATTAAAAAAAAGAAAACACTGCATCCCTAAGGCTAAATACTATTATAAATTCTTGCCAGCAGTAGTCACCAGTTGTAAATTAATAACAGTAATTTCCATATCTGGAATTTTACATTAGTAGTATTCCTTACATATTATATTTAATTTAATTATAATTTATTTAGAGATTGCATTCTGTGGCACAGGTTTGTCTCTTTTGTTGACAGTAAACATACTAAAAAAGGAAAAAAAGGGAGAGATTTGGAAATAGTAGGTAAGCTGAGGCATGAGGCAAATGCCACTAAGGCTAGGTTCACACCTGTGCTGGGTCTCCGCTGGGGGATTCAGTTCCCCATTCCGCTTAAAAAATGTGCAGAGAAAAGTCCTGCAAGCAGCGCTTTTCTCTCTGCATTTTTCCATCCTTTTCGGGCGCAAACCCGGTGGACCCCATTATGGTCTATGGGGTCCGCGGGTTTCCAAAGGTAACCTCTTTTTTAAGGGGATTAGGTTTCCGTTCGGGGGGTCCCCAAGTGGACCCCGTGAATGGAAACCCCTACGCAGATGTCAACCTTTTGTAAAACATAACTTTCATTCCCCACTTAAAATGCTAAATATTAAAATATTCCAATTAGACAGATACTATCTCAGCGTACCTTTGCAAAATATTATGGTGGGTTGACCCCAATGATATCTACCATACTATAATACCCAGTAATAGTCATCTAATATGAAAATGGGTATTACTAGGGGGACTCCTGTAGGGCCGTTTTAACACATTGGTGGGCCCAGTGCAAAGGTTTCATAAGAGGGCCCCCCTCATCGCCATCCACTATTATACCCATCTGAAAGCTGCCAAAAACTGGGTTTTTATTTGATGACATTCAATGGGTGAAAATGTGTTACCTGAATGATGGAACTTTTCTGCCTGTCAGAAGTGTTTGATATATTTATCTCTAGTGATAATCGTTATTATTATTTTAGCGTGTAACGGATATCACTAGAGAGACTGGTCAGCTTATTTTACTCTATAAAGATCAGGTATGGACAAGACAGGGACAGGGTCAAATGTAAACTTTATTGATGACTGTGTATGTGTTGTGTAAGAGTAGGTTCACATATATCAGTTGCATCAGTATCAGTTTTTTATCCATTTAGTCTTTACAACTGATGCTAAAACTGATGCCAAAATGCATCAGTTGTCATCAGGCTTTTTCACAAATTTCTACTCCAAAACCATCAGTTGTCATAAGTTTTTTACCATAAGAGTGGTGCATACCTTGTACAGGGACAGTATACTCTATGGGGGCCAATAAAGGAGGTAATATATTGTATGGGGGCCAATAATAGAGAAATATGCCATGTGTGCGGGCCTGTAACGGGGGGATATACAATGTGAAGGTCACTAAGCGGGGCCTTATCCCAGGAAGTGGGGGGGGGGAAGCTGGGCGCTGAGACAAAAGCTTGCTATGGAGCCCGGTCTTTCCTACTTACACCCCTGTGTATCGGTACTGTTTAACCCACAAACAGCTATACAGGATCCATACAGTAATACCATACATTGCTCACTTTTGACTAGCTGTTCCCAGTAAATGACTCAGTGGGGCAGATTTAAGACCAATGTATCATATCGCACATTTAGGACACTATTATATTAATGGTGCTTTTGCAGAACAGTAATAGCGCCTCTCCATATGTAACACTATTACTTATATGGGCAGACTATTACCTGTGGGGGGCACTAATACTGTAATAGTGCCATAATAGCGCCCCTCTACAAGTAATAGCCCTCATAAGTAATACTCTTACTGTAGTAATGCCTCCTCACATGCTGATCCCTGAACTGTATATAACATCAGGGGCAGACACTGAGAGCAAAGGGCTTCTCCCTTTAAAAATAATAATGATGCTCAAATATATAATGACGTGTATGCATTGTGTGTGTGTGTGTATGTATTGTGAGTATGTGAACCTAGAGGGCGCTAGGGAGCGACCCAGGCCAGCCCTGAAAAGGCTCTCAGCCACACCTTTGAGGGGGGCGTGTATCTCCAGAAGACTGGAGAAACCTGCTTGGAGCAGGAAATGGTGGACCAGCCTAGGACAGAGAGGCAGTCTGTCCCAGAGGGCTTGGATCCAGAGAGGACTTACAAAGACTAAGTCAGGCTCTTATTGCCCCAGAGGCTAGTTAGGGACACAAGGAGTATGTGAGTGCCCTAACTGTGGCATAGTTTTTTTTTGTTGTTTTGCTGTGTTGCAGTTGAGCTGAATAAAGCCACTTTTATGTTTCACTTGGACCGTCTGAACCCTATATTTCTGGCGCCCAGTACCACGAACCACCGCTGTTGGGACCAGGAGCCTGCCGCCATTTGAGTTTAATTCCCCCAAGCTGTCACAGTATGTATGTGTATATGTATTATACACACACACGATGCATACACTCCATTGACTCATTAGAAACATGACACACAGCACTCACACATAAGACACATGCCACATAAAGGCCGCCCACACATTTGACACATGATGCACACTTGCTCACTCACTGGGGCATATTTATTAGGCATTGTACACCAGAGTTCTGGCATACAAGGCATAAAAAGATGCAATTTTTTTGTGCAGATAAGTGTTTTGTGCACTTTTTTTTTAGTTATGCAGTGCCTTTGCCACTTGCCTGAAAATGCACATGGCCCGGAGGTTATGACTCTGGGGTTATGAAGACTGGTGTTAAAAATGTCAGAATACTGGCATGAGTTATAGCTGAAATATTCACCTGTACTTGACTGGTGTAGATTTAAAGATGACCTTGCATGTCCTCTGACACAGGCGAAATTATATACCACTAGAAAGCGAACATTGCCCTGAATTCAGCGCACTCAGCTTTGTCAGTGTGCACCCGGGTACCAGGGATATCGGTAGCGTTAGTTTCAGCACGGACATCCCTCCACTGTTAGAAGGGTGGGCCTTACAGCTGTGTCATCACTGGGCGGTGAGGAACGCCCCCACTGAATGTACACTTTTCCATAACCTTGTACTGTCAGGGTTGGTGTTCCTAACTGCCCAGCGATGTCCGTGCTAAAACTAACGGCACCGATATCTCTGGCACCAGGGTGCATACCGTCAAAGCTGACAGTGCGCCGAATTCAGCTTTCTAGTGGTAAACAATACTACCAATAACAGAGAACGATCCTTTTTAAATTCTAGCAAATGGGACTTCCCAAGATGCACCAGAATTATTAAGAGGCAAGAGCTAGAGCCTTTTAATAATTATGGCACATCTCACGCCAGCAGCATGTAACACACATACTACCTGACTACAGAACATGTCACTCAAATATTACATGCATACAACACACTTCAGTGTCCATATTTTAGTCACTTACATACTAGACACATACATTGGTAGTAGTACACACACATTGATCACACACATCTGAACACTGCACATACATCCCTTTACACTGAGATACTTACCTGCTCTCCATTTGGGCTGCAAAATGTCAGTGAAATAAACCCCGCCCCTTAACTGTTAAGCCCCACCCATACTAAACTCCGTCCACTTCAGAACTAAAACCCCAGCATTATACAGTGGGGAAAAAAAAGTATTTAGTCAGCCACCAATTGTGCAAGTTCTCCCACTTAAAAAGATGAGAGGCCTGTAATTGTCATCATAGGTAGACCTCAACTATGAGAGACAAAATGAGAAAACAAATCCAGAAAATCACATTGTCTGATTTTTAAAGAATTTATTTCCAAATTATGGTGGAAAATAAGTGTTTGGTCCATAACAAAAGTTCATCTCAATACTTTGTTATATATCCTTTGTTGGCAATGACAGAGGTCAAACGTTTTCTGTAAGTCTTCACAAGGTTGGCACACACTGTTGCTGGTATGTTGGCCCATTCCTCCATGCAGATCTCCTCTAGAGCAGTGATGCTTTGGGGCTGTCGCTGGGCAACACGGACTTTCAACTCCTTACAAAGGTTTTCTATGGGGTTGAGATCTGGAGACTGGCTAAGCCACTCCAGGACCTTGAAATGCTTCTTACGAAGCCACTCCTTCATTGCCCTGGCGGTGTGATTGGGATCATTGTCATGCTGAAAGACCCAGCCACGTTTCATCTTCAATGCCCTTGCTGATGGAAGGAGGTTTGGACTCAAAATCTCACGATACATGGCCCCATTCATTCTTTCATGTACAAGGTCCCACCGTGTGGTTCTGGGATTTGTGCTCACCGTTCTTGTGATCATTTTGACCCCACGGGGTGAGATCTTGCGTGGAACCCCCGCTCGAGGGAGATTATCAGTGGTCTTGTATGTCTTCCATTTTCTAATTATTGCTCCCACAGTTGATTTCTTCACACCAAGCTGCTTGCCTATTGCAGATTCAGTCTTCCCAGCCTGATGCAGGTCTACAATTTTGTTTCTGGTGTCCTTCCACAGCTCTTTGGTCTTCACCATAGTGGAGTTTGGAGTGTGACTGTTTGAGGTTGTGGACAGGTGTCTTTTATACTGATAACAATGTCAAACATGAGCCATTACTACAGGTAATGAGTGGAGGACAGAGGAGCCTCTTAAAGAAGGAAGTTACAGGTCTGTGAGAGCCAGAAATCTTGCTTGCTTGTAGGTGACCAAATACTTATTTTCCACCATAATTTGCAAATAAATTCTTTAAAAATCAGACAATGCGATTTTCTGGATTTGTTTTCTCATTTTGTCTCTCATAGTTGAGGTCTACCTATGATGTCTATTACAGGCCACTCTCATCTTTTTAAGTGGGAGAACTTGCACAATTGGTGGATGACTAAATACTTTTTTTTCCCCACTGTAGCTGAATAGTACAATCATTTTGGCTCTTACCTGAGAAACGAATCCCTGATGCAGAGAGCTGGAGACTTCGGAGCTGCTGGGGCACAGCCTGTGTCTGCTCATCCGGCATCAAAGAGTAGGAGCTGGAGGAATAGACAGTGCACACAGGCTGTGCCCCAGCCAGCACACGTGAACATGGCTTAAGGGTTCATTCCCCAGGTCCTATGCAGCTAGATTCATAGTGATACGGGTGCCGGGTTCATCCCAGGCAGTGAGAACATTTATTGCCGCTGGGTGCTGCAGAAGAATGGATACAGCTGCACCCGGTGGCACACGGCTTTTCTGTTATGGTGCCGGACCTCTGAGGGAGCCGTATAGAAAAATGCTGCAAGGAACGTTTTTTGATCCGACTTCAGCAGAGCACTATACGGTGCAAAAACTATGGGATCCGTTCTAGCATCAGTTTCCCTCCGGCTTGTGTGCATCACGCCGGAGAGAAAATAATGCTCACAACTGACATATGTGAACGCACCCTAAGTGTTTGGTGCAACTCTTTTTTGGCGCTGTCACCTCAACAATGGTAAACGTCTGGGTCACAGCGCCAATAAAGTTCCTGGTTATGCTCAGAGGGGTATTACAGAAGAATACCCCTGTGATTAAGCTCAGAGGGGTATTACATTGTCCCTCTATATGACAATCAGAGAATAAAAGTATAGTATGCTCTCTGATTGATAGGAGAGGGGATAACATGGACAGAAGTCCTCGCTAACCACCCCCCCTCTGCCCCAGGGTCACATACAGGTGCACCGATAATGAGGCGGCCGCCTCAGGCAGCACTATCCGTCACTGTCTGGGAGGCGGCATTTTTACTATTTATTTAATGTAAACCAGCCCAGGACAGGCCGCTTTAAAAAAAACAAAGCTGAGTGGGGCCTGTCCTGGGCTGGTTTACGTGACCTCTGCATGTCAGCGCAGGCGACGATACAATGATGTCATCGCGCCTCCTACGCTGAGACGCAGACGTCACGGACAAGAAGAGGAGGCGGTGGCTCCATCAAGGGATCGCAGGTAGGTGAGGAGAACTTTTTTTTTTATATATATATATATATATATATATATATATATAAATAAATAGGCTGTTACCTGCTGGAGTAACCCCAGGAGGTAACGGCCTATTTATTTACTTACCCCGCGCCTGCTTGTGGCCGCCTCCACTTCCCCTTCTGCTATGGGATGCAAAATGGGAAGTGGATGCCGCTGTGAGCAGCCGTGGGCCTCTAATACTACTATTATTATACTCCGGGGTCTTTTCAGACCCTAGAGTGTAATAATCGGAGACCCAGAGGAGGTGAAGGAACATAAAAACCAATTCTACTTACCTCTCATGCAATCTGATGTTACTCCGAGCAGGCTTGGGCACTCTGGTGACGTCATCAGGTCGCGTCGCTGGCCTGATCACGTGACGTGTGTGCGCAATTAAACAGGGCCGAAAGCTGCAGGGAGTGCTCCGGTGTCCAGGAAAGGTAAGTAACACTGGTTTTTATGTTTGTCACCTCCCCTGGGTCTCCGTTCATTATACTTTGGGGTCTGAAAAGACCCCAAAGTATAATAATAGTTCATGGGTGGGCCACTATGGGACATAATACTGTGTGCAGGGGCCACTGTGGAGCATAATACCGTGTGCAGGGGCCACTGTAGAGCATAATACCCTGTGCAGGGACCATTATGGAGCATAATACCAGTGCAGGGGCCACTATGGAGCATAATACTGTGTGCAGGGGCCAATATGGAGCATAATACCAGTGCAGTGGCCACTATGGAGCATAATACTGTGTGCAGGGGCAGCTGCGAGGCATAATACAGTGTGCAGGGGCCACTATGGAGCATAGTACTGTGTGCAGGGGCCGCTGCGGGCCATAATACAGTGTGCACTGTGCTGTGGAACACTATAATGTGTGTAAATGTGGCGCTATAAACAGGGGCTATGGCGGCTGTTTATATCATACGCTGTCTGTTTATAGTGACCGTGTGATGTAACTTCAGCCTTGTTACATGGACGTGTATAGGACGAGGCTGTAATTACATGACATGGCTGCTATGAGATGAATGACACTATGTAAACAGAGAAGCGGTCATGGCGCTTACACAGGTACCATTCAAACAGCTGATCAGTAGGGGTCCTGGGTTTTGAGCCGCACTGATTAGTTTATTAATGACCTGGAAAACCTTTTAATTAGTTAACACTGAGGCATTATTAATAAGAGGCACTATTTATACAGGGTACACATGGACATTACTGTATTAATATAAAGATGCACTTGGGAGTATTATTCATTATGGGGGGTTATATCATATATTTTATAATTGGGGGTAGCAGCAGGATGGGGGCTTTGTGTATGTGAGGACAATGTGGGTCGGGTGCCTGGAAAAGTGAGGAGCCAAAGATGTCTGTGTTGCAAACTTTACAGAGACAATTCACAGCTGGCAGAAGTAGTCATGGCGGTCCAAAGGGAAGGGAAATGTGAACGATTAGTCAGAGACGTCACCTGTAAGTCACAAAATGTTACTGCACTGTATTCACCTAAATGATAGAGGATAAATACCTGATTGATGGGGGTCTGTCTGCTGAGACCCCCACTGAGCCTGAGAATTGGGTTTCCCCCCCACTGGGTGGGAATTCAGCCTGACCGCATCTACTTGGTGGATGGACGAACTCGTGTGGCCCTCACTCACTTCAATGGGAGTGCCAAAGATAGCCGAAGTACAGTACTCACCTATCTGCGGCGCTCCTATTATAGAGAATGGGGGCCATGTGGGCTCATCCATCCACCAGGCAGATGATGTGTGAAGTTACTTTCATTAATACTGTGTTGTTGATCTGATACTGAAGTAATGCAGTAAGAAGATTTCTTAAAAACTGTTTTATAACTTTGTGTATTGTGTATATTGTGCGACAATAACAGCGTGTGAAGCTAGTAGCATGGAAACTCTTTTTTTTTTTTTTTTTTTTTTTTGGGGGGGGGGGGGACGTCTTTCTATAGTCCGCCTCAGGCAGTAAAGAGGCTATGTTCACCACTGCATATAGGTTATGCAGAGACAATGATGATTTCTCATTTTCTCTGCAGTCTGATGCACTGCTACTTCCCCCTTCCTTCAGGAAGCTCTAAGATACTGTTACGATCAGGGGACCTAAGCAGTAACAGTTAACACAAGAACAAACAGCATTAAACTATATAGGAAATATCCTGCAATAGAAAGCAAGCAGGGAAATGGGAAGTTTAAATAAAACAACAAACATATAATAGACCGTACTCACAACCTGCAGTAGGGAATTCAAACCAGCAAAGACTGTGAGGCAATCACAAACTCTCTGAGAAATTTGCAGAGAACCACACCCAAAAACAGGTATCAGACCAACATCATGTGTGATCAGACTCATATCTACAGAAAAAACTAAAGAACACTTCTGTCCATATTTTCTCCCTAAAATGGCATCAGAAGGAATGGCCGCTAACTGAGGCTAGATAGGAAAGTCTAGTAGAGAGAAATACTAACATTTAAAAGAAGCCCTGTCTGTTCACACTTCAAAAACACTTGCCCGCAGTGAGAAGCCTAGAATCTAATATTCCTGCTACTCACGGTTCACATGCAACAAACAACTACTGGAACTGGTTACTAGATCCAAGGTTTCAGGAAAGCAATGAAACAGAATCAGGCTGATCGCTGAATAGAAGATGACCCGCCCAGAGTCCAGATGAGACTGAGCTAAAAAGCTAACCAAACAAAACCCATCCCCCAGAAACTAACATGACACCAAGAAACCAGGAAAAGGAAAAACCTGGAAAACAAAAACCAACAGAAACAAAACACGGAACCAAACATAAAATGTTTCCATGGTCATCATGATAGACCTTACAGATTTGGAGCAATTTGCTGTTAAAAACACTGTTGGAAATTGAGATCAATGCCGAACATCATTTTCACCAGTTAATCACTCTGGATCTGTAAGGGTTATCATGATGATCTTCTCTTTAAAATGATTCCAAGGTCACCTTCATAGCCCTAACAGACCCTGAGAAATCGGCATTAGTAGCAAGGACGTATTACTTACGTCCTCTGCAACTAAAGTGCCACCCTGGCAGGACAGCAGGGAAAGAGTTAAAGTCCCCCTGCAGTTGTCCCCACAGTTTAATGTCCCTCTCCTACCGCACACAAATAAAAAAAACACATACTCATCTCTCATCGCTCTCCTGCAGTCTCTGGTCTGGAGTCTTCAGGGCGCTGCAGGCATGATGTAAGTGATGTCACCACATCACGCCTGCAGCTCCAGGGGAAGAGAGGATGAATGATGAAGCAGGGAGTGGAGGGCTTGAATGCAACTGGGGCAGCCCAGTGGGACAGCATATGCAGGACTGTCCCGCTGTCCCAACGGAGCCACCACTACCATAGGGCCCGGTGTAAGTGTACCGTTGGCCCTATGGTTAAAGCGGCCCTGGACTCCTGTTGAAGGAACATAAATAGATTTCTATTTGAATCAATTAAAAGTTAAACATTTTTGTAGATATAAATAATTAAAAATTTTGCAGAGTTTTAAAGATTTTCTCTAACCATCTTAGTATTGACAGTCTGTTGTCTTGATTGGCTGCCAATGGATATGACCTTGAATGCAGGACCTTTCTGTTGTCTGGGGTTATCAGAAACCCAGGCATGATTTCCTTATTGTAGGCAGGTTACTAGGCAGGGACACTAAATGTATCAAAAGACAACCTGGCCACAATAAGGAAAGCATGGCTGGATTTCTGTTCTGACAAATCTCAGACCATAGAAAGTTTGTGCATTCATGGTTGTATCCATTGGCAACCGATCAACAGTAAGACTATCACCACTAAGATGGATCAAAAAAATATGCAAAATTAATTAAAATTTACAAAAAAGTTCAACTTTTAAATTTTCTACACATTTAAAATAGGTTATTTTCAGTGGTAAACCCCTTTTAATATTGACATTCTGCACCCCCTTTATTACAGGCACCATTAACATGGATTGTACAATAACAATGTAATTGTAATCTTACTATAATTGGAAACAAGGTATCTCAAGTGCATTCAGAGGAAACTGACTCACCATGTTTTATCAGCATTTGAATGGCTGTATGTGCGGTGATCTCGCAGTGGCAGCGTCTTTCACATGTTAGCAGTCCCCAGCATCAGCCCTGCATGACTTTCTGAACAGACTCAGAGTAGCACCAATCGCATTACTAGAGCGATACATTGAGCGAACTGAGCACTGCATACACCAATTTATACAGTACTGTATATAGTTATATGATGTTTATTGTAACCGTAGACTGCTGTTATTCCATACTGTACCTCTAATTTTTTTTTATCACAAATTTCACAAAAATCTGTATTTTTTATAACATCCCATAATATGATATCATCAGGGGTGCACCGCTAATGAGGCGAAGAGAGGCGGCCGCCTCAGGCGGCACTGTCCGTCACTGTCTGGGGGGGTGGCATTTTTACTATTTATTTAATGTAAGCCAGCCCAGGACAGGCCGCTTTAAAAAAAAAAAAAAAAAAAAAAAAAAGCTGAGCGGGGCCTGTCCTGGGCTGGTTTACGAGACGTCGCATCACAGCGCAGGCAGCGATACAATGACGTCATCACGCCGCCTACGCTGAGACACAGACGTCGCGGACAAGAGGAGGCGGCGGCTCCATCAAGGCATCGCAGGTAGGTGAGGATAAGTTTTTTTTTTTAATATATAAATAGGCCGTAACCTGCTGGAATATCCCCAGCAGGTAACGGTCTATTTATTTACCTACCCCGCGTCTGCCCGTGGCCGCCTCCGCTTCCCTTTCTGCTATGGGACACAGAAGGGGAAGTGGATGCCGTTGTGAGCGGCCGCGGGCGTCTGTGAGGCCGCGGGCCTCAAATACTACTATTATTATACTCCGGGGTCTTTTCAGATTACGTGACGTGTGCCCGCAATTAAACGGGGCCGAAAGCTGCGGGGAGTGCACTGGTGTTCAAGATAGGTAAGTAACACTAGTTTTTATGTTTGTCACCTCCCCTGGGTCTCCGATCATTATCTTTTCAGACCCCCGAGTATAATAATAGTTCATGGGTGGGCCACTATGGGGCATAATACCGTGTGCAGAGGCCACTATAGAGCATAATACCAGTGCAGGGGCCACTGTGGAGCATAATACCCTGTGCAGGGGCCACTATGGAGCATAATACCCTGTGCAGGGGCCACTATGGAGCATAATACCAGTACAGGGGCCACTATGGAGCATAATACCAGTGCAGGGGCCACTATCGAACATAATACTGTGTGCAGGGGCCACTGTGGAGCATAATACCGTGTGCAGGAGCCACTATGGAGCATAATACCCTGTGCAGGGGCCAATATGGGGCATAATATCGTGTGCAGGGGCCACTAGGGAGCATAAAACTGTGTTCAGGGGTTGCTGTGGAACATAATACCGTGTGCAGTTGCCACTTCAGGGCATAATACCGTGTGCAGGGGCCACTATGGAGCATAATACCGTGTGCAAGGGCCGCTGCGAGGCATAATACAGTGTGCAGGGGCCAATATGGAGCATAATACCGTGTGCAGGGGCCAATATGGAGCATAATACCGTGTGCAGGGGCCGCTGCAAGGCATAATACAGTGTGCAGGGGCCGCTGCGGGCCATAATACTGTGTGCAGGGGCTGCTGTGGAAGATTATAGTGTGTGTAATTGGGGCGCTATAAACAGGGGCTATGGCGCCTGTTTATATTATACGCTGTCTGTTTAAAATTACATCACATCGTGGCCATGTGATGTAATTACAGCTGATCAGTAGGGGTCCAGGGTTATTGAGCCCCACTGATTAGTTTATTAATGATCTGGAAAACCTTTTAATTAGTTAACACCTGAGGCATTATTAATAAGGGGCACTATTTATACAGGGTACACACAGACATTATTAATATAAAGATGCACTTGGGAGTTATTCATTATGAGGGATTATATCATATATTTTATAATTGGGGTAGCAGCAGGATGGGTGTGCAGGTGAGGACAATGTGGGTTTGATGCCTGGAAAAGTGAGGAGCCAAAGATGTCTGTGTTGCAAATTTTACAGAGACAAGTCACAGCTGGAAGAAGTGTTCATGGCGGTCCAAAGGGAAGAGAAGGGAAATGTGAATGATTAGTCAGAGACGTCACCTGTAAGTCACAAAATGTTACTGCCCTGTATCCATCTAAATCACAGGTGTCAAACACAAGGCCCGCGGGCCGAATCGGCCCGCTGCCTTCTATTATCTGGCCCGGCCTCAGGCAATACAAGAGCAATAAAGATGGCGGCCGCCTCACTTCGCCTCATTAGCAGTGCGCCCCTGGGCGGCCGACATCTTTATTGCCTCAGGCGGCACTGTCCCTCACTGTCTGGGGGGCGGCATTTTTCTATTCAATGTAAACCAGCCCAGGACAGGCCGCTTTAAAAAAAAAAAAAAACAGCTGAGCGGGGCCTGTCCTGGGCTGCATTAAGAGATGTCGAATCTCAGCGCAGGTGGCGATACAATGGCGTCATTGCGCCGCCTACGCTGAGACACAGACGTTGCGGACAAGAAGAGGAGGTGGCGGCGGCTGCATCAAGGCATCGAAGGTGAGTATAACTTTTTTTTATATATAAATAGGCCGTGACCTGCTGGAGTATCCCCAGCAGGTCACGGCCTATTTATTTACCTACCCCCGCGTCTGCTCATGGCCGCCCCCGCTTCTCCTTCTGCTATGGGGCGCAGAAAGGGAAGTGGATGCCGCTGTGAGCAGCCGCGGTCATCAGTAAGTGAGGCCGCGGGCCTCAAACACTACTATTATTATACTCCGGGGTCTTTTCAGACCCCGGAGTATAATAATCGGGGGCCCAGGGGAGGTGAGGGAACATAAAAACATATCCTACTTACCTCTCCTGCGATCGGTGTTACTCCGAGCAGGCTTGAGGCCTCTGGTGACGTCATCAGGTCGCGTCGCTGGCCTGATCACGTGACGTGTGTGCGCAATTAAACAGGGCCGAAAGCTGCAAGGAGTGCACCGGTGTCCAGGATAGGTAAGTAATACTGGTTTTTATGTTTGTCACCTCCCCTGGGTCTCCGTTCATTATACTCTGGGGTCTGAAAAGAGTCACAATACAGTGTGTAGGGACTGCTGTGGAGCATTACAGTGTGTGTAAATGGGGCGCTATAAATAGGGGCTATGGTGCCTGTTTATATTATACGCTGTCTAATAGCTTGCTTAACTGTTAAGGAAAAGTTACTTTTATACACGTGTAAAATAATCTTGGCCCTTCAAGGTACCCCGTGAGGCTGAAGTGGCCCCCGGTGAAAATGAGTTTGAACCCCTGATCTAAATGATAGAGGATAAAATCCTGATTGATGGGGGTCGGTCTTCTGAGACACCCACTGAGCCTGAGAATTGGGTTTTTTCCCCCCACTGGGCGGGAATTCAGCCTGACCGCAGCCATATATATAGGTGTGTCACTTGGTGGATGGACGAACCCTCGTGGCTCTCATTCACTTCAATGGGAGTGCCAAAGATAGCGGAAGTCCAGTACTCAGCTATCTGCGGGGCTCCTATTATAGAGAATGGGGGCCACGTGGGCTCGTCCATCTACCAAGCAGAAGATGTGTGAAGTTATTGTCATTGTTAATGCCGTGTTGTTGATCTGATACTGAAGTAATACAGTAAGAAGATTTCTTAAAAACTGTTTTATAACTTTGTGTATTGTGTATATTGTGCGACGATAGCAGCGCGTGAAGCTAGTAGCATGGAAACTCAATTTTTTTCTAAAGTCCGCCTCAGGCAGCAAAGAGGCTAGGTTCACCACTAGATATCATATATTACAGAGATATTCAATATAGCAAAGCTTATCGCAGAGAATAAACTGGAACCATAACAGAGGCACATAGAGTCCACAGGTCCATTTAACCTATAAGGACTGGCTGCATCTGTACACAGTCTGAAACCTATGACAATGCCATGTAAATGAACATTGGGTCCTAGTTAGCAGGACATAATGTTCATTCCCATTTTTTCCAATACAGTAATAAATCTTTTAAAGGCTTACTGTGTATTATATTCCAAAACATAATTATTATTGGTTTATTGTGCTGTAGATGCTCAGATTTAATCATTACATAATGTTTAATGACACAAATATTAACAGCTTTTATGTCTCTTCCTCAGTTCATTCTTTGACCATGTCTGTGAAGAATGGTGAATCTCAGCTTGCATGGGCTGAGCATGAAAATGTGAGCTCCTCTGTGAAGGAAAGAATACAGACCTATGGACTTTAAAAAATGCATGAATACTTTGAAGATAGCAATCTCTGTTGTTTCTTTTACTTTTAAATAAAATGATGTAACAAGCGGGTAGTAGGTGACAACAGATGACACCATAGTTTGAAGCTAATATAGCTATTATCTGTACAGCAGAGAGATATGCACTACTAGTATTATTCATGTAGATTGGAATAAAGAGAATCCATACGAACATATAGACCAGCATGCTAAATGTAATACATCGAGCCTCATTGAATTTCTCTGGTAATTTTCTGCCTTTGTAAGCTAGAAGGAAACATATTAATGCAAGTAACCCAATGTAGCCAAGCATCATGCCAAAAGCTAGATAGGACCCCTCATCACATTGCAGAATTAGGAGTTCTGGTATTTTATGAATGGTGCTAACAGAAGGACTCTTTAGCATAAGCCATATTGTACAAATAACCAACTGGATAATGGTTAAAAAAATGATAATAACTATTGGTTTAAAAGCAGCTGCCATTACCCTCTCACCTCTGCTACCCGACTCAAATGCTAAAATAATTCGCAAAGAATTTACTAGAATGCAAGAAATCACAACAGTAAAACTGATACCGAAAAGTGGTTGCCTGATTTTGCAAATAATTTCCAGTGGTTCACCAATAAATAACGCACTGCCTGCTAAACTTACCAACAGTGAAATGTTTAGTATGTATGTGTAAAAACCCCCTGCTGCTTTAACTGCTGGTGTGTCAATATACTTAATAAATAAAATCCCTATTACTGACACCAGAAGAAATCCAATACTAGAAAATGCCATCAGTGTTACAGCAAATGGGTTACTCCAATAGAAATATTCCTTTGTCCTGTTCTTACATTGAGAGCTTCCATTAATCGAATATTCAGTAGTGAGACACTTAAGACATTCAGCCATATCTATAAAAAGAAAAGTGAAAATTAATCTTAGAGCTATATAGAAAATAATAAAAATCTTACAAAGGAGGGTAATCAAATTTATAAATCTGATAAAAGGGCCTGAAAAAAAACTGTCATTAGAATACATTAACAGGACTGAAATCAATCAGCCTTGAGAAAAATTACTTAAGGCTAAGGCCCCATGTAGTGTTCTGCAGCAAAAAAGCATTGCGGTATTTCCCGCAGAGTTTTTCAAAGAAAGTCCACAGAGGTTTCCTTTCTGCTTCCATTATACCTATAGGGAAACCGCTGGCGTTTCCATAGGTATAATTGACATGCTGCAATTTCCTAAACCACAACAGTTTTGGAAATCTCAGCGTGTCCGCAGCGCGTATTTTTCTGCAAGGTGTGGATGGAATTCGCAAGAATCCCATCCACCTTGCAGTGACTGTAAACGTCACATGGAGCCCTGGCCTAAAAGGACAAAGACATATGACTAAAGCTTATTTTGCTATGCTGTCAGTATTTACTGCAGTTTTGCATTATATTTATCAGGATGATCAGCATTATATTTCCTAAGATTCTTGCTATATATGTAAATGATGAAGGCCAGATATAAACTAAGTGTAAAATGAATTGAAAACTCTTAAGCTAGGTTCACATCTGCGCCAGACCGCTGTTTTAGTGGTTACACTCGGACACCGGCGAACTATTTTCAAAACTGAAATCAGCGTAGAGAAAAGTATTCATACCCCTTGAACTTTTTCACATTTTGTCACCTTACGACCACAAACTTAAATGTGATTTATTGAGATTTTAAGTGATATACCAACACAAAGTAGCAGATAATTGTGAAGTGGAACGGCAATGATACATGGTTTTCAAAATTTTAATCAGATAAAAATCTGAAAAGTGTGACGTATAAAAGTATTCAGCCATCTGTACTCTGATATCCCTAAATAAAATCCAGTGCACTCAATTGCCTTCAGAAGTCACTTAATTAGTTAATAGAGTCCAGCTGCGTGTAATTTAGTCTCAATATAAATACACCTGTTCTGTGAAGGCCTCAGTAGTTTGTTAGAGAACACTAGTGAACAAACAGCATCATGAAGAACAAGGAACTCACCAGACAGGTCAGAGATAAAGTTGTGGAGAAGTTTAAAGCTGGATTAGGTTATAAAAACATATCCCAATCTTTGAGCATCCCAAGGAGCACTGTTCAATCCATCATCCAAAAATGAAAAAAGTATTCTACAACTGCAAACATACCAAGACATGGCTGTCCACTTAAACTAACACATCGAGCAAAGAGAGCACTGGTCTGAGAAGCAGCCAAGAGGACCATGGTCACTCTGGAGGAGCTGCAGAAATCCACAGCTCAGGTGGGAGAATCTGTCCACAGGACAATTATAAATTGCACTCCACAAATTTGGCCTTTATGGAAGAGTGGCAAGAACAAAACCATTGTTGAAAGAAAGACATAATAAGTGCTGTTTGCAGTTTGCCACAAGCCATATAGGAGACAAAGCAAACGTGAAAGAAGGTTCTCTGGTCAGATGAGACCAAAGTTGAACTTTTTGGCCTAAATGCAAATCACTATGTGTGGCGGAAAAGTAACATTGCTCATTACCCTGAACACACCATACCCACTGTGAAACATGGTGGTGGCAGCATCATGCTGTGGAGAGGCTTTTCTTCAGCAGGAACAGGGTAGCTGGTCAAATTTGATGGATGGAGCTAAATACAGGACAATACTGGAAGAAAACCTGTTGGAGGCGGAAAAAGACTTGAGACTGGGAAGGAGATTCACCTTCCAGAAAGACAATGACCCTAAACATACAGCCAGAGCTACAGTGGGATGGTTTAGATCAAAGAATATTCATGTGTTTGAATGGCCCAGTCAAAGTCCAGACCTAAATCCCATTGAGTATCTGTGGCAAGACATGAAAATTGCTGTTCACAGACGCTCTCCATGCAATCTGGCTGAGCTTGAGCTATTTTGCAAATAAGAATGGGCAAAAATCTCAGTCTCTAGATGTGCAAAGCTGGTAGAGACAT